>JAECXV010000058.1:4800000-6042500 GCA_018153235.1 Drosophila malerkotliana malerkotliana | reverse complement strand
GTTGCACTGCCAATTGATGTTGCCACAGTCTGCCAATGTGGCAGATGTACTTTGTAAGGGATTTTAAAGTATATATTGGGTTTATAGGCAAACAATTAAATATTTAAGAAAGAAATATGATGTGTTTTTTATTTAAAAACAGGTGGCATAAGCTAGATTTTAAGATTAGCTAGATTATATTCCAATGTTTGATTTGGAAATAATTAAATATGAATCAATGTTTTATTATATAAATTTAAATTATTTTCTTAAACTCTTAAACTTTTAAGTACCTAACTCTTTTGGTTTTAAATCCTACTGTTCTATGAGATTTTTTTATTCAACAACCTCTAATTATTTATTATATTTATTTATTTATTATTTTTAAAGACTACCATGCTTTTCCTTGTTGCTTATTTTTTTTGTAAAATTTTCGGGGTCAAATGGAGTCTATAATGGCTGGGTTCGTGTATCTCCATTGAGGCATGCCAGCCAGAAACATATGTTCGCGGTCTTTATTTGGTGGTCAACTGGTCCACTGATGCCCCCCCTTGGGTTCCTGTGTCCCGAGGCCAACGCCCCCTCCATCTAGCCGCCCCTTTAGCCCTCTGCCAGCCGGCTATTTGTCACTTGCAACCGCGACGGCCATTTCCGTCGTCCAGCCGCCATATTTATGCAGTTTGGTATGCATTTTTCTTTTTTTTTTCGCCCTCCCCCTCGATTTTTTCGCTTTGTGCTCTTTTCAAGTTTATGCAGTTGCAAAATTGCTGACAATTGATAGGCCATGGCAGTGGCAGTGGCAGCAGTAGTAGTGGTGGTGGTGCAGACCAGGTTTCAGACTTGCCCCACTCGTTCGGTGGCCACAATTTAGCGCGCGGCGACTACCGAAAAGTGCAACATGGTTCAAGATTCAAGACTTTTGACGGCAGATTGCCGGGCAACACTGCCCTCCCCCTCCGCCCTCTTCAACCCCCCCTGCCTGATGAATGCACAAATAATGGAAATGGAGTTGGAATGGAGTTTGGGATGTGGGGTATCCGAGGGATACGAGGGTGACTGCATTATGTCGAACAGGAAATAAATTATGCTCGCTCAAAGTCAGTCAGAGAGTCGGTAATGCTTCAGCACTGCCACTGTAGGAGGACAGGCAGCAGGCATAAGACATCATAAATGCACTGGCAATAAATTGTATAGGTACTTAAATAAATCTTTTAAATTGGTAAAAATTTAGAGGAGTTTTCTGTAAAGAAGTACCTTTCATACTTAGCTATTTTAAAGATTTAAATTATTTCTTAGACTTTTAAAACCCACTTGAGGGTTTTAATTTCTAAAATTATTCAAAAAACTAAATTTTAATTAAATAAATAAGATATTGCGTGATCTCCATTTAATTATCTTGAAATATTTCAATTTTGAGCTTCAATTCTAATCTCTAAACTAGACTCTCTATATAATTTGCATAATTTCTTGGAATAAAAACAGTAAAATTTCCTAATAAAGTTTCTGACAAGTTTTGAACCCGTTTTGAAAGTCCCATATTTTAAAGAAACTAAAAAGCTTTATAGCCTCTTAAGAATATTAGTTCAAACAATTAATTCTTCACTATATTAAATATTTTTATTAAAAATATTATCTTAAACACCAAACAATTTTGAGATATTTAATGTTGGACCTTCTGGAAAATCTATGATGGTGTCTTCTTGTTTTCTAAATCTTTTAAAACTCTTAAAAATCTTTTAAAATTTTCTCTCAGTGTCTTCGACAGACAGAAGCAGAAACAGGCAGCGTAATAACAACAATCACCATGATTATCATTAGCAGGTCTCATCATACCAATACTTTTCTGATCATCATTGTCAATGGCAGGCAATTCACAAGACACTGTTCTTAAAAAATTAATAAAGTTTTCAAAAAAATGTTAAATAAAATAGGAAAAGTTTAAAACATTCTTTACAACTAGAAGTATTTAATAATATAATAGCCTAAAGGTTTATAAAATATTAAAAATTTCTTGTTTAACCCCTCTTGTTGCGGTGTAGGGAGGTATCATCATCGCTTTGCCGGGTCGCTATGGGCAGGCTAATTTTGTTTGATTTTGATTCTGATCGAATTAGCGTAAAATTGAGCGTTCGTCAACTTTTGAGGGGGGGAAGCGGGACGCCACTGCCTGGGACGAGGATGCCTCGCGATCGGGAAGGGTCTTCAAGCTCAGGTTGGAAGTCAGAACGTGGACTCATTGACAAAGTCGAAGTTCAGTTCGGTGCAACAGGCCGCCGCGTGCGGGGCATTAAAGAGGCGTGGAAATCGAGCCCTCCTTCTCCTCCAATGATGATTTGCATTTGCAACAGAAACAGAAACCGAAACAGGCGGCAGCATGTTGCAAGTAGTAAACAGTAAGCAACAACCCCGGGTCGACGTAATTGACCAAGTTATTTTGCTCTTTCTTGGCCAGGTCGGGCTCTGGGCCCTGGGCTTTGAGCTCTGAGCTTCGAGCTCCGAGCTCCTTTGGGGCAAATTGATTTTGCTTCGTGCCTCATCAGCAGCGACAATTGCCCTTGCGATGATCATTGCCACATGATGATTATTGGGGCTGCTTCTTCGTGCGCTCACGTAGCCTTAACCCCAGCCCCAGTAGTGTCCTCCTCCGTCCCCCTGCCTAGTCACTGGCAGCCATTTCTTCTATACCCCTTTCGGTCGCCGCCCCTGGCCGGCTACCGATGTTTTTTGCGGTTTCACACTTTGGTTAAGGTTGCCTGCCCTTCGCACTCGGACTCGCACTCGCGGTCAGAACCCAGTCAATGGGTCAAAGCCCACGACGAAGAGCAGCTAATCTTTGGAGAAGACCAAAAATTAAAAGGGACAACTACCAACTAAAGGTAGGCAAGGGACAAATATTAAACCAAAACAAGAAGCTTTAAGGGAGCTAACTAAAAAAGGTTAAAGTTAAGGTTTAAAACTTAAAACTTATTTTAAAAGAAGCGATTGGGAAATATTTGAAGTCATGTAGACTGAGCTTTGTCCTTTTAGAAAAATTTATAAATTATATTTCAATATCCTTTTCTTAGGCCTAAAAATTATAGCCTGGTTAAGGCCACGTTTTTTCCATTTTTTTTAAGCATTTTAGACATTATCTTGAACATTCTGCTTAATATCTGATTAATAATTCTCTGATAAACCTCCTAAATCTTAAATAAATCTTGAACAAATTTTGGTTTCTCAGAATTTGTGGTTTTTTGAAAAAAAAGCGACCAAACTTCAGCTTCCAATGGTCATAAAATGGCTTACTGTTCCGATCTTGGAGCTTCGAGTACTATCATTTCCCAACAAAATCTGGAAAACTAAAATCTGACCAAAATTTCGCAAAAAATCATGATGTTACCCCTTGGAAAAATTGCGAAAATAGGATCTGATTTTAGTTTCCTAGATATTGATAAGAAATGATAGTCCTAGACGAGATAAGATCATAAAGGTATGCGGTTCCTGGCTCCGACAAGTAATGGACAAGTTATGCTCTTTGGAAGCAGGTCTTTGAGCCATATTCCACCATTTTATTTGGCTCTAAGCCATTATCCCAGCCACTTTCTAATTAAATTGGAACCAAAAACACCCTTAAATGTTTTAGAAACCTCTACGAACCTTAACACACCCTTAAAGGTTTTAAAAACCTCTTAGAAACACCTCCACTCTAAACTGATCCAAACCTCTTCCCAAAGAACTCAAAACACTATAATTTCCAAAAAAAAAACTAACAAACATGCTTATAAAATGCAATTTTTATTTAGCAATTACAATTGAAAAAAAAACTTTGAAAATTGGGTTACTTAGACTATTACAAAACGCAGCTGAAACATATATGGATACTATTTAATGTACTTGTCCATGAACTTCTTGTGGAACTCGGAGCGCAGGGCATCATTGATAAAGTGGGTCTTCTTCTCGGGAGCCGAACGAGCACAGTTCTTAAAGACGACATCATCGTCCCAGCGCCGCTTGATCTTCAGATCGCCACCAAGACCAGAAGCACGTCCTGCAGCCGAAGCAGCTGTGCCGGGCTCATAGTTGATCAGCGGATTACCAGACAGAATGTTCTCCATGCGAATCCGTTCGTCCTCCTGCTTTTTCTCCGCCTCACGACGCGCGGCCTCCTGCATGCGCTCCTGCTTGATCTTGTGCAGCTCGGCCAGCAGGACAGCATCATCGTCATCCGAGTCGCTGTCAGAGTCGGAGCTGTTGTTGTCCAGTGGCTCGTCTGCATCCAAATTGACAGTTTGTTGTTGCTGTGCGGCCTGCTGAGCGGCAGCATCTAGCTTGACACGCTTGTTGCCGCCGCTGGAGGCGGTGTTGTTGGCCTCGATGGCCTTGCGCACAATGGAGGGCAGCGCCTTGCCAGAACCAGCAGCTCCCGAGCGAGCATCACGTTCGCGCTCCTCCAGCTCCTTGCGGAAGTCACGGTTGCGGATCTCCTCGCTTGTGCCCTGGCCAGCCTCTCTGAAAGGTGAAATCGTTTGGTTAATTAGGTTAAAAACTTGGGATTTGTTTTCTTTGTTGAACCTGTATTTTAGTTTGGTGTGGCCTGGCAAGTCGCGGCTGGAATATTGCTTGCTGAGGGCACTTAGATCCTTTTCACCACGTCCAGACCCTCCTCGGGCAGGATCGAAGGTAGGACGAGCAGCTGTGGTCATTTTAGTGGCTTTTTAAACTATTTAAGCCTTTAAAATCAATATGAACTGTAAGTTTTGCGTATTTCGATGGCTTGCTTATTTTAAGTGTGACCAGTTAGAGTTGGCTTGAAATTCCTACCTTTCTTTTGTATTAAAATACCAAAATAGTTCAAATACTTATTTTTTATGGGCAACACTTTGGTAATCTGTTGTTATCGATATATCGAATCTGCTGTTATCTTTCGATCAGTCGCTATCGATGGGCAGCACTTTAGTGATAATAACACGCGAATTCTGCCGCCGTAATTCCGTGATTTAAATCAAATTAACCGGAGTTACAACTCCCAATCCGGTTAATAACCAAGTGCTTTCCCTCCCCCATCCAAAAGTAATGTTGGCGAACCTGCAACGCGGCAGCGGCCACCTGTTGCGTCACAGCCTGCAAGGCGGTCGATTTTGGAGACGCCAATGGGCCAGTACCGCAAGCGCAAAGGACTCACAGGACGATAGCCTGACAATCGGCGATGTGAGTGTGCGCCTGACCAAGCCGAAGCATCCCCAGTTGGTTCCGCAGCAATACGGTGAGTATTTTCCACCAAAATGGGGGTAAACTATGATCATGGCAGTACAAAGGTCACAAGCCCAGAGATTCATCTGTGTTCCTAATCTTTTTGGGTTAATCAAACACTTATCTTGCTAATTGCAGTGAACTACGGTCCGGATGGCACTCTGCAGCTCACTCAATCAGCCCTGCATCATCTGCGCTGGATGCTGCAAAAGGATGCCCTGCGGCAGGACATGTTTTTGTTGGGTCCTCCCGGACCTCTCCGTCGCCAGCTAGCCATGCAGTTCCTGGAGCTTACCCAGCGCGAAGTGGAGTATGTGGCCCTCAGCCGGGACACCACAGAAAGCGACCTGAAGCAGCGACGCGAAATCCATAACCGAGAAGCGGTTTATCACGATCAGGGAGCTGTTCGGGCTGCCCTTAATGGACGTGTTCTGGTCCTGGATGGCGTGGAGCACGCCGAGAGGAATGTGCTACCCATTTTGAATAATCTGCTCGAGAATCGTGAAATGCACTTGGAAAGCGGCAAGTTCTTGATGGCCCCCGAGCGGTACGATAAGCTTTTGGAGGTGAGTTCAGTAATTATCGGAAATCCTGGATTCTCTTTTAAAATGATCCTTTATAGAAACACACCCGCCAGCAACTGGACGAGTGGGGTCTGCTGCGCGTCTCCGAGCAGTTCCGCGTTGTGGCCTTAGGTCTGCCCACCCACAAGTACAAGGGAACTCCTTTAGATCCGCCGCTGCGTTCGCGTTTCCAATCGCGCAACGTAACCTCCTATGCCTATGGCGAACTGTTCGAGGAACTGCATCAGCAAGCGCCCCTAGTGCCCAAAGAGCAGCTAAAACAATTGCTTACCTTTGCCTTAACGCTGCAGCAGGCGGATCCGGTCTTGCAGTTGCCAGATTTTCCGCTGCATAACCTCCGTTTGGCAGTCAGGATGTTGGTAAGATGTAGCTTATGATTGTATGATTATTCACATCCTAAACCTTTCCTTTGCTTTCCTTGAAGGAAACCAATCCCTTGCTTAGCCTCCACGACGTGATAAGTCGCACATATCCGTATCAGGCCATGCTGAAGGTCGATCAACGCAAACGTGTGGAGGAGCTGCTCAAGAAATTGGAAATTCAACTGATTCCCAGCCAAAGTATTAAGAGTATTACGAGCAGTA
This sequence comes from Drosophila malerkotliana malerkotliana, assembly GCA_018153235.1. Taxonomy (NCBI): domain Eukaryota; kingdom Metazoa; phylum Arthropoda; class Insecta; order Diptera; family Drosophilidae; genus Drosophila; species Drosophila malerkotliana. Next base: position 6,036,124 of record JAECXV010000058.1, on the reverse strand, counting down.
GCAACTCGACAGAGAATCCTGGCACCATACTCCTCCAGCTGGATGGCCTGAAACTAAATGTACCTGGCGGAAAGATATCCGCACCTGTGGCAACCGATTTCGTGGACTTGCCACATCAACGTCAGGCCCTGGCGAGCCTGCTGCAGGCCTATGCCGTGGGCGATGTCTGCCTGCTGGGCGAGAAGGGCGTGGGCAAGCTGGCCCTCACCAAGGAGCTTCTCCGTCTGCTCCAGCAAACATCGGAACCCATGATGCTATACGAGGACATGACCAGTCGGGATTTAGTGCAGCAGCGTATCACCAGTCCCCAGGGCGACACCATTTGGCGAGACTCACCTCTGGTGAGAGCAGCCAAAACCGGATCGGTGGCGGTATTCAATGGACTGCATCGCCTCCACAAGAGCACGGCCAGTGTGCTTCAAAGGTGAGTGTATAAAATATATCCTATCCTGTCCAGTTTTCATTCGAAAATCCAATACTTTTAGGCTCATTCATGACCGGGAACTGCAGTTGTGCGATGGCACCACATTGCTGAGTGCTAGTCGCTACCAGGCCCTTATCCAGCAAGGACTAACTGCGGAACAGCTCACCCAAATGGGTTTCCTACCCATGCACGAGTCTTTCCGCATTGTGGCCTTAGCGGAGCCACCACGCCCGGGCAGCGGACAACCAAATTGGTTGACTCCAGAGCTGCTCAGCCTGTTTCTGTACCAGGAACTGCGTCCTCTGCGCCAGAGCGAGGAGCAGGAGCTGCTGACCCAGTTGTGCGGAGGAGCCTTACCCGCGGGCATGGAACCACTACTGGAGCTGGCCCAACTGCTGCGTACCTCGCAGGATCCTCTGCTTCAGGGACTGGCTGGTACCTTGTCCACCAGGCAACTGCTTAAATTGGCTCGCCGATTGGCTGCTTACCCGAATAGTGAACTGAGTAATGTCCACGAAATGCTGCAGAATACATTCCTAGCCAGATTTATGCCGGCTCTGTCGCGCAGTGCCTTGGAACAGGCCATCCACCAGGTGGGAATACAGGCAAGACCGGAAAAAAGACTCAAGAGCAGCAAGGACCAAATAGAGATTAAGGATAACTCCCTGAGGATCGGCTCTACCAGCTGGCCGCTGGGCAGCCCGAGCCAGGCACAGCTCTCCAAAGTGCCCAGCACCTTGTTCTACGAGATGCCGCAGCATGTGCAGTTGCTGGAGCGCCTGCTGCAGGACTACCTTATTGGCGAGCATCTCCTCCTGGTCGGAAACCAGGGTGTGGGCAAGAATAAGCTGGTGGATCGCCTGCTGGAGTTGATGCAACGACCCCGAGAGTACATCCAGCTGCATCGGGACACAACTGTGCACAGTTTGACGCTCCAGGCCACCCTGAAGGACGGTCAGGTGTCGTACGAGGACAGTGCCCTGGTCCAGGCGGTGCGCTCCGGTCATGTCCTGGTGGTGGACGAAGCTGACAAGGCTCCCGTGAACGTGACCTGCATCCTGCGCACCCTTGTGGAGAGCGGCGAAATGGTTCTGGCCGATGGAAGGAGGATTGTGCCGCCGGGAGCTGGCGGTCGAGTGCCCAATTCCATTGAAACCCATCCCGATTTCCGGCTTATTGTATTGGCTAATCGTCCTGGGTTTCCCTTCCTGGGAAATGACTTCTTTGCCGCCTTGGGCGATGTCTTCAGTTGCCATGCCATCAGTAATCCGGATCCCGATTCAGAGATCTACCTGCTCCAGCAGTACGGACCGAAGGTGCCCATCAAGACGCTTAGGACCCTGGTGAACGCCTTTGGGGAGCTGCGAACACTGGCGGACGAGGGTATGTTGAACTATCCATACTCCACCCGTGAGGTGGTCAGCATTGTTAAGCATTTGGAGCGCTATCCGGACGAGAACATGTCGGAGGTGGTCGGAAACGTGCTGGACTTTGACCGCTATCAGCCGGAGGCACTGCAACAGGTCAACCAGGTCCTTGCCAAGCACGGAATCGAGTCCTACGCCGAAGAGGAAATCCAGGCCATACGCAAGCAAAAAGTCCTGCAGGCATCTGTTAAGAGGCACAGTGGCTTGGGCGTTTCCGGACCAAAGTTCGGCAAGCTGGACCCCAAAAACGAACCACATGTGGGCGGCAACACTTGGGCCGGGGGCAGCGGCGGTCGCGACACAGCCGGGTTGGGCGGCAAGGGAGGACCCTTTCGCTTGGACAAGGGCCATAAAGTCCATCAGCTGAGCGACGAGGAGAAGGCCGATGTGCCAGAGGAGATTAAGAAGGCGGCGCGCGAAATGAACCGCAAGGCGTTCGAGGAGAAGCTCAAGGAGATCAAGATGTCAGCCCACGACCACAAGGTGTATGCCCAGTTCAGCGAGCCAAATCGCAAGCAGGTGCAGCAGCTGAAGGCGGTGCTGGAAGCGATGCAGACGAAGAGCAAGGAGCGCCAGTGGCAGAAGTACCAGACGCACGGCGATCTGGATGACACGCGGCTCGTGGAGGGCATTACGGGTGAGAAGAACATATACCGCCGACGGGCGGAGGCGAATCCATGGGCGGATCATGTCCAGGAAAAGCCAAACAGGCTAAAGCTTGTGGTGGATGTGTCCGGTTCGATGTACAGGTGAGTTCGTAAACTTAAAACACAAGAAACAAGCCCCTAACAACTGATCCCACCAGGTTTAATGGCTACGATGGACGGCTGGACCGTCAGTTGGAGGCCGTGGTCATGGTAATGGAAGCCTTCGAGGGATTCGAAAAGAAAATAGTCTACGATGTGATTGGCCACAGCGGAGAGGGCTGGGAGATTCCGTTCGTTCCGGCAGGTAGTCCGCCGAAAAACGACAAGGAACGCTTTGAGGCCATCCGGATGATGCACGCCCATTCGCAGTTCTGCTGGTCTGGCGATTCCACAGTGAAGGCGGCACGCGAAGCCTGCTCCACTCTGGGAGCGGAGCAGGACTACGACAACGCCATCGTGGTGGTGCTAAGTGATGCGAATCTCTCCCGTTATGGCATCGCTCCAAAGGATCTGGCCGTTGCTCTGAAACGTGGCGAGCCCAAGGTCAAGGGTTATGTGATCTTCATTGGCAGTCTCGAAGAGGAGGCGGATGAGTGAGTATCTAAGACAACAGAGTGCATTCTGCTTCTTATTTTTTTATCAAATAAATGTAAAAACATTTTTTATTTTAGGATAAACGCGTCCATGCCGGCAGGTCAGAGCTTCGTTTGCATGGACCTTACCAAGCTACCTCACATTCTGCAGCAGATCTTCACATCCTCCCTGCTGTAGTTTACTTTGTGCAATTCAAGGATTCTGCCCGATACTCCTGCGCGACTTTTTAGCTTTAAGTAATTGTTGATCCACTTTGTTAAATATTTCAATTGTAGATTATTGTGTACTTTGCCTGTATTGAGTCTGATTTTAAAATTTAAAATCGAATTGTAAATAACAAAATTAGGGTAATATATTAGGCAATATATGGAAGCTGGAAGGATGGTAGAAGAGGTTCCTAAAACGCAGAGCGTTGCCAGATCGGACGTCAAACAGCCGAAATTGGCCTTCAATTTTTTCGAAAAAAAAAAAAAATGAATTGTTCGATATCGAAAAATGTGGTATGCAGTTCGGTGGACAATCGAGCGCTGATTCCGAAAATGTGCAGGGTTGCTAGATCGGGGCAGAATTGAGCTTTCTAGAGCCCATATCTCGGCCGTTTGACGTCTGATCTGGCAACGCTTGGCGTTTTCGGAATCAGCGTCCCAAAGTCTATCGAACTGCATACCAATTTCGTCGAAATCGGACAAAAAGTTTTTCGGCGAAAATTGGAAAAAATCGTGATGTATAGCCTTTCCATTTTTGCGAAAAAACGGTCGAAAATGAGTTGTTCGATATCGAAAAACGTGGTACGCAGTTCGATGGACAATCGAGTGCTGATTCCGAAAATGTGCAGGGTTGCCAGATTGGGGCAGAATTGAGCTTTCTAGAGCCCATATCTCGGCCGTTTGACGTCTGATCTGGCAACGCTTGGCGTTTTCGGAATCAGCGTCCCAAAGTCTATCGAACTGCATACCAATTTCGTCGAAATCGGACAAAAAGTTTTTTGACGAAAATTGGAAAAAATCGTGATGTATAGCCTTTCCATTTTTGCGAAAAAACGGTCGAAAATGAGTTGTTCGATATCGAAAAACGTGGTACGCAGTTCGATGGACAATCGAGTGCTGATTCCGAAAATGTGCAGGGTTGCCAGATCGGGCCATAATTGAACTTTCTAGATCCCATATCTCGGCCATTTGTGGTCCGATCTGGCAACGCTTGGCGTTTTCGGAATCAGCGTCCCAAAGTCTATCGAACTGCATACCAATTTCGTCGAAATCGGACAAAAAATTTTTCGGCGAAAATTGGAAAAAATCGTGATGTATAGCCTTTCCATTTTTGCGAAAAAACGGTCGAAAATGAGTTGTTCGATATCGAAAAACGTGGTATGCAGTTCTGTGGAAAATCGAGCGCTGATTCCGAAAATGTGCAGGGTTGCCAGATCGGGTCAGAAATAGAGATTCTATAGCTGATATCTCGGCTGTTTGCGGTCCGATCTGGCAACGCTTGGCGTTTTCGGAATCAGCGTCCCAATGTCTATCGAACTGCATACCAATTTCGTCGAAATCGGACAAAAAGTTTTTTGGCGAAAATTGGAAAAAATCGTGATGTATAGCCTTTCCATTTTTGCGAAAAAACGGTCGAAAATGAGTTGTTCGATATCGAAAAACGTGGTACGCAGTTCGATGGACAATCGAGTGCTGATTCCGAAAATGTGCAGGGTTGCCAGATCGGGCCATAATTGAACTTTCTAGATCCCATATCTCGGCCATTTGTGGTCCGATCTGGCAACGCTTGGCGTTTTCGGAATCAGCGTCCCAAAGTCTATCGAACTGCATACCAATTTCGTCGAAATCGGATAAAAAGTTTTTCGGCGAAAATTGAAAAAAATCGTGATGTATATCCTTTCCATTTTTGCGAAAAAACGGTCGAAAATGAGTTATTCGATATCGAAAAACGTGGTACGCAGTTCGATGGACAATCGAGTGCTGATTCCGAAAATGTGCAGGGTTGCCAGATTGGGGCAGAATTGAGCTTTCTAGAGCCCATATCTCGGCCGTTTGACGTCTGATCTGGCAACGCTTGGCGTTTTCGGAATCAGCGTCCCAAAGTCTATCGAACTGCATACCAATTTCGTCGAAATCGGATAAAAAGTTTTTCGGCGAAAATTGAAAAAAATCGTGATGTATATCCTTTCCATTTTTGCGAAAAAACGGTCGAAAATGAGTTATTCGATATCGAAAAACGTGGTACGCAGTTCGATGGACAATCGAGTGCTGATTCCGAAAATGTGCAGGGTTGCCAGATTGGGGCAGAATTGAGCTTTCTAGAGCCCATATCTCGGCTGTTTGTGGTCCGATCTGGCAACGCTTGGCGTTTTCGAAATCAGCGTCCCAATGTCTATCGAACTGCATACCAATTTCGTCGAAATCGGACAAAAAGTTTTTTGACGAAAATTGGAAAAAATCGTGATGTATAGCCTTTCCATTTTTGCGAAAAAACGGTCGAAAATGAGTTGTTCGATATCGAAAAACGTGGTATGCAGTTCGGTGGACAATCGAGCGTTAATTCCGAAAATGTCCAGGGTTGCCAGATCGGGCCATAATTGACCTTTCTAGATCCCATATCTCGGCCATTTGTGGTCCGATCTGGCAACGCTTGGCGTTTTCGGAATCAGCGTCCCAAAGTCTATCGAACTGCATACCAATTTCGTCGAAATCGGACAAAAAATTTTTCGGCGAAAATTGGAAAAAATCGTGATGTATAGCCTTTCCATTTTTGCGAAAAAACGGTCGAAAATGAGTTGTTCGATATCGAAAAACGTGGTACGCAGTTCGATGGACAATCGAGTGCTGATTCCGAAAATGTGCAGGGTTGCCAGATTGGGGCAGAATTGAGCTTTCTAGAGCCCATATCTCGGCCGTTTGACGTCTGATCTGGCAACGCTTGGCGTTTTCGGAATCAGCGTCCCAAAGTCTATCGAACTGCATACCAATTTCGTCGAAATCGGACAAAAAGTTTTTTGACGAAAATTGGAAAAAATCGTGATGTATAGCCTTTCCATTTTTGCGAAAAAACGGTCGAAAATGAGTTGTTCGATATCGAAAAACGTGGTACGCAGTTCGGTGGACAATCGAGCGCTGATTCCGAAAATGTGCAGGGTTGCCAGATCGGGTCAGAAATAGAGATTCTATAGCTGATATCTCGGCTGTTTGCGGTCCGATCTGGCAACGCTTGGCGTTTTCGAAATCAGCGTCCCAATGTCTATCGAACTGCATACCAATTTCGTCGAAATCGGACAAAAAGTTTTTCGGCGAAAATTGGAAAAAATCGTGATGTATAGCCTTTCCATTTTTGCGAAAAAACGGTCGAAAATGAGTTGTTCGATATCGAAAAACGTGGTACGCAGTTCGATGGACAATCGAGTGCTGATTCCGAAAATGTGCAGGGTTGCCAGATTGGGGCAGAATTGAGCTTTCTAGAGCCCATATCTCGGCCGTTTGACGTCTGATCTGGCAACGCTTGGCGTTTTCGGAATCAGCGTCCCAAAGTCTATCGAACTGCATACCAATTTCGTCGAAATCGGACAAAAAATTTTTCGGCGAAAATTGGAAAAAATCGTGATGTATAGCCTTTCCATTTTTGCGAAAAAACGGTCGAAAATGAGTTGTTCGATATCGAAAAACGTGGTACGCAGTTCGATGGACAATCGAGTGCTGATTCCGAAAATGTGCAGGGTTGCCAGATTGGGGCAGAATTGAGCTTTCTAGAGCCCATATCTCGGCCGTTTGACGTCTGATCTGGCAACGCTTGGCGTTTTCGGAATCAGCGTCCCAAAGTCTATCGAACTGCATACCAATTTCGTCGAAATCGGACAAAAAGTTTTTCGGCGAAAATTGGAAAAAATCGTGATGTATAGCCTTTCCATTTTTGCGAAAAAACGGTCGAAAATGAGTTGTTCGATATCGAAAAACGTGGTACGCAGTTCGATGGACAATCGAGTGCTGATTCCGAAAATGTGCAGGGTTGCCAGATTGGGGCAGAATTGAGCTTTCTAGAGCCCATATCTCGGCCGTTTGACGTCTGATCTGGCAACGCTTGGCGTTTTCGGAATCAGCGTCCCAAAGTCTATCGAACTGCATACCAATTTCGTCGAAATCGGACAAAAAGTTTTTCGGCGAAAATTGGAAAAAATCGTGATGTATAGCCTTTCCATTTTTGCGAAAAAACGGTCGAAAATGAGTTGTTCGATATCGAAAAACGTGGTACGCAGTTCGGTGGACAATCGAGCGCTGATTCCGAAAATGTGCAGGGTTGCCAGATCGGGTCAGAAATAGAGATTCTATAGCTGATATCTCGGCTGTTTGCGGTCCGATCTGGCAACGCTTGGCGTTTTCGAAATCAGCGTCCCAATGTCTATCGAACTGCATACCAATTTCGTCGAAATCGGACAAAAAGTTTTTCGGCGAAAATTGGAAAAAATCGTGATGTATAGCCTTTCCATTTTTGCGAAAAAACGGTCGAAAATGAGTTGTTCGATATCGAAAAACGTGGTACGCAGTTCGATGGACAATCGAGTGCTGATTCCGAAAATGTGCAGGGTTGCCAGATTGGGGCAGAATTGAGCTTTCTAGAGCCCATATCTCGGCCGTTTGACGTCTGATCTGGCAACGCTTGGCGTTTTCGGAATCAGCGTCCCAAAGTCTATCGAACTGCATACCAATTTCGTCGAAATCGGACAAAAAGTTTTTTGACGAAAATTGGAAAAAATCGTGATGTATAGCCTTTCCATTTTTGCGAAAAAACGGTCGAAAATGAGTTGTTCGATATCGAAAAACGTGGTACGCAGTTCTGTGGAAAATCGAGCGCTGATTCCGAAAATGTGCAGGGTTGCCAGATCGGGTCAGAAATAGAGATTCTATAGCTGATATCTCGGCTGTTTGCGGTCCGATCTGGCAACGCTTGGCGTTTTCGAAATCAGCGTCCCAATGTCTATCGAACTGCATACCAATTTCGTCGAAATCGGACAAAAAGTTTTTCGGCGAAAATTGAAAAAATCGTGATGTATATCCTTTCCATTTTTGCGAAAAAACGGTCGAAAATGAGTTATTCGATATCGAAAAACGTGGTACGCAGTTCGATGGACAATCGAGTGCTGATTCCGAAAATGTGCAGGGTTGCCAGATTGGGGCAGAATTGAGCTTTCTAGAGCCCATATCTCGGCCGTTTGACGTCTGATCTGGCAACGCTTGGCGTTTTCGGAATCAGCGTCCCAAAGTCTATCGAACTGCATACCAATTTCGTCGAAATCGGACAAAAAATTTTTCGGCGAAAATTGGAAAAAATCGTGATGTATAGCCTTTCCATTTTTGCGAAAAAACGGTCGAAAATGAGTTGTTCGATATCGAAAAACGTGGTATGCAGTTCTGTGGAAAATCGAGCGCTGATTCCGAAAATGTGCAGGGTTGCCAGATCGGGTCAGAAATAGAGATTCTATAGCTGATATCTCGGCTGTTTGCGGTCCGATCTGGCAACGCTTGGCGTTTTCGAAATCAGCGTCCCAATGTCTATCGAACTGCATACCAATTTCGTCGAAATCGGACAAAAAATTTTTCGGCGAAAATTGGAAAAAATCGTGATGTATAGCCTTTCCATTTTTGCGAAAAAACGGTCGAAAATGAGTTGTTCGATATCGAAAAACGTGGTACGCAGTTCGATGGACAATCGAGTGCTGATTCCGAAAATGTGCAGGGTTGCCAGATCGGGCCATAATTGAACTTTCTAGATTCCATATCTCGGCCATTTGTGGTCCGATCTGGCAACGCTTGGCGTTTTCGGAATCAGCGTCCCAAAGTCTATCGAACTGCATACCAATTTCGTCGAAATCGGACAAAAAATTTTTCGGCGAAAATTGGAAAAAATCGTGATGTATAGCCTTTCCATTTTTGCGAAAAAACGGTCGAAAATGAGTTGTTCGATATCGAAAAACGTGGTATGCAGTTCTGTGGAAAATCGAGCGCTGATTCTGAAAATGTGCAGGGTTGCCAGATCGGGCCATAATTGAGCTTTCTAGAGCCCATATCTCGGCCGTTTGTGGTCCGATCTGGCAACGCTTGGCGTTTTCGAAATCAGCGTCCCAATGTCTATCGAACTGCATACCAATTTCGTCGAAATCGGACAAAAAGTTTTTTGGCGAAAATTGGAAAAAATCGTGATGTATAGCCTTTCCATTTTTGCGAAAAAACGGTCGAAAATGAGTTGTTCGATATCGAAAAACGTGGTACGCAGTTCGATGGACAATCGAGTGCTGATTCCGAAAATGTGCAGGGTTGCCAGATTGGGGCAGAATTGAGCTTTCTAGAGCCCATATCTCGGCCGTTTGACGTCTGATCTGGCAACGCTTGGCGTTTTCGGAATCAGCGTCCCAAAGTCTATCGAACTGCATACCAATTTCGTCGAAATCGGACAAAAAGTTTTTCGGCGAAAATTGGAAAAAATCGTGATGTATAGCCTTTCCATTTTTGCGAAAAAACGGTCGAAAATGAGTTGTTCGATATCGAAAAACGTGGTACGCAGTTCGATGGACAATCGAGTGCTGATTCCGAAAATGTGCAGGGTTGCCAGATCGGGCCATAATTGAACTTTCTAGATCCCATATCTCGGCCATTTGTGGTCCGATCTGGCAACGCTTGGCGTTTTCGGAATCAGCGTCCCAAAGTCTATCGAACTGCATACCAATTTCGTCGAAATCGGACAAAAAATTTTTCGGCGAAAATTGGAAAAAATCGTGATGTATAGCCTTTCCATTTTTGCGAAAAAACGGTCGAAAATGAGTTGTTCGATATCGAAAAACGTGGTACGCAGTTCGATGGACAATCGAGTGCTGATTCCGAAAATGTGCAGGGTTGCCAGATTGGGGCAGAATTGAGCTTTCTAGAGCCCATATCTCGGCCGTTTGACGTCTGATCTGGCAACGCTTGGCGTTTTCGGAATCAGCGTCCCAAAGTCTATCGAACTGCATACCAATTTCGTCGAAATCGGACAAAAAGTTTTTCGGCGAAAATTGGAAAAAATCGTGATGTATAGCCTTTCCATTTTTGCGAAAAAACGGTCGAAAATGAGTTGTTCGATATCGAAAAACGTGGTACGCAGTTCGATGGACAATCGAGTGCTGATTCCGAAAATGTGCAGGGTTGCCAGATTGGGGCAGAATTGAGCTTTCTAGAGCCCATATCTCGGCCGTTTGACGTCTGATCTGGCAACGCTTGGCGTTTTCGGAATCAGCGTCCCAAAGTCTATCGAACTGCATACCAATTTCGTCGAAATCGGACAAAAAGTTTTTTGACGAAAATTGGAAAAAATCGTGATGTATAGCCTTTCCATTTTTGCGAAAAAACGGTCGAAAATGAGTTGTTCGATATCGAAAAACGTGGTACGCAGTTCGGTGGACAATCGAGCGCTGATTCCGAAAATGTGCAGGGTTGCCAGATCGGGTCAGAAATAGAGATTCTATAGCTGATATCTCGGCTGTTTGCGGTCCGATCTGGCAACGCTTGGCGTTTTCGAAATCAGCGTCCCAATGTCTATCGAACTGCATACCAATTTCGTCGAAATCGGACAAAAAGTTTTTCGGCGAAAATTGGAAAAAATCGTGATGTATAGCCTTTCCATTTTTGCGAAAAAACGGTCGAAAATGAGTTGTTCGATATCGAAAAACGTGGTACGCAGTTCGATGGACAATCGAGTGCTGATTCCGAAAATGTGCAGGGTTGCCAGATTGGGGCAGAATTGAGCTTTCTAGAGCCCATATCTCGGCTGTTTGTGGTTCGATCTGGCAACGCTTGGCGTTTTCGGAATCAGCGTCCCAATGTCTATCGAACTGCATACCAATTTCGTCGAAATCGGACAAAAAGTTTTTTGGCGAAAATTGGAAAAAATCGTGATGTATAGCCTTTCCATTTTTGCGAAAAAACGGTCGAAAATGAGTTGTTCGATATCGAAAAACGTGGTACGCAGTTCGGTGGACAATCGAGCGCTGATTCCGAAAATGTGCAGGGTTGCCAGATCGGGTCAGAAATAGAGATTCTATAGCTGATATCTCGGCTGTTTGCGGTCCGATCTGGCAACGCTTGGCGTTTTCGAAATCAGCGTCCCAATGTCTATCGAACTGCATACCAATTTCGTCGAAATCGGACAAAAAGTTTTTCGGCGAAAATTGGAAAAAATCGTGATGTATAGCCTTTCCATTTTTGCGAAAAAACGGTCGAAAATGAGTTGTTCGATATCGAAAAACGTGGTACGCAGTTCGATGGACAATCGAGTGCTGATTCCGAAAATGTGCAGGGTTGCCAGATTGGGGCAGAATTGAGCTTTCTAGAGCCCATATCTCGGCCGTTTGACGTCTGATCTGGCAACGCTTGGCGTTTTCGGAATCAGCGTCCCAAAGTCTATCGAACTGCATACCAATTTCGTCGAAATCGGACAAAAAGTTTTTTGACGAAAATTGGAAAAAATCGTGATGTATAGCCTTTCCATTTTTGCGAAAAAACGGTCGAAAATGAGTTGTTCGATATCGAAAAACGTGGTACGCAGTTCGGTGGACAATCGAGCGCTGATTCCGAAAATGTGCAGGGTTGCCAGATCGGGTCAGAAATAGAGATTCTATAGCTGATATCTCGGCTGTTTGCGGTCCGATCTGGCAACGCTTGGCGTTTTCGAAATCAGCGTCCCAATGTCTATCGAACTGCATACCAATTTCGTCGAAATCGGACAAAAAGTTTTTCGGCGAAAATTGGAAAAAATCGTGATGTATAGCCTTTCCATTTTTGCGAAAAAACGGTCGAAAATGAGTTGTTCGATATCGAAAAACGTGGTACGCAGTTCGATGGACAATCGAGTGCTGATTCCGAAAATGTGCAGGGTTGCCAGATTGGGGCAGAATTGAGCTTTCTAGAGCCCATATCTCGGCTGTTTGTGGTTCGATCTGGCAACGCTTGGCGTTTTCGGAATCAGCGTCCCAATGTCTATCGAACTGCATACCAATTTCGTCGAAATCGGACAAAAAAGTTTTTGGCGAAAATTGGAAAAAATCGTGATGTATAGCCTTTCCATTTTTGCGAAAAAACGGTCGAAAATGAGTTGTTCGATATCGAAAAACGTGGTACGCAGTTCGGTGGACAATCGAGCGCTGATTCCGAAAATGTGCAGGGTTGCCAGATCGGGTCAGAAATAGAGATTCTATAGCTGATATCTCGGCTGTTTGCGGTCCGATCTGGCAACGCTTGGCGTTTTCGAAATCAGCGTCCCAATGTCTATCGAACTGCATACCAATTTCGTCGAAATCGGACAAAAAGTTTTTCGGCGAAAATTGGAAAAAATCGTGATGTATAGCCTTTCCATTTTTGCGAAAAAACGGTCGAAAATGAGTTGTTCGATATCGAAAAACGTGGTACGCAGTTCGGTGGACAATCGAGCGCTGATTCCGAAAATGTGCAGGGTTGCCAGATCGGGTCAGAAATAGAGATTCTATAGCTGATATCTCGGCTGTTTGCGGTCCGATCTGGCAACGCTTGGCGTTTTCGAAATCAGCGTCCCAATGTCTATCGAACTGCATACCAATTTCGTCGAAATCGGACAAAAAGTTTTTCGGCGAAAATTGAAAAAATCGTGATGTATATCCTTTCCATTTTTGCGAAAAAACGGTCGAAAATGAGTTATTCGATATCGAAAAACGTGGTACGCAGTTCGATGGACAATCGAGTGCTGATTCCGAAAATGTGCAGGGTTGCCAGATCGGGCCATAATTGAACTTTCTAGATCCCATATCTCGGCCATTTGTGGTCCGATCTGGCAACGCTTGGCGTTTTCGGAATCAGCGTCCCAAAGTCTATCGAACTGCATACCAATTTCGTCGAAATCGGACAAAAAATTTTTCGGCGAAAATTGGAAAAAATCGTGATGTATAGCCTTTCCATTTTTGCGAAAAAACGGTCGAAAATGAGTTGTTCGATATCGAAAAACGTGGTATGCAGTTCTGTGGAAAATCGAGCGCTGATTCCGAAAATGTGCAGGGTTGCCAGATCGGGCCATAATTGAGCTTTCTAGAGCCCATATCTCGGCCGTTTGTGGTCCGATCTGGCAACGCTTGGCGTTTTCGAAATCAGCGTCCCAATGTCTATCGAACTGCATACCAATTTCGTCGAAATCGGACAAAAAGTTTTTTGGCGAAAATTGGAAAAAATCGTGATGTATAGCCTTTCCATTTTTGCGAAAAAACGGTCGAAAATGAGTTGTTCGATATCGAAAAACGTGGTACGCAGTTCGATGGACAATCGAGTGCTGATTCCGAAAATGTGCAGGGTTGCCAGATTGGGGCAGAATTGAGCTTTCTAGAGCCCATATCTCGGCCGTTTGACGTCTGATCTGGCAACGCTTGGCGTTTTCGGAATCAGCGTCCCAAAGTCTATCGAACTGCATACCAATTTCGTCGAAATCGGACAAAAAGTTTTTCGGCGAAAATTGAAAAAAATCGTGATGTATATCCTTTCCATTTTTGCGAAAAAACGGTCGAAAATGAGTTATTCGATATCGAAAAACGTGGTACGCAGTTCGATGGACAATCGAGTGCTGATTCCGAAAATGTGCAGGGTTGCCAGATTGGGGCAGAATTGAGCTTTCTAGAGCCCATATCTCGGCTGTTTGTGGTCCGATCTGGCAACGCTTGGCGTTTTCGAAATCAGCGTCCCAATGTCTATCGAACTGCATACCAATTCGTCGAAATCGGACAAAAAGTTTTTTGACGAAAATTGGAAAAAATCGTGATGTATAGCCTTTCCATTTTTGCGAAAAAACGGTCGAAAATGAGTTGTTCGATATCGAAAAACGTGGTATGCAGTTCGGTGGACAATCGAGCGTTAATTCCGAAAATGTCCAGGGTTGCCAGATCGGGCCATAATTGAGCTTTCTAGAGCCCATATCTCGGCCATTTGTGGTCCGATCTGGCAACGCTTGGCGTTTTCGGAATCAGCGTCCCAAAGTCCATCGAACTGCATACCAATTTCGTCGAAATCGGACAAAAAATTTTTCGGCGAAAATTGGAAAAAATCGTGATGTATAGCCTTTCCATTTTTGCGAAAAAACGGTCGAAAATGAGTTGTTCGATATCGAAAAACGTGGTACGCAGTTCGATGGACAATCGAGTGCTGATTCCGAAAATGTGCAGGGTTGCCAGATTGGGGCAGAATTGAGCTTTCTAGAGCCCATATCTCGGCCGTTTGACGTCTGATCTGGCAACGCTTGGCGTTTTCGGAATCAGCGTCCCAAAGTCTATCGAACTGCATACCAATTTCGTCGAAATCGGACAAAAAGTTTTTCGGCGAAAATTGGAAAAAATCGTGATGTATAGCCTTTCCATTTTTGCGAAAAAACGGTCGAAAATGAGTTGTTCGATATCGAAAAACGTGGTACGCAGTTCGATGGACAATCGAGTGCTGATTCCGAAAATGTGCAGGGTTGCCAGATTGGGGCAGAATTGAGCTTTCTAGAGCCCATATCTCGGCCATTTGTGGTCCGATCTGGCAACGCTTGGCGTTTTCGGAATCAGCGTCCCAAAGTCCATCGAACTGCATACCACGATTTTCAATATCGAGCAAAAAAGTTTTCGGCCAAAATCGTGATGTTTAGCCCTTTCCATTTTTTCGAAAAAACTGTCGAAAATTAGTTGTTCGATATGGGCTCTGGAATCTCTATTTCTGTTCCGATATAACTGAAAAATTCGTTAACCCAAAAATAAAAACACGAGTACTTTAATTTTTATTATTTATTAATTGCCTTGCCGTTTATGCTTGCTATTTGATTACTTGTCATATAATTTACAAATTACATAAGTATTCAATACACAAAAAAAAACAATTTCAGAACCCAAGAATCTTGCATATTCTTAACATCTTGAAACATTTTTGTTTCTCTGGCTTTTTGACTTTTTTAGAGTCATCTTCTCACATTCCCTGAAGAAGTCAGGGTCGTGGCCCCTAAGGGCTAGAGGGTCAAGGTTGTAGGTTGAGGTTTAGGTTTTAGGAATACAAAAAAATAAGCAATTTGTGGTTTTACATCAATTTGGTATAAAAATCTAAAACAATTTCATCCTCTTTTTCTTCTGTTACACTTTACATTACATTTTTGTTTCGGTTTTTCGTTTATCTCGTTTTTGTTTTGTTTGTTTTTTTTTGTTTTTGTTTGTATATGCATTTTCTGTATGTATATTAAATATTGTTGCAAATTCATGAATTAATGTGTTAGCAAAAAACGCTTATACTAAATACTCTTGATCCATTATATATTTCGTATAGTCTTTACAAGTATTTTTGTTCCTTGCAAACTCTCGTGATCTGATCAGGGAAAGGTTTTTTTGGGATTATCCAGGTTATTTTGTTCTTTCTCTTATACATATATATATATATATATAGATTATGTGGATCATATATATAGATATATATATTTAGATCTATCGCCTGATGCAGCAGCACACAAACATAATACAGACACATATAGAGTTGCCCTCGTAGATCAGGTGTGGTGTATGTTACAGATATTATTTCTAAGAAAGTTTAAAAAATAAAATATATATAATGAAACAATGAATTTTTTTTTGAAATTTTTCTAAAAAAAAAACGTGCACACACACTTGAACACTCTCAATCGGGGCTTTGATGTAAAAGCTATAGCACTTAAAAACATAACAACAAAGTTTTGGGTGCTTACGGAATACATATAATATTAATATAAATATTAATAGAAATATTTATATTTATATATATATACATATAGCCGTACCCTATAGTACATAAGTAATTGATAAGCTAGAACCAAAGAATCCTCATTCATTATACACTTATGTACATGAAAATCAAATGATTTGATTTGAATATTGGACGACATTTAAGTTACGCGATTAGGGCTCACTTACGATTACTAAAATATATATATCATATGTATGGTTGAAAAAAAAAACAATAAATGAAAATTTAAAGTGAAAAAAAATAAAAAATAAATTAAACAATAGTGTAATAACTAATGCAATCTCTTCTGGAGTATGTGTCGAGTAATCTCCAAGTACAGTACGCCTTTCGAACAGGGACGTTATGGAGTACAAAAGCTATGACTAACTGGGGGTTTGCTTTTGAAACGCACTGTACCTGGGGTATATACTATCTTACAGATACTCGCAGCACTCGATGACCGATCGTTTGCACACACTTACTTTCCTCCTCCATCTATGTACACAAATGACATATAAATTTCTCTGTCTGCACCTGGGCTATATACATATACATATATGGCATAAATAGATATAAATATAATATATAAAGACTAAATCTTAGAAAATACAGACGCACACACACACACACACTGGCACAATCTTACACACATACACATACACCGAAACACTCACGTACAATGTATATGCTTTCGATTTCGATTTTTGAATTCGTATTAATATTTTAGTTTTTCTTTTTTTCTTTTACTTTTTTTTTGTATTAGCTCTTACAAATTTTGGCGATTTTCAAATTGATTGCAAAAGGTTTCCATATATGTGTGTACTATATGTATAAAGGATATAGCTAGTGGGTAGAGGGTAGAGAGGGGGTGTCCAGGGCAAATACACAACAGGACATGAGTATAATTGTTTAAGAGGCTTGGAGCTCTTAAGGCCGATCTATGTGTATCTGCCCTGATCTCTCGCGATCGTGTACAATTTCTATACTTTTTTGTTTTTTTTTTCTTTTTGTTTTAAAAATCCGATTTGTAAAAAAAATTATCATATTCGTTAGAAATTAATAAAAACAATATATCTCAAAAATGATTTTGAAAACTAGTGCAGCACTGCAACCTATTACATAACATGTTTATATATATATATTCTTTATATATATATATATATATCCGAAAAGAATGAAAACTAACTGGGATTTTAAAAAGAAATCTCATCTAGAAAAAGGTTGAAAATTTTCGTTTGTTTTGGGATTGTTGCTGAAGGAGGTGGTGCTGTGGCTGCTGCTGCTGGTGCTGATGATGATGTGGATGTGGCTGTGCATGGCTAGCTCCTCCGGCAATGCCATTGGTCATGGTCTTGAGGGGTAAAACTGGCACCGAAGCATACGCGGCTGGTTCCATTTGCTGATTAAAATACTTTGCCTGTTGCATGGTAACGGTGCAAGAGGAGGAGGACGAGGTGGCCACCACTGTAGCTGGATTTGGACTACTTGTAGAGGCAGAGGCTGTGGCGGCGGCGGCCAAGGCAGGTGGCATCAGTAGCACGGGCACCACCACGGGTTATACGGAGATCTCGTAGTTCATGTCGTAAATGCTAGCCCTGTCCGGAGTGCCCGAATTGGATGAGTTGTTCTGCATCAAGTGTGCTGCACTGCCGCCGCCCTGCTGACTGGTGCTCATGCCGGGCACACCACCGTTCTGCTGCTGCTGCTGTTGCTCCAGCGACTGCATCTCCATGGAGTCGGTCATCTCCAGGGCGCGCACAAAGCTCATGGGTCGCGTGGGTGTTTGCTTTCGCTTGATTTGCGGCGATGGCTGGGTCTGGGGATTGCCGCCGCCGCCGCCGGAATTTCCCAGCGGATTGGGCGGGAAGACAGCCACACCGCCGCGCAAAGCTGGCTGATAGCCACCACCGCCGCCTGGACCACCGACTCCGCCGCTCACCGGATTACTGGCCGTAACGCTGGCCAGGCTGCCGCTGCTGCCGGTTCCGGTGCCGCCTCCCCCGCCACCTCCGTAGCGCAGGATATAGCTCTGGCCACCCGCTCCGGAAACCTGTGGCATGGTCGTCGGACTCGTGGGATTGGAGCGATGATATGAGGAAGCTGCCGCCGCTGCTGCTGCTGCCGCGGCTGCTGCTTGTTGTTGGTGCTGTTGCTGTTGCTGCTGCTGGAGTGCGTAGTCCTGGAGGCGTGAGTGGGTCATGATCAGCGGATGGGTTCCACCGCCGGCCGTTATGTACTGGGCGTGTGGCATCACTCCTCCTCCGCTGCTCGACAGCGTGCCCGCACTGCTGCCGATGCCACTGCTAGCCACCACCTGTTGCTGCTGCTGCTGCTGTCCTCCGGCCACGGAAGTGCCGAAGCCCGGGGATGTGTCCTTCCACATGTAGACGCCCCGCTGCGGGC
Organism: Drosophila malerkotliana malerkotliana; assembly: GCA_018153235.1. NCBI lineage: Eukaryota > Metazoa > Arthropoda > Insecta > Diptera > Drosophilidae > Drosophila > Drosophila malerkotliana. The sequence continues at coordinate 6,017,874 of JAECXV010000058.1, read as the reverse complement.
TGCCGGCCAGTTCCCGGATGTTGTCCACCGTATTGTTGGACCGGGCATAGCTCAGCTCGCCACCGGAAATGCCGCCGCCCGCCCCCTGGCGCACCAGCTCGCCCTCGGAGAGGAAGCGCCGTTGCGGACTGCCGCCGTACGCCGCCTGGGCGAGTGACGCGTGCTGCGGATGCGCCGCATGCACGGCTGCCACCTGCTGTTGCTGTTGCAGGGCTGTCACAAAAAACGAAAGAATGTTAAGGATTTCCATGCCACAGGAGGAGGAGGAGGAGGGTATGACTCACCTTGCTGTTGCTGCTGTTGGTGTTGCATGAGGACCCGTTGCTGTTGCAGGAGCAGCTGCTGTTGCTGCTGCTGGATGCTCGGCGCCTGCGGATGTTGCGGCGGCAGACCACTCGTGTACTCGTAGTAGGCCGCTGCTGCAGCTGCCGCCGCTGCCTGTTGCTGCTGCTGTTGCGCCACCGCCTGGGCGTTCAGTCCAATGAAGTCGGGGCGTCGCGGCTGAGTGGGCGTGCCCGGGTTGGATCTGGAGGGGTTACACGGATTACGACATTAATGGATTAGTCATGTAATGGTTGCCACATGATTTGGGGGGGATTATTGAAAGCATGCGGGGGGAGACAGAGAGGGCAGGCAGGCGCGAAAGCTGCTGCTGCTGCTGTTGCATGAGCGACAGGGACAGGAACAGATATAGTGAGTCGATCTGATGCGAATGAGATTATAATGACCTCCAGCCATCGAGGGTTAGACAACGAGGTTGTGTCCACAACAGAGAACACTATGTGGAAGCAGGGCGAGTGTAGTAGTTACTGTGTTACCCACTGCTTAGTCTTTATTTAAGTTTAGTTTAAAGCCTATGACTAAACTAATTATATTTTAGGTAAAAAATGCTTGTTTTTAAGATTGGTTAGAAATGGAGTTACAAATAAAAACCCTAAAGGCTTCTAAAGGCTAAAAGTTAGTTGTAAATTTTTGTTTAAAAATAGGTTTTTTGTTTTAGAATTAAATTATTCTTCTAAAATAACCCGCCTGCTTCAAACTACCAATAAAAAAACGTACAATATTTCACGAGAAGTTATCGGTTTTTTTTTGAGAAAATTACTCAGACATATTTTGATAATTCAATAAAAAAAATGTTACAGAAGCCCATATTGCATCATTTATTCTATTTATTATTTATTCATATTTTTTTCTTTTAGAATTCTATTTCAAACTATATTTTTTCTCTCAATTATTTAAGATACTCCACTTTTTAGATTAAGTGCCCTTTTTCCAAGTACTCACATCAAAAAAATCGATAAATATCGAAAGTAGTTTCATTCTTTTGTTAAAAAAAATAGTGTCTATACTTTTCTCCAAGTATTTATTATAAACTTTATAGATAAGACAGAAATGCCAATTAGTTTTCACCGAAAATAATAAAAAACATACCTACAACCATTATTTTAAGACCTCGTCTATCGATAACTGATCTAAACCATAAGAGCTTTACATTATTTTATTGAAAAGCGACCAAATACATGACAAATGACCGCGACCAGATACGAGAAAGGTGTTGTAGGTAGCTCTCAGGTGAATAATAATAATCCAGCTGTAATTCTCTAGAATTTCTTCATTGATTTACTTCGATTCTTGATTCTTCAGGGTAATAGAATCTACTAAAGACTATCGAAAGCTATCGATAGAAAGAGAACTACGGCCAGCGATAGGGGGGACCCTGGGCAAGGCCCAGTCCCATGCCGGTGGTGAGGCTGGCGAGGAGGCCGCTGCTCGCCATCCGATGGACGAAGACCACCACTGTGCGGGGTACGTCCGAGCGCACCACCTGCACCACCCAGTGCAGCATGTTGACGACGCCGTAGAGCAGCGCACACACAACAATCGCCGGGGCCAGGATCAGTTTGGTCTGGACCGAGTATCGGGTGGTGTCCTCCAGATCGAAGAATTGCCAGAGATTGGCCTGGCCCAGGAAGCGCTTCCTCAGGCCGACCACCCGGTTCTTCAGCCAACTGAAGTACCAGCAGAGGAAGTACAGGGCGTAGGACACCAGACAGCCCAGCACCAGTCCGGCCAGGGTGATGTAGTTCATCTTGGAGCCGGCCACCGGCACGTCAATGTGCTGCAGCGGCAGCCTGGCCACTGGATGGGGACGCGGACTAACTATTCCGGCATTCGATTGTGGCTTCTGAGTTCGTGGGTACGGCTTTAGGTTGGACTTTAGATTCGAGTTGAGTTTCTGATTGATTTCGGGATTCAGATGGAGCTGCTGGCGGTTGGCACTCCTCTCGGACTGGGCCAGGTTGGGGCGGTGCTGTGGATTGAAGAACTGCGCCCGCTGGGGATACAGGTGGGGACTGGTGCCCGAGACTTCGGTGCCAACTCCGGATGGTCCATCCTTCAGGACTCTAGTGCGTCGTCGACGTGGCGGTTCTGCTTCCGGCTCGGCCTGATCATAGCTGCTGACCTGCTGGAGCTCCGTGTCTAGGTGGTAGCTCTTCTCCACCGCCATCTCCTTCTCGTCGACCTCCTCCGAGGCCATACCTCTTGGTTCGTCAGTACTTTTACCTCCTCCGGGTAGCTTCTCTTTGTGATCCGAATTATCTCCACCAGCCGCCTCATAGGCACTTTCACCTCCCTCCTGACCTGCCCGGATCCTCGCCAGATGCTGCTGTCTGTTTGGTGGCAGACCGTTCGTCACATACTGCGTCCCATTGAAGCTGAACTGGCGGCGGACTCGCAACTGGGGTGCCGTGACCACCGGAATGGGCAGGGTCTTGTCCAGGAGATTCAAGCGGTTCACCTGCTGCTTTGGGCGCACTTGCTCCATGTCCATCCTCTCTCTAAAGCTCTAGACGGCTTGAAACTTTTGAAGAATGCGAGGAATAAAGTCGTTTGCCTTCTTTTTCGATTAGTTTGCTTTATCGATTGTATTAGTCGGTTTATATCAAACCTCTTTTAACCCGAACTTGAACCGATCTCTATTCCAAATCGAGCCACAAGAGATGCCTTTTCGGGAAATGGTTTTTTGAGTTTTTCTTTTCAAATTAATGCGCGGACGGAGCAAGAGAAGAAATAGCCGAAATTGGAAAAAGAAATACACAAATTACACAATTACAATTTTTTCTGATTTTTTGTAGTTCCCTAAATTTTAAATGTGATTCCGAGAGCCCGACTCAATAGAGTGTGAGTGTAGTCTTCCATAATGTTGAAAACTTTGACAATTTTATCAAAGCCATAAGGTTGCTAAGATCTTGGAAATTTCTTAAACTTAAGAATGTATCTATTTACAACAAGTTATCGTTATAATCGATTATCGATCGACAAGTTAAAACTTTCCATTTTAAAACAAACTATCAAAGTATTATTTTTTAGTAATATTTAATATTATTACCAAAATCTAAGACCTTCTCCAACTTTATATATACAATTAAAACATTATCGATTATGTGTTTTCGATTATTATCGAAGTATTAAGACCAGAAGATCGAAAAGTATCGAAATGCAGTTAATTATGGATTTTTTTGCGAAGAACCAACCACAGAGATATGAAACAGAGAGAGAGTTACGAGTCTTCTATAAAAATGGTATATGGACTTATGGAAGAATCCAGAACCTGAGGGTTAAAAAATGGCGAAAATGTGTGTGGGTGGTTTTGTGGGTGAGAGAAAGGGTTAAAGGCGGACGCAAAGAACAAAAGAAAGAAAGAAAAAGAAAAACGGCAACCAAAATGAACGGAAAACGGGAACAGAAAAAACGGTAAATAAACAACGAATATAGAATGAAAGCGAAACGAAACGAAAGAAAGAAAGTAAATCAAACTCACCTCGCGCTTCAGAAAGAAAGTAGAAGGTGCTCGGTAGAAGGTGCCTATTGCCTATCGGATATTACGGATTTACGGATGTGTGGTTTACGGTTGCCAGGATAGGAGGTTTATACAGAGACCGAAGAAGAAAAAGTGAAGAACGGAGAAGAATCGAACGAAAGAAAGAGCCGAGAGTGGCAAAACAGAAGAGACAATTGAAGAATTGTTCCGGTGAGTGTTTCTTTGTTTTTTTTTTTTTGTTCCCTCTGCTTTTCGATATCCAGTTTTCTTTGCTATTTTTTTTTTTTTAACTTGTAAATTATATTTAATTTTATTTCTAATTTTTATTTTTTATTTTTTATTATTAATTTTTTTTCGTAATAATATCTATATCATAGTTTTTAGTTTTGTTTCTTGGTTTTTCGTTGTTGGACTTCTGGGTTTTGGTCTTTTTTTCTGATTTTCGCTTAGGAATTAGCCTAGGAATTAGTACTGTTCTCAGAATTTGAGTATTGACTTCGAAAATCGACACAGAAATCAAGATTTTTGGGGGAAAAAAAAGAAAAGTTGGGAAAATATAATTAATTTTCATATTAGTTCTTGGAAAATGGACAAAAAATCATGATGAAATGTATGAAAGAGACAATAAATGCGAAATAAATATAATTTCAGAAAGAGAGAGCAACATCGCTGAGGGGTCAATGACCCTCAGGCTGTCTCTTTTACTTTCAATGTCTATTGGCATCCCGCTCTAAGCCACCAAAGTGCAAAGGAGAGAGCAATAAAGTGAAGTTTTTCTTTAATTCTTAAATATTTCAAATTTTAATCACTAATCTCTTACTAATTAGTAGCCCTAATTATTTAACTAATTTAACAAATTGTTTAAGCATCTTGGATGGAACGCGACGAAGCAGCAAACCAAATAAACAAACAAACTGGCTAACGGTGAAGCTAAACCCAGAGGCCACTACTAATACCACAACAAGCTGGTGAAAGGGCAAACACACATACGTCCATACAAACACCCACCCACCCATGGACTTAACCCCTTATGGACCCCCCTTATGGAATAGTTTTCACTTTGGGTTATATGGAAAATTGAATTCTAAATACTTTCCAAAAGTGAATTCTTGATGGGACTAAGCTGGTTAATAGAATTTTTAATATTCTACACTGAAAATAATATTTTTTTACATAAATATTTCAATAGTAAATAAAAAGCATTAAGTAAGGTTTATAATTAATCAAATTTTTTACATAAAAAAAGGAAAAAAAATGAAATACTTCATGGCATAATAAAATTCCAGTGACGAATGCTTGTATATTTGATATTTAGGTGACGAAACAAATTTTTGTTACTTAAGCAACAATTAATATTCTAAAGCTAGCTTATGGTCTCCTCTCACTTATCCCAAGTTACGAATGGTCATTCTATTTTTTAAATATTTAATATTTTTGGTGACGAAAGAAACCTTTCCACACATTATTTAAATTAAGAAACAGTTTTTATCAAAAAGCTAGCTTATCGTCCTTTCTTTCTCATCCCCATTTAAAAATAAAGCTCTTTCTATTTTTGCGATTTTTAATATTGTGGTGACAAAAGAAATCTTTTCACAAAAAAAAAAAAAAAATTTCTTAGATATTTTTTTAAATTTCAAATATGTTGTATAAGGTATACAAAAAAAATTAAAAAATCTAGCTTATTTCTTCCTTTTATTTAACTCCAGTCTTGAACGCTCATTTTACTCTTTAATATTTTGATATTTTATTGACGAAAGAAATTACCCATTGTTTAGATATTTTTTTTTATATTTTCAAAAACTAAGCAAATAAAAAGAAATAAATGGGAAAAGCCACCTTATTTTCTGCTCTCACGTAACTCTAGTGACGAATGCTCTTTATTCTCTTTAATTATTTGATATTTTTTTGGTGACGAAAGAAATGTTTACAAATAATCTTTTAGCTTTATGCTCTAAAAACATGGATTCAAGAGAATATATGTTTTAAAAAAAATTAGAAGGAAATTACTATTTTATTCTGATATTCAAAGGTGCAAATATTTAATATTTAATATATCATGTAATCAAATATTTAAACCTTAAATTTGTAAAATATCCTTTTTTTTTCAAACTAAAATAAAGCAAATAATAAACAACAAAAGCAACAAAATATAGCAATCACAACAAAAACAACAGAATAGAAGCAACAACAGCAAGGTCATGGCTTAAAAGGAGGCAGGATCCAGTTGATTTAGAGCTACACAAGGGGGGGTAATCCATTCACATGAGAGAAATAAATCTTTATGCAAAGTATCCGCCGACAAGCGAAGACACCGACAGACAGACAGACAGACAGAGATGGCGAATAGGGTAAGATAAGAGAGAGATAGATGGACTTACCTTCGCACTGGACTAGCCATAACAAGGGGCGTGGCCACGCCCAGCGGCTTGATCCTTTGCTGCATGGTGGGCGTGGCTGTGGTAGTTGCGTTGCGTTGATTTTGTGCTGCCACCGCCGCCGCCGCTGCTGCCGCTGCCAGCGCCGCCTGCTGCTGCTGCGCCGGTCCATTGACCCCGACGCCATATCCTACAGGATGATCTGGGGATAAAGCATCACTCGTATAGCCGCGTTGAGGATCCAGACCCCTAGAAGAATTACAATTGAAAAGAAAAATTAAAGAAAAGCTTATAGTTACTTTTATGAGTCAACATGGCGTATACTTGATTTTTGTATAATTTTATTCTAAAAATAGAACCTTTAAAAAATGATTTAAATTATTAATACTATAGAAAATAAATTATCTTTAAAAAATACTCAATTACTTGCTCTTAATAATAACTCTCCCCCTTTCAACATAAATCTCAATAAAGAAACCCCTAAATGGCATGCCATCAGGTCGTATACGTGATATGCTGCACTATCCCCCATCCTCCCTTTCAGTTTTCCTCTCAAAATATATGCTGGCGTTTAATTTTTTGATAGTTTATTTATAAGTAAGCACTTAATGGATGGCTCTAGCCATTTATTAACGAAAAGTGGCCATAAATCGAAATGGAATTAGACGTCAAAGTTGCCCAGGACATAGGAAACACTGGACACTGACCATCCTGACCACTGGACTAGCCAGGACGATGATGGGGAGGTTAATTAACTCACCTGGGTCTCGCGTGCGGACTGTGTCGCGGATGATAGAGACGCATGTGCCGCGGGGAGTCGCCACCTCCTCCTCCACCTCCGCTGGTGCCACCACCACCACCAGCACCCGCACCCGTCGAAATGCTGCCATTAAGGCCGCCAGCATCGCTCACCTGCGGCAGGTAGAAGCTGCTCGAATTGTGGCGCTGCAGGGGTGGTGTGGGTTCGCAGTCTTGACTCTGGGAAGCGGGTGGCGGTTCCAGATCCGTGTCGGAGCATTCACGTCCCGGTGATAGCTGTGTGGAAGGGTAACCAAAAAAAAATGTGATTAGTCGTCGATTGAAAGGGAAGCTAAAATAATGGGAATTATTTAAGATGAGACACAGACTTAGGCCTACATTTAGTTGCGATTCATGTCCAAAAAATCAAAAGAAAAATGTAAAGGATTTTCATTTTCACATTTTTGCCATTTAAGTTACTTTTAGTTACTTTTTCCCAAAAAAATATTTAATAATTAATTATTATTTTTAATAATTAAATTTTAAGTATACTGTGAAAATGAGAATCCCGCAAGACAGGTGAAAATAAACGAAATGAAACGGAAAAATGGAAAAACAGGAAAAACAGTCAAAATGAAAATGAAAAGAAAACAATCAAAATAAAAAAAAAAATCAAGACAAAAAAATGAAAAAAAAAACAGGGCTTGGGAAGTGATTTTTCCTTTATTTTCTTTTATTTTATTTTTATTTTTTTTTCTGTAAGAGCGAGTGAGGGTGGAAGAAATTAGGAAACTGCTTGACAGTGGGGTGTAGTAGTAGTAGTAGTAGTTGTTGTAAGGGGGGACGGTTTTTGGGGGGGACAGTTACCCCACAGCTAATTGTAGACAAAATGCATATACTTGGTGCCCCAAATGGTGGCAAGTCCAAAGTGAAAGAACTTTCCACAAAGTAATTAACTTTCGAATTAAGAATCAGCGAAAAAGGGAAAGAAAATAAAAGAGATAGAAAGTCAGAAAAGGATAAAAAAAAAAGGAAAGAGAAATAAAAAAAAAGAAAAATATAGTAAATTTAAAAACAAATAAAGAAAAATATAAAATAAAAACAGTTCAATGGAAAAAAAAAAATAAAAATAAAAATAAAAAATCAAATAAAATAATATAATATAATAAATAAGGAATAAAAACATTTAAAAAATAAAAAAATTTAAATAAAAAAAAAAAAATTCAATAAAATAGAAATCAAATTACAAAAAAATTATTTCTTTAAATAGTTTTGATTTAATTTTATATTTAAAAAAACTATATTTTTCCCAGTCATAGATAAAATTAAATAAAAAATCGGACTGACAGAGACAGAGAGAGAGCGAGATATAGTGTATAAAAGTGAGAGACCAAGGCATAAATTAAATTTAAAAAAAAAAATTAGGAATTAGAAAACAATATTTTTTTATAGAAAAAGTGTGAAAAAATAGAAGAAATTTCGACAACAATAGATAAAAATCATAAGACAACAGTTATTCAGATTATTTTTCTTTTCGGTGGGGCAAGTCAATAATTAAATGGAAAATTAATCAAAAAAATTAAAGTTTTCGTTGCTTTGTTTTAAGGATTTGATTTTTTTTGTTTAATATATTTTTTTACCTTTCTCGGTGCTTGCAGTAAGTGTTGTTTTTTGCTCTTAAATTTTTTTCTTTTTTTTTTTTTAGGTTGGAGATGCGACCAATTCTTTTCGATATAAGTATGTATGCTATATACTTTCTATATAAGATATAACAACAGCTCTGGGGGGGTGGGGTGGTAGTGGGTTGTAGGATGGGGGGATACAAAGAACTTCTATATATATATATACGCAGAATAACGGTAAACGGAGTAACAGGGTAAAGGAAATTAAGGAGTTATAACTGTGGCCCAGTTGAGAGACAGAGTTGGGGTTAGGGGAGGGGGGAGGAGGAGGAAAATAGCAAGGAAATGCAACGCAAATAAAGTAGCGGAAAAACCAGCAACTGATAACTGATAACCAGTAACTCAATAAATCCAATCCAATTCCGATCCGCATGCATACAAAGTAATACACTTTGGTTACAACAAATTGTGGCAATAAAATGGGGAGGGGGGTGGAGAAGGGGGGGGCAACAACTCAAAAAAGGAAAATTTCGAATCTAAAAGGGGGAAAAAATTTATATACAACACAACCAATAATAATACAACTTTGGTTATTCCAAAGTTTCTTTCATTTTTTTTCTCGTGGAAAGTTTTGTAAATGAAGGAAATGGATAATGGAAAATGAGAAAAAAACAAAAAAAAGGAAAACTATTTAGCTTTTGCATTTTATCCATTTTAGTGGAGGTGGCGACTTAATCAGCAAGAGAATATAATTAATTTTTAAGAGGATTTTGTTAAAAGTTTAAAGCAGATTTGTAGATTTGAATTGGAAATTATTGTGGAAATTTTTATCTTTTTTTATTTATTTATTTTTTTTTTTTTTGAGAAATTAATTTAAAGTTTAGTTGGTTTAACTAAATGGTTAAACAGCTTGATTTGCTATTTTTTTCTATATAAAAAATCTTGAAAAAAGATAAGAATTATATAGATTCTTCCCGGTCGGTTATAGATATTATTAAAAAAAAATTAAAATTAATTTTTTATCTTCTGCCTTTGAAAATTAAAAAAACTATATTTTGTTAAATTTTCTGATTTTAAATTTAATGTGATATCTTCTAAAAAAAATTCAAAAGTTCTTAATGCTTTTAAGAGAGCCTTTAAATCTTATCTTTTTTAAATTTAAGTTTTTTTTTAATTTAATAAATACATTTTTTTTTAATTTAAATAGTTTTTTAGTTTTAGAATAAGAATTTTAAGTTTTTTTTTTAACAAACCAATACATAATCTAATTTTTAGAATTAAATTTATTATCTATCCTTGAAAAATAACCTTTTTTTTATTATTTTAAAAAAAATACTTTTTTTTAAATATTATTTAATAATAAACATTTTCCATTTATTTATTTTTGACAAACAAAAACTTTTTTTGTCATGTTCCTATTGGAAAAAAAATGCATAGACGGACTTCAAATATGAAAAATATTCCTCAAGTTTTCCAACAAAAAAAATTATATAAAAAAAAAATATATTTTTTTAGCTTTAAAATTAACGAAAAATATTTATTCACAAATATATATATGTATTATAGACACTTAAAAAGTGAGTTACATTAAGAGAGTTACACAAAAAAAAATAGACGAAATCTTGATAACTTGAATTCTTGACTTTCTTCACTTCGACTGGCTGACTGTTCGTCCTAGGGAGTGTTCACAGTAGTCGCTGCAGCTATTTAACGAGATGTCAAGGACAGTGGAGGGGAATTACAATGGTTTCGAGTAGGGAACGAGGGGGGCTACGAAAGTTTTGCCGAGTGACTGAGTGTGGGTGTTGGAGTGAGTGAGTGAGTGGGTGAGTCAGTGGGGTGGTGTTTACAGTGCATCATTGGGCTGGTTTGTCCTTCAATTAAATAGGCGTGGCAAATAACTAACTAAGCCCTAAAAATATATATACAAAGTGGAAGAAAGAGTGCTGTGGGGGGTGGTGTGTGGGTGGAAAAACTGCAGCAGCAGCAGCAGGGAGTAGGGAAAGCGTTAAGAAGAAGAACAAGATGAATGAAAGCGGCAGCCAAAAAAAAAAGTTTCTTTTTCAAACTGTGAGAGCCTGAAGGTTGTAGTTTGTTTTTGTGTGAAGCATTTAGGGGGAGGGGGTTTTGGGGGGGTTAAGAAAAACTTTTATTTCGCCCACGCCGAAAAAACAACAACAACAATAAAAGCAACAAAAAAGAAGCAACAACAACAATGACAACCGAAAGCAACACAAAGATACTTAAGAGATTTCTCATATAAGCTCTATAGAGTATACTATTAGATGGGTATATATGCCTATATATATATCATGTATATATGTATATAATTATATCGATTTTGTAGTTAATTAGTCAAAGCATTAAGCGGGGTGGTGGGTGGTTGGGTGGTGTTTTTGGAGTGAGGGAGAAGGAGGAGCATTATGGGATTACAGCTAATGATAAATCATACGAATTCGAGAGCAAAAGGAAAAATCGGAAAAACTATAAAGGTAAATTACAGAGAGAAAACAAAACTAAAAGATAAATCAGAAAAAAAAACACAGAACTAAGAGATAGAGATAGCAACAGAAACAGAAAGAGATACAATGTTTATATTAAAGCAAAATATTAAAAATTAAAAATAAAAAACAAAAATCAAATAAATAAGAAATACAAATGTAAACAAACAACTGTTAACGGTTACAATTACAGTTAAGTCAACACAAATTACAAATTACAACAAACATGAACTAAGCCAAACAACAACAACAACAGGTGGCGCCAGACAATAGCTGCAAGCTATTTTTCGATTCGAAATTTTATTATTTTCTCAGAGAGGATGTTTTCTCTTTTTTTCTCAATAAATAAATGGAAATAAAATTTAATTAAAATGGTATTTAAGTCAAATATGTAGGCAGGTCTTTAAAGGGTTTTTTTTTTTTTAAAGGATTTTAAATTAAAGAGCCTCAGAATAGCATTTTAAAATTATTTTTCTTTCTTAAATATTTTTTTTAAATGATTAGTTTAAGATTTGATAAAGGCAATTTTAATAGAAAACTAAATATTCTTTTTTTTTTAACTAAAAGTACCTACTATCATTAGCTTTTGTGGCGCCACCTGCTTAGCACTATGTAGGGATTCGATATTAGATTACAAATATAGATATAGGATACATAGATATATGTAATAGGAATCTGAGTTTTGCATAGCAAATGCTTCGCTTTTCTCTATGATTTCTTTTTTTTTTTAATGCAAAAATCTTGATTATTTTTTTTGTTTTGTTTTTTTACCCACCTTACTGTAAAGCGTTGTGCTGCCCGACCGTTGATTATAACCATTGCCCTCGGCCATATAAGTCTTTACCTGTATTCCCCGCTTCTCGCGATTCGCATCGTAGTAGGAGCGTGGCGAGTACTGCACCGCAGTGCCGCGCATACCGCCACCGCCGCCGCCGCCTCCTCCTCCACCGCCGCTGCCGCCACCGGCACCGCCTCCACCGGCGGCAGTAGTACCATTACCGCCCGCACCGCCGCTGGCGCCAGTCTGCTGGCTGCTCCGGTCGTTGCAGATCGTGCTGATCGCCTGGTTCTGGGTCTGGGAGCGACGCGACGCATACTTCTTTGGGTTCAGCAGGCTGTGTGGGAGGATGATGACAGGAAATATAATTATAATTTTAATTAGAATTAAAAATTTAACATTTTTTTGGGAATTAAATTTATTAATACGGAGTCTTTCAATTTTTAAATTCTACTAATAACTATAAACATAACTTCTTATTAGTAAAAATTTTTAAATAATCAATCTATAAATCTATACTTCGTAAACTTTCATTCTAAATAACTTGAAATAATATGTATATAACTTTGGATATACATATATATAAGTACATATATATATACATATATATAACTAAATGAATTCTCAAAAATGGTAAAGTCTTGTTCCATTTAAAAAATACTAATATATTAAACCAATATACTTTAAAGTTAGTTATACTATTCTAACTGGTAAAGAATTTTTCAAAATTAGAAAAATAAAAAAAAAAAACTTGATTTTATACCTATTTCAAGACTGAAATTTTATATTTTTCTTTGAGTATATATAATTTTTTCAGACCGCAAAGCATTTCTTTTCTTTCTGCACTTTACAATTAATGTCTATGAAAAGGATTTAAATAATATTATCATTTTATAACATTGCACATAGATAATTAAAGAATTTGAATATATAAGTATTAAAATTAAATAATGCGAAATTAGAAGACTTGTAGACATTAAAAAATTTTTTTTTTTTATGAATATAAAGGCTATCATAAAACCAAGAATAAAATATAAAAACTTTTACAGACTGATCTTAAAAAAATTAACTAGCTAAGGACCATGTAGTTATATAGTGTGTTATAGTTATGTTAGTTATATAGTTATAGATATAGTGAAGTTTATAGTGAAGTTATAGCTCTTTTTGAAGAAATTTTTAGATAAAGGTATTTTGCGCATAAACAGAGAAAATAAATAAATAAATATAAAATATATTGTTTGTAAAATATACATATGTATGTGTTTAATTCAAAACACCAATGCCTTTGTTTATAAGAACGATTTTCTTCAATTTTGTTTATAATATAAGCTTAATGAAATAAACAAAAATTAAATTCCAGTGTGGAAATGAATTGTGCTTCTGTTATAATATAATTATAAATAAAATATATAAGAATTGAGGTTTAAATAAATTGAAATTTAAAGCAAGAGTAAGCTCTCAATTCAATTATTCTGGTATGACTAATATTTCAATGTATCATTAACCAATAAAGCTCTTCATAAAAAAAAAGCCTAAAAAGAAAAAATTAAAAAAAAAGTAACAAATGTATTTAATAAAAATAATAAATAATATAAAAACCTACTTCTATAAAACTTCTAAAATATTTAATAGTCAAAGGCCCTGTGAGCTAGTACTCATTAAATTCATTAGGTTTAGTATTGTGTACTAATTTTAGTACTAATTTACTACTAGTACTAATTTTAATAAAAAAAAAAAATAATAAGAAAATATTTAATAAATTATAAAAAAAACACCCACCTCGGATACTGTGGTCCGAACTGCGTGTAACAACAATTGTGCCAACAGCCACGTGAGAAGGGATTGTAGCCGCCCTTGAACTTCCCGGTGACCTGTTCGTTGGTGGTGCGACCCCTGGACACCAGGACCATGTGGAAACCCGTCAAGCCGAATATGGGGATGGCCAAAATGGTGACCAGGCCCATCAGGATCATCCTATAAAGTCAATAATTCAATTAAATATTTTATTAGAGATTCGATTATTAGAGAGACTTACGCAACAATGGGCGCTGTATCCTTGATATTTGGCATTATCTTGAGGACATATACCAGGCACAGCGAGAATATGCTCAGCATGTGTATGGAGAGGGATACGAGGAAGAAGAAAAAGAATCTGTAGTTCCTCCTGCCAATGCAGTTGTTGACCCACGGACAGTGATGGTCAAAGGTCTAGAGATATGAGGATATATGGAAGTATTATAGTACGAGTCTAATACTAAGCTTTAGTTAAGATACTAACCTCAATGCAGTGATTGCAGACGGAACAGTGGGAGCAGCGTGGCGGGCGATAGAACTTACAGGTGACGCACCACTTCATCTTGACGGTGATGCCGTTGATCTCGGCATTCTTGTAGAGGGGGGCGCGCAGCTCCTCTTCGCAGTCTTCGTCGGGCGAGGCTAGAATTTGGTCAAGTTTAGGCCGTGGCGGGGACGCTGGTCAATGCTCAGCACGTTACATACCTTTGGGGATGATGCCCGGGTCCATGAACGTGGCCAGTGTGAAGTTGGCCAGCACGAAGAACGTGATGACGCCCTGGTAGGCCAGCACCCATGGATGGCTCTTCACATAGTACTGGCAGCTGTAATGGAAAAGATAATTATTTTAAATTTGATTAGAAATCGGGTTATAGAGATGGTATTTTTAAAATTAATCGGAAATTTATCGGAATATAAGCCAAATAATATCGACATTTATCGATATTTTAATTATGATCTAATAGCCAAATAATATCGGAGTTTATTGATATTTTAATTATGATCTAATAGCCAAATAATATCGAAATTTATCGATATTTTTTTTATTTTCTAACCTAAAATATTTTTACCAAATACCGAATACGTTTTCCGATAGTTTATTTATATGGAAGATATAGAATATAATCCCCTTTATGGCTCACAGTGATGGCTATATCTTCCCCAATCCCGAACCTATTCTCAAGGGAATGGGGAATTCCCACCCATTTAATAAATATTTCTTAATTTTGAAAGAAATTCTAGTAATAACTAGTAAAGTTTTCTCCTTTTTTCTCTAATTTTTGGGATTTTAGCACTTTGTAGGACTAAATCCCCCCAAAACCTCAAATATAATCCCCCAAAAATATCGACTTGTTATCGCATTTTAATATAGCACTAGTCTATAACTAGTACCCGAAGCAAACACCATGTGATTAGTGTTGGGTTTCTGGTTTGAACCCTAATTAAAACCGCTTAGTGAACAGGTTTACGAGTGGTTCACACAACCGGTTAGTTTAAGAAGTGGTTCAGTTCAAAGACCACCTCCCTCCATTCCCCGTCCTTGTGTCACCGCCGTTGCATTCCTTACATAACCAAAAACACACACAAACACACCTATGTATATATGTATAGGTATAGTACCACCCAAGGGTCAGATTAATTTCACGATCCGAAGAACTGTGACGACAAATTTGATGGGCTTGCAATCAGCCGATGGGCTTTAGCGATGGCCCGACTGTGGCTGTGGCTGAGGCTGTGGTGGTGGTGTAGGCCGTCCTTTGGAGTAGGCCGAAAATCCTTCAACCACATTGTTGACCATTAAGCAGGGAGTGGCGGCAGTCTGGGGGCCAAAAACAAACCGAACGAGGCCAAGGAGGCCACCCAACCCAACAACAGCCCGTCGAGGAGCAGCCAGCACCAAGGCTATGCCCGCCCGTTGTGTCGCCGCAATCACTTTAGAGTCTACTGAACCGGAACTGTTTTGTCGGTTTCGGTTGAAACCAAAACTCCCCACTGCCCCCCCACCCCCCTCGGTGGCCGCTCGGCCCAAGTCTTCCTGGCCCACATTTCCATGTTTTCATACATCCCGCAGAGTTCCACCCGTATCCTAGAACTCGAAACAAAAAAAAAACTAAAAAATGTAGGGACATGGAATGCTTTTGGAATTTTAACCCTTAGTTTTTAGAAATGAAAAAAAAAACTAAGATAAGTTTTTGGTGGTTTTTCGGGATAATTTGGGATAATTATCATTAAAAATTAATAAGGATTTTGATTTCCCAGTTATTTAAGGGTAAAGAAAAAAAATATATATATATGTTGAGACATGGAATGAGTTTCGAACTTTTAACCCTTTTTAACCCGTTCTTATTCTTAGAGAGGAATTTTATGAGGAATTTTTGGAAAAATTTGGGATAATTTTCTCATTAAAAATTAATCAAAATTTTAAAAGATTTTCTTTCAAAAAAAAAAAAAGTGAGGAATATGGAATGAGTTGCGAACTTTAAACTTTATTTAGATTTTTTTGGAATTATTTTGTTAAAATTGTTTAAGGATTTTATGGAGTAAGGAGGAGATCCTTTTCCTTCTGTGAGGCATTCTCAGGGATACTCTTTATTAAAATATAATCCTTGCTTTTTAGAAAAAAAAGAGAAACCCTACCCTGTTTTAATTTTAATTTAAATAAATATCTTGAGGACTTTTAAATATTAATAAAATATTTATAATAAAACAATCAAATATTAAAAATATTAAATATTAATAAAATTATGAAATATTAATGAAGATTTATTGCACTTGTTATAAAATATAAAAAAAATTTTAAATGAGTTTTAAACCTTTCTTTTAGTAAATATTTCTTTCAAATAAATTATAAAAGAATAGTTTGAGGAGTTTTAGTTACAATATAATTTTTAAAAATAATTAAAAAAATTGTATAATACTTTCTATTAATAAAGAACCCATCTTATCTATGAGTTCTGTAAGAGTATGAGTATCTATAAGCATATATTATTGAAACTTAAGGATAATCCTCATAAAAAAAATGCATGAAAAGTATGCAATTATTTAAATGATTAAAAGAACAACCACCGCCCCACTCAGACTCAGAGGGTTAAAAAGTGCAACCACATATAGTAGTCAGGTTGTCAGGTTGTATAGCCATACTATATACACGTGTCCTTTTCGGCATTTCCATTTCCGTCTGGGCCAAGGGGGAGGGGAGGGGAGGAGGCAGGACACAGAGAGTAGTGTCCTCATCGACCCGGCGGCCTGATGCATTCGCAATGATGTGCAGAACTTTGCTGCTGGTTTCGGTTTTACGTGATTCCCTTTACGGGTTACTTAAGGTGAATGTATTACTTTCTTCCGGCAGTTCTCACCGCATTACGATGCATCCACCCCTCTCCACCCCCTCACCCTCTGTTTTTTTTTTCCTGAACTTTTGCTGAAAGGCAAACCACAACTGAATTCTAATGGAAGACAACTCCTCATCCTTAATGCAATCGTCATCATCAATCTGAAAGTTTTTCTCTCTCCCTGCCCTCCGGTCTTAAATAATTTATTTCATATTTTCAGAAATGCCCAGAAAAATGGTTACTTGATAGTTTTCTTCATAATAATACATTTCTTGTAACTTTAATAGCCTCCCTCCCTCATTAAAGTCAGCAAGTCAGCGATTAAGAGTTTACTACCTTTTTCTATTTTCCTGAGGCGGGGAGATCTTCTTCCATTTTCACAGAATTTTTAGAATGTAAATAAAACTCAAATGCAGCACGTGCCAGGGATTTATGTTAAACGTCAGCAAGACAAAAGAAATAGGGGAAAAAAAATAAAAGAAATAGTGGAGGAAAGTTAGGGGGGAGATGTCTGAAGAATCTGACAAGAGCTGTTGATGAGGGAAAGGCTCATAAAAAAAATTCAACTTTTATGAACTGCCAGCATAATTAATTAATTATATTTCCATATAATTATACTTAATATCATTTAATATTCTTAATATCATTTAATATTCTTAATATCGTATAATATTTTTCTATATTTAATAAAAATTAAATAGCAAAACCACCAACCACCAGAAAGCATTATATATAGGTGTGTGTACCAACAGGTCTATAGCGTAAACATTGCAACTCTGTCTAAACAAAACCTCCGATTGCACAATTCCCATTAAGGCCGGTCGGTCCGCCAAACAATAAACACGAATTCGAAATAACAATTGCGCCCAGTAGTGTTAATGATCGAAATGGAAACTGAAACAGAAACTCAAATAGAAACAGAAACAAAAACATATCGAAATAGTGCTTGTATGTTCAGGAATCTGAATCTAATCGACTCGCCTCGAATATCAAATAATGGTCTCTCTTTTTTTTTTTACAAAATCCACCTGGCAACGTGTTTGTCTGGCATAAATAATTCTAGGTGTTGGATGTTTTTTTTTCTTTATTTTTTATAGAATTTCACAATCAACACACTTTTTACAGTTGAAGAAAAATACAAAAAATACTAAATACTAGACTGATTCATGTTCAAACATGCCTTGGGCATTCTTTAAAAATTCTATCCGATTTTATAAATATTTTTCAGTTTATTGTTTATTTATTTGGCTTTTGTATGCTTTTTTTTATAAAAATATTATTGCTGGAAAAGGTAAAACAAGGAATGGAAGGAAAAGCCCACGGGGCGTATGAAATTGTTTGAAATATCAAGTAGCCGCCTGGTTGGCATTTTCTTTTTTCTTCTCTAAAATGCAAGAATTGTTGCCAAAATTATTTTAAATAGGACTTGTAACTTTGAGAAGGGGATAATATATAAATATTAAATTTAATCTAATAATTTTAGGGGACCACAGGGCATATGAAGTATTTCTTTAAAAAGAAAATCAAGTATCCGACCTGTAGGAGTTTGAAAATCAAGAAAATAGCTTCCAAATATTTAAGAAATAAAATTTAAAGCAGAAATTCTAGAGAAATAAGAAGAATAATTTAAAAAAATTAGAGAGGACCACAGGGCGTATGAAAAATTTAATTTCTTTCTACAAGAAAATCAAGTATCCGCCCTATAGGAGTTAGTAAAATACTTTAAAATAATCAACAAAGTAGTTTCTATATTCAATATGCTATATAAAAGCAGGACTAATATTCCTTCTTCTAATTGAAATTTTAAAAAAATATGAAGAATAATATAAATATTATTTTTAGAAGAAAATCAAGTATACGCCCTGTTGGAGTTTGAAAATCAAGAAACAAGCTTATAGAAACTAGAATATATTCAAGAAAGAATATTTAAAGCAGGACCTTAAACAGGAATATTATAAAAGTTATAGATATATTTTAAAGATATAGATATTAAGAAATATTTTAAAAATATAGAGCACCACAGGGCGTATGAAATATTACTTTTTTTAAAAAAGAAAATCAAGTACCCGCCCTATGGGACTTACAAAAAAATATTTATAAATTAGATTTCATTCTAGAAGCACCTATTTTTTCTCTGTGTCTAAATACTCGACTAGAATAACTAGAAAGCCAGCCAGATAAGGGCTCCAGTGTCAGAGCCGGCGAGAGATCTCTAATCTGTAGGCTGATGCCCGATTATAAGTCAGGTGTATAGGTTATATATATAAATCGCACATGCAGATGCTGGCCTGATATATATGTACATACCAGCATATATATATATTTCATACATATATCAGTTGTTTGCTTTACTTTTCAATTTAGAAGAAATGTTTGCCGAGTCCTGGGAGGGAAATCTGTTTACATTTATGCAAAGTCAGGCGGAAAAGTGGGTGGTGGGTGATGGGTGGCACGCCAAGGAGAAAGAGTTGGCCCAGAAAAGAAAGTAGAGAGAGAGAGAAATGAGAAAATATAAGGCTGTTGTTTGCCTCAAGGATTTGTCCGTCTTTTTCTTTCATTCTTATGACAAATAATTCATTTCAATTTCTGGAAAAAGAAACCGCCAGCCAGCGAGGGTGGGGGAGGGGCCAAGGATCTGGGGCAAACTAGCAAATCAAATTAGTGACAAGACACGACTGCAACAAGGACAATAAACACAAACACAAACAGACACACACAGACACAGACACATAAAGACACTAAGCCAGTGAAGCCTGAAGCCAAACCATTAAACAAGGCAAACCACTCACTCAAGCAAACCACTCCACTTCAGCCACCCAGCCACCCAATGCCACCCAATACCACCCATCACCACCCATCTCAAGACAGTCAAGGAATTGTGGTTGATTTCAATTAATGTCGGGCGCCAAATGGAAACAAATTGCCGAGCAAAACAAATGAACAATGATTTTCATTGATTGAGACATAATTCCGAGTACTTTCCTCAACTAATTCGTTAATAGAAATAGATTACTATTAGAGTGGTATCTACCTGGCCTACCAACCAAAATCAATATAAATTTCAATTTCCATGCCATTATCCTTTCAAGATTTTCCTGGAAAACCTCCTGGAATTCCTTCAGAGTCTCTTGAGATATTTTATTTACTGAAAGATACAGTAATGCCAGCTTCCTGTTTCCTGCCTCCTGCTGTTCTCCTTCTCTCTATACAGCTTTCTTCCACCTTTCGCTGCTGATTTTCTGTCACTGACAGCACTGCACGCCGGCACCACCACATGCCACATTCCACATGCCGCATGCCCCCGTGGCCAAGGTGAAGGCAACGCCCGCTGCGGGTCAACAGAAAACCATTCAAGCGGTTAAGAAAAAATAAAGATTTATGAAAAATCACTGAAAATTATTAAGGTGTTTTTTAAATATATAAAAAAAATATATATATATAAAAAAAAAAATAATAATAATTCTAAAGTTTTGTTCTCATCGCTAAAATTGATTGGAAATTTAAAGCTCTTTCTGTTACAAATATTGCAAAAATATAGTAGTATATTTTACGTTAGAGCACCACAGGGCGTATGAAATATTACTTTCTTTTTAGACGAAAATCAAGTATCCGCCCTGTGGGAATTTCAAGAAAATATTCATAAACTAAATTTCATTCTAGACGCATTCTAGACGCATTCTAGAAGGTAAAAAAAATAAACAAAATTTAAAAATAAGTATACAAATATTTAAAATCTTTCGAACTTGTTGCGCTTAAAGCTACAACTGATTGAAAATAATCCTAAGCTTGTCCTAAAAAAAATAATAATCCTTTTTATAGGTTTGAGAAAAAATTGTTAAATAAATAAAAAAAAAAAAAAAAAAAAAACCTGCATTAAAATACTTTTTTAACATTTTTGAACTTTAGCACCTATTTTGCTTATATAAGCTTATATTTTAAAGAAAATCGAAAGCCTAACACGTTTTAAGCCAAAACTGAGGAAAAATTATGTAGTATTTAGTATTAGTTAATATTATTTAGTATTTATATTTTAGTAAAATCATTATTTAGATAATTATTTAGTTATTTTATTTATTATTCTTTTGTTATTATTATAAAGTTATAATTAACTATACTTTAAGTTATAATAATTCAGTTATTTTATTCATTATTTTGTTCTTATAATTATTAAAATTTTCTGTAGTATTTTTCATAATATTTTATATATCTAATTTTTTTAAGTGCCATTTCTTTTTCTAAAGACACTTTTAGAGAGCATTTCCGGTGACATTAGAAAAGGGGTGCCGCCATTGGCTTGGACTTGGAAGGCCTGGCTGGGGATGGGTCAAGGATACTCTTGGCAGGAAATTGAATTCTCATGTTATGCGGGCGTGATGCTGGAATCTTGATATCAGATATGATATAGAGGGGATGGAGGGGTAGGGGGATGGCGACACAAGATTAGGGAGCCCGGAGCCTGAGATAGCGAAGGCAAGATGTCACATTCAGTCGAATATGACAAGTTCATGGAACATGGAACCCAACAACCAGTGTTGGGGGTTACCTTGTACGCGCGACAAAAGGTCATCCTGCTCGAGGGGGTGGCTCATAAAGAGGTACAGAGAGAAAGAGAGAGAAGAGGAAGTGTCAAAGACAGCGAGAAGCTAAAAAGCCGCGGGGTAGGTCATCGACGAACAAACCGCAAAAGCGATTCCAATCGCCAATTAATTGACCTGACACATTGACACTTGCATACTGGCAGAAGTACAGAAGTACAGTGCGTTTCATAAGCATCTGTACTTATAGCCGCCCTATAACTACTCACTCTTTAGACCCTAGATACTACCAAACAAATCCCTCATTCGAAAAACTCTAACCATTTAGTCTTTAATTTAAATCCAACTATATATAGCTATTGTCTCATGAAACGCACTGTTACTGTACCTCTGGACTTTTGGAAAAAATTGTTTGATTGGCGGTCAAGCCCCCTTGGGGCGTGTCGCGGCGATAATTTCGCATTTGATGGCAGCTGCATTAATTAAAAACTCAAAACATAAAATGGAAAAAAAAAACCAAAAAGTGTCGTTGGTTTTTCCTTTTTTTTTTGTAATTTTCTTTTTATTTTTGCATCCAACCAGAGGAGCCAAAAGAAAACCAATATTAGTACTACACTAGCCTACAAGTTGGTCAAAAGAAAGACAAAAGAAAGAATTTTGTTAACTCTACATTTTAGAAAAAAAAATGATAATAGACAAAAATTGAAACAAATCAAAAAAAAATTAAATAAAAAAATAAAAATTAAAAAAAGAATAATAACAGGAATAAATAAATAAAAATAATTATAATAAACAACAAATAAAAAGAATAGTAATTATAAATAAATAAAAAAAATAGTAATTATTAATAAATTAAATAATAAATCAAATATTAAAGCCTCTTAAAAATTATAAAAAGTTTTAATATTTTTATGTGGTATTTTTAAGGTACTAAGTTTGAACTTTCACCGAAAAATATTGAAAAATTTTATTTAGTTTTGTTAAGAGAATATTTCTTTATGGTATAATTTTTTGGGATAAAAACTTACTTTAATTTTTTAAGTTGGTATACTTTATTATTACATAAAACTTTAAATAAAAAACACCAATAAAACTTTAATCATTTAATTTTTTTTTTATTTACAAAAGACCCATTCATAATCACAATTTTGTAGATTAGTGCTTTGGGGGCCACAATGACGAAGGCGAGACATGGTCGCTGTCGTCACA
The DNA here is from genome assembly GCA_018153235.1 of Drosophila malerkotliana malerkotliana. Lineage (NCBI taxonomy): Eukaryota > Metazoa > Arthropoda > Insecta > Diptera > Drosophilidae > Drosophila > Drosophila malerkotliana. The sequence continues at coordinate 5,995,167 of JAECXV010000058.1, read as the reverse complement.
TTAGCCCCCCTCTGGCCCCCTAATTTTCACTCTACTTTTTCCGCCGTCGCCGCCAAAGCCGCCTGCCTGGTGGCTGTTTCGCCACGCATGAGTATAAAAATATCCTACTATCGCAAAAAATAAAAAACAAAAAAAAAAACAGAACACATAAAATAGCATTAGTCATCCGGCCGGCAGGCAGTCAGTCGAGAGTGCAAAGTGAGCTCGTCTCTTGGATACCATAAAAAAAAATAAATACAAAAAAAAAAAAAAAAAAAAATCTAAAGAAAATTCAAAATGTTTAGCTTCGGCCATGGACGGCTGTCGTCGTCGCCTCGACTTTGCTTTTGACTTTATCTATGAAGGGAACTCTATAAGGGTTTCGAGTCTGTTTGAGTTTCTTTATTTTATTTTAGTTAGTTGGTCTGTTTAGTTAGTTGGCCTCCAAAATGGTGGGCTCCTAAGCGTTCCGATAAAAGGTGCCAACCGATAAGCACTTGGCCAGAGGCGGGGGGGTTCTTTTTTGAGGGTTGGGGCCATCATAATGAGGTGCCTTGGTGCCGTTATTTCATTTTCTTTTTAGCCGGAAAGTGCCAAGAAGGTTAACTTGCGCCAAAGGGGCTTATTTTCTATTTTATTTTTTTTTTTATCAGTAGACCCTGTTGGGAATTGTATTCTTTTTGTATTTTCATGGCATGGCATGGCATTCTATTTTCTGCAAAATTAGAGATAAACGAATCAATTGGCGCTTTATTGGGGAAAGCCAGCAGTTGGCTAGACCATCACTATCATGGTTTGGGTTTCCTTTTCGAATGAATATTGTAACATTTTTTAGATAAAAGGGTTATGAAAGTTAACTCAGGTGGTGGGGTTGTGTTTTTTTCAATAGAAAAAGCCTTTAGAAATGGGATGTGAAGTGGCTTTTCAAGTTACTTCTTACTTGAAAGAAGTCTAGAAGTACTAGGTATCATATATCAACTTTCTTTTATTTTATACCATAGATAAGAATAATAGTTGTATTTATTTCTTTAAGTTTACTTTTAACTTTTATGTGTTAATTGTATTATATTTATTTTTTATACTTATTATTTTATATTAATTTCTCTTGAAAGAAGTCTAGAAGTACTAGGTATCATATATCAACTTTCTTTTATTTTCTATTTATTTTATGTATTAATTGTTTTATATTTATTCTTTTATATTTATTTGTCTATATATATATTTTTTTATTTTTATATATTTATTTTTTATTTCTTTATTTTATTTTTTTTAATTCTTTTTCCCCACAGTATCTCTCTAAATATAAAATCTATTTAGCAAAACCCCCACATAAATCAATAACAAAATGACTAGCCATAAATCATAATTTTCCAAGGATACCTTTTTAGGTTTTTTTTGTTATTGTTTTTTTTTTTTTAGCCTCCCAGTTGCCTTCAGAAATCGAATCATCATCCATCTACAGGTAAAAATAAACATAAAACTGTGCTCGTTTCTGGCTGTCAGTTGCTAGTCTTGTCTGTTTCGTTTGCCCAATTTTATACGCAATTATGGGGCAATCTTGAAGAGTAGCGCCAACAAAAAAAAAAAAACAGAAGAGAAGGAGGCCCCTATAGAAAGAAACAAAAAAAAATAGAAGAAGGTCCATGCCACCCTAGAGCCTACAAACGAAATGTAATAACAAGTTGGAGGCAAGTTTTTGGAAAAAAAAAAAAAAAAAGGAAAAATGACTAAGCGGGTCAGAGGCACTAGGAAGGTTTCAAGTTACAGGCTAGTCTTAAGGACAAAGCTTTATAATCCAACAAAGTTTAGTAGCAACCTCTAACTAAAGTTCCTATAACTAAAATAAATCACTTTTTTTCATGAAAAATATTATTTTACTAGAAAATCCTTTTTTAATTGAATATCCAAGCTTAGAACTTCATCTGACTAGAGTCTGTGTCCTTTATTTATTTTTTTTAGGTCTCCGGCCAAGTCCTTCACTTTGTCATGCGCCTTGTCAAAAAATATCTGTAACTAAGCATCCGAACCGGTAAAAAATTGATTTTCCTGATGGACAACAAAAACAGAAAAAAAAAGGACAATTTTCGGACACAATTTGTATTTTTTGTTGTTTTTTTTTTTTTTGCGAGTTGCGAGGTCAGGTAGGTAACTTTCGTTTTATGCACTCCCTTTGGGATGATTTTTTATTTTTTTTCTCTTTTTTTTTTTTGATACACATATTGAGAAATATATCCACACATCCACAGTTGGCATGGGGGCTTTTCATCTCTAACCCAATTTTTTCTTTTTTCGCTGTTTTTTCCAGCGCCTCTCACAGAAAAAAGTTTGTTTATTTTCGAAGCACGCGTGTGTATGAGTACTGTGTTGCGTTACAAAAATCATACTTCACCAAAAAAAAAAATAATAATAATGAACAAAAAAATAAAATTAAAAAAATAAAATACAAAAATTTTTGAATTTTTTTTCCTTTCATAAAACGAATATTAACTGCTAATGTAGCTGCTAATGTTAACAGTCCACGCTAAAAACTCTTAAATTTATTTTTTTATTTTTTTTTTTTAATTCCCATAGTCTTCCCGGACAAAAATCATTTCATTCACAAAAATTTAAAAACCAAAGTAAATCCGCTGATTTTGCATTTTTTCTTTCCCTTCTTCTAAATATTTCCCCTTTTTTTCTGCTTTTTAAAGCGGAATTTTAAGCATTTTAGTTCCTATTTGACAAAGTCAACAGTTTTTTTCGTTCTTTCTTGATTTTTTCTTTCTTTAATTTTGATTTCGATTTCATTTTAAAAATACATACATACATATTCTCAACGTTTTGGTCTTTTTTTGGTCATTTCTTTTGGGCATCTGTATATATTTATGACAGGCGAGCGAATGAAATTAAATTTGGATGGATGGCCTCTAGGGCGTATACGTAATATGTTTGAGTGCAGAAAAGTCAGAATTTTGTGCGTTTTTCCCTACCTTCCCCCTCCCTCCACCAAGCTCATCACTAACTAAAAATACTTTTCCGTACTTTTGCCATATTCTCGATGTCGACATTTTCACATTTTTCTCCTTCCACCCTTTTCTATCAAAAAGGGGAGGGAAACTTTCTTAAACTTTGCGTGAAAATGTCATCCATTTTTTGCCCAATTAAAAATTTTAATTAATATTTAAAAAAGAATGTTCTCCGAAGCGTCCAACCTCCACCCCTCTTGGAAAAAAAGGGCAAAATAGAACAATTTTAATTTTTTTCCTTTTTTTTTTGGTGATGGCCAAATGAAAAAGCAAATTCAAAGGAAAATTTGTTCAGAACTCCAACAGGAAATTGTTCGAAATGAAAAATACAACACACGAAAAAAAGAAAACAGAAACCGTCAACATGATTGCCACTTAATCCATTCAATAAACAGTAAAGTGATAAAAAATTAACGTTCGTTTTTCGTATCTTACCCCAGGCCCCCCTTCAGTTATTCCATTGCATTGTGTTTGCATTTTTTTCGGCCTTTTTTTCATTTTTGTTGGCCATGACGGGAAAAATAAATCGAACTTAATGAAAAACATATACACTGACTCGGAGCTTATAACCAACCGATGGGCGGCTCTGCAAAGCGAGCTAGTTAATTTTTTTAATCTTCTTTTTAATCAGACAAGGACTTGTTACTGGGCTACTTGTTGGCTCAAAAATCGAAAGTTATCGAAATATAAAAACAAAACAGGTAATTTTTAGAACTAAAAAATCTAAATTCTATTGTAAATAATAAGCGTAAGTAAGAAATCAACAAAACATTGAATATCTCGATAGTAAAGTAAGCGCATTTATCTAAAATCGAGAAATTCTAGAATATTGTATCGAAATTATCGATAAATAGCCCTCAATACACAGGAATAATTTGCTCCTCGATATAAAGTTATTGAGAAAAAGATAAAATATCAAAAAATCATAATAAAAATCATCTTTAAAATTAAATTAAGAAAATATCAATAGGATTTAAAGATTAATTTTATCGAAAAATATCGATAAAAATCTTTCAGCAGACATAATCATATCAATCTCGATAAAAAAAAAATATATAAAAAAAAATGTGAATTATATTATAAACCAAATAAATTAAAATTAAACTATCGAAAGACCCATTTATAAAATGTATCGAAAATCATCGATAAATGCCCTAAATAGCCACGATTAAATATTCCTCTCTATCGAAAGCTACTGAAAAAGGTTAAGTTAAAGGCTATTGAAAAGTTAAAAAAAAAAGAATTTTTTATAAGATCCAAAAAAAAAACTATATAATTTCGTCAAGCCCTAATAAACATTATCCCATTTTCTCAACGTGCTTCCTCCCAGCATAACGAATCATTGCAAAAATTCTGATAGACTTCCGATAAAAAAAATTAGAAGACAAAAAGACAACTGAAAACGAGGTGGGAAAAGGTTGAAACGGTTAACGTCATTGACATTGGACAACAAAGGGTTAAGAGCACAAGCATAATTGCAAATGAGTTATCGTTAAAAGCAAACGGTAATGGCATGTATCTGTGTTTATGTCCATGTGCTGTTCTGTACGTATTTTTCTTCTTTTTTTTTCGCCAACGTAAGTGTGTGTGGGTGTAGAGGTGCCAGTTGGCAATTGAATTTTATCGATTCCCTGCCAGGCGCAAAAAAGCAGAGGAAGCAGCTGGAGAAAGACCCGACCAGGAGACTAAGTGACAGCCACCGTAGAGAACCGTAGGGGGTGTGGCATGGAGATGAAATGCATCTACTTTGTCTCGAGCCGTTTAAGTTTACACTCGTAAAAAAAAAAGATAGACATAAGATAGACATAGCCAAATACAAAAGGAAAAAAAAAATACTTAAGGAATTTGCAACGCATTTTGAATACAAAGAACTTCATTATTTAATTTATCAGCGGACTTAGCAAACAATAGAAATCATACAAAATGATTATTATATAAAATATAAGCTGGGGGGCATTACGTAATATTATTTATAAAGTATTATCAGTGTAAGAAAAAAAAAATAAATAAATAAATAAACAAACTAATAAATAAATAAATGTATTTCTGAAGGTTAAGGGTACATTTAACAGCTACACCGGACTCTTATTATTTAGTTTTCTGCTTAAAATTTTTGTATAAAAACAGTGCTTTAATAAAAATAATAAATTATTTCAATAAAAAAAAAAACATTTTTTGATTTCTTCGATTAATTTGAATTATTTATCGATTATTTTTTTATTTTTTGAGACATTTTTAGATTTTGTCGATTATTTTGAATTCTTTATTGTTTATTATAATTTTTTTTATTGATTTTTTCTCTATTTTTTACGTTTTTAGCTTTACATTACAAAAAGTTTAAAGATTTATAAAATAAATTAATTTTTATTAATTTTTTTAGAACCCTAGAAACTTAGCTTTTTAAATTCTCTTTAAATAAATGTTTTTACTAACTTCAAAGCTATAACTTTTTAGTTTTTTTTTAAGCTAGTACTAAAAAATAAGCTAGTACTAGATTCTAAAGTTTTAAATAAATATTTCATAACAAATCCGAGTCTCTAAATATTTCTGGCTTTTTTATTAAATAGAACACTAATAATAAATACCAGATAGAATTTATCTATTCGACAATTATAATTATTCAAGAAAATATTTTAAAAACCTATATTTTATAGGTTTCTTAAGTACTCTTAATGAGAAGCGAGGAGGAGAGCACAGTTTTCGGGATAATTATTTTCCATTATTTAATTTTTCTAGTATTTTTTTTAATATTTTCTTTATTTCTTCATATTATATTTTGTTTTTAGCTTTAATTTATGAGAAGCGAGTAGAAGAGCCCTTTTTTATTGAATTTTTTTTTTAACTTCTTAGAATTTCTTCAAGTGTAAATTAAACATTTTTGTGGGCTTAACTTAAGGGCAGTATGGCCAACAGAATAACAACAACAACAAATGCTGGCAATAACCAAATGGCCTACAACAACAAAAAGAGCTACAACAACAACAACTACCATAACTTGCAGCATTCAAATGACACTCACACGCAGACAGACAGACACTCACCCACACAGATACTCTGAGAAAATGTGAACAAGGAGAGGGGGCTGGTGGCAGGTGGTTGATACTAGATAGCAGGTGGGTGGTAGTAGCTGGTGGGTGGGTTGAATGTTTGGTGCTGGTGCTGGAAAGGCGTGGCTTTGGTTCAAACTCGGTTCGTTGCTTTTTCTAATACACCACAGCTTCTTTATTTTAGTTTTTCTTTTATTATTATTTTTGTTTTTTTTTTTATATATTTTACGCTTGTTTATTTTTCCTTTTTTTTCTGTCTGGTTGTGTCGTTTGCTGGAATTTCTTTTTGTTGATTTTTTTTTTTTTTTTATTTTTGTTGTGTTTGTTGTTAGTTTTCCTTGATGTTTTTGTTGCTGTTGCTATGTTTGCTTTATTTTTGTTGTCTTTACCACATTGCTTTTTATGGCAAATGCCCGGCGGATATTATCAAAAAAAAAAAAAGTAAAAAAGTAAAAAAGCAAAAAAGCAAACAGCCACCACATGCTTTTGTTATTATTATTATTTATCAGTACGACGACGACGATGGCGTCACAAATTTATTTTCATTAACAACTTTAGGTAGACATACACAAAAAAAAAAGAGAAAAAAAACCTACATCATAAAAAGCAACCCGAGTTGAACCTCAAAATATAGCCACAAAAAAAGAATAAAATTCTTTAAAAACTTCTCTGGAGTTTGTAAAGCAGGTTCTAATTTTTGGCGACAAAAAGCTATAAACGCATAAAGGTTAAAGTTCAAAATTTTAATTAAAATTGTTCACACTTCTTTTTTTTATTATTATTATTCCTTACCAAGGCCATTAAATTCAAGCAACCTTGAAACTTTTCGTGGAACTACACAGTTTAGTGGGGTTTTGGTTTGCAGCCGCCACACACACAACATTAATTGGCTTTTCCGGGAATAGCATTCAATTGTTGGAAAATGTGAAAGTCGAGCCAATTAAAGTGCTTCCACACTTCCATCCAAACCCAAATTCGAGTAATTAATTAGCCACAAGACTCTCCACGAGCCACAATCAAATTAACAATCCAAGCGCAGTGCTTGGATCTGAAATTTTAATTCGATAATATTACACATCACAAGCTAATCAAATGTCGTGTGTTGTGGAACTACATAGATAGAGGTATTTATAAAATGTACTCTCTTGTGGGTGACGGAGCTTCCAAGGTTATAGATTCCATGTGGGTGTAGGTTCTATGAGTGGGAGTTCTGGTTGGTATTTATGTATAATTTCCATTTAATTAAAAGTACTGGTAGTGCTGGTGGTGCTGGACTATAACAAATTCAAGGACACTCGTACAAAATAATTTCGGGGCGTGGCTTGCGGGTCATGGGTCACGACCTGCTGTTAGCTCACACGTGCTTTTTTTTTGTTCATGAAACCAGATTAACATAAAATTAAACGATCGAATTATGGCACTTGCCAGCGTAAATGCTTCTTTCAACCACCTGCTGTCGCATAATTTTCAAAGCTTCCCTCATCCTCCCTCCCTCCTCCCAAGCCCTCCTCTTCTGGGGCAGGCTGGTGGAAAAATTTTCAAAAGCATTTTAGAGGCTACAGTGTAATTTTCCTTTGTCATAATTCAGGTTAATAATATTAATGCCTAAACTGATTATATCGCAACGGAAATGTTTTCAAAAATTTATGATGAAAAGGGGAGCTATTTTTGTGAGGGGAAGAGGGGAGCGGGGAGCTCTATTAGAGTATTAGATTAAAATGTTTCTATTAAATACTATACACTCCTTTTAGATTTCATTTATAAAAGAAAATATTTTAAAAGATTTAATTTTTTAAATACTTAGCTAGTCTTTATGAGAAGCGAGGAGAAGAGCCCTATTTTCTGATAACTAGTTTCTAGTTTTTATTTTATATTTATAGTATTTTATTTTAGTATTTTATAGCCTTACTTAGCTACACATTATGAGAAGCGAAGAGGAGAGCTATTTTTTGGTGTTTTAATTTTTTTGTTTATTTTACTCATTTTTGGTTGCTTTCTTGGAGTATTTGTTTATTTTTATTCATTTATTTTCAATAATTTTGCTTATTAAAGGCAAATATTTGTCGTGAGAACATTTTATTTATTTTATTATTTATTTATTTTATTTTTTTATCCTTTTGCTAGCTATACCTTGTGAAAAGCGAGGTGGAGAATGCAGTTGTCTCTGTTTTATTTTTTCTAGTCTTGAAGTGATTTTAAAATAATTTTATCTTTCATTTAAATTATTTTTAAACATTTTCGTTTAGTTTTGTGCCTTTTTCGTTGCTTTTATTTCTTAAAGTATTTTTTTTTATTTTAATCAATTAATTATGATAACTGGACCTTATGAGAAGCGAGGAGAAGGGTGGTGTATTTTGAAATAATTTACTTTTTTAATTTATTCTTGTTTCTTAACAGAAATCTTTAATGAGAACATGAAAAATGGCAACAGAAAAAAATTAAAAAGAGAGGCTAGTCTAGAGTCTAGACTCCAGACACATTAATCCACAATTTTCAACAAAAACGTAAAAAAAAAAAAAATAAAATAAGCAGAACAGCAGAAACTAAATGGGATCTCAAGTGGATTCAAGTGAAATGAAAAGGAACAGACTGTAACTGGGAACTAAAAGCCAAGAGAAGGCCATTCTCTTTGGCAAAAATACACTATTTAATTAAGTATTTAATTATAAATATAATAAAAGTACAAGAAAATCTAGAAACTCTACAAGAAATGAATCTATAAGAAATATAAGGACCTCTATAAGGAACTATAAACTCTCTCTATATACAAACATAATAAGTCTCATGCCCCTTGAAATTATAGTTAAAAGCCTTTTAAAATATTCATACCCCATACTCCTCAGAGAATAAAAAAATACAAATAAATACTAAATGTAGTCTTCAACTTGAGCCATAAATGTCAGTAATAAGCCAGTAAGTAAAATGGGTATAAAATACAAATAAAAATAAATGTAATCCTTGAAATGCTTTTAACACAAATTACAAACAACATTTAATTGGGTCGAGTGGCAGTAGGCAGTGGGTGGTTGGGTGGGTGGTTAGGTCTCTTGTTCAGGGGGAGATGGCTTTCAAGTAGGGTAGATTAACTTTGCTGACCACTTTGGTTTACTTTTAACCCTCTTCTCACCCACTTGGAGACTTGACTTTTCTTTTCGGCTCTCAAAAGCACCGATATTATTTCATGTTTTTCTATATTTTTCCATTTTTTTTACTTGTATCTATAGCTACATATATTTTATAAAAGACTTGGCCCTTTTTTTTAACTCTCCACCTCCCTGGGGTGGTGGTGGGAATATTTCCTTTTGATGAAAAGTTGTCAGAGCAACAAAACGAAAACGAAATTACTGGAAAATGTTTGTAATTAAAGACTTGGCTTGGTTTTCTTTTAAGGAAAGACAACCCTCTGTTTAGTTTAAAGACTTGTAAGTAAATATTCGCCTTGTGGACAATCAGCATGGTCTTATTATTAATTAATTTTCTTAATGACCCCTTTTATTGCTTTCAGATTAATGAACCGCTACTGCTACTGCAGTTGCCTGCTTTGTTTGTTTTATTTTTAGAGCGTGGAGATTATTTTAAAAATAAATAGAAAACATTTAAGAGTGTTTATGTATATGGGGGGTGATCGTTTTTTTTTTTCTTTATTTTTTTAAAAGGTTGGCAAACGTTTGCTTTTAATTCCTGAAAGAAAAAAAGAAAGAAATCGCAGAAAATTCCCGGAATCTCCATTGTTACAGTTTTTCACACAATTTTTCTCTCCATTGTTCCATAAAGGGGGATAACTACATCTATAATATATATATATTCCTGTACTCTGGGGGTTTAAATAAAAAATAAATAATAAAAAAAATTCAAAAGGGCTATTTTTATAAGCGTTGTAGTGGGCGTGTCATAGGGCTCTCTATAAAACTCTATGTGGGTGGTTGGCCCCGAAAACTATTATGGTTGTTGTGACGCAGTCGTGTTGTTGTTAGTTGTGGTCGGTTAGCAACAGTTTTTCCTCTTCTTCTTGTTTTTATTTATTTTACTTTTATTTTTTTTCTGTTTTTTTTTTTTTAGATATATTTTCGCGTGACTCTCCAAACAGCCCTATTGCCATGTTTAACTTAATTTTCTTTTTATTCTCCCGCTTTTGTCAAGCGTAGGTTGTTGTTGGTTTTTTTTTTGTTTGTTGTTGTTGTTGTTGTTTTGGGGTGACAGTAACAAAGGCAACCTGTGGCATTGAGTGGGGAAAACAAAAATAAAATAAAAGCGAAACAAACTAGCCATAATGAAATATTTCGTAATTGGACTTTTGCTAACCCGACCCGAACCTCCTTATCCGCCACCACTTCCTCCACCACCACTACTGTCACCAAAAAAAAAAATAACAAAAAAAAAAAAAAAAACACACTCCCCATATCAGATGACGACGTCGCTTACTAATCAAACAAAAGCTGAAACTAGGGGAATACACTGATAGAAAAAATCATGGGGTTTTATAAAAAGTTACAAGATAGAGAATTCTTGTAACTTTTTATAAAACCCCATGATTTTTCTCTAAAAAAAGTCTGGAGGAATTTTGAGAAACTTTTGGCAAGAGTGTTTGGATTTTGTTTGATACAATTATATTTTAAATTATATTTTATAATATTATATTTATTATATTTTATAATATTATATTTATTATATTATATTATAATTATATTATATTTTAAACATAAATTTTTACTTTATTTTTCAAATTGTGTGCTTTTTAGGCCTTTATTAAAATCAGATAATTATTAAAGTAAGTCAGTTAACCTAAAAAAAATAAGCCCAATAGACTTTCAAGGCTAAAAAACATGTTTCATCTTGAACAAGACCTTTTCTGCCAAAACCAATTATGAATTATAGCAAGGAAGACAACAAAATAAAGAATCTTTGGCAATTATCTAGATTCTAGAATTACCAGAAGTTAAGTATTAGAATTTTAAGTAATAGAGCCTGCAAAAAGGAAAGAATTCTCAAAGTGTGTTGATGCTTTTTTTTATCACAGTTTTTTAGAGAATCTAGAATCTATTTTTTAACATTTTTTTCCAATTTTTTAAACAAAAAATCAACTAAAAAGTTTCAAAATAAGGACTTTTAAAAATGCCTTCAGAATACATAAAAAATTACTTTGTTTTTTGTATTTTTTTTAGATTTTTTAAACAAAATATTACATTTAAAATAAATAAATTGGATTGTTTGATAAATGTAGTTGGAAAAACTTGCAAAAAAAATACGAAACAAATCCATTCGTTTTAATTTTTTTTAGACATTTTAGACATAAAATCATCTTTTAAATGAAAACTTTATATTGTCTCTCAGAATTAGTGGAGTAGTTTATCATAGAAATGCAAAAAATCAGTTATTTGTAGTTTTACAATAAGAAAAAAAAAAAAATTTTTTCTTTCATCATCTTTTTTGTTTGGGAGTAGTTTATAAAAAACAGTTATTGTAGTTTACAATAAGACAAAAAAAAAAACAAAAAATTAAGTGCCAGGCCTTTCAAATGCTTTTTTTTCAAATAAATAACTGCCTTTAAAGACCAAAAAGGCAATAAAATAGTTATATAAAAAATAACTATTCAAAAAAATTCTTCATTTCTTCAAAATTTCATATTTCCAACAAATATTTTTTTGCAGTATCAAGTAGCTGGCTAAGCTGCTTTTTTTTATTTATTTATTATTATTTTTTTTTTTTGGAAGCTAGACGATATTTAATACGCCCGCTGCGTGCCTAAACTTCAGATAACAAGAAAGCGAAAAAGGGAGGTGGCCACGAAAAATGGAAATGGAAAGAGAAATACTAGAAAGCAGGCGAAAGACCAGAAGCAGGAGCAGAAACAGGAGCAGAAGCAACAGAAGAAAGCATAATTAAATAAACAAATTCCCAAACTAGGCAACAAGGGAGGCAAACAAAGTGCAAAACTCAAGTGTCGCCTCGAAAGTCAAAGCCAAGAAGCGAAAAATAGGAAACGGAGTTGGTGTGGGAGACCGTGTTGGGCCGAAGAAAGTGGGGTGGGTGGGGTGGTCCCGGGCAGTGAGGCGTGGCCTTTACCCTGCTAGTTACTCACTAAGCCAAATAGAAGAAGAAAAAAAAATAACAAAGGCGATTGGCGATAGATAAGTGTAACAAAGGGAAGCTCTGAGAAGAAATATGAAAAAATAAAACAAAGGTAAGGTAGACCAGAAAAAAAAAATAAAATAAAAATAAAATCAAATAAAAAGAGTTAATAATATTATAAAATATATTTCATATACATATATATAATATTATGAAATATTTCAAATATTTAATAACCTTTTAAGGTCCATTTTTTAAAGAGAAGTATTTTTAAAATATATATGAAAATAGTTAGACCCTCTTAGGGGTCTTTTTTTAAGAAAAATTAGAAGAAACCTATCAAAAAAATTAAGAAATATCATACTAAAACATCAGAAATGTATGAATCCTAAACCTCAAGATTTTCCCATAATTAAACCGTAATTTCAAAAATAATTTTCATTTATCTTTAAAAAGCTACAAAAAATAACAAATATATTAGATAAACTGGGGTTCAAAAAATTCATTAATTTTTTTTTTTTTTATCAGAAATATGAAATATTTCACATTTTCAACAATTTTTCTGCTATTTTTTAAATAAAACGGTACAAAAAAAAATAAATAAAAATGAGAATGTTAAAAATATAACCATAAACCACAAAAAAAAAGCCTCAAAATATTTTTTAGACCCCTATTTTTGTTCTCAGTGCCATCTAGGTGATGATGAAAAAGATTCAAACAACAACCGATACAAAAAAAAGTCACAAAGGGTGCCACAGATAATGGCCCAAAATACTGCCCAGCATTGAAAGGAGGATGAAAGACGAGTGCCTAGCCTACGACGACTACGACTGCGGTGTGGCAGCCACACCGAGGCAGAGGCATCCACACCAGCAGCAGCAGCACCAGCCGGCAGCAGATGCCAAAATGGAACAATTGCAGCTACAATTGACCACAAAAATTCGTCATTAAATGAACGAAATGGCAATTGTAGGAAAAACTGGGAGCGGAAAAGTCAAAGCCAAAAATTTCAAGAGCAAAAAGGTAATGGCCGGGAGTCCAAGGGAGGTGGAGGTGGACTCTAGACTATGGCTGACTGGCTTAATTGCTATTTTGGGTATTCGTTTCATGTGCTAATTGTGGACATGGTATGCAAATTTTTCCCTAGAATAGATAACATTGTTTAGAATAACTTATGCCAAGTAAACTCAATTTTTAAGCTAATTTTTAAAGGAATATTTTACAATTCATGAACCGCAAAAGCCATCAAGATAAGAAATCATTTAAGAAAAGTCATTAAATAACAAAAATGTGTCAAATTTCTGTTCTATTTCTTTTTACGATCCAAACACATGAAAAAAAAAAAAAAAAAAAAAAACAATCTTCAAGCGTAAAAATAATAAAGAAAGAAAAGGGGGGAGGAGAGGGGGTGGCGATGACTAACATATGCACTGCAAAAAAAACAGAGGAGGAGGAGGGGTTGGGTGACGACGGCCGACTGGATAAGACCATGTGAGCTGTTCCATATACTCGTATAATAATGCATTACGACCCGACGCCATAATCCATGGAAATGCGAGCAAAGTAAATAAAGTGTGGCAGCGACCAAAAGTGCACTGAAAAAAATTACGAGAGGGTTTTCACAAAAAAAAAAAATTTAAGATATTAAAAGCGAAGAAGATTAGAAAAAGATATTAGATATTAGAGAGAAGATATTAGAAGCAGAGATCTTAGGCAGGTTCTTAATAGCCTTAATATAATAGCCTTAAAGGTCCTTAATAGCCCAGATCTTAATAGCCTCTTTCCAAGGCTATTTTATACACTTTTTTTTAAATTTTTTTAATAAAAAAAAATTTTTTTTTTAGAACATATTTTCTGATTTTTAGTTTACAGTTTTTGTTTTTTTGTGACCATTTTTCTAGAAAAAAATAGGTCTAGAATTCTCATAAAATTAATATTAAGATAAGAAACGGACACCGAAGCGGACAAACGGACATGGTTCTTGGAGAGGACTCCATTTTTGGGATTGGATCTTTGTAGGAAATGGGTTATTTATATGTCTTTATATCCATGAATGCTATATTCATGTAACACACTTTTTCGTTGTAAGAAATGTACCATATAAGGCACCTATAGGTATCTCTATATTCCATGAATTAGTATTCGAATTCTAGAGAGAGAGATATACTCTTTATGATTGTAAAGTATATATTCCATGAATACTGGATAAGGATATTAATAAGGATATTAATAGGATATTAATAAGGATATTAATAGTTCCAAGTCTACGAGATTCTTTTTTAAAAAAAGACCTGGCTCATTTAATATTCTCATGTAAGGAAAAAGGATCTTAGATCTTAAAAATCTACCAATAATGTCTTATATGTCTTTCCATCTTATAGATCTTGTAGATCATCTTATAGCTAGTCCTGTTTTAAAAAATATTCGATTTTATGTCCGCAATTTATCCCTTTTAATAGAACCTGAACATATTAAACGACTACTAGACTCTATTTAACTTTAAAGACTTGATCTAGGTTTTTTTTAAAACATGTTCAACCCCCTATTAGACTCTTTTTTTCTTTAAAAACTCTATTAAGTTTTAATATTTATAAATTTTTCTCTATCTATATTTATTAACTTTCAGCAAAATACTACATATTTCTTCAAGTGCATTTAATTGAAATATAATATTCCACAAGTTCACTCAATGAGCTGTGCTTTGTGTAATAATTTAGATAAGATATATAAACATTTTTCTAGAAATTCCTAAAAAAGATAAATAAATAAATAAATTCGAAATAACTATAAATTAAATAATTAAGTATAAAAATAATTAAGATTTAATAAAAGAATTAGGAAACCTTAATTAATTTCTAAGGAAAATCACTAACTGGACTTTTGAAGAAGTCTTAAAATCTCAAGACATTGTCTATCTTATGGATATTGTATCTTACGGATATGAGGTGAAAATTAAGTGGAAAATCAACTTACGGATAGAAGAAGAAGAGAAATGTGGTCAAAAGCAGGACAATCCAGGCGAAAGTCGCAGGAATGTAACGCGTTTTCACATCGCATTTGGGCATTTTTTTGCTATTTTGTTGCTACTGCTTGTTGTTGTTGTTTGTTGTGTTGTGGTTGTTGCTGCTGCAGTCTCTTTTTTTATTGCTGTTGTTGTAGTTGTTCGCGTAAATGTTGCAATATTGTTGTTGCTGTTGTTGTTGCAATGTCGTTGACCGTTTCGTCAGTTGTTGGCAATGAAATGCGTTTTCTTTTTTGCTATTATTGTTGTTGTTGTAACTACACAGAGAAAAAAATAAACCAACATCCGCTTTAGTTGTAATTTCCAAAAAAAAACTCAAGTCTAAAATATAAATATAAATATTTTAAAAATATATCTCTCTTTAAAAAAAGAATTTTTAGAACTTTTTTTTTTTCTTTTCTTATTTTTTTCTCTCTGTGTATAGGCTTCTGCTTGCTGTTGTTTTTGTTGTCAATATGATGACGTTACAGTTGGCTTGACTCGGCTTTTTTTTTTTAGTTTTTCTTTTAAAAATATTCCTTTTTTTTTTAAGTGCCAGAGAGAGAGAGGGGTTAAGGGGCTAAGCGAGACGGCGAGACGAAGCGGCGACGCGTGAAATGGGCAGCGTCGACAGCAACGCCGGCAGCGCGTTTTAACTTCGCGGGGACGGAAAACTCAGGAAGAATTCTTCAAGTTTTTTTTTTTTTTTGAATTTTTTTAAAGACAGCCTCTAAATGGAAATTAATAGAAATTATTAACATTTATTTATTTATTAAAAAAAATAAGTACATCACACACACACACACACAGAGCACAGAAAAATAATATTTATTTAAAAAAAAAAACACCTCTTTGTTTTTCTCAATTTTTCTTTTATTTTTTTTTTTGGACGAGAAATTCATATATTTTATTTGGAACAGCTGCTGCTTTTTGCAGAAATTCTCAGATGCTTTCATTTGCATTATTATTCCATAAAATTGTATTTTTTTTTATTATTTTCAATTAGTGTTATTTATTCCAATTTGTTAGCTTGTCCTGCTCTAGCATTCTTCTAGTCTATATTTTTGTCTCTCTACTAGTCTTATTGTTGTTGTTGTTGTTGTTAGGCTCTTATCAAGACCTGGAATACACACACACACACACACACACACATACATACAGGCACATGGCCACGCTAGAATGAGAGATCAAAAGGAGCCTCTGAAGAGAGTGAGGCAGAATTCGTACCTGCCTTGGTGTGCGTGTTGGCCAATTTTTTTTAGAAAAAAAAGATCAACCACAAAAGTGCTATAAATTCATGCCTATTTTTTTCTTTTTGTAATTTATCTTTTTAATTACAGTGCTACCGTTAGATTTGTGTTTATTTTTAATACTGTATATAAGATATATATATATATAAAAACAGTTAATTTTCACACACACGCGAGCGCGTGTTTTTTTTTTTCGCTCTGTGCGTGCCTTTGTGTGTGTGTGTGTATGGGGCGCAGCAGCAGCAGCAGCAGCGGCAGCGTCGCTTAGCCGTTGACTTTCCCTATTTTTCATTAAAAAAAAAAAAATGCTTTTCGTGTTTTTCATTTTCCCCACCTTGCGGCCTCTTATTTATTTTCTGCTCTGCCGCTTCCTACTGCCTTCGCCTTCTTCCTTCGTCTGCTGCTTTTGTGTACTTTATTTAATTTTTTTTTGGGTGTTGTTGTTGTTGCAGCTTGTAGTTGTTTTTGCTCCTGTAACTTTTTTTTGGGTTTCTTTCTTGTTGTTGTATTTTTTGCGATATTTTTTACGGCGCGTCGCCTGCAATTCCTTCTATATTGTCGCCTCGGACTCGGCTTCTTCGCGCGGTGCCTATGGGCGGCGGAGGGGCGATTGGGGAAGGGCGAAAGACACGAGGGGGGCGGGGCGGTTCGGGGACGCGAAGGGGCAGACGGGCGAAGTTTAATCGCCAAACGCGAACATTTCATGCACGCACACACACTGTCGCACTATTCACTATTGGCACTATTCACGTTTCGCGTGATTTTGAGTGTCGAGAATTACGAAAAAACAAATTAAAAAAAAACACCGTCCGCATACGCATAATTTTCTTTTCCGTCTTCTTCTTCTTCGAGTTGGTAGTGGTGGGGGAATATCGATGGCACACATCGATGCGCCGACTACTACTCACGTTCAACTATCGATATGCTTTGGCGATATTTATGATTTTGTCTAATAGTATTTTTAAACGATAGTTGGTATATTTATCGGTATCAGTCGGTTGTTTTCGCGCCAATATCGATATTTTTAAAATATTTTTAATAAAATTCAATAAATTCAATTATTTGATGTAAAATATATACAATCGTAACAAAAATACCTTTGAAATTTAAAACTTTCACTTTGTTCCTGGTTCCACCATTCCCAAGCGATACTATTTTTGGTATCTAATCGATTAGTATTTTTTTTGTATTGCAGTATTTTTAGCATTTACCAACACCGACCGTTTTTCGCCAAGCGTCTGCTAGATTTTACTATTTTTTTCCATAATTATCAAAGAACTACGATTTTGCCGTGACCGAAAAGCAAAAAAATCAAAGCTAACCACCCAACAGAGCTCCTCTCAACCGAAAGTTGAGCCAAAACACCACAAGACAAGAGAAAATCGCGGAAAACAGCGGGCGGCGAATCTGAGGCGACGCCGAATCTAATATAGGAAACGAGGATTCAAGTGCTGTGTCAATCAAATGTCGCGCAGCGTCAGAGCGGAGACCAGGAGCCGGGCCAAGGATGACATCAAGCGGGTCATGCAGGCGGTGGACAAGGTGCGGCACTGGGAAAAGAAATGGGTCACCATCAGCGACACCACCATGAAGATCTACAAATGGGTGCCCATCTCCTCGGCCAGCGAAAAGAAATCAAAGCTCCAGCAGCTGTCCGGTGGCGCCGGTGGTGGCGTCAATGTATCCGGTGGCGGTGGTGGCGGCGGCGTCGGCAGCGGCGGTGGTGGCGGCAAACTCAGCGACAAGGAGAACTCCCAAAAGGGTACACCCACACCGCCCCAAATCACGCCCAGCTATGCGGGGCTAACTGCCGAGGATTCCAACACCTGTAAGGACTTGGGTTCGACCCCGACACTGTGACAGTGGCAATATTTAGTTGATATTTTAGGGCTAGTTTTTAGATTCTTAAAGAATCTTTAAGATTTCCTTTAATCTTTTTTTTTAAATCCTAATTTTAAAACGTATCTTGTGATTTATGTTTTTAATTCATGTTAGATCTTAATCTTGCGTGTATTTTATTTTTATAAAAGTCTTGTTCAACAAAGTGTCTTGTCCACAACACTGTTTTTTAAACAAAAATATCTTGCATCTCAGAACTATTTTGATTATTTTTTTAAGGAATTTGATTATTTATTCCTCATTGTTGGCATTTTTCTGCCATAAACAACAAATAGTTGGCTGCTTGATACATTTTATCAATTCGATCCTAAAGCTTGAGTGATTCTCCCTGAATTTATTTTTTCTCCATTTCCATTTTTTTCGAACAAGCACTGCATGTTTATTTTTTTTAATCGTAAACCCAGTTCTAGTTTGTTTATTTATTTTATTAATTTGATATCTTCTCCAAGTTTTTTTTGCCTATTTTCTGAAACTTTAAACTCTGTTTATAAACTTTGTGATTTTTTTTGTTTAAAAAATGAGTATAGCTTGTGACTTAGGTGATTACTTAATATTCTCATAGACAATATAGACAGATTTATTTTTAAACAATTCTGTTAAAAAAGAGACTTTAACGAAGATTTTCTTTAAAGTTTGTAGTTTATCTTCATAAATTATTTGAAGAAATTAAATTTCATAAATTATTATTATTATTAGATCATTAAAATATTTTTAGAACCCATATTGTAGAATATTTTTGGAAGGAAATAAGTGAATTTAGAATGCCTCTAAGACATAGCCTTTTAAGAAAATAATTTAGAGTGGAAAGTTCTTAATGAGATTATTTTTAAAAGGTTTTTCTTATGAGATTTTATGATTTTATTTTTTTTCTTATGAACTTTTTTTTTTGGACACAACCTTAAACAATAAATCTTTAAAATTGTGGTTAAAAAAAAGCAGTTTAGGAAAAACCTATACCCAATGTGTATTTAGAAATACCCTAGGTCAATATTATAAGCTTCTGACTTTTATAAAGTTTATATTATAGTTTAAAACCTTTCGAAAAGCTTGGTATTTGGAAAACTTTTGTTTTTAATTTCTTAGATTTTTTTATAATTACTTTCTTATAAAAAATTTAGAATTATTAAGAAGAATAAAAGAACTATTTATAGATTTTCAAGACCCTCCATAATAATATTATTAAAATACATATAAGAACACCTATCGAAAAACCCTACTAATACCTATTATTTTCCCTCACAGGTTTCTCTGTCGTATCGGACAGTCAGGGCGCCGACTTTGTATCCAGTATGCCCTTCTCGGAGGACTCCAACTCGCAGGGTAGCGACGGGCCGGTGAAGCGGCTGAAGACGAGCGACTAGCCCCATATTCGCGGCCCGAGCAGCGCCTACTGCAGCAGCAGCAGCAACTAACTAAGAGTCGCCACCATTATACAACTAAGTTTAGGTTTTTTTTTCTTTGGTTAGCAACGACATACATATATAGGAACACACACCAGATCGTGACCAGATCAGATCGCGAGTATCTGCCTCAGCCCAAGACTTAAGCAATTCTCCTAGAAATCTAAAGATAATACCAGCTGGCCCCTCCCTCCTTTCGCCCCCCTAACCCCGCCTTTCAGCTCACAAAGCATTATGTATTTTCTTTTTTTCCAGTGTGACTTGAAAGGAGGCTTAGGGCAAGCAGGAAGGGGGGCAACTGTAAACGCTCGATAGGTCCATAGAATTAAGAAAACACTTACAAATAAATATTATTTATT
Organism: Drosophila malerkotliana malerkotliana; assembly: GCA_018153235.1. Taxonomy (NCBI): domain Eukaryota; kingdom Metazoa; phylum Arthropoda; class Insecta; order Diptera; family Drosophilidae; genus Drosophila; species Drosophila malerkotliana. The sequence goes on along the minus strand of JAECXV010000058.1, from coordinate 5,975,158 downwards.
AGCAGAACAAAACAAAAACAAAAAAAAAAAAAAAAATGATAAAATTATAAATATAAAGAAACAATTGTAAACTAAAACCCAAAATTATAAAAATCATATGTATTAGTTGTAGAAGAGTTAAAAAAAAAAAAAAATGATTATAAAAACCGAAACAAATTGTGAATATTTTTATACATTTCAGTCTCAACTTGTTTGCGCTTTAAAACCTGGCTGGAAACTAATTAATTTAAATAGGAATGCAATTAATTAATTATGAAACAAAATATCAGAATGTAAAACCTTAACATCATTTACTAATTTACTAATTTTTAATTTTTAAGAAATTCTAACACTGACATTATACACTATTATATTTACCTTTTTTGTCTGTTAAATTTTAAGAAATAAATTGACATTTTTATGTTAGTTTTTTTTACATTTTTTTTGTAATGATTTTTCTTTATTGAATGTTTTAGTTTTTCTCCATTTTACAATTTTTCATTTGTTTTTTTTTTTTTTATTTCCCCCAGTATGTATAATAATAAAAAAAAGGTTTTATTCTTTCAACAAATAGTGTTTTTTTTTTTTTGTCATTTCGTAGTTTTTGTTTTCATACTCTTATTATGTTTTTTTTTTTTTTTTTGTTATCGTTTATGTAGCTTGACATTAAATATACAATTAACTTCACAAATATATATATATTTATATATAGCGTTGTATGGCCCGATTGGCAAATACAGCTTTTCTTAGTTTCATTTCTTTTTATATTTCTTTCACTAAAATTTATGCTAAAAACACGCTTAAATGAAGGGAAGCACAGATTTTTGCACAGAGAACGAGAAAAATTATATAAAAAAAAAAATGCACACACATTATACGACGAATGAATGCCCTTCATGGACATCATTTCGACAAAAAATAAATCATAATACAAGTCATAAATCGATGAATAAAATTAAAAAATAATATATTTATAGAATATTTATATTGGATGTGTAAAAAAAAACATGCGCGCGACAGGCTTTCTTTTTTTCTTAATTTTTTTTTTTAAACTACACACACAAAACGAAAAAAAAAGAAAAGCTACAAAAAATCATATGTTGGCTTGCGCGAAAAACCCAAAAAAAAAAAAGTAAAAAGTATAATTTTTTTCTTTAAAAGGGAAAGTTTGGAGAAAGTAAAAGCTACGCTTTTTCTCAACCAGAGGGGCAGGGGGCAGGGATAATTCTTATTTTTCTTGGAATGTAATTGGAATGCCTTTTCCTTTTTTTAATATTTTTTAAAGCATTAATTTTTCTTTTTTTTTTTATCAAATTATTAGCACATTTTTTGTGTTACGGCCTGTCTATGTCTGTGTGTGTTGCAGTGTGTGTGTGTGTGTGTTTGAATAAATAATTAAATTAATTATAAATTAAATGTGTTTGTGTTTTGGGAATGCAATTACATTTCTTGTTTTGTTTCTTTTTTAGCACAATAGTGTTTTTTTTAAATCGGCTTGTTTTACATTAAATTTTACACATATATATATATATATATGTTGTATATATTTTTTAGCTCGCTTTTTTGTTTGATTTTGGTTTTTAAACTTTTTGTGTTTTAGTTTGAGTTTTTTTTTAGAAAAATACATATAGAAATCCTAGCTTGGAATTTTCCCATAGTTGCCTTGTGTGTATACATATACATATATAGATATACAAATGCATATATAAATGTTATATAATATATATGTAATATTTTATATAATATCATTATTATATATAATATTATTATATAGTATAAACACATCTATATAAGCTTGTATATATAGTTTAATATTGTCATTTAGCTTTCAAAAAAATATATATTTATACTTTCTATGCCTTAATTTTTTTCCATTTTGCTTTATACAATATTATATTTTGTTTTAGTTTTTAGTTTTTGTTTCTTGCGCAAAAATATCTTCGATTAGCAAAAAAATAAAAAAAAAATTGGAACAACAAGAGAAAACATTACACATTACACACAAAAAATTGGCTTTACAAAAGTTTCTTATTTCTTTTCTTTATAATTTTTGTTCGATAACTATCGATAATTATCGAATATCGAGCTTTGATAAATTTTTGCTCAATTTGCTGGCAACTTTTTCTTGGATATGTTTTCTGTTGTTTCTGTTTTTTCGATGTCCCCTCCCCTCAAGGACTTTCCAGCTCCTAACTGTCCCATCCTGTCTCTCTCTGTGTATGTGTGTGTGTGTGTGTAAAAAATTATCCTTTTTTTTTTTGTTTTTGTTTTTTTGGCCAGGTTTTAGACCTTGGTGGTGAGCTTTCCAGCGGTGGCTACCTGCCAGGATTTGTGATGTTTACTACTAGAAGAAGTAGCAGAAGAGCGTCCCTGTTCCTGCTGATGATTTTGCGGCTGCTGTTGCGATTGCGTGTCCATGTCCTTGCTGGTGCTGCTACTGCTACTGTCCTTGCTATCCCTCCGCCTTAGACCGCCGGCCATCGACAGTCATTGTTATGTCTGAAGGGGATAACAGCCGCCGCCGCCACTATCGCCAGAATCCACCTGATTCCGGCGCTGCTGGCGACAGCCCACGGCCACTGCAATCGCAACGGCAGCCGCCGACTGGCGCCCACGACGTGGGGCTTGATATCAGCACTCGGACTTGTCCTCCTCCACCAGGAACTGTGTATCCTTGCCGGTATCCGCCGACGGATCCAGTTCCCTAGTGCGCAGCTGCAGCTGCGGTGACGCCTTGTGCGTGATGCTGCTCGGTGCTATGATCGCCGAGGCTGGCTCCGTGAAGGATCCTCCAGCATGATGGCCCATCGCCTTGCCCTTACCCGAGGGCTCGCCAGGCACATCATAGATGCCTAAGATTTACGAAAAAAAAATTGAAATAAATTGAGGAACAAGAAAACAACATAGATGATGTCCAGTACTCCAGGAATACAAGCGGACAAACGGACATATATAATCGGAAGGACATGATATGGTTGAATTTTTAGAAAACTGATCCAAGGATCAGTGATGCATTTTCGAATTAAAATTTTGTTTTAAATGAGAAGTTTTAGGTTTCAGAGAAATGAATAAAAAATAAACTAAATAAACTTACCGGAACCATTGCCCATTCCTGGATCGGCGGTGGTTCCCGATTGCACGGCATCGTACATCGGATTGGCAAAGTCGCGAGCCTTGTTCGCGTTCACCGTCTGGAGGTTGTAGCCCTCAATGGGCGCCACATCGCCCGCCCCCGGAGCCGATGCCCCTGGGAAGCCGCTCTCGCTGAACTCCACGTTCGAGCCATGGCGGAAGGTCACGCTCTGCGACGAGGTCATTGCCGGCATGCGAGCCAGTTTTCCACTGAAAATTTAGATAAAGCGAAGAGGTTACTATTGGACTAGATTTGAAATGATATATGGTTCTTTTTGTTCCCAAACTATAGCTACATATATCTTTGGCAGTGTCTATCCGATCTTGAAGAGAAACGATCTTTGGATCGTTTCTGCATTAAAATCTAGGAAAATAATATTTGTTCTCCACTTTCCCAATGGCCCTCCTTTAAAATGGGGTTTCCCCATAGGCCCCAGAACGATGTCTATATCTTCGACCTATAGGGCCCACGGTGATGGCTATATCTTCCCCGATTCTCATCCGATTCTCAAGCGGAGTACCTTAAACGATTTCTATATCGATTCTCCACCATTCTGCATCAAAATCCTGAGACGAAATATTTTTCAGATTTTTTTGTTAATTTTTCCTGATGAAATCCCTGGAAATGGGGTTTTCCCCTATAGGGTCCACTGCGATGGCTATAACTTTCCCAATTTCCATCCGATTCTCAAGCGGAGTACCTCAAACTATTTCTGGATCGATTCTTCGCCATTCTGCATCAAAATCCTGAGACAAAATATTTTTTCGATTTTTTGTCCATTTTTTCCTGATGGATCCCTCGAAAATGGGGTTTTCTTCTATTGGCCCCATAACTATGTCTATATCTTCTCCAATTTTGATCTGATTCTTCAGGGGAATACCTTTAAAGACTTGGTGGTGTCTTCTCCCTCCCATATCCTTGTCAATCCCCACTAATCCACCAATCTACCATAAAATCTTGAAAAATCTTTGGAGTATACTTACAATGGCCTCTTGCGGATGACGTACCAGGCCCCGGCGGCGGCCATCATCACAAGGAGAATGACCATGATGGGCACCACCACAGCGGTGACATTGGCGCCGCCATGGCCAAAGGCGCCGGTGGTGCTCGTCTCGCAGTGATCGCCCCGGAACTCGGCCAGGCACTCGCAGACGAGCTCGCCCTGGGCGTCCTCCTTGCAGAGTCCGCCGTTCTGGCAGGGACAGATCCTGGGCGCGGGACGCGGATGCTCGGCGGCGGCGTCGCAGATCACCTCGGCGGTGCTGCGATGCGAGGGCGGTGGTCCGGAGGTGTCGGGGCAGGCGCACCGATGGCCGCCGGGCACCAGCAGGCACAGATGGGAGCAGGTGGAGTTGTCGCAAGGATTCGGGAGCGAGGTGTTGTAGCGCTTGTCGTGGTAGACCTTCAGGCCGGACGGATTGATGAGATTCTGGTGGAGCACCACCTGCACGCCGCGTCCGAACTTGTCCTGGCGCAGCAGCTCGCCGGTGTCCCGCGTCATCCAGAACATGTTCGACTCGAACAGATCCAGGGACACCGGATGCCTCAGCTGGTCGCCCTTCACAATGGCCTTTCTCCGGGAGCCATCGGCCCTCATGGACTCAATGGCATTCAGCTTGGTGTCCACCCAGTAGATGATATGGTCCTGCGAGTAATCGATGGTCAGGCCGGCAGGGTGACGAATCTGTTCGGTGATCAGTGGCCTCCTCTTGGAGCCGTCCATCCAGGAGACCTCGATCTTGGGCGCCGATCCAGCGTCCGACCAATAGATGCGTCCCAGCTGTGGGTTCACGGCAATGGACGTGGGCACCTCCAGGCCGGCATTGACAATGGATCGCCGGTAGCGACCATCGGTCTTGGCCACCATGACGCGTCCACGCGGCTTGGAGCCGGTGCGATCCATTTCCGTCCAGTAGAGATTCGAGGCCAGCCAGTCGACAGCGACGGCGGTGGGCTTGGAGCCGCCCTTCATGTTCAGGTCCTGGGCGAAGCCGATCTTGGCCCGGCCGTCGATGGCGTTGACCATGTAGGAGCGCTTGATGGTCTTGTCGTAGCTGTCGGCCCAGAACACGATCTGCTGCTGGGCATCGTAGTCCAGCGCCTCGATCCTCTTCTCGGCGGCGATCACATCGAACTCCTCCCGCTTCTGGAGGTCCAGACCTCGTATCTCCTGCCCGTTCGCGAAGACCAGGATAACGTCCTCCTTCTCGGCCCGGCATACGCCGCTGGCTGCGTCCGTCAGCTGGAAGCCCTCGCGGCAGCTGCAGCTGTAGGTACCGTTGAGGTTATGGCACTGGTGCGAGCAGGTGTGCTGCCTGGTGAGGCACTCGTCCACGTCCGTGCACTTCTTCTTGTTGTCCAGCGCTATGATGTAGCCCGGATAGCAGGTGCAGATGTATCCACCCTCGGTCAGGTTGTGGCAATGGTGCTGGCAGCCGCCGCGGTTCTGTTCGGAGCAGCTGCTGGTATGGTGGCAGCCCAGCTCGTCGCTGACGTCGCCGCAGTCGTCGGAGAAGTCGCACACCTGGGACCGTTCGATGCAGTGCTTGTTGGCGCACTGGTACTGGGTGTACAGGTCGCATGGCTTCTGCTTGCTGGCGCACAGGGTCATGTTGTTTTCGTCGCTGCCGTCGCCGCAGTTGTCCACGCCGTCGCAGATCTGGTAGCGGGCCACGCACCGGTGATTGGCGCACTGGAATCGCCGCAACGTGTCGCAGTTGAAGTCGCTGCACACGCTCGGATCCTCGTCGCTGCCGTCGCCGCAGTCGTCCGTACCATCGCACAGATCCGATAGCGACACGCACAGGTTGTTGTTGCACTGGTAGCGCGATTCCGGACAGTAGCGTCCGCCGGGGAAGCGCGGAGGACAACCGACCTCGTCCGACATATCGCGACAGTCGCGATCCCCATCGCACCGGAAGTAGGAGGCAATGCAGTGGCCGGAGGCGCACTGGAAGGTGCCGTTCTTGCACTGATAGCCCTCGCAGTGCATCTCGTCCGAGTTGTCGCCGCAGTCGTCCTCGTGGTCGCACTGCCACCTCGACGAGATGCACTTGCCGTTGCCGCACCGGAACTCGGACTCCGAGCAGTCGCGGTAGCGTCCCTTGCAGATGGCATCGTTCTCATCGCTGGCATCTCCGCAATCGTCCGCAAAGTCGCACATCCATTGCCTAAAAAAAATTAATTAAATTAAATTAATTAATTAACTAATTTAGTAACTAATTAATTAAGTAACTCACTTGGGTATGCATCGGTTGTTGCCGCACTTGAAGTCCGTCTCGGGGTTGCACTTGGGACAGTTCTCCGGCAACTCGTCGCTGTTGTCGCGACAGTCGTCCTTGCCGTCGCAGAACAGCCACTTGGGGATGCAGCGGTAGTTGGACTGTCCGGGGCAGCGCTGCCACCCGGTGGTGCAGTTCCTCTGGCGGCACATGTAGGCCGGCTCGTCAGAGTCATCGCCGCAGTCGTTGTCAAAGTCGCACATCCACAGCTGCGGGATGCAGCGTCCGTTCTTGCAGGAGAACTCCGTTTTCGGGTCGCAGGTTCGCTTGTCTGGAGGGGATTAGAGGGGAAGATTAGCTCCAGATCGTCCAGTGGGCGTCAGGGTTCTACTTACAACACACAGCTGGATCCTCGTCGCTGCCATCCTTGCAGTCGGCATCGCCATCGCAGCGCCAGCTGTCCAGGATACACCTGCCGCTGGACTTGCACTTGAAGTCGGAGAGCGGGCAGGGCAGGTCGCAGTTCTGCTCATCGCTGCGGTCACCGCAGTCGTCCACTCCGTCACAGATGGTGGCCGAGGGCGTGCAGTTGGTGTTCTTGCACTGGAAGGTGCCCGCCCGGCAGTGGCGCGGGGCGCAGGTGGCCGGCTCGTCGGATCCATCCTTGCAGTCCTTCTCCCCATCGCACTTCCAGAACCAGGGGATGCACTTCTCGTCCTTGCCGCCGCACAGATGCTGCCCGGCCGTGCAGTTGGCAATGCAGGTCTTCATGTCCCGGGCCAGGTAGAACTGGTTGGGGCAGGCGCACTTGTGGATGGGCGCCCCCTCCTCGATGTAGCCCTCGATGTTCAGGTAGGTGGACTCCGGTGGCGGGGCGATCAGGCAGAGATGGGAGCATCCGCCGTTGTCGGTGCCGCAGGGATTGTTGTACGGCTGCTGGCGGAGCGGGTGGTTGATGTGCAGGTCGTAGGGGCGGTGGGTGGTATTCCGGAGGACCGTGTAGTTGGCGCCGTGGAACTTGTTCGCCCGCACGATGGCCTTCAGGTTCCAGTCGCTCCAGTAGATGAAGTCGTCGAACAGGCTCAGCGCGAACACGTGCGGCACCTTGCTGCCGGACATGACGGTGTGCCGGTGCCGGCCCTCCAGATCCGCGTAGGCTATGTAGTCCAAGTGGGCATCGGCCCAGTAGATGCGATCGGTGAAGTAGTCGATGGAGAGGGCGTTCGGCCAGGCGATGCCGTCGTTCCAGTTCAGGATCGTGGTGAAGTTGGAGCCGTCCATGCCCATCTTGGCGATGTAGGCCTGCAGGTGCCACGACGTGAAGTACAGATACCCAGTGCCCGGATGAACCACAATGGCCCGAGGATCCACAACGCCGCTGCGCAGAGTCTTGCGCTTGGTGCCGTCCAGCTCGGCCACGTCGAGGTTCTTGGAGTGCCTGTCCAGCCAGTAGAGCTTGCGGCCCACCCAGTCAATGGCGATGCCCTCCAGGCCGTGCGAGTCGTGCCGGATGACGGCCTCCCGCTCCGGCGGCGTCTCATCATCAGCGGAGCCGTACTTGGCCCGGAAGATGGTCTTGGCGGTGACGTCACAGAAGTACATGTACTCCTCGCGAATATCAAAGTCCAGGGCCACCACGTTCATCAGGTCCTGGTGCATCAGGTTGTACTGGTGGCCGTCCACCGACATGTTCCGCACGTAGTACTTGTTGGTGAAGATCAGCCAGGGCGGGATATTGTCCTTCCGCTTGCACTTGTGCTCGTCGTTCTCCCGCTCATAGTACTTCTCGTCGCACTTGCAGTAGTAGCCGCCGGGGGTGTTGGAGCAGTGCTGCGAGCAGGCGCCCGGCTGCTCCAGGCACTCGTCCACATCCGCACAAGCCTTGCCGTCAGCCAGGAGTCTGGAAGGGATTTCAGATTAGTCCTTGTGGCGGCCACTCTTTGGATTCTACTTACTTGTAGCCTTCGTTGCAGTCGCAGTAGTAGCCGGTGAGGGTGTCCACGCACTTGTGGCCACACTGGTTGATCTCCACCTTGGCGCACTCGTCCACGTTGCAGTGGGCCGGCTCGTCCGACTCGTCGGCGCAGTCCGGATACTTGTTGCACACCAGACTGTAGTCGATGCACTGGCCATTGGTGCAGGCGAACTGGCCCTGCGGGCAGGTGACGTTGTCCTTCTTGCAGCCCACCTCGTCCGAGTGGTCGCCGCAGTCATCCTCGCCGTCGCACCGGTACTGGTTCCGGATGCACTTGAAGTTCTGGCAGGTGAACTCCTGCGTCGAGCACGTCTTGTACTTGGAGTTGCAGAACTTGCCCTCGTCCGTACCGTCGCCGCAGTCGTTGTCATGATCGCATATCCAGCCCTAGAGGGGATTAGAGGTAGAGCTTCAAAAGGCTGATTCTGTCGGGGATGGGGGGCTGACTTACCTTGTTGATGCACCGGCCGTTGCCGCAGGTAAACATGTCCTCGCCGCAGGGCTGCTGGGTGGCGCAGTTGTGCAGAGTGGTGTTCTCATCGGCGCCGTCCACGCAGTCTGGATCGCCGTCGCAGATCCACTTCTTGGGGATGCACTGCGCCCGCTGCCAGGACTTGTTCTCCACGCACGTGAACTCCGTCTCCTCGTCGCACTTCCGATCATCTAGAGGGAGGAGGGGGAGGGATTCTATTGGTTTCTGGACTCGAATCTCGAGGATTCTCGTAACTTACTGCACTGATGCCGGTTATCCTCGTCGCTGTTGTCCAGACAGTCGTTGTCGCCGTCGCATATGTAGATCCTGGGGATGCAGTTGCCGTTGTCGCAGGTGAACAGGTCCCCGAAGCAGGTGCGTCCCTCGGACTTGCAGTAGTCTGGCGGCTCGTCGGCCCCATCGCCGCAGTCATCGTCTCCGTCGCAGTACCAGGTGGCTGGGATGCAGCGATGGTTGGGGCACCGGAAGCTGTTCGTCGGGCAGGTCCTCTGGCCGCAGTGCAGCGGATCCTCGTCCGAGTTGTCGCCGCAGTCGTTGTCGCCGTCGCACAGCCAGTACGGCTCCACGCAGATGTTCGTCTTCTCGCACTTGAGATGGTTGGCCGGGCAGGTGGTGTTCATGGGGCAGCGTTCATGGGTCTCGTCCGAGGTGGCGTTGTCCTTGCAGTCGTTGACGCCGTTGCAGACCTGGGCCTGCGGTATGCACCGACCGTTGGCGCAGGTGAACTCCCCGTCGACGCACGGCGGATAGGTGCATCCCATCTCGTCCGAATCGTCCTTGCAGTCGTTCTCGTGGTCGCACTTCCACGACTTGAAGATGCACCGTCCGTTGTTGCACCGGAACTCGTTCGGCGAGCAGGAGTGGTAGGCACAGTAGTTGGGATCCTCGTCGGAGTTATCCCCGCAGTCGTCGTCACCGTCGCACGACCACATCCTCGAGATGCACCGGCCGTTCTTGCAGTAGAACTTGCTGGCCTCGCACGTATTGTTCCGCGGGGCACACATCCTGCCCTCGTTGACCACCTTGGTGTTGTCGTCGCACTTGCACTCCGTCTTGCCGTTGGCCACCGGATGGCAGCTCTGGGCGCAGCCGCCGTTGTTGATCAGGCAGGGATTGACGGTGCACTTCTGCCGGTCGGAGCTGTAGATGCGGATGTCGCGGGGGGAGTCCTCCAGCCGCTTCACCATCTCCACCATATTGGCGCCCGTGTGCTTCTCCGCCCGGTACACGCCGCGCAGCTGCAGATCCGTCCAGTAGATGTAGTTCCGGAAGACGGTGATCGCGAACGGGTATATGGTGGCCGCCACCAGCAGCTCCCGGTTCTGGCCATCCAGGTCTGATCGTTCGATCTTCTCACGCACCGCGTCCGTCCAGTACAGTCTCCGCTCGTCGTAGTCGATCGCCAGGCCACTCGGCTGCGACAGATCCTTGTCCACGATCGCCCGCTTCAGTGAGCCGGCCATCGTGGTCCGGAAGATCTTGCCGGAGGTTCCGAACCTGCCCCAGTCCGTGAAGAAGAGGGTGCCGTTGCAGGGATCCAGGACGATGGCGCGCGGACGCTCCACCCTGGTGATCATCACCAGCTCGGAGCCGTCCAGGTTCATGGCGTAGATGGAGTTGTTGGAGCTGTCCGTCCAGTAGATCTTCTTCTGGGTCCAGTCGTAGGCAATGCCCTCGGGATTGATGCCCTTGTTGAGGACCACCTTGATGTCGTCGTGGCTGGGCTTGTTGGCCTTCGTGTAGGCGATCTTGGCCCAGGGCCGGATCTGGGTGTACAGCATGTGGTTCTCGGCAAAGTCAAAGTCCAGGCCCACCACATTGGTGAGGTTCGTCAGCGGCGTGAACGGCACCTCCGTGGAATGGGGGTCCAGGTTGACGGCCCGGATCTCGGTCCTCGTGGCGAACACCAGGTACTCGTTGACGGTCTCGCACTTTCGCTCGTCGGAGCTCAGCTTTCCGGTGGCACAGTCGCAGCGGAAGTTCCGTCCCGATGGTCCAGTGACTCCACTGTCCGGCGGGAAGCTGAAGCACAGCTGGTCGCATCCGCCGTTGCCGAGATGGGCGCACGGGTTGGCGTCGTCCGTGGGCTGGTTGTTGATGTTGTAGATGGCGATGTCGCGGAGCTTCTCGAGGTTCGTCCGGACGCGGGTGGCCGTCTCGTTGGCGCTGTGCTTGGAGGCCTTGAAGACCGTCATCAGGTTCCGGTCCACCCAGTAGACGTCGTTCAGGTAGACGGCAATGCCCATGGGGTTGGGCAGGTCCCGGCGGATCACCTTGCGGTTGGCGCCGTTGTACGAGATCTTCTGGATCGTGTCCAGCTTGGAGTCCACCCAGAAGATGTCGTGCGTCTGCATGTCGATGGTGAGATCCCGGGGCATGGAGATGCCAGAGGTCACCAATGGAGTCCACTTGTTGCCGTCCAGTAGGGCCTTGCCGATCCTCGGGTGCTGGCCGTAGTCGATCCAGTAGAGCAGTCGCTTGATGGGATTCACGGCCAGCTCCCTTGGCGCATCCGTGGTGGTCTTGACGAGCACTTTCCGGTTGCTGCCGTCCAGCCAGCACACCTCCACGTAGTTCTCGTGCGGATAGACGTTCGTGAAGTAGAGATTTCCGGCCACCCAGTCGATGGTCAGGCCCCGGATGCCGTTGCTGCCGATGCCCAGCTTCACCACGTGCTGGAGGTCAGTGCCGTTGGGCCTGGACCGGAAGATGCCGTTCCAGTAGCCCCGATTGTACTCCGCCCAGTAGACCCACTGCTCCCGGAACAGGACGTCCACGTGGAGGATGTGGTGACCCGGTCCGCTGATCGGCAGCATGGCCTCGGAGCTGTCGGCCAGACTGTAGCCCCGGATGGTGTCCAGCTGGGAGACGACCGCGAAGGTCTTGTAGCTGACGCAGTTGATCTCGTTCTCCTTGCGGTAGCCGATGCCGCAGGCGCAGGACCTCGTGGCCTGGAGCCCGGGCAGGCACAGGTGCTTGCAGCCGCCGTTGTTCGTCTGGCAGGGATGCTGGAGCAGGGCCCGCTTCTTGTAGATCATCATCGAGCGCAGGTCCGACTCGTTGTCCACAATGGTCTTCGGGTTGTCGCCGTGGGGCAGGTCCACCCGGACGATCCTCTCGTAGACCGGGTCCAGGTAGTACAGCCTGTGGTCCAGGATGCCCAGGCTCCTGGGCTTCGCCATCGGATGCGAGTCCCGCATCACGATCGTGGAGTGCTCGTCGCCGTTGTAGTCCATCACGCCGATCAGGCCGGGATTGCTGGCGCTGTAGTAGAGCTGCTTCTTCTCAATGTCCACCACTAGCGACTCGGGATGCGGCACATCCTCCAGTATGATCTTGGGGTTCTGGCCATTCATGTCCACGCGTCCGATCTTGACCGGCACCTCCAGGACACCCTCATCTATCCAGAAGAGCTTGCCGTCCGTGGGATCCAGGGCCATCTGCTTGGGCCGGGACACGGAGTTGGGATACCCATCGTTGGCCAGGATGATGGCGCGGTAGCGCTGCTTGCCGTCCACGCGCACCGCCTCGATGTTGCTGGCCACCCGGTTGCCGATGTACAGGTTCCGGCCCAGCCAGTCGAAGGCGATCGTGTACGGTGCCCCGACGATGCCGCTGTCGGGTCCCAGGAAGAGCGTCTTGTTGCCGCCTCCGTACGGTGTCGTGTAGATGGTGCAGTTCTCTTCGTCCTCCTCGCGTCCCTGCACCCAGTACAGAGTCTCGCCCTTCCGGTCAAAGTCCAGCCCGGTGCTGCTCTCGATTCCGATCACCGGCGCCAGGGCACCGGCCCGGGCATCACCGCCGTTCAGCGGCAGGTCCACGATCTGGGTGCCCTTGACGACCATTAGGAAGGGATTCTCCTCCTCGATGCATCGCCCCTCGCTCAGTAGCTTGAACCCGGGCTTGCACTTGCAGGAGTAGCCCTCCGGGGCGCTCGGACTCAGCAGGCACAGGTGCTGGCAGTGGGCACCGGCACAGGGATTGGGATGCAGGGGCTGCAGGCTGGCGTGGTGGACGTGGATGGACAGCGGCTGGCTGATCAGGTGGGAGACCACCGTCTGGTTCTTGCCGCGGAACTTGTTGGCCGAGAGCACCCGGTTGAGCTGCCTGTCCGTCCAGTAGAGGGTGTCCTCGAAGAGGGACAGCGAGTGCGGGTGCAGGAGGTAGTGGCTGCTGGCCAGGACCTGCTGCCGCCCAGTGCCGTTGTAGTAGCAGAAGTCGATAAAGTCCAGCTTGGAGTCCGCGAAGTATACCCGCTTGGTGGCGATGTCCAGGGTGAGGCCGTTCGGCCAGTAGATCTTTGTGTTGATGATCGTCTTCCGCATCGTGCCGTCCATGCCGATGCGCTCCACGCGCGGATTCTCGCCCCAGTCCGTCCAGAAGATCCAGCGGGCGCCCGGGCTCGGGTCGATGCACATGCCCCTCGGCTGGGTGATGTTCTCCCGGACGAGGACCAACCGGTTGGAGCCGTTCTCCGCCGACACCTCAATGGTGTTCAGCTTGCTGTCCAGCCAGTACAGGTTCTGGGCGATCCAGTCGTAGGCCAGGCCCTCCACCAGGTCCAGGCCGGTGGTGATGATCTCTTGCGGCTCCATGCCCCTGTCCAGGCGGGAGATCTTCTTCAGCTTCATGTCGCTCCAGAAGATGGTGCCGGTGTGCATGTTGGAGGCGGTGGCCACCACATTCTCCACGATGATGGGCACCCGCTCCAGGCCCTGCTCCTTGAGGTCGGCCACCAGGATGGAGTGGCGGTTGGAGATGATCAGGAAGGCGGCCGTGTGGTTGACGGCCTTGCAGGTGTGCTTGTTCGGCTCCAGGATGTAGCCGTCCGTGCAGGAGCAGAAGTAGGAGCCCTTGGTGTTGGTGCACTGCTGCGAGCACAGACCCGGGGGATCGCACTCGTTGGTGTCGATGCACGTGTAGCCGTCCTCGAAGATCTCCGATCCGGGCGGGCAGACGCACAGCGCTCCGTTCGGCGTCTTCTGGCAGAAGCTGGAGCACTGGCCGGCCTGGTGCTCGCACTCGGCCAGGTCGCAGCCCTCGCCCTCGTCGGAGCCGTTGGGACAGTCGGGCGTGTCGTCGCACACGGAGGTGATGTTGACGCACCGCTCGGAGACGCCCGGGCACTGCCACTGGCCGTGGGGGCACTTGAAGGGCGGCGGGACGCAGGCGTGCTCGGCCCCCTCGTCGGAGTTGTCGCCGCAGTCGTCCTTGCCATCGCAGATGTAGGCCTTGAAGACGCAGTTGGTGTTGTTGCACTTGAAGAAGTTCTGGGCGCAGGTGATCTGGCCGCAGTCCTGCTCATCCGAGTGATCCGAGCAGTCGTTGGAGCCGTCACAGTGCCAGGCGATGGGGATACAGAAGCCGGTGGACTTGCACCGGAAGTGCTTCTCCAGATTGCACTGATTGGGGCCCATGGAGGGGCAGCCCAGCTCATCCGATCCGTCGTTGCAGTCCGGTATGCCGTCGCACTTGTACGACTCCTCGACGCACTGGCGCAGATCGGCGCACTTGAACTGGTTGGCCAGGCAGGATATCGGGGGGCAGTCCTTCTCGTCCTGCTTGTCGAAGCAGTCGTCGTCGCCGTCGCACACCCAGCTCTGCGGGATGCAGTGGCCCGTCCGCGGACACGTGAACTGGAAGTAGGCGCAGGTCTTCTCAGCACAGAAGTCACCCTCGTCGCTGCTGTCGCCGCAATCGTTCTCGCTGTCGCACTTCCACATGTTGGGGATGCACCGGCCGTTGGCGCAGGCGAACTGGGAGGTGCCGCAGGTCACATTGCCGCACTCCATCTCGTCCGAGTTGTCGCCGCAGTCGTTCTCCTGGTCGCATCGGAAGTTCTGGGGAATACAGCGTCCCGATCGGCACTGGAACTCGTTGGCACCGCAGGTGGGTTCTAAAAGGGAGGAGGAGGACATGCATTAGATGGCTTTCCAAGGACTACCCCCATCCAATACTCACTTGTACAGTTTTGCTCCTCGTCGCTGTTGTCCAGGCAATCATCATCGCCGTCACAGACCCAGGACTTGGGTATGCACCGCTGGTTGTTGCACGTAAAGTCCCACGAATTGGGGCAGGGCTGGACGGGTGGCTCGGCACTGGGATCCGGCATACAGGTGCGCTGATCCTCGGCCAGCCGTTCGCCGTATGGGCACGAGCACCGGGCCTGCAGGCGACCCAGGCTGGCGGGACTAACGATGGCCGCCTCGTCCCCGGTGGTGGTGTTCTGGCCGCCAATCGGCACCGCGAAGCAGATCTTCTGGCAGCCGCCGTTGTTGCGGTGGCAGGGCTGGGTGTCGGCGATCCTCTGGACCTCGTGGCTGTAGACCTTCACGCCGTACAGCCGGTTGGTCTGCGGCTCCCTGACCATCATCTCCTCCTGCTCGCCGGTCAGCTTGTGCAGCCGAATGATGGCGTCCAGACGCCAGTCCGTGATGTACATCCAGTCGTTGTGGATCACAATGGAGAAGGGATGTCGCACCAGGCGGGAGTTCACTGTCTTGATGTCCGTGCCGTCCAGGTTGGCGTGCTGGACGTGATCCAGCAGAGCATCGCACCAGTAGACGCGATCCTCCTTGAAGTCAATGGAGAGACCGTTGGGCCATCCCAGGGTCACGTTCTTGAAGACCAGGAGGCCACTGCCGTCGGTGTTGGCGCGGGTGATGTTCGCCGGACGATCCCACTCGGAGAAGAAGATGAAGCCCCTATTGGGGTGGACCACAATGGCTCGGGGACGCTTAAGGTTCTTCAGGAGGGTCCTGCGGTGGGTTACGTTGCGTGTGGAGAGGACATTGAGGGTTCCCTTGCGGGAGTCGATGTAGTAGAGATTCTTGGAGGCCCAGTCGACGGCCAGACCCTCGACGCCCTCGTTCTGGGAGGCGAGGACGATCTCCCGGCCAGTTCCGTTCCGGTGCACTCTGTAGATCACGTCCTGGAGGACGTCCGAGTAGTAGATGAACTCATCCCGCGCATCAAAGTCCAGGCCGACGAAGCGAGCCCGCCGGGAGACGACTGGCATGATGGCGTCGCTGAATCCCTCGATGACCGGCTCCAGGACCTTGCCCTTGATGAACCGCTGCTGGGAGTACATGAGGAACTCGCTCACCGGCTTGCACAGCTTCAGGTCGGTCTCCAGCTGGTAGCCCGTGGAGCAGGCGCACCGGAAGCCAAGTCCCGTGGGTGCACCCTTCACCGCGGTCACGATGCACATGTGGTTGCAGCCGCCGTTGTTGTTGCCGCACGGATTCGAGACCCTCGGCTGGCTGAGGGCGTGCACCGCAATGATGCCCTTGGGCTCCCGGATGTCCTTGGCCTTGTAGGTCACCTGGATGGAGGCGGGTCCCTCGAACTTGTCGACCGACATGATGCCCTGCTTGGTGGCGTCCGTCCAGTAGATTCGATTCTCGAACAGCGCCAGGCGCGACGGACTCGGCACCTGCTGGCCGCGCAGCACCATCACCCGATGCGCTCCCTCGTAGTCCACCGATTCGATGTAGTCCAGCAGGGAGTCGCACCAGAAGACGCGCTTCCCAATGATGTCCACGGTCACGCCGCTGGCCTTGTACGCCGCCTCGGAGACGATCGACCGAGCGTGGGTTCCGTCCATGTGCGCCCGCAGGACCTGCCCGCCGTCGGCCACAAACATCAGACCAGCCGTGGGATCCAGGGCGAGGTCAGCCGGCGATGTGAGGTTCGATCCCAGGACGACGGCATGCCACTGTCCGCTCAGCTCGAAGACATCGATCTTCTGGCCAACCAGGTCCGCCACGTAGATCTTGTCGCCCACCCAGTCGACGGCCAGAGCCACCGGCGCCCAGGTTCCGGGCAGGGTTTGGTCGAACGGCGACACCGCCTTGTTCTGGGGATCCAGGGGCAGGGACTGCACCTTCCGTGTCTTGATGTCCGACCAGTAGAGGGTGTTCCGGGCATAGTGGAAGGTCACGCCCGCCGCCGCCGTGGCATTGGCCAGAATCTTGGGGTCACTGCCGTGGGCCAGCATCCTCATCACAGCCCGGTCGTGGGCGAAGATCAGCTGCAGATTGCTGGCGTCGGGGGCTATGCACTTGGAGTCGTTGATCAGGGTGTAGCCCTGGGCGCACTGGCACGTGTAGGAGCCGAGGGTGTTGGTGCACAGCTGGTCGCAGTGTCCCCACTCGGCGCACTCGTCCAGATCCACGCAGGTCCGGTTGTCGTTGGCCAGCGACTGGCCCGGCTTGCAGTAGCACACGCCGCCCGTCAGCGAGGGTCCGCACTTGAACTCACATCCCAGAGCTGGGCAGGAGGCAATCGCTGGAGGAAAAGAGATTCAAGTCATTAAGGATCTGGAGCTTTGGAGTACAAAAGTCAGGACTTACAGCAGTTGGTCTCCTCGTCGCTGCCGTCCTCACAGTCCCGCTTGCCGTCGCACAGTTGCGATTTCAGGATACACTTGGGAGTGCCCTGGGCACCGCCCCGGGGGCAGAGGAACTTGTTGTCCGGACAGGCAATCGCCGTGCAATTGGCCTCGTCACTCTTGTCCGCACAGTCGTGATAGCCGTCGCAGTGGAAGTTGTACGGAATGCACAGGGCATTCGAGCACCGGAATTGGGCATGATGGCATGGCGGGAAGTCTGCAGGACGAGAAAAGTGGAAAAGGAGAAAAGGATTTCATCAGAATTCCATTGAATTACAGCTACCAGCCAGCCACAAAGGCGAATGGTGAATGGCGATCGAAATGGACACTCACTGCAGGCCTGTTCGTCCGAATTGTCGCCGCAGTCGTCGCGATGGTTGCACTTCAAAGCGGCATCGATGCACTTTTGTCCACTGGCGCAGCGGAACTGGTCCAGCCGGCAGGCGACTCCCGGGCAGCCCTCCTCGTCCCGTCCGGTGCGGCAGTCCAGGTAGCCGTCGCAGCGCTTCTCCTTCGGTACACAGGGTCCAATTAGACGGGCACCCTCGGCGGGGGCAGCTCCACTGGCGGAGTTGCAGAACACATCCGTATGCTGGCATTTACGGTATGCTATTGGATGAGTAATGGGGAAAAGGGGTTTAAAAATGGGAGTTCTTTCGAGAGGGAGATTTGAAATCTCCTAAAAAGAAGCTTAAAAGTATGCTTTAAAATATTTTGTAAGCCATTTTTGTTTAAAACTCTAAGAACTTTAAGCTTAAAACAGTTAATAGGGTTAGAAATAGTTTAATTTTAAATAGGAGTTATGAAATCTTCCAAATAGAAGCCTTAAAGTATGATTTTAAATATTTATTAAATTGATTTTTATTAAAAACCCTAGGAACTTTAAGCTAAGAACCGAAACTAGGGTTTGGAATTGTTGAATTCTAACTAGGAATTATACCTAGTTTTAAAATCTCCCAAATAAAGGCCTTAGAGTACACTTAAAAACATTTTTTCTTGAAGAAACTTTAAGAACATAAAGCTTAGAGCAGAATATAACATTAAGTATTATTGAATATAAGTTCCGATTCAAAATCTCAAATTGAAAACTTAAAAATATGCTTAAATATATTTTTTTGTAGAAGGATTAAAAGTAAGAAGGTAAGAAAAGTAAGAATAGTAAGAAGGATTAAAAATCATTCATTTAAAGCTATATGATCTGAAATCTCTTAAATTAACGCATAAAAGAATGCTTGAAATTATTTTATTTGCTTTCCAGCAGTTCTCTCAAAACTCCAACAGTTTCAAGCTACAAATTTCGAAAACAAAAGACTGCAATTCTACAAATCTCTTCAATAAAGACCTCTCAGTATCATGTTTATAAATATTCTCTTAGCTCATGTTTAAAAATAGACTCTTTTAAATATTCTCATGTTTATAAATATACGCCATAAACACCAACAGCTCCTTTTAAATTCATCTACATTCCACTTTCAAAACTTCAAAAACATACAATTATATAATTGATTGCTGATTTTAGAAATCATTTTACATTTCCCTCTATTATTTAGGAATTTCGAGAGTAATACCCCCGGAGATAATCTTCTGTGCATGACTGCACTCAATTAGTGCTCATTTCAAGACCCCATGCCCCATGTCCTTTTGGGATATGAACCTAGTGAAGGAACCCCCGCATGGAACCCGGCCACGCGGCCACCCTTCATTGTGATTAATTGCATTTGCATTGAGAGAGTGAACGAGAGTGGAGTAGTAGAGTAGTCGGATCCTTGACCCTATATCTTCTATATATAGAGAGGCGAGTGTACCGAGAGTTTAGAGTTTACCCACACGTTGCCATAATTCAATAGCTCTGTGGGGTGTCTCCGGTTCCCGGGCCATTGTTTAAGACAGAAGGTCCGACACAACGGTTTTCTCGGTTCATCAGTTTTGGCTTAGAGATTCTCGGGATTTATAAACTGAGGGAAAAAGCCTACAAGGATAAGGATTTAATGATTTTTGAAGGGATTATCTTTTATGAAAGCAAAATAGATATGAAGGAATTTCAAATAAGCCACACGTTGGGCGCCAAATTAGGTACGATTTTTTCAAATACTTAGGGATATATGATTGATTTTTAATAAATTCAAAGCAAGAAGTCAAAAAATGTGACTACTAAAGCCTAAATTTTCTTTTAAGAAAATGTGTTTTTGAACAAGATTTCCCCAACCAAATCTTAAATAGATTTTATTGACAAATTCTCTGAATAATTTCTCGCAGTGCCCCTTTGCGGTTTGTGAGAAGGGGCCAGAGGCCTTAAAAATGGCAGGCCAAAACTATTTGTGCTGCCAAAGACATTAAATTTTGATGCCAGACATTTGGGAGAGCCAGCATTCGCCACTCGGCAGCTGATGGAATTGCTTGGCCTCGTTCGTGGAGTTTTGCAACTGATGGGTATGGGGCCTGTATGGACTATGATGGTGTATACTAGAGTATGGGGTTTTGGGGTTTACGGTTTTTGGGGTCTGAATTTTTGGGGTGGGGAATGGGGCGGCACATACACGCATGGCATGGCGTATTCATAATGCATGCCCGATGTACAAATGTCGGGGCGTGATTGTCTGTCCTTTGGTTGTCCGTCTTTTTAGTCCTTCGGCCGGTTCTCCATCTGTCTGTCTGGCAGGCAGGCTGTCGCCCCAGCATTGTGCACTTGAGTCATGTGCCATGTGTGTGTGTGTGTGTGAGTGTGTGTGTCGGCTGGCAAAAGTGCCATAAATTATCGAGTAGTTCGCTGCAGGACCCACCCAACTCAAAAATACCAAAACACACATACAAAAAAAAAAATTAAGGAATAAATAAATAGGTACAAGACTACAATTTCCTATTATTTGGGTTGAGTTTTAAGTGATTTTAATTTTAAAATTGTTAAAAAAAAAACTGGGAGATTTAAAAACTCTTAATTTAAAGCCTAAAAGTATGCTTTATTTTGTATTCTCTTAAATATAAGCCTAAAAGCAGTCTTTCAAATATTTTCTCAGCCAATATCATTCAACATTATTTCCCTTTTTTACCATAAAGCTATATAACCACCTTTTGATTTAATTACAGGGTATCAGCCGGAAGTGGGGGTGTGGCCAGTCAAGGGTTGGGTTAACAAGAAAGAGGTAGCAGCCGAAAGTCGTGCATTTGAGTGTCTAAATTAGGGCAACGGTTGGGCAATTTTGGAGGACTTTAAGGAAATGATATATGACATGAGTGTGGGGTGTAAGAACTGTTTAAAATTAATTAGTCTTATTGTGACAATAAATAAATAATAATTAAATATAATTAATTAAAGAGAACTCACTGTACTCAGGAAATGAGTTATATTTTCTTTCAAGGCACCTACAGTGCGTATAATTAATATATCCTTTTTGTTTCCTAACTAGAACCTCACTAAAAATAGCTTATGCAAACAAATCTCAACTTTATTGAACTAAAAGTCAGGTCCTTGGCTCAAATCCTGGCTAGAAAATGTGAATGTCCTGCCGTTTGATCTACGCCCGTTTCCTTCTGGCTTCTGGACACTCATAAACTTGGCAACGAGTATTTTATGCATGTCTCCTGGTTCGTGGTTAGTACTTCTCCCGCGCTATACTATCCCCTTCCCCACCGCACTATTAGCAAGGTCCTGGGAGGTAGAAGGACACGGGACACCGACACGGGAGCATCCAAGTGTGGCCGGGCAAACTTAATTAGTGCAAGTTAAACAAGCCAAGTTGTATAAATATTCCCCGACAGCGCAAAACTTTCTCCAAAGCACAACAATGGAATGCGTATCCCTCCCGACTCTCTGTCTGTGTTGGTAAGTGTCTGTGTGAATGTACGGGTGTGTGTGTGTGCGTGGGTATAAGTGTGCGTGTGCAGGTAAAAGAAGTACTTTTTTACACGCAAAAAAATCTATTTATTTTTATAAAGTAGTGGTGTTGGCAAGTCTATATTTATCTTTAAGAATTCAATTATTTGTTTTCTTTTTTGAAAAACTTATTAGAAGCTAATTTTAGTTAAATAAATTGTTGTAGAAATATTTTTCACAGAATATATCATAATTATATATATTATATCGTCTCAAATATATCGACTTTAATTCCTATTTCGTTATTTTTCAGAAGTCCTAGAACCATTCTTAAAATCACACTCTTCTCTATCCCAGCTATTAATGCCGTACATTATGCGGCATTTCCCTTTGGTATCTTAGAAGATAGGTGGATTGTACGATGAGTATGTATAAAAATATTAAAAATTCCTAATCCTTTTTATTTTCATGCCAAAAATAAGTCTCCAAATAATTTATATTTTTCCCTACTCTAATCCCCTTTTCTCCCTGTGCATCTATTGCAACAATTTTTTGTTTAATCCTTTTTTTATTGACAAAGTAGAGCAGCGGAAGTGAAACTTTGTGCACCTCCAGGACCTCTAGGACCGACTCCGGTGCCCTCTCCAGGACGGTAATCATAAAAATGTGTCACGCACCCTGGAAAAAACCTCTTCCTCCTACTGTACTGTCTACTGTACTTGACTCCTCATCCGCCCGACGTCTATACCCCACCTCTTGGTAACCATTAGCATGTCCTGGTGATCTGGCTGCCACCCTTTGTTGCAATTTGTGGGCGTGGCTTGGCCAGAATGTAAGCCAGAAAATTTATTAGAAATTTTGTTAGCTGTCCTTGGTTTATATTTCATTTTTATATATATTTTTTTAACTTTCTCGCCCTTCCTGAAAAACTTTAGCATTAAGGGGTTATATACCTTTTTTTTCTTCAAAAAAACGAAAAATTTTTTTTTTCTGAATCCTAAAGTATATCCCCTAGAGAATATTTTCCCAAAGTTTCATGGAGATCCGAATAATAGTTCGATAGGAAAACAGCGTTTTGAGGCGCGGTTCGTCACGGCTGCGGACAGCGTCAAGCTACTTTGAATGCGATTATCTCAAAGTCGTTTTTTTCCAAAAGTGCCTTCGCCGTGACCACGATTACACAAAAACTATTTGATCTATCTTCTTCAATTTTTTTTTTAAATATTCGTAATGATTGTGCCGAGTTCGTGAACGATTCAGTTTTTTTGCGTCCATTTTAATTTCGCAGATAAAAATTGTTTAATAAAATTTTTAGAACTGAAAACATAAATTTTTTGGAAAAATGTTTACTGTATGCAGGAAAAACCAAATATTCTTGAAACTAATCGTTCACGAACTGGATATAATATTAAACTAATAAAAAATTTTTGGTTTTTGGATTTTGGTTGACCGGCTGGACTGCTATCGTGGTCACCGCAAGCCGCTATAAAAAAAAGGGTTCCGAGAGAATTGCCATAACTTTGTAAATTGTTCATATTTTTTTAAGAACAAACGCTTATTGTTTCAATAAAAACATGTACTTTCAATAAAAAATAACTTCAGTGTCATAAAATAATTGCTACACACACGAAATAAAAATCCAAAGTTCCCTCAATTTTTTCGCTCAAAAGGTATATAACCCCTTAAAAGCAAATCATAATGACAAACGGGGGGCGTGGCCGGCCAACAATTGCAATTTGTGCAGCAAGGTCATAAAAAAAACTTGCTTTTCCCAAAAACTTTTCATTTTTTTTTTCCAACAAAACTTTAACCAAAAATGGAGGAAAAAAATCGGTATTTTCTGCTTTGTTGTTGGTACTTTATAAACAAGCTTGGCTCCTTCTAGGTGCCACCCACTTTCTGGCCAAGAAGCTCACACCGCCTCTGTGCCTCTTTTTTTTTTTTTTTTGAACCAAACACTTTCTAATTGGGTTCCCTTCTCCAAGGCGGGCATTAACTTTTATTGCAAGCCAGGACTTTTATGCGTGTATCAAAAAGAAGAGTGACAGGAGAGGGGTGTAGAACGGGTAGGAAGGGGGCTGTGTAATTACGCGCGACAAGTGCCACGCCCCTCAAACACCCAAAAACCTCCAGCCCTTGAAGCCCAAGTCGCGTCACGTTCAGTTGCAGTCAAATAAACGTCAACTGCAATGGCTGGTACTCAGAATCTTGGTAACAGAAGGGGTTGGAAGGGGGGTGGCCCAGAGAAATTGGTAAAAGAAAGTGTGAGAGGGGGGTGAGTGGGGCGGCCAATAGGGGGCGGAGGGTGCCAGTAGGTGGCAAAGCAATAGCATCAAGGGTGGTGACAGTTTATGAGGCAGCCAATAGTGCCGGTAGACTGGCTGTTTTTAAGCCAACTTTTTAAAATTTAAAAGGTTTTTTTTTTAATTTTTTTAAATTTTAAGATTTTATTAAATTAAAAAAAAAATATAGCCATAAAAATTTTATAAATCATAATAATTCCTATTATAAAAAAGTCCTAACCTTAAAAGTTAAATCAAAGTTTCTCAGCAACTAAAGAAAGCTTCAACTCTTCTAAATCTAAACTCTAATTTAAAAAAAAAATATTTTTAAATTCAAAATGTAATCTATTAAAAACCTTTAGTTTTTAAAGCTAAAATAAAATTAGATTTCATGATTTTCTGGCACTCTTCTGGTTTTAATTTAGTTTCCCAGAACTAAGGGCAGGTAAGTTGTCAAAAGCTGGAAGATGGCTTGGCCATAACACTTAAGTTTTTGCAGCCAGGTAAACAAAAATGGCTTAAACGAGGCTTCCAGGGGGCCGGCCCAAAAAGGGAGCCCAAAGTGGGCGGAACTTAATGGTTTAAGCTTTTCGCTCCTTTGGTTTTACTTTTACGCACTTTTTTACGAAGCAATATCTGCCTCATTAGATGCTGCCTGCAATTAAAACGAAATGCGAAATGTCCGCTTTGCTAAATCCTTAGCCTTCCTTGCTAGTATATCCTTTTTGGCCCCGCCACCGCACGCCCCCCTTGGCCATGCCAACCGCTCTGCCTCTGCCTCGTTACGAGAGGGGCTGCTCATCTGTTTGGAGTGCAGCTGCGTGGGTAAACAAGTAAGAGTGCTTTAGCTTCTATTTATGCACTGGGAGAAATTTTAAGAAGCTTTAGGTTATTTTAGATAAACTTAAGAGAGTGTTTAATTATTTTAGATTTTTTATAAATTTATTTAACCTTTATTTAACCTAAAATGAATTTAAAATCATATTTTTTAAGCCCCTAACTATTTTTATTTCCTAAATCTCTTCAAGCTTATACTATTTTTCTATTCAGTTTTTAATCCCACTTAATTAATACCCCCCTTTTTATTTTCTTTCAGTGCATCTTAGCTTGTTGACTCGCGACCGCAACCGCTGGCGAAAAAGGAAACAAAAATAATCGAGCGAAGTAAGCGGCACTGGTACTATGGAAAAGGAAAAGGTAACTCCCAAGGACCTCTTCTTGCTATCTCCTCGTCCTTTTTGAGGAAAAATTTTCACAACAGCAGATGCTGGCTGTTTGTTCTCACAGTTATTAGTGAAGTGCTTACTCCAGAATGAGTTCGAGGTGTTTTTGTAAACACAAGTTTTTAAAATATAATTACAAAGATGCAAAAATTAATTACTACCCTTAACAAAGTTAAGCGAAATAGCTTAATATATATATTATAATATATAGCGTATAAAATGGATAAATATTACTAAAGAATATATACAAAATATTACAGATAATTTGTATTACTTATCTGGTTTATTAAATTTTTTGTTGGAGAGTTTTTTGAAGGTTTTTGTGTTTTTTTTTTTTTTTTGTAACTTTCCCAAGCTTTATATGTTACGTTTTTATTAATTTTTACAAAAATTATATTTTTATATTCAGAATATGATTTTTTTATGTTTTTTGAAGTTTTACTTCAAATCAAACTAAAAAAATAAAAAAAGTAAGGTTCTAACAAAGTATTTTTATCGACTATACGATACCCGATACTGTTATCTTTTTATGGTATATAGATTTTTAATTATTCATATTAAATTTTAAACAGCAAAAACAAACTAAACCTAAATAGTTTCAGTTAATAAAACAACAAAATCTTTTAGAGCCAGAAGTTCTTCAATGACATTCTTTTTTTTGCCATTTAAAAGTTAACTATGTGGGTTTTTTATTTAATAAAAAAATTTCTTGGACTTTTAAAATAATTATAAATTTTTAAAACAATTTTCAAGACCTATTTTGATATTTTTTAGCTCTCTACAATAATGTTTTTATAATAAAAAGCTTCATTAATACTCCAAAACCTCCAGAACTTTGGTCTAGAAAATAGATAATACTACCTGTTACCTCTAAAATTTTAGTTTTATACAATTTAATACAAGTTCAAGCTAAATTTATCCCCAATAAGCCCAGGAAATGAAAATTCCCAACCCAAAATCAGTTTATTTGAAGAATTTATGTGTTTATTTTAACATAAGCATATGTATCTGTGAATTAAGGCTCCCGAATGTGTGTTAATGTCTGTGCGGATTATCAGACTTGGCTCATCCTTTTAATCTTTGGCCTCCCAACGCCCACCCAGAGGCCCCCTGTACACCTCCATGTACTCATTTATCTCCCAGTTGTCATTCCACCCTGTTCGCACAACACCTGAAGTAATTAAATAGTTGAAATAAGCCCGCTCTAATATTTATATGCCATAAATTAAGCAAACAAAGGCGGCAAAGCACACACACACAGCTCACAGCACACAGTCTGTGGACCAACACTGTAAGGATAACGAAGAAGCAGAGTATCGCCTGGCCCTTGGGGGCGAACCGGAGGATATCGTCCTGTCATCCTGAAAGACTGAAGAAGACGACGACGACGCGTTGACACGTACGCAAAATAAATTTGTTAAGAACGCAATAAGAGTGAACATTTTGTCGCCATTTAAGCGCGATAAATTATTGTGCAACAAAGTGCGAAAGAGATGTCCTGATTGCTGTAACCCACTGCCTCCCCCTACCTCTACCCCCCTTGAAAGAGACGGCATGATGGGGGAGTCCTCCTCTCCTCCTCACTTTCCACTACTGGCTTTGTACACTCGTTTTACGGCAACGTCTTATTAAATTAAAATTAAATTTAAACTTGATCCTGGGACGGAGAAACTTTTTGCGCCAAAAAGGAGTGAGGAGCGAGCCAATCTAATGCTATCCTTTTTTCACCATACTATCTCCTTCTCGGTTTTGTTGGTTTTTAGGGGGTTATAGTGTACAAATGCATTAAATTAAAAAAAATACATAAAAATCATTATTTATATTTCAAAAAATTAAATAAATGATTTTTTATAGTTTATATTTTTCTAAAAAAAAAAAACTGTATTTAATTTTTTTATTTTATAATATTTTTTTTTATATAAAATATATATTTCTTTTAGAATATTTTTATATTTATGCTAAAAAAAATATTTTAAAAAAATTTTCGAATGTCTAACTTTTTACTTCAATAATACTACAAAAAGTTTTTTAAAATTAGAAGCTTGATAAAAAAAACTAAATATTATAATTTTTTAAAAGTTTTAATATTTTTTTTCAACTTTTTCAGAAAAAAAAAGTTCCCAAGCTAAAAGCAATACATTTCTAAGACAAATTGGCCTTCTAGTCTGGCCCTCCAAGTGCAAGTGCGAGTGCGAGCTGAACAGAGCTAGTTGGCTAGAAAGAGACACAGGACACTGACAGACACCCACAGGAAGGACCTTCGCCAGGACAAAGTTGTGAGGCGTTTGTCTAGCCGTATTTCACGAGACAGGCGAGAGAGTCGTCAAAGCTGGAAGCTGAAACTTGTTCTCAAGAAAGCCGGCAAGGACTTTTCCTAAGGAAATTATAGAGGCTGAAGAGGGGTGGTGAGGGGATAAAACACTTGAAAATTGGTCGCCTCAAAGATATTTAAATATTTGTTTGGCTGTCGGTGTGTGTGTGTGTGTGTGCGGGTTAGTGTGCTGATGTATGTGTGTGTGCATAAATCTTAAATAACAAGCAATAAATGCTTCTACAAGTCTCCAGTACTTTTTGGCGATTTGCATGGACATGCCGCATGCTGCATGCCACAGAGAGTGGCAGCGGGTATCCTTATCCCATGCTTTTCCCACACCCAGACCCACACCCACACCAACCACCCACCCACCTTTTGGCAAAAGTTTTAATCAAAATGTGCGGCTCACAGTCTGCTGGCTGAATGCACTTGAACTTTATGCCAAAAAGGGAAGGAAAATCCTCAAAAAGGAATAGAGAGTGAGAGGGAGAATAGAAAGCCATAAGGCTTTTCTTGCTTTTCTCGCTTTCCTCGCTGGGAAAAGCTGCACAAAGTCCAGTCGAGCGAGAGCTGTTGAAAATGCATTAAATTCTTTCCTCAACGAGCAGACAACAGACTGCTCAAGACATGGACGGCGGAAGCCCGAAAAGGGGGCCATCTCAGAAATAAATGGGTGCCAAGGCTCCTCATCCCACCCCATCTCACCACCCCCTTTAGACCAAACCGACTGTCAGCGAATTATTAAAGTCATCAGCGATAAATATTCCCCAAGTGCCAAGGGTTAAAATTAATCGGTTGTCTGTCCCGCCGAAAGTGAAAAAGAAAACTTTTTCGCGGAAATTGCTCATTACGAATGAAGAAGAGCCCTTGAGGGAAAGATATTGTAGGGAAAGGAGAATACTCTAGATGGTTTGTTTTATTAAGAAATATTTGAAAACGCTGCATATCCTTTTAGAAACGAAAGGACATTTAAGAAATATGGGGTGCGGGCTTGGTGGGAATCGAAATAATGGTCAGTTTTATAAAAACTTTCGTTACTAAAATTTAAAAAAAATATTGAAACAAAACTTTGGTTTAGAATTTATATAAAGAATAATGAGGAATTAAACTAGAATACTTTTAAGATATTCCGCTTAAGAATCGGATCCAAATTGGATAAGATATAGACATCGTTCTGAGCGCCATAAGGGAAATCCCCAATTTCAAGGGGTCCCATCACAAAAAATGGACAAAAAATCTAAAAAATATTTTGTGTTACGATTCTGATGCAGAATGGTGGCAAATCGATCTAGAAATCGTTTAAGGTACTCCGCTTGAGAATCGGATGAGAATTGCGGAAGATATAGCCATCACTGTGGGCCCTATAGGGGAATACCCCATTTTCAAGGGACCCCATCAGGAAAAATGGACAAAAAATCTGAAAAATATTTTGTCTCAGGATTTTGATGCAGAATGGTGGAAAATCGATCTAGATATCGTTTAAGGTACTCCGCTTGAGAATCGGATGAGAATTGCGGAAGATATAGCCATCACAGTGGGCCCTATAGGGGACAACCCCATTTTCAGGGGATCCCATCAGGAAAAATGGACAAAAAATCTGAAAAATATTTTGTCTCAGGATTTTGATGCAGATAAGTGGAAAATCGATCTAGAAATCGTTTAAGGTACTCCGCTTGAGAATCGGATGAGAATTGCGGAAGATATAGCCATCACAGTGGGCCCTATAGGGGACAACCCCATTTTCAGGGGATCTCATCAGGAAAAATGGACAAAAAATCTAAAAAATATGTTGTCTCAGGATTTTGATGCAGAATGGCGGCAAATCGATCTAGAAATCGTTTAAGGTACTCCGCTTGAGAATCGGATGAGAATTGGGGAAGATATAGCCATCACAGTGGACCCTATAGGGAAAAACCCCATTTTCAAGGGGTCATATCACGAAAAATGGACAAAAAATCTAAAAAATATTTTGTCTCAGGATTTTTATGCAGAATGGTGGCAAATCGATCTAGAAATCGTTTAAGGTACTCCGCTTGAGAATCGGATGAGAATTGGGGAAGATATAGCCATCACAATGGACCCTATAGGGAAAAACCCCATTTTCAAGGGGTCATATCACGAAAAATGGACAAAAAATCTAAAAAATATTTTGTCTCAGGATTTTTATGCAGAATGGTGGCAAATCGATCTAGAAATCGTTTAAGGTACTCCGCTTGAGAATCGGATGAGAATTGCGGAAGATATAGCCATCACAGTGGGCCCTATAGGGGACAACCCCATTTTCAGGGGATCTCATCAGGAAAAATGGACAAAAAATCTAAAAAATATGTTGTCTCAGGATTTTGATGCCGAAGGGTGGCAAATCGATCTAGAAATCGTTTAAGGTACTCCGCTTGAGAATCGGATGAGAATTGGGGAAGATATAGGCATCCCTGTGGGTCCTATAGGGAAAAACCCCATTTTCAAGGGGTCATATCACGAAAAATGGACAAAAAATCTAAAAAATATTTTGTCTCAGGATTTTTATGCAGAATGGTGGCAAATCGATCTAGAAATCGTTTAAGGTACTCCGCTTGAGAATCGGATGAGAATTGGGGAAGATATAGCCATCACAATGGACCCTATAGGGAAAAACCCCATTTTCAAGGGGTCACATATCACGAAAAATGGACAAAAAATCTAAAAAATATTTTGTCTCAGGATTTTTATGCAGAATGGTGGCAAATCGATCTAGAAATCGTTTAAGGTACTCCGCTTGAGAATCGGATGAGAATTGGGGAAGATATAGCCATCACAATGGACCCTATAGGGAAAAACCCCATTTTCAAGGGGTCATATCACGAAAAATGGACAAAAAATCTAAAAAATATTTTGTCTCAGGATTTTTATGCAGAATGGTGGCAAATCGATCTAGAAATCGTTTAAGGTACTCCGCTTAAGAATCGGATGAGAATTGGCGAAGATATAGCCATCGCGGTGGGCCCTATAGGGAAAAACCCCATTTCCAAGGGATCCCATCAGGAAAAATGGACAAAAAATCTGAAAAATATTTTGTCTCAGGATTTTGATGCAGAATGGTGGAGAATCGATCCACAAATCATTTAAGGTACTCCGCTTGAGAATCGGATGAGAATTGGCGAAGATATAGCCATCGCGGTGGGCCCTATAGGGAAAAACCCCATTTCCAAGGGATCCCATCAGGAAAAATGGACAAAAAATCTGAAAAATATTTTGTCTCAGGATTTTGATGCAGAATGGTGGAGAATCGATCCACAAATCATTTAAGGTACTCCGCTTGAGAATCGGATGAGAATTGGCGAAGATACAGCCATCGCGGTGGGCCCTATAGGGAAAAACCCCATTTCCAAGGGATCCCATCAGGAAAAATGGACAAAAAATCTGAAAAATATTTTGTCTCAGGATTTTGATGCAGAATGGTGGAGAATCGATCCACAAATCATTTAAGGTACTCCGCTTGAGAATCGGATGAGAATTGGCGAAGATATAGCCATCGCGGTGGGCCCTATAGGGAAAAACCCCATTTCCAAGGGATCCCATCAGGAAAAAAGGACAAAAAATCTGAAAAATATGTTGTCTCAGGATTTTGATGCCGAAGGGTGGCAAATCAATCTTAAAATCGTTTAAGGTATTCCGTTTAAGAAACGGATCAAAATTGGAGAAGATATAGACATCGTTCTGGGGCTCATGTGGGATAACTCCATTCTTGTGGGTTTTAAAATAGAGGTCTCCCCTGCTTTTTCACAAGTTACCCATCCGCTAACTAAATTTGTAACCAAAATCACCCAAGCCAAGGTAGTAGATTCCAGACTCCATCTAAAAGCCTCACAATGCCCATTTGAAGTTCTGACCTTTTTGGGATACATTCTTTTCTCCAATAGCAATTGGCCTAAATATGTTGTAAAAACTTTCAAAGAGAGCATCACTTTTCTGGCTTTCATCACTTTGTGTGGAAAACGGTCGTCGTGGAAGTTAACTAAAGTTCATTTGCGATTCCGGCCATGAACTGAAACAACTTGAGTTGGCCATCATCAATTCACATTCCCGGTGTGCAACTAGCCCAGGCGATAACCAAAGGGTTAACCTTAGCCCCATTGGGCCCGACCCTTTTCTGTCCGAGCCCCCGCCCCCCACTCTACCAAACTTGGGGAATAAGATTTATGGCCCTCCATCAAATTGATCCATTTCTGTTGGTGTGCGGAAATGTTCATCTTGAGTTTTCCTCGCTAATTTGTGGCCTTTACCTTGGGGATTTTCCAGTTAGGTATCCGTACATACATATATATGGTATATCTTGTTTAAAATATATATATACATGAATATTTATGTAATAGAGTTTCGGAAAGAAACTGCGGGCTTCCTAAACCCCCATTTCCTATTTCCCATTTTGCTTTACATCTTCGCAGTGTTCATGTGAATTTGTTGAAATTTGCATAAATAAAATTGGTATAATAAAATGTAAACATTTTGCTAAGCAAATTGTTGCTATCCGCAATCCTTTAGCCTCCATTTTCCATCCTCCTCCTCCTGTGGCAAACCAGCGAAAGGATTCGGTGGAACAGGGATGAGTTTCTAGCTAACCAATATTTGTCGAGTCAACAAATTTACATTGAAAGCGAGAAAAGGCGTGCTTGGGTATCAGTTTTTCTCATAGGATATATATATATATATTCTGATATATGTGAATAAGAAGTACTTACTGCACTGGGCCTCATCTGACTTGTCCTCACAATCTTCGATCATATCGCAGCGATAGTGTGGCGGAATGCAGTACGTCTTATTGAATACATACTGTCCGCAATTTAGCTGTGGGGTCTCGCATTCCGGTGGGGCTGTAAAAATGGTTATTTTTTTAATAACAAATATTTAAGATTTTTTAAAAAAATAAATGAAAACA
Organism: Drosophila malerkotliana malerkotliana; assembly: GCA_018153235.1. Classification (NCBI taxonomy): domain Eukaryota; kingdom Metazoa; phylum Arthropoda; class Insecta; order Diptera; family Drosophilidae; genus Drosophila; species Drosophila malerkotliana. The sequence goes on along the minus strand of JAECXV010000058.1, from coordinate 5,943,420 downwards.
ATTTTGAGATATTTAGAAATAATTTTTGAAAAAAAAAAAAATATAATGGTTTTAAGTTTTTTTTCAAGAAGAGTTCTAAAAGTGCTGCCTATTTTTACTTTGTTTTTTAAACAGTGATGCAAATTTTTAAGTTCTTTGTTTAAAATTTATGGATTTTAGGTTAGAAAGCAAATTTTCAAAGATTTTTGAAAATTATGCTTGAAAATATAAATTAATTAAGTTAATAAAGTTACACCTCATCTAAAATAACATTTAAATCTCACTTTTTTTCCGAAAAAAAATTAAAACAATTTCCCATAACAAAAATCACTTTAAGCCAAGCCTTAATTAAGTCCAAAAACATAATTTGCATTTTAATAATACAATTAAATGGCGAGTACTTCGATCGACCGCACACAGCGCCGTTAAAATTCCTGCGGAATTATCGAGTTAAATTCGATTTAATCGTTTTATGGAGGAGGCACTTGAATATTTTCTTTGATTTCCCTTATAATGAAATCTGGCGGCGAAAAATCACACCATCCATCCCATATATATACACTTATTATTCTTTTCATTTCATATTTTAATTACACCAGTCTGTGGTGAATATTTATATATATATTTTATATATATATGTAATATATATTTAATGGGAATACTTACGACAGGATTGCATCTCGTCCTCGCCATCGTCACAGTCCTTTTGGTAATTGCAGACCCAGTGGTGCGAGATGCACTTGCCGTTGTTGCAACGAAACGAGTCCGTCGGACACTCCGCATTGATGCCCCCGATATTGCTGCCACCTGTGCTGCCCAAGCTGCCACCTGGAAGAGGAAGGAATTGGAAGGGAATGGAAATTAATTCAAAATTCCGAATGAGTACTATGGAGTGGCATTAATTGAACTAATTGGCAGAGTACTGTCCGGTTTGTCATGCGATTTAACCGCAAATGTTACACCAGAATACCAGAAATTTTGATAATAATCCATGAAGTAGTCAAGGTGATTACACTTAAAAAAAAAGTTCTAAATATTTTTCTGTAATTTAGAGACTATAACTATAAAGTAACGTAATCGCGATCTTGTGATTTGTCAATAAATAAATCTATTTAAGATCCATTACCATATTATATTTCTTTTTATTTAAAGCCCGAGATAGTTCTAGAAGTATCGGGTATAACATGTTAAATGTTAATAGTTAATAGTGTTAAAATAACTAAAATATATCTTAATACCTAAAATAATTTGTTTTATTTTTTAATGCTTGTTTTTCGTATTTTTTCCTTTTTTTTTTTAGAAAAGTTTTTAGGAAAACAAAAAATCCCTCAGTTAGGAGCCGACAACAAAAGACTGTCATAAAATGGCAGCTGCAAGGATGCGCCTTCAACTTTTGTGGCTGCCAAAGCCGCTATTGCTAATGGCCTTGTCACACACACACACACACACATGTGAAAGTAGAAAGAGATGCAAGAAAGAGAGAGAAAAAAAAGAATAAACGAAGCCAGGGGAAGTTAAAACGCGACCGGAAATGCTTAGCTGGGATTTCTTCTCGACAGGACAGCAGCTAGCTGGGACATGGGCGGCAGAAATAGGGGGACATAGGCCAGAGAAGGGGGTCGGCAGGCAGGCAGGCCGCCTCTACCAACTGTTCAGTTTTTGGGGCCAGGGCGCTGACAATGTCATTTGTTTCCGGCTACGTGCACTCTGCACGTGCCCAACTTTTTGCGGCCAAAGCTAAAGGTGCAGAAAGAGATGGCTGTTCATGCGCAAAAGAGACACCACTATCTATCTATTTTTTTTGGTGTCCTGCTGCTGTTGCACATTTTGTTAGGTTGCACCTGCTACAGCTGCAACTTGGCTGCCGCATCTTCGATACCAAGTCGTAGCTGAACTTCAATTAAGAACCAATATTCCAAACTGAAGTTAACCGAATTGGCCAGAACAGAGCTAAAGTGGGGAATACAAACTGAATTAGCCAAGAAGACAGACCAACAAGAATGGAAGACAAAGGACTATTGTCAGAAGAATTGAAGAAAATTCAAAGAAAATTTTAAACAGAGAGAGTTTCTTTAAAAATATTATTTTAAAAAGATTATTTTATCTTTTGAGTTGCCTTTTCCTAAAAAAAAATATACCTAAAAGCCACTCCAAAAATCCAATCAATTTTAAAACATGTTTAAACCCTTTAATATCTCCCCCTTAGCCTGGCCTCTACGCTCATGGATGAAAACTCACCCGGATGAAGCTCAAAACTTCATGTCTAATTATGCATCTAATTAGTGAGTGCATTCTCCGTTTGGTAATTCATGTGGAAATTATTTTTGCCGCTTCTGTACCATAATAAGAGGCAAGCCGCATTCGCTTGCCCGACTCGCCCATCACCTCCCCCCTCTAGCTACGCTCATGCCTTGTTAAGTAGATGTGCCTTGACAAAAAAAAAAAACAAAATACAGAACGAACCAAAAAAGCTAGTCATGTTTTCCCAGGATATATGGATATATAATATATATATATATATGTATGTAGATATATGATATATGTGTCGGTACAAGGATAATTCACATTTCAAGGATGGCGGGTTACCCCCTCTTTAATTCACTTTACATTCTCGTTGCGGCCTTTGTCTGTGTGCAAGACTCTGTGTGGAAGGTTGAATGTGAAGCCTTTTCATTGCATTATGCTGCTGCCAAAATAATATTCATTTCACCAATTATCTCGTGAGCTGGCAGACAAATGGCCAAATGGCTGCAATGTTACATTGTTATTTGGGCCAAAATTATTCAAATAATTACTATAATTGTGAGTATTTATTACAGAGTTTCTTTTGGCTGGTTTTGAGCAGTTATGGCTGTGGTATTTAGGGGGTTAAATATTTAAGGATGTGAAGATGTAAAATATTTCTTAAAATATTCTAAAAATAAATTTCTAAAAGCTTTAAGCTTATTTTAAGTATTGAGTTTATTTGGAATTTTAAACAAAAAATCTTTACAATTTTTAAATAAAATCAATTTATTCCATGTTTGATTTTTTACGTAGTTTTAAGTACTTCCATATTTTTAATTATTTTTAAATATATTTTTAATAACTTTTTGTACAGATTCTGAGCTGTAGGTTTAAAATATTTGTCTTTTTTTCATAAAAAAATTATTTGTTTGTAAGAAATGTTTAATGTTTTAATATTTCAATATTTCAATATTTCCATATTCCATATTTCCATAATTTTGATAATTTTATTAATTTTTTCACAATCTTTTAAATCTCAAGTTCGAAATCTTTCTTATTTCATTGTTTCAAATATTTTTGAATAAAAAAAAAAATATCCAGCTACTGAATGACTTCAATTAGAGCACTTGACATTATTCCAAACAGGACACCATTTTCATGGCCTTTACAGCCATTATAGCCCGGAAGATCGTGAAGCAGTTTTCTGACAACTTTCGACTGTTAATTTTGTTGCTTTTTCTTACTTTGTGTTGTGTTGTGTTTGCCCGGGACTTTGTTGTGGAAAAAGTCCCCAAAACTTCAAATAGTTTTGGGCTTCTAGGCAAACTATTTTGTTTGGTAGTGTCCTGGACTTTGCAAAGGACACCCCACAAAAAAAAAAAAATGGAACAAGAAACTGTGCCTTTGATGTGCCCAGTTTGGCACAAAAAGTATGGGAATCCCTCCAATGGCTAAGACCACGCCCTTACGCCCCAACGCTCCACTTTCCTCCTTAATCCTTAATCCAAATCCAACCAAAAAAAAAAACATCCTAAAACTCAGACTCCAGCTCCGGAATAACCGCGACAACATCAAAATGCACGTTATTAAGTATTATGTTGGTTGTTTTTGTTGTTGCTTCTATTTGTTTTTATTGTTATGGGCCATGTTATGGCCATGTCCTGTGGCCCCCGTCCTGCCCCACACTTTACCCCACCGGCATGCCATCCTTGCTGGCATCAACGGTTTTAAGAGCTTACAAAATATTTTGTAATTTTGTCACGTCTCAACTTTGGCGACGTCACTTAAAATTACATTTAACAAAAAGCAAGCACAAAAATAAAACAAAAACATCAAAATCCACAACAACAACAAGGACAGCAACAAAAAATCAAAATAAATATATAAAAAAATAAAAAACGCAAACAAAAGAGAGTGTCAAGGAAATAATGTTTGTCTGCGATTCTCATTTTTCCCAAGTAAATCAAAAATAGATGAATGGATGGATGATAGCCCAAGAAAATACTAGATGGGATGGGATGAGGGAAGGTGCCTCCACCACGTCTCAGGCCATGTCTCAGATGAAAATGCGATAAATTTCTGGCATTTTTCACGTGCCAGGAAAATTAAATAAACACAAAATTAAAAGGAAAAGCGAAGCCTTGGAAACATAAATGGCTAGGCTTTGATTTAAGTTTGGTGAAAGGGTAAAGGAAAATTATAATTAAATAAAAGGTTTATTTATAGCTTTAATTATGAGAATATTATTAAAAGGTTTGATAGGAAAAATAGCTCATAAAATAATCACCTTAAAAATCAAAAGAGAAGATAAAACTTAAATCCAAAAATCAGTAGTAGTTAGCCCCCACTTTTGGCCAATATCCCTCTATATACCCTTAGTCCGGCTAAGCTGCCAGGCTGAAGGCTTAAATATGATTTTGGTTCTCTCGTTTTCTTGGCCATTGTGCTTGCAGCAACAAAAAATAACATAAATCAATGTTTGAATTGAATATTTGGGGAATAAATAGACAAAAAAAAAAGGCTAGTAGATGGACAAGCTTGGTAACAGATTTCAAAAAGAGCCATAAATAGATGGTTTACTTGGGTTTTACTGCAAAAGGGCTAGAAACAAAAATATGGGTTAGGGGAATTTGTAAAAAAAATTTGCGAAAAATAGGAAAGTATCTTAAATAAATAAACAAATTTTAAAATAATTTTAAAATATCTTTTTCAGTAATTTTAATACTGCCTTGCTATTGATATTTATTGAAAGTTTCATAACTATTTTCGTAAGCATTATTTATACATTAATTTTTAAAAAGTGTTAGGAAAATATTTATTAGTTTTCTGAAAATATTTTTGTTACTTGAACTTATTCTTATTCGTAACTTATTGTTACTTGAGCCTCTTATTTTATTTTAAATATTTATATTTTTCAAAAAAATATTGAAAACCTTTAAAAAAAACTCTTTCAAGTCCTTATAGTTCTTCTCAGTGCCTTTCCATAGCTCAAGTATCTTAAAATGACCAGATAGTAGAAAGAATACCCGAATAAGAGCAAAAAAAAAAAAATAAATGCAAGACGCATTGAGAAACTCCATCCCAAAAATATCGTAATCTCCCCCACCCACGTACATTTATTATCATGAATTTCCATTACTCACTTACAAAAAAAAAATATGAATACTGGGCGTGGCTGGGGCGGATTAAGAAGGCGTGGCTGCAAATATGGCAGTCTGGCATTTATGGGTACATTCGCTCGCTTCAGATTCATCAATGAATTTATCAGTTTTTATAGGCAATTTATTATTTATTGATGGCAGTGCCAGTGGCTAAAAAAAAAACTGGAGGGACTTTCTCTCTCAGTTTCGGGAGGAGTAAGCATCTCCAATATGTGAAGCATACTTTTTCGGGGGCGGCGAGACAATAACTGGCAACAGCTTTTCAAACTCCAAACGATTCAGTATTTTTTCTTTTATTCCCTTTTTTTTTTTTGAATGATGGCAGAGTCCATTGGAGGGGTTAAAGGCAGTTGGGTCATGTGGAGAGTGCATTTGGCAGTCATAAAGGAAGTCGGTCCAAGCCAAGCCAAAAAACGAAGCCCAAAGGGAATATAATAATGGACAGAACTTGCCATAGAAATGGAAAAAGAATATGGCATGCTCTTTATACGATTTTTGGGGGACAATTTTTAACATTTTGTAGAATCTTGATTGTCAACTATTTTAATTAATTTTGGCCTAATTAGAATTTAATTTTATTTATTTATTTTTTTAAAGGAATCTTTCCATTTTTTGTCATATACCTTGTTTAAGAACATTTCAGAGAATCTGCAACATTCAGCCGGAAAATGGAAAACGGCAAGGGTAATGGGAAAACGATGATGCCGCGTCATAATGTCCGGCAAATTGTTGCGGGCATTCGCATTGAGGCACGTCTCAGTTTACAATGTTTGCCTTTGATTTCCCATTCAGCGCATTAAAATTCTTTGGCTGGATGACCCGAAATGGGTGTGCTGGTTTTTTTTTTATACCTAGAGGTGGCCCTTAGGCTGACGGAATTCGATGGTTTTTCTAGAAGATTAAATGGCATGAAACCTAAAAAGGGATAACTGGTGAAAAAATTTAACTAGATAAGAGGAAAAACTATGAAAAATAATTAATATTTGTATTTTATCCATAATAAGCGATTATTTCAATAAATTAGTATTGATAATTTATCGATTTTTTAAAAAGAATTTAATATAAATATTTTAACATATTTAAAATAAAATTTTTTGAAAATAAAATCCACCATAAATTCCTCACTTTTCTTCCTTTTTCCTTTCCAATCCCTCAAACTCGTTTACTATATCGATAACCGCAACCGCTTAACCCTTCCTTTGGCCATAAATAAATGTGATTTTGTACGTGATTGAACAACAAAAAAAAATAATGCACATACATAGATGCCAGAAGTGGGTGCGGCTGTTCGTGATTAATTTATAATAATAAATAAATAATTAATTGCATTGCGAAATGCGCCATAAAATGCATATTCCGGCATTAACTTATAAATAAATTCGTGACACTAAATCACATGACAAATTTTCCAGTATTAAATGTGATAAATTTCAAAATGCATTCGCATCAAAATACTCTATACATATATAGATTTTTTCAATGAATATCAAATATAAAAAAGAAAGCAAGTAAACGAAGCCGTATAATAATAATTTATTTGTGGACGAAAAACATAAATGGAAATAAATTAAATATTTATTCAGCATAACCTGCCGAAGAGGTCACACAAAAATATAAAAAAAATAAATATAAAATATAAAACTACAAACAAAAGCCAAGAAATAAAAAATAAGCAAATATATAAATAAATAAATAAATATAAATAAATATATATTATATATGACATAACAAAAAGACCAGAAAAGACCATCAACAAAATAAAACTTGAACAAACAAAAAGAATTTAAATAAAAACCAAAAATAAAACAAGTGCTTTGGGGGGATGGGGTTGGTTTTCGGTAGAGTTGCCGTTAATTATGCCACCAAAGTGAGATCTTTTTTTTAACGAGTAAATTATTATACGCTGTCATGCAAATAGTTGCAATAAAAAAAAATGAAAAACTCAGACACACAGGCGCCAGAGCATGGCCATAAAGGAAAGGACAGGAGGGCACCAGGCGGTGGAGGAAGGTGTCTGGGCAGGGGGTGGAGGATGGCACGGAGAGCCAGAGGGCTGCCGGCATAATTGCATGCTCGAAGCTTAAAACCCCCACACAGTCACACTTGAAAAAATTTAATTTTTATGAAAAAAAAACAATTTTTTTTTAGTTTTATTCATTTAAAAATATTTAGTTTTCTATCTATAAGTTTATATATTTTTTGTAAGTGCATTTTGCCCATCCCTCCCTCGCGGGACTCATTTGTATGCACACAGGCGGCCTATTATTTTTAGCGCTGACGTGGGCGACGACGCCGTCGACCCGCGACGCCACTGAAGAGTTAATGCGACCACGGCAACAAGCCAATGGATGGATCCTGCGGATCCTTCTGATGTGTGTGGACCATCGAAGCAGCCGTTGCTGCTGACGTTGACGCTGGCGCTGCTAGCAGCAGAAAATGCAAAAAAGAACGAGAGGTGAAGCTAAAGATCTATTTAAAATTATGAAATATTTGTACTTTAAATGCTAATTTTATGCTAATTTATAGCAATTTTCAAGCATATAATATTTTATATACTTGTAACTCCTCAATTAACCCTCGCACTTGCAGCTTTCAATTGCGGAACCCGCCTGGTTCAACCAAAAAATTTTCAGAAAGACGCAGACACCCGCAATTTATATTTGATGACCTTACGCACATTCAGAGAGCAAACCAAATAAAAAAAAAAAAAAAAATAAATAAAAAAAAAAAGAACAGCAGCGAAAAGTACTTCAAAGGACATGCAGACAGAAGAAGCAACTGGGTTCCAGGGTCCAAATCCGGGAAAATGACCACTGCACATATTAATAATAATCCCCGTGATCCGGGCCAGGACACGGGCGAAACTTAAAAGCTGACATAATTAATGTGCACAAAGGAAAAAGTCTTTTATCTGCCAAAAGGATTTTAACAAAAAAAAAGAGGAAAAAGACGAAAATAAATGAAAACTTAATTGAAAAGCAGAATTAGAAAGACACATTTTTAATCACGTTTTGATGAAAGCTGTTGTGTGTTTAAAAATAGTTTTAAGTGCGGGGGCTTAAGTTGCAAGCCCAGAAAGAAGTAAAAATCGAAGTAATAGCTTATTCTTAGCAAAAAAAAAAATCAATAAATGTAAAAAAATTATAAAACATTGCCCAACAAATAAGAAGTAATAAAATCTCAAAACTCAAAGATAAGCCCAAAGAAGATATCTAAAAATAACTTTAAAATATTAAAATTTTAAATAAACTGTTATAAACTTATTTGAAGCTTCTTTAAATTAAAATTCTTAACAATTTTAGGTTATAACTTTTATTTTAGAATATATCCTTGATATTTTCTCATCAAAATCTTTAAAATCAATAAATGTCATCACTAAGACAAGAAAAAAAATAACAGTACAGGCAACGGTAAAGTAGAATGAGAAGTCCCGTTATGTGACACACGGGAGAAATTAATGCCTGCCAAAATGCGCGCCAGCCTGTTCCCATTTCTCTTTCCGTTTCTCGCTCCAACTCTCCCCTCTCTGTCTGCTCATCGACACGTTCCCCAAACAGGGATTCACTAGAGTAGGAGAGGCACAGCGAGAGAGAGTGGGGGCAAGGAAGACTAAAGAAGTGATGGAGAATAAAAAAAAAAACACACAAAATCAAAGACAACTTTTTGCCGAGATTTCTCTTTATTTTTTTTTGTTTTTTTTTTTTTGCAACAGCCTCAAAACACAACTTTAATGTGAGACAGCGGCCAGGACAGGCACGTCCCGCTCTGCTTATGTTGTTTTTTTCAAATTTTATAGCAGCAGGAATAAAAAAAAAAAACAGAAAAAAAGAGACAAAATTTGAGAAAAAGTTTGAATGTAAAGGAAATCGAGAGGAAGGACTTAATATAACAGAAAAGGATGTTTATAATAGTTCTTCCTTAAAAAAAACAAATAAAACTTTAAAACAGTTGTCATGGGACTAATACCACTAGGCGTATACTTGATATTATTTTACCAAAAATCTTTTTAAGGTTTTATTATATTTTATATTATTATGGATAATTTTTTAATAATTTATTTCAAGGTCTATACTTCATATTTTAAGTAATCACTTTTCTTTAGCCCATATGTCGTATACTTAATATTTGAAACATATGGAAAATGTTTTAAGGGTTTATTATTAGTCAATTAATTATTAATAGCTTTTTATACTTTCTTAGTTAAATTAAAAAAATATAAAACCAAAAACTATGAAACTCAAGCCAAGGAATATTTGATTAACTTAAGGGCTAATATTTTATATAGGGCCTATATGGCGTATACTTAATATTTTCAATATAAATCTTTTAATATTATTAATTATTTTGATAAATTTTTATAGTTTTTAATTGAATAAAACATAACTCTAAGGGCGTGTACTTGATATTTTAAAAGGGTTTCGTTTTTTCCAATATATATTTCGTATATTTCTTACATGGCGTATACTTAATATATATGGTTTATCTTTTCTCTTATCTTGTCTTTTAATTATTATATTATAGCACCTATTTAATTTTAATCCAAAAATATTTTGCACACTTTTAACTTCAAGTACATTTCACACTTGATTTTATTTTTATCCTTGTCGCGATTTTCTCTTGTCCTGATCCTGATGGCTTTAAAATTGACACAAAAGGATTTTTCCACGTTGTGCTTTGCTTTGGCTTTGCTTTTCTTTTGGATTTGTTCTGTTGCTGTTGTTGTTGTTATTATTGTGCGGCTTTATTATGGCTTTCTTTGGCCAATTCTTTTCCCCTTTTTCCCCTCGACCATTCTTGTTGTTTGCAACAAAATCCTTTTGTCCTTTTGGACCCAAAGGACAATGGCATCGACTCCCGTCGTGGAGAAACCATGAATGCAAACCTGGTCGGTCCAGGGCATCCATACACAAAATGCACAAGAATTCAAGGCATCGGAGGATGCGAAACTTTAAGTGGCTACTAAGCTGAAGAGAATGTATGAAATAATGCTTAATGACCTTGAAAATTAGGGATGGGAGGGGATTTTAATTCATTTTCAGAAATGTTCTGAAAGGGAAATTTTCAACGAAAAGTATAAAAGGATATTTTTAATTAAGTGTAAGACGATTTAAGTTCCTACTAAGCTTGAAAAGAAGCATTTTCAAGGATGTATGCAACAATGCTTAATGACCTTGAAAATTAGGAATGGAAGGAAAATTTCATACATATTTGGAGAATATAATTTTTAAAATTATAGGGAGAAGGGAATTAAAGAATTAAATTGAAGAAATAAAATCTAAACTAAACTATTTTCCTAATTTCCATACTATTTCCTAATTCCTATTTACTAACTATTTCTAACTCGAATACTAACTATTTCCTATTTTCCTATTTTTCTTAACTTTTTGTTCCTTTCCTTTTTCTTAATATTACTTTTATTTATTATCCTTTGCCCCTCTTTCTATCCTTTACTTCTGTGCAACATTTGTTCCCCATTAATGAGAATTTGAAGCGCATTCAAAATGAAATCACGCGCTCTCCCCAAAACAAGTGGCCCAAAAAAAAAATCAGGAATAGTGGGCAGGGCAGGTCAAAGGGCAGGACTGTTGGCCAGGAAAGGGTTAGGGGCTAGGGGCTAGAGGGCTGTTGGTTGAAAGTGTAGAGGTATTGAGGGCCTCGGCGTGACCAGCCCTCATGTTGTTTATGGCGGCAGACGGCGCGAAATTAGCATTAGGCCTGAAACGATGCCAAACAATTTTGGCCAACAAAACCAGAGAGAAGAGGGGGACGTTGCATGGCAGCATTATTGGAAAATGCAATTCGGCTTATAATTGCCAGCAATTGATGGCCAAAAAGTGCCTCGGCAGTGCTTTAAAATTCAACATTTTTAACAACAAACGGGTTAAAGTTGGTGTGTGTGTGGAAGTGCCTCTGGGGTGTCGTTGATCAATCGCAGGGGGTCGTGGGTGGGTGGTTGGGTGTCCTTAGCCCACACACTCTTCTGTGTCAGCCTTTTTGAACAGCTTGCAGTTTGATGCACTTCCTCCGCCCTCTTGTCCACGCAATTAATCGATGACTGCCGCAGTGTCAAACGGGTTAAGGCGAATGGTGGGGGGTGGTGATGGGTGGCGGTTGTTGGAGGGTTAAGCAGCCTGGCCACCAGCCGCCAGCCGCTGGCCGCACAGTCGTGGCCAGTGATTTAGGGTCAAGCAGTACACGGCCAAAATTTGAATGCCTTACCCTCAACTCTTCCCCCGCCATTCCGCAACCAACCCATTTATTCTCTTCCACCACCACTACCACCACCCTCTTTTGTGCAATGAGGCCTCTCCCCCCCATCCGCGGAAAGCCACGAATTTTGGCTACAATGGGAGCCACGAAATGGAGGGTATAACGAGGGTATTATAGAGAGGATCTTAAAAGGGTTAGGGATACGAAGCTTACGTTATTTAAACTTTTTTTTTCTTAAAATTTAGTATTATTTTATGTATATTGAACTTAAAAATTTAATTTAAAATAAAATTTATTTTAAAGAGTATCCTCTCAGTCTTAACCCTTTTTTTTATACATTTTCTAAAGTGGCTTTATTGTGTGGGCGCTAAAATGGGCGGGAAACTTTTTTGGCTTTCGGTGAAGCGGAAATATTAAATGCGCCATTTTGCAGAACAGTGCCTTATTTTTCACTACCCTCCCGTCGATCAGTCATCGCGGTCACCCATTTAGTTTTTAAATTTTTTCTTAAAAAATATATAAATACTCATCCAAAGTAACCATCAAGTTTTCAATTTAATTTACCTGCAAAGACAGAAAAGAAAATAAGCAAATGTTAGTACGAATAAATAAAATACACATTGCTTATAATGTAATTCATATGAAAACATTGTGAATGCCCCGAAGCCAAGGCTGGAAAATGCAAATAAAATGTCCTACTTGTGAAGATTTTCCCAAAGCGGAGCCGAGGTCTTATGTCAATTGCAAATAAATAAATGAGTATTAAATGGAAAACGAAACGAAATCAAATGAAATAAAATGAAATGGCTCAAGGCGGTAAAAAGTTCAGAATATAAAATACAAAAAAAGAATAAAGTTTGTATCCTTAATTAAAAGCAAATTATTCCTATGAATATTTTGTTTTGAGCCCAAAATCCCCTTCTACACCATACCAACACACTAACACACCCATAGAGTAAAGGGAAAAAGGATTTACAGTTTGTTTCTTGTTTCTGGCCATTGTTTTCAGTTTTCCAGCCATTGTTGCATGCCTGCCTGCTGCTAGAGATTTTCTGCCATCATAAAATATTCAAAACATTTAAGAAATTTTTGGTGACAATGGCATTTTCCTTTCCCACCTCCCCCTTAACACCCCCCATTTTATCACACAAAATAATAATAATAAAATAAAAAATTCTATATGTATGTGTTTATTTTATGGAGAGAAACAAAAGCAACAACTAGAAACTGAAAATAATAACACAAATTCCATTTAAATTGCGCTTTTTGCTTTTTCCCTTTTTTTGGCTATCAAGATGCAGCGCCATCTTGCGGCCATTTGTAAAATGTCACAAAACGAAATGAAAATGAAAATAAATTTGATTTTTGTCGACAGGCGGCCGAAAAATTGAATTGAATTATTTTACTGCCAGTTATAAAGAAATATATAAATTAAATAAAAATCGTCACAAATTAAAAAAACAAAATTTATAATTTGGGGAATAATTTTGTAAAAATTCAAAAGAAAATTTTGGAGAAAAATATTGCATTTCTCTTAACAGGTGTCGGGCTTTTTAATTTAATTCTTAATTTAAATTCATTTAAGCTCTAAGGGTTAATGTTTTTTTTCTCATCTTCCGCCCCCTTTTTTGCTTATTTGTTTTTTATTTTATAATATTAACTTGTATAATATTTTTGGAATTTTTTAGTGGGAAATTTTTTTCATATGATTATCAGTAAAATATCAAGCAGGAAAATGGGTGTACAAACCCTTTGGCAAAAATATAGGAAAAAGCGGGGAAAATTGGAAGAAAAAAAAAAAGAGAAAAGCAAGTGGCCCCAGGCAGTTCATAAACTTTCGAGTAAATGGCAAACTTATGCACTTCGTCTGGCACCTTTACTTTGAGTTTGAGTTTGTTTGCATGCAAATCGGAGACCGGTTAGCAGTTTACCTCAACCCAACAACAGTAACAATATAGTATATGCATATATAGTATATGCATAGTCTAGTATAGTAAAGGGAACTATACATAAATAGTAACCGTATAGTTTATATCGTATGATTTTGCCTTGTTTTTCCATTTTGCGCTTTTGGCCAAGTTTACTGACAAGCAGCTACTTTTCATATGTCGCTTCGTTTGTCATGCAATGCTCGAGGCTCCTTTTTCCGTTTTTTCCATTGGGCTATGACCCTCCTGCTCCACTCTGCCGACCTCAGGAAATTTATAAACCCTCCCCCTCCACCACACACTCTTTTCCTTGGGGTTGGGTTTGAAAATCTTTTGTAAACTGCATTTCTATGCATAACATCATAATATGGCAACGATTCTATCTGAACACATGGGCGAAACTAAATGGAAACATTAGTTTGGGGGGGGTATGGTATGGTACGATAGTGATGGTGATGGTGCAGGCAAACAAGGGTTAAACGGCTTGGATGGTGGTGCAATAAAAGTTAAGTTCCATTTGTGGCTTTACTGCGAATATGCCAAGGGAACTGAAAAACGCAAAACGCAAAATGCAGAATGCTGAATACAGAATGCAAAATGCAATAACAAAACTCAAACTCGAGTCGACATTTTTATGCATATTTATGGCTTGCTCATAATAGCATCAACAATAACAATAACAAAAACAAAAGCAAAAATCACAACAACAACAAAAACCAAAAGGCAAAAGAAGCCAGTAATGGTCGTAAGTGGGTTAAGGCACATCACACAATGTGCCTAATAGTCCAAGACATTACTGTAAATGCACTATTTATGGAATTACAAGGGGAAGCCAGGGATTAAATTATATGAGAGGAAGTGTGTATATAAAATAAACATATTTTTATGATGGTTGTCAAATAGCTTTAGAAATTTATAAAGAAAGTTTTGAAAATAAACCTATAAAAGGGGGTGCATTCTTCAAAGGGAATTCGTCACAAATTTTTAATAAATGTTGAACGAAAAATTTTTAAAAATATCCATGGAAAATTTGGTGTCAAGATTTTAATGCAGAATGTTAGAGAAATATGTTAAGAATCGGATCGAAATTGGAGAAGATATAAAAATCCTTCTGGGAACCATAGGGGAACATCTAAAAAAATAAATATTTTGTTTCTAGATTTTGGTACAGAATAATGGGAAATCTATCTAGAAATCTTTTAAGGTATTCCTCTTAGGAATCGGATCAAAATTGGAGAAGATATACACATTGATCTGGGGCCTATAGGGAAAACCCCATTTTTAGGGGTTCGATTGGAAAAAATCGAGAAAAAATCTAAAAAATATTTTACTTCTAGATTTTGATGCAGAATGATGGGAAATCGATCTAGAAATCTTTTAAGGTATTCCTCTTAGGAATCTGATCAAAATTGGAAAAGGTATAGACATCGTTGTAGGGCCCATAGGGGAAAACACCGGTTTCGGGTTGGACAAGTATGTTTAAGATATATGTAGCTATGTTTATGATCAAAAATAAAATTGAAAATTTAAAAAAAGGGGGGAAAAAGGTTATATAGATATAACTGAATGAACGGCAAACTAAAAACAAAAAATTAAAGACACAAATGGAGCAGAGATCCTTGACACAAAATATAAAGAAAGTCGCGATTGCAGCAACTGTAGAGGAGAGAAAAAAAAAAAGGAAGAGGTGTCCCCCCAAAAAGAGTGCAAGGGGAGGAAGAAAGCGGAACAAAACTACTTTTAGTTGGTGCTCTTTGGTTCTTGTACTCTTCGCACGGTGTTCTTACATGTGAAGTGGGGAAGAGTGGGGAAAAATAAAAGTGAGAAGCGTGAAGGCAAATGAGTTTCTTGTTTTGGATATCCTGGAAAATTTCTCAGAGGGGCTAAAAGGGTATGATAGTTTTTGTCTTGGTTTTCAAAGAATAATAAATAATATTTTTAATAATTTTTCAGAGGGTTAATTATGCCCATTAATCTCTTATTTTTAAACTTTTCTACTTCTCTCTTCCGAAATAGGGTATCTCTTAGTCGTTGATATCCCTTCTGACTCGTTGTCCTTGTTATTGTTGTTGTTTTATGATGTCACCCATTGAAACTGGTATGGAAAAACAACAACAACGCCAAAGTGGAGCAAAGTTAATAGCAAACGAACGCATTAACCAGGAAAACAACAACAGGACTAACCCCTACTACCCACTACCACTGGCAAAAATTGAATTCAATTTTCTTGCATGGGAATGAGATGGCATGCCAGTGGGCAGAGGGGTTATCAGGGGGGGTGCAATAGAGCAGGGTACACGAAATTGCTTTTGCTTCTTCTCTAGTGTTCTTGTTATTTTTGTTGTTGTTGTTGTTGTAGCGCTATTAAATAGTGTTGGAAATAACACATTTCTGACACCCAACTCCATTGCTTGGAGCGGTGAAGGCTTTTCAGGTCGCTCTTCCCCCAGAGAGAGGGAGGTGAGGCCGCTTTCCCGAGTTTGTCGAGAACCGGATGTGAGCGCATTTAGGGCGGTATTTATGAGACACGCCCCCTTTCCCCACAGGGCTTAGTGTTTAGAGGTGCAAAAATATATACATAGAAAGTGGAATAGGGATCAGAACTAGGATTATAAAGGGAGAAAGATTGAAAGAGGGGAGACAAATTTAAGAAAAAATTATTTAAAATATTAAAGATTTTTTATTCTGGCAATGAATAATGTTAAAAAAATAATGAGCAATATCACAATATTTTTAAAATAGGTTGGCTTTATTGAAACAAGCCATTCTCAAGTAGGATCCGCACTTTTTTTTTGCAGAAAATGTATGATACCCGGTACTTATAAAGTCTCTTTTTAATGGATATTTTCAAGCATCTATTTATTAAGTTTCAAAATATTGACTGTTTTTAATATTTTTAAGCAAAAATCTAATTAACTGAAATCTAAAAAGGAAATAACTTATTTTTCTTGAAAAATTACACATATTAAAAATTCCTTTTATAAAAACCACCTTTTAACCTCTTGATTTGATTGATGGGCGTAGTAATTGCTTTGTTTTTTCCCTTTTTTTTTTTTTCTTTTGGATTACCATTTAAAAAACAACATGTACGGTACATGGTACTAGAAAATTCCACTAATCCCTGGCTACCATGCCATGGCCACGCCCCTTCCCCCCCGACCTATCGTCCATATTCAACGCCCACCGGAAGCCAGAAGCCAATTAACAGTTAGTGTCGTGACTGTAAGTGCATGTTATTTTTTACCCCCATCCGGTGTCTTGCCCTCGGAACTAGAAACTCCCCTTCCGCTCTCCACTACTCCGGTCTCTAGCAATTTTTGTTAGTGTGAAGTTAGCATACTAAAAATAATTGAAAATTTGCACAAAACACAAAAACACGAATGAAATAACTAAGACTGCAGAGAAAAAAATAAGGTTTTTAAAGAAAAAAAAATTATAAGAAAGAACGTTTTGAGCTTTGGCATTAAATTTTAAAAAATTCTATAAATACATTTTTAAAAAGTGAAACAAATTTGAACTTTATCATTTAACTTTGAAAACTTTTTAAGGATTTTTAGATTTTATGAATTATTTTCTTTTAAAGATACAATTTTTTAGGAATAAATTGCTTAAATTTTCATAAGATATTTTGAAAAAAAGGCGTAAAAGACTTAAACTTCCTCATTAAAGATAAAGATATTTTTAAATGATATTTTTTCTAAATTTTGAAAACTTGATCCTTTAACTTTTAAAACTTGCCTAATATGTATATATTTTTATGTGTCAAAAAAATATATATAAATATATTTTTGCACCAATTATTTTTTTTTGTGTATAAAATATTCGTGTATTTGTGTTTTGTTGTGCGTGTTGTGTAAAATTTCATTTTACTCGAGCTTCCATTTCATTTGTATTTGCCGTCATTTTTAAACATAACCCCTCCAGTTTCTGATTCTGTTTCTGTTTTCATTTTTACCTCAGAATCTTATATTTGTGGTTCTGGGGCATAGCACCACCTGTACACTCTGTACACCCCCTTACACAAGACACACACCAAGGTAATGGGGCAATGGGGCAGCAAGGGGTGGCAACAACAATTGTTGTAAGGAGTCCAAGTGCAAACGTTTTGTTTTGTTGGCCGAGATTGGAGCCGGGCTTTTGAAATATTTATGCATGCAAATTCAACTGCGAAACACAGAAAAACGATGCCAGCGAAGAAAAAAAAAAGAAGCGTAAACGAAACGAAATGAAATGAAATGAAAGGAAAACTACCAAGGGGGAAAAATGTAAAAAAATATAAAAAGATAACACAAACATTTTAGGGAGGGGACTAAGAAATCGCGGGCAACTTCAAGATTTCGAATGCAAATTTAAATGAATAATTTCTGGTGCTTTTAACAGGAAAGAGAAAAGTGTATTTAAGAGTTTTGGTTTCTTGTTAAAAAATAAATAAGGTAACACGTGGCGTATGATTGATATTTGGTAAGAAAATTAATCATACGCCGTGTGGTTCACACTAATTTAAAAAAAAAATTGAATTGAATTTTAAAGTAATAACACTACGTATACTTAATATTTCAAAGCCATATAACTCATACGCCATAGGGTACAAAAATATTACTCATACGCCTTGTGGTACAAAAATATTACTCATACGCCCTGTTGCTATAATTTTTCTAAAAATGTATAATTTTCTTTTAAAAAACAAACTAAATGGCCAAAATCTTTCACTTTTCTGATTAAGCACCGCCTGCTTAATGCTTCTTTTTGGCAAAAAGGCACTACTCATTCGACTAATTTTCCAAACCAAGGATTCAGATGAGTAGAAACACACACACACCCACACACATACTCATATTGAACTATCTTGTAGAAACCCACACACTCCACCCACACACACGTACATACTTTCCTGCAAAATGGTTGTCCAACTTTGGTTTTTGGGACTAAAATTGGTTCTGGGGGTTTTCCAGGAGCTTTCAACAAATCTTGCCAATCAATGGCTACGTGAGTGCCAATTATACACATACACACACATGCACACATGGACAAATAGGCATTTGTAATGGTATATGTGTGTGAGTGGGTAGTGTGTAGTGTGTGGGTATAGTGACTAAGCATCTATCTGCATTGCTGGAAGATGATGATGGTTGTTGCGATTAGGCATTAAAGCCCTCATTCACACACACACACACACACATATAGGGTGTAGGTGACACACATACTATGACACAATCACACTCATACACTCTTACATTCCAATGTAGCAAAAGGACACATAAATAAATTATGGAAATTAAACATGAAATTGTACAAAACCTCAACATAAATGCAACAGCCAAAGGGATCATGGCTTTTAGGAATGCACTGAGAAAAATTGTATGGAGTTTAAGGTTTTTTTAATTAAAGAAAAATTAATACTCGAATATTAATATTAAATAATACAAAAATTGGTAAAACTACAATACTTATTAAAATGAATAATATAGAAAATGAAAAATATATATACATTTTTAGTATTTGCTATTTATATTCATACAAAAATTTGTAAAATATTTAAGAAATATTTTATTAATTTATATAGCTTTTTTATTTAATTTTTAATATTTTAATGTTTGGGCTATCTATAGTGGCCTTTTCGTTAAGGAATGTGGTTCGGCACCTACTAGAACTGCTGTCTAAAGCGATACCACCTTGGTCCTTAAACCTGTTCTCTTCGAACTACCTCTGACTAGATTTTTCTCAGTGTATTGGCTTAAGGTGCCTGCCCTTTTGGAGAACCACCGATAAGGTTTGCAAATTGACGGAAGCAACACATTTGCAGCAAGGACACGACGTAAGGACTTCCAGATGAGGCTTTCCCTCTTTCTGGGGAAGCCAAGGCGAAATGCATGCAAAGCAGGTGCTTTTTGGTTCTAAGCCTCCTCCTCACTCCTCCCTGGCCCACAGTCCTCTATGACCAAGTCTCAATCTGCCATCCCTTAGCCCCTATACACTCCCTCCCCCCCTTATTTGCAATCTCCGTTCAGGCCTTTTTCTCTCTTTGGATCCTTTCTCGACTGTGAGACTCAATCTGCCAACAACTTTGTCGATGTGGCATCACATCTGTGATGTTCCCGAAAGAGGACCTGGGAGGGGACCTGGAAGGGCCTGAGTCTAGGCAATTCCTATTCCACTTTACCTGTCTCTATCCATCTCTTTCTTGGGGGGTATATAGCTCTTGCTCTTTCTGTGAGTTTTGTCAACGTGTTGACAGCAATGATGATGACGATGATGTCCTGCTTCCTGGCGAGAAGGCTTCTGCCTTGTGGGGGAATCTATCAACCCATTCTAGCCCTTAAGGGGGGGTCTTACTCATCACCTCACCAGGCCTCTTACCCTATCCCTTACCTAGCCCCTTACCCAGCCCCTTACCTAGCTCCTTACTTGCTACTTACTTAGCATATACTTACCCCTTACCCTACACCTTACCCTACCGCTTACGTAGACCTAACCTAGTCCCTGCTCTACTTCTGACACTGCCTCCCACTCTGTCCTCTCTTCTTACCCTTTACCCCCACCTCATCTCCCCCCTCGTGTTAACAATGAACGACAAAAGCGCATTAGAGGCATATGTGTCTGCTTTTCAGTATCTGTGAGTGTCGTGTGCGTATGTATTTGTGGCTGGCCACTGGAGGTCACCAAGCCCCCTGCTTCTATTCGGTACCCCTCCCTTATGGTAGAACTTCCGCCCTCAGTTGTGGGCGTGGTTGGCTTGGTTGACTGCATTCAGCATGTCGCAGCGATTTGTTGCAAATTGTCACACACACCCACCCGCACACACTGCCACACTGTCACACTCACACGCATACAGCCACACTGGCATGTACCGTTAAAAGAGGTGGCTGGAGAAGGGGTTAGGTTGCCACTGCATTTGATGAGCGCGTGTTGCCACCTCGGCTCTGTTGTTGCATTTAATTACGCGTGTCTGCGCGCCAAAGTTTACTTTGTCTCGCCAACGAACAGAAAGAGAGAGGGCGAGAAAGAGTCAGAGGAAGCGAATGAGACGGCAAATCAGCGACAGAAAGAGACACCTTTTTTGCATGATAGACAGAGAGCGAAAGAACAACAAGGAGCGAGTCAGTGAAACGTAGCACGTGCAACGTGTGGCCTGAAGTGTGTCTGTTTGACTTTATTAAACATGCCACGCCTGCACTGTCCAAATATATTCGCCTTTTTTTCTTTTCTTTTTTAATATTTGCTGGCATATGAAATTAATTGAAAAATTTTAATTTTAAAAGGGAAGCTAAGAGTTTTGAACTCCAAGTTTCCATAAAGATATGTATTTCTAATATTTAATAAAATAAAAGGATATATTGAAGTATATAAGTTCTATTTTTTTAGTATTTTAATTTACAGATATTTGTAAGATAAGCTATTAAATTATTGTCGAATTACCAAAACAAAAATGCAGTTTCTAATATTTTAAAATAATGAATAGGAAAAGTAGGAGAACATTAGTCATAAATGAGATACATCTGTGAATAGTATTTTTATATTTATTTTGTTCCATTTAAAATGTAATAATGTTTTTGTAATAATTTTGAGTAGATTTTTGAACTCTGTGTTAATAATGTTGCTTTTCTTCAAATATAAAATTTAGAAAATAAATATAAATAAGTTATAAGTTGTGTATATTATACATTATCCATAGGGAAATAAGGTTCTCGAAGTCGAAATTCTTTATACTTATATCTGATATATAAAGACATCTATTTTATAGTATTTAAAGTATTTTAATTTTAAAATTCCCAAAAAAAATATTAATTAATATTTGATTTTAAAAATTTGCAACACTTTTGAAGCTAAAATTGATTTAAAATATTAAAATAATAATATAAATAATTATTAAAAATATATATTATTTTTTTTTGCAGTGCTTGGTCTTCCGGCTGTAATGTCCTTTGCCTAACCAAAGGCGAGTCCTCGAGCAGGCAACTGCCTCTACCTTTTGACTGACAGCCTAGATTGGGGCCTTGTCCCGTCCCGGGCACGTACAATTGAATGAAATTGCCGGCACAAAGGGGTTAAGGGTGGGAGCAGGAGAAGCAGGAGGAGCAGGATGAGTTACAGGCATCCTGCCTGATGGTTAATGTGTTGCAAATCAAAATTAAACAAGACAGATGCGAGAGAAGGACATACATCCTTACATACATACGTATTACGTACTGCCTGTGAAATTGCAAAATGTGAGACACCGAATTGTGCAGTTAATTTAAAATGTCAGATTAATTAAATGCAAATAAATGTCAATCGTGGCCAGCCGTTGCCCAGTCGGTCAATTACAATGTACCCCACTATGGCCCACCCTCCTTAACCTTAACCCTTGACAGTTGTAAATGAAATTTTTGGGCTCGTGTTAAATGGACCGTGAAATGTGTCGAAAAAATTATGATGAATGCCATTGTCAGTATATTTTGTAATTAACGCGCCTCTATCTATCACTCTCTATCGCATGCACGCCATCTCTTTCGCTCGTTTGACATTTTTTTGTTGCAGAACTTAAGGCGTCCGAGGCAGAGCTCGTAATATTGAACGGAAAAACAAACATGCTTTTTGCATATTTTCCTCATTTTTTATTCCTTTTATTTTTTTTTTTGAATTTTTTTATGACTCGCCCCCGAAGGTGAAATATAAAACAGAATAGCGAGCGAGCAAAAAACAATTTATGACATATTTTTATCGAAATTATCGGCATAGATAAAGTTCTCTCTGGTCGGCAAGGAGGCAGCAAGGTCCTTCCGCTTTTATCCTTCATCGCGCCAGTGTCGTTGCAATAAATAATAATTTGCCGCATAAAATCTCATTTTGTGTAAACATTTTTTGCTCTCCCGTCCCTACCCGTCGCCCCCCTCCACTTGGAAAAATAATAATAATAAAAAAAAATAAAATGAAAACTAGGGAGCGAAAGTGTTTGGCATGCAAGAGCGGAACGGCCCCAGGGGGCAGAGTACCGAGCCAGGATGATGTCCTGGCATTGAGGGGATAGCGGGGGAGGTCTGTACCTCCCCTGCACAGAAATTGGGGAAAAACTTTTCGGTTCTCCTCAAAGTAGGCAACATGAAATAAACAAAATGGTTTTTAATCCAAAATGGTTGAGGATTTTGGAGAAATTATTTTAAAATATATGAGCAATACTAAAGGGGTTTCTTTTTTTTTTTATTAAAATTTTATGTCATTTTTTTAAATTTTAATAAAAATTGTATTCTGGTGTTTTTGCTTATCTCGTTATTTTAAAAGTATTTTTTTCCTTAATTTTAAATTTCTTCTTAATATTTTAATGTTATTTCATTATTTAGGATTTTATTTAATTTCTTTAAAATTTAATTTTTATACATATTTAAATATTTACATCCATTTTGCATAATTCTAAATTTTTTTAGTGCCATTTCTTTTAATCCTATTTGTGTATTGTTCTTTTGTCTCTTGTATGGAGTGCCTACTGTAACCCCCTGGACAGACGACGACCACTGTGAGTTATGTCGAAACGTTAAAAAACATGAAACAAAAAAGCAAATCTTGGACCAAAAAAAAAAAAGAAACAAAATATGGAATTCCAGTGCTAAAGCCAAAAACCAGAGTCGGGAATACTTTTAGGCGTTTGCAAAAACTGCATAACATCCCAGAGATGGTGTAGAGGAGCTCTCGCCCTCTTTCACCCCTGCCCCTAAAAAGTGGTGTGGAAATGAAAATGTCGCGGTCTGGCCAAAAGTGGTCAAAAGTTGTACGTTGGATGCGTCATAAAAGCGGTGCACCCTTCTCACAAAAAAACACACAAAACAACAAAAAAAAAAGAAATAAATAAAAAACATAAGCCAAGAGCCTAGATAAGGGGACAGGGTGAGGGCAAGGGTCAGGGGTCCTAGAGGCCAAGAGGGCGTGGCAACTGGATTTATGGTCATGTGGATTGTTTAAAACGCTTGCCGCTGGCCAGGAGCCATCAAGTGGAGACGACTGTTCTGCGACCAACAAAAATATGTTGTGAAATATTTTACAATTTTTTTATTACCATTGCCCAGACTCTTAAGAGAGGGTGCTATATAGGGAGTGATGGAATGTTATAGGGGGTTTAAAAAATTTATAGAAAAAGAGTAATATTTTAATCTTTAGGATACTCTTTTTGTTATAATTTAAATATTTTAAGAAAATCTATACCTCTCTAAAAATTATATATTTTTTGTTTTGTTATATTTTCCCAAAAAACAGACCATTTTTTATTCGTTTCCCTATTTCAAGTGTAATTTTTATGCAGCAACGCGTCAGTTTTTAATAGCAAAGTGGGCGTTTGTACAGGAGCTTTATGGGGTTAAAGTGCTACCAAAAAAATGGGTGGGATAGAAGCAGGTCCCTTAAGAGGGTTAAAGGGGCGGACTAGTGATTCGTTTGGCCACTCGGGGCAATTGAAATGAATGTTTGCCGTGTTAAAGGCAGCGATTTTCCATTTTTTTTTTTTTTTTGGGCTGCATTTCCTGTGGTTCCTGTACACCCCCTCCTGGTTCTTAACCCTTTTTTAAGTGAGTCTCTGTGCCGTAGTCGGGAGTCGGGAGTTGTGTAATTAACAGCAAAGGACGCAGGACCAGCAGCAAACCAGGCCAGTAAGCCTGACAAATGGCTTATTTAGGCAAAAAAGGGGGAGGGTGGCCGGTAGAAGGCAGAAAATCCTAAGAGAAAATTCTCTGCGAAAATTTTTGCCTATTCACCTGGACATCAAAAAATCTTAAAGCCAATGAACCACGTTTTCTATAAATAAAATCCTAAAAAAGGATGCCCTAGTCGTGCTAATAAACATAAATAGAGGAAAGCCACAAAAACGTCCCACAAAAACCATAAATTCAATTTGAAAATTTACTGTCAAAGGACTATATATAGCCCCCGACTCTATTCCTTGCAATGTCCTTCCGCTCTTCGTCAATAATGTCAATCGATGTCGTTGCCAAATGACATTCGTATTTATTATTTTCTGGGTTTTTTCTCGGTTGCGTTTTTCGAATAGAAATGACTCTCTCTGTCGCTGTTGCTGTCCCTGTTCCCTGTCTCTGTTTGTTTGTGTCTATCTGTCTCTGTTGCGTCCCGGGGTCATACAAATTTTTGACATTTCAAAATACGACATCAGTGGCAGTGTCAGCCACAAAAACACTAAAAATTGATACACACACACTACCGTATTTTCAAAAATACAGTGGATTGCAGTAGTCGTAGCACTAAAATAGTGACTGCCCTCATAAAATTTGCCCAAAATTGAGAAACACAAATTGCCTTTCGTTTCATAAACTTTTATCAATTTTTTTTGTAAAGTTTTTCGTTTTGTTTTTCATTTATTTTCTTGCCTTTGATTTGTGGAAAAATAAAATCAAATGTTGCTTGGTATTTGGGTGAAATTAAGAAGGAAATTAATATTTTGGTATTGGAAAAACAGGTCACACTATTATATTCAATCACAAACATGGTCACACTATTTAAATAATAAAGATATTGTGAACATTTCTTAATTTAAAAAAAAAAAAAAAAAAAAAAATAATAAAATCTCCACCAAAACCCTTTGAAATCTCGTAAATAAAAACCTTAAACCTAAAACCCAATTTAATTTCTGGATTTTTTCTTATTTTAGCCATTCCCTGTGAAAGTTTTCCTTAAACCCCAAAAAGTAAGAGTTAAAAAAATTGGCGTTGAATAAGTGTCCTGGCCTGTGTGCTCCTGTGATCATAAAATGTCCCAAAAATGTTGTACAATAAATTTTCTCAAAGAAAAATAGGACAATTTTCAGTTTTTTTTTTTAATTTTTTTTGGTTCTGTTACTCATATTGCAGAGTTTAAAATTCTTTTTTTTTTTTTTGGAGGCTAAAATTTAGTGCCCAGACATCTAACTGGAAAAATGGAAAAACTGTTGGCCATAAAAGCTTCCACTTTGTTATTGAGTGGCCATTGGAGAGTGTAGAGAGCTCTAACATGTTTTTTTTTCGAGTTCTCTATAAATCCAGGTTTATTTTATATTTTTTGTCTTTGTTTTCTGTATTTTTTTGATTGATTTTTTAAGCTTTAATTTTGAATTTCAAAGGAATTGTCTTGTTTTTTATTTGTTTACGCTTTTTTCATGGGATTAAAAATTAATAACAAAACATTTCAAGGTGCTGATGCTGGCTACTGTCTCTTTCCATCTCACTCACTTTGTCATCTGCCCTCTCTTTCTGTCTGTCTGGCTTTTGTCAGTGTGTCTGTGTGTGTGTCCTTTGTGTCTGTGTGTGTGTGTGTGTGTGCAATAACAATCCGACAGTTGACATGAGCGTGACATTGCATGGTAGCATCAACGCCATCATCACATGCAATCAACAGAAAGAGGCAGCAACAGCGAGGTAGAGACAGAGAGAGGTGGAGAATAAAGGGGGTTCTGGGATGCCCAGAGGGGTGGGAGTACGGGAGTAGACAAAGGACGGCCGACTGCCACATGGCCAATGCCAGGAAAGAGTCCTTGCTCAAGCGGCTTACAAAGGGACGCCCGAAAACGTGAAAGGTAACCGAATTGTAAGCAAATATACATTTTTTATAGAGACTTGATAGATATCCTGGATTTTGGGTTTTAAAAATAAAAAATAAATAAAGTATTTAATTATATATTCAAAAATAAATGAATAATAAATAAATTAAACACAAAATATCATACAACTTCTTTTTAAATCAAAAAAATAACCAACAAATCCTTTAAAAGTTTTCAAATATTTAAAACATGTTTTTAATTTTTTTCAAAAACTTAAACCCACCTTCAAAGCCCTATATACCCTTCCTTTAATCCCTAACCGACCACTCTAGCTATGCCAAAACTCAAAAACTCGAACAAAACTGAATTTTCTGCGGAAAACTGTAAACACATTTCCTTGACGCGCTTTTCTGGCTTTTTTGGGGGCCTTTTTGGGATCAGCCTGGTATGTCTATAGGTGGGTCCTGCCACTCACCCACTTTATCTCTACAGTCCTCGGTCTTCAGTCACCTCACCTTTATCGTCATCCACTTTACTGGCCATTCCGACTTGGCAGTTGTCATTACTCATACGCACCGTGGCCCACCAAGAAACACCAAGACGGCCGTAATAACAAATTGCCTTAACAGGCTTGAAAATTGTTTTCTTTTCGCATCCTTGATAATTTTTTTTCTCCGCTCTTTATTCTTTGTTTCCCCTTTGTTCTTTCACTGTTAAAAGGACACGCGAGATGTCCCGCAAGGCTTAAACATTTCTCAACTTTTTCTTTAAATATTTTTTTGTTTTTGTTAATTTTGGGGGAATTTAGAGAAAGGATAGGGTTTTGGTTTTTAGGTTTGAATGTTTAGAAGTTTGATCCTTTTTTCTTTAAATTGTTGGTTAAAATATGAGAATTGTGGAAGATATAGCCATCACCGTGGGCCCTATAGGGGAAAGCCCCATTTTCAAGGGATCCCTTTACGAAAAATGGACAAAAAATCTAAAAAATATTTTGTTTCAGGATTTTGATGCAGAATAGTGGGGAATCGATCCACAAATCGTTTAAGGTACTCCGCTTGACAATCGGATAAGAATTAAGGAAGATATAGCCATAGCAGTGGGTCCTATAGGGGAAAACCCCATTTTCAAGGGGTCCCATCAGGAAAAATGGACAAAAAATCCAAAAAATATTTTGTCTTGGGATTTTGATGCAGAATGGTGGGAAATCGATCTAGAAATCGTTTAAGGTACTCCGCTTGAGAATCGGATAAGATTTGGCGAAGATATAGCCATCGCAGTGGGCCCTATAGGGGAAAACCCCATTTTCGAGGGGTCCCATCAGGAAAAATGGACAAAAAATCTAAAAAATATTTTGTCTGGGGATTTTGATGCAGAATGGTGGCAAATCGATCTAGAAATCGTTTAAGGTACTCCGCTTGAGAATCGGATAAGAATTAAGGAAGATATAGCCATAGCAGTGGGTCCTATAGGGGAAAACCCCATTTTCAAGGGGTCCCATCAGGAAAAATGGACAAAAAATCTAAAAAATATTTTGTTTCAGGATTTTGATGCAGAATGGTGGGAAATCGATCTAGAAATCGTTTAAGGTACTCCGCTTGAGAATCGGATAAGAATTAAGGAAGATATAGCCATAGCAGTGGGTCCTATAGGGGAAAACCCCATTTTCAAGGGGTCCCATCAGGAAAAATGGACAAAAAATCTAAAAAATATTTTGTTTCAGGATTTTGATGCAGAATGGTGGGAAATCGATCTAGAAATCGTTTAAGGTACTCCGCTTGAGAATCGGATAAGAATTAAGGAAGATATAGCCATAGCAGTGGGTCCTATAGGGAAAACCCCATTTTCAAGGGGTCCCATCAGGAAAAATGGACAAAAAATCCAAAAAATATTTTGTCTCGGGATTTTGATGCAGAATGGTGGCAAATCGATCTAGAAATCGTTTAAGGTACTCCGCTTGAGAATCGGATAAGAATTAAGGAAGATATAGCCATAGCAGTGGGTCCTATAGGGGAAAACCCCCTTTTCAAGGGGTCCCATCAGGAAAAATGGACAAAAAATCTAAAAAATATTTTGTTTCAGGATTTTGATGCAGAATGGTGGGAAATCGATCTAGAAATCGTTTAAGGTACTCCGCTTGAGAATCGGATAAGATTTGGAGAAGATATAGCCATCGCAGTGGGCCCTATAGGGGAAAACCCCCTTTTCAAGGGGTCCCATCAGGAAAAAAGGACAAAAAATCTAAAAAATATTTTGTTTCAGGATTTTCATGCAGAATGGTGGGGAATCGATCCACAAATCCTTTAAGGTACTCCGCTTGAGAATCGGGTGAGAATTGGAGAAGACATAACCATCGTAGTGGGCCCTATAGGGGACAAATATGGACAACAATTTCAATCTATATATATGAAATAAATATAACCTTAGAAACAAAAAAAAAATAGAAAAAATAAGAAAAAAAGGTTACCCTTTCAGTTAAACTTTCAACGTGGACTGTCTTTTCTGCTTTCATGTCAACAACTTGTGTCCTTGTGTATCCTGTCGGGTACGATTTCCTCTTCTTCTGCTTTTCAACAAGGCAGGAAACAAACGAAAAAAAAAGGATCAACTAGAACTCTTTCGTCTCTTTTTTTTTATTTTAAGCATTCTTTGTGTGAATTGTTCCAGAGAAATCAGAAAGGCGAATGAATTGAACCGTTGAAAAAAGCGCTGCTGGGAAAACTGGTGACAAAACAACTAGAAAAACCAAAAAAAAAAGGAAAGGAATTTCTTTTTTTCCCAGTGACCAGTAAGGGAGGAAAAAATGGCCCCTTCTAAGCCCCCCCCCTCAGTCCTTGGACCACTACGCCCTTTGGCCGTGTGACATTTGTTGCCATTACGTCTAAATTGGCTGCCAGGATTGTCTCGAGTGGTAAACGCTCTGTTATTGTTATTGTACTCTCTATCTAGTATATCTATAGTTCTTTCTCTTTCTGTCTCTTTCTTTCGTTTTATCTCTATCTCTCTCTCTATTTTTTTATTGTTCGTACTTACACGGTAAAAGCAGAAAAAAAAAACAAAAATAAAAGGCACAAACGACGTGCGAATAAATTGACAATTCCATCAATTTGTACTGTCGACGTGTTTACCATTTTAGCCTGGTCCAAACTTAAAGGCTATAGAGAGGAAATAACAGTTCAAAGACAGTATCTTTTAGTTTCTTTTATTGGACAAATATATATTAAAGAGGTTTTCGATCAAAAGAGGCTACGTTTTGTAAGAAAATGTAAACTAAAAAAAATAAATAAAAAGAAAAAAGAGACTATATGATAGCTGGTACTTTTTGTGTTCAATTAGGTTCTTTTATGGCATTTTTTCAGTATTTTCTTATTTCTTATTTTTTTTTAAATTGAAACTTAATTAAAACTTTAAGAATTTTAGGGCCAGATTCCAATTTTTCTTTTAATTCCTAAACTTAATTTTTTGAGTAAACAATTAAAATCCACATTTTATGTAAAATGTAACACAAAACACACTACTTGTTGTCCAGCTAATTCGCACTAAAGTTGTATTTTTTATATTTTTTATGTATTTAACCCCCCAAACTCCCAAAAGCAACAACAATAAAGAGGTCAAAATGTGGCAACAAAATCTGATGGCCGAAACAACAAAGTTGGATAAAAAAAAAAAAAAAAAACTGGAAAAAAGTGTGCCGGAAGGAAACCGCTGAGTTTTCCGTTGTCCCCATAAAATGTTATACATCCTGCAGAAAGGATAGCAGGGGGCAGTCCTGCAGGCTGCATATTTAGCCCAGTATGTATCCCAGTCCATCTCCATCTTCTGTCTCTTTTATACGGCTTATAGCCATCTCACTCGCTTCTCCTTTTCGCCGACAAGGGGACAAGAGAGTGTGCGTGAGTTTGGCGAGTTTAAACGCTGTTTTTATGGCCCTACTTCCGTTTTGTTTTATTCATTTGCGCACAATTTGCTCTATATTATTGTTTTTATTATTCGGTAGACCTACCGTTTCTGTATATTTAATTTTCACTCGATTTAGCAAAGGGGTTATGGGTTACAGTGTGAAAAGGTCCCTCCTCCTCAATAAAGGCAACCAAACAACACCTTTTGGTTTAAAATCCCATAAAAGTTGGTAAACTTTGAAGAATTTAATGGCCGAATTAAATGGGATTTTTGTTTACAGATTTTTTCCAAGTAATGAGTTTGTTTTTAATCGTTGATACCAACTGGTTATTAATTTCTCTTTACTGGTTACTAGTTACTAGTTACTAGTCTCTAGTTACTGGTTACTAGTTTCTAGTTAGAATTTTTAGATACAAGCTACAAGCTACAATTTACTCGTTGTTAGTTATTCATAGACAGTTACTAGTTGCCAGTTACTAGCTGCCATTTGCTAGTTACCATTTTCTAGTTACCAGTTACTAGTTGCCAGTTACTAGTTACTAGTTACCAGTTACAAGTTACCAGTTACCAGTTGTCAGTTACTAGTAACCAGTTACTAATTGCCAGTTACTAGTTACCATTTTGTAGTTACCAGTTACTAGTTGCCAGTTACTAGTTACTAGTTACCAGTTACAAGTTACCAGTTACCAGTTGTCAGTTACTAGTAACCAGTTACTAATTGCCAGTTACTAGTTACCATTTTCTAGTTACCAGTTACTAGTTACCATTTTCTAGTTACCAGTTACTAGTTATCAGTTACTAGTTACCATTTGCTCGTTACTAGTAAATAAAGAAGTATGTAACAAATCTGGTTATTTTTTTCTAAAATTTATATTTTTTTTTATAATTTTCTAAAACCTTTATAAAACCCCACTAGCACCAATAATTCCTAATTAAAATCCCCATTTGTTAAAGCCTCTTTTCTCTAAAAAAAAATAACAAAGTCAACAAGCAACTCAAGCCTCCCAGATTGAAGACAAGAAACCTTCCACCTTACTTCCTACTTCCACTTAACTCGCAAACACAAAATAGCTAAATTCAATTACGTGAAAATTTAATTAATAGAGAATTACGTGAAGAAAAATAAAATAGAAAAACGAAAATACCCGAGCTTTGAAAGTTAAAGACAAGATACCTGAATATACTTTTATTTTTTTTTTTTTTTTTTTTTTGGCAAAGTTCCATTACGTTGAGTGTCAATTAAGTAATCGCCAAATTGAAATCTCATCGGAAGTGATTTTGTGCGCTTCGCTGGCATTTTTGGCTTTGGCCTCATAATGGGGCCTCACGCTGATAGGGGAGTTGGGGGCGCGGCCAAGACGGAACAGGATGAGGAATTGTGCGAACTGCATTCCAACAAACTTCCGTTTCCGTTTTACACACCTTCCCATAGAAGCACACACACAAACACACACACATTCCGCACGGAACTCGACGCAAAGATTACAATTCAATTTGGCGACGTCAGCGTCTGTGGAAGAGGGTACTCGGCTTTAGCAGCCTCCGCCCCTGCCACCCCCCCTTTTTTTTTTTGCTGCAGACGCCCCTGCTTCCCTAATTCAGCCTCTGAGCCGTAGAGAGAGAGCCTTTTCCGCATGCTTCTTGCTTTTCTGCTTTTACCAATCGCTTCCTATAAACGGCAAATACTTTGTTATAGACAACCTGCCATACCCCCCACTACCCACGCCCCACCCCCTCTACGCTACGCTTCTGGCTTTTCCTCTACGTCAAATCCTTAATCCCCATTCTTTCACAGGCAGAAACGAGCAAATTACCAACTTTGGCGGAAATTAAGTGGCAGACGGGCAAAAAAAAAAAATAAGGAAAAAATCGACAAAAAAATTGAATGAATGGCAAAAGCTGGAAGGCAGGAAGGGAAAGAAGAATTGAATCAGAGAGGAGGGAAGAGCAGAAATAATGGAGGGGAGGGCTTGAGGGCTTCCGGAAGTTAAGACTAAAATCGGCATTATTTGGCAAATCGATCCACAAAAGTTGTTTAAGAAATAATATAGAAATTATATTTAAAAATTTGTTAGAAATTTTAAAAAATTATTTGCTTAAATTTAAAATAATAAGCAAGTATTAAAATAGCAACTTTTAGGCCAATTTAGTAAGAAAACCTTACTTCCAAAATCCCTTTTAACCGTTTTCCTTTAAAAACTAAAATCTAGTTTGAAAAACCCTGAAATATAAGCCCTGGAGGGGTCTTTCCATTTTCTAAAAACACCCGCACGCTGCCAGTTACCGGATAGTCAAGTGAATTTAATTTTCCACACGAATGCCGCGATTTTCGCAGCAAAAACGAAAACAATTGCATTCGAGGGGCGAGGGAATTGGAGAATGGGTGAGATAGAGAAAGAGACAGGTGAGCTGGAAAAAAAAAGAGATGGGGCTAAAGGCTATCCTGCTGGCATGCGTTGATTACAAAAAAGCCAAAGTCAGCGTCGCAGCTCAAAAGTAGGCAATGGAAAAAGTCGCTGTCGCAGCTGCTGCGATTAGTGTGTGTGCTAGTGTGTGTGAGAAGCACTATTTGTGTGTGTGTAAGAGAGAGTGTCTGTCTGTGTGGGTTTATAAATTAAAAACTTTCACTCTTTACTTTCTTTGTTATAGCTGATAGCTAGGGTTTTTCATTTCTTTTGGTGGATACTCTTTTTCGAAAGAACTTTTAATATTATTTTTGAAAAATTTTAATTATTTTTGTAGTTTTGAAATGATTTTTTAAAAACCGTATTTAAAAAATGTACTGTTTTTAAAAGTAGTTTCTTTTTTTTGTATTTTTGTATATTTTTTATATATTTTTTTTATATTATTATATTTACTAGTAGATATTATATCTTATTTTTCCTTAAAACTTTACCCTTCTATACTTCCATACTTATCTTATCCTGAGCTTTTTTTTTTAATTTTTTCCTGCCCCCTGTACTTGCATCCTTGTAGCCTTGTTGCCTTCCAGCCTGGCCAAGCACTTAATTTAACAATTTCCCTTTGTTGGCCAGAAGCAGAAGTGCAACTAGAAGACCACCCACCTGCATCGTTGAAGAATTGGTTCTATTTTCTATTTTTTTTTGCCTGATTTCCTACCGTTTTCTATTTTTTTGTTTTACCCATTTTATTGCTACTCTTGAGGGCTTATGCTTTTAGGTTCAAAGTGCACTTTGGCCTGGCAGCTGCCTCTTCTGTTTCAGTTTCTTCTTCAAGGATTCTCACCTCGGTAACCTTTCTCTGTGGCTGCTGCTGTCTCTCTCTCCGCCTTGGACTGTCTTACAGGCCTGTCTTTGTCTCACTTTCTCCCAGATGCTGACAAATGGCTTTTATGGAAGAAACTGCCATTGGTGTTGTTGTTGATTTTGCTAAACTTTCCAGCGCCATTAAGGCAAGCAGTTTCGTCTCGAGAGCCGGCAAACTTTCGCCACAAAAAAAATAGGAAAAGTCTGCCAAAGGCCTCCTCTCATCAATTTTAATAATACTTGACTTTCCAGAACGTTAAAAAAAAAAATAGAGAAAATAAAAGAACTAAAACTCTTTAATCGCTTGGGCAGCAGCAACAGTTGAAAATGATGTTAATCCCCTAGAGGGCATATGCTAATTAAAACTATATATATTATTTTGTAATTTTAGATTTTATTAATTGGAAGTAATTTTCAGAGAGAAAAGGACGCAAAGGACCACAGGACAACAACCAAAAATCTCTCGACTAAATAAACAGTCAACCAAATAATAAAGTTGTGCATAATAACACGAAAAATTATCATAAAACACACCAGGGAGAGGACACCAGGGACACAGAGACACCAGGGCAACAAAGGCACAGCAGTAACCTCAGCAAGAACAACAGAAAGCTGCAACATCAGAGGCAGCAACAGTAGCAGCAACAGCAGCAGCAGCACTGCATCAGTGGCAACAATAACCGTTTTTGGCAACAAAAAAGCGCCACAATCTTTCATCTACTTGCCAGAGAAGCAGCAACAACAACAACCTGCAACCAGCAACCTGCAACAAAAACACAAACAACTACCCTTTTTTTGTTGGGTGAAGGAAGGGTGGGGGTGGTATACCTATATGAACAATTTTTGTCATACCGCCTCTACACGTTCAGAAATGTCAGGTATGGAGAATGCCATGCCCCTTTCTCCCTCAACCTTCAGCCAGAAAATATGGCAACAATAATGCGTATACGCCACGTGGGCCACATGCAACAAAAACAAAAAACAGAGAAAAACAAAAAAAAAACGCGTAAAAACGAAAGGATACGGAAAATTGCCAACGGTTGCTGCATTTTCATGGCTCGCCTGCTTGATTATTTTTACTCGCATATTTAAATATTCCTTTTAATTGATTTTCAAGGCAAAAAGGATAAGCACGAGGAGGGGATAAAAAAAGATAATAAAATATAAAGAGGAGAGAAGAAGAAAAATAAAGAAAATAAAAGGCTATCTTAAGAATCGGTAGGGTAATGTTGGAAAATTATTTTTATAGAAAAATAGTTTATGGATATGAATAAAAATATATAATTCTTTTAAATATAATTTATTATTGATATAATATGTTTATCCTTATATAGATAAACTTTGCTCTTTTAAAGCAAATTTAAATTTTTAAAATTAATTTCCACTATTTGCAAGCCCCCTCCTTGAAAGCCCCCTTCTGCCAATTTTCTCTGTCACTTGCTTGGCTTGCAGAATCGAATTTTTGGCTGAAAGCGAGCTGTAACGAGTCTTGGCTAACACGGATCAAAAATGCCGCCAACGTAGCGATGCTTCAAAGTGGAAAAGGATACGTAAGGACATCATGGAATCGAATTGGAAGCCAAGAGGGGGTATGTAGGTAACAAAAAGGAAAGCTCTTCCATTTTTTTTTGGAGGGGGGGAAGCTGTAAACAAACCGCATGGCGGCTCATCAGTTGTAAATGCAAACAGAAAACCGCATTGGTAGTTGCAGTTGCAAGTTGCAAGTTGCCATTGCCGTTGCAGTTGCCATTGCAACGCCAGTTTGCAGTTGCAAGTTGCCGTTTACTGTGGCAGTTACAGTTGCAAGTTACTGCTGCTGCCAGTATTTATGGTCGCAAATATTGATTCTTTTTTTGGCCCGATTCCTGGTTTGCTCAAAAGGACCTCACAGTCCTTGCTCCCTCTCACTCTCTTCCTCATCGTCATCGGCTTATTTTATTTTTATTTTTCATTAAATATAATTAAGTTAAAGTTTTTTTTTTTTTGCCCGACATCAGCAGTTCGAAAAGTGCCTCGTAATGTGGAGTCGTAAGCTGGAAGCCCATGCGGAGAAGAATGAGTTGCAAAATGAGTTGAATTCTTTTTTGGTTTCTTCGAAAAATTCTTGTGAACTGAGCTAAGTCCTTAACTAAAATTCAATAAAGTCGGTTATGGGTGGGTTGGTTATGGTGATTTTCATAAATATGTAAGTAGCTTGGAGTGCAGGATAAAGGATAGCTAATTATCCTTTTAAATGCAATTTTGAAACTATTAATATTCCTTTTCTGACAACCTCTTACACGTCCTGACAAAATATTATATGTCTTGACAATATCGTATTTTTTCTAGTATTTAAATACTATGTATACTGTATTGTTTTTTATCAAATGAGGCTTTAAAATCAAACTTTTTTAACCTTAAGTATTTATACCCAGTACTTAAAGAATTTAAATAAATTTTCCATCAGATAATTATACATATTTTCTACTTACTAAAAACCAGTTTTAATTTGTTTACAAATTACTAGTATTTTTTTTAACAATTTCGCTTTGAAAAGTACCTGCTCCTAGTACTCTAAGAGTGTAAGAATACATATCCTAACAATATATTATTTATTTTTCCACCTAATCTAACCCATTTTTAATTAGCTAGCTTTTTTTTGTCAAACTGAAGCCTGGTTAACCAACTTTAAAAGCATTTTCTCTTTTTAAAATATATATTTTGGTTACACCCTCTCGAGGGAGTCATTTCGTTTGAATTTAGTCAGCTTAAATTCGATTTCCTCCAGGGACACGAGGGTTTATTTCCCTTTTTTTTGTCCACCAATTTCTATTTCTATATATAGTTCTCTCATTTTTTTGGGTGCTTTTCGTGGCGTATTTCGCTGTGACCACAACTCAATAAAGCCGGCAATCAGTGCATCACAGGCAAACTGCATCAAAGTTCAAATCCCACATGCACTTTGGGGCCAAAAGCCCGAAGGATTCACTTGCCATCTATTCGAAATCCTAGCTACCTCTTCTCCACAATCTCTACTTTTGTCTCTTTCTCGTCTCGGTATTTCTTATTCTTTTCTCTTGTGTTTTTGTTCTTATTTTTGTGTCCTTTTTGTGTTTGGTTAGCTCTGCAGAAAGTTTCAAGTGGCGGAAATGCGTTTAACACGTAGCCTCCATCGCGTAACAAGTGTCACGGCGGCTTCTTGTCTCTTTTTATGCGCTCTGTTGCCTTCTCTTTCTTCTCTCAACCTCTCTAGCCAACCATTCTATCTCTGTTTCTCTGTTATTTTTTTTGTATTTCTGTCTCTCAGGTACACCGCATTGTGGCATTTTCAAAGATTTTTATTTTCCCACAAAATAAAATAAAAAAAAAAAGACAAAATAAACAAAAAATAAAGAAAAAGAAAACTTTCTGACAGGATGTTACACTTGAAGAAATTAAAGCCATTTTTTGGGGGGAATACTATATATGTTTAATGTTTGAACACGTGTTGCTTGCCGTTTAACCCCTGACAGGCTGTTCTAGTTTTATGGCTGGGAACCATCCTAGCCCCTGTCGTTGAGGACCGGAACAGCTTTTTAACAAGGACATATGTGTGTGTATGGAAAGTGGGTCAGGACACACCGCCAGGACCGACTGCCTGCCTGCCTGCCTCCCTTTAACTGTTTGATGAGGTGGAACCTTTGCTATTGACACATCTTCCGCAAGTCCCTTTTTAAATAGTCCTTTCTTTTTTTTTCTATTTTTTTTTTGTGCCTGGCAATGTCAGAGAGTTGAACAAGGAGTTGAAGAGTTGATGGTTCATAAAAAAACAGGAAGCCAAGCAAGGACTTGAAAAGTTAAAAGGTTGAAATGCAAATTCTTGAAACTACAATTTTTAATAATAATTTTGAAATAAAAACTAAGAAATTCAAACTCTAGCTAGTATTTTTGTGCTAATCCTTTGCCAATGTCCTGTGTAATGTTTAGACTAGGACCACCCTCTTGCACTCCTTTGATATCCTTTGAGCTGCATCATGCTCCATCTGACATTATCCCTCATTTCTTTGCTTTTGGGTTGCTGGGTTCTGGTTTCTGGCCAAGTTTTCTTTTTATTTTTTTTTTTTCTATTTTTTTTTGTTACTCACAAGCTTGGCTCAAAAGTCTGGCCAGGATTGGCCACCAAGCCAGAGGTAGTGGGATATGGGAGTGACAGTTTTTTTTTAATTTTTTTTTTCACTCGATGCTCTCGATTGTGCCGGAGACAAGAACGTAGCTCAAATATTTGCTGCCAATATTTACCTGCAATGAGAACAGAGAGAAGACCAGAGAAGCATTTAGTGAATGGCGGCTGAGTGGGTGCAGGGACGGGAAAACGGTAGGATATCGGAGGCAAGGATGCTTAAAACTATATTACGCATACGCAGTGTGTGTGTGTGTGACAAATGCTACGTGATTTAAAGTCCTTTTAAAGCATGACATACTCACCCCACCATCCCTATAAAATATACATATATATATACTTTTTTTTTATCCGACTTAAATTAAAAAATGCTTGCCAGCTGCTACCCAATAATGCTGCTGCTGATGATGATGATGATGACGGCTGGCCACGCCCACTTTTCGGTGGCAGCGGCGGCGGAAAATCAATTGAGAGCGGAGAGTCGAAAGCCGCAGGCGGAGCAGGTGCGTCCTTATCGACGGCTTCGCGGTCTCGCTGCCTCCCTTTCCTCCCATTATCCCTTTCATTTTGCCGCCTCCCCCCCTTTTTCTTCTACTCTTTTTCATTTTTCTCCGCTGCTTTCACCAGACACTGCCTTTAAGGCATCACGTCCCCAAAAAGTCGTACAGAGTCGTCGAATATTAAAAGTAATCATGTTTTGGGATATTTTTTTAAAAGTGAAAAATATTATAGTATACTTTTTGGCATAAGTTGGGCTTCTAGAATCTCTAATTTATTTAAAATTTTTTTTTAAATATTTCTACCAGTAATTTTTCATTTATTGAAATTTCCAAATTTTAAATTTTAAAAATTATCATTTCTAGATCTAATTTTTTAACCTTTCTCTAACCACTATCAGTTGCTACTTTAGATTTACAGCGATTTTTGGGCATCGATTGTTTAATAACCACCACGTGGGGCTATCAATGGGCTCCCTGATGATACAACGGAGTAAGGGATGCTTTTCTTTTTTTTTTTTGGGGCAAGGGATGCCTCAAAAAAGGGGGGCTAAGGCAGGCCAAGGATGGGTAGAGGGAACTGCCCCTGTTGAAGGAAACGAAGCACATTCCAAAATTCGTTTTGCCGAAAAAAAGGAGGAAAAATATCAATTCGAGTTCATCGTAAAACGTTTTTACCTCGCGGACGTGAAAATCGAAAAAACGCGATATTCTTTCAGCCACCCCAGCCACCTACTCCGCCTCTGAGCCACTGACTTCAATCCCTTTAGTTGGATTTTTTACACTTTCTAACCTAACTGGCTTTATTCCTCGATTTTTCAAGAATTTTTAAGAATTTATAATTACCCACAAAGTACCATTAAATAATAAAGTATAAAACGAGTTACGACTCATAATTACTGTCCTCTAGTAGCCATCAAGATTTAAATTTCAATTAAATACCTTTTAAGCACAACAAGGGAGAACTGTAAGGCTATATCCTTTGAAAGAGAAGGACAACCCCCCCGCCCAGGACTCCTTTTTCGGATTTTGGTGACCAACTGACGGAAGTTCGGTTTTTGTGGGTGACGGTTTCCTTGAGGCTTAATTAAAATTTATGCCAATCTTCAAGGATACAATTTCCCTGCTCAATTCTCAATCCCTCAATCCCCTTTTCCGGCGGCGGCGGTATCCTTCGGCGTAAAATGAGGACCGCGAAATGCAGAAAGCGAATGCCGAGCCAATTAAAATGGCAACAAATGGAAAATAAATAAAAAAAAAAAAAGAAAAAAAATAGAGTCCAAGTCAATGGAACTGCATCAAAGATCCCACATACATATATTTAAATCAACCGAATCCCTGCGGTTTCTGATGGACCATCATCGGTTGTTCGGTTTTGAGGACCGCGAAATGCTGAAAGCGAATGCCGAGCCAATTAAAATGGCAACAAATGAAAAATAAATAAAAATAAAAAAAGAAAAAAATAGAGTCCAAGTCAATGGAACTGCATCAAAGATCCCACATACATATATTTAAATCAACCGAATCCCTGCGGTTTCTGATGGACCATCATCAATACTCGGCAATAAGGATGTACATATATATATCGTATATATATATTTGTATATATCCTTATATAAGGACCAAGACATTTCCGCCAGTTGACGACGTTGCAAGTTCTCAGTTCTCAAGTTCTCGGTTGATAAAGTGTATTATGCTAACACAGCACTCACACACACACACACACACACACACACACGTAGCCACGCCCACTGCCCACCGCTGCCTTTGGACCTCGCCCCCTTCATGCTCTCACACCCACACACACCGCCTCCTTTTGGAGGATGCACACAAATCGAGCGCAAGGGAATACAAAATACAAAATAATGGAGACCAAGGATGCGAAAAAAAAAATAAATAAATAAAAAAAATAAAATCAAGAAAAGAACAAAACAAAATTCAAAGAAAATTAAAAAAAAAAAAAGAGTATCGGAAAAGCTAAGGCTGGTTTTTTAGAAGAGTTTTTGTGTTTTTTCAGTTAAATATTTATATAAAATCTTTGATAAAATAATTTAATTTAGAATTAACACTCCCCTTCAAGACTTTCTTAAGCTCTTATTTTTTTCATATTATTTTCTTAAAAACGTTGTTGATTATATTCTTTTAAATTTCTCTTTTATTCAAAAAAGGTTATAATATTTAAAAAAATTATTTTCCGATAGTTTTTATAAAACTTGGCCTATTTCCCAACAATTCTCAAGTTTATTCATTTCATTAATGGCCCTTGTTACTTTTAATTCCACGACCTTAATTGAATTATTTAAAAAAAAAAAATAAATAAAAATAAAGACACAGAAAGCCATCTTTGTTTATTGAATTTAATTTGTTATTTCCATTCGGAGCATTACGTAGCACTGCAAGATACGGGTATCTCATTTGGATTATGCTTTCAGGGCAAACGTAAAAAATAAACAATATTTTGCATATGATGTTGATACTATTATAGTTGTTTTTGTTAGTGTTGTTATTGTTAATGTTGTCGCAGTGCAGCAGGATTCAAAAAAATACTAAAAAAAAAAAACACAAAAAGATGCAAAAACAACGAAAAGCGAACAACGAACGAACAAGAAATGCTGCAGGCAACAATAAAAGAGCAGCCAAGGATTCAAAAAAAAAAGGGGGGATATAACATTATCAATAGCGCTCATCACACGGAAAATGGAAAATGGAAAATGGAAAGCGGGGGAAAGCAGCTGAGGTGAGGGAAAAGGAGTGCCACCGAGTGGATCCTTGCCACATACTCATCTGCAACAACAATAGCAACAACAATAATACAGAATGGATGCAGAAAAGCAGCAGGGAAAATAATAATAATGCGACCGAGTGGAAAACGTAGCCGAAGCAACAAAGTAGAATTTCCTTTACAAATCCCATTGTTTTTGCTTTTTTTTTTTTATTTTGTGTTTTTGTTGTTGGCTAGGCATGATGAAGAGCCATCGCTTTAGCCATAGATGCATCTATATTTGCATCTTTACCTATATAACGAGATATATACATATAAATATCTAGGGAGTTTGGTATATACAGCCATAGAACATTCCATAATGACGCGAAAGAAACGTGAAATTGGTTTCTTTTCTTTCTTTTTTGCAAAGAAAGGAAATTATTCACGGTTGCATAGCGATTAAAATGGATGAACCGATAATTATCGATAACTTAGGGGTTACAATTTAAGGAAATGTTACTGAAGCAGAATAGTTTCCTCAAGAAACTAGATGTATTTTTGTTTAAATAAACAATTATTCTGCTTCCTTTCTCATAAGGGAAAAATTCCTCATTAAATCCTCATCTGGCCACACTATAAGTCAGTAAAGTTAACCCAAAAATCACTCAAGAACTAATAGAAACCCTTTAAAATTTTAACCCTTTAAACCCTTTAAACTGACACTATAAGTCAGTAAAGTTAACCCAAAAATCACTCAAGAACTAATAGAAACCCTTTAAAATTTTTGATCTGCGTGTAAAACCTCAAAAAAGTGAATCTGAACCGAAAACCCTTCGAAGCAGTGTACTCAAAATTCAGATGTGAAAGCCCTGGTTTCCCTGAGATGAGGAAATGCCTCCACCCCCACTCCACCACTCCTCCATAACTTTACCCCATTATTTCCAATCCCTATATCACACCATTTTCCTAGCAGTTCCTGCACCACCAAAATATGCTTATCTGTATGGGTATCTGGAAGTGTGGGTGGGTATGTGTATTGCAGAAATGAAAATGCCAGTTTAATAATGCTTTGGCAACAAAGCATTTGCAGATTGCTTTCCCAAGCCCCCCATTCCCAGTTGAAGCCTGGACCACCCCTCGCATTAGAAATTGTTGCTGTTTCTGTTGCATTTTGCATGCCACAAAATTATGCATCGGTGTGGTGGGGTTGGATCCCCCCCCAGATTCTGTATGGCGTTTCCCTTTTTTTCTGGTGCTGGTGCTGATGCTGGAAGGGAAGAAGAAATAGTGGCCGAATCGAACTGGAACTGAACCGGAACACTGAACCACTGAACCGCACACATGAAGGCCGACATGCCGACAACAACAATGTTGTGAGTGATGATCGGAGTTGTGCCAAATACGTGCCAGGGATTTTTGATTGGTTTATGATTGAAAAATTGGTCCAAAAGTTCTTATAATTTGGTTAATGGGGCTACCAAGAAAGCTTCAATATTAAAGTCAAGGCCATGAAAAGAATCTTGAGATCTAAAAGCACTACTTTTTCTATTCTATACACCATTAAAAAAAGGAAAAAATATTCAAACACAAAAAGACTTGCCACCGGAGTGGAACCATTGAACCGAACCACTTTAAATTGAACCATCTGGTGTACCAACGAATAAAAAAAATATAAAAAAAAAACATAACCGAACTCCCTTGTTAATTTGAGTCACATGCGAAGAAATATTGATTATTTATCCAAGTGAACCACTGAACTAGGGGGATTCTCCAGAAGGGAATACAAAACAAATCACAAAAAAAACTTGTTAGGGGAACACTGAACCAATGAACCGAACCGTTTTGGCAACATTTTTCCAGCCATAGTTTGCATACCTGTCTTGTCAGAACAAAAGAGAGACATACAAAAATATAACACAAAAAAAGACAAAAATCTGAAAAAAGAAAAAAAAGTCTAAAGAAGGCTAGGGAATTGCGACACGAATTTTTTCCCACAGACCCAGAAATTGTGTTTCATTTTCACTATTTCCACTTTGCAAATCAATTAAGTCTCGTTTCCGCCTAAAAGTATGCCAAACTGGCAAAGATGGCCCCAAAAAAACTAAAAAAGTGAAAAGCTTTTGCATGTGGAATGCCCACATGCTACTCCTACACCCGGAAAACCTGTCGGAAAGGTGGAAAAGACATCAAATGAAAAATAAAAGATATGTACTTTATGGCACATGGAAAACTTTAAAGTGTCACGACAATTGGCAAAAGTAAGACAAGTTTTACATGTCCTTTTGTCGCAGGTCCTTCTACCATGTTGCCTAGAAAAGAAGAAACCTAAAACCAAACCAAACAAAACTCTCAAAACTTGTATATTAAATATATTTTGTTTTGTGGCCAAAAAGGACAGGAAAATTCTCCAAAAAACCTCTAGAAAGTTTTTGCTAAAAAAAAAGCCTGCATACAAACTTTGGGTTCTCTTTGGGCACCTCTGGAATTTATCTCTAAATATTGCCACACAAAAAATTGTCTAAATTTTTTGAGGTATTTGTAAAATATTGGACATATTTTTCCCTACTCTTTCTCAACTATATATTGTTTCTATTTCAATATTTTTGTTGTTGTTTAATTTTTCAGTTTTTACTGAAAATCTACCCTTTCTAGTTTCTAGGTTTTTTGCTAAAAATGCATTTACGTGCGTTATTTACTTATGCAATCCTACAAAAAAAAAGAAAAAAAGACAAAGCCTGGAATGGGTTGGTTTTTGGGGAAACAAAACAGAATAAAACTCTAATAAATTGCTGGGCAATGCTAAACGGGATACCCAAGCTTCTAACCGGACTCTAACCGAGTTAAAGGCCTCCTTTCCATCTAGCCTTCCTGCCACTCCTCTACCTTTCTATCTCTGACTCTTTCCAACACAAATATAGCATCTCTTTCGCACCCCCCAGCCCCCAAAAAAACCAAGCACCGAGTGCAAATGAAAGTTTTGCATTTTTCAGGAGGCCAAAAGAGCCAAACAACCCAAAGAGCAGTTTACCATTGCCATTCTGAGTGTGCGGGGTTAAGGTTGGTTTTTCGTTTTTGGATTCGGGGTCCGGTGTTTGGGGTTCGGGGTTCGAGGCTTTTCCCTCCCAAAAAATGGTTAGAAATGGAGGTGGAATGACTACGAGAATGGAGGAGCGAATATGGAGGAGGTGGTGGTTTAGGCCACTATCTCTCTGCTCATATGCCAGAAACGGAAGTGCAAGGAAATGAGGCTTAAACCGCACACACACACACACTGGCACGGAAAGCGAATAAACGAATGAATTGCCTGCCGGACAATTGAAATGTGAGAAGAGACTAGACGAGACGAGTGGAGTCGAGTCGAGATGACAATGAGAATGACAGTCTATGGGTTGGTCTGTCCAGTAAATTGCTGCATCTATTGGTTAGTTTACTTAAAGGTCCTTTCAAACTACTGATGCTTCAAAAGGTCAATGAACAGCTTTGAAAAAAAAGCTGAATAAATTATTCCAATAAATGTTTCAACATTACAGTTGTTGTTGAAAAATTGCAATTAAAAATGGCTATACCAATCAAATTGGTGAGTTGTTGGAATAAATAATGAGGTATTGATATAACTAGTAAGTTGTTGGAATAACTAGTAACCTATTGGAGTAAATATTAGATTGTTGGTATAACTAGAAACTTGTTGGAATAATTAGGCAGTTGTTGAAATGACATGTTGAGTTGTTGGAACAACTGGTTGGAATAATATATTTCTATTAATATACATTTTTTTAATGATATACTACTTATTAATAAAAAAAAAATAATTCTACGACCAAATATGATAAAGATAGAATTTTTTGAACGCCCAGGATCATGAATTAATTTTTTTGAATTTGATAAATTTTAGAAATTTTTGTGATAATGTTGTTGAAAAAATTAAATAGTTAATTTAACCTATATTACACTTCTGGTAAGTATATTTATGTTAAAAGTATTTATGAGCTTACTCAGAATGTATCACCAATGAAATGTTAAGCTTAAAATAAACATTAATGGCCCACTTATTTTATAAACTTTTTTAAAAATAATAATTAAAATTCTTTGTTAATTTTTATACTAAAATCCTAAACATTCTTTTCTAAATTCCCTCAAAAACCCTCAACTATCTTTAATAAATGACTTCACTTTGGCAAAAAAAATTCCAAAAATTATGCGGCTGCCTAAAGCTTATCCCTCTTAAATCCCTTTTCCTCTATACCCACACTCCTTTTTATATATTTTACTCTTGT
Organism: Drosophila malerkotliana malerkotliana; assembly: GCA_018153235.1. Classification (NCBI taxonomy): domain Eukaryota; kingdom Metazoa; phylum Arthropoda; class Insecta; order Diptera; family Drosophilidae; genus Drosophila; species Drosophila malerkotliana. The sequence goes on along the minus strand of JAECXV010000058.1, from coordinate 5,898,650 downwards.
CATTCCTAAATACAAAAAAAAAAGCAAGAGAAAGGGAGAAAAAAAAGTAAATAAAAAATGTTTGCTAAAATTTAAGAGCTTTTCATGCTCCATTATTTGCAACATTTCAGCATGCTCCATTGTAATTATCCAAATTCCGAGTAATTACCAAACATTTTTCCACGTCGTCAGCATCAAATTGGAAACAAAACAACAGCAGCCAGAAAAGCACAACAACAAGAAAAAAAAATATAAACGAAAAAGAGCGGAAACATCCAAAAAATGAAGAGGAGATGAGTTAGTGGCTTGCCAACTGAGATTTTTTGGCAGCATATTGTTGGAGCGAATTGAGTGTTTTTTTGGGTGACGGCTTACGGCTTACGACGGGGTGGTGGACTTCCTCGATGACGGAAAAGGCAAGGAAATTGTAGCGAAAGGAGAAAGGACAACCTCCCCAGCCCATACTCTGCCAACAAGAATGACTTGGCAGCCAGAAACGCATCCACGAATCAGACAAATTTATCAACCCAAATAGCTGAATAACGAGGAAATCACATAGTGATACAAAAAAATTGGATAAAATATCCATACAATTTTAGGAATTTAAGAAAAAGTGTGATAAGTATTTTTTCCTTTTTACTTAAAAGTAAAAAATAAACTAAACTTTTAATTAAATTTTTATAACAAAGCTTTTGTGACTTGTTTATACATATTTTTTGATTGCTTTGTAAAAACTTTTTTCATTTTTCTATTTGATTTTCATTTTTTGTACTCCCTCTGCCTTGCTATGAGATCTTCTGGCATCCCAAAAACTAATATTACGCATACGCCATGGTAACCTGAAGCGCCAAAAGCACAAAATAAAAAAACGCAGCAAGAGGTGCATGCAAATGCATTTTGAGAACATTTTAAGTTGACTACAAGGAAATTACACCACCAACGCCCGACACTCTACAAAAAAAAAAAAAAAAAAAAGTTTACTCCTCGAATTGGTGGAAGGGAAATTCTCGTTTTTCTCAACCAACACTTTTTCCCGCTTTTTTCCCGCTTTTTTCCCGCCTTTGCCCCGTCCAACGTTTTCACGCTAAAGCGCTTTTTCAAAAGTTCTTCAAAACTCAATTCGCGTTTGCAGTTTCTACCCCTCGCTGCCGCAAACATTTTTTTATTTTTATTTTTTTTTTCTGGTCTGGCAACAGACCTTCAAGGTGTTTTCCTATTTTTGGTAGGGAAATTCGAGCTGGTAGGTCTGCCAAATAAGCCAAAGGCATTTAAACATGGCCAACAAAAAAAAAGAGAACGAATGGAAACACATTTCCCCTCTTTCCATTTGGCAATTTTTCCTTTCCTGCAGCTATTTCGAAATGCATATTCATTGCAAAAATTTATTGGGAATATTGCGTAAATATTTTCATTCATTATGGTACATACATGATGTTATAGTTCCTTTGAGAAAAAGCTACCTTTTGAGAGGTGATTCTTTAAATAATAATTATAAACATAGTATAGTATCGAATCTAATATATAGTTCTATACATGGTATAAAATATTTTTGATCTACAACACTGCTTTCCATCGAGAAAAGCAAGGAAAAATCCTGCAAAAAGCACTAAAAACTCAGTAGAAAAGAAAAGCAAGCTGAAAGCCGCAAAAGAAAAAGTAAAATTCAACAGAATCATTCGCAACTAATCAAACGCGAAGCAAGCCAAAGGCAGCGAGACTTTCAACTCTCACCGCCTACAACACACTACACTGACAGAAATCGGGATAACGGGCTTGGCAGAGCGATGCTATGTATATAGTGTTCCCCCCGCCCTATTAAGATGTTGTAATTGTGGCCGAAAAATTGCTGCCAAGAATATTCGCCAGAATTGGCAGCAGTCTCGGCCAAGAAGATGGGGCCAACATGCGGCCAAGTGGCGAGCCAAAAGCATGTTATCCTCCAATATATATTCAGTATTCGTTCCTATTCGTCCTTCGTCCTGCGGAGCCAATCTGCGTGCCTTTGTGAGCATTTGCCAAGATGCAATCCCAAGAGGGGAGTGGGGGGGTGGGGAGGGGATGAACAGGAAGGACTTCCTTCCCCTAAAGCACCCGCCATCCTTGCAGATCCGTTTTCTGCGCCTTTTTGCTGACCAGCCGCAGGCGTGCGAACATTGTGAACCATGTTTGGTCCTTGCCAATTGCCAGGACCACAAAAAGCCGCAAAAAAAAAAAAATCGGAGGAATTGGTAAACGAGAAAATAAGGACGAAAATGATAAGAAAACCCGCCCAAAGATTCAAATTCAATATATTTTTTTAGAGATGGAAACTGTAATGATTACAGTGCTAGGGAGAGATGGGTGGGGATTTAAGAGTTTTAAGAATTATATTTATACCCGGTACTTTTTAAAATTAATTATTATTTTCTGAGAAATTGTATATTGATTGTGGAATTTTTAGAAAAAAGAATAATATTCATAAAATATTTATATAATTAAATTGATACAATGTACAATTTACAAACTACAATATTAAAATTATAATAATACTCGGTACTCATCATACCCGGTACTCATGATACCCGGTACTCATCATACCCGGTACTCATCATACCCGGTACTCATCATACCCGATACTCATCATACCTAGTACCCATCATAGCCTCCCTAATTTAAAATATCTTTAATATTTTTAAAGCTTCAATAAATCCTTATCCCTGGATTATATCTCTCCCTTTAAATCCAACCTCCGATTGCGATTGAATAAAATTATTGAAGCACAAAAAAAGGCAAAACTAATTAATTACCGTTGCCTAAGAACTGTTTATTAAACGGCCTATCCCAAAGGCACATAATCCCTTTTTATGCTCTCTCCAAATCCTTTAAATAGTATGGGTAATTCATAAAGTATTTTATGGGCCCTTGTACCCCTTCTTTTGATGTTCCAGGTAATTTTGCATTGACCCCCAACTCCACTCTCACCCTTAACCCCCCAGTGCGTGTGTGTGTGTGGTTGCCACTGGGCGCTGATGCGTTAAAGTGCTGTGTCCCTTTTAGCCTTCAACCTCTCGACCGTCTACAGTCTCAACGTTTTGCTGGTTTTGCATATTTTTCAATAAGAAAATATTCTCTGATGCATTTTATATGGCAATCTAAGAACGTCTGGCCCTGGCACTGGCACACAGACACTGGGGCTGCCCACCGACCGAAATCAGTTTATGTTTGGCTTACAAGCCAAAAGCCGCTCCTTTCGATCCTGTCTGGCTTATCCTTGGCCGTCCCGCCGTCTCAAAGGAGAATCCTTTTCAAAAAGTCATTTTGAGCGACAGCCAAAGGAACATACAAGTCGACAGGCACTTAATCTGTCCAGGATATACAATATGAACTTCAAAAAATAAAAAAAAAGTAAAGAGTTTGAAAGGAAAAGAGTTTTTTAAGGATAAAAAAACTAAGACTTCTTCAATTAATAGCCTTATTACAAGCAAATCTATTGACTGAAAACATTAAATGTTGGCAACAACTTTATTATTGCCATAAATAAGGAAAAGGTGCGTCCAGGGTTGCCACGCCAATGATAAAACACTGCGGATATTGGGCCACGTAATGCGATAAGAATTATATTTATAGGCGAGGCAAGTGCATTTAATAATGATATTTTCCGCCAACGAGCTGCAAAAAATTTATGCAATAAAATGCCATTGCTCTTGAATGAGGGAGGGTGAACGAAAAAAAAGAGTTGCCAGGCTAAATTATGATGCAGTAAACTGTCTTTATTCCTTCTCACTCTCTCTCTATATATGTTTGTTTGTTTGTTGGTTTGTCTGTTTTTAATGTTTATTGCCCTAGCGCCACCTGATTAAGTTATTATATTATAATTATATTACCAAGCCAACTCTGATTCTCTCCATCTCGCTCTATATCGTTCTGGCTCTGTCATTTGATTGTATTCCATTAATGGAGTACATTGGCTGCTGTTGCTGTTTCATAATATTTTTGTTAAAATTAATTGTTGCCAGAGGAATGAAAAATGTTTGCCAGCCTCCATTCACCAATTGCAATATAAATAATATGAAAATTGTAAAAATAATGTAAGCGATTCCTTTTATAAAGGTTCATATGGGTGTTTTTAAAAGTTTTAAGTCTGATTTAATTCCCAGAAGGAAAGTGTAATGATTAAGAGATTAATGTTAATGGGAATATTGTAAACGTGAATGAATGGAAGTCTCGCGAAATAATTAAAGTTTAATTTGAACGAATCTGGTCACTCTAACTACATTTTTGTTTTTAAAAATAGTTACCAGAATGTAAGTGTAATAATTAACTAATTTATGGTTTTTATTTGGCTTTTTTTGTGGGTATATTCAAAGGCAAAATGAATGGTTTGCAAAGTCTCTAAAAATATTTAAAGTTTAATTTGAGAGAGATGGTCTCACTAATTGCCTCTTTGATGTTTAAATAACTTCTGGTCACACTTTCCTCCACAAATTTTTGATTTGGCCTAAGATAGACTATGGCTTCAAGAGATCTTTGTATGTGGAATAGGCTCGACTGGGGAACACACTTCATCAAAAAAACATCAATACCTCCTCCACCTCATTCAGGTGGTATGGAAAGTAGCTCCATAAAGCGTTACCCACTTGGGAACTATCAAAACTAATTAATCAGTAAAGCCGATTGACAAAAGACTGGTGATCCAATCAAAACCCAATTTGGAGTCACTCATCGAACAGCCTTCGGTGTCATTGTGGATATTAAACCCCCACATAATTTGGTCAAAACAATGCCCAGCCGGAATTGGCCAACAATGCCAGTACGAAGAGTGACATGAAAGGATATTATAACCAGACAGGAGACAGGACTAAAGAGAAACTCTTATTAGCCAGAAAGACCAAGAAAAAAAATCATACTCGAGTTTTGTTTTTGTTATTTTTTTATAGTCAGTTTCGGTGTCATATTTAAGCAATTTACTTTGCCATTGAGTGGCGGTGTGTGAATGATATGCCAGGCAAACAATGGCTGAAAGAGACGGCTACAGGCAGTGTGAAAGAGATGGTGGTGGTGCTCTGAAATTTATGCTGTAAACGCCGCATGCAAATAATGTTAATTTAAATGCGAGTATCATCGTCACTGGTGGCATGCAACACATACACGAAGCAGCAGCAGCAGCAGAAGAAGCATCAGCATCAGCAAGCTGCAACCTGCAACACCAGAAGCATACTAATACACAGACATGTTCATACACGTTCACAGACACGTTCAAACACGTTGCTCATACACGCTCATACACGTTCATACATACTCTTACTTGCCTATATGAGAGTATACAAGTTGACAGTCAACACAGAGAAACGACCAACATCAAATTCCCTACCCATTCTCTAGCAAAGTTTGTCCTTCGTCCTGGGCCTACAAAATCTATATATCCTTTCAAATAAATATCCTGTTAGCCAAAGTCTTGCTTCAAAGTTTATAGTTTACAATGTTTATTGCTTATTTTTGCTTTGTGAATTATTGAAAGGTATTATAAGTATTGGATCGGTCTCTTTGGAAACTTTAAAGGGCATTTAAGGGACATATAGTAGTACATATAGTAGCTCATTTTTTTCATAAAATTGTAGCATACTTTTTTGTAGACCAGAGGCATAGTTTTCATAGTGTCTGGCCGGGTGCTTCAAAGTGTTTTTTTACTTGTTTGCTTTTAAGAGTTTAAACCACACTCGCACATGGCCATAAAAAACATTGATACAAATATATATATGTATATATATATATATAAAGAGTGGAATTTAAATATATATTTAAAACAGATATAACAGCAATGGCGATGGTGGTTCGCAATTTAAAGCGCAATTAAGTTTTGTGGCATAGACAAAAGTCAGAGGCATGTACACAGGTGTATCCTGTCGTCGGTCGTCTATTATGTGCCCCTTGGTTGATGTTGCCTTTTGCGATTAAGCCGATAATGATGATGTTGATAAGGTTGATAATGAGGCTGCTTAACGATGATACTTTGGCAGCCATTACAGGGACTCTGGAGTGTGGAACTTGAGCCTAAAAATACACTTCTTCAAATAACATATCTTTCAAATCAAATCTTTTGACAATTTTCTTGCAAAATTGTTGCATAATTTTCACACAAGACAGCCCAGTCTTAATTTAATTAGCATTCACACGGCAATCAATCTTAACAAATCTGGCGAATCATCTTTCCTTTCCAAGAACACTGCCCGGAAGGCAAAATAATAATAATAATAATAATACTTGTAATAGTCCTGTAAGCCGAGCTGAGGCAAGCTAGAAAGGTGAAATACATGAAAAATTAATTATCTGTCAGCTCGGGGGGAGCGATGATGGAGCTGCTGACTAAAATGAAATTAATTAGAAATTCATCAAAAGTATTTTGTCGCCCAAGATTAATAGGCTTAGTAATGGTCCCTTTTCCAAAATCAATTTTCTTCTTCCCAAAAAAGTTACCCTTTTTAAAATAAAATCTTTTCCCATTTATTTACATTTTTCATGGTGACAGCATGTCAGGTGCATAAATGTGTGGAAAAATCTTGGAAAATTGTCAAATAAACAGATGTAGTATAGTTATTTTTTTTTTCTATTTATTTCTTCTCGTATATGTATATGGGCTTTATGCATTTGTTGCTTGTCATGTTCCGGGCCAAGTGTTGGGATAATTGTAGCTACTGTAAGGGTGTTGCTGATGTAGCCGATGCTGCTGCTGCTCTTGCTGCTACTGCTGTTGTCCCACTTGGTTTGGCGGTTTGTGGTATTTGGTGGACACAATCCCTCCCCGTATATACCCAAGGCCCTTTGCAGCCCAAAAGCTGAAACCAAAGCCAAGCTCGGTTCGGTTACGGGCCGCCCCGGTTGTTTGGTTTTGCTAGTCAAATTACCAAAAATGCCAAATGTGAATCGAGGCTGGGACAAGAACACCAAAAGCAACACTAGCAACACTAGCAGAACCAGCAACATCGGCAACATGACAGCCACCATCGTTCTTACTCTTTCGTTTGCTCCCTATTGCCGTCTCTTTTCCTGCCAGAGCGCTATGTGGCTAATTACTTTCGAAAGTCAAGTTATTAGCGTGATTACAAAGGCATTGCACATGAGCCAGGACACCAGCAACAGCAACAGCAACAGTAACAGCAACATGCAACAGCAACAGGAAGGCCGGGAGTGGAAGAACAAGAAATGGAAGAAACAGATACAGGGGGTGGAGGCAGTGGGCAGGGGGGGAAAGTGAGCGGAAAAAACAACAAAACCTGCCACAACTGTGGTTCGCACTTTGGGGTACGCCGGGAATTTTATTTTTCAGGGGTTTCTGAAACAAATATTTCTTTAAGGGTGTTTGTAGAAAAATTTGAGAGAAAAAAAAATGCTTAAGTTTTTTAAATAAAATTAATGGAGAATCAAACGATGAAACCTATAAGGTTTAACATCCAAGAATTGCATCAAAACTAAAGAGTATAGAATGGATTTATTTTGGGAATCTATACATTAACATGGTGTTTTAAAAATAATTTTGAAAAAATTTAAAAAAAAATATGTTTATTTTTATATTTTTATGCAGATTAATGGAGAATCGAAAGGTAAATCTTTTAAGATATTTTTCTCAAGAAACGGATAAGAACTGACAAAATAATAGACAATCTTGGGAGCTATATAGACTCTATATTATTATATCTATTATATCTATCTATATTATAGAGATACTGCGATTTTTTGAAAAAAGGGATCTGCCAAATTAAAAAAACAAAAATCTTTAAAAAAAGTAATCTAATTTTTTTAACGAAAATTTATGTAGAATCGCAATACAAGTCTTTTAAGGGCTTTCTTTTAAGAATTGATTAAAAACTGACAAATATATGGACATTACTGTAAGCAATTTGGGGCCATTGCGATTTTTAGAAAATCTATCATCTATCAAAAAAAAATATAACATCAACATTTTGATGCAAATAAACGCAGAATCGTAATAAAAGTATCCTTCGAAGAATTCCTCCCAAGATTCAAATGAAATCTGACCATTTTATAGCCTTCGCAAGGATTATATTTTTCAAAAAACATAAAAACCAAATAAAAATAACCACTTTTAGCACCTTTTTAAATACCTTTCCTTGCCAAAAATCCATGAAATAGCAACTGAAATATTTCCCCCAAACCAAAGGACACTGTGCCAGGTCCTTGCAAGGCAATAACAACATCAACAAGGCGCAAGCCTTACATGAAAATTAGCCAAGCGAAGGCTAAAGGCAGGGGCGTCCCCGTTCCTGTGGAATGGGAAGTAGAGGGGGGGCGTGTGCCAAGCCAAGCCAAGTGTCGCTGGCGGTGAGCCCATGTGGTTTCTGTGTGGCAATTTCACTTTAGAGGCTGCTGGAGAGGCCATGGAGCACATAATAATAAAAATTACTATTAAAGAGGGGGGAAAACCATTTTTTTCGTTTTTTTTTTTGGCTAAAAACAGTGTAATAGTGTAATTGGCTTGGCAGTTAAATGCCGCCAACAATCAGAGAATCGCCATCATCATCATTAACATCAAAATTCAACGTCAGCCGTTTTGATTTGATTTTCAAATTGTGCCAAATCTTTTTTTTTTTATCCATTTTTTTTTTTGTTTGGTTGGTTTTTATTGCAAACATGTGTGTGATTGTATGTTGAGCTGGTCACATTTTAATTAGCGTGGATATTAATTGCCACCAATTAAGGGACATTTTCAAAATGGACAAAATTGATAATTACAGAGAAACGTACACAAAATGCAGGGAGAAGAGAAAGGAGAAACCAGGAAGCAGATTTTAATTATTCAATTTAAAAAAAAATGTAAATTTTTAAATAAAAAAAAATAAAGCTTTAAATAAAATATCCTTTTAAATAAAATTCTTGTAGCTTTTCAAGTTGGCTTTAATTAGCCAAGTAGTTTTCTCGATTCTCTGAATAGTTGAGGGTTTTCTCTTCTATTTTTACTCAAGTTTATTGCTTTCTAGTTTAGCCATTGTTTTTGTTTTTATTTTTTTTTTCCCCCTATTTTTATTTTTGTATTTTTGTTGTAATTACATTAACACATTGTGCTTGTTAACAAACAACTTTTGGTCTTTGGTGCGTGTATACTTGGGCATTCCTAGCTGGATCCGGATCTGGACCTGATTCCTGGACCATGGACCATGGAGAAAGTTTTTCTTTACTCGCCCGGGGACTAACTAAGCCATGCCCTCCCATTATCCTGCCCATATCCTACTACAAAAGTTCTAGGGGGTGTGTACAATGTGGGTGTGTGTGTGGGTGTGTTTTCCAGAGGCAAGTGCAAGTCAATCAGGCAACATAATGAACTAATTGAAATAATTGCCTGGCTGCATAGTTAAAATGTATAAACAATGTTTGTAAACACGAGACTTGAACCAACAAGGACATGGTTACAAGCGAACATCCTTTTTATTTGTATTTTATTTTTTTTGAGTTTCATGCACTGGAAAAAAAAATTATATGATGCTGGACACACTAGGGGAAACAATTTTAAGCAACAGGGCACACTAATGAATAAATAATAACAGGGAAATTGGCACACTTTTTTTTAAATAACAAGAAATACATATTAATCTTAAGGGCAAAAATTATTTTTATTTTATTAAAAACTTAGTTTTTTAGTTAAATTTTTAAATATATTATTTAAGGTTATTTTTTTCCCCTTTCAAATGGTATCTTAAATTTCCATAGCATACTTTTTTGGCCTTGCAAGTTTCCAAAGCTGGCAGAACAACAACTTGGAAATTCATTTCATTTAAACGCTTTCCTTAGCCAAACTATCTCTGTGGAAAGAGAAGGCTATAATGTGCGGGATAGAGAAGGCATGCATGGGGCTTTCAGAAGGGGGGGTACCTCTTGTACCAGCCAGCAACATTTAATGGACGCTTGCCTTTCCCCAAAAACTTTTCCTTTTTTTTTTTTTTGTAGGTTGGAGGGCTGCAAGTGGCAAAGTCAGAGGCGGTTGGGGGGGAAATGGGGGGGAGGCGCCCAGTTGCATGTGGGCAGTGGAAGGGCTTGGGCATGGGCGAGGGCGTCTGCCTGGCAGCTTAGGCTAAGGAGACGTTGACGCCGCTCAAGCTGAAAACGTTTCCAAAACACAAAAAAAAAAGAATTACTTTTTATTTTTTTTTTTTATATATTTTTTGTAGCTGCCTCTTCCGCTTTCTAAGGAAGTTTTTGGGAGGTGAGGGCGTGGTCGTACTTTTTTTGGAAACTTTTTCACAGCAATCTAACCGTTTATGCACTTGAAAACTATCGTGCACCTAGGTACAGTGAGAACTGGATAAGAAGGGCTGGTACTTCTTGAATACATTTCTATTGATTTATCGAAAAAAATATTTAGAAGTATAACTATTGAGGTTTATCGATTAAAAAGGAAGAATGATGAGAAAACTTTGACTTATCGATAAAAATATGAATAGAAAACCCTTGAGATTCATCGATAAAAAATAAGAAGAATCATTTTTGGGAGTACTTTGTTTATCGATAAAGAAATAAATAAAAGAAATTTGGGACTTATCAATATAAAATTTTATAAAAACCCTTAAGATGAATACACGATTAAGGAAAATAATGATGTATCGATTAGTTTAGTATTTATCGATAAAAAGCTTATAGGAAAAGTTATTCGAATATATCAAAAAAAAAGACAAATCCTTATAGTCTTTCCCATTAAAAAAAAGTCCTATAAAAAACAACCAAACTTAGTCAGCATTTACTGTGGCAGTCTATTGCAAGGGTTTTTAGGGTCTAGAGGGGAGAGTATGCCCCATAAGGTCACGGTATGAGGCATGAAGGGGTCAAAGCGTTTGGGGCACTCAACCGTCAATACGTGATAAAAGTTTTGCTGCTGCTGCCGTTTCCGCTTCAGTCAAGGAAAGCAAAAAAAAAAATAGAAAAACTACATAGAAACGAGTACAGAAATCCAGTAAAAATGCACTAAAATATTTGAAATGTGCGTGCAGGAGGTAGGTATGTAGTACCCAGCCCCTAAACTGCCCCCACTGCCCTCCAGAACACCCGACGCCACTGGTCCACGAAATTGAAGGGGAAACACACGTAGGGGCACGCCGACACAAAAGTCTGCCCATAGAAACTTGTTAAAAGGTAATTGATACAAAATGACGTTGAAATTGAAGTTGAATTCGAGTCCTGCCACATATGTCTGTCCGTTTCATTCTTTCATTCCAGCTACCTATCTCTTTCTAGTGGGCAGTGAAGCAAAAGTTTCAGTTTCTCGAATCGAATGTCCGCAGCAATTTTCTATTTCTATTTAGCCCAAAAGAAATTCCCACAAAAACCATTTAAAGTTATCGATAATAGACCAAAAAAGAATAAAAATGGGAGTTTGTTTTTTTTCTTAAGTGGGAGTTACGGAATATCCATATATATATACGTACGTATATCCATTCGATATGTTGGTAGAGTCAAATTTAAAGCGAGCCAAACAATAGACAAACAAATGAGAAAAGCAAACCCAGAAGTTTTGCTTTCCGGGAGAACAGAATAAAAAAAAAAAAAAAAATCGAAAAGAAAATAGAAAATGCAAAGGAGTCCAAATAGATGGGTGGTGGGGGGAAAACGGTTGGGGCGAAATGGGGGTTAGATAGAGGCGAAGCCAATAGCAGACAGTTTTGCTAATAAACAGAAATCGAGGAGCGAGGAAATTTTCATAGCAAATTGGTTTCGGCTGCGATTGCGATTGGTTTCAACTTCAAATCGGAAGGCACAAAAGAAAACTAAATCAAAATGCAAAAGAGTGCACTGAGAGAAGAGGTTTTCGATTTTAATTATATGAACTTTATTTATCAATATTATATATATCAATATATTTATTGAAATATTTTTTATTTAAGGTACCTTGAAGAAACATCTAGGAATACCAGACAGAAAAATAAAATATAGAAAATCGTACTCTTCCCTTGTCATCCTTGTATATCGATATTTAAAAAAAATCGTATTTCTATCTATCGATATTTTTAAATAGAATTAATTTTTTATATTTTTCCAAGAACCTTTCGATTAATGTTACTAAAAGAAAGGTCTGCGATTATATCCATCGCATGGAAGTCGTATCGCATCTTCTCACCTGTATATCTTGTGATTGTTGTCTATCGATATTATCGCCAATGTATGTCTTAGCCTATAGATACTTTTAAAATATTTTTAAAATTTTTTAAAAGAGATCTATGATAAACAGACAGAAAAAAAAGACGTGGAATTCACGCTCTTTTCCCCTATAACTTTTGTGATCTTTGTCTATCGATATTATAGCAAAGTTCGACTTAGCATATCAATAAGTATTTATCTAAAAAAAATTATAAAGTATTTTTCCAAGTATTTCCTTCTATTTCTATTTTTCCTTCTGTTCAGGTAACTTAAAGAGTGCTCTAGGATAATAAGGCAGGAAAAAAACCAGCCAGGAAGTCCTGCTCTTCCCAACATTTCCTGCCCTTTAGCTTCAGGCCCCCCTTTTTATACCCCCACCCATGTGTCCGTTGCTCAGACAAGCGGAAATCCTTTTCATGCCAATTTTTACGGAAGCGGCCATATTTGTGGTAGATAATCGGTTTGCGTCTTCGACTTATCCGCTACTACTACCACCACTGCCCGTCTCTTTCCTCGCCAACTCGGCTGTCTCTTTCTCTTACGGTCTTCTCGGTACCCTTGCTGAGTTGGCAGCTGTTGCCCGTGTTGTTGTTTGTTGGACGCACTTGCTTCACTGAACTTTGACCGCAGATTCAGAAAAAAACGGCCCAAGACGGCCCAGTTTTCTGCTGATGTATTGGCCATTATTTTTTTTTTTTTTTGGCCATTTTGTTTGATTTTATTTGCCAAAGCTCAGCGAATCTTTCACTCAAGTCCTTCTCAATGAATCCTAAGCAAATAATATCCCAGTCAAGGAGTCTTATTTTTGTTGCCCTTTCGGGTAAGCTTTTAATCGAGTTAATTGCATTTAACTGCTGGAATATGAGCCCTTTCAGGGCTGACGGTTATGAAAACGAGATTGCACTTCACTGAGTTTCAGAAAGCTCTTTACCCTTTATTTTATCAATCAATCCATTAGAATGGCTTTCTTTTAAGGCCCAGAAAATAAATATTTACTTTTTTTTTGGTTGAAAACTATTTACCAAAATCCTAACCGAAAAGCCTCAGACATATTCCACATACGCCCTGTTGGCCCCCGCCAGGGAATGAGTGGGTTTTGCTAAAAAGCCACACAGGTGCGCACTTACCGTGCTCGCCGCCCCCTCCTGCCCCTCGGCAGAAGCCACCTGGAAAGTAAATTGCATTTTATATTTTAATTCGCACATTTATGGTTTGGCATGCTAAAGAGGCCACGAAGAATACTGGAGCAACAACAAAAGTTTTCTCCAAAGGCAACAAAAAAAAAAAAAAAATACCTAAATAGGAAAACTGAAAACTAAAAACTAAAAACGAGAAAAGAAAGCGAAACGAAACGGAACGAGTTCTGGACTGAAATCCTTGAAAGCATCTCCTGCAGCAAACTCATACATATGAAGGTAAAAGTATTATAGAAATAATATGCACTTTATGTGCCACACAGAGAGAGAGAGAGCCACAGGTCGAGTTTCTGTTACCTCTTCCTCAAAAAAAAAAAAAAAAAAAAAACTACAAGTCTGGCGGGAAACGTAAGCGAAACGAAACTAAACGAGGCGAAAGCCAAAACCAAAGCCAAGGGCGTTGCAGGACATAAAGGATATGCACTTATGCTCTTTGCGTTTGTACATGCCAGTGGTATTCCACTATTTGAGTGAGCACGAGTGGCAGTGTGTGTGGCAGCAATATGCTTTGCGGAGTGCAGCTGCTGGGGATATGTAGCATTTGCCAAAATTAGAGTGACCAAGGTTTTTTAAGATAATAAAAATACATTAATTAGAGAAACTAATATTACTTGGAGTTTAAACAAGAAACAATTATTTTTGAAGAAAAATATTTTTTTAAATCACTAAGGCTTTTGGTCACACTAAGTTATAAAAGTTGTCTGCTTTATGGTCATATTACTTTAAAATAATTATAAAAATATTCATAAAAAAGACCTCTAATTAAGTAAAGCTATTTCTTTTAATCACTTATACTTTTGGTCACATTATTTTGAATAAATTTTAATATATCTCTCTCTCTAAGACCTCTGGTCACACTCCAATTTTTTGCTTACAATTATATACCGTCTGCCACCCTGCCCTTCTTCTCTGGCCAGAGTTAAGTTTGGTCAGACGTGGCTTAACTTGAACAGTTATGTGTTTTTGCTGCTACTGCAAGTAAATTTGCATGTGTAACGGTCAGTCGTCAGCTGTACAATTCTCCCCCTCGACTCCACCACACCCCCTCAAGCCCACCACTATACCGCTTGGCTCACTACCCTGGCCCGCCCCTGGTAGTCCTTGCCACCAAAAAGCCAGAACAGCTGACAGTCTCTGTGTGAAAAATGTAATTTCAACGTTATCCTGACGTAATGCCAACGTTATCTGCTTGCACACGCCTCAGTGTCAGAAAGAGAGGGCGGGAGTGATTGGGTGGGGGAGTGAAAGAGATGGCCAGAGGTTATGCATATGTTGCTGTTGCTGCTTTGTCTGCCACTTTCGGTTCAATGTCTCAGTGTGTGGGATGTCCACGTTTCAAAAATATATATAGTATATATACATATACTATCAAATAACCATTTAACACTCGGGGAGCTTACTTTTCTTTATTTTTCTTTGAGAGGCCTCTCTTTGTAGCCTTTTAATTTAAGAGTATCGGGTATAAATATTAATCGATATTTATCGATTATGTAAATTTTTTCAATTTTAAGATTTATAAATATTTCTATTGAATAGAATATTATATATCTTCTGGGAATACAACTGTTTTTTTTCGGTAATTTATTATTTGAAAGGGTTTTGAGTATAAATAAAATGTTATCGATAATTATCAATTATATAAATATTTTTAAATTTTAAGAAATTGAATTTTGGAATACCTTTTATTTTCCAGTGAACTTTTGTTATTCACTTTTCCAGTTAACTACAATACCAACTGCTGGCCATGCATCCCTGTTGCACTTATGCATCATAACCAGAAATTCTGTCACATTGTTGGCAACAAATTTTGGTTTATATTTATTGCATAAATTTTGATGGTCATAAAATGGAATTTGCCATAGACGAAATTGTTTTGAATTTTAATTTACTTGTCAGAATGGGCAAACAAAAACAAGACCACCACCTAATACGGTTTCATCGCCGACCATACCATAGAGAGAGATGGGAACACAGATATACAGAAAGAGATGGCACATGAACAGGTGCCAAAGGCAATGTAATAATAACTAAAATGGATTTTAGCTGTCACACTGGAATTCAAGGCAAAGTAACCACTGAAAGTAAGCCTTCTCGGTCATTATTAATTGGCAATTGTGTTAATGCAACAAATGAATGGCAATGCACTGTAGTCCTGTAGTCCACACTAGCAAGGATGCGGATGCATGATGTCCTTTTGCTCTAATCATCTGCTGAAATATTCTCCCAAATGGAGGCGTACTCGTACATATAGAAATTGCACTTTGATTTCCAGTTCTATAGTTCTACAGGCAAAGCAAAGGCGAAAGCAAATTAAATGACAGAGTTCTGGAGAGCCTTGAAAGGACAAAGGAAGCGAAAAGGAAATGTTGAATGTGAAACGAAAGGACATCCTTTTCCTTTTGACCAGCTGAAGCGGAAATACTTGAAACATGTTTATTCTAGTATTATTTTTGTTTACTTTTCTGAATAGAAATTTAAAGGAATATTCCTAAAGGCTAAATCTTGAGGATAAAAGGCTGAGATTTAAACCAAAAGAACTAAAGCTAAGAATTAAATAATATTACTTGTTTAATTGAATTGTTTCATGTTCAGTTTGATGGATTGCCAAAAAAAAAACCCTTTCCTTTTTCTTCTCAATCCTTTAGATAAATTGGCGCTGGACAAACACTCTTATTCCATGTAATCTATTCCTTGTCTCCCCCGCCTTGTTGTGTCTGCTGTGTTTGCCCAATTTTTGGGTCAATTCAATTTGTGGTTTATTTATATGTTACAGCTCGGACAGCTGTACCGTCATTTCCCACCCACAAACACACACAAAACTCTCTCCCACTCCCAACAGAAAAAAAAAAAAAAAAACACTAGATGCTTTTTTCATCCACTATTTCTAAATGAATTCGATCAAGGCATCAGTTGGAGTCTCCTCCCTCTGGTCTATTGACTTTGATGAGATATCGAGAGTTGGCGGACAAATCGGTCTTCGTCCTTGCGAAAGTCTCCTCCTTGTTGTCTCTCAGTTTTGGCTCAAACGCCTGGGCGCTAATGTTAAACGAAGTCAACCACTTTTGTTGATTCCCTTTTGACTTTCGTCACTTAAAGTGCTAAACAAATTTTGGCATTCAAGTAATTTCAGACACTGTAACTAGAGGATACTAGCAGATACTAGAAAGCATCCTGGATTTGGATGCCTTTACAATTCTCCCATTTCACTTTTAATTTAATTAAAATCCCCCCAAGATTTCTTACCTTTCTTAAAACAATGCATTCCATTAAATAAATTTGTATTCTTAGTTCTACAAGTAGTTTTGTGTTTTACCTGAAACGAAAAGGATAAAATTAACATGAATATTGTTGCAATTACATATTGTGTTTGTTTCAAGCAAAACAAAGGAAGGGAAACAAGTTACCATACATACATGTTTCCATTTCAAACAAATTTCTACAATTTGTAAGTAACATTATTGAAAATTTGTTTGAGAGAAAATGCCACAATTCTGGTTCCCTTAGAAAACATAATTGGTTTGCTTTCAAAAAAGAAACAGAAAAAAAACAATGGAAACCGAAAGCAAATCTTTGGGTTTTAGAGAAATTTTGGCAATGCCAATGTTTTTTTGTTCGAGAGTTTACTGGTTCAACCTTTATGTTTCATATTTTCCACAATTTTAAGGGAAATTTTTATTAAAATGTGATACTACAGGGATACTTATGTTGATGGAAAAAGGTTAGACTTATAAAAAATATAAAATTATATTATTTCAACTAATCATAAGCTGGTCTTGAACACCTTTTTTAATTTTTTCATGATGATAAGGGTAAAAAGCTATTTCCTTTTAGGTAAAAGCTGTTCTTTCACTCTAATATTTAATTATACATATCTATAAGACTTCATCTACATACATATAAGTCTCTCAAAAATAAATTGGGTTAAGATTTAAGATTTTTAGTTTTCGATTATTTTTTGGAAGATTAACAAATCCTTCCAGTCTTTAAAATCTATTAAGCCTATATAGGTTTCCTAAATCTATAATTTAGTAAAGTTCATTAAAAATAAAGTGGGTTTGAAACTCCTTGAGTATATTTTTAATTTTTTGTATGGAAATATATTTTGTTTAAATTTATTTTTAATTTTTCGACTCTTTCCTAAAAAAAATACCAACATCCTTCATAGCCATTAACTACTGTGCCCACATGGACATTTGTCTGGAACTAAAATGGCGCGCTTGGCTGCACTTGAAATGAAGTTGTCTGTGTGTCTGACTGTCACAGTGTGTGTGTATTTGACGGTGGCTATGTGTGTGTGTGTGTCTTTTGTGCAATATCTTTATATATGTATGTTTGTATGTATAGAAATGTCTGTGGCCTGTTTTCTTCACCGTCTGTGCTCTGGGCTGTATTTAATATTTTTCTGCTTGCATTCAAAGCAATTGCGGACTGCTTTTCATTTGCAGTCACCGCACTGCACTTCATGCACCTCCCACAAAAAAAAAAAAAGAATTATATATATATGTTTGTGTGTAGTTATAGTTGCATGTATGCGTCTGAAACTAATCTCATAAATCCCAAAGGTAAATATACACAAACAAGGAAAAACGTTTAAAAAGAATTGCTCAAAACTTTTAGTCCTGCCAGTAAGGATACATTTCTGTGGCACTGTCACTTTATATTAAAATAAATAAATAAATACATAGAATTTATTTTTATTTTTTTATTCCTATGATCTCGGTGGAAATGTATTTTATTTCTATTTAATTTGTGGTCTGAATGGTACTGTGTTGGAAACTAAATGATTTCAGTTTGGCTATACTCTTGATATTCAGACATGAAGCAAAAGAGATGGAGGTAGAGTAAAAAGAGAGAGAGACAGAGATCTCGAGGGAATGTGCCCATATAGAAAACATAAAAAATGTATTCACACAGAAATCTATATGAACGCTTAATATCGGATGCAAATATTCAGCAGTCGAATGTGAATTCCATCGAGGCATTCAAAACGATTGAGTTTTCTTCTTTTTTTTCTCCTTTTACTTTTAGGCAAATAATCGAATAATTTTCGAGTCCATAAGCCGGTCGCCTGGGGTCTTGTGCCAGAAACAAGGATGTTCGAAAAAGAGGAGCCAGTGGCCAAGGAGCCCAAGAGCTTTTTGGGATATTTTCCATAATTGTCTGGGGGATATGCAGCTGAGCAAAGTAATACAAATAAACGAGCAAGAGTTGCGGGCTAAGCCCAGTTATCGGATGATTTATCATGCTTATCTATGCATAAGATGTGCCAGATGTGACTTTGTTCAAACTTATCGATTTAATTATCACAAATTGTGAATTTATAGAGGCTATCGGCTAAGCTATAGCCTATAAGCTATAAGCCAGCTTTATGTATAGAATTTTGCATTGAAAGCTGATTAAATTGGTTGATTTTAAACAATCGATAATATGATTGTTTATTATCATTTTAAAACATCGATTTATATTGATTTAATTATCAGAACCTTTACAATTAAGGAAACTTTAAGCTATGCTACAAGAAATAAGTAAAAATGTGCATTAAAACTTTATTAATTTGTACAATCGATAATTTACGATAATAATCGTTTACTAGCCCGATTAATATCGATAATATATCGAATTATTATCACACATTTTAAATAAAAAGAAGCTTCAGTTATTGCTTCAAGCTTCAAACTAAGAATTTGCATTCAAATTCGACCAATTCGATTTATTTTAAGATTATCGATAATATATCGATTTATAATAATTCGCTTTAAGATCAAAAAGATTTTTAAAACCCTTTAAAATCGAATTTTCTTTTTCTTTCTTCAGGTAGCCTTTTCCTTCTTGATTTTCAATTTAATTTTATTTTTCTACTCCATTTGTTTTCGAACCCATTTTCGATTGAACAACACTTTTGGGGGAAAATGTTAAAATGTGCACGTATGTATAAGTGTTTGTGGCATCAACACACACACACACACCGTTGAGTGTTGAGTGTTGGGCAATGTCAACACCCCCCTACCACCAGAAAACACCTTTAAGGCCCCCAACCATCCCAACCATCAGCGCCACCAGCACTTGTCTAACCCTATTCCAGCCGCCCATGGCCCCAGGTCGTATGTGCGACTTATTTGCTGAATGACACACAAATTCGTTTCGGCGACAATCGCAACGCTACGCCACGACTTTGACTGGCCACCCAAAGTTATCGAATCAAGGAAGGGTGGGTGGAAGGGTGGCAAGGATATATGTGGGTGTTTGGATTGGTTCCCAAGGATGTTTGAGTTGTTAAG
Source organism: Drosophila malerkotliana malerkotliana (assembly GCA_018153235.1). Taxonomy (NCBI): domain Eukaryota; kingdom Metazoa; phylum Arthropoda; class Insecta; order Diptera; family Drosophilidae; genus Drosophila; species Drosophila malerkotliana. The sequence continues at coordinate 5,879,080 of JAECXV010000058.1, read as the reverse complement.
CTGCTTTGGGGGGCCCTCACAGAGAATCGTGTGCTGAAAAGTGGTCAAGAGCGTTGTCCATTCAGTGTTGCTCCTTTCTACTTTCTCCACGTTTTTTTTTTATCTTTTCCTTTTCAGGTTTCGTTTTTTTTTTTGTGTGTGTGAAGTCCTTCCTGCTCATCCTGTCATGTTTTCTGTGTATATATTTTTGTGCAATTTTTATGCGATACTAAATTTTGTTGCGGAAAAAAGAATGTGCAATGTGCAGCGTCATTTGATGGCAGTATATATTTTCGATTCTTTTTTATTATTTTTTTTTTTTTTTTGTGGCAAGAAAATGCGATAGCTGGATTTTGGTTCAAGTGGCAAGTGATCTGGAATTTTCACGGAATTTTCAAGGAATTTTTCTTTTAAATACAAAGTCTCTAAACAAGATTAAAGCCATTGCTCTTGTTGTTAAAAATATTATTAATATTATTATTCATTTTATTTTAGTTTCTTTGGTATTTCATTTATATTTCTTTTGGTATTTTATCTAATTATAGACATATCCTTTATGGTAACCCTAACGGGATTCTTAGTGAACTGCCTGAACTGCTCGCTCTTTGGCTTTTTTTGTGACCCACGTTGACCCTCCTGGGGCTCTTTTCCGCTCGTTTTTTTTTCGTTTCCTCTTTCTTTTTTTGTTTTGACTCGGGTTTCGTTCTTGCCTTTGTAAGGATTTCTTTTTAGATTTTTTTTTACTTTCTTTTTTTATTGTTGCTTTTTTTCTGGAAATTATTTGCTACACATGTGAAGGGTCTTTCATCTCATCTTACTCACACTTGGCAGTGTCGCAACTATTTCCATTTCTTTCTGCCATTTCACACTCACACACTCATACACATCATAAATATTCCCGCCCAAAAGTACCGTTTTGTCACTGGGAACCCCCCCAGCACCCAGCACCCATTCCAACCATCTCGCTTGCTCCTTTTGGTTTTTCGGTTTAGTTTACTGCGGTTCTTGTTGTTGTTTCTCTTTCAGTTGTTGTTGTTTTTGTTTTTGTTGTTGGTCTTGCATAGAAATTACTTTTACTGGGGAAATGGGATTTTTGTTTTGTTGCTATTTTTGTTGTCGTTGTTGGTGCAACACTGCGGCGATTATGCGACGCCAAAGCAATTTTGGCCAAAAGCAAGCGTGTGACAGAAACAGTAGCAGGGAGAAAGAGAAAAGTGTCTATTATAGACCGAGATAGATAGATGGAGGTGTGGGAAATTATTTATTTTTGGTAAGTGCATTTTTTTAATGAGATTTTTATTATTTTAAGTAATTAAATGTTTGTAATATATTTCATAAAAAATGCAATATTCAATATTTATTTCTTCTGACATTTATTGTTTTTTATCTATTTCCCCAAGCTATTTTTATATACCACTTTTTTCACATATTTTATAAACAAAATACAAATAAAAAAAAATTTAATTTATTATAAATATAAAATAAAAAATATGAGTTATAAAACTCATAAACCTTTCTCCACCTTTTAATTAGACAATTTCTCATTGGTTTTTTTATCTTTAAATATATAATTTACCTTTAATATCATAATATCCTCTTCCATACACCCATAAAAAAATTGCACATGCAGCACACGTTGCGTATGCGTGATGTCAGCAATGATTAATTAATGAAACAAACAAATGAGCGCTTAAATGAATAAAGATATTAAAGCGAAATCATTAAAAAAAAAAACCAACTAATTGTTTAAATGAAATAAATGTAAAGAATGGTAGTAGGTACACTAAATACCAGTTGGCTATAATTTTTTCAGTGATTTTCCGTGTAACTAATTAGCTTGGAACTCGTGAAAAATTAAAGGCTCTTCTAACGATTTGTGCTCTGTGTGTTGGCTCTAATGGCTCTGCTCGCAAATTGAATAATTGCATGAGTTACAAGAAAGAAAAAAATAGAGATCTAACAAAAAACTTGGGGGGGGAAAACCAAAAAGCTTGTTAAATTTCCCACGCTTCTGGAATAGGAAAGAAAAAAAAAATAGCGTATGGGGAAAAACTAATGGGTAGGAGACACAGCATACACATTCAAACAAAATCATGATAATTGAATCAAATTGCATGTCAACAGTGGATTATCAAATGGAGAGAAAGAGCTAGAGCTAGAGCTAGACAATTGGCTAGAAAGAGTGGGGGAATCGGCAGAGAAAGGGAGAAAAAATTATATAAAAATTGTATTCGAGTGATTACTAATAGAGAATAGAGAAAGTAAAAAAAGAGAAAATTATGGGGATAGGTTTCTTTATAAAATTAAATTGCAAATTTTATGGCCCTTTTTTTTTGAAACCTCATTAAGACTCAGACTTCTCAAAAGTCCTTGGAAGGAGAGAAAAAATGCTTTAACCCTTGTACTGATGATGCACTTTTTGGTCACTCCTTTCCCCTCTTGAAACTCTTAAAAACAATGAACTGCAAATTGTGTGCAAATTACAAAAATAAAATAAATAAAAAATAAAAATAAACAAAAAAATAAAGGAAAAAATATGAAAGGAAAGCAGGGAGAGGATAAATAAACAAGCAAACAAAAGGGCAACCAAGTAAAACAAATAAAATGGCTGGAAAAGCAACAGAATGAGTCAGCAAAAGAGAGAGAGGGCAACACAGAGTGTGAGAAAGAGACAGGGAGTAAGGTTAAGTGTGTTATGGACCAAAAAAAAAAAATATTAAAAAAATGAAAAGAAATAAAGTGCAACATGGCGTATGCTTTATATGTGAAGGATAATCATGTAATGAAACAAAAAAAAAGTGTAAGAAAAAATTCAATTTTAATAAAAAAAAAAATACAAAAAGAGAACACATTTTTATATTTTCCCTTTCATTAATTAATTACTTTATGGCAAGCTTAGGGCACATTTGTGGAATGAATTCGTTTTAAGATGCCACTTCTTGAGACTTTGGGCAAATATTTGCAAAAATAAATTAAATTTTTATGCTGCTGGTTACGAACTTTGACTTGTTTGCATATTACTTGAGCATATCAATTTTGTTTACATAAAACATTAAATAAACACATGAGAAGAAAGTGCAATGACATATTTAAGCATTCAACTGCGGGGCATTTGTAAGAAAAAAAATAATAAAAAAACTCAAAGTAACTCAAGACAGAGTCGAACTCGTTGCCATTTCATTTTATTTTTATTTATTTTCTTGATGATTTTTATGTCGGAAAGTTTTCTTTCAATGTGTGCTTGTGCTAGACACTGCGACTGGACTTTGTGTGTGCGAACTGCAAACTGCAAACGGCAAATGGCAAATGGCAAACAACAGCCAAAAGTTTCAATTTCTGCAATTGTTAAATTTTTGCACGCACAAGAAATAAAGATGAACGAACACACCCATGAAGCAGGAGCGCCATGCAACAATAATGTGAATGACCAGGGGACTTGGTGGCAGGACGGTTGGAAATGGAGGCAAGTGGCCAGGGAACTTGAAATCTGGAGACCAAAGACTCCGAAAGCTCAACTGCCATATTGATAATGAGGCGTAAAGTCGCTGAAAACTGAAAAATTAAACAGTGTTTCAAGTGAGGGGTATTTAATGGAAATTTTTAAAAAATATATATTACAATTTATTGATAAAAATTGGCTAAGGGCTCTGAAAAAAACATAATTTTGAAGGAGAAACATCACTGAAACATTTAATAGTACCAGGTATTAATAGAAAAATTTTAAAAATATATTTTATAATAGTTTAAATTAATATTTAGCTAAAAATATTGATGCTCTCTTAAAATGACGTCAAGAAATGATATTTCCCAAGTTTTCTAGGCCTGTCGTGGCCTAGAAACAGGTTTCATTTCACGAAATAACCTTGCACCTTGAACCACTGTGCCCGGGGTAAGTGCAAATAAACAGAAAAAAAAAGTATAAGAAAAAAACCGGGGCTCAATGCAATACTGAACATTGGCCATTAGAGGTGTACGTGCTGGAAATGCGACAAAGTAGCGGATAGCTTTCGGTTCAAATTGAGACTGCTGGACACGTCTAATTAAATCAGCATCACCTTACAGTGTAGTCCCGTCTCTCGTATTCCTCGTATTTGATCATGAGTCAGTTCGATCGATCATGCGATCGGCCTAAATTCAATTATTCCAATAAGCAGCCAAAGTGTCAAATTCAGAGACATATGATAAAATGATAAATTCAAAATCAATTGAAGATGATTGCATTCTGGTTCAAGGTTACAAAAGCTTAATATATATTTTATATTTGACTTAAGACTTTAACTTTTTCAATATTTTATCTATAAGTCGCGACTCCACTATCCATGACACAGTTTCTCCAAAAGTTCATTATCAGTTTCCAACTGGTTTTCCACCCATATCTTTTTTGTTCCCCCTTTCTTTCTGCGTATCAATTATGAGTCTTTGACTTTGCCAACAATTTCCGTTTGCAAGAAAAACTCGTTTTTCCAGACTTTTGACTCGCTTTCGAGCTCCTTGAGCGATTGAGATTTTCTTTTTAAGGCGATTTGGTTATTAAGTCGGACGACGACTACAACGATGTATAGTACACCGGGAAACCGCCCCTTCCTGTTAATTTGCATAACCTGCCATGCCATACAAGAAAGCCAAGGCATATTTTCTATTTATGTATTTAACCCTCCAAAGCCCTCAATCGCCAACTCAAACCATTGGACAAATCAATTTGCTTGACACTCACCACACAAAACGCACAAAACCGCACAAGAACATCACACTCCGATTTGAAATCGAATTGAGTGTTGATTTATTGGCCATGATCTGATTTTGAACAAACAAGAAACCCCATTTAGCGACATGTCCAGGAATAAATAAGCCAAAATACATACATACACTCACACACTACAGCCACACTGGCAGCCAGAGAGAGAGATATACAGTGTCGTTGGAAAGAGATGGGTAGCCATGTCAAATGGTGCACATAAATCTAATTGAATTAGCGTACGAAAATCAAATCAAAAAGCAAAAACACCATGCCATACAATACGATGCCATGCCAAGCCATGGAGGGAAGAGCACACATCTCACCTAAAAAATTGACCCTTTTTAAACTAAAATTCGACTAAAGACCGAGAAAAGTTGAATGAACTGTTGTGGGCCAGATCGTTGACTTTCAACATATTGCAACTCGAATAAATTATATGCAGCATATATCCATATGCAATATTGGTCAAATTATTTGCCCAACCATTTTGAAGCACCAACAAAAAAAAAAAAAATAAAAATACGACTCTTTGATAAATTCGATTTGTGAGCATTTGACAGAGATGAATGAGGAATGCCAGGAGGACGGCCACCCTAAGACTTGCTTGGAAATTTATTTATTTATTTAGATTTTTTTTTTCAAACTTTTTCTACGTGCCCAGGCAAGAGCTATATATATACATAGTGTATATATTCTAAAAATCACCCTACAATTAAATACACATTGTACTTAACATGACTTTGATTTTCGGTTTGAAGGTAAAACTCAATTTAAAGTCAATTAAATCGCTCAATTGTTCGTGAAACAGTGGCCCACAAAAGTCACTCGAGCGTATGAAAAACACATTTCTTCAATGCGTATGTACACACACTTTTCGTGTAAACTGTGAAAAACAAAGTCAACAAACGAGGAAAAAACGTGGCTGAAGAAAGACCGCAACTCATTCTAAATTATTTAGCAATTTACCAAATACCAAAAAAAAAAAACCAAATACCAAATAGCAACTCTGAACAGGCTCAAACGGTAACCGTTATGTGTATAGCAGGGCCCCCCTTAGGGAAGTGTCACATTAACACTGCTTAGCAAGCAGTCGAACACGTGTCTGACAAGAGAAGCTTCTTCAACTATCCATCAAGCCGCAAAAAATCAGAAAAAAAAAGATTTACAAAAGGGAGACGTGGTTTTTGGGGAGAAACCGAGGTCTAGATACTCTGGGCTTTGATTTTATTTTAGAAATAAAATTATTTTTCAAGGAAGCATTAGATACTCTATCCCAAAAGAGGAATAAGCGGACAGTTTTACGGACAGGAGAGTCCTAAAAGCATATTCGAATAATTAATATAATTTATAAGGACATATAAGGACAGGACAGTACATATAAGGACAGTGTCATGGTCGAATTAACGGATAGACTAAAGAGACACTTACGTACAGACTATCGTACAGATTGACGGACACACTAACGGACACTTTATAGCGGACACTTTAACGGTCAATCATAGACAGACTAACAGACACCTCAAGGGGAACCTTATGGGAAACTTTCTGGACAAGCTTATGGATAAGGACATACTACAGACACTCTTCTAGCAGACTCCTTACTAATGGGAACCTTAACGGACACCTTATCCTTAAATACTAACAGGCAACCTATCGAACAGACTGACGAATAATTTTCGGACAAATTAAATAAGATTAACAGGCAGACTTATGGACAAAATTGGGAAGATTAACGGAGAGTTTAACGGACAATTAGTAGCCAAAATTAAAGGAAAAATTAGCAGATCAAACAATGGAATAAGCAGACAACTAAATATCCCACTCAAAAAATATATACCATCTTCAAAAGAATATCCTATAACCTATCCGCAAAATGATAGATACCCTGTGAAAGGGCATAGAAGACACCCTCCACATGCCCACACACACATCCACTCTAAACGAAAATCTCCCTACATCAGTCATTCTCGCCTTTGCTCGCTTTTTGGGTAGACAAATGCTAATAGCATGGCAAATTTAATTTTCACATTCACTTTGTGCGTGTGTTGTATCTATCAGTCTCCTCTGTGTGTATGTTTTTGGGTAGAAATTATTTTAGGATCTGGCGCTTCTTTGCTTTGCACTGTCGGCTTTAATTGAATTTGCTCCGGTTTTTTTTTTCCATTTTATTAGTTACAATTTTTGCGCTCAATTATGCAAGCCATAATTTCATTTTTAAAGCTACAGTAAAAATGAATTAAATTAAACTGTTTTTTTCTTTCGATATAGTTTTAATAGGTTTGTTATTAGAGAATATGTTTAAGCATTTTACTTATTTTTGTTAGCCATTTCCTTATTGAATATAGCCAATGTAAACTGTACCTTTTTGGGGGGAGTGTTGCTACTACCTCGGCTTTATGTTTTCTAGATTCTGTTGTTACTTTTTCCTGTTGTTTCTATCTCGCGTGGGTTTTGTTTTTATTTGACGCGAATTTTTGTGTTTGCAGTAAGCGCCATTTAAGCCGACGGCAGCTGTCACGCCCCCTCCGTTCTATACGTGTGTGTCCTAGCTATAGGGCGCCCGGCCACTCTTTCTAGTGGACTAAGAGGAGAGTGTGTAGGTTTTCCAGCTTTATCTGTTTTCCCATGCATGTTGTGCTGTGCATAGTGCTGCTTTTAATCGCTGGACGGGAAAAAGAATCGCCAGCGAAAAAAAAAGAAGAAAAAAATTGGAAATGGGAGCAGCGAACTAACATTGCATATTGTCCAATACACATCCTTTTATAACCTTTCCCTGATGGTGGTGGTGCTGCTGCTACTGCCCACTCTCAAGCCCACTTGTGATTCATTTTTTTCTTCTTTTCCTTTCTCTCCTAACCCTTTCCAGTCCAGCTGTTACTTTAATAAAGTTCTCTACTGTTCTGCTAATTCAGTTTGGGGTTTTTGCTTAGGGTTTTTTAATGCAATTCCTGGCTTTGTGAAGTGCAAAGCCAGGCTTTCTTTTATTTCATTATTTGTGCACGCAAAGGCAAATGGAAGATAATTTTTCCAGCATCAAGTAATTTCATTTATGGAGGATTAAGTGTTTTGGTAGCCTTGTATTTATTGTTTTTGTTATAAAATTAAATTTATTTTATTAAAATGTCTATCCTTTTAAAGAAAAATCGGTAATAAATGACAGCAAGGTGACGAATGTTTGTATATGACTTGTATTACGTATACGCCTAGTATACAAACATGAATTTCTAAAGAATAAAATTACGTATACGACCATTAAAACCATGAGTTTTAATAATTGTCTCTTGAATAGACTTATAATTAAAATGCATCCTTTTAAGTGAAAAATTATTAAAAATCATACTTAAAGCTTAAATATATGTTTCTATAAGCTTAAAAGTTATAGCTTAAAAAAGCATGCTTTGCATTGATAAATTTTTTCTTCAGGAATGCATTATAGCTTAAAAATCATGCTTTTTAGTTAAAACTCTTCAAAAAGCACGATTTCAGTTTAAATATTTGTTTCTAAAATAGGTTTTATCCTAAAAAGCATGCTTAAACTCATTGAAAAGCTTGAATTCTATTTACAAATTGTAAAAAGCATGCTTTTTAGTTACAAAATTCTTAAAAAGCCTGCTTTTTAGTCAAAACTCAAGTTAAAGCATGTTTTTACGTTGGAGATTCTTTGTTTTTTATAATTTCTCAATTAAAAACCTCAAAACTAATTTAAAAACTAAGTTTTCCTGGGACTACCACTTGTTGTCCTTTGATAGATTTTAGTTTAAGGATTCTCCTTCCACTTTTTTATGTGCCTCGTTGTTATTTTTGTTGGTTAGTTCATTTTGGTGTTTTGTTGCTTATTTTTTGGTCGCGCAAGCTGACATGTGAGCCACAGGCACGAATACAAATGTTTGAATTGTTGTTGGCTGCTGCAGGCTTTAATGCACAAAAAACCAAAGCCATAAAATAGTAGATGTTCTTAGATTTTTTATAGTTTTTTTTTTGTATTTTTTAAAGCTGTCTATCTCACTCACTCGCTAGCGATGTTTGTGGAAAAAAGCGCGGCATAGCCAAACAAATTAACAAAAACACTTGAAAAACGAAGAAGAAATAGAGGTTGGGACGCAACAAAATAAAAAACTCAACCGCAACACACACACTAACACTAACCACTAACACACACTCTTACATACTCACTCCTACATTTAAATCTATATACATATATGAGCAAAAAAGAAAAAAAATGGTTAGAAATTGGAACAATGACCGCCAAGTGCTGCCAACTCTCTACCTCTTTCACTCCCTTTATAGCCATCTCTTTCTTTCACTCTTTGTCGGTTCATTCACACATTTTTTTATAATTTTTTTTTGTGTATTGTTGTATTTATGTTTATTTGCTAGTTTTTAGTCTGGCACGTTTCTGTGATTTTATTTTATTTTTTTTTTGAAAAGCCACAAATTTCACGGACTGCGATCGTCCACAATTTTCTTTGTTAAATATTTTTGGGCTTAACCGCTTTTTATACTTGAAGTATTAAGGTATTTAAATATTTAATTAATAACAATTAAAAACAAAAGCCTATGAGATAATTGCCATAGAAATGTAATTAAATGTTTGGTTTGCAATTAATAAACCATATTCACACCGTATTAAGTGAATTAAAAACCAACTAGCATTGTGGTTGAACTCCAAATTGATTTTAATTGTTTATGAATTACTAAATTCTACTACACTAAATATATATTATTTTGTTTTTTTTTCTGCAAATTCCAGATATAAATATTTAATTCGTATTTAATCGAAATGGCAAAAGTTGTAAGCCTTCTGGCTGGATTTGCAATTTGAATGATAATTTGATTGATTTAATACATAAATGGACAGAAACTTCTGTTGATTTGCTTTGTTTTTTGCCTCCGGGGACTTAAAATATAATATTACTCGTACTACCATACTATCTCTTTATGGAGAAATTTGTTTGCCATTTGCCGAGCATATTTTCGCTACCCCCACCGATTGTGTGTTTGCTCAATTCCTGCGTATATATGGTACTCCATATTCCATATTGTATATAATTTGATTTGCAATTTAAATGGAAAATGATTTATTATTAAATGTATGCTCGTGTGAGCGTACATAATCCTGTTTGTTTTTGTTGCATTATAATTTTCCCCAGTGTATGTACTCAGTCTTCTGCTTATCCATTATTGTGGTTTAATTAAAATGTTTATTGTTTTTCTTTCTTCTCTTTTTTTTTTATCTTGTATATTTTTACTAAAATTGCAGAGAATTATTATAGAAAAAAAATATTAATACAACAATCATGTTCAATTTTTATCAACAGAGATTTAAATTGTTTTTATAAGCAACTACATGGGATTGAAAAACGAATAATTAAATGCTCTAACTTTTAAATTAAAATAATAATAAGCACTTGGAACTTTATAGCTGCTTAAAAGATGGTATTTATTTTAGCATATTTCTTATAAATAAATACTAGAAAAAATTTGAAATAACATTTTCTATTCATAAGCTGGTATTTATTTTATTTTCCTCTACGTATTTTTGCTTAATATTTGTTAGTTTCTATTGCTTTTGTTATACCCCTTTTTAAGAGTATTATTTGATTACTTTTTCCCTTTTGGAATGTCGCCATTTAAAATTGCTTTTTTACAAGCAAGTTGTTCACACACGTTTGTAAATCTGTTCATTGGATTTCATAGACTATATACCAGATATATTTATACATATGTATATATAGTGTGGATATACATGTATTATTAACTGAATGTGAACTCTCAAGCCTTGTTCCTCGCATATCGCTGAACATTTTGGATTTTGCGGTTGCCCGAGTTGATTGTTCGTTAATTGGTTTCAATGCCTTCCGACCGCATTTTCTACCCGACTACTACTCTGACTCAGTTTCGTTTCGTTTTCTGGTTTCTGGTCCACATCCTGGCCTTCCTGCCATGCCCTGCCCACTCAACCACCCATTTTTGGCCAAAATTTATTGCACTTCAATTCTGTAGAAAGTGGAAGAAAAGTGTGCTTTTTGAAAAGTCTTCTCATAAGTTTTAAGCCTCTAAACTTTTCAGCATTTTTTTCTGTATAATTATGATTAAAATCTCCTTTAAGAAATTATCCAATTTCCATTACATATCATTACTTGTATTATCATTACATTGTTTGCCATTTCAAGAGTCATTGACTTTGTCCAATTGAGCTCGTTGAAATTCGTTAATAATGTTGATTATTGGCATTTTATATTAAAAATAATTTGCATTATTTGCTATTTGTTATTGTTGTTAATTTCATAATTATTATTGCCTTTGATTGGCCACCGAGTGGGCTGGGTTGAACTCTATAATAACAAAAGCAACGACACTGTTTGGTTACATGGAATTGCAATTAAAATCTGCAACCTGAAAGCCCGAAAGGCATTTTATGCATGAACTAATAAGGAAACAGTGGTATAGGGTTGACATTAAAGCATAATAAAGTATTTATTTCATTATTCAGTTTAAAATATACAATTTTTAAGCTTTTCAGTGGGATTTAAACATTAATACTGTAGAATAATATTTAATACTTAGACTCGTGGAACCACTGTCCTATAAATACTAAACAATTAGGAATTCATGTAAATAATTGCATTTCCTGCTCAGCTTTGTGTGTTCCGGAAATGGCAAAGTATTCTCTCTGATTTATTTTGGATTATATTATGAATTAACATTTTTTTCGGATATATTCAAGATTTATTTAATGTTTGTTTTAGGTTTTATTAAGTTTTTACATGGATATAGGTCATATAGGGCAAAACATTGATAGATTTTTTATCCAAAACGTATATGTCCCCCATCTTTATTTACCTCCCACTCGTATAACTCCTATTTTCGCCCAAAAAACCCCCTCCAATTTCAATCCAAAACTAAGCAAATAGAAAACCGTAAAGTCAATTGGCGTAGCAGCTGCATTGAGAGTTGCCCCATCTCTTTCTATCGCTGGATAGTGCCATCTCTTTCTAGCGTGAACTGAATGTCACTGTGGTCGCCTTGGGTCATTGATACGTAAACGAAAAGCATGAGAAAATTGACAAATAGGCGACACTCAAATATTTACCAAAAGACACACTTAAACACACACACACTTCGGTTTTTCGGTTCATTGCCTTTGTTAAAGAGAGAGATAGTCCTCTTGGAGAGCGAAAGAGATAGCTGAGGTATAATAAATCCTTATCTTATCTAAATTTTTCAGTATTTACTTTAGTATTATAATGTATATCTGATAATTTGCATATCACAAAGCCAGAGTCGTAAAAACATTGCCACATTTTAATGAGAGCAATTAAATTAAGTAGTAAATTATTTTAAAAGCCACAACCATAAAAGAACCCAAAAAAAAAAAATGAAACCGAGGAGCGAACAAAATACCAAAATTGTTTTATGGTCGAGTTTTTGTTTTGTTTTTGCAAATTAATTCGTTTCCGAATGGTTAAGTAGTTCACATGACTAAATAATCGATGTGTTTCGAATAATAAATTAACTTGCTTTACGGGGAGAGCGTCTACATATCTAATGTAGTATTTTATTTTCAAAATTTTGGTAAAAAAAAAAAAGTTCTAAAATTTATAGTCCCTTAAAAATGGGGTTTTCCCCTCTATGGCCCACAGGGATCGCCATATCTTCCCCGATTCTGATCCGATTCTCAAGCGGAGTACCTTAAACGATTTCTAGATCGATTTGCCACCATTCTGCATCAAAATCCCAAGACAAAATATTTTTTAGATTTTTTGTCCATTTTTTCTGATGGGATCCCTTGAAAATGGTGTTTTCCCCTATAGGGCCCACAGGGATGACCATATCTTCCCCATTTCTGATCCGATTCTCAAGCGGAGTACCTTAAACGATTTCTAAATCAATTTACTACCGTTCTGCGTCAAAATCCTGAGGAAAAATATTTTTTAGATTTTTTGTCCATTTTTCCTGATGGGTTCCCTCGAAAATTAGGTTTTCCCCTATAGGGGCCACAGTGATGGCTATATCTTGCCCAATTCTTATCCGATTCTTAAGCGGAGTACCTTAGACGATTTCTAGATCGATTTGCCACCATTCTGCATCAAAATCCTGAGACAAAATATTTTTTAGATTTTTTGTCCATTTTTTCTGATGGGATCCCTTGAAAATGGTGTTTTCCCCTATAGGGCCCACGGTGATGGCTATATCTTCCCCAATTCTCATCCGATTCTTAAGCGGAGTACCTTGATCGATTTTTATTTCGGAGTACCTACATAAGCTTTTGCATATTTCTAAGATTATAACAATTATTTTTTCGCTTCATAGTCAAAGTTCCCTTTCCATTAACCTTACATAGATAATCCCCTTCCTATCCCAGTCTCATTTCCATCCTCATCTATTCCTTTGTTTATTCAATCAAATTTCCATTAGAAAAGTCAGTCTAATAAAGTCTCTCTCTCTTTCTCTTGTTTCCTTTCCTTTTCTAGCCATTTATTTTTCTTTTTTGTCGTTTTCTTGAAAAGAAAATGTCTTCAGTCTGACACTGGGACATCTTTGATTTTAATTGCATTTCCATTTTGTGCCCCCGTTTCAATCGCCACTGACATTCAACTTGGTTACTCGATACTCTCGACATTCGATGTTCGTAATTCAATTGTCCAAGTTCGCTTCGATGCCCTCAGAAATAATCGCCCCCCTCTTTCTCTCTGTCTGTCTCTTTTTATCTACCCATCAGCCATCTCTTTCGTTTCATTGTAAAACAGACAGAGAGTTTGTCCCAAAAATGTTGATTCAATTATTCAAGGTGACGACGCATCTCAAATAATTGAGTTTTATTTTTTTTTGTATCTGGGCTTCCTTTTTTTTACATTTTTTTTGTTGCCATTTTTTGTGTAATTTTTTTTTTATTTTTACAATTTGATTACGTCAACCGTGCAACATTGTCAACTTTGATTGACACCCAGGCATTGAGAATTGACCATCAACAATAAAATGTTGCATGCAAATTGTTGTCAAATCAACGAAAATAATAAAAAAAAAAAATTTAACAAAGGAAACAAATTGCAAGAAATTAAGCATCAATTGAAAATTCAGTAAATTTTTCAGAAAAACAATTATTTGATTTTTTTGTTTTTCAATTGATTATAATGGATTTGGAAACAATGCGACTCTTTCGATTTTGAAACAGAGTTCATTGAAAATGCAACTAAATGATAATTATCAGGATTCAGAACAATGGGAGAAGATAAGATTTATTGTCTTAATAAGCTAAAAGTCAGTAGAATATGGTATTTCAACTTTAAAAAGTTAAATTAAATGTTAAACAAAGTAAGAGTACCTATAATGGAATAATTCTTATACAAGAAAAATAATAATTTAAGGTCACAATTATCTAAATGCCAAATAAGTTTTAAAAACATCATAGCCTCAAAATAATATTAAAATTCCTTATAATAAAACCATCCTCATTAAAGTATCATAATAATTTATTGTCCAATCTATCTGAAACTCAGTAGTAGTTTGTATTTCACTCTTAAGAAGCTTATTACCAAGTTTTAATTTAAATTCCCCCTCTAAATAAACAAATATTTAAGCTTTAATGATCATAATAACTAGCATTCAAATATCTTTGTTTAAACTCTATTTGTAGTTGTTGAAATTTATGTATTTATCTGCTGTTTGCCAGTGCCATTGTATTGGATGCTAGTTAAGTGTAGCAATTTGTGAATTAATAAACTTTGATTAGAATGTTTGTGGACAAATATCCAAACAAAGGCCAAAACAAACGGCGGAAAAAAGACTACCAGATAGATAGATAGAGAGAGAGTGAGAGAGAAATAAATAAAACACAGATTCCGGGACCATAAATAGAGCAAAACAGTGACAATAACAAGCAACAACAACAGCAACGTCTAACAACAACAACAACGAGAACCAGCAACAAATAGCCACGATAATGTCAATTATTATTAACACGAAAAGCGCACGCACTCGATCCACAACCAACAACCACCGCACCCTGACCATGGGCCAGGGGTGGTGGTAAGGGGGTTTTGTTTGGCCGCCTCCGCCACCCCCCCTTTATGTCCAGCAACCGAGCTCCCCCCTCTCGCGCACCACTTCTTTTTTTTTTTTTTGGTCATGCATGAGCAATTTTCGTGGTCAATGGCGTTGAACAGCCCACATCCCCACCCACTTCCAGTGTCTCTTTTAGTCGGGCCGCTTGACCACAGGCACAAATGACAACTACAGTGGGAACTGGGTATAAGGGACAGTACTTATTTGATACTAATATCAGGTGAATTACTTTTAGACGTATAAGCATGTATAATTATAATATTTTTTCAAGGCTAATAATTAAAACAAAATTACTAAAATTAAAGGAGTGCTATGAATGGTTTTGCTTGGTTTAAAAATTAAGCTTTAAGTTGTATGTTAATATTTTAGTTTAAAAGTTTGAAAATAATAAAGTTAAATATTAAAATATGTAAATATTTATGTTAAATATGTAAATAAAAATAAAGGTCAGTAGTTAAGGTTAAGGGTATAAATATAAATATTTATAAATATAAATAAAAAATACTCAAAAATTCTAAATATACATCCCAATATCAAGTATACGCCCTGTTATCCCAACTAACTAACATAACATCCTTTATAGCCCATCTCCACTGTACTGTGGTTTAAGGTGGTTACGTTGGGGACACAATCGCCTGCAGTTTGGCGACCGGCAACACACAACAATAGAAACGACAACAACAACAACAGCTAAATAACTAGCCACAAATCAAAAAAAAAAATTGTCTTTTTTTTTGTAAAATTCTCTTTTTGAATTTTCCAGCAAACGATTTTGGTATCTAGAACCCCCCCTAGCACCCAACGCCCCCTACCATCCCACCCCCCTCCCCCTTAATATTGTATTTCGTGATGTTTAAATAGCCGAAAATTGCCAACATTTAAATGCAGCCCCATAAAGGCCACGCCCATAATTAGCCAGCTTATATAATTTTCGTTTTCGTGGCAATCAGAGGGGGGGTGTGGGGGATTGACCACGCCCCCTGCCTAGCCGACCCTAATAGTTAGTTCGTTAGCGTGTGTTTGTGCGGGCCAGTTAGTTCGACTGACTTTTGGCTAATTAATAGGCGCGTGTTGCCAACAATATGCGAAAATCTACGTGGCTGGCGAAACATTTTTTGAACAAACTGTCCAAAAAGCTGTGAACTTTTCCTCAAAAAAAAAAAACACTCACACACACCCACTCACCTCCCAAAAATAGAAAATTAAACGATAAAGTTTTCGTTTCAAACTTTAAGAGCAATTTTTGTTGTGATTTTTGGCGAGAATTTTTATGGGCTAATAGTTTGATTTATTTATGAGGTGATTAATGAGAAATTTGAGACCTAATTGGAGAAATTAATTAATTGGAGAATTATTTTCATTTCATAAAAAAAGGACAACAAAAAATTCAACAAAATTTAAACTTCCTAAATTAAAACTTTAAGCTATATAAGAAATAACAACAATAAAAAAAATGATAAAAAAAAAACAGAAATTGAAGTCATAATTATTTAAAAACTAAAAAAAAAACTAAACAGTAAGTCCCCAATTCTATTAACAATTTTCCAAGAATTAAGTTTTAAACCACAACTCTTATAAATACTAAAATATCCGTATGGCAACAAAGTCATTAAACATATGCATAGTTGAAAGATTTATAGAAAAATACCATTAATTTGTATGCAAGAAAAAAAAAAAAAGAAAAAAATAATAGAAAAAATTAAAACTTCCCTTTTTCTCTTGAAATAATGAACTTGACAAATGAAAAACATTTTAATTGAATGTAAGAGAAATAAATTGAATCTGCCTTAAACAAAACCCTCATCGCATCGACGGCCTCAATCAAATTAAAGATTTATGATCCCCAAGCGAAAAAATTCTAGACAAAACAATGAATATCAATTAGGTACAGTGGATGGGGGGTATGAATCCGTGAGTTAAGTTCCGGAAAAGAGTGCAGGGTGGAGGGGTATACGACTGCTAACCGGCTTGATTAGATCAGCAGTCGGACAAAGAGTAAAAAATGAATAAATATTCTTTTTTTTTTTTTTACTGCTGCTTCTAATTGACGTAAATTAATAAGCAAGCAAGCAAATCCCCTCCTCCATCACCTTTTGCATCTAATGTCAATGAAAGTCACATTCACAGAACCCCCAAAGGTCAACGATGAACCCTGAACCCTCCTCTAGTCCTCCATCCAATCCTCCATCAATGTCAAGGAGAAAGAAATCAACAAAAATTATCATTAAAAATTAAAAAAACCACCTTTTCTTTCTTTAAAAAAAGACCATTCTTTTAAATACTTTCCTCTTCTGTTTAAACTTTAAAGTATTTTTTAATTTGTTTCTTCTTTTGTTGGTTTCCATTTTTCTTCTTCTTTTTCTTTTTATTATTTAAATTTTTACTTATTTTTGCAGTTTCCCTATTTTGTGTTTTTTAAGCACTTTTTTTTTGTGGGCGGCTGGAGTCATTAAGTCAGCTTTGTTCCGCCTCAATGCTCGCTGCCTTTCCTTCCCCCCACTGCCTTCTAACCCCCCTCGAATGTGAATTAAAGTGGGGCTTCTGAATGGGGGTGTGTGGGGGAGGTATTTTTTGTTGCATACCCCACATAGAATCAAAACAAAGGCAAAACAACAACAAAATGGCAGCAGAAATGGCTAGAAAAAAAATTGAGCAAAAAATAGAAAATAAAAACTGTGGCAACCTTTAAACATGAAATTATTCCCTTAAAATTATTTATCGAAATTTTCTTTTAGTGTATTGTCGTTAAAGGTTCATAAACTTTATAATTGTTAATTTAAATTTTAGAGAAAAAAATAGAAAAATAAAAGAAGAGTTTTTTTAATGGAAATAATGTATCAAAAATATTAAAAAAAAATGAAATCAGCCTGTAAAAAATATATAAAAAAAAATAACTATTAAAAATTATACAAATTTACAAATTTTTCACCTTAAACAAAATGAAAAACCTTCCCTGGGAAAGAATAAGAAAAAGGAAAGAATAAGACCTGAGTACTTATCAACATCCAGGAAGAATAAGTCAAGTACTTATCGCTCAGTACCTGAACGTACATCCTCCCTTAATACCTCTCCACTTATTAATATTTTTAATGCAATATCTAAAATTAAATATCATTTCCTCACGCAAAAAATTCCACATAATTTCTTAGCCCTGCAATGTCCAATGAAAAATGCATAAATCTGTTTACGTGAAAACACACAGAAATATCTTTTTAGTTGCTTGACATTATCATTTCATTAATATTCTGCCACCCACACCTCCCACACTTAAGAAAATGACGAAAAAAAAAAAAAGTAAATAAAAAAATTAAAACAGAAGGCGAAAAGGAGCAGAACTAAGAAGAAGAAGAACTCCACTAACAGGACAGAAGAGAAACTCATAATTGCACGCTAAACGCCATTTGAGTGGACATTTTTGTGAAAAACAACTCTGGCAACAAAGTCAAAGGGAAGCGACTGCGAGGATGGCCCCCGAAAGGGTAGAAAGGGCTGTCGAGGGGTGGTGGGTTCAAGTTGCCAGGCTGGAATTTTAATGAGTGGGCGGCAGATGGCAAGTGCAGCACAAAACGGCACCAAACGAACCCAAATCCCAGCCAAAGGTGGACAGTAAAAAAATTTTCAAGAAATTGTTTTGCAAGAAATATTTAAATATACGAATTTTAAATATCTTGGGAATACAAGAAAAAAATTAGTATTTGATAAATATTCAAGTTTCTTTTGAATTTTTAAGGTTTTCAAGTTTTAAATATAAAAGTGTGACCATCCGTAAACAAAAAATACTGAAATTTGCATGCCTGTAAAACATCTTCCTAAAATGTACTAAAGTATTTTTACAAATTATTTAGTTATTAGTTATTTAGTTAGTTATTACCTTAATTTAGTTATTACCTTAAATATTAATTAAGATGAGAATTTTTCAATGTTTCCAAATTGTAAAAACAATATTTACCTGTAAAGATAAAGAAAAATTAATTAGTATTTTATATAAAATAAATAATACATAAAAAAATACATAATACATTTATTTTCGAAAAAATCACTAAATCGAACCCCAAGTTTTTCCCAAGTCCACTCCAGGGTATCAAAAAAGCCAACTTGTACCGTCATAAAGAAGGCGTGTCATTAGTAGGGCGTCGGGTGATTAACAGGGGTTTCGGGTGTTTATTTTATTTTTCTCTATTTTTTTCATCACTTTTCTTTGCATTTTCTGGCCAGGTGGGCCAGTAGGGGGTCAAAAGGTGAGAGACGAGGTTCTTGGACAGAATGTGAAGCCAAGTTAATTTATAAATACTGAAGACACTTGAGGGACTAAAAGCCAACCGATAGTATCCTTGTAAAGGATACTGAAAAAATACTAAAAGACAAAAAAGGTGTAAAAAAAAAAAAAATTGCCGGCAAATAAGTGGCAGATGAAGTGCAAGATGATATCCTGCAGGAGAGTTCAGAGTCAGAGTCACCTTGGCTGCTAGCTATTTCCTTGTGTAATCAATCATTGAAGTTTTTCCTTGGCTTCTATCTCTTGGGGAAAAGTTGAATAAAACAAAACAATGGATTTCCCATTGACTTGCTCAGTCAAAGTCTAGCAAGTAATTAAAAACTTTTTGTTTTGCGACAAATTCGATAAAAACCCGAGGAGTGTAAGATTTTCAAATGGAATACTATATGCTTGAATAGATGATTTAATAGAGATTTGAGGTGGGAGAATAAAAAATACCAGAAAAATTGCCACAATGGGGGGGCTCGATTTTGGCATTTACTATTGGCATTTGGCAATATTTAAAATTGTGTAATTTTTTCTTGGGGGTTGGGTTATTTTTTCTTTAGAATTTATTGAGAAGGTTATAACCTGAGTTACCGTAACTGGTGAAGATATATCTTTCAAGTATTTTTTTTTAGCAGATACGAGTATGTGTTTGTGGCACAGCTTTCATCTTTTAAGTTGGCTAATGGTTATGACCAGGCTTTAATGTTTACCAACTGGTTCTGGTCATCATCATTATTATCATCACTGGGGTTTTGCTAGTTCTTAGTGGTTTCAATGTGGGTTACACTGATAAAGAGGTTTTGTTTTAAACAAATTTTAATGTTTTTTTTTAAATTATAAAACATGTACAAACTCATGTTTTTCAAGAAATAAACCATTTTCAACTTTTTTTCTTATCTAATCTCTTAGATAACTTTTTAATCTCTAACAGTGTAAATTCCTGGACTAACTAAACTGCATTTAGTTAAAATATGTCACACGCATACTTTTCAAACACACACTAGAAAAAAATACAAAAACAAGAAAATAGGAGCTACTGGAAAATTTGCATTGTAAGGCTTTTTTTTAATTTATTTTTTAATATAGTATATATACATACATATATATATTTTGTTTTGTGTTACAGGCCGGAAGGTAAAACTGCCGCCAGCCGCTAGATGTCGCCACTCCTCTTGGCTTTGGCCATCTCTTTCGCTTCGCCTATTCGCCGTCTCTGTCGCATGTTGCGTGTGTGTCGAGTGAGTGTTGACTTTTATGGTCATTGACTTGTCCCTCTCCCTGTGACTGTAACTGTTACTGTGACATACACATACATATATGGCCAACATACATGCAACAACACCTCTAGACCTCGGACCCAGTACTGCACTTGTTAGTCCGGCCTGAATTATACAAGAGTTAATCAAGCAATTGGCAACTGCAACAAGACTAATTCAATATATGTCCCACAAATAGGATATTCTACTTTTTAGGGTTTATAAAAAAAAAATTAATTCTATATATATTTGATAGGAACCTCGGATTTTAAATATTTCTCCCCAGAAGCGGCTTAAAAATGTCACCATTTGTGGTTAAAAATATTTGGCCAATTTAAAACCGAAAAAATATATAAAAAAATAATGAAAAAAATCCTTATTTTTTGGTTCAATCAAAAGGATCAAATGCAAACCTGGCTACCGAGGATATATGTCCATCAAAGGGGTTTTCTCTGAGCAACCGACATTCGACTCGAATGTAAATTTAAATGGCATATCCTTTTTTTTAAATTTTATTTTTATTTTATTTATTTTTTTTATTGGTCTATAGCATCGCTAAGAGCATTAAGAGGCGCGGCTGCAAAGGATTCCGCCCTCAAAAATGGAGATACGAAAAAATAACGTTAAATGTATAAATTCTCGCATTTATTTCATCACATCGTCGATGCAAATTCGTTTATACAACTCGAACCCAGCTCAACACAAAAAAAAAAAAAAATAATAAAATAAAAAAATATATATATACATATATATTTATATATATTTTTAAAAAACTGGTGGGGAGTGTCCGGAAGATGGTACGTTGTCCGTAGGCTCCCGGAGGGTGATAGCGAAAAAAGTAATCATAAAAAATCACGACCCAAATGGTTTTTTCCTTTCGAGCCAAAAAAGAACACGGGTGTTGATGCCTGTAGGCGAGCAAAGTGCTTTTTTGCGCTTTTCACCCAGAAAATTGTGCCATTCAATTAATTTTGCTGCTGTTTGCCAATACATACAGTGCGTTTCATAAGCTTAAATGCCAATATCACAATTCCCAACTATAGTTAAGGCCTATCGACTATAATCTCTTAAAGGGAGTTTCTAGCAGAAACCTGAAACTCAAGATATGATAGATAACTACTATATCCACAGGTGTTTTTCGGTTTCCACAGATAAACTCCATTTACTATTTTAGAGAGAAACAAAAAGCATTTTTTATTTTTCGGCAAATTAAATTCATTCCATTTTGTTGGCAACAGAACCCAATTTGATAGTTGATTAAAAAATAATAATAAACAACGATGCTGGCCAAAAGAATTGAGTGAAAAGTAAAAGGCGTCAGAGGCGTAGGGGCGTGGCCGAGAAAATCGATTTAATCCCCCCCTCGACGTCCCGGCCCAAAGGCATTTTTTTTTTTTTTTTGGCCAAACTATTTGCTCAACACCCATCGACGATAAACAAGAGTGGAGGGGAAAAAAACAATATAGCGTATACCTATATAGCAAACATGAAAGGGAATATTTTAAAACTTAATTATGTTTGGGGATATGGCGGCATAAAGAATGACTGAGGGCTCCAGAGAAACAGAGTGCCAGAGTGGAGAGTGCTGGCGGAATTAATCGAGTTGCTATCAATTAAATCGAAAAAGTATCGATTTATTGGAGGGCTTCATAGACTTCATCTACAGATAATAAATTTTAAGAATGTTTTAAGCCCTTTTGATTTCTTTTTCGTGTATGGACAACTTTATTTTATATATATACTTGGTGTAGTAAAGGTAGAAATCGAACTTTTATCAATTAAATCGAAAATATATCGATATTGATAATTTCTATAAAATGTTGAAGCTGTTGAAAACGTCTTTTTTATAAGTACTATTAGAATAATTGAGTTTCGATCAAATTAATCAAAAATAAATCGAGATATCGGGTTGAAAAATTATATTTTCATAACAAACTATAATACTTTATTTGACCCATCGATATATTAGAAGTCTTGATAATTTTAAAAATAAAATGTTGAACCCTATTCCAGCTGTGTTTCTTTATTTATCAAGTTATAATAGTCTAATTATCTATATAAATACTACCAAAATGAATCGAGTTTTATCGATTATTGGAAGACTTCATAAACTTCATCTACAAAATACATGTTTTACAAAAATGTCAAGACCTTTTCAAACCCTCTTCATACCTTAAATTATAATATAATTTATATTGACATTAAATAACCTGATTTTTCAACATTATCGATTACGAGATGCGGACAAAAAGTTGCTCGATTGAAAAATGCCCGTCAAAACTCCAATCAAAATCTCATTATTGACATTGATGTCGGCTTACAATCGTTAGCTTGTTGTTATTTTAGTTTTTACCCCAAACCCTATACTGCTACCGCGGGACCTATAACCCCACCACAGCTCCTGGGGCCGTGGAGTCACCCAGCTCCCAGCTCCCGTTCCCCTTAACCCATTTGTGCCAACCCTTTTTCATCATCTCTCTCGCATCAAAAGCGTTGTCGTCGTCATCAGCGTTTGCTGGTTACATAAATTTGCATTGTTGTTGTTATATGGTAGTTGTTGTTGCCGGTGATGCCGCGCTGTGTGTAATTAATTATTCAAAAACAATTAACTTTGCCAGCCGACACACCTATACATACATAAATACATATACCTGAGCATACATACACATACATATATGGTGGAAACAACGAGGACAGGCATTAGAAAGCACAGTTAGAATGCATAAAATATGCGGTATTCGGTATGTATGTGAAGGTATTTATGTTGCCATACTATTCGGCATATAGTAGAGAGTCTATAACCTAGCCACCCACTCAACCCACCCACCCACTCACCCACCCTTCACTCCCTTGCACAAAGTAAAGGAGAAAGTTTGCCAAAAACTAGCGAAAATTTTGTTTAAATTTCAATTAAAACAATTTCAACTCAAAATATTACATATTTGAATAAATTGCTAATGAAATATGCCTGGCATACTTAAAAATATACCAAATAAATTAAAATCAATTTAGAAAGTAAGTTTATTTTGTAAATTAAGATGTGAAAGGGTTTACTAGTTCCCAAAAAAATAATAAAGAAAGTGTAAAAGTAAAAGTAATTAGTGTTTATACAAATGATACCCCTTTTTTGATCTATAATTTACCTTTTAACTTTCTAATTACTAGTATAATTATTTATTAAAAATATATCAAGACCCAACAACTAAAATATAATCCCTTAAACATAATTATTACTGAAAATTTGCATTAATCCCGCCTGTGTAATAACCAGAAATAATTAATTTAGTATGTTGCCCAATGCGACCCGAAATTTGATCCTTCCACCCACAATTCCTTGTTTGATTAGACGATTTATTTATTTATTAAACATTTCCTTGTTATTATTATCATCTGACTGGGACTGGGTCTGGGACTGGGCTTTGGGTTTCCTGTAATTCGATTCCCGAGCTCCAGAGCTTTTATTTATTATTAAAAATTGCTGCTTTATTATTTCTGCTGCTGAAACCGAATTCCAAATGATGGGAAAGGGACCCTTTGAATGTCAATTAGAAGAGAATCGTTTACCAAAAATAAATCTAAAAACAAAAAAAAAACAGAGTATTTCTAAGCGGTTTATGTCTGTTATCAAAATGTTAATACCCATCGATAAATATTGGAGCAATTCTTTTTTATTTTTCTATTTGCTTTGCTTTGATATTGGCCATAATTGAAAACGCGCCATCGATCCGAGTCGGCAGTATTTATTTAAATTAAATGCAGAAAACTAACATACTACATACTAGAAAATTCAAATATCAGTTGCAGGTGCAGGTGTTCCAGGTGTTGTGTTCCTACCAAAAACCAAATGTAATAAAATGTCCGGCCAAGCGGAAAAAAATAATAAAGAAAATTTTCCATTTAAATGCACGGCATGCTGTTAAAAAACTAAAACTAAATACAAAAAATACCAAAATCATAAAAAGGAAATTTCAAACTAAAGTAAAGAATTTATGGACCAACGCACAAATAGCTAAAAAAAAATTTAATAGGTAACTTAATCTATGTTCCAAATAAAAAATTGAAATAGAGAATTTTAATACAAGAATTCTCCATCATGATTTTTCGATTTATTCACTTTCAAATGGCCCACTTAATTGGTTTGGATTTTGGTTTTCGAATGCCAGCCAATTAAGGCCTCATATTTTGGCCAAAATAAATTGAGCCTAAATCCTACTTCGGTTCCAAGGATGAGAATCCATCTTAAAAGAGATCTAATTACCCCCATTGCATGGCAAAAATAATAAACACAGACCAACTAGTCATTTTTTTGCTTGTTTGTTTTTGATTAATTAATTCATAATGATTTTGTTATGAAATCGGTGCATTCAGTGGCTATTTTTGGAGATTAAATGATGCATCCTGCCAATTAAATAATTATAAAAATTAACAATCGGATGAAATGTCTCAATTATCAAAACTTGCCATCAAAACATGACAGTATAATAGTTCCGTGAGGAATATCTATTTTATCTACAATTTGTGGTTGAAGTGGAACTCGAATATAAATAAGTTTTATTTATTTTTTTTAATAAAGTTTAAAAAAGTATAAGTTTAAGAAAAACATTTTTTTTATAAATATTTTCTGATCAATTTTAATTCTACAAGTTCCGTCAATAAAATCCCCAATGGGTCCACTTTATTTTCCAGCTTCAGGGAGTGCCTTTACTGCTCTTTCTCCTCACCGGCCCCCCCGCCCCATCACGCTTCAGATGGCACCATCTCCCTCGCACTCTCTCACGACAGTGCAGATGCACTGAGAGGCGATTGTCTGTCGGCTTGTAATTGTTTTTGCCGTTGTTATTGTTGCTGTTGTTTGTTTGAAACGGTGATCGCCGGTACCAGGCACCGAATGCTGCACGACAGAGTGAGCGAGTGCGCGAGAGATGCCCCAACCCAGAGACAGAGGAAAGACATAAAGGAAAAAAAAAATAAATAAATGAATGGAAAAAAAAAAAAAACAAACAAGAAAAACAACAAAACTCAAGAACACACAAACAGTGTAAAGCGAAAATATTGTTTATAACTATACAACAACAACAACAAACAAGAAATAATAAAAATACCTTTTGCGGGAAAGAGATGGCAAAAGCGGGACATGTGACCGACCGGCCAGTAAAAAAAAAAAAAACCAAAAACAAAAATCCCCAAAGCACAAAAAACAAAAACGACCGGCTGACCTATGATGTTATTACCGGCATTTCCCCATCCACTCGCACCTTTAACAACCGATCATCTCTTTGGACTTTACCTCTCGCTCTCTTGCCACCGAAGCGCAACGACAGAGGGGGACAGAGTGGGGTGACTGCAAGAGAGGCTCCAAAAACAAAGAGCAGCCTCCAAGCCACCAGTGATGAGCAGATATTTATAATTTTTAAATGTAATAAAAATGTTTTAGATAAAAAGGTATAAAATATTTTATTTATTTTCTTTATCATAAATATTATATAAGTTTTTTAATAAAAAAAACAAATTAAAGCTCTGGCATCTCTATTGCTTAGTTGCCACCATTAAAGCCGGCCGGCTAGCTCAAAGTGAAAAAAAAAAAAAAAAAAACAAATCCAGCCAAGCGCAGCAACTGCACTAGGAGATTGCAGTTTGAACTGGTTTCACCTGAGCTTGTCAACTTTGTGGCAGGAATGAGGGGCAAAGGCCGCTAGGTCTGGCTAGAAATTAACTGGGATTTAAGATCGCCTTGTAGCCCCACCGATGTGGGGGAGCTGGCAGTGAGAGAGCGAGATGTTTATAATATACATATGTATGCATGTTTGTATGTCTGTGCCTTATACCCAATGAACACATAAATTGGCATTGGCATGGAATTTAAATGGCCGCGACAGTTTTAACTTTGAACAGTTGCCAAACAGTTAAGCGAAAGTGCGCCAAAAAGGCATGACTTAATAAAACACTCAACAAAATTATGGTTAATATTTGATTGTAGAGGAAGAAATATTTTTTAAGGCCAACACGCGAGAGAAAACCCCACAGGAAGTCATCAGCCCTATAAGAATCATACTCTTTATAAATTAAAACGAAGAGAAATCCTTATGGAAGGAACTATTGGATACGAAGAGAAAAAACAAAGTAACAAAATGGCATTGCCATTAAGGAAAGTCTAATGGCAGAACCATCACCTTGAGAGAGAGAGGACCAAAGAGATGCAAAAATACATAGATGCAAAAATGCAAAGATGCATTTTAATAAATTATCAGTAAGATATTTTAATATAATATAATTGAAATATACCTGTAATTTCATATTTAATTTCTTTTTTCACAACCTACACTCCTACAATCCCACGAAACCGAAAACGCGAAGAGCAACCGCTTAGCACACGCACACACTCACTCACTCGCGACAACCCTAATCAAACACTAGCAGTAGTCACTAACTAAATTGATAAAATCGCAAATGGAAAAAAATATAAGCGGAGCTCTAGTATTACTGCGAAAACGAAGCGAGAAATCTAACGATGTGAACCAACGCGAGATCGGGAAGCAACTGCTGATTTTGGGAGCGGATAATTAGCGAAAAGGACAATCAGAAAGAAAGAAGGTCCGAGAGAGAGAGAGGGACCGAAGGAAGCCTGGCAGAAAATTAAGGAGCTGACCACGCAGCAAAATATCATTCATAAGCCATTAGAAGGGGGTGAGGTGGAAAAGTCCTTTATAGAACCTGCATTAAATGAATTTAATAATTCAACAAATTTAATAGTTTTCTTTTATAAATTAATATACAAGTAATAACAAATTTTTAAAAACATACATATTTGATTTATTAATATGTATTATATTTTTTAATGGGCACAAAAATTTATTAAATATACTTTCATTCCTACTTAGAACTTTTGTGTTAAACTGTACGTTTTACTGCGAGGATTTCAGGACCAAATAAGTAGGCAATGGAATAACAAGAAAGTTAAGGAGCAAAATGGAAGCGATCGAACGCCATTTGAGAGAGTGTGCAAGGCACAAAAGAGAGAGCGTGGGAGGGCAGCTACCGTGAGAGAGTATAAAAGAATGAATATGCTGCATTTGCATATTTGTTGATCCTTATGCTCCTGTTCCTTGTAGAATATGATTTTAAAAAAAGAATGAAGGAAAAGACAAAATATTAAGTATATTTAGAAAAGTTTAACTAATGACAATAAGGATTTTTAGGCCAAATAAGTAGGCAAAGGAATAAAGAAGTTCAAGGAGCATAATGGAAGCGATCTTGAGAGATCGCCATTTGAGAGAGTGCATCGAAGGAAGAGAGATGCAAGGAAGGAAAATTAGCGTGAGAGAGTGCAATGGCTCTCTGAGCCATTGAGCTCTCTCTCTTGCTCCTTTGGATTACAGTGGAAATCATGGCCTATTTTTTAGAACAAATGCTTAAAGTTTTTTTTATAATTAATGGAATGGTATTTTTTTTTAAAGTTTTTATTAAAAGTTAAATGTTAATTTTAAATTTCCAAGTACTGTTGAATGTTTCCTAATATTTTTGGGCAGTGCCTAGCATTTGGAAATGGTGGCAAAGTTTGCCAAGTGCCTTACGGCTTGGTCAAAGTATTAGCAAAGTTATTTGCCCGCAACGGGCCAGGCGACCGCAGCAGCAACAACATCTGCAGCAGCAGCAGCAACATCAACGGCAGCATGCAGCAGCAGCAGCAGTGGCAGCAATAGCCGTAGCAGCAACAAAAGGCAACTGCAACACACACTGCAATTAACTTTGCGGTCAACAGCCACCCACTGGCTAACTTGCTTTTGTATGTGTCACCATATACACACATATACATATATATGCATGGAAATGTGTGTTGGTGTAGGTGGGTGTGTGTTTGTTAGCGCGAAGAAGAAGAAGAAGTAGCAGCAGTGGCTTTGGCTGCTGATGCTGCGGTTGCTTTTGCTTTTGCTGTTGCAGTTGCAGTAGTGGCTGGTGTTGCTGCTGCTGCTGCTGATGATGTTTCTGTTGTTTCTGATGTTGCTGCCGCCGTCTGTGATTAAAGGCCAAATGACAAAAACAACAACAGCAACAACAAAAAAAGCTAGCAGCTAAAAACTCACAGCAAACCACTAATTGAAAGGCTTGACAGCGAATCGGGTAATACTCTAGGATTATTTAGCAGGGAAGTCATATCTGATGGTTTGTGGGAACAAATTTAAAAATTGTATTAAAATCAACTGTTTTTAAGATAAAAAATAATAATATTAAAAAATAAAATATTCATAGATAAAAAAAGTGAAAAATAATATATTTCAAATTTATTTGTTTGAACTCTGACCCCAATATATTTCAAAATAAGAAACCATCCACAAAATTTTACCATAATTTCTATGCTTTTAATTTTTTAGTGAAATGGAATTTCTAAGCTTTAATAAACAATTTTCCAATTTAATGTTTTTAAAATATATACAAAAATAAATATTATTAAAATAATTGTTAAAATGAAGTAATATTATTAAATTTATAACCTCAATTTCTAGAATATCTTTTTCTATTGAATGTCATAGCTTAACATACCCTCCTTAGGCCTATCTTTATTACAGGGTATCACGTTACCAGTCCAGTGACATCGTCGTCAACTGCATTGCATTGCATTTCATTGCATTGAATGGGTGTCACTCTGTAACTAGCACATACGCGATGATGATAATACATAATAACGTGTACCCACATGATGATGATGTTGATGATAGTGCTGATTATGATAATGACTGTGATGATTATGATGAGGCAAGCAAACTTCTTCAAATAGCAAAAACAACACAAGCAAACTTTGAAGCTGGAATTCTCTCGTTGCAAGGCAACAACAAACTGGAATTTGAATCCGGTTGCCGGTTATTATGACTTGGCTCATAGCCCCCACTCCTCCCCCCACACACCAGTGCCCCCCACCTTTGCCATATTTATTAAATGCCATTAAAGACATTTCTTTTCCTTTGACTTTTGAACTTTGAGGGATAAAGGGATTTTCAAAAATAAAAAAATATATACATATATGGAGGAATATATGGAATATACAACATATACAGCTTAAAATGTCAAAAGATACATCAGCAACAAGAACTATCTACGAAAGCAACATAATCAACATCAACAACAACATCATCCGAAACGCAATCAGTAAATTGCATTAAATGACTTTGTGTTGCAATTGCACTCTCTCTTCTCTGCTTTTCTCTGTTAAAATTTTTCGTTTTTGCTTTTTAATATTATTTTATATATATTTATTTTGTTATATATATAGATATATCCATGATTGCTTGGAGTAAAAGAAAGAAAAAGGGAAAGTTTAAGGAACAACATGCATTATCGAACAAATTTCAAGTTGAACTTGAATTTATTTTTATAATTTTCAAGATATTTTTTCTTTTCCTTTTTCCAATGCATTTTATTGTGATTTAATGATGTAGGTTCTATAAAAAAACATACTCTATTTAGACTTTATACCTTAAAAGTAATTATTATCTTAAAGTCTTTAACATCAAGTGCTAGTACAATACTATAATTATCCTTTGTTTTTTAAAGGTTATCTAGCTTATGAAATAATATCTCCTTAATAACCATTAGACGAACAAAAAATAAGCTTTAAATAGCTTTGCTATGTAAACATATTAACAAAGCCAGACTTGGTTCCTCACCCACTATAGTTCTTTTTATTTATGTACTTAATTTTTTTTTTGTGCTTTTTTTTAACAACTTTTCAGCTCATTTTTCATGTACTTTAATAAGCAATTTGATCGCTTGTCTTGACATTTCACAAAAAAAAAAGAGAACGAGAAAATACATATTTTTTCCCTACGCACAATAAATAGTTGCCCATGAAATTCTCCACTGACCTCGTGCCGGCTTTTTCTACTCGTATAGTGCCCTCTCTCTCCTACGGTACCGCCTGCATCAAGGGCAGAAAATCTGAAAATCTGTGGCGCACATTAAAACGTTTCACTTAATTAAAATCAACGGCAAACAGGAACAGAGAAACAACTGCAAAATGACCGCCCCCATATATGTGTGTATTCCTCTTCATAATACAGGCGCTAATAGCCTGATATATATACAGAAAATACATATATATTCGTATATCAAGATATATGTATGTACATGAGTAGGAGCAAGTATAAGAATTCAGAGCACTGGCAAAGACGTGCCTGGAGAGCTTCCAGCATTTTTTTGTACTTTGTGTGACTAACGACTTGAAATTGCGCTTATTAAGACTTCCTGATTCATAATTTCTGGCAGCACTAACAACACCAACTATAAACAAGTTGAAATGTGCTCGAGGAGTTCAGTTAAGACTAGAACTTACCCTGCACCCTAAACAGATAATAGCAAAAACTGTTAGATATATAGGTTCGAGGCCATTAGAGATATCGTAGTTTTTGGAAAACTAAGGCAAATCCATTAGGAAAGATGCAGATTATTAGAGAAATAAAATGCAAATCGTTTAAGGTATTCCGCTCAAGAATCGGATAAAAATTGTCAAAGATATACCCTTGCAAGGAGCTATATATGGATTTCATGATTTTTCAGAGTATCCCTCAGGAAAATTTTGAAAAAAATCTCAAAAAAATTGTTTCTCTATTTTTTGATGCAGATTAGTGGAGAATCGAAATACAAATTGTTTAAGGTATTCCGCTCAAGAATTGGATAAAAATTGTCAAAGATATGGACTTCACAAGGAGCCATATATGGATTTCGTGATTTTTAGGGTCTCCCTCAGGAAAATTTTGAAAAAAATCTCAAAAAAATTGTTTTTTCTATTTTTTGATGCAGATTAGTGGAGAATCGAAATACAAATTGTTTAAGGTATTCCGCTCAAGAATCGGATAAAAATTGTCAAAGATATACCCTTGCAAGGAGCTATATATGGATTTCATGATTTTTCAGAGTATCCCTCAGGAAAATTTTTGAAAAAATCTCAAAAAAATTGTTTCTCTATTTTTTGATGCAGATTAGTGGAGAATCGAAATACAAATCGTTTAAGGTATTCCGCTCAAGAATCGGATAAAAATTGTGAAAGATATGGACTTCAAAATGAGCCATATATGGATTTCGTGATTTGTAGGTTTTTTCTATTTTTTGATGCAGATTAGTGGAGAATCGAAATACAAATTGTTTAAGGTATTCCGCTCAAGAATTGGATAAAAATTGTCAAAGATATGGACTTCACAAGGAGCCATATATGGATTTCGTGATTTTTAGGGTCTCCCTCAGGAAAATTTTGAAAAAAATCTGAAAAAAATTGTTGTTCTATTTTTTGATGCAGATTAGTGGAGAATCGAAATACAAATCGTTTAAGGTATTCCGCTCAAGAATCGGATAAAAATTGTGAAAGATATGGACTTCACAAGGAGCCATATATTGATTTCGTGATTTTTAGGGTCTCCCTCAGGAAAATTTTGAAAAAAATCTCAAAAAAATTGTTTCTCTATTTTTTGATGCAGATTAGTGGAGAATCGAAATACAAATTGTTTAAGGTATTCCGCTCAAGAATTGGATTAAAATTGTCAAAGATATGGACTTCACAAGGAGCCATATATGGATTTCGTGATTTTTAGGGTCTCCCTCAGGAAAATTTTGAAAAAAATCTCAAAAAAATTGTTTCTCTATTTTTTGATGCAGATTAGTGGATAATCGAAATACAAATCGTTTAAGGTATTCCGCTCAAGAATCGGATAAAAATTGTGAAAGATATGGACTTCACAAGGAGCCATATATGGATTTCGTGATTTTTAGGGTCTCCCTCAGGAAAATTTTGAAAAAAATCTCAAAAAAATTGTTTCTCTATTTTTTGATGCAGATTAGTGGAGAATCGAAATACAAATTGTTTAAGGTATTCCGCTCAAGAATCGGATAAAAATTGTGAAAGATATGGACTTCACAAGGAGCCATATATGGATTTCGTGATTTTTAGGGTCTCCCACAGGAAAATTTTGAAAAAAATCTCAAAAAAATTGTTTCTCTATTTTTTGATGCAGATTAGTGGAGAATCGAAATACAAATCGTTTAAGGTATTCCGCTCAAGAATCGGATAAAAATTGTGAAAGATATGGACTTCAAAATGAGCCATATATGGATTTCGTGATTTTTAGGGTCTCCCTCAGGAAAATTTTGAAAAAAATCTCAAAAAAATTGTTTCTCTATTTTTTGATGCAGATTAGTGGAGAATCGAAATACAAATTGTTTAAGGTATTCCGCTCAAGAATTGGATAAAAATTGTGAAAGATATGGACTTCACAAGGAGCCATATATGGATTTCGTGATTTTTAGGGTCTCCCTCAGGAAAATTTTGAAAAAAATCTCAAAAAAATTGTTTCTCTATTTTTTGATGCAGATTAGTGGAGAATCGAAATACAAATCGTTTAAGGTATTCCGCTCACGAATCGGGTAAAAACTCGCAAAGATATAGACTTTGCAGGGGGCAATATAGGGATTACGTGATTTTGCAGTGTCTCCCTCAGGAAAATTTTGAAAAAAAAAACTAAAAACATTTCTAATATTTTTTCATCCTAAAAAAATCAATTTCTTTAAACCCAAAGTGCTAAAAACAGACAATCCATGCTACCCTGTAACTTGCAGGAAAAAAATCATAAAAAGCCAACGACATGGCGCGAAAAATTTGCGGAAAATGCGGTGGTGAGGGATTTTAGTTTTCTCTCACTCCGTCGCTCTTGCGAATTTTCCAACGATTTTTCTATGGGATTTCTTTTTAAGTTGGTAAAGATTTTTGTAATTTTATTAATTTTTTGTTTGGGTCTCCCTTCCCGGATCAGAGTCTATTTTCTTTTTTTTTTTTTTTTTTGTATTATTATTGGGGGCCGTGGGCTTTCTTTCGATTGTCTTCCTGGGGTTTTTATTTATTTTTTTTCGAGAGGGGCTGACTGGGGGATTGGATGAAAAATGTTGGTCATGCTGCGGGCAAGACTTTCAAGTGACACGAACAGTCACCGCCACTCATACACTCACTAAAAATATATATAAATATATATATATATGTACATATATATAAAATGTGGGAAGATGGGCAGACGAACAAAGTTCGCTTTTGTGCCTTAATTTTCTGGTGTGAAGTGCTAATCAATATATGAAGGCAGTTGAAACAGATTAAAGGAAATGCAACTGCCATAAAATTTGACGGGGGTGGCGCTGCTGGTATTTCTGATGGGTCTGACGATGGCTCTAATGATGGGGGTGGTGTTTGTAGGAAAAAGTCACAAAGTCGTTTTCCTAATTTATAAATCAAATATGTCAAGGAATTTAAGAGGCAAACTCAAAGCAAAGCGGATCATTGACATTGACATCATCTCGCATTAAAGGATGAGAAATGCTTTTTGATGTTTGAAGCTATTTAAGGGAAATTATATGAAAAGTTAGGAAATTAAAGATTTTTGGTTACTTTTAAAGGCTTACTTTAATCTTAAATAATTATTAATTGAGGAAAGTTTTAGTTTTTTAGAACTTGTAAGGCTCTGATTCATTCTTTCTGTTTAATACAATTTTTTTAACAAAGAATAAATCGATTTTTGAAATATTTCCATTATTTTTTCGGTCTTTATCGATTTTTAACAAATACTAGCTATCTGTACTAATTTATTTTTATTAAAAAAAATAAACGAAAACTCACCTGGTGGTCCATGACGATTGCGCGGTCCTTCGGTTCGCACAGCTAACATGCTCTCAAGGTTGTTCAAGGCCACAAGGGCCACTAATAGCATTGCCAGGGTTGTCACCTGGCCGCGCAGGCGGTGGTACTGTGGATGGTAATTACTTTTTTGTGGGTGGACTGCACGACTGCTCCTGCTTCGGCTGATTTCATCATCATTCTTATCATTTTGCAGTTGTTCTGGATGGCTGGTGTTGTTATTTATTTTATGCGTTAATTGCGTCAGTGTATCTGTGATGGCGACAGGGTTGTCACCCCCGGCCAGTGGCAGGATTGTCGCCGCCACCGGGCCGGATAATGGCCGCCAACGGGAACGCATTCTGGCCTTGTTGGGCGGCTTGCGACCAAATCCGAATCCAATGCCCACGGGCGTCGGATTCATTTTTGGTGAGTTGGTCCTCTTTTTAGTTTTTCTCTCTGACTTTCTTGCTGTTTTTTCGTTTATATTTCTTACACTTGGAGATTCAAGAGTTTTTCAAAATTAATAGTTTATACGTCCTTCTTTTTCCGTATTTATTTTGTCTCTCTTCTGGGCTGTTTTAATAAAATATTTATTAATTAGAAATCATAATTATTATTTTTTTTTTGGTTTTGCGGTAAGCACTTTAAAGGACTTTCAATTAATTAAATTTATCTTCCGTTTGGCCTTTTTTCTGAAGGATAATTGCTAGCCATCTCGCTCGCTCTTGCTCTCTCCGTCTTGCTCTTTTACATTTATTTTTTTTGGCCCTATCTTTTTAACACTTTTTTACAATAATTGAAAAACTTTTTTCGGCTGCTTTATGTGAACTTTTGCCTTCGGCGTCTTTCAACTTTTTTTTTCCTCCTCCTTGGTTGTGATTTTTTTTCTTCCTTTTTTGTTGTTTGTATATTTTTATTTTATTTTTTTCCAGACACTTGAAAAATAAAAATTAATATGATGCCTTGATGCCGGGAAAATTTTGTTTGATAAGGAAATTGCACATCCTCTTTGGAATGTTTTCACTGCGTTTTGCACTTTACTCTACTATGCAATCCTGTAACGAGAAGAAGAGTAGAAAAAAAATTAAATAAATAAATAAGAAATAAACAAATGAAAAAAGTTTGCAAAATTTCAAACGTTTCTCCTGAAGTATTTTTTTTCAATTATTAAATACTAAGGATAAGGATAAAGTTTTTAAATGAAACTTAAACTGAAAAGTGAGTAATTCTTTATAGGAAAACGGTTTTTATAAAATCATGAATCGATTTATATAGGTTTTTAATCGATAAATATCGATATTTTTAATCAAATCTTTATTTTAATCTTTTAACCCCTTTCAACTAAAAATTCTTTCAGTCTACCAGAGATAATTAAATAAATGATTGGTTTTAAGAGTCATTAATAATTTTTTTCTTAAAAAAACCCCCCAAAAATGAAATGCCATTACCGCATCAAGAATCTCTAGACTCCAAGCAAAGAAAAAGCGAAAACGTGAAGGAAAAATAGAACATTGAACAGATTACATTAAATTAAGGCACAAATGAATTGCTCTACGAAACGAAAGCGAAAAAAAGCGCCAGTCGAGTTGAGAAAAGCAAAAAAAAATGAAAACGAAACGTGGAAGCGAAATAAATAAAAAGTAAAGTATTAAAAAAATGAGCCACAATCAAATACAATAGCCTGGCAAAGATCATAATAAAAAGGGGAGTGGGGGAGCCGAAGGCACATACTATACAAGTGGAAAATCACGCACATAGTCTCAGTGGAAAGCAAAAAAAAAAAAAAAATAGAAATAGTAGGAGACAATAACAATAAGCAGGTAGAGGGGTTAGGTGGTGGATAGTAGGTGGTTGGGTGGCTGAGCGTTGGGTGGTTTTGGGAGACAAATGCGGTTAGGTCAGATTGAGGAGTAGGCCCGACGACGACGACGACGACGATGGCAACGAGTCAACAAAAGAAATTGCTAATGTGCGCAAATAAAAATGGCACAAAATAGAGGCTCACATTGACAGATGCATGATGGTGGCACACACAGATACACCTCCCACACATACATTCATATACACCCCACATAGACACACACACAAAAACCGTGTGTTAGACAATTGAAATTGAAAATCAGTGAAAACCTGTTTTCACACACAAAAAGCTCACGCATGCCGAGCTTAGGCGCAGAAAATTGCAAAAATCAAAGAAAAATACAAATGAAAATGAAAAAAAAAAGGAAAATTAAAAAAAAAAAAAAGGAAAACTGAAAACAGAGAAAATGGAAAATAGAAAATGAGAAACAAAAGAGGAAAGCCCATTGCAAAAGGCACAGATTAAAAGTTGAAAACTGGAGTTTCCAGCATTTGTAGGAAAAAAACATGTATAATTAAATTAAATAAATTGTCAACAACTCAAAGGCATGTTAATTAGGCGGAAAAACCATAACAACAACTATAAAAAATGTTTAACAAAATTGTGGGTATTTGAAATATTTTTAAAAGGACATGGTCATAATAGCAGAGGAATTTTTAAATTTTAAAGTTTTCTTATATAAAAATTTTATTTTTAGATTAATCACAAAACAATTCTAGTATGTTAAAGATTTTTATATTTTCTTTTAATTATTTTTTATATTTTTTATTATATTTTTTTTTCAAATCTGATTTAATTATCAAATAATACGATTTTTCTTAGCATTTCCTTTGTGTGTCCAAACTAAACATTAATTTTGAATAAAATATGTAGTTGTAGGTATTAAAATAAGTATTTAAAATATTTATAAAATACAAATGTCAATATACAAATACTATTCAATTTTAAAAAAATATTTTTAAGCCATAAGAATGAAATCCAAAAAACAAAAGCCCAAGAAAAATCCTACATGGAAGTCATGGCTGCTTTAAGTATTCCAAAGTTTTATTATTGGAGGGCCTGTTGAAAAATCACCTCCACCTCCACTGTATGGTTGGGAAATCGTTGGGTCTTTTTGAGAAAATCCCACATTGGCCAATGGCCGCGAGAGGGGCTGGGGGTGGAGCATCATCAACATGGGCATTTAGCCCATGGCCCATCGTCATCTGCGACATTTCGCCGCACAAATGAAAAGTTACGCGAATCAGCCGAGTAGCCGCTGGGAAAAATCACAAATTGCTGGATAGAGGGAACGATATTCCGCAGGGGGGCTAGGGGGATGCGCATATTGATGGGTGAAATGGGTGGGAGGTCCTGGCGGATTTTTTTTTCCCCCCATCTCTCCCAACCAAGCCGGGACACACCTGTCCGTTTTCATTACGCGGCAGCAGCCAAGAAATTGCCAAAGCCATTTTCGAAAATGGCCACAAAAACACAGAGACGTGGGTTCCAAAAAATATGAGGGGGGGGGCGCTATAGAGGAGGGAGACGACATCGTCATAACTTGAAATTGAAATGGGCTAAAAGGTGGGGTGTGGGGTGGTAGAAGGGGGCCTGTGGTCTGCCTAACGATCCAATCACGCGACCATCTCTAAGCTTCATTTTGGATCTGGATTTATAGCACTCTCCGCTCGCCACTCCCCATTTTCCCCTTTCCACTGGCCATCCCCCCCTATTACCAGGAAAACAGGCCAGAATCCCGCTAATGTTCGCGCTGAAAAGTACTTGCTCTTCAAAAAAAAAAAAGTGGAAGAATATATATATAAAAAAAACCAATATAAAATGTGCGGCTTTTAAAAGATTTTTTTTCTTCTTTGTTTAGGCCAATTGGTGTGTGTTTTTTTGAGGCATCAGGTGCGCATTATGTCAGGAATATCAAGAATATGAAATATGATAACAACAAAATAATCTATACTCCATGACACATAACATTTTAAGACATGCGGAAGACAAGGCATTAAATAAAAATAAATATAAATGAAATTTAAAAAAATGTAAATAAACTGTGAAATTTTTCCTAAAAAAAAAAAGTAACTTTAAAAGAAGATTTAGCTAAAAATCAACCCAACAATTTAAATACCTTTAATATGTTAATATTTATTTTAACTTGGTTTTTTGATTATTTTTGAATTTTGATTAATTGATTATTTGAATATTATTTTATGCATGAAAAAATATAGATTAAATTTTTAAGCAAATAACTATTTTAAAAAAATTTATTTTAAACCACTCATAAATTTTAGTTATTCATTTCAAATAACTAATTTTCCTTTTCAATAAAAAAAAATAACAAAAAAAAATCAAAGAAAATTATTCTTTCTAGCTCCTAAAAAAAAAAAAAAATTGAAACATTTTGATTGAAAAAGAAAAAAAAATACAAGAATTTTCGCTTTGACCTTCTGGCATTGTCAACTAAATGTTTGCCTTTGAGAGGACTTTTTCCTCTACTACCTCTCTACCCCCTACGACCACCTGCTGGGGCAACTAGTCCTCAGACCTCAGCAATTTCCACCCAGATTTTTCCCCCAGTTTTCACTCCATCCTCCTGTCAGGCCCCTCCTATCAGCAGCCCACCTTGATTCATCATTGTTTCGTCTACTCTCTGGCTTTGATATGCTTTCATTGCGAGATTTGTGCGATTTGTGGGTGGAAAACTAGGGGCGAGGGAACAGGTAGGGGGTTCAAGAAAATCAAGAGGGAAATCTCTCACACACACCCACACACACAAAAAGGGGGCTCTGCTTTTGACAAATCGTGCTAAAAATTCAATGGCTTTTCCTTTTTGGTTGCTTCAGCTTTGCATTTCAGCGACAAAGAAGTGCCACGTGGCTTAACAAAACACTGAGAGAAATAGTTGAAGGAAATTTTTTAATTAATATATCTTTAACTAATGAGATAGGCTAACAAAAAAACCAAGGCTTAAGGGAAAAAACAGAGCCATTTTTGAAGAAATTTCAAACATTTTTGGGAGTCTTATTTCATCTTTAAAGAACTTCATCTTTTAAATAAATTTATCGATAAATAATTTAAGGACCCTATCGATAAGCTAAATCATTTTATCGATAAATATTTTTATAGACCATTTGTTTTAATTTAAAATCATA
Source organism: Drosophila malerkotliana malerkotliana (assembly GCA_018153235.1). Lineage (NCBI taxonomy): Eukaryota > Metazoa > Arthropoda > Insecta > Diptera > Drosophilidae > Drosophila > Drosophila malerkotliana. The sequence continues at coordinate 5,840,132 of JAECXV010000058.1, read as the reverse complement.
AAAGTAAATATAAACCATCTATTTGTAAGCATATTTCCAAGTAAGCCAAGCCTTCATATTTTTTCAGATTTCAAACCACTTTTTTCCTCAACTGCCTCGAACTTTGGGAAAACAGGTAAAGTAACTTTGCGGCGCCGCATTTGACTTGACTTGAGTCAGCCCCCCCTTTTTTTACCACACCGCCTCCAGACTTACAATTTTTTTCGCCTACTTTTGCAAACTCAAAGAAATTCTACTTTTATTCCCATTCGGTTCATTCGGCAAGTAATTTTTTGCCATTTCATTCTTTCGTTTTTCTTTCTTTTTTTTTTACTCATTCTTATGGCTACAGTCTTCTGGGTGAAGTCTTCTGGTCTTCTTGTCTTTCTGTCTTCCGTCTTCTGTATTTAGGTTAAATACTGGTATCTTTGGCCGACTTGTGTGAAAACTGTGTTAATGGGTGAAGTTTATAAAGAATATCTGGAAATGTAATTTTTATTGCCAACTTTGCATTCGATTTTAAAAATATTTACAAAAAATGAAACAAATTTTCTGCCCACGTAGTATTTTTTATATTTAAGCGAAAAAATAAGTGGGTGAACCTTAAAAAATTGGCTTACATATCTTAATATGTTTACTGATGGGGTCTTACGGTAATTCAACTTGAAATAAACCCAAAAGACCCTGAAAAAAAAATGGGAAATAAATCTAATTCCTCCATTTACACACACAGTGCCTGGGAAAAGTTATGCAACACAAACATAAATCAATTGCCCTCGTCATTTTCATTTATTTATTACTATGTTTTTTCTTCTTTTTTTTTTTGTTTTTCTCCACTTAACCGCTTCCTTTGACCCCTTAACCCTTAACCCTTATCCACACCGTCACCCAGGCCCCCTCTCGCTACCCCTTTCTGTTCTCACCTGTGCAACGACAATGGTAAATATTTTTATTGTATTTCTTCTCGGTTCACCTTTTATTTTATTTTTTTTGTATATATTTCCAGCCATATCCCGAGCCTTTTCTCGCTGCTTTACGGCTTCGATTTCAATTTTCGAGCCCAAGGGCAGATGGCTATAAGGTGGTGAGCAAAAGGGGGGTTACGGGTGCCAACAGCCGGGCCGAAATCCCTTTTGCCACTTTTGGACATGGCCATTTCTCGCTTGCCAAAGACACACACGCGCACACACAGAGTTATATAAACAACTGATATTTATACGATACTCTTTCGATTTTTTGGCTATAAACGAATTAGGATTTTTCGGGAGACTCTATATATATAAAGATATTTGGAAAATATTTTGAGAAATTTAGAAAGTATTTTAAAAATTTGAGAAAGAATTTATTTGAGAATTTCTGAATATTTTCAAATCCTGCCTGGATATTTCAAAACTTGAAAAACTTGATATTTAAATTACCTAAAAAAAATATTTTATTTTTTTCTATAATCTTTCTATTTTTTCCTTTTTTTATAGTATATATTTCAAGCCCTTATAATTTAAAAAAATATATATTTCCTGCCTTTTGTTGCGTATTTTTGCTGCAGTTTCACTGTTTGCTGTACAAACACGAAAAATTCTTCGGATAGAGTCTGAATTTAACTCGAGTCTTTGAGTTCAGGAATTTTTTGGGGCAACAAGGCTCCCCGAAACATCCGAAAAACGACGAACGAAAAATTGCAAACAGAAATCGAAGATTTTCTCTGGGTTTTCGTTTTCTATTTTTCTTTTTTTTTTGTGGAGGTACGGGGGTAAACCTTACGGGGCTTTTCGGCACGATTATCCCTTTTCCGTGCACTCAATTTGTTGGCGCTATTTGGGGGATACCCGAGCCACAAAAAAAAAAAAAAAAAAAGAGAAACACATGGGCTATATATCCATTGAAGGTGCTTATGCCCTTTGAACTTTTGCCCATTGACTGACTGACTGACTGACTGGATGACTGACTGAATGGGAGAGTGACAGCACGTTTGTTCCGTATTGGCATTAAATGGCTTTCCAGCCTTAAGCTATAGAGTTTCGCTTTTGTTTTCACACGAAACCTATACTGATATGTGCTTATACGCGATATGCCTCTACATATGCCGCGAAATGCGTTGTCTGCCATAAATTAAAACCCAAATCCACAGAAAAAAAAAGCAAAAGAGTGGAGAAGCCCTCGAGCGTCCAGAAACAGAAACCGAATCTGTAAACCATTAATCACCATCAGCAGAATCGTTTCACAAACACCAATGCCAGATTAGTGCCAATAATACAAATAATTGTTATAATGGTCTTTCCAACTATCATTTAATTTTAATAGAACTTAGTTTCCGTTTTCACTTCAAAAAGAATTGAAAGAAACTTGAGAAACATTAAAAAAAAACTAAAGCGGAAATTTACGCACCAACTAGCATAATTAATGCCCGAAATGACAAAAAAGATTTCAGGGAGAAAAGTTTTTGGAGTGGCCAGTAGCCACTTAATATCTGAGATTACTGTGAGAAAAATGTTGAAGAGAAAATATTGAAAATAGATAAATAATATAATAAGAAAAAAAATTTTAATAGATTATTAAATTAAGGTAAAAAATGTTAAAAATTTTTAATAAGGTAAAAAAAGATATTTAAAATAATTTCCGAAGAAAAAATAATTATTTTTAATATTAAGAATTTTTAATTTTCAACTATTAATTGTAAGAAATTTATTTAATTTATGAAAAAATATATGAAAAGATATAAAAGTTTTTCTACAAAAAAAACTATTTTAAAGTTAATCTATTAATCTTTTCTTGCAAAAACTTCTTTTATTTCAACTAAAAAAATATTCCTTCAAAAAACCCCAATTTATTTCAGTGCATTTTGAGCTTGGCCCTTGACAAAGGTCAATTTCGGCCGCTCTGTTTTCCTTTTATTTTTTTTTTTTCTTTTTTTTTCCCGAAAAGGAAGTTGCAATGATGCGGGCCCCAAGAGACGTTGATGGAAAATAGACAAAGGCAGTGGCAGTAGCAGTGGCAATACCAGAGGCTGAAGGCATGGAGGAGGGAGACGGGGCCGTCGAGGAACTGCATCCGGAAAAATTAGTGAGCGGAAAATGGGGAAAAAAAAATCTGCACTCAAAGTGAAAGCCAAAAGCCAATAGATATAGAGAAACGGAGGAGCTAGCCCGAAAGACCCCGAACCGAAACCCAAACCCTGAGACTGCCAAAGTCTACCAGAGACTCCCAGCGAGACTCCCAGAGTGATGGAATGAATTGGACTCGACTTGACGCGACTTGACTTTACTTGAAATCCAAAGAGATGACTCGACTTGACAGCCAACGGCCCAAAAACTGATTTTCCCCTCTTATTGTTTTTTTTTTAAAGGTGCGACACTGCCAGACACTCCCAAAAAAAAATGCAAAAAGAAAATTAACAAGAAGATAGACAGAAGCCTAAAATGACGGATATATGGTACAGTGGAGTCTGCCTGCCACCGCCCACTCTCAACAGAAATAAGGGAGAGAAAAGAGGAGCATTTTTAGTTCCAGACAGCTGCGCCCAGTTTCTATTCGAAATTGTTTTAATTTTTCTAAAGCCCTTTCTCCGGCAATTAAAAAAAATATTAGAAATACTAAAAATCCTTTTATTTTTTAATTTGATAAAAATTATTCCCCTAAAAGTATAAATACATTTAAAATCTCACCAAGTCACAAAAAAAAGTAAAATAAGTATGAATAAAGTAAATAATAAAACGTGACTGGAAATTATAAAATTAGCATGAATATTGTTCATGTTTATTTTGATATTGGTCATTTTTCGATAAACTTTATGTGAGAGACTCTCCCCAAAGGCCATATAATTGTATATATAAGACATATATATGTCTAAAGCTTAAGATAAACAAAGAAAAAGGTAAGAAAAAAAAAAAAAACTGTCAAATAAACAAAGAATATGGTTTGCGGTCATGTGACGATTTTATAAATGACTTTTATTGTTCACAGTTTTTGCAATGTTTGATGATTAAATATTTAATTATTTACATAATTTTTATAATCAACATTTTTTTTTTTTATAAAATTAAGCTCAATAGACAGATAAGAAAACTAAAATTATTGTATTTCTTTAAAATTTAATAAACAATATAAATAAAAAATTTAAATATTTCCTAACTCGCAAATAAACATGTGGCTATTGAATTGTTTTCATTCTTGTTTTATTTATTACTTATTTTCCATCCAAAAAAGACATATAGCTGTGATTAATTGTATTTGTGGATTTCGCAGAGGGGGCTTAAAATGTTTTCTGAGTGGGGCGTGGCAGAGTGCGCCCATCGAAAATGTGTGTCCATCAAATGGCATTAGAATCGCCAAATATCCAAATGGCCAAATGGCCAGAAGTAACCAATATATTTTAAATGCATTTTCACGCATTTTTCAAATCGTTTACATGGCGTTCTAATGGATTCTGATGGGATTTTGTGATTTGTTTTTCGGCTATTTTTTTTTGCTAGTAACTATAGTAGATAGTGTTGTTTTGTGGTTTCGGTACTTTTTTTCTGTTATTTATTTAAGGAGTTTAAGTAAGAGCTTAATCAATAAAATCAGAAATAGGATGAAATCTAATATTAAATTTTTGTATCTACATCTACCTGGTATCATACCATACTCATACTCTTAAAAAGTCCACCTTTCTCTCCTCTATTTTTCCTCTAAAATTATTCAAAAATTTCCCCAAAAGCAATTGTAATTTCCCCGTGAGCTTTAAATTAGCCCATAACCCTGTTTTTTTCCCCTTTCCTCTATTTTTTTTTAGTAACCCTTAGCTATAAAGATTTTCTGCGAAATGCAAAAAAAAAAACCATAGCTGAAGCCATAGAAAATGATTGCAGGGCAACTACCATCGATAATTATTTTAATAGATCACCGAGAGTGTATGCGAGTGTGTGTGTCTCTCATTTTGGTTTACAGTTGCAGTTTGTTTTAGGTTACTATATAGGTATGTATGTCTGTATGTACCTGTTGCCCAGTTAGCCAGGTTTATTTTTGTTCCCTTGCGGGCTAATGTGAGGTTTCAGTTTACATACGCTGGAGCACTTCGTAATTTTCTACTATTTTCTATTATTTTCCCTAGCCAAATACAACGACAACGAAAAAAAAAATCTCTTAAAAAAATAAAACCACCGCACAGCAACCAACAAAAAAAAACACACTTGAAGAAAAAAAGAAGCAAACACGAATCTAAGGTAAAGACGACGACAAAAGGGTCATTCACATTGCGGTGTGCGTGGCTCTTCTTCTTCATTCATTTTTATGGCAACAGTGCCGCCGACAAGTATTTGTATCCGTATCTGTATCTGTATCTGTATCCACGTTTGTTTTGTGCGATATCTTTTGAATACATTAGCGACCAGCCACAACAACTACAGCAAAGACAACAAAACTACAAAACCAAATCGAAAAAAAAGTCAGGAAAATAAAAAAAAAACATTTTCAAGCCAAACATGTGCGAAAAGATGTTCAATGGCCAGGAGAAATAAATAGCAAATTGTGTAATGAAAGCTCGTCATGAAAATCACGTCAGATACAATTACTTTTTGAGCAAATGCAGATACAGATACGCTCACTGACCTAAGAAACCTCCAGGGCTTTTAAAAATTACTAAAGGTCAGAGGCTAAGTGAGTAAACCTTTTTATATTCATAAAATTCATATTTTAATCTCATTAAAAATTACTCAAATAAAATAAATCAATTACTTTGAACCAAAAAATATGTATTTAATAATTTTATGTTATTTTGACATATATGTTTTTAATTTTTATTTAAAATTTAAGGTATTCAAGGTTATTTGAGATATCAAAATATTTTGTTCACATATTTTAATGTATATTTTTTTGTTTATTCTTTAAAATTTGTATACACAAAGTGTAAAATTTTTGCCTATTTATTTTATATATAAAATGTATTTTTTCTAAGTTCAAATAAAAAAAAACCCTCCTTTATAAAAAAACCCTCTTGCTTTAGTTTTGTACCTCAATTTGATCGTTTTATTTTTATTTTTCTTTGGGGATTTGTAATTGCGGCCGGCGATGAGTATCTAAGTATCTAAGTATCTGAGTATCCGAGTATCCATGCGGTCAACGCTTTCTTTTTTCGGACACTTTAATGAAAACAGGAAACGGAAATCGTTTTGGAAGTATGTATGTAAGAGAGTGTGTATTGCAGACAGACAGGGAGTGACCGAAAGAGAGAGAGCTATAGAGAAAGAGACAAAAAAGCCAAGCAATTATTTTAATTTTTTTTGGTCAAACATTTTCCATAATTCAGTGTTGTGTCTGTTTTATATAAAAACTTTTCCAGTAGAACAACTTTCCTTCAGGGCCCAAAAAATATGAATAAATATTCCCTTTGATTTTATTTTCTATTTTTTAGACAATGTTTTCTATTAATTAAATGTATTTGATTTTCGTATAAAAAAAAAGCTTGCAGCTTACCAAGCACTTTTTTGTTTTTCTTATTTTATTTTTTATATATTTTTTATAAACTTTTTTCAGATACCGCCAGCGTTTACCGTGAATACTAACTGGCTATTAATGCGAGAAGCACAAAAAGGCCCGAAGGCGGTAGACAAAAGTTTTCAGCTCCATATGGAGTCCCAAAAAAAATAAAAAAATATATATAAATATAAAAGGAAGCAGCAGCAACAAAGCAATTAGCAACATGCAACATATGTCCACAAGAGCAACAACAGACGGTTAAATAAATTAAGGATATGCTCTAAAATATTTAAATATTTTTAGGAAAAAAAAGAGAATATTATATTAAGCTTAAAAAACTTGAATAAAAACTATCTGCTAAAATCAATTGCTTTTTATTTTATTTATTTCTTTTAGGAAATAAAAACGTAAAGCATAACTGAAATGAAAACCGGCAACCGGCATGAAGAGAGTCGAAAAAATTTTAAATTTTTGCCTTGAGGCCATATACAACAAACAATTGGTTTTTTTTTTATTACCAACAGACCAAAAAAAATGAAGAAAGGGATGGGAAAGGTAAGTATGGTTTTTGTGGGAGAAATTACAGAAATTGCACGACAAAAAATGAGTAATTAAAAAAAAAAAAAGAAACAAAAATATATAGTAATAATAAATAAATTAACAAAAAAAAGAAAGACAGAAAACAAAGAAAAAAAATTATATTTATTTTTTCAAATTTATTTTAAGCTTTTAAAAAAATAACCAAAAGTATAAGAAGGACTAAATTATTTTCCTCAAAATTTCCTAAAAATGTTTCTCTGGGTGTTTCTTGGCCGCCTGCTTCTTTGTCTTCCCCCTATTTTGTTGTTGCTTTTGGGTTTTTGCATTGTTGTTGCTATAATTTAGCTACCTACGTTTGTTGTTGATGAGGATGCTGCCAGCAGATACAACAACAAGAACAATAATAAAAACACCAACAAAAACAATAACAACAACAAAAACAAAAAAACAAGAGCCATAAATACAAGAGCAACGTTGACGGGCTCCCAAGCCCATTAAAACTGAACGTAAACCAAAAAATTAGGTTGCCACCACACATACTAAGATACTACTCCTCACAGATACTCCTCAACACAGATACTCCACACACTCACACACACACAAACACACACACCCAGCCACACATAGATTCATGGCAAACTTTGAATCACTTGAAAATTTTTGGATGCCAGACAACAACAACAATAGTGTTTTGGTAGAAATAAGGGCGTATGGCGGGGGTGGGAAATACTAGGGCTACAAATGGCAAGGAGGGAGAGAGAGAGGGTGGGAGATAGGGGGCAGCAGGCAGCAGGCAAGAGGCAGGGACCCGGGGACCCGCACCTTTTTGCCATTTCTCGCATAGCCGAAAATAATGAGCATACAAAATTTATGAAACACTCACATACGAGACGAGATGGATGGTTGAGAAAAGGACGGTGTGCACTGAGAAAAATTAATGGTCAATTAGAAAAAATAATATAATATTTTAGGCAGCACAATAGATATACATGAAAAAATGAAAAGTTAATCCAAATTTTAAAGGAAAAATATATACCAATAACTTTATGGCTTTTTTTAACAATATATATTGGTTTCTTAAAAAATACGTGATTTTTTTTAAATTATTAGTTACTAAAAATGGCCCTTTAAAATAATAAAATATTTTTAATATTAGTATTTGACTCAATTTTATGTGAAAATGAGTCAAGTTTAGGGAAATTGAGAGAACGAAACCTAATTCTTCTGAGTCTTTAATATTTTTCTTGTTCGCTTTTCCCAAAATTTTCAAAATAAAAAAAAATATATATTTTAATATTTAAAAGAAAACTATAATTTGTATAAATTATTTTTTGTAACAATTTTTTTTCTCTGCATCAACTTTGAGGCATTGCACATGACAGTGGAAATGTCTAGTTTCTAGTTTTCGGCGTTTTTGGTGAAGATACAATTGCAGATGCAGATGCAGCAGTTGCTGTTGCAGTTGCAGATACAGATACAAATGCAGATGCAAAAGAAGAAGGAGAGGAGAATGAGGAGGTGGACGTAGCCCATAATGATGATGAGATGACGATGATGAGGTTCGTTGATGAGCGAAATGATGATGGCCCCGTAGTCTTTCTTTCTGTCGGTCACTGTCCGTGTCCGTGTCCGTCCAAACTGCAAACGCGTATTCATAATGAGACTCCAATCTGACGGTTGTTATGTTGCTAGTTCCCCTTTTACCCCCCCTCCCCTCCCTTAACCTCACCCCAAAAGCACCAAAGCCCCCAGCCAGTGACCCTAGCCCCCGTTTTCGCCACCCATGTGTATGCGGCATACAATGCTCAGATAAATTGCTAGAAGTAGCTACTAATTTGCAGTTAGTCGTTTCGCAACAACAACAACAAAAGACACAAAATAGCACAAAACGAAGAGTCGGAGAAGAAAACGATAGGGGGTCGAGGGGGAACAATACCAAGGGAAGTAGAAGAAAGCTTTGAAAAAGGGGGCTTTTCTTGAAAATCGTTTTTATTTAAAAATTTATATAGAAAAAAAAAATTATTTAGACTTTACTTTAAATAGAGTTACTAAAATAATGAATTTTTATCCTTCTATTTTTAGCAACCTTTATAGGTCATATTCTTATATAATATTACCCTAATGGCTCTAATCTAAAAAGAATTAAATTAAAGTTTGTACTACCTTTTGTATATTTTTTAATAATTACCTTTACAACCATTATTATTTCCTAATATCTTCCCAAAGACAAGTTACCCCCTTTTTCAGACGCCCCTGTTTTTAGTGGCCATAAAGCAGAGCTCCCTGGCATCGCCTGGCCAGCATTTTCTGGTCCATGCCGTGCGCTTTGACTGCATCTAATGACACTAATAAAGTTGCCCACTGATGATAATCTGTCTCTGGCACTCTGGAAACCCTCCTGCCGCCTCCTAGCCCCCAAAATAAGAAAGACAGTCCTACAAAAAAAAAAAAAAGAGAAAAAAAAGGAAGAAACAGAAGCAAAAGCAGCAGGATATGACTATAAAAGATATTTGAGCGGCAAAAGTAAAATAAGCTCGAATAATACACAAGATACTCAAGGAGAGAGAAAGAAAATTAGCCTAACAAGCAGACTAACCAGATACCCTATAAAAAAACATATCTTCCACTCCTTTTTGGAAATTTTCAACTCTCTAGTAACCCGAGTAAAAAGTAACCCGAGTTTGCAAATTGATTGATCCCAAGATATGCAAAAATAAGCTGTTTGCTAGCACTCGACAAATAACCGTGTCAAGTCACTTGGCACTATAAAAAAAAGGCACTATAATAAAACAAAAAAAAAGGCAGGAAAAAGTCAACAAAATTAAGCTACTGGCAGCACTCGATTCGAAGCAGCTTTGCCTTTTCCTCTCCTGGAAACTCAAACCCAAACTCAAACACAGCCTCAATAAATCCGCTCACCTTATCGCAGGTGACTCGACTGTCTGCTACACCTGATCAAGTTTACCCGACTTTCAATTGCACTTGGAAAAATAATGCCAACTTATAGTAGGGTTTATAGTTCTTTGTAGTTCGTTTGTTTGTGTTTTGGGGAAACTTGAAGAAACCTAAAACCTGATAAGTTTATGTTCCTGATAAGTCTTGAATGCTGATGGTCTAGGAAATGTAATATCTTTATTTATTTTTGACCGATTCTAAGAAGGAATATCTTGAAAGGTTTGTATTTTGATTCTTCTTTTATTTGCATTACAAAATTATAGCTAAACTTTTTTTTCCATTTTTTTTTAAATTTTTATGCTGAGACCTTTGATATCTGTACTATATTCAAAAAAGGGCCCAGTAAGTATCTATATCTTTTTTAAAATATTACTAATCAGTAAAATACGTCTTTATTTCTAACCCTTTATATATTTTCCTATAAAATATTTCTTTTGCACCCTCAAAATATTTTCTCTCAGTGCAAAGAGAGGGATTTTCTTGTTTTTTGTTTGGCTGGGTGACTGAGTTCTTAGATCCTGGATCCAGGATTCAGGGGGTTAGAGGTTCCCGGTTGCCGCAGAACAATTTCAAGGTGCACTGACTGTAACAAATATCTTCATTTAACTTTTTTTTTTTTGTTTTTTTTTTTTTGTATTTTTTGGAGCAAGGAAAGGCAAGAAGAACAGCATCTGGAGGCGGTCTGGTCTGGTCTGGTCGTTCTGCCACATTGTCTTGCCACCATCAGCTCTTGCAGCTGCTCCGGCAGCTTTTTTGGGGGTATATCCCTGCTAAGGATACTAAGGATACTTCACTCCGCCACCGTTATTTACATTTTATGGCACACAAATTTTTGTGTGGATGCTTTTTTTTTTTTTGCTCCCATCTCCTTTTCTTAGCCACGGCAACAGGATAACTTTGCACAAAAACCAAACTGAAACTGATGGCTAATTTAAGTTTGTTTTATTTCGCTGGCCAAGGCAAATATTTATGATCGACTTTTATTTGGCACTCGGGGCAAGGTCGAGAGGTCAGATAAAAGGATATATACATATATATATATTTTAGCTTCATTATAGACTCAATCACAGCCTAAGTTTTGGTTTCGTTTTTCAGTTTCTTTGAAGAGGAGCCATCCTCTTTACTTTGCTTCTGGCTTTTGACATTTTGTGTTGGGTTTTCGGGGCTTTTTGGCCAAAAGCAAGTTTGCCAAAGTTCATTGTGGTTAGTTGGGTCTTCTGCTTGCCCCGATGTTGCATCCAATACAGGCAAAAATAGTTGCCATTGTTGTTGCACCACCAACCTGCTTGCCTCTGCTCCTCTGTACCATTTTGCACAGAATTGTGATAATGTCTATAAGTTTCCTTGGACTATTTAGACTTCCCTTCAAAATCAGGATATCGAATGTATATTGGGTGGGAGATATGGTATTTTATAAATTTTTTTCAAATATTATAAAAGAACTATTACGAAAATTTTTATATTTATTGAAAATTTCAATATAATTTCTTTCCAATTACAGTATAGTTATTGTTAATTTTTTTCGTTATCGTGAATATACATTTAAGCTTAATAAAATCAAATCCTAAATGGGTAATAAATTTATAAGAAAATACATTTTTGCCAAGAATATTTATTGTTATCGTCCTCATTATCGCCATCCCTATTATAATTCCCATTATACGTTTATTTTTTTATCGTTAACCAATTCCCAAAATAGTCATTATTAAACCAAAATGGAACTATAAAAAAAAAAAATTACACATGTATGTATTTTTATGTTACATTTCTATGAATCACCTACCAAGAACCAGGGTCTTTATGATTAATAACTAAATATATCACGATTCCAAGTTCAATTTCTGAACCTCTTTGTTCTCTTTAATATTTATTTAAGTAATTTTAATAAAATCACGTATCAAGGGGGTATCTAAAATTCGTCAATACTCTATTTTTTAATTCCTTTTCCAGCAAAGTCACCTGCCAAAAAAAAAACCGAAAACTTTCTAGTTAACTAACTTTTTCTGTTTTTATCCCTTTTTTATGGCATGTTACTTTTTAGTTTTCGTTACTTTTAATTTGTGTGTAAACTGATGCAAACCAATATTTGAACTTTTGGCAGGGTCTTTTTTTTTTGAGAGGGAGGTAAACCGAAAAGTCGTACCCAAATGTCAGCTCATTCATTAACTTGCGCAAAAGGTTTTCCAAACCAAGTTTTTTGTTGGTCTTTTTCTTTTCTTCTTTTTTTTTTCATTATATCGTGAAACCATGGACAGTAATTTAAATCCAAATGGCAGACCAACATAGTTTTGATTTTTGCCCCCTCCTTCCATCTTCCCGAAAAAAACTACATACCCAACACATATAGAATTACCTATCAAGTCGAAAGATATATTCAATTACAAACAAAAAGGGTGGTAAAGGCTTCTGGTTCTGGCCCGGTCTCTGGCAAAAAAAAAGCAAAGTTTGTGACACCAAAAATGTGCTAACAGGGCGAGTTCTAATTAATATCAGAGGGTAGGGCAAAAAAAAAAAAAAATAGGGGGCTTTCGAACAGGAAAAGAAGCATCGATATATATCCGATAGCAACACAAAAATACACAAATGGCAGAAAATGTTTTTTTTGGGGTCACTAACGAACTGCAACTTCCGTTGAAAAATTTTCGCGAATTTTCCACACACATTTCCACGAAATAAGGCAAAATATTATGGCTCAGTTATGTTTTAGAAAATATGTATTAAAGTTTGGTTTTATTGATTATCTCTGGGCTGTTGATTTAAAAAAAAAAAACCCCATAAATTGTAAATTATTTCAACCAAGTGACAGTGTGGCCAGATAAAGATAGTGTTGCCAGATGTCTAAATATTAACAGATACAAACTACTTTTTTAAAAGCCATTTTATCTATATTGTTAGCTACTTTTGACTTAAAGTTCTCTTTTAGTTTTCTTCCTTTTAATATAGACAATAATAAGCTTTTTTCACACAAAAAAGAAACCCACCAGAGCAAATAAATGACTAATTGCTTATATTAGCCTAATAATCCATTGAGAGATTAATGATGGGCCGGTATTATGAGTTATGAAAGAAAAATCATCGGTCTAGTGGACAAAGTATGTATTGATTAATTAACTAAGGCTTAAGTATAAAGCCATAATGATATCATTAGTAAGTGACGAACAAAAATGGTTGGGAAACAAAGCTTATTGATAGGAGATATCTTATACAGAATTATCGCTACCAATTTTTATTTTTTTTCTCTCCCATTTTTTTTTTTTGGGCCGACAATTAAATGGCGAAAAAGAAATACAAATGAAATAAAAAATTAGCATAAAGCATTCACATGACAGTGACTGTCTAGATACTCCGTCCGGGGAATTAGAAGCCGTAATCAAGGCCCATGCCAATCAGTTTATCCCCCCCAACCCTACCTGCCCGGCACCCTGCCAATCCACTTTTTTTTGCAAAAAAAATAAATAAATAAAAGCCACGTATCCACTATAGATGCTCAACAACTTTAAGCAACATTTCAAGATTTCTAATTTTTATTTGCTTCAACGTAAAGTTTGTTGCTTTTGTTTCTAATTAAGTTTGTGGTAGTGGTTGAGTTTTTTTTCAGTTTTTTTTTTCAAAGTGAGATCCCGAGATGTCTCGAGACCTGTTTTGTTGGAGACCTACAAAATCCCCATTCGTGCTAGAAAGAGATACAAGCCATACAAATAGAGAGAGAAAGGAAAACTGGAATGATTCTGGGCTTGGGGGAATTTCTAAAAGATATATGTAGATACGTTTCGAACCTTTTGAATATTATTATTATTTTGTATTTTTGCAACAAAATTGTGGCTTTAAATAATTAGCAAATAAATTATCGGTGTGTGGATATACATTATTCCTGGAAAACACAACTGACAGGCACTTCACGTGAATGACGACTGCACATCATCAACATTAACAATTGCCTCGAGTACAGTTTTGTTTAATTAATGAAAACTTTTGTTTATTATTTACTGAAGGCCCCGACAGGGTGAAGTTTTTTTTTTAAACGAAACTTGATATAAGGGGGGATATAAATAATATACAATTGGCGCTACTCTGTTTATTAAAGTGTCTTACAAGTAAGATATTAGCTTGAGACTTGGGATTGTAAAAAAATGAAATATTAGCTTTTTTTAGTGGCTTTAAAGTTTAAACCTTCAAGGCAACAAATATAGAAGTTCACTCAAGTTCGAGGTCATAAAAAATTGAAAGTTAGTTTAAAGTTAAAAAAAACGTAGTCAAATATTTAGTCCTTATTTTCCTTCTTTTTTTTAAATATTTATTTAACATTAATTTCAAGGCAATTGCTTTGCCTTCTCTTGCTTCTTGGGTCTTTTTTTTTTTTAAATAAACAAGAGGGCTCTGTTTATTTGGCGTCGATATGGTTGAACGCTTTTTTGGCTATGATCTCATCTCTCATCATCATCATCATCGACAAAAGTCCAAGGCCTAACCACAAAATAAATAAAAAATAAATCTAAAAAAAAAACAATAAAAACAAAGAGCTGAAAATACTCACGAAAGCAAAGAATTATCAGCAATAATTGCAATTCCTAAAATCTACACGTTCGTTCGTTTTTGGTCACAAAACAAACAAAAAAAATGCCCAGAAACTGCCAGTAAAATTCCAGTTAAAATAGAACATTTAACGCGTTAAATGGAAATCAATGCCGGAAGCGGAAAAATGAAGGGAAAAGTCGTGAACAGAAGCGAAAAGCTTCTAAAATTGATTAGCATTTTCAAACCGAAATTCTATAATATATCCCGTAGATACTGATTGCAGATTCCAGATACCAGATACCAGATAGTGGAAAGTGTTGCAATTGTAACTGCAATTAAAATGCAATTGTTCAAGAGCAATCTGATGCAATTGGCTGCGGGTGAGTGGGGAGAGTCCATGTACCACCAAACAAAAAAGGAAAATACGAAAAAAAAAAATTGAAATTGGTTTGAATCACTGCATTTCTATACCCAATGAAGTTTTCAATTTGTTTAGTACTGGGTTCCACTAGGAAAAATTTAACTCCTAGAAACTAAATAATTTTCCTATAAATAAAAATAATTAAAAGAAATATACAATTATGCTCTTAAAAAAACCATAGTAATAAAAAAAGAAAACCTGCTGATTTTTATTGATTATCAATTATGCATTTAAAATCAATTAACTTCCGAGACAAACAATGTGCAATGTTAATTGCCAATTAAATTGCCAATCAATTAAATAATTTCAATCAAAATCCGACAGACACCTTCACATTCGCTGACGCGTAATTGTCGCTGCGATTTCTCTCAGTGCATTAACTGCAATTCAAAAACTAGAGAAAAAAAAAAGATTGTCATGCAGATTACCTGCGCCTGCCCACCTGTCAATGGCATTTGCATATGGATTTGGATTTGTATTTGGATTCGGGACTTGTGAGCGTTGTAGAGCCTGTTCCATAGGGTAGCCACCCCAAACCTATTCACTTCTTGGATTTTCAAACACACACATATGGTGGTTGGCATTGCAATTTGTCAACATGACAAATACCAAAAAAAAAAAAAAAATTGAAAAAAAAATCGAAAGAAAAAAACTAAAACTGCTGCCGCAGTTTCGAACTCTGACAAAAGGACTAGGTAGAAAAGAGACAGACTGACAGAAGGTGAGAGAGTCAGATAGTTAGACAGTCAGACGGGACTGACATCAAGTAGCGGCATCTCGTCTGATTGGCGAACGTTTGCTAAATGTATGCATGAAAAATGCATTAGAGCCGAGGCAAAAACAGAAACAGAACAGCAGCTTCCCCCCATTTTTGGAGGAGATTGTCGAAGCGGCCTCTCGAAAAAACAACAACAACTATGACAGCTATAAGTGAGATTTTAAACCAAAAGAGATACTCTTTCGCGGTTTCTAAGACTCGGTTTTTAAGACTTGAATTAAAATAAATTATTTTTATAATTTTCTTTAAAAAATAGTGACACCACAATATAGAATTATGCAAAATAATGCAAAAACTCTAGAAATGGTAGAAGTCTAAGCCTAGTAACCCCCATAACCCCAAAAAGTATAGAGTAGTCCTCCAGTTTATAGTTCACAGATGACATCCTAATGATGACATGCCACACAAAACAACAAGAGTCAACGATGACGATGATGATGATGATGCTCCTCCGACAGATTCAGCTTTTGCTTTTGCCCTGCTTTTGTCATGCTTTTGCTTTGCTTTTTTGCCTCTTGTTGTACGGCAGTGGCATGGAAGGTATTTTCAATTGCCATCCGGGTTTTGGAAATGCATTAGAATCATCATTGAGAGCCGGCCTCCTGGCCGACAATCGAAGGTGCCACAAGCCGTTTCCGGAGCCACAAAAACAATTGACTAAGTAGGTCTGTAATTGAAACTTGTTTTCCGAAAAAAAAAACCAAATGGAAAATCATTTGATTGGGTATCTCATTGAAAATGAATTGCTCCGGAACATTATGGTTGAAGACATCATGGGTTTGTATTTGAAATGTTTGTTTATTAAAAAGTCGTTTCTTTGCCAACAAGAAGACAACTGCGCCCTCATCTTTCTTAATCTTTTCCACCTCGACTACAAATCCCTGAGACTTTCTTGATTTTCCAGAGACTTTCGAAAAGTTTCATGCTAAATTTAGAACTCGGCATTCATCAAGACTTTAGTGTTTTGAGGGCACTGAGAAGAAATCGAAGTGTGCTTTTACATAAGTGGAAAAGGTCAAACAAAATGTTAAGGAAGGTAAATTATAATTATTATCTTAAACCTTAAACGAAAGGTTTTTTAAATTTTGAAATTATTTAAAAAAAAAAAAAAAAAAAATTATTCTTAATAAATACATCATTTTTGAAAGTTTTTAATAAAATTTGTAAGGTGAACTTAAGCTTTTTATTAAACAAAGTTTTAGCTCTGAGATTTAGAAAAATGACTTAATATAATATTTCAGTTTTAGAAAAATTGTAAGACAATTCTTGTATATATTTTTTTCTGAATAATACATTATTTAATATATTTTGAAACTCTATTAAATCCCAAATCTTCCCCTATCCAGGTGTGCCCCGCCCGGCCATGCATCTTTTGTGCTTTGTTTGGGTTTTTTGTGATAAGCGGGACCCGCTGAGCTCCGTAAACTGCCGCAAATTTAAACGAGATAAATGCTGCCTAATTGCACACAGAAATGAAACTAAATACGCTGGGCGGTGCGATGGGGTGGGGTTGTGGGTGTGGAGTGGGTATGATGTCTTCTAAAATCTCCAAGTGGGTGGCCAGTCAGAGTTTCAGCCAAAGTGGGGGCGAGGAGAAAGAGATAGCGCATCAAATTATAAACGAAAGTTCTCAAACAATTTAATCAGTGACAAAAACAACAACAAAAACATTTCACACACAAACACACCCACACACACACAAAGAATGACAAAGTAAAGAAGAAGAAGATGCTGGCTTCTTTGGGGAGACAAGTAAAGGGGGTGGATGGGTGCTATAGTGGGTGGATTTGGTCTTCTAACAAGCGATCTTTGGAGAACTTTTGGGAAACGTCACACAATAAAGTTTCAAGAAGAAATATAAAATTTTACAGGGATTTTTTTTATTAATTGTGAGAAAAATAAATATCTACTAAGAATAGTTTTTTTATATTTAAATATTCAGTATGGGGACACTTTTCTGAATATACATTTGTTGCTTTAAAATATTTCCTTCAAATAGACACTTCTCTAGGGCTTCACTTCTTTTTTAAAGAAATCCTATATAATTAATGGAAAAAATACCCAAAAACATGCATACCCCCCTTAAAAAAAAACACCTTTTTAGGGGGAGCATTGCATGTGGGTGGCTGTAGTTGCATGTGAGAGAGACAGCTTTATTTACCGCTACACCGGCAACGTCTGCAGCTTCTTACTCACATGCGTCTACTTTTTTTTAACATTCCTGAATAGGTTTTTTTTTCTTAGACACGTTTTCCAATTAAAATTACAGGAAAATTGTTTCACCAGTTGTTATATTAGATGTTGTTGTTGTTTTTTTTCTTACCTGTCACTAGCGAAACGAAAACTTCCAAAAAAAAATGTTATTTTGTAAGTAATCCAGAGCATACATATGTGTGTGAGTGAGACAACGAGACAAAGAGGGAGAGAGCGTAAGGGAGAGCGAAATCCTGGCTCTTGTTGATCCTTTTGTGTTATTGCTTTTGTTTTTGTTGTTTTTTTTTTCTTATCGTTGTTGGTGTGATTTTGTTGTTGTTGCAGGTCAAAACAACAGGTAAACAGAAAAAATAGAAAAAACGGAACCAAAACAAAAAAGGCGAAACAGACAAAAAGAAGGGGAAAAAACACAAGAACTAAAAAAAAAAAATAATTATTTTATAAGAAAACTGAGCACAAAATTCTTTTATTTGGGTGGCACTTGAAAAAAAAATAATTAAGGGGTTTTTAAGGTTTAATACGATTAGTTTAGAACGCACGTTGTGTTAGCTTTTGTTGTTGTTGTTGTGAATATTAAATATAATTTTTAAAAATTATATTTCTAATTTTTTTGTAATTTATTTCGTTTTTTTTAAGCCGCGTTTAAGCCGCGTTTTTCGAACTGCGACGGCGCGACTTTGGAAACCAAATGAAAAATCCCAGAGAGAGAAATATCCAAATCGTAGCTAAAAGATACCGCAATATTTGGCTCTCTTAGCCATCTTTCTCTCTCTCTCGCTCTCACCAGGTGAGAATCTGGCTTGCCCTCACCCGTGCTCTCTAGTAGCCCGGGTTCTCTCGCTCTCTCTTTGCGAGACACGTATGTTGTTTAAGTCTTTTGATTTTTATGTTGTTCTTGTTCTTGTGCTGCGTTGGCGCAACTGAGTGAGCGGGCAAGAAGAGGATAGAGAGACAGGGCAAGCCAAAGGCAGTTGATTTTCAGGTGTGGCAACCGGCAAAATCACAAAAAAAAAGTTAAAAAAAAAAGAATAATAAAAAAAAAATTGGTTAATACAAATACAAAGAGAGTGCGAGCGAGATGTGACATCATTATGATCTTTGAAGAACTTAATGAGAACATTTTTACATATTTTTGATTTTAAAGAAGATTTTTTTTGCATAGGGATCTAAGAAAATATATATATATGATATAGTTTTAGATATTAACTAGATATTCTGGTAAGAATAGCTATTACATCAATTAAAACCCGTATCCTTTAAGGTTTCTAAAGAGAGTTATTAAGAGTTTTTTAACTCTTTTTACGAAAATTAAACCTGGTAAGCTTCAGAATAAATCTTCAAGCCTTTCAGTTTACAAACTCTAAGAAACTTTAAAGATTTTCTTTAATAAATATTCAAGTTTCTTTTTTGAATAAAATATATCATTTTTGTTAAGAAACTGTCAACATTTTTAACAAAATTGACTTGTTAGATTGTAGATTTGAGTTAGATTTGTTGAAGATTTGTTGTTAAATTTGTTGTAGATTTGTAAGACATTTGAAGCGCATGGCATGGATTCTTGGCTCTGTTCTTTTGCTTTCCATTGCTGTTCTGTTCTGTTCTTTGCCTTCTCGCTCTCTCTTATTCTGTGTTGAAAATCGGGTCGCTGCTTAGTTATTCCATACAGGTGAGTGTATATGTGTGTGGACAAACAGGTATCACACACACATACACACACACACACACTTTAAAACACAGACTTGAAGAAACCGTCATCATCGTCTAAGCCAAGTTGGCTCTTTTCACCTTTCCTTTTGGCCATTAAATTCCGCTCTGGCTACCACTCTCTCCCACTCCCACAGTCTTTCTTTCTTTCTTTTTCCCTCTCTCTCTAAAAGTGGGAGTACAAGTGGGGGGAGAGAGGGAGAGAGTTAAAAAGAAAGAGCGAGACGGTGAATGTCGCAAGTAGCCGAGATTCGATTCCCGACTACCTTTTTGTGCCCGCTTCCTAATCCATTAACTTGTTCTCTCTCTACCATTCTTTCTTCTACTACTACTCTTTCTCTTCTTCTTCTAGTTCTTCTTCTTGTTGGATGGGTTCTGGTAATTCTCTGATTTTTTTTGTTTTTTCTTCTTCTACCATTAAATGATGACGACGCACTCTACGATCTAAAAAAAAGAAGAAATATCACGAAATATTCTACTTTGATATCTTAAAGATTTTTTTTCATTTTTTTTTTTATTAAAACCCAATCAATCAAAATCCTAAACCAGCAGATCAATCTTTGCAATGATGAATGGCCTAGAATATATGAATAAATCAGAGAATGAAGTGATATCTTTGTAGGTCTTTTATGGAAAAACTACTTTAGAACTAACTATAGAAAATTTTAAATCAATTTTCCACGAGTCTGATATTTGAAATGTCTGAGATGCTTTTTATATTTTTGAATTTTTTTTTTTTTAAATTTGTAAGCCACTTAGCCAATAAACCACTTTCCACTAAGCCACTTAAATTTTGTTCAGATTTGAGTCTGATCTTTTGAGAAAATAAAGTCTCTAGTAAAGTAATATTTTGGAAGTATGTAGAACTTCTCAAGCTTTTTTTCCAGATTTGCTAGAAAATTTATAGTAATTTTCTAGAAACCTGCAGAATTTCTATTCATAAATTGATAACCAATTTCATTGACAGTTTTTGCCTTTTTTTGATACTCTGCAAGAGAGTACTATAATTAAAAAATAATAATAAAAATAGTGCCTACATACTTATGTATTTATATTAACTTTAAAAAAATCATAATTCAGCTTTAATAGAATTTTTACAATCTTTTTATAGTTTTTATAAAAGAACACTCCACTCTTCTGATATTTGGAATAGGGTATATAAACTTCATAAGAAAATAGTATTTTTTATATTTTTTTTTGCCACGCTCAACGATCAGCGGCGACAACAATTTAGAAAATTAGTTGCACACTTGACAAAACTCGTTCCATTGGCTTTCTAACCGGCAATGAGGCAAGCAGATCATCGAATCGAATCGAATCGTATCGTATCGAATTGTATAGGATTGTATAGCTCTACTCTATATAGCACTCTGCATAAGCAGTGCTCTCCCATTACAATTGCATCTGCATATGTGGCATGCAATTGGATCTGCCTGGTATATTCCAGATTTGCTATTCGAGGCGACTTTTTTTTTTGTTGTTTTGTGGCACATGCACTGTGGAGGTAGCTATGTAGCTAGAGGAGCTATAGTGTGTTCAGTCAGCGAAAAGTGGAGAAAAGCTTTGCAACTCAACGAGTAATGTAGAGAATTCTCGAAGGTGGGGTAGGGGTAGCTTGGTAACCGGTAACCGGTTGAATTGGGTGTTATAAGTAGATCGTCTACTAGTTAGCATGTTAAAATACAACAAATTTCTTTGCAAAAATATGTACACACTAACGGAAAAGGGTTTTTATATTTTTTATTTTGATTTATAAAAAATCTATTGAACATTCTAGTATATTTTAAAATAGTTCTAACACATTTACAGAGATTTTTCAACCTGCAGTATTTTTTAAACATAGATCTCGATCATTTAGTTTAAAGAATAGTTCAATTTTCTTTAAAATTTGTATATTAGGAATATCAGGAAGCTTTCAATAATTTTGAAACAGTTTAAAATAATTCTGAATTTTTACTGAGAGTCTTAAAGCCGCTAGAAATTTCAAGAATATTGACTATTTTTTTCGCAGTCTTTAAAATTTGTGAAGAAAATTCTACCACATTCCTGTGATTTTTTCTCAAAAAAGTTCTACAAAGCTCGTCACAATTTTTTAACTTTCTAATATACTTTTAAATTTCTTTCAAAAGCTTAGTTTCACAATAAGAGATTTTTCACAAATTTTTGGAATATTCTAAGACCTCTTATTGGTCTTATTATTATTGATTAAGACCTCAAATTATTCCATTTAATGTTTCAATTTCCCACTAAAAATAATCATGTTCACTTTTCTGAATGATTTTCCAAAAATTCTGACTGCCTTTAGCCTTTTTGGCTACTTTGTCCACTATTTTTGGACATTATCCCGGCTAAGCAAATTTGTTGCCAAAGTGGAAAAGTTTTTTTTATTCTGTAGCTTTTGTGGCAAGTGGGGAGGTGTTTTGTGGCAAATATATAAATTTGTGAAATTGTCAGTGCCACAAGCAGAGATGATTTACCGCCCTGGGGGTTCCTCAGCCAACGACTCATTTATCAAAAAAATAAAAAAAAAAATATTAAAAGAACCGAAAATGAAGAGAATTCTAAGTTACTTTGGTTGTCTGAAGAAGAGAAGGAGGCGGTGGAGGTGTGGAGTTTTGAGGGGAAACTTTCACCGGCGGGAGCAGAAAACTGAAAACACTAAAAACGGAAAACAGTTTCGAGTCACACTTGAGAATGTCTGGACGCAGCAAATCATTTGTTGGCTTTTATCCTGCCAACTTGGCCTCAGGAGGGAAGGAGGTCATAAACAAATGCCCAAAAATTTGTTTCTTTGGTTTTTGGTTTTTGTTTACATTTTTTTGTTTCTTTTGGAGGCCAGAGACCTTAAAACTGGACTGCCAAACACTTTTTTTTTTTTGGATTTTCTTGTGGGCCGAACTAGCCGTCCGACTCCTTCTGTCTAGGTCTTGGCCAGACTGGTTTTTTGTGTTTTGGCCAAAAAAGGAAGTTGCTCGTAAAGTGGCGAAAGCCGACCCAGCAACAACGGCAACAACAACACCAACAACAACAGCTATTGCATTTACAACAAACTTTTGTTGCAAAAATAAGAAATGGAGGGGAAAAAAATAAATAAAAATTAAAGAAAAATCAACGCTTTCTTTCTGTCTTGGCCCCTTTTTTTGTGGATTTCGTTTTTGTTTTCTGTTTGTGTTTTTTATTTTTAATTTCATTCAATTATGTTTCATATTATTTATTTATATTTATTTAAAATATTAGCGCTTGGCATTTTCACTCTTCGGTTTGTTATTTATTTTGCATTTTATTTTATTTATTTTTTTTGTTGAAGGCACAGCAAAAAAAATGCGTAAACTCGACGTGAAAATATTTATTTTTTGACGGCACACTCACTCGAAAAAAATGGAAAAACAAACCAAATACTGGAACTCGAACTCGAACTGGTACTCGAAATCTTATTAATCAAATGGAATGAGAATATATATACAGATAGATATACATATAACTCTCGCTTTATAATTTCGCCAGTCAGCGCTTCTCGGTTGCAACTGCAGTTGCAGAGTCTGCAGTTCAGTTTCTTGTTGCGTATCTTTTGTATCTTTGTATCTACATGTGTGTGTGTGTATGAGCTTGATGTGTCTCGTCTGCTAGTATGACCGTACACGACAACGCTCCGCGAGCGACTGACCAGCGGCTGCCGTTCATCCGCTCTAAAGGCATCCGTGCGCCGCGATTTCCGCTGCGATCCGACGGATGCCGTCGAGCCGGCTTCCCATCGAATGCAACATGTTCGAATAGGTTGCAACCGGTATATGGTCAGCGGCTTAGTTGCAGGGGGCTTGTAGCAAAGGTTTCAATAAGGGGGGCCCAGAGGAGATAATTATAGCTTAATATTTTATATTAATAATTGTTTAATTTTTACGTTTTTATAATAGAAAACCTAAGAATAAAGTAAGAATTCAATACAACAAAATAATTTTCGTGTTTCTGGTTTTGGAAAATAGCTAAAACAAAAATAAATTTAGTTCAGAGAAAAATTGTTTAATGCTTCAAAAATTAAAATAAATTGAAGTTTATAATTTCTTGTAAATTGTGAAATTATAAATTATAGAATTATATAGAATATATAGAATTACAATAATAAGATAAACTTTATTAAGTGTCTAACTTTTTTAAAAACTTGTTTTTAAACCCAATTTTAGTCTTAATTTTGGTTTTTATATAAAATAATTCAATTTTAAATTTTATATATTTTAAGGTAAAAGTTTGTGTATAATTTTGCAAAAATATAAGTAATTTTTATTCGAATAGCAGAGAAGAAACATTGAGTATACGCCCAGTTTGTTAAAATAATAACAAAGAAAAATAGATACTAGAAAATAGACAATAGAAAGGTACTTCTCGGGTCCCTTTTTTTGTAAAAACAGAGAAGTAATATATATCTATATATATATTAGATAGACAAAATACAGATATAATCATACAATCGGGAATAAAAGCATTCTTTGATTACCGGGTATTATTAATCAAATAAAATAAAAAATAATTCCTAACATATATTAAAAATCCCTTTTCAACGCCGCTCTTGTTTTATTTTTGTTCGCGACGCTTGTTGCATGCAACATGTTGCATGTTGTGTTTTTATTTTGGACAATTGTTGCTGCCGTCGAGATGTTGCTACTGCTTCTGTTGCTGATGCTTCTGTTGCTGCAGTGCGTGGTTCTAATTGACAGTTTTCGAGAACAACTTGTTGAGTTTATTGTTATCTTAATAGGGCGCTCATCGCCATCTTGCCCTCTCTTTCGGGCTGCAGCTTTATCTCTTTCCTTCGCCCGTCCGATATTGGAGGATAATTCCCTCCCCGCCCCACTCTAGGGGGAGTATCCTCTCCCCCTCCGCCCCCGCCACAGCCCTGGGTAAATTGATGATTTGAATATTTACATAAACGCTTGCCAGTCGGACTCTGATTACAATTGAATTTATTATTTAGAGCAACTTAAGTAGCTTATGAGCCCACAAATACACATAAATACATAATACATACATATTTGTATATATTTATGAGTGTATGTATGTGTGTCTTATGTGGGAGTGTGTGTGATGTACAGTTATGTGTTCGAGTGACAAATGATATCGTTATGGTATCGTAAGATATAGCTCGGATATGTCGACGACATATAGATCCGACAATCAGAGAGCACATTAAAATGTTGAGTAAACAATTCCTGCTTTCCTTGCCACATGCAACATGCTCGAAGCGAACCTGTTGGAAGTGGAGGTTGCAACCTTATTATCCCTCAACAGGTTCTTTGATTCAAAGGGTCCTTGTAAATTTTTAGCATAAAAAAACTTATTTTATATAAAGGGATTTTTTTAAAAGTTTAGTTTTCAATAAATTCCTTTTATTATTTTATTTTGAAACAAAATGTACCCGAAATAAATAACTGGAAAAATTGAGAAACAAATGGAATTTTACGATGTTTTTTTATCACGTGTTGAACGCAGTCATTCAATGTTAAAAACTAATTATTATTTGAAAAAAATTAACCACCATAAATATTTTGTATTTGAAGGGCTCATTTATAGAATTTACGTTCTCACAAATAATGATTTTTTTTATGAAAACCCATTAAAAAATTTGTAAGTTCCAAGCAAAGTATATCCATAAAAATTAGAAAAACAATCATTAAAATAATTTAAATCTTTAAATCAAATACGAATTACGCACTTAATGACTAAACTGAAAAGAATGCATTTAAATTCTGGGCAATTTCCGGAAAGAATCATATCAACAAACGAGCAGGTGTTTTAGCTTCTTAAATATTTTGTTTTTCTTTTGCTTTGTTTTTTTATTTGGTTTTTGCTTACCTTTTTTTTTAATTTCATTTATTTATTTTTTGTTTTTTATTTTGCCACCTTTTTTTGCCGATTTGCATTCTTAGAAGTGGAAATTCCGCGGCTTATTTGATAAACGGACAGTGGTGCCTGTGTGGAAAGCTGTTTCCTATATAAAAAATACAGGTACAAATACAGACACAGATACAGATACAAATAAAAATACTGAGAAAAGTTTATAAAAAAAAAAAGAACTATAATAGTGTGGAATTCCAGACAAAGGAGATCGCTTTCAGTGATGTCACCGACGGTTACGGATTAAAGCGAAGTAACGAAACGAAACAAACAATTTATCGCATTTACTTCAACAAAAATGTTTGTATTGCTTTCTTATCGCCAAACGTTCCAGGTGAAAAAAATTTATATATATAACGAAATAATAAACACATTTTCATTAAAATATTTCGAGGATAAACATCACCAACAAACTGAAGAAAATGAAAAACAGTTGTTGGGCATAATAACAAAAATAAAACAGTCTCCAAATGCACGCGTTGGGTCTTAAGAAATATTTTTTAAATCAGTCACTGAAATTCAAAGGTCACCGAAGAAAGCATGACCTGCGTGATCTGTGCGAAATAAATTAAATAAAATATTATTTAAAAACATACAACGGTTAAGATCGTCTCTTAAGATCGAAAAACGTGTTCAAGAGCAAGGTCTTGCTTTAAAATTCAAAGTGGTTCTTTTTTAATCAAGCTGTCAAGTTGCAAGTATTTATGGAGTATATAAAAAAATATATATGAAAAAATATAAAATAAACAAAAAGAAATACTTGTATATATAATATTTGTAATATTTATTTGCTTTAATTTAATTTAAATTTATGAAACACCTTCAATACACAAAAGAGAACATCTTCGAGTTCAAAATCCTTTCAAAAAGTACGTATACGTAAGATTGGCATTTTAAATTAGAATCCTCGTAAGAATTAAAAGTCTTTGTTTTAATTATAATAGTTTGTAATTTTTAAAATGGTAATAAGTTTTTAAGAATGCATTTAAAACCTTAGAAACAAGTTAACATAATACCTTTCATTTAATTTTATCTCAATTAAATAAAAAAACAACCCT
Source organism: Drosophila malerkotliana malerkotliana (assembly GCA_018153235.1). Taxonomy (NCBI): domain Eukaryota; kingdom Metazoa; phylum Arthropoda; class Insecta; order Diptera; family Drosophilidae; genus Drosophila; species Drosophila malerkotliana. Next base: position 5,813,629 of record JAECXV010000058.1, on the reverse strand, counting down.
TAAATTTTAGGTAAGTAGTGTTCTTGTTTTAAAAAATGTGACATTAAAAATTTAATAGCTATAATACCGGAAATGTAATTCATAGCAAGGGAAATGATATAAGTTTTCATTGCATGTCACAATTAATAAATAAAAAACCCATAACAAACTAACATGAAATAAATATAAAAAAAACAACAAAAGATATAATTTATAGCTTAGGAGAAGGTTTAAAAATAATTTTAAAACACCGAATTAAAGCTTTTAGCCAATTTTAAAGCAAAGCTTGAGTTTTCTTTTAAGCTCAAAGCTTTCCGAATTTCAGTTTTCCACCAGTTTTCCCGAATAAACTTCAAAAACTTGTCCACCAAGCTTTTGAAAGAAAACTGTTAACAGTAAAAGAACCGTTAAAAAGCTTACTGTTAACGGTATTTAAAGCTCCAAATATGTGTTAACTGTAGACTGTAATCTCTAAAAGCCAGAAATTAAATTAAGATGAATATTCATTTAAGGAAATCGTTTTCTTTATTTAATCTTTATATGCTTAATTCTACAGTAAGTAATCGTTATAATTAGTAATTTTAATTTCTGTTGTGGATTCTTTTTTTTGTTAGCTTTTCTTTAGCTTTCTTTCAGTTTTGTTGTTTTTTGGCTTTAGTAATAATATGCATTTTAATATATGGTTTAATATCAAACACAATAGAGACAGATAGATAGAGCGAGATCGAGACACACACATTTATTTTCTTTCTTTTTTTCTAAAGCTAAGAGAGAACAAAAATGAAAAATATACCTCTTGTAAAATGCCAGCTTAAGAAGTTTTAAGAAATAATAGGAGATTTTTATTGAAAAAAAACGTTTTCGTTCTTTGTTTTTAGAGATGTGTTTTAACATTAAACTTTAACTAAAAATTATTATATTTTACCAACATTTTCTCACCTGGCACTACTTTTTTTCCCCTTCAAATAGACTAGTTCTTTGGAAAACATAAAAGGGTTCGACGAGAACTACGAATACGTCTAGTATTTTCTCTGTTCATTTTTCAGTTTGTTCCTACAAATTATATATAGAATATAATCTGTAATATATATGTATTCTTGTATATATATATATTTATTTACTTTTATTTTATTTTTATGTATATTTAAAACTCTTTGTAACATTTAATAAAGTTAAACATTGATTGCTCTTGCGTTGTGACAATAAGTTACTATATAATCCATATATATATAATCAATCTGTCAGTATGTATACATATAGTTCATTTCTATAAATATATCTTTTACATTATTCATTTTTTCTCATAATCATTTACTTTAGCAAGCATCGGCCCATTTAATCATTCCATTTCTTTAATTATGATTATCTTCTTTTATCTCTTTTGTGTTTATGTTTAATATTAAAAAAAATGTTCTAGTTTTTCTTTTATATTTTATATTATCTTCTCGCTTTCCCATTTTTTATTTTCTTCGTCGTCCAGCGACATTTTTTTTAAGACAGAATAGGTTTACAAGGATCTAAATATATTTAATCCGCACTTTTTCAGCTTTTCTTTAGGATTTCCTTTTTTTAAACTCAAACCAAATAAAAGAAAAGGTTAATAAATTATAGCTTTGAAATATTTTTTATATACAATCTAAAGGATATATCCCTATATATATATATATTATATATTATTATTTTTCTATTTCTTATATAAGCAATAACAACATCAAGACTTATATAAAAAAAAAGAAAACTGCCTTTATAGATCTCTTCAACTTTTATGTTTTTTTTCTCATTTGTTTTATTAGTTTTCAACCCGGAAATTAGAATTGAAGAAATCCCAAAGTTTTTCAAAGTTTGCATTTAATATCTAAAATTTGTTTTTTTTTTCAAGAGGGAGATTTCTGGAGAGGTGGGTAGGGGCGGTCATTTGATTGTGGGCGTGGCTACTCGAACTAAAGCCTGGCTGACTTGCTGGGCTGGGCAAGCAGCAAAGTCAAGTTCAAAAATAGTTGATTTTTCCATTTTTTTTTTTATAATTCAACTGCTGGATTTTATTTCCCTTTATTTTTTGGTTCCTCTTAATCTAAAATTTCCCTCTTTCTTCAAAGATTTTTCATTCCTTTCACGTTTATATTAAATTTTTGTTAGGTACTTTGGTATGTTTGTCAACTTTTATTTGAATTCGGGGTTTCTTGGGGAAGAACAAGCTTGATTCAAAAACACCTGAGCATTTCAACTTGGTAATTGGTAATTGATTTTTGAAAATGATTTTTTTTTTTTTTAATTTTCTCTTGATAGTCTATGGGATTGTTGTTTCTTAGTTTATTTTTTAAGATTGGTGGTTTTTTTCAGGCGGTGGTTCACACAAATCTACACAACATCCAAAAAAATTAGGAGCAACTAGGTCCTAGGTAAATAGTTCTCATTTTTTTCTCTTCTTTTGGTTTTTTTTTTCAGATTATTCACTAATTTATCAATTCCTGAATATACATACAATACATTTATTTAATTTTTCTTTTCAATTGTTTTCTTTTTTCTTCTCTGCTTATATTGGTTACATCGAAATGTTTTAGATTTTTGTGATTCTGATGGAATCTGTAAAGAGGTTAAAGATTGTTAGTATTTTTTCTTGGATTAAACATAAAGTATTTTTTTATAGAGAAAATTGATTGCGTTTTTTAATTTAAATCAACAATAAATATTGAGAAAATTAAAATTTTATCAATAAAACATTTTGATAAAAAAAAAAAAAATGGAATATTTAAAAAAATAGTAATTTTAAAAATTTCTTTTGTTAGTTCAAAAAATGTATGGAACTGTAATAAAAAAACAACAGAAGAAGAGCGTCGATAAAAATTCTATTGCCTACTTTTGTGGTTCCTTATGTTAGTTTAGCTTGAAAATCCACAAAAACAAAAATCTTTATAGTTCAGAGATTCCATTAATTAAAAGATTTAATTAATGGCTTAAGCAGTACTTCCAGTATTCGATTGAGATTTCTCTAAATATTCTCCAACACAAACAAACGACTGGCTGGCCTCAATTCGAAACGCATTCTGATCGCCTATAATTAGTTTCGGGCCAGAAGTGAGTGGGCCGGAATGCAAACTAACACGCGTTTCAATTAAGAGCAGTCGCCCACATTAAATTAGCTTTATTGAGCTGCAAAATGATCCAAAGAGAGGGTGGTTGGGTGAATGGGTGGATGGGAGGGCATCAGTGGGTTAAATCAGCCAGGGGACAAGCCATTAAAAACACACACCAATGGCCATGGCATTGGCATTGTCATTGATGCAGCTGTTGCTGCAAAATATTACTCACACGCCATGTTGGCCGAAGAGGAAGCTGTGCGCTGTACGAAGTACGGAGTGAGGTTCAGGGTTGGCAATTTTTTTTTTTTCTGCCGTCCTTGGTCCCCATTTTTCTCCCTACCACCCTTAACCACCCTACTGCCCACTTTTCACAATTTTTTTTTTTGCTTCTCATTTATGTCCTTGAGGCAAAGCTGCATTTCATTATGCATGTGTTTGTGAGCGTGTGCATGGGTTTTTTATGCGCCAGAGCTGGTTTATTAAAAATGCACATAGCCCATTGACAATGCATGAAATGTCAAAAATAAAATGTGAAAGGTACAACAAAAGCAACAAGAACATAAACAACCAACGAGTATATAAATAAAAGGCGAAACACTAAAAATAAACTAAAACTATTCGGCGGTGGGGCACTTGGTCCAGCAGCTTGTACTCTGGATTTCAAGGACCAGCAATTATGAAGGTAAAAATATGTATAAAATTATGTTTCATTTAATTGGGAAAATGTGTTTAAATTTTAATGTTTAAGGAAGGGCTTTGAGTAAGTTTTTAAGTTACATTTTATTTTACTTACTTTCTTTAATTTTGTGCATCTTCCGTTGGGTTTGAAATCAATAATATTTTATTTTTCCACAAAGAGGATCAGTTTTGGGTGTTTTTCAATTATTTTCAATATTACTGTTTAATTTTTGTAAATGTGAATTAAATGTATATAGAACTTTGTTTGTTTTTTTGAAATTTAAATATTCATTTTATTCATTTTTTTTGGTTGTGTGCTTACAATTTTAGGTATTTTTTGGGGAGTGTGTGTCCGAACACAGGTGTGTCTCGGAAGCTTGATTTTCGTTTCTTCAAATTGTTTTTGTTTGGTACTTCTTATCTCAATTTCTTCATCGCCATTTTTTTTCTTCTTTTGAGATAATTTATGTAACTTTGTATTCCTTGTATTCCGTGTTCTAAGATTCTTTTAGGGGTGCTTGTCTTTCTTCAATTCCTTTCTGTTTGTTACCATTTCTCTTATCAGTTCCGGCACTTTTTTTTTTCTTTTAGTTTTTTAATCCTGTTTCTTTCTTCTAGTTCAAGATTTTTTTTTGTGTAACTCCTCTTTTAAGTGTAATATTTTAAGTTCCAATGATTCTCTGTTGTTGTTGTTGTTCTTATACTCCTAATAATATTATCCAATGATTCTCTGTTGTTGTTAAACTCCTATTATATTTAGTTTTTATGCCATTCTCTTTTGGCATTTATGCCATTCTCTTTTGGCATTTTGTGGGGCTTTCCTTATAACCTTCTTCCGTCCTATTTATGTAGTTTCTCTTTGGTAGTATTTTTTTAAATGAATTTTTTTATATATTAATTTTTGTTCTTGTGTTCGCCACACCGCCGCCATTTTTCCGTACTTTTGTTTTTCTGTCCGTTTTTTCGTTCATCTTGTATTGGTGCGATTTTTTGCCATTTTTTTTTTTTTTTTTGGTGGGGTTGGAGGGGGGGTGGTCGGCGAATTTTTTCTGTTTGCTCCAAACGGTGGTTTTTGCGGTTTGTTTGTATTCTGTGTGGGGGCAGCCGCGAAAAGCAATTTCCCGGCAGGAAGAAGCGGAAGTGGCGGTGCAAACGATGGTGAAAGCGGAAGAAGGTTAAAGGTAAAGCGTGTGAGTGGGGGAACTGATAATAGAGATGTCCTGCGTATTCCAATATTCTGTTCTTGTATTCCTAGGAATACGCAGTCCAATTGTTTCTTCTTTTTTTGTCGTTTTTCTATCCATTTTTTCTCGTTTTGTTTCAATTGCTCAGAAGTGTGTTTTGAGTTCTTCAGTTGCCGATCTGCGTTCCGTCATTTCCTCTTTGGCATTTTTCCTCATTCTCGCCGAAACAAGTCCAAAAGCAAAAAAGAAATGTCCGTAACGAAATTCAAACAATCTCCTTCAAATACATCCTTTTTTTCCCACCCCCCCATATCGGTCCCCACTATCTTTTGGGTTTATCCTTGTTGCGTCGCTTATGTCTGGACCGGAACGTTGCTGTCGGCCTCCTGCAACACGGGCGCTGTCCAGACGCCGCTGCCGCTGCGCGTCTTGCGCTGTTGCACGATTCCGTCCATGATGTCCAGCTGCAAGTTATGGATGCTGCCGCGATGGTCCGTCAGCGGTGGTCCGGCAATTCCGCTACCACGGCGGCTTCCACTGCAAGAAAAAAGGAAAGTATTTTTTTAAACAACAAAACAAAATAATAGAAGTTGGTACAATACCAACAGTGCGGATACTTAATATTCAAAAAAATAGTTTAATGCCTATACCAAGTCTAAAATGCTCTACTGAAGTGTATACAAAAACGAAGAAAAACCCCAAAAATGAGAAAATTACTTGAGAAAATTGCAAAAGAAAGAAAAAGGGAATTGCAACCGGAAAATTGCAGTTTCCGAAACCATTTTGTAGGAAAAAGGGAAAAGTAACCACATCAATCAATTTTTTGTTGTTTTACTTTTCGGAAGCTTGACCAGCATATTTTTACAAATTGCAAGAATTTTTTGGTTCTGGTCTTATAAAGCTTTAATTTTATTTTAAAAATATTGATTATAATGTATGTGAAAGCTTCATCCTTATAAGAATCCTTTCAAATCTTTTCAGAATATTAATATCTTACTTTCTTGCTTTTAAGAGCATTTCTAATGAGCTTTAAAATATTTATGTCATTCCTGTTAACCTTTAATGGGCTAGATTATGGTTTTTGAGGGAAAAGTCTGAAGGCTGAAACCTGAAATCTAAAATCCTCCTTCAGAACTTCAATGAGAAACGATAGTAAGTGGTTGATGGTTGTGCGGTTATCGCTTTAGCATAAATTATACGCCCGTTGGCCCACCAACTCTCTTTCCATCCTATCTCTATCTGGGTATACCCCCATCTCTCTCATTGTCACTGTTGCTGTCTCTGTCTATGCAGAGATGCTTCATCTCTATTTCCATCTCCATTTGAGGCAAAGTTGGGCTCGTAAAGTGCGTTGGGCGTTTAATGGACACGCGACACGGGGGAAATTGTCTGCCTGGCTTGGTGGGTCTATGTAGTGGGTCTAAGGGGGGTAGTGGGTGGCTGGGCAGCAATTTAAATGGCCACCAAGGGCCCTGAAGAGAGAACTGGGACAAAGTCAGGGCCAAAAGCAATGTGGTTAACTCTAGAATTTGGTATAAAAATACCAACTGGATATACACTTACTCTTGGAAATCTTTCCTAATTTAAGTAAAAAAAAAAAAAACAATTTTAATATCTTAAAAATCCTTTAAAAACGTTATATACCCTTCCAATTTCCTTACATAAATCGTTCTATTATTTGGTCTATTATTTGATGACTTTGACCGAAAAAAAATACCTAACGTTTATGACAATCTTATTATGCCTGCTAGCTATGCGGCCACGCCCCATTTTCCTCACTGAATTGCCACCTTCATTTCAGTTTAGGCCACGCCCCCTCTGCCCTATTAACCAGAAACGCCTCCCGGGCCATTAGGGTATCAAAATGTTGCTGTCACAGCACAAAAGCTTGCCAACACCCGGCGGCACAATTCAATTAGGCCCAGTAGTACATAGAGTCGCAGATAGGAAAAGGCCAGAAGGTATCTGGGATATTACACAGTGGAAAAATAATACCAGTATCTATTTCTAAATGATTTCTTGTTTTTTTTAACCTAGAAGCCTATAGCCACAACCATGAACAATCTCATACCTCTAATCTCTAGTCTTTATGAACATTGATAGAGTTGTATAACATAACATACGGTTTTGTTAAAATAAAGGCTTACTTTCGCTTTATCTGGCTTATATCAATATATTCCATATAGTATTCTATTCTATTATTTAATATAGAATCTATAGAATTTGTATTATATTTTATCCTCTTGACAGTTGTACCCATTACCTATCGATAGCCGCTGTCAGAAAAAAATACTTTAAGAGCTTCTGTGTCATTTTAGTATTTTAAATTATTATTCTTTGAAAATAAATACTAAAAATACTAAAAAAAGCATCTTTGTAGGCTTTGTGAAATCTGCTGTCATGTTAATAGCTGTCATTTTTTTTTTTTCATGAAAAAATATACCCGAAAAAAAATATTTAAAATAAATAAAAAAAAAAAAAAAAAAAATGTTTCATGAAAAAAAAATATTTATAAAAACTAAATAAAAAAAACCTCTAATTTGCTTCGAGTGCATGGAAAAGGCAAAAAAAAAAAGAAATAACAGGGACCTCGACTTCTTCCGGTTGGCTAATGGCACCGGAAACGACTTTCCCTACCGCATTTTTAGGTTCATGCTTGGTTTTTAGTTTTTTTTTTGTGTTTTGTGGTGCGTGTTTTTTTTTTATATATAGAAGGATAATGAGATTATTTACCTGAATGAAACACCGGAAATAGACTCGCGGCGATTGCGGCCGAAGAGCGTGGGCGGTACAGCCGAAATGGTGACCACCGAGTGACGTCGTCCGCCGGCCGTCGGATTGGCCTTCTGGGAGAGAGTTGCTAGGAACTCGACCTCCTTGGGACTGAGACCGCCGGTCTCGCCGCCGACTTCCGATAGGCGACGCACCTGGCTGGCGGTGATGCCCTCGGTGATCTGGAGCGAGGGCAGCGAGTGCTTCCGGCGCTGCTGCATGTCCGGAAACGGGCAGAGCAGGTACGGATTCACCGGCGAGTCCGGCTCCGAGTCGTCGCTGTTCGTACGCTTAGTACCGCCGGTCGCATTTGGGTCGCATCCGCCAGCAGCTCCCTCCAGCTCGTCGCCGTCCTCAGCCGTGTGCGATTCCTCGACGACAATCAGCGGCTCCTGGGTGCTCAGGTTGAAGACGGGCGTAAACGACGAGCGACGCATCTTGGAAAGATATACTCTATCGTATCTGCAAGGTAAAAGAAGTTCCATTTTTTTTTTGGTTATTCACTAGTTTTTTTTTGTCCACTTATTATTTTTTTGACTTAGTTTTTTTTTGTCGCAATTATTAAAATTTAGAAAATTATTAAAACACTGAATTGTGCCCGAAACATGTTAATTGCACGGAGCACGAAATAAAACTGAGGATATATTCCAAATTTCCGGCCTTTTATACCCAAAAAATTTCAAGGCTAATACGATTGAAAATTTTGTGAAATAAAAGCCTAGACAACCCAGTGTGACCTTAAAAATCCTGCCTACAGATGATTCTTTAAAAATAACTTGGTCACATTCAAAATCCTCAATTAAAATATGTTCACAATATAAAGTTTAGTATGATCTTTCAAAAATTGTTTATATTTCTGAATAAAAAACATATTTCCATATTTAAATAACAAAAGCTTTAAGAAGTATGTCTTTAAAAAGTAAAATGGTCCAAACTTTACGCTCCAGGAATAGGGTCACTTCGTATACACCAATGCAACCCAAATAATAATACAAAATTACACATACTTTAGTAAATAAGAGACCTTTTCACATTCAAAAACCTTTGATAACCCCAACATGTTTTGAAACATCCATATTCCCTCATAAAAACCCAAAAATCAACGAAAAGGTTTTAGTGTGACCTCTATAACACAAAAAAAGCTAGAGTAAGCTTTAATTTTACATAAGAATTCCAGAAACTCAAACAAACTAACTAATTTCAATTTATTTTTGTGCCGAAATCGCTGCTATTTACTCAATCCAAAGATAAATTCAAAAAAAGAAAATTAAAAGAATGTTCCGTTTTCGTTCAAGTGTAGTTAAATATTTCCATAGAAATCGCAAAAGTGCTGTTGACATTTTGCGGTCACTGTGCACAGGCGGCAACTTTTCAGCAATCAAATTCGGTAAGCAAAAATTTTAAATCAACTGCAAAACTTTGCCACAGCTGAGCTTGATTTTTGCGGCTAGGTCGACAACTTTTGTTTACTTTGATTGTTCTCCGCACCAGGAGGACCTCTCCACGGAGGCGTTGTGTAAATTTTTTTATACATACATATATATCTTTTGATGAGATGCACAAAAAAAAAAATAAATAAAAAAGAGGAGGAAAAAATTCTGAAACCAATTTGTCGCTCTATAAAGCCCAATGGTATTAATATTTGTTACTCATTTATTCAATTCAATTATAATTTACTTTCTCACGATTAATATCTGATTCATTTTACAGCGGATATATAGTTGATTAAATCGAATTTATTAAAGCTTAAATGTTCATTTTTATAACTCTGTCAATGCCAGTGTTCTATCCACACACGACAAGCGGATTATACGAATTTAATTGTAATTAATTAACTGTAACTTGTAAACACTAATGAGATTGATACGAAGCAGTCATGAACCAGACAACCGGCCCTATATATACAGAGTAATCATTTTATTTCAATTCATTAAAAATAAATATCGGATGCTTGGAATATTAAAAATGTTTCTGATATACGGCCTGGGAATATTTATTAGTTTGTTTGGAGTTTCAAAGGCAGTTAACATTCCATCTACTGAGGTGAGTTATTTTAATAAACAACAAATTCATATAAATTAAATAAAATATTTTATATGAAAACCCTTTAGAAATCTTGGACTTATAAATTGGAATCGGCTAAAATGGACACGGCCAATAAGGACACTGCCTATGGGGATGTGCGCATCGATCGAATTGAACGCGGAGAGTTCGGATTGAGTGGTAATCTGGTATTACTAATAGATGTGATGCCCGATATGGAAGTGGAGGTCCTGTTGTATCGCAGCACCGATAGCGGCGCCAATTACAAAATCCAACCGTATTCATTGCCACGTCAGGGCGTTTTCGATGCCATTAATAATTTTTACAAGGACATGATTATGCCGAGTGCCGTTAATTGCTCCAATTTACCGCAATTCGAGGACAAGCTAACAGAGTTGCCGGCCCAAAAGTTCCATTTTGAAAAGTGCCAGGTGAGCACCGACAATTTTCCGCAACATATGCCAGAGGGTTTCAACAAAATAGTGTTTCAAACTTACGGTGCAATTGATCTCAGTGCCGAAATAGTCGTGCAAATTGAGAAAAAATCATTTTAAACAAAAATATCAATCAACTATTTTTTTTTCTTTATTTTAAATATATAATAAAATATTAAATAAAGCATTGAAAGAGCAAACAAATTTAAGTATTTAATTTAACTTCAGTGAGACTAAACTAAAAAGTATTCACATTTTCCCTTTTCCAATTCTGCCATAGTTACCTTGTTTTATGTATATTTTAAAAGCAAAAATTGCGAAACCCAATACATTGTTCATCTTTTCACAATTTCCATCCACTTTACCTTCCATCATGGTATTTTTTTCCCATTTTTTTTTTTTTTGCACCCACTTTCCATCCACATTATTCCCCACTCGCGTTTTAATTAGCCTTTGTGCATTATAATTACGCCGCATTGCAGTTCGTGGGAATTTGCACAGCAACTGTCCTTTGGGATCCTCGTTTTTGCGCCAGGTAGCACCAGAGGCATAACCATAACCAGAAAATCCCCCAAAAAGTAAAATAAAAAAATCTTACCAAAAAAATGTCTCAATTAATTGAATTGAATAACAAAAAAGAAATGAAGAGAAAAAATCATTAACTAAATAACGGGGTTTTTTCCCGTACAAGTTAAACCCTTTCTAGGTCGAAGAACAATAGAAAAGAAAAAGGTAAGGTAAAGTAACACCCTCTTTTTTTATAGAATACCTTTCGGGACATTGCGCATACGCCGCGTGGGCCAAAGCCGATGTGAAATGTGCCGAAAATGTAAATGAAATTGTTATTAAGCATTAGGCACATCAGAATCACAAAAGGGAAAAGATTTTTCTTTTTTTTTTGTTGGCATCCGGACGAGTGAGTCCTGGCAGGACGAGTGAGTGTTCGTGTGTGAGCAACACGACGCCAGCTTAATTCTCAGCTTAAGGACCAGAGATGAGAGTGTCCTGTCTAGAAGTTAAAAATGGCTCTGCATTTTTATCGCAGGATTAATGATGCAAATATATATTCCTATTTTTTCACTGAAAATGAATAAAGTTCTTTCTTTAAATTCTTTGAAAATAATAAGCTTTTTGACTATAAGAAGTAGAGGATATTATTTGGAATATTTTATATTTTTATATTATATTTTTCTTAATATTTTTTGGCATCACTTTTGGTTATGAGAGTCAGACTCTAGCTGACTTTACTGGCGCCATGGAACTGCCAATTGAATTGGCCAACACACACACATATACACATACGTGGCTGGAACTTACTTTTCTGTGTGTGTGTGTGACTTTGGCCAATGCCAAAAATGCCAATAATGAGCGTCTATTAATAGCCATCGACGACAAAAACAACTGGAAACGATTTGCGGCTATTTCATACGGGGATTTTGGGTATCGGATTCAACCTGGGGCCTCCTCAATCAACAGGATAGTGAACAGCATGTAATTAGCAAAAGAGCTACCACATATACATCCAGACTCGCACACATACATACACCAACATAATCCCAACAGTAAACAACAAAAGGAATTTCCCACAAAAACAAAAAAAAAAAAAAAGCAGAAAACAGACAACAAAAACTGAAACGCCTCATTTAAATTTCTCTTTTGGCTTCCTCGCGATGAAAATGAAAATTGACAAGCCACTCCACTTTTCCAGCTACCCCTCTCTCTCACTCTACCCCTCATTCTCTCTTTCTAACCCCATATAGCCTACTCTTTCCAAACCAAAAAGAGACGGATAGCGAAACTGTGTAATCCCCGGGCCAAAAACTCAAATCGTTTTTATTTCTCGTTCACTGTTTTGTTAAGTACGCGTCGCTTTGAGCCAAATTTTAGACCCAAAGGTATTTGAGAAGGTATACGGAACAAGATGGTGGAATTGAGAGGTAAGTTTTAAAAGTTGGATGAATTTTAAGGAAATATTGAATAGATTTAACTGATTAAGTTTAAGATATGGAAGAACTTATTGCTTAAAATCGAAAAATATGAATGTTTGCAATGTTTGATAATAAAGAAAGTGAATAGTACAGTTTTATATCGACCATATATACATATGATACCTGGTACTTTCCTAATAAGTCCTGTAATATAATAGGAATTAATAGGGAATTCAAAAAAAAATTAAAAAAAAAAAAAATACAAACTCGAAAATAAAGATAAAAGGTTAAATTGTACCAAATACTTAACACTGAAATATCAATAATTAAAAAAAGAATGAAACTAATACCAATTAAAATAGAACAATGCCTTAAAAACTCGTTAAAAAAAATGTACTTGTTTCCAATTAAAACTTTGTTAAATACTAGTTACAATAATTTCATTTAAACCCGAACCAAATTCAGGGACTTACTTTCAGCCTTAAAACCAACCACTAGAAAAAAATGTAAAATAACGGATTTATTATGTATTTAAATAACATTACCAATCCAAACAACAGCTCAACAGACTTGGGCACTTGAAATAAAAATAAAATAAATTCCCCAGCAATCCTGTCACATTTTTATATATATAGATATATATATATATATTATTTTTTTTTTTTGGGAGGCTGTTAGTCAATTTGCGTGGCACTCAAACATTTAAATTTGATTCATCGAGGAAAAACGGCAAGCGGGGTCTACATTGGATTGTAAACTCAATCAACTTCAAAATGGTTTAATTAGAACCGAACAGGATGAACAGGACGTGAAGGGGGGAGGGATGGGTGGATGGGCGTGGTGGGGTGTGGGATGGCCTATTGGAAACGTGACCCTTGAATGTGACATCCCCGACTCGCCCTACTTCCCAAGGGGAGCCAAAAATATTCAGATAGGCGATACGGTCAATCAGACACGAAACACCCAAATCAGACCTCGATCCCCAGGCTATTCCCTGTGCCCTAACAGTTTTTGCACTTGGAGAAATATTTTGGTATTTAAAACCAATAGAATTTAAATATATTTATGTCTATAAATAAAGTTGAAAAGAATAAGAAAGCCTTAGAGGATTTAAAGCTAGCAAAGATGTGAAATATATTTTTAAATGTATATACAAACTAAAAATTGTTGTTTATCGACCTTAGAAGACAAAAATAAACAATTTTTCTGAAAAATATATACCGTCTCTAACACCATACATTTTTTCTTCAGTGCACCAACCCCAAAAAAGCCCGTCTATATTTACAAAAGCCGACTGTTTTGAGTCTGTCTACCGAAAAGCGTATTTCAATTTAAATTTATTTTTATTACATTTAAGCGGATTTTCAATGGGCCAGCGACCAAAAAAAGCGGTATCCACCTACCCAGACCTCCTCTCAACCACAGAGAGAAAAAAAAATGGAATACAAATAATTACTGTGACAAATATTTATAAATAGCCTTGCGGAAAATGGAAAATCGAGGGTTTGGAAAACCACTTGAGCGGTCAGCCTTTATGGAAAAGGACTCAAACGAATAAAAAATGTTAGAAAAATAATTACGTTGCATAATAATTATTTTATTTTGTTTATTTAACTGCTGGGTAATTGCCATTAAAAGAACACAATAACACTGACCATTTAGCATATGTTATACCAAATAAATAATAAAAGTTTCAATGGCCAATTATTCCGGGCCAGTTGCTCGATAAATGTCATTTGATAAACGGAGCATATTATTGTATGAATAGACAATAAATGTAAACAGAGTCTTCTCAAAAAGCCACATTGCATTTAACAATCTATAAATAAAATATATGTACATATATGCGGGGGAGGGAATAAATGTCTAAAGAATAGAAATCACATTGTTGCATTGATTGAGATAGATGGCCCAAATAGAATCTGTTTTCTGGCCAAAAAAAAAACAGAAGAAAAATGTATGGTTATAAGCAATATAAACAAGGCTATGAATTCTATGGCCGACTGCAATAAATCTAAATTGAATGACAATGCCTGAGAGAAAGAGAGTTCACTTGTCAAAAGGTTCAGCAGGGTCACAAGCCCGAAAAAAACGGTGAAATCTGAAACAGGTGGCTGGATTCATTTATTGACTTGTTGCTTTAAAGCACTTGAGTTAAAACACTGGAAAAATTATTATTTTTTAAAAATAGACTTACAACTTCTTTAGAGATTTGAAATCTCTTCTTTAAAAGCCTAAAAGTATACAATTAAAATACCAACTTTTAGGCTCACAACTCTTTGGCATTTCTTAGTGTATATTTCTCTCATAAAAATGATAAATTAGACTCTTCAAATTTCATATCTTCATCTAACAACCGACCCAAAACAATTTGCTGAATTCAACAAAAAAAAACGCAGAAATGAAATTCCATGGCAATGACATTAGACCCCCGTCATGTCAAGACGGAAGTGGCAACTCTATAAGGCCAAATTCCTCGGGACAACAAACGGATGATGTCCTTGCCCCATCTCTGTATTTTTCTTTTTTTTTGTATTTTGTTGTCCTGCTAATAAATGATGAAGCAATGATTTTGTGTGATTGTCGGCACGTGATGGCGCTGCAAATGCTTCTGGAAAAGTGTGTGCAAAAATCATAAATGCGGAATGAAAATTCCACAGCCAGCATAAAAAAAACATTTTCATCATGTCCTTTTCATTTTCAACCCCATATTTTCAATTTTGAGTGCGAATGAGTAGGAAATGTTCTCGACATTTATTGATTTCAATTGAAGGTGGCAAAAAAAAAAATGAAATAAAATGTCAAATGTTTGCCTAATATGAACTCGAGTTGAAGAGCGGAAAGAAATCCCTTTTTTTTGTATATATTTTGGTAGAAGTGTGTTTGTTTGGCTATTTATACCCTGTACTATTAAAAGGGAGACTTTGTTAGTTAAATAAAGTATAGCATGATTTTAGGAATGATTTTGGGAGATATTCAAAAGTATTCCTGTAAAAAGAACATAAGCTTTATGACGCCTTCTATAAGACAATGTTTAAAAAAAAATTCCTTAACTTTCCAGTCATTAAAAATCTACCAAAAGCCCAAAAAGACGCACCTTTTAAAGTGTTTCCCAAAAATCTCCCTGAAGTTTTGAAATATTTCTCATTCTTTTTCCGTTTTCCTTGTTTCATGCCTAATAAATTCCCATAAATTCCTATTCCAAGAATAAAACTTGAGCCAACTTGCACAATAAACGGTATTGTTAGTTTCCCCCTCAGCTTTTTCCCAGTAATTCTTGGCAATTTTTCCGATACGAACGAGAACATCAAATACCAAGAAGTGACTGAAACCATTTTGAAATCAATTTCTGGAGGTCTGAGGGCAATTTCTGGAGCATTAAAAGCAGGAAAGCTTATGCCAGCCGGAAGTGCAGGACTTTAAAAGGGTCAAAATGGGATCCGAAAGTCTAGGTTCGCAGCGAAGAGGACAACTTCCGGTTGATATATGTATGTACATATATATATGTGTGTGTGGGTAAGTGAGTAAGTGAGTAGAAAGGGGCTTATTGTGGCATGATTGAACCGAAGTGAAGCAAACCTAAATGGTTGCCACACAGAGACTCCTACGGTCTCTGGACTCCTCTAGAGTCCGGGGGTCGGACTGAGTATTTAATCTCGGATTAGAAGAAAAGTTTCTGCCTCCGCAGGACTCTTGTAATGAGTTGTGAGCCCAGCCAGTACCTCTTCACTCTCTCCTACTCTTGAGGCTTTACAATGACTTTGACGGAGGCGGTTCTTGGGGGGCGGCGAAAGACACAAAACACCCAACTTTTTGGTCCTGATTCTGATTCTGGGCTGCAAGTTATTTGAGTGCGAAAAGTTTTTCGTTTATCTCGCGAACTTGTGCAGTTTTTAGAGGTTTTTGTTGTGGATTTCTTTAATTATTATTCTGAAATTGGGGAAAAACTACAAAATCGAATCCTATTCTCGACCATCTGTCACATCAATTTCAATTAGAGAGGCTGCCAAGCAATTTGCTTTCACTGACAACTCTTTGGTTCTGTCACAGAAAATATCTAAACAGAAATTTCTTTATAAAATTTGGTCCTTGTTTGGTCTTGTTGGCCTACAATCCATCAATCACCAGGCACTTGTTATTTAAATTACCATCATCAATCATGGCTATAGAGTTTTTAATTTGTGTGCTAAGTAATGCTTTTATTATATATTTCTTATAAGAATTGCTTAGCCAATTATTTAAAAAAAAAAATATTATATTTATTTTATTGGCGTATTATTTTATCTTGGTTTTCGAAGAGTTCTTGGAGTCTTTGGAGTTTCGGAAGCAGGAGGAGCAGAACTCTTGCTATTGTTGAGCCAAGATGGTACTTCATCCGAGTCTAGCGGTCCCAGGGAAGCCAATCGTCGTGATCTGCGGACCGGCACAGGATTTGACGATACAGAATAACGACGCTTCTTTGGAGTGGCTGGCTTCAAAAAAAAATCATCGTCAGTCGCCACCGGAGCATCCACAGTATCGTCTTCAGCATAGATATCCACATCCGTATTCACTTCTTCCTGATCTTCCTCACCAACCGCCGGCAAATCGCGAAACATATTCGTGTTCTGCTCATTATACATAGTCTCCCCAGCACTACGGAAATCGGCATAAATGTCGTCGCGAACAAATCCTATTCAAAAGAGATTTTTTTGCAATGAAATGTTACCATGTGATCGCTAAAGTAACCCACTTTCTGCCAGTTCCATGAACCCATTATAGAATCGAGAGCCCCATAGGAGATCCAGGTCGTCGGAAAGTTCTCCACTAGGCTCCGTAGTAGGCGGGACCTCAGACACCTTGTTATTAGTCCATTCGTTATTCTCACTATCAGACATTTTTGGTTTTTTTATGATTTTTTCTCTTTTTTTCACAAGACACGCTGCGTTTAGACGCTGTCAAATGCACATGGCTTTTGTGACAATCGGTTATCTTTCAACACTGTTCGAATAGTGCTGGCACTTGAGGTCACTCTACTGTTTTTAGGTGAAAGGCACATTTTATCTTGAGTCTATATTGTATTATATTTAAAAAAATAAATTTTCAACAAAATTTTTTTTATTTTTTTAAAGAGCTTTAGGGTATTTTAAGAATATCTTTAAACAAATTCCAAACTCCTTGGTGGAAACCTTATTTTTAAAAAACCGATATTTAAAACTGGTATTATTCAACACTGAAATTTTTTTCACCTTAGTTAGCTTTGACTTTTCTTTTAAATTTTTTTCAACCAAAAAAAATAATGATAGCAAAAATTCTATATAGTCCAAAAATAGCTCTTTGTAATCCAATAAAGAAATGGAAATTGTAGCTTAATTCCACTTTGAAGTGTTGGCTGTCGCCTTGCATCCATTTCAATACAATTCGATTTGGAAAATATTATTTGATGATGATTGTTCCACTCATTAGATGAGACATTTGCGGAACCTTTTAGCTCATGGGTTTTCCTTTGCATTTCCCCATTTTCCAGCTCACCATTTTTTCCGTTTTCATTTCAGTGGCTTTCCCTTTCCTTTCCTTATTTGGTTTCTTGTTGGGTTTTGTTTTGTTTTTTTATGGGCCCATTGTCAATTTACAATTTGGCTTTGACATTGGTCCTCATTTGAGTAAATCAAATGGTTGTCGTAAATTCACCTCCCTTTTGCTGATCCTGCGAATCCTGGCCGGAGATTCGTTGTCCTCTTTATGGCCACCATATAAATCCTATTTTGTTTATCTTAATTTATCCTAATACGAATTGCATCTTTTTTTTTGTATTTCTTTCAGAAATCGATAAACTTTTCCGTTTTATTTGAATTTTTCATTAATTTCTGCTTCAACAATGAATATGTATATATATGTATATGTAGAAAAAATCGAAGAAAAAAAAGGAATAAAATATTGTTGTCCTGAAACGTATTTTTGTGTTGGTTCGCCCAGTATTATTGATTATTTTTTTCTTGATGTGTCGCCCGAGGGAGAAAAGCAAGTTGAGGCCGCCTAATCCCAGAGCCCAAGAGCCAATATGAATTTATGTATACACAGAGAAAAAAATATCTAAAAATACAATGGTAGTGGGCAACTTTTTAGCTAAAGAAAGGCAATACTCTATAATTTTGTTAAAAACAAGTCTCAAAAATACCCTTTAAAATTCTTAAAATAATAAAAATATTCTCTCTGTGCAAGAACCGTGAAAGCGAACCATATATATTGATATGCTCAAAGTGAATATTAATTTCAATTTGAATCGAGAAATTCAATTGAAAAAGCTCGCGCCAAGCCAAAATGAAAAGAAAAGGCTCCACAGACAGACCGAGAGCGTCGAGCGAATGAGTCTCTACCTTCGTTTATTTCCGAGTGACTTTCAAGAGCCTTCCAATTTCAATTCCATTTTCAATTCTTCTCTTTTTTTTAAGTTTTTTTTTCTTAGATTTATTTTTTGTTATGCTTAGGAAAATTTTAATTTTGGCGGAGAACGACTGGCAGCACCTTTTGAAAAACAGGAAATTGCTCAAATTGAATTCAGTGATTTCCTCCACACATTTCCCTTCACAGTTTTTAGGATTTTTCTCGTTTTATTTTATTTTTGGGGATAGCTTCGGCTAAGCTTTGGTTTTTTTTTGTGCTGGACTTTCTGGTCCTTTCGTCCTGTCGAGATTTTCCGAGCCGTGCATCCTGCGGCATTCTCAAGTGCATTTTAATGGATTTTTAGTTTTTTGACAGTCGAGGCATAGAAATGTGCGAATGCAAATTGGAAGGGAGAAGAGAGTTCAGAGATGATGGGCTTTTCAACTTTAAATATTTTTTACTAATGGAATTTAATAGAAAATTATTCAAGGTTTTCTAAAAACCTTTTATTTTAAAAAGAACTCCATATAGAATCTTTAAAACATACATAAACAAGCTCCGTTGTAATAAAATGTCCTTAAATCAAGATATATAGAGTTCCCATAACATAATACAACTCCCAGAGCCCATTTAAAGTCAATTTGAAGTCAAGAAATTTCCATAGAAATCATCAACGCCTAACATGGCGTATACTTAATGGCCAATTGCTCTCAGAGACCCCAACAGAAAATAGGTCCCATACCATTTCCATGACTTCTTCTTTTCAACCCTTTCGTTTCCTAAGCCTTTGCAGGACACCAACAGACCAAAAAAAAAAGCAACGAAATTTTTTTTTGCTAATTCAAGGACAGAGCTAAAGGAAGAGATTTTCTCAGAAGCTGTTGCTTTTGCTTTTTCCTTGCTTATGCTGTGCTTTTGCTTTGCTTTTGCGCCGCCAACGACACATCGTTATCCCTAATGCTTGATGGCTTGAATAAAAGCTTAATAAATATTGCGAGGCCCGAGTTGTGTTTTTTTTTTTTTGTTTTTTGGTTCGAAGGACAAGCCATGACGAAAAGGACGAAAGCGAGGACGAAAACAGCGCAAGGCGAGGACGTCGTCCTTACTCCTAACAGCCTCTTGTTGCTTTCTCCGGGTGTCCTTTCGCTGACAGCCCAAAATGAAGATATTAGGGGTATTTATAAACGAGTATAGAGATACCCATGGATTTTTTTGATAAAATTTTAAATAAAAAAATTTTAATTTAAAAAGTGAGAAAGACATCTAATTTTACAAGGGTAACTCTTAAAGAAATTTTAAAAATACCAATAGTTTAATTATTAGTACTACTACCGAGTATATACTACCGGTTATAAATATTTAATTTTAAACACAAACCCATTCCACAAGAAATTAACTATTTTTCCCCAATTCATAATCTCCATAAAATATCTGAAACCCTTAAACAAGACCATTAGTCTGGATTTGATCGGTATTTTGCCTATTTTTAGCACCTGATGGAAATTGTGTTTTATTTATGAGATAATTGTAATACCCTCGGGTGGGGTATTCCAGTATTACTTTGCAGTCAGTTTGTCAACAGTGTGTTTGTTGAAATTTGTATTTGCGTATGTGTGTGTGAAATTTTGTTTGTATTTGTGTATGGACACACATATGTAAAAATATATATACATATATGCGGTTGGAAGGCAATCATTTAGACCCAGAAAAGATATTTTTCGTTGTCATTTGTCTTAAAGCCACAAAAGGTTCTAAGGTTCCAAGACTTTGGTTAAAGTTTTTTTTTGATACCCTCGCAGAGGGTATTATACTTTTGGTCAAAAGATATAAAGGAAAAAAACGATACAAATTCTTTAAAACACTGTTCTCCGCTTGAGAATCGGATCAGAATTGGGGAAGATATAGCCATAACGGTGGGCCTAAGAGGGAAAAACCCCATTTTCAAGGGATCCCATCACGAAAATTGGACAAAAAATCTAAAAAATATTTTGTCTCGGGATTTTAATGCAGAATAGTGGAAAATCGATCTAGAAATCGTTTAAGGTACTCCGCTTAAGAATCGGATGAGAATTGGAGAAGATATAGCCATCTCTGTGGGCCATAGAGGGGAAAACCCCATTTTCAAGGGATCCCATCACGAAAAATGGACAAAAAATCTAAAAAATATTTTGTCTCGGGATTTTGATGCAGAATGGTGGCAAATCGATATAGAAATCGTTTAAGGTACTCCGCTTGAGAATCGGATGAGAATTGGGGAAGAAATAGCCATTCCTGTGGGCCCTATAGGGGAAAACCCCATTTTCAAGGGATCCCATCACGAAAAATGGACAAAAAATCTAAAAAATATTTTCTCTCAGGATTTTGATGCAGAATGGTGGCAAATCGATATAGAAATCGTTTAAGGTACTCCGCTTGAGAATCGGATGAGAATTGGGGAAGAAATAGCCATTCCTGTGGGCCCTATAGGGGAAAACCCCATTTTCAAGGGATCCCATCACGAAAAATGGACAAAAAATCTAAAAAATATTTTCTCTCAGGATTTTGATGCAAAATGGTGCCAAATCGATATAGAAATCGTTTAAGGTACTCCGCTTAAGAATCGGATGAGAATTGGAGAAGATATAGCCATCCCTGTGGGCCATAGAGGGGAAAACCCCATTTTCAAGGGATCCCATCACGAAAAATGGACAAAAAATCTAAAAAATATTTTGTCTCGGGATTTTGATGCAGAATGGTGGCAAATCGATCTAGAAATCGTTTAAGGTACTCCGCTTGAGAATCGGATGAGAATTGGGGAAGAAATAGCCATTCCTGTGGGCCCTATAGGGGAAAACCCCATTTTCAAGGGATCCCATCACGAAAAATGGACAAAAAATCTAAAAAATATTTTCTCTCAGGATTTTGATGCAGAATGGTGGCAAATCGATATAGAAATCGTTTAAGGTACTCCGCTTAAGAATCGGATGAGAATTGGAGAAGATATAGCCATTCCTGTGGGCCATAGAGGGGAAAACCCCATTTTTAAGGGATCCCATCACGAAAAATGGACAAAAAATCTAAAAAATATTTTGTCTCGGGATTTTGATGCAGAATGGTGGCAAATCGATCTAGAAATCGTTTAAGGTACTCCGCTTGAGAATCGGAACAGAATTGGGGACGATATAGCCATCCCTGTGGGCCATAGAGGGGAAAACCCCATTTTCAAGGGGTCCCATCACGAAAAATGGACAAAAAATCTAAAAAATATTCCGTCTCAGGATTTTGATGCAGAATGGTGGCAAATCGATATAGAAATCGTTTAAGGTACTCCGCTTGAGAATCGGATGAGAATTGGGGAAGAAATAGCCATTCCTGTGGGCCCTATAGGGGAAAACCCCATTTTCAAGGGATCCCATCACGAAAAATGGACAAAAAATCTAAAAAATATTTTCTCTCAGGATTTTGATGCAGAATGGTGGCAAATCGATATAGAAATCGTTTAAGGTACTCCGCTTAAGAATCGGATGAGAATTGGAGAAGATATAGCCATTCCTGTGGGCCATAGAGGGAAAAACCCCATTTTCAAGGGATCCCATCACGAAAATTGGACAAAAAATCTAAAAAATATTTTGTCTCGGGATTTTGATGCAGAATGGTGGCAAATCGATCTAGAAATCGTTTAAGGTACTCCGCTTGAGAATCGGAACAGAATTGGGGACGATATAGCCATCCCTGTGGGCCATAGAGGGGAAAACCCCATTTTCAAGGGGTCCCATCACGAAAAATGGACAAAAAATCTAAAAAATATTTTCTCTCAGGATTTTGATGCAGAATGGTGGCAAATCGATATAGAAATCGTTTAAGGTACTCCGCTTAAGAATCGGATGAGAATTGGAGAAGATATAGCCATTCCTGTGGGCCATAGAGGGAAAAACCCCATTTTCAAGGGATCCCATCACGAAAATTGGACAAAAAATCTAAAAAATATTTTGTCTCGGGATTTTAATGCAGAATAGTGGAAAATCGATCTAGAAATCGTTTAAGGTACTCCGCTTAAGAATCGGATGAGAATTGGAGAAGATATAGCCATCCCTGTGGGCCATAGAGGGGAAAACCCCATTTTCAAGGGATCCCATCACGAAAAATGGACAAAAAATCTAAAAAATATTTTGTCTCGGGATTTTGATGCAGAATGGTGGCAAATCGATATAGAAATCGTTTAAGGTACTCCGCTTGAGAATCGGATGAGAATTGGGGAAGAAATAGCCATTCCTGTGGGCCCTATAGGGGAAAACCCCATTTTCAAGGGATCCCATCACGAAAAATGGACAAAAAATCTAAAAAATATTTTCTCTCAGGATTTTGATGCAGAATGGTGGCAAATCGATATAGAAATCGTTTAAGGTACTCCGCTTGAGAATCGGATGAGAATTGGGGAAGAAATAGCCATTCCTGTGGGCCCTATAGGGGAAAACCCCATTTTCAAGGGATCCCATCACGAAAAATGGACAAAAAATCTAAAAAATATTTTCTCTCAGGATTTTGATGCAAAATGGTGCCAAATCGATATAGAAATCGTTTAAGGTACTCCGCTTAAGAATCGGATGAGAATTGGAGAAGATATAGCCATCCCTGTGGGCCATAGAGGGGAAAACCCCATTTTCAAGGGATCCCATCACGAAAAATGGACAAAAAATCTAAAAAATATTTTGTCTCGGGATTTTGATGCAGAATGGTGGCAAATCGATCTAGAAATCGTTTAAGGTACTCCGCTTGAGAATCGGATGAGAATTGGGGAAGAAATAGCCATTCCTGTGGGCCCTATAGGGGAAAACCCCATTTTCAAGGGATCCCATCACGAAAAATGGACAAAAAATCTAAAAAATATTTTCTCTCAGGATTTTGATGCAGAATGGTGGCAAATCGATATAGAAATCGTTTAAGGTACTCCGCTTAAGAATCGGATGAGAATTGGAGAAGATATAGCCATTCCTGTGGGCCATAGAGGGGAAAACCCCATTTTTAAGGGATCCCATCACGAAAAATGGACAAAAAATCTAAAAAATATTTTGTCTCGGGATTTTGATGCAGAATGGTGGCAAATCGATCTAGAAATCGTTTAAGGTACTCCGCTTGAGAATCGGAACAGAATTGGGGACGATATAGCCATCCCTGTGGGCCATAGAGGGGAAAACCCCATTTTCAAGGGGTCCCATCACGAAAAATGGACAAAAAATCTAAAAAATATTCCGTCTCAGGATTTTGATGCAGAATGGTGGCAAATCGATATAGAAATCGTTTAAGGTACTCCGCTTAAGAATCGGATGAGAATTGGAGAAGATATAGCCATCCCTGTGGGCCATAGAGGGGAAAACCCCATTTTCAAGGGATCCCATCACGAAAAATGGACAAAAAATCTAAAAAATATTTTGTCTCGGGATTTTGATGCAGAATGGTGGCAAATCGATCTAGAAATCGTTTAAGGTACTCCGCTTGAGAATCGGAACAGAATTGGGGACGATATAGCCATCCCTGTGGGCCATAGAGGGGAAAACCCCATTTTCAAGGGGTCCCATCACGAAAAATGGACAAAAAATCTAAAAAATATTTTGTCTCGGGATTTTGATGCAGAATGGTGGCAAATCGATCTAGAAATCGTTTAAGGTACTCCGCTTGAGAATCAAATGAGAATTGGGGAAGATATAGCCATCCCTGTTGGCCCTATAGGGGAAAACCCCATTTTCAAGGGATCCCATCACGAAAAATGGACAAAAAATCTAAAAAATATTTTCTCTCAGGATTTTGATGCAGAATGGTGGCAAATCGATATAGAAATCGTTTAAGGTACTCCGCTTGAGAATCAAATGAGAATTGGGGAAGATATAGCCATCCCTGTTGGCCCTATAGGGGAAAACCCCATTTTCAGAGGATCCCATCACGAAAAATAGACAAAAAATCTAAAAAATATTTCGTCTCAGGATTTTGATGCAGAATGGTGGCAAATCGATATAGAAATCGTTTAAGGTACTCCGCTTGAGAATCGGATGAGAATTGGGGAAGAAATAGCCATTCCTGTGGGCCCTATAGGGGAAAACCCCATTTTCAAGGGATCCCATCACGAAAAATGGACAAAAAATCTAAAAAATATTTTCTCTCAGGATTTTGATGCAGAATGGTGGAATGATGAGAATTGGGGAAGAAATAGCCATCCCTGTGGGCCCTATAGGGGAAAACCCCATTTTCAAGGGGTCCCATCACGAAAAATGGACAAAAAATCTAAAAAATATTTTGTCTCGGGATTTTGATGCAGAATGGTGGCAAATCGATCTAGAAATCGTTTAAGGTACTCCGCTTAAGAATCGGATGAGAATTGGAGAAGATATAGCCATTCCTGTGGGCCATAGAGGGGAAAACCCCATTTTTAAGGGATCCCATCACGAAAAATGGACAAAAAATCTAAAAAATATTTTGTCTCGGGATTTTGATGCAGAATGGTGGCAAATCGATCTAGAAATCGTTTAAGGTACTCCGCTTGAGAATCGGAACAGAATTGGGGACGATATAGCCATCCCTGTGGGCCATAGAGGGGAAAACCCCATTTTCAAGGGGTCCCATCACGAAAAATGGACAAAAAATCTAAAAAATATTCCGTCTCAGGATTTTGATGCAGAATGGTGGCAAATCGATATAGAAATCGTTTAAGGTACTCCGCTTGAGAATCGGATGAGAATTGGGGAAGAAATAGCCATTCCTGTGGGCCCTATAGGGGAAAACCCCATTTTCAAGGGATCCCATCACGAAAAATGGACAAAAAATCTAAAAAATATTTTCTCTCAGGATTTTGATGCAGAATGGTGGCAAATCGATATAGAAATCGTTTAAGGTACTCCGCTTAAGAATCGGATGAGAATTGGAGAAGATATAGCCATCCCTGTGGGCCATAGAGGGGAAAACCCCATTTTCAAGGGATCCCATCACGAAAAATGGACAAAAAATCTAAAAAATATTTTGTCTCGGGATTTTGATGCAGAATGGTGGCAAATCGATCTAGAAATCGTTTAAGGTACTCCGCTTGAGAATCGGAACAGAATTGGGGACGATATAGCCATCCCTGTGGGCCATAGAGGGGAAAACCCCATTTTCAAGGGGTCCCATCACGAAAAATGGACAAAAAATCTAAAAAATATTTTGTCTCGGGATTTTGATGCAGAATGGTGGCAAATCGATCTAGAAATCGTTTAAGGTACTCCGCTTGAGAATCAAATGAGAATTGGGGAAGATATAGCCATCCCTGTTGGCCCTATAGGGGAAAACCCCATTTTCAAGGGATCCCATCACGAAAAATGGACAAAAAATCTAAAAAATATTTTCTCTCAGGATTTTGATGCAGAATGGTGGCAAATCGATATAGAAATCGTTTAAGGTACTCCGCTTGAGAATCAAATGAGAATTGGGGAAGATATAGCCATCCCTGTTGGCCCTATAGGGGAAAACCCCATTTTCAGAGGATCCCATCACGAAAAATAGACAAAAAATCTAAAAAATATTTCGTCTCAGGATTTTGATGCAGAATGGTGGCAAATCGATATAGAAATCGTTTAAGGTACTCCGCTTGAGAATCGGATGAGAATTGGGGAAGAAATAGCCATTCCTGTGGGCCCTATAGGGGAAAACCCCATTTTCAAGGGATCCCATCACGAAAAATGGACAAAAAATCTAAAAAATATTTTCTCTCAGGATTTTGATGCAGAATGGTGGAATGATGAGAATTGGGGAAGAAATAGCCATCCCTGTGGGCCCTATAGGGGAAAACCCCATTTTCAAGGGGTCCCATCACGAAAAATGGACAAAAAATCTTAAAAATATTCCGTCTCCGGATTTTGATGCAGAATGGTGGCAAATCGATATAGAAATCGTTTAAGGTACTCCGCTTGAGAATCAAATGAGAATTGGGGAAGATATAGCCATCCCTGTTGGCCCTATAGGGGAAAACCCCATTTTCAAGGGGTCCCATCACGAAAAATGGACAAAAAATCTAAAAAATATTTCGTCTCAGGATTTTGATGCAGAATGGTGGCAAATCGATATAGAAATCGTTTAAGGTACTCCGCTTGAGAATCGGATGAGAATTGGGGAAGAAATAGCCATTCCTGTGGGCCCTATAGGGGAAAACCCCATTTTCAAGGGGTCCCATCACGAAAAATGGACAAAAAATCTAAAAAATATTCCGTCTCAGGATTTTGATGCAGAATGGTGGCAAATCGATATAGAAATCGTTTAAGGTACTCCGCTTGAGAATCGGATGAGAATTGGGGAAGAAATAGCCATTCCTGTGGGCCCTATAGGGAAAACCCCATTTTCAAGGGGTCCCATCACGAAAAATGGACAAAAAATCTAAAAAATATTTCGTCTCAGGATTTTAATGCAGAATAGTGGAGAATCGATCTAGAAATCGTTTAAGGTACTCCGCTTAAGAATCGGATCAGAATTGGTTAAGATATAGCCATCCCTGTGGACCATAGAGGGGAAAACCCCATTTTCAAGGGATCCCATCACGAAAAATGGACAAAAAATCTAAAAAATATTTTGTCTCGGGATTTTGATGCAGAATGGTGGCAAATCGATCTAGAAATCGTTTAAGGTACTCCGCTTAAGAATCGGATCAGAATTGGTTAAGATATAGCCATCCCTGTGGTCCATAGAGGGGAAAACCCCATTTTCAAGGGATCCCATCACGAAAAATGGACAAAAAATCTAAAAAATATTTCCTCTCAGGATTTTGATGCAGAATGGTGGCAAATCGATATAGAAATCTTTTAAGGTACTCCGCTTGAGAATCGGAACAGAATTGGGGAAGATATAGCCATCCCTGTGGACCATAGAGGGGAAAACCCCATTTTCAAGGGGTTTGATGCAGAATCATGGAGAATCGATCCAGAAATCGTTTAAGGTAATGAGGATCGGCTTGCTAATTGCGATAATTACGATAAATATTCAATCTTAACCGCAAGGGTATATCAACATCGGCTCCGCCCGAAGTTAGCTTTCTTTTCTTGTTTTTTTTTTTGTAAGATAACAACGATGCTAAAAATAGTTTGGATTACCAGCTACGTCCTATGCTATGTTGGCTTTGGAGTAATTGGAAAGTTAATGTACAAAGGCCTCTTGTTGACTGAAGCTTACCTGTTAGAAATAGAAATAGAAAAAAAGAAATATTAATTAGTTTTTTAGTTAAAAATCTTTAATAAAATTAACATTTTAAAATAAATAAGCTAAAAATATCCCAAAAATAATAAACAAGCTTCTTAGTCTCTTTGTATGGCCATTCCATGACTTTTAATCCCATTCTAATACCCACATACTACATTTCAGCCTCAAACCTTAAAAGCAACCGCTCATTATCCTTGTTTTTTGTTGTTTTATGTTGCCTAGTGCAAAAAGCCAAGCAGAGAAGCACCTTAGACCGAAATTCGATAATTGCCGCTTTATGAAGCCATAAATTAGATGAGCACATTAGGGGGCAGAGTGAAGGCAGCAAGTGAAAGGACGCATCCCGTATCCCGCATCCCACAACACACACATTGGAAATTTTCGTGGCCATGGGCGGAAAAGTCAGGAGAAAGTTTTCCCACCCATTCGGCCCACCCACTCTTTTTCCCCCATTTCTCGCTAATTGCTTGGAAATACGCATGAAAATTATATAATGCTTCCGTAATTAATTTTCCACACTTTAAATCGAAAGCAGAAACACAAACAAAAAAAAAGAGGAAAAACCGCACAAAATCAAATCGAAATAAATAAAAGAAACAACTTTTTTTTATATTATTGTTGTTGTGGTGGTGACAATTTTTTGTGTCAATTTTCATATGCAAATCGAGTGGCAAAACAATTGACAAACTTTGTCTAAGGCAACAACAATAAAAAACCGAGCCAAAATGATAAGGCAGGACTCCTAAAAAAAAGCAGATATATAATAGGAAAGAAAATGCAGAGAAAAAGCGGAAAAAGGCGGGAGTGGCAAAATCAACAAGAATATAAATATGCAAATGAAAAGGCAACACAGATGTTCAATCAACAGTTGACTGCCGCTCTCCACGGACTGTTTCGATGCAGATGAAAAGTACACAAGCCGACATTCAAATATGGCCACTGTCGGTTAAAAAATAGATATTCTAGAAATAGATTTCTAGATAAACAAAAAAATGTTATTTTCAATTTTAGAACGAATTTTCAACTATGGATTTGCCATAGAACGGAAGAAAAATCAAGAAAAAAAATAAAAATAAAAAAAAATATTTTTTAAAAAGTTATAATTCGCAAGTGGTTCTGGCTGACAGTATATAAGGAGGCTCGGGACGGCGATTTTTGGTTTCCAAAAGTGCAAGGTCATTGTTTTTTTTCTTTTAGTGTGTGTGTAGAAGTGTGTGTGTGGTGTATAAAAAGTGACAGGTAAGCTAGGTATTCCTTAAATTAGGAAAATTAATGCTCTAAATAAAAAAAAAAATAATAAATATTTTAAAAAATTTTAAATAACAAAAAACACTTAGAATTAAATGAAAATCTAATATAAATCAGGTTTAATTGAAGATTATTAAGAATTTAAGTGTAAAATGCAGAGATTTAATAAAAATCTTTAAAAAATATAAAAAAATCAAAAAATGGTAATTAAAGTTGTAGTCTAGTTGTAGCGAGTAACAAACATATATTATTAATATGAGACTGTCTAGTGATAATAAACAACAAAACAAATATAACAGTTTTATTTAAATACCTTTTCTAGCCATTATTTTCAAATAAAAATATTAAAACAATTCCCTTTGCTATCATTTTCAGGTAACTTCCTCCATTTGTTTCCACCTCAACCCCCACTACCATCTTCCTATTAAACTCAGGGGCCACCCCCTCGAAATAAAGCCCCCAGGCTGGCCCAGAAAGAAAGTATAGAGAATAAATAATAAAGGGAGACAGGTGGAAGTAAAGAAAAAAACTTTCTCTCATATTACATTCCGCTTGACTTTTGTTTCTTTTTTTTTTGTATATTTCGAGCCTGCTGGGCAATCAGTTCATGCTGTTGACAGTTCAATTTTCCAAAAAGAAAAAAAAAATAAACAAAACATACAATTTTTGTGAAAAAAACTTTATTTGTGGCCGAGTTACAAAAATCAAAAATATTTTATAACAAAACTATGCGAAGAAAGGTGGCGGGGAATGGGTAAAAGGAGGAAAATATAAGAAGGAGTACGTTTCTTTTGGAGTCTTTGGAGGAATTGTAACTAAAAAAGTCGCAAACAGACGGCTGTACACTTTTTTTAATCAAAAACCATTTAAAAGCCTAGAAAACAAGGCCTAAAGTGAGCCTAGAGGCCTAGAAATGGTAAGAAAATAGGGTTAACAAAACAGGTTAAAAAACAGGTTAACAATATTTGAGTTTTTTCCATAAATATTGTGTAAATTTATCAATAAAATGTCTATGTTTAAAAACAAAATTAATTTTAACTGCCTTTTTTTATTTTTAAATTTTTAAACTTAAATCCCCAACCTGGTACTGATTATCACAGGAAATATCCAATTAATTGCTTGAATAACAATTCCAAATGCGTGATGGGTGGTTGGGCGGTTGGGAGGCAATGAAAATCAATGTCTTCCTTTTGTAACTGGAAAGTGAAATCACAACCCAACCCCCTTTTTCAGTAAGACACCCCCCTCCCCCCCTAAAATTACAAGATAATGTTTTTGCATTATAATTGAAGTTTGTAATTGCTTGGAGGAGTTTTCGCAGCAGTGCCGGCACAAAACTTGGCGACGCAAGTTGTCAAGGCAATCAACTTTATTACCCCCCCAGCGCACATGTGTCTCCTCCTCACCATCGCCCCCCCCTTTTTCCAGTGGGCCCTGTTTAAGTTTATGTTATTGTAGTTAAGTAATGCTCATGTGTGTGTGTGTGTGTAAGAGTGTGTGTATATCCTTGCGCATCCTCGCGCTTTTTCATTATCTTCTCGCTCATTTTACACGCAAACAAGCAACCGAGAATTCCGGCACACAAACCAGCAAAAAAAAAAACTGAAACCCAGCGGCGTTGACGAAGGGAAGGGCGCTGAGGAGGGGTGGGGAGGTCTGGAGAAAAACTGTTGCCACATTAAAATGCACATAAAAATCATTAACCCAATGACGCCGACAACGAGCTGGCAGGACGAATCCAGGACACTGCCAACGGAGTATCCTTCACACTGGCAAGACTCAGACTCAGCCCAGCCGAGTCACAGGCAATTGTGTTAATGGCTTCCTGCACCCACTTTTACCACCACTTTAACCTTGTCTCTCCCCACCCTTTTTGCACCTTTCTCCCAACACGGTGTTTATTTCCCCACCGTGTTTATTTTGGCATTACAGTAAACTCAATAATTTTGCCTACTTAATGCACAGTTGTCCTTTGTCTTGCCATCAACAGGTAAGAGCTGTGTCCTTCCTCACTTTCCTGTGCACTGAGAGCAATTTGTTGGACAAGGCATTTATTTATTTAATTTAAATATTGATCTAAAATTATATGTAAAGATTTTAATAACAATTTAGTCCTTAAAAGCGGCTTAAATCCTACCAACCTAGGCTCTATACTATTTTATTTTCTCCAAAAGTATCGGGTATGAATGTTGTGATTTTATAAGAGCCTCTTCTTTCTCTTCCTTTTCCATAAAATGTGAAGGACATTTAACTCTAAAAGTGTCGGTTATGACGATTTTTCTTTTAAGAGAAGATTTATTTTTTAATATTTATTAAAATATGAATTTGTGAAATTTTTCTATAAGACAAACTTTATTTCCTAATACCTTTACTCTTGTCTCTCCGTCTTCGTTTCAATTTAAGCTCAAATTAGTATTATTTTATTCAAATATCTGATATCCTTAATGAAACATAAACCTTTCCTTACTTTCTCTCACTACATTATGCAATATTTCTTTATTTTTTTTGTGGTAGTCTTAAACGGAAATTACATTTATTTCCGAGTTTTGGCGAGTTTGCTTCTGTTTTATTTTTTTGGGTGTGCGAGTGAGTGTTTCGAGTAAATCAGAAAAAGGTTAATTTGCAATTATGTTTTATGTGTTTGCCTCGTCCTTGTTTATGTTGCTATTGCAAAAGGCACTTGAGGCCAGGTGTCCATTTTTGGACCTTGTACCTTGTACCTGCCTTTTTGCTTTAATTCAGCTTTTCTTTTCTGCTTTGATAATTTCCAAAAAAGATAAAAGCATGCTTTTTCCCCAAAAAGCAGTTAGAACTGAAAGAGGACGTAAAAGTTGTTGAGGAAAACTCACACTAACCCACAAAGAACTTGGCGTCTGTTGTCTGCAATAAAATAAATTTCATTTAATATTATAGTTGGCTGGGTGGGTGTGTGTATGGATGTAGCTACTCTGCTTTCTGCTTATATTGTTCTTCTTTATGTTGTATCTCAATTGTTGTTTAGACAATTTTTTGGAATCATAAAAATAAAAATGAAGAAGTTGCGCCGGAAAGAAGGAAAACTTTCAAATGCCAAAGGATATGCTCTATGAAACATTATTCAGGGTATAGTTGATAATTTCATTCATTCCAGCCTTAAAATTATAAGTTAAAACTGATTAAGCAACATGATTTTTAAATATATATTTTAAATTACAAAGATTTCATAAGATTAATTCAAAAGTATTTTATTTCATACTGTTTTTCCAGTTAGAGTATTATTTTTTCTTTTTTTAATCCCTCGGCTTTTTCAAAAAAGTTCTTTCCTTGTCTTATACTTTATTTCAATTGTTTTTTTTTTTGTTTTTTTTATAACAATTGTTGGTCTTGTGTATATACTTATTGTGTTTATTTCCCAGGACCCTGCCATTCCATTCCATCACGTATCCGCTTGACTTTGAGACATTTTTCCCAACCGCCCCCGCCATCTTATTAAGTTGCGTGTCCTGCCAGGATGACATTTATTTTTAGTGTGGCCAACGAAATGAATTTGACACGCGTTAATTAAGTTGCTCCAGGATACACAGGAGCAGGCACAGTGGTGCATCGATAATGATTTATTCGAGTAATATAATGATTATCTTCTATGATTATATAATGGATATCTTATTATAATGATTATTTCTTCATTATTTTGGGTTCCTTTGGGTATAAATCGACGTCGTCTTTCGGGTCTTCATGGAAAACCAATGGTTTCAAAGCTCCTACGATCGATTCGAATGAAGGCAACGGTTTACGATCAGCATTGGGAGACTGACGAGACGATAACTCAAGCCGGCGCTTAGCAGGCAAGTTCCTGATGTTAATGTCAACGGTCACAGGATCGGGTGATGGTCCGCGACTACGAGCAGAACGTACTACCGTTGACGGAAGTTCCGGGCTGGATTTACGAGTGATCAATGGGGATCCATTTTTGGGTTTGCGGTTGCTATGACCACCATTAATGGATAATTCAAATTGCTTTTGGAATGAAAATGGCGTGTCATAGGTAACGAGTCCAGGGGCATACTCTTCCTTTGCACCCAAATCAGATTGGTTTCCTTTGTTGGAATTGTCAGGCTGAGAAGTAGATTTCTCCGATCGTTGGGATGATGATGGAAACACCAATCCACATTCACTCAATTCTGCAATACACTTGTCCCAACGTGTTGATTTAGCTGAGGATGCTTTTTTGTTGTTATTTGGGGACTCTTTCTCCGCTTTCACAGAAGGGGACTCTTTCTCTTCTTTCACAGAAGGGCACTCCTTCACTTCTTTCACAGAAGGGCACTCCTTCACTTCTTTCACAGAAGGGGACTCCTTCACTTTACGGGATGTCGATGAATTGTCTTTCAGGAAGCTAATTAGATCATCCTTGTATGAGTACGGAGGCGCACGACCTGGTGCTTTTGGCGCTATTGGTGCTTTTATATTTTTCGAAATGGATGATAATCCCCATTTTTCCCGCCCAGCTGTGTACAACTCCAACCGCTTAGATGTTGATTCTGATTTGAAAATCTTATAAGGTTCTCCCAAGAGACGGGTTTTTAAGAGTGTGCTTTCGTCTACGGTACTCATTGCGGCGTTACACAAGGTCATTAGGTTGGAAGTTTCCTTCTTTGGATTATAAACCTGAGAAGTAGATCCTTTCAAGAGAGGATTTTTTGACGGAATACCTTTTGAGATACTAGCTTCCGATCTGTTGGTAGCACGACTTGAGGTAGTTGGGCTTTCATCGTCGAAACCCTTAAAATCCGAATCCACCTGAGCACGGCGAACGACAATATCTTTTAAGCGATGGATTGTTGCCGGAATGCCTTCCTTCGAGGTAATCGTTTCCGATCTGTTGGCAGCACGACTTGAGGTAGTTGGGTTTGAGGTAGTAGATTCTACCTGAGTACGGCGCACGACAATATCCCTATTTTTCAAAGATATCGGAAGATCATTGGCATCCACAATACGATATACGAAACAATCAGATTTTGGGGCTTCCAATGCCGGTGAAGTAGTAACTCCAGCGTTCAAAAGCTTGCTTGCAGGACGCTTTGGGTCTTGCGATGGCACAGATATGTTTATCACATTTACTTCCTCACGCTTCTGGACGTCTTCCGCCATCTTTTTCACCGCTGCCTCAAAGCGCTCCGTTAGCGCATCCATCTCGCCGTCTAGCTTTTCCAGCAGCTGATCATGCATCACGTCTGAAATGCAAAAAAATAATTTTTGTTTGCTAACCCTTTGGCTTTGTCCAATTATAACACTGACTGTAGTTCGCTTCCCGCAAATCGTCCAGATAATCGGGATTTGGATCACGTTCCAGCTCCTCCAGCAGATTGCGCACCATTTCGATATCGGCACGTGTCCCCTCGTCTGGGTCCGTCATCTCTGGATTGATTTTCTTCGACATGGCAATTAATTGTTATTTTACACTAAACTTTTTGGTAAAACAGAGAAACGTATGCCGCGCTTTATAGTCACACCAATTTTTGATTTCCGTTGAAAAATGGTATAGTGTTGTACAGCGTTCGCTTTGCATTAAGCACAAAAAATACTGAAAAACCCAGGGATGGGACAGAAAAATACTGTTCTGACTAGAACTTTCCATCCCTAGGGGCAGCACCTTCACTCACAGTCATGATACAATTAATCAAAATTAATTAATTAATTTTAATCATAATTAATTAATCATGATATATTATACATTAATCATGTATTATTGTATCTTGCTCACAGTCTTCACAAAATAATTAATTTCCGTGTTTTATTCACAATAACTTGATGGTATTCACAATAAGTGATCGATATATGTATATCGATTGTTAAAAAAACACACTCCCATGAGCTTTGTTTATTTACCTATACATACAAACATCTTATTGAAAATATCAAAACATCATTAAAATACAACATAATACATTATAAAACACCATAAGATCACTTTATTTAAACGATCTTTTGATGAAAAATGAGTTAAAGAGTTCTATGGCTTTAGTAAAGTAGGAGGTATTTTTTTTTAATAAAGCTTCTTGTGTTTGTCTCCGCGAACCGGAGACCGCGAACTTGGAACTTGTGTGCCAACATGTCCCAGATCCATGGAACCAACAGAGTGGATTCTAGATCAGACCGAATAAATGACATCGATTGGATGACTGTTCTATGGCTTCTATGGAAAGAGTTCTATGGCTTTAATAAGGTAAGAGTTTT
This sequence comes from Drosophila malerkotliana malerkotliana, assembly GCA_018153235.1. Classification (NCBI taxonomy): domain Eukaryota; kingdom Metazoa; phylum Arthropoda; class Insecta; order Diptera; family Drosophilidae; genus Drosophila; species Drosophila malerkotliana. The sequence continues at coordinate 5,778,515 of JAECXV010000058.1, read as the reverse complement.
CTTCATTTTAATAAAGCAGATTCTGTTTGTGTTTGTTGCAGATTCTGCGAGCTGGAGACCATGCAATTGGAACTGAGTCATTTCCGGCAGATCCATGGAACCAACAGACTTGAGTCCCAGGTGACTCGAATAAATGACATACATACATAGATTGGATGACGGTTCTATGGCCAATTCTATGATTTCTATGGAAGGAGTTCTATAGCTTTTATAAAGTATGATTTTTTTCATTGTAATAAAGCCTCTTGTATTTATTGCAGATCTGCGAGCTGGAGGCCGTGAACTTGGAAGAAACACAAGATTGTTGCAGATTCTGTTGTGTTGAACCGGAGACCGAGAACTTGGAACTTGTGCGCAGATCAATGGAACCAACAGACTGGATTCTCAAATGACTCGATTGGATGGATTAAATGACTGGAAGGCTGGATTAGAAAGAGCTTAGGGTAAGTGCAATTAAAAAAGATCTTACAAAGAAATGCTTATACATTTCGCGAAAGAGAAGTCTTTCCCGTAAAACCCAAAGTAGCAACCTCCACTCATAGGATTGTCCACTGTGCAAGTGGTGTACAGCAAGTAGAAAGAGTAGAGTGTTGGATAATTTTGCGTTTTGGGCCACGGCTGGAAATCAATTTGAAGCAGCTGCCACGGAAAGGAGTTGGACTACTGGGGTCGCAAAAGTATGCAAATGAATTGAAGGACGGGGAGTGGATGAGGGTCCTTGGTGAAAAGGCAACTGAACCCTTTTTTAATTGCACGCATGCCGGCGAGAGGATGAGGTTAGGAGTTGGTATCTAGGGGGTATTTTAAAGCTCTTCTGTGTAACTGAGGCAGCAAAAGGTATCCAGGGGACCGTGAAAAACCGCAAAAACTGATGCCCCCAAAAAACAGAGAAGGAAACAACAAAACAAAAATCATTTTATTACACAGCTCACACACACACACCATACAGAACACAAAAGGGCATTTAAAATTGTATTCAAAATGCAAGTTTAAAGACGCCCCAAAGTATGCAAAGCACACGCAAATAACATAAAAAGTATTCACCATAAAAAACCCGCGCCGAAACCGAAAAAAATAACCAAAGAAACATAACCAAAGCCACTGAAAACTCAACCGCAAAAAGCACACACACAATACACACAAAAAACCATAATCGCACACTCGCACACACATCAATCCACCCTCTCTGACAAAAATATCACAAAAAAAAAATGGAGAAAAGCGGAAAAGCAACCTCTTCCCCTCTTACGACCTCACCGCGTCGTTCCTTTGTCTGTCTGGTTTACAGGACCCTCCAATGCAAATTAGCTTCCACATGCCCCTCCAGTTGGCGTCGGTGGATAACCCTTGCCCCCCATACATACATACATACATATATGCAAATTTTTGCCGCAAAACTGGCTTACATTTCACATTGCTCATACGCACCGGAGACCGCCAAGAGGACCGTAACTAAACCACAACAAGGACAACTATAAAATGGCGCCGAAAACAAAAATATGAGAAAATAATAAAACAGGAAACGGAAAAGGATGCGTAAGAGCAACGGGGAATTCCAAAAAAAATAAAAAGTCTAGGTCTAAGGCGTGAAATATTTTTTTAAAATTCATGTCAAAAATCAGTTACGAGGGCTTTGCATATGAAATAGAGAGTTTTAAATAAAAATGTTTTGAATAAATTATGAAATAACAATCAAAGAATAGTATAATTAATAAATATTAAGAGGAAATATTTATTTAACTATTTCAATACATTATTTTTGCTAGATAAGTTGATCTTAAGGCTATCTTTTTGACTAACTTTTGCTAGAAGTGGTAGATCTGTCTGTTTTTAATTTAATTAAAACCAAAAGTATCTTAAAATCTATTCCTTATATCGCTAAATATTTCTTTTTATTTTTCTCATTTAAAATCTAAATAAAATATGAAACCTTTTCAAGTCAAGAAGCAAGTGTTCCTTAGAAAGATGCCTTCAACTTCCTCAAGTCGATTTCAACTGAAATCGAAACCCATAAAGATACGGCCAATTAGCCTTTAAAGTTTTCCGCCATAAAGCAAATAATAAATCCCATAAAAACGAGAACACGAGAACTTTTCATAGGAGGGAAAAATCAGGAAAAAAAAGAGAAAAACACAACAGAAAAAAAATGTATATATGTATGAAGAAAATATCGAAGAAGAATGTTTTAAAGTAAGAATATTGTAAGGAAACTGGTAGATAAAGTTCGTGGCTCAGTAGCGGCAACCAATTAGGCCAAAACAACGCACAACTCTCCCAATTTTGTGAAGATTTTGCCGCCCTCCTTGCTTTTCCTCAACACCACACCGTCGTATCTCTGGTCTGGTCTCGTCTCTCTGTTAACTCTGGTTTTCCCGGGGCAGCCTTTTTGGGTTGGCTTGCTAACCAAACGGAAGGATACAACATCCAAAAATCTCCTTTTTCCCCCCAGTGAAGTTTATGCATATTAAACAGTTATCCAAGCGGAATGGAAAATCCCCCAACCCCTCCGCCCCCCAATACTCACACAGGCAAACCTACAAGCACATCCCATACACATGTACATGTAACCGGAAAAGTGGGCGAGAGTGTGTAACAGGAAATGAGAGTCATGTGAGCGGAAATTCCACATTACAAATTATGCAAATCACATGCGCTTTGATTATTTCACATTTTATTTTCATTTTCATTTGGCAGTAACCTGCTACCAGTTACCTGTTACCTCAGCTAACCTTCGACCTTAGCTAACCCGGTTCTCTGTATTTTTTTTTTTTTTTTTTTGTGGCCATTATTTAGTCAACGAAATTCAATTTGAATTGTTTATCGTTTTGGTGGAAAGTTACCCAGCGAGAACGAGAGCTTTTCATTTTTGGTTTTTCCGCGTCCACGTTTGAAGAAGTGTTATAACACTAGGGTATTATTCTGCTACAAATTAATCCAATCGAGTGCTAGTTAAATAATGGTAGTTTTACAAAAATATTTACACAAAAGAAAATTTTGTTTCTAGTGAAAATGATATACCATATGTACATTAAATAGTTTTTTTGTTTAAGTTCCGAGTAATATTTATTTTCCATTATTTTATACAAAACATACATAGAATTTTAATAATTTTAAACTAAACTCCATTTAAAAATGTACTTCTCTACTTTTTGGAATTGTACCTTTTTTCGTGTACCTTCCTCTTAAACAAACTAGAGACGCTATTCTAGGTGTTATTTAGATCCAAAAGTGAGAAAGATACTTTTAAGGGCTTTTATTCCTTGCAATACCATTTTTTTTTTAAATTAACCTGTTAATTTTGTAAAATAATTCCTTTAAAAAAACCCTATTTGTAAAAAAAACTACCTTCCAAGTTAATTAAACCTTTTTTTAAAAGCTAAAAATAAACCCCCCAGCCAATATAAAAAGGACAAAAATGTGATTCCATTCAAAGCCAACAAAAAAAAACTCTTCATTTCGAAATCAAGACGTGCCTCGTTTGATTTTGGTTTCATTTTACATTTGGTCTCAGGTCTCATGTTGCCCTTTTTTATGACAATGATTTAGATTCATTCTTTTGTCGTAAAGTGCGTGAGGTTCTCCTCTTTTTTTTTTATTGAACCCAATTTTGTCAGCTTCGTTTTTTTATATTTATATATATACGTGCGAATTGGTTGTCCTTTTTTTTTTTTGTTTTTCCAGCAAGGTCTTGATTTTCTTCTTGACTTCTTTTTGTTTTTTGTTTAATTTATTAGAATATTTATGAGCATTTAGATTTTACTAAATTCATCCTATCATCGATGGTTTTGGGCCTATGAATTTTTTCCGCTTCAAATAGCAAATATCATTTACATTTTCCACATTCTCTGGAGCCCATTTTGTTTTCCACATATTTTTCCATAAATTGCGTATCCGCCATCGGGGCCAAGGTCAAGGACATGGATCTTGAAGGACTTTTTTTTCCATCTTAGCTATATAGCTTTTATGTTTAAATGTCTTTCTTTTTTTTGGGAGGGTGGAGGTGGAGGAGTAGATTTGATTGGTCCTTGAATAAATCTATAGGCTCATAATCCTAAGAGGATTTATTTTTGGGTTTGGGTAGATATTCTCTGGAGATTTTTCAGTAGGGTAGTGGAAGGAAGAAGTCCTTGGGATAACAAAAAATTTGGTAATCAAATATATGGAAAAGCTTCAAAGTTTTATTTTTTTTAACATTTAAAAAAAAATTAAATATACGTATAATAGAGATTAAACAAAATTATATAAACATATTTTAATAATTTTTAAGGGCTTTTTAAGATTGAATATAAGAAAAAATCTAGAACTTTTAAACTCTTTAAAATTATTCCATATATAGACAAATATCTACATTTTAAAAATCAAGTTAAAAGATCCTTAGAAGTAACTTAATAATGAATTACAAAATTTAATAAGAAACTTATAACTTTGTTAAATTTGTATTCTCCTAAATGGCCTTCAAATCTAAAATACCCCATAAAAGCCTTTAGAAACGTGAAACCCATAGAACTTTTCATTGTTTTCTTGACTTTTCCATTTCAATTCCAATTGCAGCTATTTTGGAGTGAACTTTTAATCGGTTTTTCCACATAAAATGAACAACTTGAAAGGTTGAAACATTCTACCCACAACCACTTTTCACTCATTTTTCCATCAGTTTTCCTCCAGTTTCCTCCCGACCCTTAGGTTTCGTCGCACTTTTCAATTTTCTGCTTGCCCAGCCATTTAATCACCTTCAATTGTCGCTCCTGATGCGATTAGCACAAAAGTCTCACTTTTCTCTTAGCTTCTCTCATTTCCAACCCCCCTCCAGTTCTACCTCTCCTTGTCTAACACTTTCTCCACTTTCTCCGCAGTCAGAAATGCTTGTCTCTCCATGTGACATTTTTGCAAAAAACTAGATTCGTTGTCAGGTTTTGTTGCTTAAGCGATTTTCACTGTCCGAAAAATGGTATCTGACAATGAGAAACAGGGGCGTGGCTAAAGGGGGTATCTAAAGGGTGCAGACGGCAGAATGAAAACTGCATTTCAGTCGCAACTGCGTTGACAACGCAGCATTCCGATGCCGAGATTTTCCGCTTGGAATATCCTTTTGCGGAAGTCCTCGATTCCTCTCAGTTCTCGCACCTCCTGCTACTATTTACTTGGTCCTTTACTTTTTTTGTTGGTTTGTTTCTTCCATTGCAGCAGATCCTTATTCTCATCTCCCTGGCGCAACTGTCATATTAAATACTTTTACGAAATTGCAATTTAACTTTCATAGTAAGACAGCAAGGCGACAGGCGAGCTACCCACCATCCTTGCAAGGAAAAATAAACAAAATTTTCTTCAACGGAGAAGTATCCAACGGGTAGCTGGGCAACAAATTACAGTGAACTCTTGGTCAAGAGAAAGGACTGAGAAAGGTTTAAAATGGTTAAATCATAATGCTTTTAAATCACAAATAAGATATACATATATTTAAGACTTTTACTTTTCATTTTTAAACTTAATTAAACATAATTGTAAAATCCCAAATGAAATATAAAATTTCTTTAAAATATTTAATTGAACTATTTTCATTTTCTGCAGGCCCCACTGTACCAGCGAAAGTACTCCCTTCCTACGGCAAACAAATAGTCCTGCAAGTCCTGTTGCGAGCAAATCTACTGGCAAATGGCGTTCAAACTATTCGCAGCTTATCAATGGATGGCCAAGAAAGGACGAAAGTACCAACAGGAAAACGGGGTAGCAAGTAGAAAGGTTGAAGAAGAAGTAAATAAAAAAAAAAGAAAAAAGAGAAAGTGCCATCGAGGGTATTGGTTTGGAGGAGTGAACATGTATAAAAAATAACTCAACAGTTGGCAGCAGTTTGAAAAACGGATATGTGGCATGTGTGCGATGCGATAGTTTATTGAAAAGTTTTCTACTTTCTTTTACTATCCCCCCAACCAACCACCAATCCCCCCCTTTTACATCACTTTCTCTTCCCTTTTTTTTTGTGCCAAAGCTAAAATTAAAACTTTTGCCAAACGTAGGACGAAGGACTCTGTCACAAAATAGTTTCTCAGTCGTTTTTTACGCTCCATTGAGTTTAGTTCAGATATATTTAGAAAATGTATAGGTATCCTAAGAAAAAGGACTATAAATCTGGGACTGTCTATAAATTTTGTTGAATTTAAAAATTGAAAATTCAAATAACTTGAGTCACAGCTGAGCTAGAAAAAAGGAAATCGAAATTCGTAAAGTTTTCGCAAAAAAAAAAAACAGGCCGCCTAACGCCCCCTCCGCAAATAGACAAGAAAAGGAAACTGGCGGGAAAGTGAAAATTTAATATGGGAAATTCGCTGGCAATCGAAGGGAAATCAATGCCAGAGACGAGAGGATGAAGTCTCCCTCGAATCGAGACAACTTTTATGGCCAATCCAAGGGGGAAATTAATCTTTGAGTGGCAAGCCACGAGCGGAAATGCAGAAAAACTAGATGGGAAATTAAACAAGCCAATGAATACGAAACCAAAGGATATTTTATAAGTAATTTTAACTAGAAAAATTAATATTTAAATAGTTATTAAAATTATTTTAAAACGAGCATTGCATGATTATTGCTGGAAATTTTTTAAAATACAATTTTTTCCCATTTTGGTTTGCAGGCATATTTAACATCATAGACCGCATCGTCCTGCTGAGCGAGATATAATGAGTTTTTTAATAAAAACTGACGGAGCACGGAGAAATGGAGAAATATACAATGCCAGGATAATGCGGGCCAGGAGCCGAGGCCAGGACGACACAGCGACAACAAGGAATAACGGCAACAAGGAACGATGGAAAGGACAACCTTGCCACGCCTCCGCCCCTCGAATACCCTCCTCATTCATCAACGCAACCAACACCACCCCAACACCCCCGAACCGACCATCTCCAGCCACACCATTCAACTATGAATTCAAAATTCAAATATACGGCGTCACCTTTCATTTAAGAAAGAAAATATGGAAGAAGCGGGCGGTGGCTAGGGGGTGGCACGAGCGCCACTGATGGCAGGTGGCAGGAGGGGTCAAAAGGTGAAGGAATAAAATTGGAAAAAAGTAGCCGGAGAAAGTGGGACAATAGCAAGAAGGAAGCAAGAAAGAAAGAGAAAAGGTTTACAGCAACTCCAAGTAATTGAAGCGAGACTTTTTTGACTTTGGGCTAAATAAATACAAATCCCCAAATTGTAAGACATAAACAGTGCGTTTCATATGAGTAAATGGCTTTTGAAAAAATGTTACAATTTTATCCATCATTTAGGGTTTTTATATTTTGCAAGTTTTTTAAATAGTTAAAACCTAAATTATATAAAAACTTGTTCTTTACTTAAGCCATTTGTTTTTGAACTTTTCTATTTTTAATAAAACATAAATATGGAAAAAATAAACCTGAAAAAAAAATGTACAAAGAAAATTCATTGTGCAGAATATTTTTATAACTTTTTTGAATTTTTATTCAACACATTATTTCTTTATTTGTTAAAATACATATTAGTGTAGTTTTCATCCATGGCATCTTTAATTTTCTTCCAAAGTTTGATTTAAAATTGTAAATTTATGGTACTGAGAATTGATATTTTCTTAAAGTTCCTTGCTGCTTCTATGCTTGTCTTGTTATTTAATTTTCTTCACATATTAGTGCAGTCTTCTTCCAAATCGTATTTCAAAGTTTGATTTAAAATTGTAAATTACTTGAATGCAGAATTGTAATTTTTAAGGTGCCTTGCTACGTCTATGCATCTTGTGTTGCTATTAATTTTCTTCACATATTAGTGTAGTTTGATTTAAAATTGTAAATTTATGGTACTGAGAATTGAAATTTTCTTAAACTTCCTTGCTGCGTCTATGCATCTTGTCTTGCTATTTAATTTCCTCCTGATATTAGTGTAGTTTTCATCCAAAAGTTTGATTTAAATTTGAAAGATACTTGAATGATGAATCGAAATTTTTCATGTGCCTTGCTACGTCTATGCATCTTGTGTTGCTATTTAACTTTCTTCACATATTCGTGTAATTTTCATCCAAATTTTTGATTTGAAATTGTAAATTTATGGTACTGAGAATTGAAATTTTCTTAATGTTCCTTGCTGCGTCTATGCATCTTGTCTTGCTATTTAATTTCCTTGACATTTCACTACATTTGCTTTGATTTTTTGATGACTTCTATGAGCTGTGTTTTGATAAGAGGATTTTCTTTTTGATCTCATTAAAGTTGGTCTTGGTTCTTGTATTGTAGATTGCAATTGCAATTAATGTGTAGATGCCAGGATGAATATTTAAACGATTCAAATAATACTTAACGAAAATGAACATTTTTAATATCTTGCTAGTGCGCTTACTTGTCCTTGTCGGCCTCGGCGACCACTGCCTTATTTTTGCCGATGCGAATGGCCGCTTGGATCTTGGCGGTGGTTTCTGTAAAGATGCTGTAAATCAAATCCAAGTTGGTATCGATCGATTCCTTGTTCTTCTCGTAGATCTTGGGAATAGTAAACAGCAAGATGAAGGCCAAGACGACCAGAGTCATGGCGTTGAACCAGGCACCAATGTGGGTGAAGATCCATAGAATGAAACCGAACTTGATCGAGTCGATGGGATCCTCAACCAGGAACAGGCGCCTCATCTCGGCGACAAAGGCATTGATGTATCCCACAGCCCCGTAGGCAATCTGTTGAACGTTCTCCGGCGACAGGGACAGATCCAAGATCCATTCCAAGTATTTCTTGAAGTTATCAGCATCGTTTGTCTTGAACACGGCCTGTTTGACCGATTTGTAGATTTTGATTACCACGATGTCCGTCAAGATGATGAGCGACAATGTGGCGAACACACTGAAGGCCGAGAAGATGGTAATGGCCAACAGCAATGTCAATCCGGAGGTGAAAACAAAGGCCGATTTCTTCACATCGCGCCAGTAGATGATGGATTCCACTTGCGGGTGCAAGCTTTTTGGCTTCAACCAGGCCTTAGGATCAAAGATGGATTGAATGAGGGAGAGGTCTTTGCCCACACCGGTTTCGCCAATTGTAGCCATTATTATTTTGAGATATTTTTTTTAGAAAAAATTTTTTTTTGCTTTAAATTATTTTGAAAGTAGAAATGTAGTCAATGTGCCGATAGTTCAGACAATGTGCCGACAGTTGAGGTTGACAGTAAACTGAGAGGTATATTTTTTCTGATATCGTTTCTGATTGAGACAAGCCTACTTTATTTAAAAAATTTATCTGTAATTTTGTACGTTCTTTTTAATTTAATAGACTTGAATATAAAAAGTTCCATATAATACTCTCATGATCTGCACCGTTTATCATTATTAAGAGCCACCTTTATACATATATTCCTATATAAACATTTTGAGTTTTATATATGTATATTTATGGGTATATGATTATGTAAGTATATACGTCTTCTGTTTGCTGACCAAGTCAGTTAGCTGATATTTTGTTGACCTTTTGCTGAATTTTAAACGCCATTTGGCCTCCAGGTGCGAATGCCGTGACTTGAATTCCTTTGCCTTTTTCCTTGAGCGCCCAAAACTTTCTTTCCTTTTTACTTTTACTTTTACTGTTTTCTTCAATTTCTTCATTTACCTTGTCAGTTTCACCTTTTGCGGTTGACCCACCAAAATAATACCACCAAAAAAAAAAAAAAACAAACACAAAACATGGGTCAATAGCCGGTAGGCTTGGTTATAAAAAAATAGAATATTATTAGAGAATATTAGAGAAATGTATATGTTTTGTATAAAAACACAATAAATATTTTAATTTAATTAAATATTAAGTTTTTAGCAGAGATTTTAAACCTTAATTAAAAGCTTTCAATATGCAAGTAATATGCAGAGTATGACCTTTCAACTAATTAATTTTTAATTTAGAAACAATCTTCTGGCATCATTAATTATGCATTAAAATATGCACTTTAATTAATTATAATCTATGTTTTAAAAAAACATTTTATATAATATATACTGAATAATTTTTAATAGATTACTTAACTTATTTAGAAACCTGTCTTATGGCCTTGAATTATCAGAAAAATGCATCAAAAAATTACTTTGAAATTAATCTTAATAAATATTTTATTAAATTTAAAAAAACCAACCCACTTGCCTTGCTAAAAATTTCCGTTTAAAATAATATTTTTGCCTCCAAAATATGCCCAACCTTGTCTATCAATTTGAAAGTGTATCGTATCGCATTACAATTTCGCCCCCCAAATACGGATGCGAAGGACCTTCGGCTTCCTGCGGGCAGGAAGTGAGCAAAAGGACATTAGGGAGGATGATGGGGCGGAGGAGGGGGGTGGCGGACGAAAAAGGAAGCCAGGATAAGCAGGTTGCCAAAGCTCCGATTGGCCTTGCCTTTGATGTCGTTCAAAATGGTTGAAAATGCATATTAAATGTGTGGACTAAGTGGGTTCTCCCTCAAATGCCCAACAATTAGCTAATAGAGCCAGAAAGATATTAAATAAATGTATATATTATATTAAATGCTACAAGCCAAGGGCTAAATATTTCTACAAACTTTACTACTTAAAGCCATTAACAAATAAAGGCCTCAAGAGATGTAATATTTTAAAGAAAGAAAGCAACATCTGCAAATCATTTTAAAATGAATTGTTTTTATTGTCTCTTTTACTCGTTGTGCTTCCTTAATTTTCGACTTCAAAAGTTTTCATTTCATATTTTTTTTAGAAGCACACTGGCATTAAGTGCCAAATGGTAAAGGGTAGCAGGAAATTCTTAAGGTTGTTTAAGACATTTTCAAGATTAAAGTTTAAAAATAGAAAGTGCCTTATGAGGTTCGAAAATCCTTTCTACTTTGAGGAGAAATAAGTTTAAGTATTTATTTTAATTTATCTTAAATCTTGTTATTCTAGAAATTCTTTTGGTATATCCCTTAATTTCCTAATTTTTGATATTTTTTTTTTTTGTGTGAAATATAAAACACCAGCCGTTGCATTCTTCCCGAGACATGAATGAACAATAACGTAACGAGACTTGAGAAAGTTGCGTTAAACAAATTAGAAAGGAAATACCCTGGCACACACTCACACATACCCAATCTAACACACATATGATTTCCACAAAGGAAGCAGAAGGCATCAGGATAACAGAGGCTGTCAAGGATGGAGTTTTCGTTTTGTTGTTTTTTTGGGGGCCGTGTCGGTTGCTTTGGCTATTTCATTCTTGAAGTGCGCACTTCACTCGAGTAATTTGCCACGACACGCGCACTCACACTCGCACTTACACCCGCACCCGCACCCAAACCAATACACCTCATACACGCACCCGCACACACACATACAAATACATATCAGCTCACGCACGCTCGCCCAGCTGGCAGCCATTTTGACACAAGCACACGCAGGAAACGCAGGGATGTATGCTATGGGTTTTGGAAAAAACAAGATTTTAAAGAGGATCCTTTTAAAAAGATATCTTTTTATAAACAACTCTTTTTTAAACATTAAATATTTTTCCATAAAATATATTGATTTTCGGTTCTGGTATTTCTAAATCGAACTTGTAGTTTCTTAAGAGCATTTATGAATATTTCTTCAGTGAATCAGCACCCTCGACCCGCCCCTGGCTATGCCGCACATGTGCTGACATTTAGATTGAAAAACGAGCCGAAAAGCAAAGGCAACATATAATCGAAAAATGCTTCGCCGAGGGGAAATGATACAAAGCAATGTTTTCGTATAGCTGCCGCCAGAGGGCGTTACAGGTGCGTGTCTACAACTCAGTGTTTGTGAGTATATATATGTATGTGTATGCGTGTGGCAAGTGAAGTGAAGTGAAGCGTATGCTAAATTTTTATTGAAGTGCATACAAACAAACATGCCCGAAAGGCAGCTCACTCAGCCGGAGGGAAAACTGTTGACACTGCCCCCGTAGACTTTTTCCAAACCAACCAACCACCCACTCCACTCCACCCACCTGCCTGCCTGCCTGCCTACCTTCCACCCCCTCTATCACCTTGCTTAATGCCCAAGCTTGTCGCTGGTAATTTTCCCGTGTTACAACAAACAACAACAAGAAAGCAGATAAAGAAGAAGAAATCGGATAAAACCGGGAGTCGACGAAGTCACTGGAGTCGCAGACGCAAAATCTACCTTAAATACAATTTAAAACCATAGAAAATACACTTAGAAAAAATATTTGGAAATTAATACTAATGAATGCCAGTATATGTACGCCAGTACCCTTAGAAAACCCTTCAGACTCTTATTTTCACCCTAAAAAATAGCCAATATATATAATCCCCGAAGTTCTATATTTAAAAAAAACATATATTTCGGTAAAAATTATTCAAAGAAATTTAAAATCGTGAGGAAGAATTTGTATTTTGAAACATAAACTACATAATGTTATTAACAAATTATTTTATCAACTTTAAACCCCACAGTTCATTTTATTGTATTTATATTATATAGAAACCAATGAATTGAGAAACCATTCTTAATTTCAAAATCTAACTTTAATTTCTAACTAAACTGCTGTCTTAGTTGTTATTTTCTTAAATTAATTACATAAGGTAGTTATATAGAGGTTCTCTTTTTTCAGTGTACTTCAGGCATAACATTGGCATTGACACGGGGCGCAGAAAAGCAAGTCAAACAAATCGAGAACACCTACAGAGATAACTACAAAAGCGATCAAAATCACACATAAATAGAAAAGTAACTAAGACGAATATCAACTACACTTCAAGGTGAAAAAATACATTTATTGGAAAAATCTATAAAAATAGAGTATAAGCCTAAAATAAATTATATAAAAATAAGTGTAAAATGAATCATACTATTATAGTATAATATTTGAGACTTGCTTATGAGAGACCTTATAAATAAAGTAAAAATTCTTGAAAACACCTTAAGAAATATTTTAAGATTTATATTATGAAATGAATATTATTTTTTTTTTAAATCGCAAGTCTTTTAAAAAATACTGTTATCCAAAAATATATTCTTTTGAAGGGCAAGAGACCTGCTGTCTCCTGCTGGTTTTCGCTGATGGTGTTTGTAATGGTGTAGTGGTATATTGGTATTGGTATATGGTATTGGTATTGGTGGTGCCACTGACTCAAAGGCAGGAGGAGACCGTTGAGGGAGGGTGGCTCTCACCCACTGTGACATTGCCACTGCCACTGATGATGGCGATGCCACCGACACAAAAGTTGAGTTCAAACACTCAATCATTTTTACACCCCGGCTATATGTACACACACACAGTTATGCACACACACACACACATACACCTGTACACACCACACAGGTGCAAAAGTGTTGACAGGAACGGCAAACAGGTGCAGTGTAGCGTATTTGACTATAAATAAATTTTCAATATTTTTTCCCTCTTGCCATTTTTTTTATGCTTTTTTTTGTGTTTGCAAGTTTACCGCAAAAAACAGAGAGGGAGGTGGTTGGGAGGGAGGAAAGGACAACCGGGGGAGGGGTTTTTGAATTTTCTATTAAATTTCTTTTGGTTTTTTTGTTGCCTGTTGCGCGTTAACTGAATTCCAATTGAATTTAATTATTTTCCCTTATTTTTTTTTTTAAAGCTTAGAAAACATTTTAAGCTTCAGGAGGGGGAGGAGCAGTGGCTGGGTGGTGGGATGATGTTCAGGTAAAAAATTTAAAATGTTTTTCAGTTGTTCAGCAAAGCGGAAATTTTTGTGTATTCACAAAAAACAAAAAAAAGAACGCGACAAAAAAAAAGCGACTCAATTTCAAACACTTTCAATGGAGATTGGAGAATGCTGCTGGAGAGGTTGCTGCTCTCGCTTTATTTATTATTAAATATAAATAATGAAAAATCAATAGAAATTTATTTATACATATTCATCAATATGTATACAAATTGCGACCACCGATGGAGAAGGACATCATCATCCAGCGACATCAGTAGGGAGTAAATAGGCAATCGGCTGATTTCTTGCGTCATATCCGTGTATGCATGTATATGTTGGTGGGATCGTAAATCCACAATCCAATATACACTCACATATATATATATAATCCTAAATAAAAAATACATATTGACCTTTCATCCGACCCTGACATAAATATGTCTCCTGCAAGAAAGTGTCATCCGCCCCTGACATAAATAGAAAGTGATAAAAAGGGATCGCAGCAGGTCAATTGGGTCCTTTTTTTTCTTGACCCTTCAGGGTGGATTTTCACTTTTCTACGAAAAGGTTTTCTTGTGATATACTTACTCCTTGTAAAATTCTGTATTATATTTTATATTATAAAATTAAATTTTTTTATATAAGGCCGAGTTAATTTAAAATTAATTAAAAAAGAATTGGAGAAAAAAAATCCTTTTAAATGATATGCAACACCATAATAAAATTTTGGATATTTTTTTAAAATAATTATTTGGTCTTCATCATTAATTTTAAATTAATTACAAAAGAATTGTCGTAAAATATACTTTTAAATGAACTGCAGCAACATGAATATAATTTTGTAAATAAGCATTTTTTTTTTTTGTTCATCAATTTTATTTATTTTTTCACAATCCTGAATCTTATTTATTTTTTCACGATCCTTTTTCACGATCCTTTTTCACGTGGGCAGTTGAATTGGTAGGGAATTAGGCAAACGGCGTATAAGCGGCAGAAAAATTCTAGTAGTATGTAATTAGGCAAACGGCGTACGACGTAAATTTAGTGGCGCCATCTATGGGTCAAGTTTGTGTAAAATTGGGCAGCGCCATCTACCGTAATATTTTATACGTTACGCCCTCTATTGGCAGAAAAGCAAACGATCATGCCAACATGAAACTTGTCAGGATCTCATCGAAGTCTATGTTTTCTATATTTTCTGATATCTTGCATTGGTTCCCATTAAGGGAAATATGCATGTAAAGAAAAGATCATGTAAAAATGAAACTTGCCAGGATCATCGTTTGCCTAATTACATACTGCTAAAATTTTTCTGCCGCTTATACGCCGTTTGCCTAATTCCCTACCAATTCAACTGCCCACGTGAAAAAGGATCGTGAAAAAAGGATCGTGAAAAAATAAATAAGATTCAGGATTGTGAAAAAATAAATAAAATTGATGAACAAAAAAAAAAATGCTTATTTACAAAATTATATTCATGTTGCTGCAGTTCATTTAAAAGTATATTTTACGACAATTCTTTTGTAATTAATTTAAAATTAATGATGAAGACCAAATAATTATTTTAAAAAAATATCCAAAATTTTATTATGGTGTTGCATATCATTTAAAAGGATTTTTTTTTCTCCAATTCTTTTTTAATTAATTTTAAATTAACTCGGCCTTATATAAAAAAATTTAATTTTATAATATAAAATATAATACAGAATTTTACAAGGAGTAAGTATATCACAAGAAAACCTTTTCGTAGAAAAGTGAAAATCCACCCTGAAGGGTCAAGAAAAAAAAAGGACCCAATTGACCTGCTGCGATCCCTTTTTATCACTTTCTATTTATGTCAGGGGCGGATGACACTTTCTTGCAGGAGACATATTTATGTCAGGGTCGGATGAAAGGTCAATATGTATTTTTTATTTAGGATTATATATATATATGTGAGTGTATATTGGATTGTGGATTTACGATCCCACCAACATATACATGCATACACGGATATGACGCAAGAAATCAGCCGATTGCCTATTTACTCCCTACTGTAGGCTCTAGGCTCTAAGCGTTATCTTTTCTTTCGAGTCTTCTGATTGGTTTTCCCGATTCATTAACCGGAAAAATGTGGGGAAAATTGGGGTGGTTTTCATGCGTTAACTCATGTACATGTATTGATGATACCAATACATTCAAACACAAGTACCTGTTTTCCGTTTTCGAGGATCAATAGGTTTTGAGGTTTATGCTAAGAATCAAATTTTTAGTATAAATCTTGCCTTGCCGGTTAAAGCAATTTTTACGCTTTTTCTTTTTACAAAAAATAAAAACAAAAACCTAAAAACATAAAAATGGAGTCGAAAGTTGCGTGTGACTTGTGCTCTAAAGTTATTAGTGTAAATGAGTTTATAACTCATTATGAGCAATGTGAAGGACCTCGAAATGCCTTCTCGGAGATGAAGAAGAAATCTCAGGCCAACGGTTTGGCGAAAGCTTTGTATCGTTCGCGAACAACGGTGACCAAAAAGCATGAGGAAAATCAACAACCAAAAATTCAAGGAATCAGGAACCAAGGAACTACATCAAAACATAGTATTTTCAACGTATCATCAGCTGTAAAACGGAAGGCCGGTGTGCCCAAGGAAACTATCTCTCAAGAGGGTCAACCCATGGATATTGAAGAACAGCCATCAACATCAAAAAGGGCTAGACTAGACCGCACAATTGCTGAGACGAATTTTTGTCCCGACTGTAAGCAAAATTATGCTTTCGTTGAGGAAAGAATTCATTTACATTCTCCCAATCATAGAGCAGCATTAAGGAAACTTGTGTGGCAAAATGCTAACATTTTTCCTATAACACAAAGTGATACTTTTTACACAAAAAAGTATAAAGTATTCGGAGTGCGCGATCTAGATTTAAAAGAATTTTACAATGGATGTAAAAATAATCTTTTAAACATTATAAAATATGCACTTAGCGAATTAAGAGCTATAAAAGTGCGACTATCAGTTCATGGAAAATATGTAAAACCAACTGAAGAAGCTGATAAGATGCAAGAAGAAACAAAACATTTCTCAACCAACTATAAAGCAATTTACGTCAGCTCATATAACGACATCGAATACATTTTAAATGACGATAACGAAATGTTAATTGCAAAAGCCGATGAATTCCAGGAGAGGGATTCTGGATGGGCTATTAAGCATTTTACATTTTATGAAATACAAATATTAAAGCTAGAGCACCTTCCTGGTTCAGGATATGTTGAAGCACCTAAGAGCATTAGAAAAAGAAATGCTCTCATAAATGTTAAAAATAATGACATTTATTGTTTTAAGTGGTGTATTTTAGCTCACATAGCATATATGAAACACATTCAAATAAATTTTGAGACATCAGCGCAAAAAAAATCAGCTCGCGAAAAACTGCCCAGAACTTCATTTTATGGAATTTTTGATATTAGCCAACCCATCATAACATATGAACAACAAATATTAAACTTTTCGGGAATAGAGTTTCCCATTACAAAGAATGGAATAAAGCTGTTCGAGAAAAATAACCCAAATTACAGCATAAATGTATATGAAATTTATGGTGGTCGCATAGAAGGTCCTACAATTAGAACTAAAGAAGTAAAAATCCATCATATCGATATATTGGGAATAGAAAATCCTAAAAAAAATTGTTTGCATTATGCGTACATTACAAGCATAAAAACATTGTGTAAATCACAAGTGAACAACTCAAATTCGGAGAGATATTTTTGTAGAAATTGCCTACAATTTTATTGCAGCACTAACAAGACCCACAATATAAAGGAGTGCGGTCAAGTGGCTGCACTATACCCACAACCAAACACTAAAACCAAATTTGAAAATTTTTCAAAAAAACTGGCACCACCAGTGGTAATTTATGCAGATATTGAGGCTGTTTTGGAAAATTACCACACAGCCTCTAATGATCCAAACGCCTCTTACACCAAGCCTGTACAGAAACATACAGCATGTGCTGTTTCGTTTTATGTGGCTCATAAGTACTATCCGCATCTGAATAAATTATGGACCTATGAAGGTAAATAAATTCAAATCATAAAATTATAAGTTTTAAAATTAATAATAATATTATTTTTATTCCTTTTTATAAATTACAGGGCATGACTGTATGAAGGTGTTTGTAAAAACTTTGGAAGAGGAGACAATGGTTTTATACAATAAATACTGGAAGGGTCAAAAAAAACCTATATACAACTTCGACATCTGCGACGAGGACTACCAGGAGCATGGGAACTGTTATGCGTGTGAAGAAGCCATCAGTACGGATGAACGCGTACAATATTTTAACCAGTTCACGGGTAAATACCAAGGACCTATCCATAAAAGTTGTAAAGATAGTTTTAAGTTAAGAGCTTATTTCCCTGTAGTTTTTCATAATTTATCAAGATATGATATCCATCTATTTATTAATGCCCTAGGGGGTAAATTGAAACCAATACCCTCCACTAAAGAGTTATATATTGCACTAAATCAAACTATTTTTGAAAAGGGAAAGACTAATTATACTATAAAGTACATAGATTCCAATAGGTTTTTAAATTCAAGTCTAGAAAAATTAGCTTCCAACATGGAAGATAAAGATTTTAAAATATTAAAATCAAAATTTAGTGGAGAGAAGTTTAGGCAAATGAGAAGGAAGGGAGTATTTCCCTATGATTATTTGGATAGTTTTGAAAAATTCAATGAAACCGAACTTCCTCCTAGGGAATATTTTTATAATTCGTTGAAAGACGAAGAGTGTAGTATTAGCGAATACAATTTCGCTAAAGAAATTTGGAGTTCGTTTCAGTGCAGAACTCTAAAAGACTATATGAAATTGTATTTGGAGAGTGACGTACTAATTTTAGCAGACGTTTTTGAAAACTTCCGTAACATATGCTCAAAAATTTATAAATTAGATCCTGTTAATTATGTTTCAGCCCCATCTATTTCATGGGATGCTATGCTGAAGTATACTAAAGTAGAATTAGATTTAATAAGTGACCCCAACATATACAATTTTGTTAAAAGAGGTATACGGGGCGGTCTGACTCAATGTACTCAAAGAATTTCAAAAGCAAATAATGAGTACATGAGAAATTATGATAAAACAAAACCAAAAAATTATTTGTCGTATATTGACGCAAATAATTTATATGGTTGGGCTATGAGCCAAAAACTCCCATTTTCAAATTTTCAATTTTTAAGCGAAAATGAAACCAATTTATTTGATGTAGAAAATGCTGATTCCTCAGGAGACACAGGATATATTTTAGAAGTAGATTTAGAATATCCTGATGAAATTCATGACAAACATAACAGTCTACCATTTTGTCCTGAAAACAAGGTTCCCCCAGGAGGAAAACAGCCAAAATTAATAGCTGATTTAAATTCTAAAGAGTTTTATATTATTCATTTAAAACAGCTTCAATTGTGTCTAAAACAGGGATTAAAATTAAAGAAAATTCATAGAATTTTATCTTTTAATCAGTCATACTGGTTAAAGCCCTATATAGATTTAAATACCCAACATAGAAAAATAGCAAAAAATGAATTTGAAAAAAATTTTTATAAATTAATGAATAATGCCGTATACGGCAAAACCATGGAAAACGTAGAAAAGCGTCGAGAAATAACACTAGTAACTCGTTATGAATCGGCGCAAAACTCTCCAGGGTTTAGACAACTAGTTGCAGGGAATAATTTTCATAGTTTAGAAATTTTTGGAGAAAGTTTAGCTGCAATTGAGACTACAAAGACTTCAATTTTGTATGATAAGCCTATTTATATTGGATTAACTGTTCTCGATTTGTCCAAATGGCTAATGTATGATTTCTATTATAACTTTTTATTAGTAGAGTGTCCCTCAGCAAAAATAATATATATGGATACAGACTCTTTTATAGTTTCCTGTGAAGAGGATATATACAAAATAATAAAAAAAATTCTAGCCGTTTTGACACATCAAATTATGAGACAGGAAACCGATTCAACATTTTTCAAGCTAACAACAAAGAATTGGGCTTATTCAAAGATGAAAATGCTGGAAAAATTATGACCTCTTTCGCGGGTCTAAAAGCTAAAGCATATTCATTTTTAGTAGAAAACAATGACGAATATATAGATACAAAGAAAGTTAAGGGTGTTAAGCAATCAGTAATCAAAAAACTGTGTCACTTAGATTATATTGAATGTATTAGACATAAGAAAACGTACTATGGAGAACAAAGATGTATAAGAAGTAGGGGCCATCAGTTATATACTGATGTAGTTAATAAAGTAAGTCTTAGCCCTAGAGATGATAAAAGATATGTATTAGTTGATAATATTAATACTTTAGCATATGGGCATTATAAATTAAGATCTTTATTAAATATAAATGAATAATGTCAATAATGTTGTATGTATTTTAAAAAATATTAAATAAAACAAAAAACAAAAAAAAATAAAAAAATAAAAATAAATAAATATATATAAATAATAATAAAAATTAAAAATGTATATATGTATGTATAATTTGTATAAATAAATTCCAAATTGTAAAATTTTATTTTAATAAATCTGTTTTATTTATCCATGAGTTATGTGTTTCATCAAAACCTAACCATTTTACAAAAATTTGGTCTTTTTTTCTTTTTATTACTTTTTCAACTAGGAATGCACTTTTGTCTTTAACTTTTTGAATTTCAGCTTCATAAAATGTACCTTTTATAGGGTCACCCTTATAATCAATGAGCTCGTAAGTAACTGGGAATGTAGTCCTTATTTTTGAAATTGTAAATATTTCAGTGGTCCAGTTAGGTTCATATCCTTTAACAAATACACCCTTGTATTTGCTTATTCTAACATGTTCTCCTACTACATATTTATGCCTTGGAAATACCTTAACAATGTTATAACATGTTTTCAAAATAAACTCTTCATTCTGTTTACAAACATCGATTGGCCTCATTTTTATAGTTCTGTGGTAAGAATGGTTGTAGTCTTCTACAAGCGAATTCAAATGGGTAATCCATCGATAATTTCCATTAAAACTAAACATTTTCCACATCCTATTTTTTAAAGTTCTGTTAAATCGTTCACAAATCGAAGCCTTAAGGTGTGTAAATGTATGATAATGATTTATATTATTTTTCTTCATAAGTTCTTTAAAGAGTTGATTAAAAAATTCTTTGCCTTGATCGGAATGTATATTTTTTGGCTTGTATTTGGAATCTTTCAATATCGATTTCATAACAGTTGCAACATCCACTGCCGATTTTGATTTTACAGGCTTAGCAAAAGCATATTTTGAAAATGTATCAATAACCGTTAGTAAATATTTATATCCATTATTCTGATTGGAATATGGGATCATTTCAACCAAATCAATTTGCCAAGTATCATGCAACCCTTTTTGAACGAACTTTCGACGTAAAAATTTTTTCTGCAAGTTTTATGTATTTCATCAACAACTTGTTGCTTACTCATTTTTATTTTTAAAAAAACTTATTTTTTATTGTTAATGTCTGAGGTCTTAGAGATTAATGATTTCTTATAATGAATTACATCTTCTTTTATTTCTTTTGTCATTTTTTTAGATATTTCGAAACATAAACGTGTTAAATCTATTTGAACATTTTTATCATAGTTACCATCTAAATCGCATAATTGAATATCGAATTTTTGTAAAGAGACACACTTCGGAATGATATGATTATAGTACAGATAGGATATTTGCTGTTTTAATATAGTGTTCCAACATAAAAATGTAGTTAAAAATATAGCTAGGCGAATTAATGATCTCCAAGTGTCACTATCTATTTCAATTTTATTACCGAATTGATTTAGTATCAGAACATATTGTTTATCTGATTTTCTAAATCTAAAATTACATTTAATAGTTGATAAAATAGGGTGATCCAAAATTGTATCAGACATTAGGAAGTCATACTGATCAATCTTTAATTGTATAAATTCCTTGTATGTAAGCAGTTGCATCCATTCTTCTTTATCAAATCCAATATAATTGTTTTTGTGCTGCTGCATCCAAATCATTGGAGTAAATTTTCTAGATGTCGAAAATCCACATTTTATTTTCAAATTTTGAGCCACAAAATATTCAAAACCAAATATAACTTCATGGTTCTGTTTTTTTCTTATGGCTCTTTCTCTTTTAGCTTGGAGTGTATCCATTGAATCTGAATGTTATTAACAAACTGAAATTAGTTACTAAAATGTGTGGTTTATAAAGGGCTTAGTATGCCGTATATACATATATATATATATTATACATTATGTATTACATAATGAAATGAAATATATATCCATATATACAAACTCTTAAGATGTGAGAGCAACTTTTATATTATATATTACATAATGCATGTATTATATAATAAAATGAATGGTATATAAAGACCTAAAATGTAGACACCAAAGTCAGTTTACATTTAAAACTCATTCTAAAATGACTAAATTTGATAGATCAAATTCCGTTATAGTAGATTTTCAATATGTTGTTGGAAATAACAATCAAATTTTTGTTAAGGAATTGGCCTTCATGCCTGGAGGAACTGTAATACCAAACTTCTTTCACTTCAAACCTCCATACAACATTAAGGAGTTGAATTATGATACATTACAACAACATAATATTCATCGAAAAAACATTAACGGATTGGACTGGATGGAAGGAGAAATACCCTATAACTGCTTAAGCGATGTACTTTCTCCACTAAATAAGTTTTCCAATATAATTGTACGTGGCGAAGTAAAAAAGGAATTTTTATCCAAGTTTCTATCGAATAATATTATCGATATAGATATAGGAAAGAGCCTGACATGTTATCCTAATTTTTTTACCAACTGTTCACAAAAAACTTAAGCTTAGATGTGCTCTAAATAATTTATTTAAGCTTTTTGTAATTTTAGAAAACTGTAATTACGATATATACTATAACGGAGAATCATATGTATAAATTACTTTAATAAACAGTATGATTTTAGTACTTTAATTGAGAAGTTGTTTTAGCAAAATGGATCGCATCTTTGGAAAAGATCCTCGTAAAAAAGGATACAGTCAACTTATATACTGCAACTATTGTGGTTCTGATACTCATTTTGAAAAGGACTGCGCTAAAAAACGGGACCAGGGAAAAAATCATTAAAAAATTTTTTTTGATAATTAGCATTGAATAAACAAAAAACTTTTATCAAAATGTTTAAACAATTTGTTCATCCTTTTACGATGCTTATTTGTGGCCCCTCAGGATCGGGTAAAACGACATTTTTGAAAAATTTAATAAATGGAAGGAAGGACTTAATAAGTACTTCAATAGATAGAATAATATGGTGTTACGGTGAAGAGCAAGCCAAACCAAATTTTACCAATATTGAATATTACCATGGGGTACCTGACTCCATTGAAAATGAAAATAATGAACCTATACTTTTGGTATTAGATGATTTAATGATGGGAGCATTTAATAAAAATGTATGTGAACTTTTTACCAAAGGATCTCATCATCGAAATTTATCTGTAATTGTTGTGACACAAAATATATTTCATAAATCTACTCACACCCGAGACATATCACTAAATACAAAATACATTGTGGCATTTAAAAATCCTAGAGACAAATTACAATTTCAATGTTTAGCTAGACAGATATATCCTGAAAACCCTAAAGAACTTTTTAGAATATATAAAGAAGTCACGAATGAACCTCATGGTTATTTACTTATCGATCTTACGCAAGGAATAAATGATCTTTTAAGATTTAGAACAGAGATTTTTAATCCATTATATTCAATTTGCTATTCAGATGAAAATGGTTTGCAAAAAGAGCATAAGGCGATTGAAAGCGAACAAACATTTATTGTATGTGCTCAAAAAAGCAAATAATAAACTTCGAAAAGCGATTATTTGCAATAGTGATAGCGAGTTAGTAAAAACATTGTCGGAGATAGTGATAAATACTTTAAAAGGAAACCATAAAATATCAAAAAATATCTTGAATTCATTAAAAAAGTATAAAAATGTATTACGACATATTTCCAGCTCAAAACAATCTTTAAATTCTAAGAGAAGAGTTCTTATTCAAAAAGGAGGATTTTTACCAATTTTAATAAGTTCATTGCTTTCTGGGATTTTTGGAAAAATTTTGAATCATGATTAAAAGTAAGCATCAGCTAAACAAAGTAATCTTAATGCATCCAAATGCATACCATAAACTTTTAGTAAATGATCGAGGAAATGATCTTATAAATTTAAAATTTTTACCAATTTTAAACAATAAAAAAATTAGTGATTATGATAAATGGATTAAAATTCAACAAGAATTATGTGCATACCAAAATAAAAAGAGAAACAAAGCTGTTTTGCATCAATCGGTATCGAAACCCCCGTTTTCATTAAATCAAAATGTAGAAACCCAAACATATATAGATGATTGGAAAGATTCTATTGCCAGTACTTCTAAAGAATACAAGAACGAGTCATCATTTAAAAGAGAGGATTTACCCGATTTAGCCATTTTACCCAGCGATGAAGAAGAACAATCATCTGAGAAATCTGTTTCAATTCCAATTAATAATAAACGACCACTCGCAGATACTTCTTTCACTGATGATAAGATTTTAAAAAAATCATTAGTTGAGAAAACAAGAATTATAAAAGGAAATTCTACTGAAAAGAAACTGAAACTGAGAAATAAGGTTAAAAAGAATAGAGATTCCCCCTATCCACTTAGAAATCTTAAGTATATAAGTGATTTAGAAAAATTGAAAAGGGCAAACCGCAAAGAAAACAATATCCAAATTGGTAAAAATAAATTAAATTGGATCTCATATTCTTAACTGCATCGCTTAAAATGTTTTTTCAAAACGAGTTTTATATTACATTGCTCAGCAATGACTCCTTAAATGTGTTTCCTGATAATGTAAAATGCGCTTTTACAAATATTGTAAACCTTCCTGAAACAATGTCTGAGGAATGGGAAGTCGGTATAACTGATATATATTTAAATAATTCTTTTCGAAAAAATCCTAAAAAAAGGAGAGAAACAAAAGAAAATGAATCAGAAGAATCAAGCTCTAATTCAACAGAATTTATAAGTTTAGTAAATTCTGAAACATTTCGATACAAATCGGCACCAATGAAAGCGGATGAGATGGAATGCGGTGCAATATTTATTTACACGGACATTATAAAGCCTCGTTGTGTAGGAAGCAAAAGACCACGTTGCTTAAGAGTTTTATTTACAAATCGAAAAGAAAAATGTATGCAGTTTAAAAATGTTGAATATTATCCTATTGAAAATTTTTCACCAAACGAAACTTCAATATCAATTACTGATTCAAGTGGATATAACATTTAGAATTGATTTACCAACCATGGCGAAATGTTATCATCAATATTATTTAAATCAGTGCGGTGAAAGCTTAAGTAACATAGGTAGTCTCTATGTTTCCCCAAGAATTGTTCAGCATGGTCGTGGTATTGGAAATTTCTTTAGTGGACTTTTTAATTACATTAAGCCGCTTTTTCTGTCAGGGATAAATGCACTTAAAAATCAAGCTGCTGAAACCGGAAAGGCTGTTATAAATGATTTGGGCCGAAAACCTCTACGAAATATCATTCAAGAACAAAGTAAAATCGCATTACATAATCTATCTGACAAAGCAATTCATAAAATTACTAAATTACAAAGTGGTAAAGGAAAAAGGCATAAAAAGAGGAGACCAAGAAAAAATCGCAATCATTTAACAACTAAACAACGTCGTAAACATACGCGTTCAAAAAAGACAAGAAAAAAATCATCTAAAAACTTTAAAATTAGTGACATATTTTCCAAATCAAAATGAGTAATCACATTGAATGCATGAAAAGCGAACTGGATCTTTTTGAGCCTCATCCAACGCAAAGCTGTATTTTGAAAACCGAAGAAGTTTCATACAACCCTATTGCTTCTTTGGATAGTGCTTCATCAATTGAATTCGTTTGTTTAGGAAATGGAGAAACCTACAGAGATCTTTCAAGTGTTTACTTAAAACTTGTGGTTCAACTTAAAAAAATTGATAATAGTAGTATTGAAGGAAATGCTGTTGGTGTAGCAAATAATATATTGCATTCTATATTTAGAAGCTCATCGGTATATTTAAATAATACTTTGGTTTCCCAAAGCGACAATAATTATCATTATAGATCATATTTGCAAACAATTTTAAACTATGGTTGTGATGCAAGTGAAAGTCATTTAGCAACACAAGGATATTTCCCAAATTATGGTACCCAAACACCATTTAAAAGTGATGGCAGTCAAATTCTTAAAAATATGTTTCAAAATAGTAATAAAGTAGAATTATTTGGAAAAGTTCATGGAGATATTTTCAACCAACCAAAACTGCTTGTAAATAATGTTGATTTGCGCATTACTTTTAATATTGAAAAAACAGCATTTTATTTATTGGAAACCGAAACGGAATCGAATCTAAAGATCTTGGAAGCCCAGCTGTTCATGAATCATGTAGTAGTCAACCCCAGCATTTTATTAGCTCATCATCACGTTTTACAATCAAAAATGCAATATATCCATATAATAAAGTTGAAGTAAAATCATTTACAATATACCCAGGAAACAATACATTATCCATCGATAATGCAGTTATTGGTCAAATTCCAAATTTTTTGGCCTTTTGTATGGTGAAAAACAGAGCATATTCAGGAAATCGAGGATTAGATCCTTTTAATTTTGAAAACTTTAAAATACAACGATTCAATCTGTTAGTTAATGGAGTACAGGTACCTTCTCAGGCACTTGAATTTGATTTCTCGAATCCTACCAATACCCAAAGTTCAAGAGCATATAATTTACTATTTAAAGCATGTGGAATTAAGCATTATGATCGTGGTCTCCAAATTTCCAAGGATATGTTTGACAAAAATAATTTTATATTAGCGTTTGATTTAACTGCTGATCACTCCAATTCTAGTGTTTGCGCTAACCTGATTTCTCAAGGAACGATCAGAATAGAAGGAAGATTCTCTGAGCCTCTGGCTGAGGCTGTTACTTGCATTGTTTATTGTGAATACGACTCTATGATTGATATTGATAAGCATCGAAATATTCGAGTACTTTTGTAAAAATGAATACAATACAAATCATGGACTTGCTCTCCAAGCATCCTCAAACTAAAAAAATATTTAAAGGGGTTTTTTCGGCCGATAAACTACCAAAAAGAAATTCGTGAATATCCAGCATTGATTGTAGCTAACACTGATTATTCATTCCAACCAGGAATGCATTGGGTTGCATTTTACTTCTATAACAAAAAGTCAGCAGAATTCTTCGATTCTTATGGACAATATCCTCAGAAAAAAGAATTTATTGCATTTTTAAAAAGAAATGCATCAAAATATACTTATAACAAGCAACAATTGCAAGGATACTTTTCAAATACCTGTGGACATTACTGCATGCTTTTTGGTCTTTACAAAAGCAATCGAAAAACTTTAAAGAGTTTCACACAGAATTTTAAGATAAAAGATTTCACCTATAATGATAAGTTAATTTCAAAAATGTTTAGTAAATGTTTTAAATGATTTAAAAAAAATTTTTTTTTTTTTTTTTAACCCCATATGAAAAATAAACAATATTATTTATAATATCTATAAAAAAACTTTTTTATTTTCATGGATTTGGATACATTCTTTTAGTTATTTTATAGTATCTTATCATAATATCCGTAGCTTCCTTTATATATAGAGGAAGTTTGTTGCAGTTACAAGTGTCTGGACCTTCGGTTGCTTCATCATCACTCCAGGGACATATTTTGTAGTGGAATCCATATTTCGAGTACAGCATTTCCTTTTCTTCTAAATCCTCTAAAGTTGTTTTTAAAAACTGAAGTTTTTTAAGGTGCTCCTCGAAAAGCATATCTTCAAATTGAAGTAAAAATAATTTTATTTGATGCGCGTACATCGAGAGGCTTGAGAGAGGAGTTGTTTTTGATTTAATGGAAAAAGTGAAACTGATAAAACATTATAAGGAATCGACTCTTTTATACAGTTACTCCTTTGAGATAAATTGTAAACAGGCTGAGCTATATCTAGTCATCTCTTTTCCTTTATATACAAGATGTGTTATTCCATTTTCCTTCAATTTCTTAAATGGTGTTTTAGTTGAAAATTTATTCACGTAGCTCTTTGGTAAAAATATCCAGAGTGGTTCGTCGTCCTTATCAGTCAAATAAAGGGCTATTTTCGTCCCATATGTGGTTTTCTTTATCTTACAGCCAATGATCTTGTATTCGAAATTAATACATAGGTCTTCAGTCTTTGTGTAGCCAATAACAGGCTTTTGATCATTCAGAGTATCTAAGAAAGACTTCGATGTACATGAATATAAGTAAGGCTATTTTTTTCTTATTGGTTGTAAGAATTTGTATACATACCATCATATACAACTCTTGTATTCCTGGTTTCGTTCCAAAAAGGTTACTGTTAGGTACTAATCAACATAATCAGTGATCCCGCTCTTTTATACTTTTTAATAATTCACTCGCCTTTGTGTATATATGTGTGTATATATATATATATACATATATACACATACATACATATATCTATATAAGTATATACATATATATATAGAAGTAATATATACTTTTTATATAAATGAAAGGGAAGACATCATGACCTTTTTATAAATGTATTTGGGTATATAAGGACTTTATAGCTATGAATTTGCTAATTTTATTAGGAATGAAAGAGATGGCTGTATGGTTATTTCATTTTAAAATGTGTATGTAAATTATAAACAATAGCATAGACTCACTCTTAAAAAATATATAAAAGAAGTTCTAGGTTTGATTTTGATCAGTTAATTTTCAAATTTTCAAAATGAAAACTTTCGTTTGTGAACTCTGTATAGAAAGTCCTTCCTTTAAATATCGGTATGGATTAAAACGTCACATTCTAAAAAAACACAACTTCAGCAATACAAAAGCCAGATCCTCATACTATAACTGCTACTTCTGTCCTGAAGTGAAAAAGTACTGGCTCCGAAGTGAATTATACACCCATTTCTTGATGGATCATCCAACGATATTAATTGAAATAATTAACTTAACACAAACTTCAAAATATTTCTTTTAAATTTTAAATCTTGGTGTTAATTTAATTTCAATCAACTATTTTAAATATTAATGTATTTTAATTTTTGAGTTCATTTTAACTAAACTTTGATAAAAAGAAAGATTTCAAAAATAATTTTGTTTGAATAATTATTTATTTTTCATGAATTAAAAATAATTACACAATAATAAAATAACATAGTTTTTAATTTATTCATTATTTATAAGCCAATCGATTAAAATGTTGTCGAATTCCTCATCCATTAAACTTTCATAATTATCTTTTCCCTCATTAATTTCCAAAAATATGTGGTCATCATCCGGGAAAGTAAACTCTGGTTTTGATGATATTTCCACTAGTTCTGGGGTCTCCGGAATAAAGCACGGAGAAGCAGGTATGTCGTCGTCGAAATCCTCAAATATATTTTCTTGAGTGTCCGGGACATACATTTTATCCTCGATGATAGTTAATTCGTAATCCCATGTTGGAGTTAGCAAATCGTACATGGATGTCAGAGAATCATCCTGTAGATTATTAAATAGCTCTTCTTGTGTATTTTTCCCAATACCAATTAATGATAAAAGTGCACCGTTTGATACACAAATATCACTAAGTGCTGGTTGGGTATCCTCGAATATAATTTCCAGCTCGCTCATATTTTTCTTTATATTTTAACTTCAAACTCTTTCTTTAGGATTTGGATTTATACTAAAAATTTGATTCTTAGCATAAACCTCAAAACCTATTGATCCTCGAAAACGGAAAACAGGTACTTGTGTTTGAATGTATTGGTATCATCAATACATGTACATGAGTTAACGCATGAAAACCACCCCAATTTTCCCCACATTTTTCCGGTTAATGAATCGGGAAAACCAATCAGAAGACTCGAAAGAAAAGATAACGCTTAGAGCCTAGAGCCTACAGTAGGGAGTAAATAGGCAATCGGCTGATTTCTTGCGTCATATCCGTGTATGCATGTATATGTTGGTGGGATCGTAAATCCACAATCCAATATACACTCACATATATATATATAATCCTAAATAAAAAATACATATTGACCTTTCATCCGACCCTGACATAAATATGTCTCCTGCAAGAAAGTGTCATCCGCCCCTGACATAAATAGAAAGTGATAAAAAGGGATCGCAGCAGGTCAATTGGGTCCTTTTTTTTTCTTGACCCTTCAGGGTGGATTTTCACTTTTCTACGAAAAGGTTTTCTTGTGATATACTTACTCCTTGTAAAATTCTGTATTATATTTTATATTATAAAATTAAATTTTTTTATATAAGGCCGAGTTAATTTAAAATTAATTAAAAAAAGAATTGGAGAAAAAAAAATCCTTTTAAATGATATGCAACACCATAATAAAATTTTGGATATTTTTTTAAAATAATTATTTGGTCTTCATCATTAATTTTAAATTAATTACAAAAGAATTGTCGTAAAATATACTTTTAAATGAACTGCAGCAACATGAATATAATTTTGTAAATAAGCATTTTTTTTTTTTGTTCATCAATTTTATTTATTTTTTCACAATCCTGAATCTTATTTATTTTTTCACGATCCTTTTTCACGATCCTTTTTTCACGTGGGCAGTTGAATTGGTAGGGAATTAGGCAAACGGCGTATAAGCGGCAGAAAAATTCTAGTAGTATGTAATTAGGCAAACGATGATCCTGGCAAGTTTCATTTTTACATGATCTTTTCTTTACATGCATATTTCCCTTAATGGGAACCAATGCAAGATATCAGAAAATATAGAAAACATAGACTTCGATGAGATCCTGACAAGTTTCATGTTGGCATGATCGTTTGCTTTTCTGCCAATAGAGGGCGTAACGTATAAAATATTACGGTAGATGGCGCTGCCCAATTTTACACAAACTTGACCCATAGATGGCGCCACTAAATTTACGTCGTACGCCGTTTGCCTAATTACATACTACTAGAATTTTTCTGCCGCTTATACGCCGTTTGCCTAATTCCCTACCAATTCAACTGCCCACGTGAAAAAAGGATCGTGAAAAAGGATCGTGAAAAAATAAATAAGATTCAGGATTGTGAAAAAATAAATAAAATTGATGAACAAAAAAAAAATGCTTATTTACAAAATTATATTCATGTTGCTGCAGTTCATTTAAAAGTATATTTTACGACAATTCTTTTGTAATTAATTTAAAATTAATGATGAAGACCAAATAATTATTTTAAAAAAATATCCAAAATTTTATTATGGTGTTGCATATCATTTAAAAGGATTTTTTTTCTCCAATTCTTTTTTAATTAATTTTAAATTAACTCGGCCTTATATAAAAAAATTTAATTTTATAATATAAAATATAATACAGAATTTTACAAGGAGTAAGTATATCACAAGAAAACCTTTTCGTAGAAAAGTGAAAATCCACCCTGAAGGGTCAAGAAAAAAAAAGGACCCAATTGACCTGCTGCGATCCCTTTTTATCACTTTCTATTTATGTCAGGGGCGGATGACACTTTCTTGCAGGAGACATATTTATGTCAGGGTCGGATGAAAGGTCAATATGTATTTTTTATTTAGGATTATATATATATATGTGAGTGTATATTGGATTGTGGATTTACGATCCCACCAACATATACATGCATACACGGATATGACGCAAGAAATCAGCCGATTGCCTATTTACTCCCTACTGACATCATCAAAATGAACAACAACATCCCAATAGAGTCCCTCCCCCCCCATAGCACACACACACATACAAAGTTCATGAGACACGACAGGGCAAAAGGGGTCGTCGTGGGGTCAGGGGTCAGGAGCGTCGTCGTCACTCTTCTGAAGGGACTCTGGGTAAAGGGAATTAACTTTAGGATAAATTTGTCATGTTGTCGAACAACAGAAAAAAAATTGAAAATGGTATGGGATAACTCAATTATTTATGATGTATGCATGTCCATGTAGACCAGGTCCTAACTGGATTAAGGATTAAGGGGGGGCCCGGCACAGGTTCCTTCACCCAGAGGTGTTATACACACATTCCGTGACTTTCATCTCAATACATTCTTACAAAAAAAGCTAGTTTTTAAGTTCTTTTAACATATTTAAGAAGATTTAATCCAATCAGTCATCAAAACCAATCATTTAAATCCACATAGCTGCATTGCATTTTGTGTAAAATCGGATTGTAAAAGCTCGAGAGGAGATATCTTTTAAGTTGATTACATGCACAGTCAGTTGGTCCTTGACTCAATCACTCAATCCCCTTTTGCAACATTTAAGACAAAAATTTCACACTCTCCATCTATCTGTAAAAAAAGGAAGGAAAAACCTGAAATCCTTCCTTTAGAGTTTTTTCCACACACACACACATGCACACACATCCTGTGAAGTGGCAATAAAGTAATACTCGTCAGGATTCTATTTTGTTGCCAACGTGTATTTAAATTAATTGCTTGAAAATGAGAATTTTATTGCCAAGATGCCATGGTTTCTCCGGCTGGGTTGTGTACGTGCTGTTATCCCCATAATAAATATACACAACAATTGCCTGAGGATTTTTGGAAAATATCCTTGTAAAATGTATTTTCTCTGTTCCTGACAGTTTTCAATTGTTTTTCGCTCCTCTCTCTCTCTCTCTAAATTAAAATGAATATTAAATTGGAAATTTTTGTTGCATTATTCATTGGCGATTTTTCGGTTGTCGCCACCATAATTGCGGTCAATTGAATTTGCAAATTGCCAATTATAATTACAGCAATAATAACCGTAAACACAAACAGAAACATACAAACACACACACAATAACAAAATCGTATTCAGGGGGATTTCTGGCTATTAATTGAAATGAAAATGGCCTTTTCAATTAAGTTGATTTGAACAGATAATCTACATTAGAATACAATAGAATAGATGAAATGAAATGGCTAAAAACATTATAATTTCATTGTTTTGAAAATTCAGTTTTCATCTTCAACCTCTCCATGGACATTACGGTACTCATATCCCAATTAATTTTCGCCCATCTGTTGGCTACCCATAATTAGTTGGCTTTTGCATACCAACCCCCCCTTTGGACCCGGTCCATTTGGTATGCTAATTGTGGTATTGATGATTAAATGGAGTTCGATTTTCATTCCAGCATCCTTCGACTCCCACACTCCCCTCCCTCCCCATTCATTCATTCGGTTTTGACATGTAACTACTACTCGTCCATATTTCAACAATTAAAATGCATTATCAACTGTCAATTGTCGGCTGCCATGAAATGTATGCCTCTGCCACACACAT
Organism: Drosophila malerkotliana malerkotliana; assembly: GCA_018153235.1. NCBI lineage: Eukaryota > Metazoa > Arthropoda > Insecta > Diptera > Drosophilidae > Drosophila > Drosophila malerkotliana. The sequence goes on along the minus strand of JAECXV010000058.1, from coordinate 5,745,451 downwards.
CCATACGTAAAGGACACTTGTGCCAGGACACTGGCAGTCAAAAAACTAGGTACCTGATGGGGAAAACAATAAAAAAATATATTTAATTTCCTTAATATTTTAAAGATTATATTGATAAATAGATTGCCTCCGTTGCTTCAAAGCGAAATTTATAATTTTCATCTTAAAATCCTCATTTTAAGAAACCATAGATAGGACACTAAGAAAAAACTGAGATACTTGAGGACATAGAGAGAAAATTAAGAATATATTAAAAATATAACAATATATATGGCAGCGCCATCACTAAGCGAGAAAATGTTTAAGAGCGGGCGTTCAAAAGAGTATAAGAGAACGAAGCTAACTGAGAGATGCTGCCTATGAAGTTCACAAAACATCTTTCCGAACATCTTTTAGAACATCACCCTGCAATGGACGAGAAAAACCCGAAGATCCTTACGAATATGAAGAGGAAGCGAAAGTGAAGTTCGGACGCCCCATCATCGGTGAGTATATAAAGTGAGAACAGGGTGTGGGGAAGGAATGTAAAGGAGAGTGCATTTGTGAAAACTATACCGCTCCTGGCAAACTGTACCTGTTGCACGCGACACCTGTAGCGTGAATTTGGACGCCCCAATCTCGAAGAAAAAATCGGGTGGGTAGGCAAGAGGAGTGCAGGGAAAAAAATTTAAAAAAAAGCGAAGGAATCAAAACTTATATTTTGATAACTCGTATATGAAAAATGTAATAACCTTAACAAGATTGGATTTAATAAAACTAAAATATAATATGTTCAAAATTACATTGAAATATTTATGTTTGAGTGCAATAAATAAAATATAATTAAAATAACAAATACCTGTTGATCGAAAGATGCAAAGTAGCTCAATGTACAAGCAACAACTGTCCTAAACTTTGAGGACGTTTGAACCGTTAGCTGCCCAACCTATTCTACTCCCACGAACGCGTCACCCCGGGGAGCAACCGCCACACAAACACACGCGAAATCATTAAAAACACCATTAAAATCAAAAACTATAAAAATATAAATTTAGTTTTAAATAAAATTCATTAAAACGCAAATGAAAAAAATGAAACGAAGCTCCACTTCTAATGACGAAAAAGCGAAAATCTAACGATCTTAAGCAACGCGAGGTTGGGCAGAAACTAGGCTTCGTTTTTTTCAAAGCCGACAAGTAGACCACGAAGGAAGGCCCAAGCAATGGATCCTGAGAGAGCAAAGAATCAGAGCGCCAATAACGAAAGAGAGTGTGGGAGGCAACTAATCTTAGGGAGAGTGGGAGAGACAAACTGTGGGAGGGAGTTTTTGAGAGGCTAATGGGGAGTACAGTTTTGTCTTCGTTTTCTTTCCAATTCTTTAGGGTCCTAATATTATATTTTAGGGTCATAAATACATATCACAAGTATAGGAAGCTATTTATTCATTTATCTCAGTTCTATTACATTTAGTACTAAGAAATACGGAAAGAGCAAAGGATCAGAGCGCCATTGAGAGAGAGGATGTGGGAGGCAACTCATCTTAGGGAGAGTGGGAGAGACAGACTGTGGGAGGGAGTTTTTGAGAGTCCAATTTAGAGTACCGTTTATCTTCTCATTTTCATACCTCATCCTTATTTTCATCTTTGATTTTCTTTCTTATTTATTTCAATATGAATATTTTAATATTATATCATAAAAATGTAATAAAAAGTATAGAAATCTATTTATGCTTTTATTTCAAATATGTACTGTATTTCCGAAATGGCTAGTCCTGGTACCTATTATGATGATCATTTGTGTATAAGCACATATTGAGAAAGGTCCTGACCGAAATGCTCAATTATTCAAGTTAATTGGCATCTGCCAAGAGAGTGCTCAGTTATTGTTGATTATTTGCGAAACGTTTTATAACAAGGGTACACAGTTACAAAAAATGTTTAAAAAATTGTTTACTTGAAGACGTTTAAATTAGCTTAAGTTATTTAAATTTATTTAACCCTAAAGAAAAATGTAACTTACAAACATAATCTTTCATAAATAAACAACATAATAATAAAATAAACAACTAATTACTTACAATAATTACATTTATAGACATAAAAACCATGGACATATTTTTCAAAAATTATTTAATTTTTTCTCCCAGTGTAGAATGCATTTTAATGCAAAAGCCAAAATCAAAATATCGAAATTCGACCAATGCGGATGCCAATGATGATGATGATTGTCGCCAGATGATGATGACAGTGATTTTGTCGTCAAGCCCCTCAGAACGTTTACCGTTATTGTCGGAATGTGGCAAGGAGGGCAGGGGTGATGAGAGGCAGGAGAAGGGAGAAGTATGTATAGGCTTTGGGGCTTCATGTTTCATTTCATTTCGGTTTGTTACGCAATCAAAATGACTGACAGCTAAATATGCATATTCAATTAGTGAGCGGGCAGTTGAAAGGAAAAGGCAAACACACTAAGGACGAAGGACGAAGAACGAAGGGCGAGGTCAAACGGAAAAGCATGGCGGGGCGAGGCAAAGCGGAGGACTTGGCCTTTGGCCATTTCAGGGCCAAAAACCGCAAAACGCACACAAACACAGGACACTCTCACAGACATGAAGGATAATTTGCCTTGAGATTTTCCGAAAATTTGATTTGCTTTTCTTACGATTTCTTATTTTATTTTTATAGCCTTAAATATTATTTTATTTTCTATATTATAATTATTTTCATATTCCTTTTTTTAAATGCCTCTCGACTCTTAATTACAAGTTGTTCAGCTTGACTTAAGTCCTGCCATCCTCTGCTCACTTCGACAGTCGTTTCTGAAGGGTCCTGCTAAAGGACAACAGGCAACAACAGTCAACAGGCAACATGGGGCAACAGGCACAACCAAGTGGCACAAAAAAACTTAAAAAAAACAAGAGAAAGAAAAGCGGGGAAAAAGCACGAAAAAAGCATAAAAATAAAAGAAAAACGAAGAAATGCTTGGAGGGAGCACCACTTTTCGACACTTGTGGCACATAGAGCTTAAGATGCGGCACAGGACATGCTCCAAGTGCAACAAAATGGGGCAACCATAGATGCCCTAGCAGTTTAAGAAATTAAAAAAATAACAAATAGGCTCTATTATGAATAACCTTTTCTGTATACTTTTTTAATAATCTAATATTTTCCAATACAAAACCCAGGGTATACGATTTTTAATAAACTCAACCTTAACCTTAGCTACCTCCCAAAAATAATTGTTTTTCTGGTTAAATGACTAAAAAAAAACACAACAACAAAAAAACTCAATTCTTTAAATAGAAACACAGAGTAAGAAAATTGAGCTTGGGCTTAACCCTTGGCTGGCCAAATGGGTCATTAATTGACAGCCATCGAGCCAGAGTGCCCGGTGCCCGGTGCCCGGTGCCCGGTGCCCGGTGCCTGGTTCCGTTTTATGGGTTAAGCATATGCCATGGGGCGTGGCATTGGGGATGGCGATGGGTAGGCAGGTCGGTAGACCACACCCACAACAACGCCTTCGTTCTGCACCTGTTCCGACTCCGACTTGCTTCATTTTGTTACATTCCAAAACTGACCACTTACTCCAGGGGGCCATGTGCGCTTTATGGCCTCACATATACACCAAATACATATAAATACAAAAGATAGACATGCACTGAAAGAAATTTCAATAAGAACTATAAAATAGATAACCCAAAATACTGAAAAAACTAGAGTGCTTTTGAAGTTTCCTGGAACCTTGAAATTCTATCTTCTAAAACCTAATTATTTGAATTATATTTTTAAATAAACTTTAACCCCTTTTTTTCTCTCTGCTTATGAACAGATGTGTGAGTCCCCAATGTACCAGAATCATCATCATCATCATTTCGCTTAAGCTGAATCTTTATTTCATTTCATTTTCAGCGAAAATTTTTGTGCTGAGTTTGCGAATAATAGAAATCATAATGGGAAGCGTACAGCAGCGAACAGGAAACGGAAATCCACACCCCAGGACAAAAATATATATATATATAAGTATAAGTATCATATACATGTATGAGTATGTCTTTATGAGTCTACGCATATGTGTACTCATATAAAATGGATTTGGATTGGGATCAGAGCTCTGCATTAGAACCAATTGAGAGTGAAGTCCAACAACTAAATGCTAATTGTATTTACCCATTTGAATATTAAATAAAGTTCTAGGCTAATATGATTATTATTTACTTTTTTAATAGATAAATATTTAGGTAGTAAGGCAAATGTTTTTGAAGAATTTTAAAAAAGAAGTAAGTAGTTTACCTATTGCTTAGCGTACTAAAGAATAGACTCGCACATGAAGAGACTTTAAGTACTCTATATTGAATGTATTAATTTTAAATATTTTCTTAAATTTTTAATATTTTAACCCTTTAAAGACATCGCTTTGAAGCCCTTTAGTTTCAATTGCAAGATTTCTTAAAGAGACTAAGCTGGGCATTTTTAAAGCCCTAGTTTTCCGGCCACACCCAAGCTCTGCTGCCACCCCTCTTACCTCTCCCAGCCTCCCTCTACCTTATACACACAAACGCACACACACTCCTACACACACACCAGCACAGAGTGCGTTGATTGTTTTGCCTGCATTGGGGGATGCAGTGAAAACAAAGTTGCTTCTCTTCTGCGATTTTTTGTTTGCCTTCTTCTTCCTTTTTTTCCGGCTGCCTGTCGGGCGCTTCCTTCACTTTGCTTTCCCACTTTTTTCATTTCGTTTTGGGTCCACCCCAATAACCCCCAAACTCCCACCTACTGACCCCGCCCACGACATACCACCAGAAGAGAAGGATGGGCATGGGCGGCGTTTGCAGCCTGCAATGTGCAACGTGCCACATGCCTCGGAGCAGTCTATAAATCATTGGGACCCGACCGCAGATGCTTCCACATTGCTGCCAATATTTTTTACCAATTTTCAGGTTGCTTTTCCTTTTTTGTATGTTTTTGTCAGGTGGAATGGCGGTGTGAAAAGCTCACCTGAGGAAACACAAGCGCTTTCAGATTTATCTCAACTAATTTTAGAATATTTATTTAAAGGCAATCAATTATAGAATACTATATTTGGAAAGTTCTTGGATAAAAGAAAAGGTAATCACTCATAAGTAATTGAGTTCAGATCATGTATAAGATCAATAATATTTTATACTATGCTTGAATATTTTAGAACTATCTCGAATTTTGGGAGTTTATATATGATTCTTATAAAAAATAAGTTAAAAAGGATAAGGCGATTGGTCCTTAGAAACTATCCTTAAAACTTAACTACGTTGAAAAATGAATAAGAAAAGAAAATTAAAAAATAATTAAAATCACGGCCCACGTTATAATTCTCAACCAGTTCCGGGTACCGTCGGGCCCTATATAAGGGGCAGCAAAATCGGGAATTTCAATTTTCACTAAAATTTTTTTCACTAAAACACATCTTTTTATTTTGTTCATAACTAAGCTTTTCAACAATCAAATATCCAAATAAACCTTAAACCAAATATCTAATTCCAATTAAACCCCGTTCTGAATAAGCCAATCCAGTTATATAGTTTATTTAGTCCTAAAATACGCATCTCCTTTCGTAGTTCAGTGTTTTTCTTTAAGCCTAAAAAAAAAAGTTAAGAAGGACTCGCCGATAAAATAGTCCTTCGAAACAGCTCCTTTAACCATCCTTAAAGCTCTTCAAAGATAAAAATAATATATTCAGACGAAAAAGTAAATTTTAAAATATTTACGGAAAATGTTATAATTCTCAACCAGTTCCGGGCACCGCCGGGCCCTATATAAGGGGCGACGGAATCGTGAATTTTCCATGTTTTTTTTTTTTTTTATTTTTTTTTTTTTTCAAAAAAATTTTACCATTTAGCCAGCAACATTTCAAGGTTTAATCACCTCATTAAACCCTTTAAAGAAATCACTCTCAAGTAGATAATCTAAATAATTCTCCACCTGAACAGGTCAATCCCATCACATAGTTTATTTAGTCTAAAAGCAGCAGCTAAGCTTTGCATAATTATTTTTAATACGAGCTCCTTATCTATACAGTTTTTTCCCCTCTATTTTTTTGCACTTTTGCTAAAACAAAGTTGTTGAAACCGGAAGCCTAGTCATAAAATTCGCTTAGCCGGGGAAACTAAGGATGAGATAATAATAGACAATGGGATGAGAAATGGCGGCCGGGATGGAGAGAAAGGAGGAAGTGAAAGTGGAAATGAAAGGATACGGTGGAAGGAAAAGTGAAAAGTAGGAAAGCAACAGCCGGATGGCAACCCAGGGGATTTTCAATAGCACTCGATGGCATAGAGAACCAAACTGCAGATTTAAGATTTAAGAAAAGTAATAACGATGTTGGCAAGACCAATTATTAAATAGTGTTCATTTTTTAAGTGAAAATAGTAACATTATTATTAGATTAGATCATTGAAATAATCCTTTAAGAACTAACACCTAAAATAACAATACTTGAAACTAAAACATGGTCCCACAAACCAATAGTTTACCAATTTTCCAACATCAAAGCATATTCTTCTTTTAATTAAACTAAAATCTTGCCGAAATCTGTGTAGAAAATGCATTCCAATACCAAATTGGTTTCAAATTAAAATATGCAATAGATTGCGTTGATTGGTAGTATCCTTCTCGACTCGTCTGAAATTTGCAACTCCCTTTGCGGTAATTTGTATGCCCATATCAAGTATACGCCGCATAGGCTCTGCCTTGAGCCAGGAATTTTGCAATTTCCACAGCGTCTACCCCCTCCCCCGTCCTCCGTTCCCCTTAAAAACCCCCCTGGGATGCGAAAACTACAACTAGAGCCAATCAATGCTTTTTGCCATAAGTATGCAATGTTCAATGAAAGTTTTGAGCAAACAAGTTGCAAGTTGATATTTGCAGAGCCTTGATTGCCGTGGCACGTGGCACTCCGCCCACAGCGTGGGACGGAGGCTGATGGGCGGAGGCTATGCTCGAAATCAATTTAGGCCATTGTGTCCTGAAACAGGCAGAGACACACAGAAAATTGTGAATTGTAATAAGCTGATTATCTCTTTGGCGAAAATATAATAAAAATCAATTTCAAACTGTCATTCAAGCCATTGAGATTCTATTCATCTAAATTAACTATTTATAATTTTTTTAAATTAAATTTTAAATATGATTCATTAAGGGGTTTTCTTTAAGAGGGGTAAGCAAAAATATATTTTTGAGAAATATTTTAAATCGTAAAACATAAAAAAACGTAACAACTAGTACTAGTTTCTGTGGCTTATCTTATAATTGTCAACTAGTTATGGCTAATGTTTCTGTAAGTATTTCGCATGAAAAGTAAAACAACGAACTTATTATTAACAAAACAAAAACAAAAATAGTAAAATGCGAAAAAAATAGTCAAAAGTGAAGAAAAGTAGCGGAAAGTGAACCAATAGTGAAAGTGAAAGTGAACAAATAGTGAATGTGAAAGTGTAAAGCCGACCATATTCTGGATGAGGACAAGAACGAGAACCGACATGAGGACCAAACAGCTCCAGGTTAGTGAATCTATACTATTATTAACCCTTAAGACCTTTAGCTATAAAATTTCCTTAAATAAATATAACTATATTTAAACCAACAAGCACACAACTAAATCTTAAATCCAGCTCTTAAAGTCGACCAACTTATGAAACAAGTGCACTTCTTCGACAAAAAGAAGACGCAACAGCTCTTGTTTACACCCTCTTGAGCACGTGAGAGTGAGAGGCTACTAGTGCAGAAAGAGATGGCAAAATTTATTTATATGTTTAGTTTAAGACGAAAAACTACAAGATTCCAGACATTTTATGTTTGGATTTTAAATTAGGGACTTACAAATCTCAAATGAATTTTCTTAATAAAATTCATGGGATGTATAATATGGCAGAGATTCGACGGCTATATCTCCGCCATTATATCCCCGATTCTTAAACGGTATACCTTAAATGATTTGTGTCTGAATCAAACTGCATCAAAATCTGATCACAAATATTTTTTCAGATTTTTTGTCTTTTTTCCTAAGGAGACCCCTGGAAAAATGGAATATCCATGAAAACGCTCATATGGCCCACAGGGAAGCCCATATCTCCTCCATTATACTGCCGATTCTTAAGTGGAATATCTTAAATGATTTTTGGATCAGTTCTGAATCAAACTGCATCAAAATCTGATCACAAATATTTTTCCAGATTTTTTATCTTTTTTTCTGGGTAGACCCCTGGAAAAATGGGGATATCCATGAGAACGCTCATATGGCCCACAGGGAAGCCCATATCTCCGGCATTATACCCCCGATTCTTGAATGGAATATCTTAAATGATTTGTGGATCAATTCTAAATCAAAATGCATCAAAACCTGATCACAAATATTTTTTCAGATTTTTTGTCCTTGTTTCTGGGGAAACCCCTGCAAAAATGGGGAGTTCCATATGAGATAAACCATATTCTGGAATAAAAGCTTTGTGTAGGCCTATCTACATCCAAGTCTTAAATCTTTTAATAGGATAGTAAAGCTATAAAAAATCTTGTTAATTTCAGTGATAAAAGCTCCCTTTTCCAGTTAATTTTTCGCAGCCATAGTTAGCCTTCTTGCTGCTACTAATTCCTGTCCAAATTTGTGTTTTTTTCTGTGAGACAACCTGCGGGCCTAGTTAGTGCCACATCAAGCGTAAAATATTTGGCCAGCCACACAAGGACTCTCCTAAATACACACACGAATACATATATGTATAAATTTATCCGTATATGTATGTGTAGGACCCATGTTACCTCACTCTCGGCCGAGTGTAATTAAAAAAAAGGGCCGAATACCATACATGTACATGTCTGTATGTACACTGAAGCAAATTAAGCCGCCCTCAGACAGACTTTTGTTTGAAGTTAAGCAAATAACTGCGGGCTGACCACATTCACAAAAAAAAAGAGAGAAAGAGGCGAAAAAAAACATTTGTAAATGAAAACTAATGGCCACTTAAAGCCCATAAAAGAATCTGTGGGTTGTGTGGTAGCAGAAAAAAAAAAAATAAAAAGAAGTACATTTCGAGAGTTAGTAAGGGAAACGTTTGTACGACCTTCGACTCCAGCTACACCAATATATATGTAGGTAGGTGGGTATATCCAATATAAATGCAACTATAATGAGCAACTTGGCCAAAAGGCAGGCCCCCAAAATGTAGGCTACAAATGGATTGCATTTCCTGCAGCTACTCAAACTAATCGAATTAACTCAAACCCTCTGGCAAAAATCGAAATCTTTCAGGGTAATATAACAAATTAGATACCTCTTAGATCGAATATTTGAAGAAAAGCTAAGAAATATTTCAGGAACTAATCAGGATTTAAAAATAACTTTAATATTTCGTAGCTCATTTTAAAACTACTTCATTGGTTATCCTCTTTGCTATTATATTTTGTAAAGAAATCTTATGTGTTTTTTGAAATCTCATTATTTGATGCTAAAAGTGGACTTTAAAAATTTATTTCAATAACATTTAATATTTTACTGTCTTTTTTTGTGGTTCTATTAAATCAAATCTCAAAGAAATGAATAGATTTTTAGAAATTAAAATATTTCCAGCCCAAAACTCGATATTACCAAGACTATTTTTAAACAACAATATACTCCCCTTATTCAGCACATTACAGGGTATTAGAAGTGGAACAAAATTGTGCACTTGGCAGTGGAAGTCGGGTAAATAGCATAAACGAATCAGCTAAAAAAAAAAATGTTTCAAGGAGCCATGCTCAACGGTTGCACTCAGTCCACTTGAAGTATGATTCTACCGTCCACTTTCCCTCTCTTTCTCTCGGTCTCCTTTCTATCCATCTCTTTTACACACCATTTCCCATCTTTTTCTCTAAAAAAAAAACAACAAAATATAGAGCAAAGTGTTTTCCATCGTTTAAACGAACAGGGAAAACTCACTTGCCTGTCCGGCACTTTTATTTTTTGTAAATATTTTATTACCCTCACCCTGTCACTTCTCCCTTCTACTATATATATTGTTTTTTTTTGGTTCTTTTGAGAAAAGAAGAGAAAAAGCTAGTGAAAAGTGTTTAATTGATGTGATGCTTGTGTAGTGCTTATGAAAAATGCACGGAACTTATTCAGAAATTCCCTTTGAGCTTTGAGCTCACTTACTTACTATCTCTTTGGATTTTGTATCTTCAAGATAGAAGATAGAAAAGCAAGGCAGTAAAATGGAAAATATAGAAACTAATTTATGGATAGAGGCAAGGAAGTTATGTATTTTTATGATCATTTATTTTGATGCTTAGTTTTAGGCTTATCTCAGGATTATTTGAAAAGATCATGAAACATAACGTCTTTAATATTTTTAATATACAAAATAATGCATATGTTTAATAATTTTAAAGGAACTACCTTTTGGGTAAATATTTCTACCAAAAAGAATTATTTATTTTATTATAGCATACTTTTCAGCAGTTGTTATGACAGCTTTCCCTATCCTTCCTATGAAAACCTTTAATTTTTAGGTCTCTTAAATATTTACAAACTCTATGAAAAGTATCCTAATTAATTCCCACTTAACGCTGACCTAAGGTAATCACATAATTTGATGTCAATTTGTTGGAACTGTCGCTTGAGAGTTGGCCATTGCGATTTGATGCGAAGGATAACTGTTGCACATGGCGGCTACATTCAATGCAAATGAAGTGGCATGAATAAGTAAACAGAAACCTGGCCATCCTAGCTATCCACTCACAAATGCAGATGAGCTAGACACACACATGCAACAATTTTTCCCCCGCCATTCAGGTGGAGACCTCATCTGCATCAAATGCGTTCCTTAAAAAAATGTACATATATACACATTCTCATACAAAAAATAATATTAAAAAAAAAAGAGAAAGTGAAATCGTGCAAAGTGTCTGTAAACATTTATTTCAAAAATTTATGAATATTGTTCTCACTCAGCAAAAAAAAAATAAAAAAGTGAAAACGCGAGCGCCGACAAACAACAATTCTTAAAACCCCTTATACCTTGTCACTGCCACGCCCCCTTATATTTGTCGCCCCTCTGACGTAGTCCTTCCCGGCGAGTCCTTTTTCCTTTTCAGCTTTGAAATTGTTCAGGCAATGGCATTGTTTACCCGTTTTCTCCGTGTGTGTGTGCGAGTGTGTGAGTTATTGTTTCGAGACATGATATTTTTGCTGTTTTGTTATGGAATTCAACAGGGTATATATGTACATATATCCTATATATAGTGTATATGTACTTTTATATATACAGAAGATGCTTGCTTATAGCTTGAGAGGGTTAAAGAGCCTTTAAGTCCTTCAAGTGTTGGCATCAAAATGTCCCATAAGTGGAATGAATTAAGGTAAACCTCTAAATAATAGGTTGACGATTTAATTTCTCTTTAAATTCAGACTAAAAGTAGGCAATAAAATATTTTAAAGGCAACATAGTTTCATCCCAGAAGGAATTAATTAAGTTTTGTCCCATCACTTTAGCAATTTGTTAAAAATGTCAAAAGTTTTTCATTGCCTGAAAAGTTTGGTATTTTGCTTAATTGCTGTTAAAAAAGTATTTTTCTTTTTTATTTCAGCTTCTTCAATTTGTTTCTATCATTAGGAACTCTTCTTTCTTTCTTTCTTTTTTTTTATTTTTTTATTTATGCTGACGAAGAATCTGAATGTTGAGGAATAGTTTCCCCCTTCGTTGTCCTTCCTTTTTTTTTTCTCTTTTTTTCTTGTTGCGTAGCGCATTACAAATGACAGCCTCCTGTCACAGACACACACACTCACTTGTTTTGGGAAGAAAGCACATCCTAACACAGGCACAGAAACCAGCATAAGGACACGTGTAGCAGAGAACGGCAACTTGCCACTCGCACAATGAGTGGCACGAAAAACACCGAGTATTTTAGGCACCCGAGTGTCTTTCATGCACGAAGTTTTGTGCATGAGTATTTACCATGCACGAAACTTCGGGTGTCTGGAAACACCCATGATTTCGGGTACTTGCCTTTTTTTTACCCAGTAAGTTTCTTATGGGTGGATCACAGGCACAAACAAAAAACGGATGGGTGGATCGCAGGCACAAACAAAAAACGGATGGGTGGATCGCAGGCACACACAAAAAACGGATGGGTGGATCGCAGGCACACACAAAAAACGGATGGGTGGAAGAAAGGCACAAAAAAAGATCATAAAACGATCGTAGGAAAGGGTTCTAGGAACCCGTGCACGAAGTCTAGACGCTTAGGTAGTTAGAAAAGGACAGAAAGGAAAGAAAAGGAAAAGGACAAAACCTTTCCCCTTTTTTTTAGGGTGGTTGGTATGATCCGAACAAGCGACCGAAAAACACTCGGGTGTTTTGCGTCTCAAGACACATAGGCACAAAATCATGGGTGGAAGAAAGGCAATAGGCACAAAATCATGAGTGCAAGAAAGGCAATAGGCACAAAATCATGAGTGCAAGAAAGGCAATAGACACTTTGTACTCATCCAAAAATTGTGTGTGTCGTTCTTGCCTTTTTTGTTTTGTGTGGCGAGTGGTACTTGCACACAAATTTTTATGGGTATGCATAGGGTGTCGAAAAGTGTCACCCGTGCCGTTCTCTGACGTGTAGGGAGTCGTGCCATACATGGCCATTAGTGTTGTGTTTTTGTTTCTGTTTTTGTTGTTGTGTTGTTATCATGCACAAAAAAGTTGTCGTCTCTGCTTAACTTTACGTTGCCTAACTCCACTTTACTGTAAGAACTGTCAAAAAAAAAAAAAAAAATTAAACCAAAATTCATCTAAAATTTCAAAGTTGAAGAGTTTTATTTTCAACATTTTTTCTTCATCCCCAAAAGTATGCATGTTTCTTATTCTTTCGTTTCAACAATACAATTATCAGGCCATCAAAAAGTAGGCAATAATATTTATTAATCTGTTTTTTTGCAAAGTGTATTCCAAAAATATTTGGTTGGAGAAACTTTTAGTTGGTCAGGCAAATGAATTACTAGCTTAGCCCTTAACCCTCAACACTCGCACCACATTTTTCACCCACATTCCTTCTGCTAGTTGTTATTTAATTATCATTTTTCATTCTTGTTTCGGGTGTGGAAAATGTTGTCATCGCACATGTTTCGAAAGCTTCAGGATTTCCTTCCAAGCCCAACGGGTCATAGGTGAGTTTCCAGGGGGCTTTGTATCGTTGTGGGGGCTAAGGGGATTTTTGGGGGCTTCGATTTTAAAAGAGTATGGGTGGCTTTTGTATGCTCGTGTATTTTTGGGAATCTTTTGTGCCCCCGTCTGCAAATACAATTATAATTTCATATATCAATTTTGCGACAGAGTATAGAAAAATATTACCAAAAGCTGGAGTTTCAACAAAAATTTATTTCGAAAGTAGAACGTAAAATAAATCCGTTCTAGGGATTGTTTCTTTTTTAAACAGTTTCTTAGTCTTTGCCTATTTTTTTCAATTTTTTGTCTTCTTTACTTCATTTTTTCCAATTTCTTTTTTAGGTCATTCTTTCATATTTTTCTTTCTTTATCTCTTTAATCAATTCTTAGCTTTTTATAATATTTTTTCTGTAATATTTATCCAACCCTGATTATTTATTTCTCCATGTATTTCGACTCTGACCTTCAGAATTGGTTCTTTGCGTTTTATATGAAAAAAAAACCAATCTAATTTTCTCTGAATTACAGACCGCAAATAGATCTTATACGCTTGACTCATTTTGGATTTTATTTTCCTCACGAAAGCCTACATGTCATTATGCAAATTATGGAAAATATTTGGCATAACACAGAAAAATATAAAGGAAACCCGCAATGTAAAACCGCAAACGTAAACAAAAATTTCTAATAAACAGACAGAATCAGAGTCAGACTCAGTCTGAGATAAAATAAAGAAGTCACTTATAAAAAATTCCACATACGCCCCATTGGCCCAGCGATGGAAAGAGATTCTTAAGCTGTATTTTTCCATTTACCAACCAAAAAATAAAACCACTCAACAGAATATCAAGTGAATAAATTTCAAAACAATAAGAAACAAAAAAAATAATATATATATTATATAACTACAGCTACGTTATATGTGTGTGTGTTTAGGGCACGCCCATTTTTGGGGCCACACCTTTCGAGGTATTGTCGAAAGGGTTTTTCCTTCTCAATTTCCCCACCGCTACCCCCCTCCCTCACACACAGACTTTCTTCATCTTCGAGACTTTGGCGAACATTTTAATGAGATTTTCGAATTCCAAAGAAATTCAAAACGTTGCTTATTCAACTTTTTCTATGTGTCTCCCACTTGTTATTTTCTCTTCTTCAATGAGAACGTGTGGCAAATAAAAAGACAGCGACGTTGGGTAAGTAAGGGGTTTAACTACGGTCTTGATAAATTAATATATATATTAAAAAAAAAAAGATAAATTAATAAAGGAGCTATTTGTCTAAATAAAAGCAGGGTTTGAGTACGCTTCAGCTAAAAATATATATACTTTAGAGCTTATTTCTTCAATAAATTAAATATTAAACCTATTTAGTCTTATAGACTTTTAAGATTTAAATCTCTCTTTAGAAGCCTAAGGACTCCATTTTTTTCATTGTAAAATAAAGTAAATAAAGTAGCTACTTATTATTATGAAATACTTGTATTTAACCCCCTTTTTGCTGATGTCCCTGTGTGGTGGATCTGTCTTTGTCTTTGTATTTGCGGCAACAAGCAACAAGCCAAGTTAATTAGCAAAAAGCAGATAACGTCACACAAAAAAGGAGCAACCAACTAAGGCCATCTTAAGGTCTGATTGAGCACCAATGGGTGTATGGGAATGGGTGATGGGGATGGTGGTATAGGGGAGGCATGGCGGGATGATGAAGAAAGCCAGCCTGTGGGGTGGAAGTAAAAAAGGAAAGGGGTGCCAAGGATAAAGGGATGAAGGCCACCGAAAAGGATGATGATGGTGGCCAGAGCCTAGGCAAGGTGAGGCGAGGCAAGGTGGCAGAGGATGGGGAGACCTCCACTTAAGTGCGGGTTTTTGATGTCGGCGCAAATTGCAAAGAAAATGATTTATTATCTGCAAAAGGCAATTAAGTAAAATTGCTTGAAAATTATTTGCCAGCCTCCTCCAAAAACACACAAAAACCAAACAGAAGCTAAAACCAAAATAAACGCCAATGACAGTCTCTGTCCATGGCTGGGGATTTGTTTTTTTGTTTTTTGTTAAGAATTATGTTGAATGAAAAGTGTTAAGCAACATTTTTGGTTGGAAAGGATTTCCTTTTTATTTTATTTTTAACATTTTATGAGGTATTTTTTTTTTTTTTGTTGTCATGTATAAAGGCCATTTTACAGGCTTTTCTGCCGTCGTTTTTTACCAACAAAATTCATTTCATAAAGCTGGAAAGTTTTGATGGTAAAAGTTCTCGTTTTTTTGAACTTTTATGAAACATTCGCTGAAACATTTTTCATTCCAAATAAAACTACAAAATTTAAAGCCAACAAAAAGGACACTTTAAATTGTCATTTTCGTACAAGTCACCTTTTCCTTTGATTTTGGTTTTCAGGTTTCTGGGTTTTTTGAGGGGACGTTTTTTTGGGGATTTTGGGGGTTTTGGGCCTCTAATTCCTTAGCTCATCCAACATGATTTATAAGTTGAATAAGCAGAAGGAGCTCAACAGGACGAACAAGAACGAATTAATTACGAATTCAAGCCCGAAGAGGTAATTAATTCACTTCATTTTCTTTTCCCCTCTGAAAAGTTGACTGCAAAACCAAAAACTCGACTCGATTTTGTTGACAGGCACAAAAAAACACACAACAATTTTCGTTTTTTTGGCTAAATAAACAAACATGTAACATACGTAGACATACAAGAATATTTTAAAATATTTCTTTCAAGATTTAACATCTATAATAACATCTATTCATGAATATGTACCGTCCCTGTGTGTTTGGAATTTCAAATAAGTTTGTTTCAAAGAAGAATACAAAATAATAATACCTTAATATACCTTAAGAATATTAAAAAAAAAAATTTTTCAAAACCATTTTAAGGAAGTCGAAACCATGACCTTTAAGCTTTCACTCATGCACTCCCAAAACATTCAGTATTCCTCATTTATTAAATCACAGATAAATCAGAGATATATTTTCACCACAATCCCACACACACACACACACTCTCAGACACACACACATGCAGGATACACACAAGTCTTCAGGATAACCTCCTTTTTTCAAAGGAATTCCTTCCGTCTTATTTACATTTGTCAAGCACTCGACTCACCTTTGACTTTGGTTTGTTTTTTCTCTGCCTATTTATTTGGCGCTTAATCCTCCAACTTTGGGGCTTCCTTCTTTCTCTTATTTATTTATTATTTTGTTTGCTTTGATAGCCTCCGAAAAAAATAAAAATAAAATATCGAAATACACACACTTTCACTTGTTTTTTTGTATGAATGGGGGGTTTTCAAAATTTTTTTGGCTTTATTTTGACCAAAACATCTTTTGCTCCTTTCTCTTGGAATATTCAAATTTCTATTTGCTTTCTTAGCACAAAAACCAAAAAAAAAGAGTTGGTTAATTCGAACAATTTTCGAAAAGGTTTCGAAAACGAACCGCTTGTGAACCGTTTACCTGCGACTTGGTGTGAACTTGAAAACAGTGACAACAATTGTGAACTGTGTACACCGAGATCCTTGAGGCTGAAGGCTTAAGAACCGAACCGCACGAGAGTCTGTTGACGAATGATTTTGAAATGCCTTTGCGACAGGACAACAAGTTGTTATGTCCTTATCAGAGCTGTTAACAGTTAACAGCGGAGAAAGCTCGAAAGAGAAAGCCATAGCCTGTGCAAATTTTGGGTTTGGAACTTGGGTTTAGTATTTATAGATGGCGGTACTATTGGTAAAAAGTTTGCAAAAATAAGTATTCAACTTTAATATAAATTCAAAAAAATATGAATAAACTGAATAAAACATTTTAATCAAGATATATATTTTTCATCTTTTAAATCTCTATCAATCAAAACATAAATATTACTGAATTAAAAGTAATGTAGAAACTTTTAGTTCACAATGATTCAGGTCACAGTGAAAAAATTCGAAAAATAAGTCTCTAATTCTTAATATAAATAATAAGTACCAGTATTTTTAAAATTAAAGACACCCCACTCCCAATAAAGTAAATAAAACACCATAATATACTTTTTTTTTTTTACTTTCTTTTATTTTTTTCGTAAGAAAATTTCTCCTTATTCATCGGTCAACTTCCGTCGACTTTTCTAGCTAAAAAAAAAAAAAAGAACACACTTTTTTCCAACATCCTTTCATATCATTTCTCACAGAAAAAGAATGACGATCAAAAATCAGAATCAGAATGGGTGAAATGGGAACTCAAAAGTAAAACAACAATAATGGAATCAAATCGATTTGTAATAATAGGACTAATTAAACTTTATAGTACACATGAAAGGTTTCTCTTTTGTCTTACATTTCAATTAATAAATCTCGCTTATCCACTTGATAATTTCATAATTTGCATTATTACCCCGGTTCTTCTGAGAGTTCTCTCTCTCTTGTTCTTCATAATTAGTGTTTCGAGTCTTCAACAAACGAAGACTGTCTTTACATCAAAAATTCTATAGATTATAATTTTTTTTTTTTTTTTTGACGTTTTTGTTTTGGAGTATGTGCATTGGATGGTATGTTTTTTTTTTCGAAATAAAATTTTCTTCTTATTTTTTTTTTAGAGCTCTAAACAGAATTGCGGAAATATTTTTTTAAAGACTAACAATCTCGCAATAAACGAAAAAAAAAAAATTATGAATAGTACTTCTAGGAAATGATCGAACATGATATACAAACTAATTAATTACGAAACTGTATGCTTGCTCTCCTCCCTACAGGATGAAAAAAAAAATGGTTTTTCTGTGTTGGGCTGTTTTTTTCATCATCATTGGCTACATTGGCTTCTTCTTCTGCTGCTGCTGTTGGTGGTGTTGGTATTGTATTGTTGGTTAGCTTGCTGGGATGTGCAGTCTTGAGTGGACCTGATAACTGATCCATCTAATCATCGCCAGCCGATCGCTTGACCTTGCGCTGCTTGGGGCTCTGTTGGCTGGCAGCCTTGGGGCTGGCCTGCTTGCCGGGCTTTGGCGAGGTCTTGGGCGTCTTCGATTTGGGTGGAGATTTCTCTGTAAATGGAGAGGTAAGTTATAAGTTATGTGTCTTCAATATTTAAGCGGTTTGTTGGAGAATTGTAGAGAAAAGAGCTTCTTTTCTAAAGCTTTTTCATCCCATAACCCCCAACCACCTATCGTTTTCCATTCTTACGCAGAGCGCGGAGCGTTTCCTGGGGCACCCAGTCATAGTCGATGGTGCTATCGTTGGCAGTTCCAGTTTCAATGACCTTCTTGGCAGCAGCACGCTTGCGCTTGCCAGAGCTGCCCAGCAGATACTGCTGGCCGATGACCAGGAGCAGGACGACAATACCCGCCAGCAGGACGTACAGGAAGAAGGTCTCGCCATCGAGTCCCTCATCGACCTCGGAAATCAGAACGGTCTCGTTGAAGACAGCCTCGTTGTACTGAATGCCATTGGCATCGCGGTAGGCCAGAGCAATGTTCAGACCGAATGGACGGCCGGCGAACTGGTCCGAGGGCAGGAAGGTGTACGACACAGTCGACTCGAAACCGGGCTTAACCTCACGGTTGTAGGCCACAGCGGAGAAGTTCTGGATGAAGTAGTTGAAGTCCATGGGATAACGGAACGAGGCCTCAACAGTCTCGATCACAAACTCCTCGGCGCCCTTGTTCGTGAAACCGATGAGGAACTCCACAGGTTTGCCACCGGGCAGATCCAGCTGCTGGCCAGGAGTGTACAATGGCTTCGTGAAGAGTAGATAGGTGTCGGCATTGGGTGAGCTGCTGCTACCAGAATCAGTATCCTCGTCCGTCTCCGCATCCTCACCAGTCACAGCGCCCTCTTCGCTGTCCACGTCCACCAGATCATCCTCAACGGCCTCAGCGGCATAAGCTCCAAACTTGTGGGCTGCAAAAATAAAAATAATTCGAAAATTATTATTTGTGATGTTTAGAAAGTAATAGACCTCCTATTGGTATGAAACTTGACATGATGACCTAGTAATGCATTATACAAATATTTGCCAAGTTTCAGATTTGTATCTGGAAAGGTTATCGAGTTACCAACAAGTGCTACGTTGTTAGTTTTGGTAACCTGATTTTTTGAATGATTTTCGAGGAGATAATGTGAGGAAATCAAAGATACCCAAAGATTAAAGATTAAAACCCATTAAAATCTTGAAATTCTTTAAAAAAAACTTTAAAAACCACCCAGACTTCAAGTAAAAGTTAAGCGATCTTCCAGCTATAACCTTGAACTATATACTTTCTGGTAAACATATTCCAATGCATTTTTTAACACTTAATTATAAGTCTAAAACCCATCAAATTTAATTTAAAAAACTTAAAAATTCTTAAAAACCACCCACTTATAGCCCCTTGAAATCTTCTTAAAAAAAAAATCACGAGTATGAAAGAGAGGGGAACATATCGATGGTCGTGCCAACTCAACAGTTTTTCCATACAAACTTTGAAAATAACGTAAATTATGAATGAAATTGACAGTTGCACGATATTAATTATGATTTTTAAATTAATTTAAAAAACAAAAATCCACGTAGCAGATGCGGCAAACGTCGGCGTCGGCAGTGCCACGTATGCGTCGCCCCCGCCCCCTCTACGTCGCTCAACGACAGACAGAGACAGAGAGAGAGAGAGCACCAGCGAGACAGTGTTTGTTGTTATCCGGTAATAACAGTTAGAATTAGTTCACTATTTAAAACTTACGCGCTGAGAAAGTGGTAATTACGATGGGCAGAACCATCAGCATCAGGAACATGAGGTGTCTCATCTTGACGGCTATATAGCGCGGAAATCGGAACAATCGGAAGTCGGGGGAATCGGTACACGCACAACCGTCGCGATCGAGTGAAACTAGCAGAGTGACGAATGTCGCCGATGTAGCGGCGAAAACACAGCCGAACGAGTACGAAGTTGGTTACGACTTTCACTGTCAAATGTCTACGTGGTGCCACGTCTAGGGTTGCCAGATGGCACCAATACTGTCACTGTCACTGCCTTTCAATTGCCTATAATCCAAGTTTTTACTAACCAATAATAAAATTATCAATAAAACAATAACTAAAATATTTGACAGCTTAGGCCTGCATCTTTAGTTTCTTCAATTAGATCAAATATTTTCCTGAATTTATCTTTTTCTTCGAGCGCGGCAACTCGAACTGTCATAGTAGGGTTTCGAACCAAGGCAACTGTCAATTCTTAACTGAATTTATTTAATTTATAAAAAAAGGACTATGTTAAAGTCATAAATATTTAAGAGTCTTTGAATAGTTTTTAATAACAGGTATTTCTAGACCATTTAAGTTTGATTTCGTTTTTGTTGTCATTGTTATCAGTTGTCAAAAATTTATATCGGTATTTGACATTAGAGCTATTCATTTAGCCGTTTAAAAATCATTCTAAAATTGTTACTTTTTTTAATACTTCATTATTTAAAAACACAAATAATTGGATCAAAATCTTAAAATTTAATTCCAAAAAATTTAATCTATCGATTTCTAGAATTTCAAAATCACCGCCAAAGAAAAATACAATCGGGTCTCAAGCGTAGCCACATATTCGAATAAAAATAAAAAAAGCCGCTATTTTATTTTTTAAATTTCTAACAACACTTCGTACAGGCATAAATTTAAATATATATACAGTATAATTATAATATTAGCTTGTTTTCTAGCCATTTTTTTGTTATCCCAGTCCCGCCCAAAAAACATACAATCAAGTCCCAAGAGTAGCCACTTTTTCGAAAAAAATAATTCTAGTCCGATAAAAATGTATATATTTAAATATATAATAAAAAAAACGCGTATACATTTAAATATATCAATACTGCTTAAATTAATATTAGCTTATTTTTTTTATCAGCTGTTTTTTTTTTATTATCGATAGTGCGATAGTTCACCCGGCATGCGTGACGCATCGCAGCCAACTTCACGTCGCGGAACCGATAACCGCTCAACTTCCTTTTTGCTTGCGGCTGTCAATTGAAGCGCAACTTGCACGTGAATTCTCCGTACAAAACTACAAAAACATGGACAAACCAGTTGTTTGGGCTCGCGTTATGAAGGTCCTCGGCCGCACCGGCTCCCAGGGACAGTGTACCCAGGTTAAGGTTGAGTTCCTCGGTGAGCAGAACCGCCAGATCATCCGCAACGTCAAGGGACCGTGCGCGAGGGCGACATTCTCACCCTGTTGGAGTCTGAACGTGAAGCTAGGAGACTTCGCTAGCTGGGGCAACCACCACCTCCATTGCTTGCAGTTTATTAAGAAGATACCTTTGATGTACGACGTTCGCACGAGGTTGATGAAATGTTTTGGACTACTCTCCCCATCATGCAGTTCTGCTAGCCGTTAATACACTATTGAAAATACACATCTACTTCGCCAGAAATTTCGAAATGTGTTTTAAATAAATCTCAAGCCTTGGAGTGCCCCTTGAAAGTACGAAAAAAAAAACCAATCAAAGCTGTGTTTTGGTTTCATTTCTCGGAATTTTGTTTTTTTTTTTTTTTTCTGTGATGAGTGAACAGTGATTTGGCAATAGATTTTGCGGGAAGAGTTGCTTAAGGAGATCTGGAATGTTCTGTTCCTAATAGTTATTATGAATTTCTTCAAATATATATGTATGAAAATACGAATATTGTATCGTCGTCTTGAGTGCATTTTTGGATACAAGATTCGGAAGTTTGTGTTGGCAGATTGGAAAGCTAGTTGCTGATTTCCAGGGAAATTCATTTCTTGCCGTTGGCGTGGCCTGAGACATCAGTGAAATTTGGAAATCTTGCAGCTTATTTAAAGCATTATCTTCTTGATACATTTGCCAAATTGCCAAAATCATATCTGAAAAGATTACTCGAGAAAGGAAACAAAATCATAAACAATCAGAGGAAGATTGTATCTTCCCTTTAATTAATATTATTTAAATGCTATTTTACGATTAAGAGTAATTGTCAGTCGGTTTAGTACATCTTACTGGGTTAAATTCATAGGATTTCTAGACAATCTATCCATTTTGATCAAGCCCAGACAAATTTTCATTTCGATGCTCTCGGAAAACTTATAGTCGTCCTTGAAGTCCTCGAGGAAGGGAAGTCCCTTCATAAATTTAGATCGCACCCCGTTGAGGTTGAGCTCCAGGTACTTGGCATGGCTATTCAAAGCACCGAGTATATCATTCACCCAATCGTAGAAATATTTCAATGACATCGGAACCTTTGGATTTTCCTCTCCCAGTTCAGCTAGGAAGCCGTGATACTGCTCCTCGAAGATGGCCTTATGAGTTTCCAATACAGCCAGTTGTTTAAGCAACTCCATTCTAGAGGAAGATGGTTAATAAAGTAAACAATGACCATGGGGGTTTGGTTTGCATTTCTTGTCCTTACACGGCTCTGTACAGCTTGGTGAATACATCATGGCATACGGTTAGCAGAGCATAGCATGCTGGTGGATTTTTGCTAATTTGTAAAGAATATATATGACTTGTTTCATGGGAATATAAATTAATAGAGTTTACCATCTAACGGCTTGGACACGCAGGCTCAGGTCTGCAAGCACTTCGGCGTGATGGAAAATGTCGCCCTTTTCAAAAGATCTATTGGCCTGATACAGGCGAAGCTCGTTGCCCATACGGTCGAGGGTCTCCTTGAAGAGGTTCTGATACTGCTCCACACGCTCCTGTGGCAACATTTTTTCGAAATTAGGCACTAGATTTTACACACAAATATTTTAAATTCATGTGTGCTTGACGAATGGTGAAAGACGAGTGGTGTTGGAAAGCGTCTGACAGGGTCAGTGTTGTGGGGGTTCGATTGGAAAATAATAAAAAACTAAAATAAAGATACAAAGTAAATGTTGTGCTTAGCTAAAATTTCACACTAAATTTTTGATTGAAACTTGAATTTATTCTTTGCTACTTAATGTGATTTATTTGTTATATATATTTTTTTTCATAACATACTTTTGCTCATCTCTAGCTTGTGTCATCGTACGGTCACATTAAACAGCTGTAAGCATGTGTTCGAGCCGGAAAATTATTTAATAACATTTGATGCAACGGTCAACTTTTCTAAATTAATCACAGAAAACGGAAGGAACGATGCGACTGATACCACTGGGCGGACGGATAACGGCGATGCGCCAGCGTATCAGCGAGCGTCTGGTGTTGCCGCAACGATTCAAGGGCACCATCGTGGAGAAGTGGGTGACCTACTGGAAGAACCTGGTGCGCGACTACACAGAGGTGGCGGTCGGCGTTGTACGCGAATCCTACGCCAAGCCCAAGAAGGCCTTTGTCTATGGAACCGGCCTGTATGTGCTGTACCAGGCTGCGGCGAAAAATCCCGGTGAAGAGGCCTTCATGACGTTGTTGCGACGAGAAACCAACAGAATGATCACTGTGGCGCCAGGACAACAGAACCCCGTCTCGGCCGAATACCTGCTGCTCCTGGAGCGGGCCATCAATCAGAATAAATTGCGGCTAATGTCGCTGGGCTTCTGTACGCTAATGTGGGTGGATCTCTACGACGAGGACGACTGCACATATCCGGCCATCTGCGAATATACCAAAGTGGGCCTGTTGAACTTCCACGAGCGGGTGATCGATGTGGGCTTCTGGAATCAGTACTGGAGGCTCAGGTGGAAGATGCGCAACTACGACGTCAACTACCTGTGATGTGGACCCCATTCGGTGGACGTTGGATGTTTGTATATGATTTGAATCCAAGGCAGATGGTCATGCCACTTTAATTTACCTTAATACCAAGTTGTTCACTGTTAATGCTAATTAATTCAAAACAATATATGTATGTACGTTTTTAGTCTGAGAAGAGAATATAGTTTTTACCTCTATTGGTGCCAAAGATTTGGCTACATTTTCAATGGTATTTTTTCAAGTTTTATATCGGTTTTTAAGAGATTGTTTAAGATTGGATTGTTTAAGATTGTTTAAGAGACTTCTTAAGATTGGAAGAAGATCCTAAAACTTTGCTATAAATAAGGTCTCTTACTAAAATTTATTGAAGGTTGAAGATTTATTTTTGGTCATTTCATTTATTTACATTTTTTTCGGTTTCAAGATTAATTATATTAATCTTACCATTACATTAATTATATTTTTTTTTTTATATTGCAGCTCTGCCTATTACTTGTTAAAATTGTAATACCTTTTAACATATTTCTAGTTATATTTAAATATTTTTCTATTCCCGCCCAACTCCTTAGTAGTGTTTAAATCTTCCTGTATTGGAAAACTTTCAAAGTTTCCTCTGCTTCTTCTGTTCTCCCTTCCTTTTTTTTTCTCTTCGTTTCCACGATCCTTCGTTTTTTTCTCTCAGATTTCAAGTTTTTACGCGTTTTTCATCAGTTTAGTTTTAGTAAAATCTTGGAATATTAAGCGATTTTTTACCTTATTTCTTAAAAAGAGAATATAAATTAGTGCCTTTGATATTAAAATGCATAAAAAAAGAGTGCTATTGTTGAAAATCATACTTTTTCGTTGATTATCGTTTGGAAAAAAAGGTAACCCCCTGATTACTACAGTTCCTGAATATTTTTTCCAACCTTGAATATATTTTAAGGGAATTTTTTAAAGGTAAATCGTGGTTTATGATGAAATTCATCGAAACAGCTGGAGCTGAAAGCATGCATGTTAGAACATGTTGGTGTGTGCAAGGCTCTCAATGGCCGAAGGGCAAAGAACCGTTACGCACATGAAGTAAAATGGTATGTATGAACGTAGTTAATAATTTTATTTAAAAAAAAAAAGTAAATTCTAATATCACACAATGGCAACTTTATTCCAGAGGCACAAAATATTTACAATAATATCCAGAAAATATCCAATATCAAAGGATTAGTGCCTCGCAATCGCCTAAGAAGCTGTAGCTGGTTCTTGGACTTCCTCACCTTCCTGGACTTCTTCGTCAACAGGAACCACCGGCATCAGAACTTCCGTTATGATCTTCTTTGGTCTAAACTGCGTCTCGAGCAACTCCTGGCACTCCTGCAGCCTGGCCAGATTGTTAATCTTGCCCTGGAAGCTGCCCTCTTTGCCGTTGCCCTTTCCCTCCAGCAGTTCCATGAACTCGGGACCTAGTTTCTCCACCAGCTCAGGATCACCGCGTAAAACCAAATGTCCTTTGGCATTACTGCCAGCCGAGACGGCCTCGGAAACGGTGAGGAAGTAGAAGATACCCTCCGGAGCCAGGCGCAGAAAGGTATTGATAAAGTCCACTTCGATGCCGTCGCGACGATGGATGGAAAAGTGTTTGGGACGCTCCTTCTTGGGCAAGTCCTCCAGGCGCTCTGCCTCAGCGGCGGCAAAGTCCTTCAGCAGAAGTTGGAAAATCTTTCGATTAACCTTGCCGTTTTGTTGGAGTTTCTGCACCAGTTCCAGATGCTGGTTAGGTCCGCCTCTGAAGAAAGTAACAAAGATTAACCAAATCTCCTTTAATTACATAAAGAATACCTACTTGAGAGCCTGGGTGAGCTGCAGTTCCCGCTGAAAGACCTCGCCCAGCTTGCGCAGGACCCTCTCACCCACCACAAAGTGCACCAGGATGTTCGACTTGACCTTCTCGGCGTACAACAGCTTGATGCACTGCAGCTGGGAGAGATTGGTGACGTGAGTGCCGCAGCACATGTTGCTCTCGATGCCCTCGATTCTCACAACGCGGGCCAGACCCTCGTGATCCTTGGGCAGGCCCCTGGGAGCCCTGGCGTCCTGAAACTCCTGAGCTACCTCGGGATCCACAAGGACCACGCTCACATTGCGTCCCTCGCGGATGAGGTCATTGGCCTGGGTCTCAATCACATCCAACGATTCGCGACTTATCAGGTGCTGGGTACTCAGTTGAATGTAGGAAACACTGGAGCCCAACGACCAGGATGTGGTGTCGTATTTGAACTCGCGGTCGAACAGAGCGGTTATCAGGTGCTGGCCGGAATGTTGCTGCATGTGATCCAGCCGGCGTGGAAAGTCCAGGACCTGCGATACCTCGGCTCCGATCTCGAATGTCTTTGGCGCCTCCACAAAGTGCACCGCTGTGGAGCCCTTACGGATCACATTCCTCACCGGACAATCATCAAAGGTACCGTAATCACATGGCTGACCCCCGCCCTCGGGGAACAATATAGTGTCCTCACAGGTCACATTATATCCTTTGAGATTCTTAGTTTCTCCTTTGCCATTTGTCCAATCCAAAGTCGCAAATTCGCTGCTCACTATTTTTGTTTTGAACTGATTTTTAAAAGGAATAGGTTAAATTATGTAATAGGATGATATGGAGGACTTGCCTGCTTGAGGAAGCTGTCCTCCTGGCACTTGAACACCATCGTTTCAGTCAAACCACGTCGTTCCTAGCCTTCAATTAAAAATAATAAACATTTATGAGTGCCTCCAATCAAAAAAGTTCATCTAGCGGCGCGTGTTCATTCTAGAGATGCGTCAATACTCACGATGTATCGGATTCTTGAGGGAAGTCACTGTGATTTCTCGCTAGTTTCCAATAGCAGTTTATAAAAAAGGAATTTATTTTAATTGATATTCTTCCTTTATTTTTTTTCATTTTATTTAAAACTTAAAGCTTAACCTGGTTTTATTTAAAATTATTCGATATTATAAAGTTAACATATTATGGTTTTCTTATTTTAGAAAATTCAGGAAAGTTTCATGTTTATATCTTGAAAATCAATTTATTTCTTTGAAGCTTTTTACAACACAAGCTCGCCAAAAAAATTCGTAAATATTTTAATTAAATATGTTTATTTTATGAAACTATATAGTTTTAATTAATTTTCCATTTCAAAAATCACTTCAAAACTTTGCAGTGTTTTACAACACTACCTCGCCAAAAATATTTCTATAATTCCATCTCGCTCATATTGATGCTGCGTCTGCGCTCTTTTTCGCACACTCTCATTTTCTGTAAGCTCTCTTCCGTTTCGTTTCTCCCGCCATTCTCAAATGTGTTGGTAAGGCTCTCCCGTTATCCTGTTATTCAGAGTTCAGAGTTATTCCCAATTGGAACTCGACGCACGACGGCGGAGAAAACGGCGGGGTCCTTAAAGTAAAACGTTTTTTTTTTTAATGCTGAGCAACAACCACCTGCCGTAAATCCTGGCTAAATCGTACTCCTTATTTTGGATCAGCGTCTTTGTCTTTTGTCCATGTTGTTTACCATTTACCGTTATCCGTTATCAGTTACCGTTATTCGACATTTGTTGTTGTTCTGTGCGCGAGTTGTTTCGGTTATATAAGTGAGAAATTTCAACCAGGATATAGAAACCAAAAAAAAATAATAATAAGAAATCGTAGGAACATCTAATACCTGCCGAGAAAAAAATACAAAAAAAAAAGTAAAGTTGCGCAAAAAGTCCATAAATTACCTAAATTTCAAGCATGCTTCTGTAACATTTCCATGACAGCAAATCCCTTCCAATACCTTTAGCAAAAAAAATTATATATAATTCGTAACCTTCACTTCCTGAAAATTGCACTTACGACTAATTTTCTAGAAATAGAAAGTAGAATAAATAAATTCCATTACACTGCATTAGTTTAGATGAGTTGAAGGAGGTAAAAGGACTCCCCCAGAGTCCTGGGACTCATCGTTGATTGATTTATTGTGTGGGAGCAGTCACGCATATCCCATAGATGTCATAGAATGTGTGTGCCTGTGTGTGTGTGTGTCTGTCTGTCGCCTTATTATTATATTTCTTTTTTTTTTTTGCATGATTTGATTGATGGTTAAAATGACACGGAAAAAAATATAATATAATGGGAATATATTTTACTGTCCTATTTTTAATTCAAAATTAAACATTTAATTTTGATCTCTTGTTCCAAGAATTTTAATGAAACTTGGTAATATCATTATATAATATTTAATATTTAAAAATACGAATCTTAAACCCTAAAAAAATCTATTTGTGTTTTAAAATTTTAAGTTTTAAGTTTCATATTCTCCACATAGTACCAACTTCTTTCTATCCATTATCTTTTCAAATGATCTATCAATATTTTTTTTTGTCAGTGTAAGCATGAGTATAATTATTAGTAATTTGTGTGTGTATATTTCACTTAACGAAAGCAGCTAGCAGCACTGCGATGGCGTCTTCTACTAATGCACCGTTATCACCTGCAATTAAGCACTAACAAAAGCACAACAACAATAAAAACCAATAAACAATTAAAACAACAAAAGGAGTAAATTACTAAATAACAAAAAAGAATCAGAAAACGATTGAAGAAAGCAGGAAAATGCTTTTTATTTAGCGTCCAAAAAGTATGCAACGAAAAATGGTCAACGGGATTTTAGTTACCTGAACGCAACAGTAGGTGGCGAGCCTGAAGAACAAAGCCGATTGCGATAGAGTTGGCGATAGAGAAGCTTAGAGCGAAAGCGAAAACGAACGGAAACGGAAGTGATAGAGCACTTTTAGCCTTCCACACAGACACATCCTTACACACACCATACACACACAACACCCACCACGGCACTTACTTACACCTAGAATACTAAAAAATAATAATATAAATATATAATTAAAAAAAAATAAATAATAATCATGGCCAACACAGCTCAGTTATTGCGACGCCAAAGTTCACGGGATATAGTGCTTAAAAGCCAAAAGAGTATCGATCAATTGGAATTAAGGGTAAGATATATAGATACCTATATATAAAGTATATAGATATATCCTTAATCCCCACTCGGTCTCTGCAGGAATTACGAGGACGTCTAGTACCCAAGGAGCATGGAGTTAGCCACCATCATCACACATCCTTGCACCACCATCAGCCACTGTATGGGGCCACCAACCAGGGCTTCATGTCCGATGCCTTCGACGAGTCCTCGGAACTCGAACAGGATCCGCCGCCTTTCGGCTCCGAGGCGAGTACTTCCAAAGCCAAGGCCGAACTGGTGGCCAATGCTTCGGCGGATCAGCAGCAGGACATTGTCGAGGGTGAGAAGGAGGGCGAAGAGCGTGAAAGTTGGGACAGCAAGATCATGTTTTTATTGGCAACGATCGGGTAGGTTTTATTAAGTAATATCTTCCATTTTATAACTAATTTTTATTATAACTCCCTTCTAGGTATGCTGTTGGCCTTGGCAACGTCTGGCGTTTTCCGTATTTGGCCCAAAAGAATGGCGGTGGTGCCTTTCTCGTCCCTTACTTCATAATGCTGTGCATCCAGGGTATACCCATTTTCTATCTGGAACTCGCCATCGGCCAGAGGCTGCGAAAAGGTGCCATCGGTGTCTGGAGTCAAGTATCGCCGTATCTTGGTGGAATTGGAATCTCATCGGCAGTGGTTAGCTATATAGTGGCCCTGTACTACAATACGATCATTGCCTGGTGTCTGATCTACTTGCTGCATAGCTTCGAGTCGCCACTACCCTGGGCGGATTGTCCCACGCGATTGTACAAGAATTATACCTATGATCATGAACCGGAGTGTGTGGCCTCGTCGCCCACTCAGTTCTATTGGTATCGGACCACATTGCAGTGCTCGGAGAGTGTCGACATGCCGGAGAACTTTAACTATCACATGGCCATTGCGTTGATTGTGTCGTGGTTTCTGGTCTACATCTGTATGGTGCAGGGCATTACATCGTCCGGAAAAATAGTCTACATGACTGCCATCTTTCCCTACGTGGTTCTCATCATCTTTTTCTTCAGAGGCATTACCTTGAAAGGAGCGGCCGATGGAGTGGCTCATCTGTTCACACCGCGCTGGGAGACCCTCTTGGATCCAGTGGTGTGGCTGGAAGCTGGTACACAAATCTTCTTCTCGTTGGGTCTGGCCTTTGGCGGCCTGATTGCCTTCAGTTCATATAATCCGGCCAATAATAATTGCTACCGGGATGCTATTCTAGTTTCCCTAACAAATTGTGGTACTTCCATGTTCGCCGGTGTTGTGGTATTTTCCGTGATTGGATTCAAAGCCACGGCCACTTTTGATCGATGTACTGACGAAAGGAATAGTCTAATGGCTCAGAATAAGACCCAAAACTTGCCAGTTTGTGATTTGCAAACGGAGTTGGCTAATGTGAGTGAAAATAATCTCCTTGAAGGACCTTAAATTTTCTATATTTTCCAATTTTTGTATTCCATAGTTGTCTAGAGACTTAAAACCCTAAAGTCGATATCTAATTTATGGCTTTTGCCTTCTTGCAGAGCGCCTCGGGCACTGGCCTAGCTTTTATTATCTTCACGGAGGCCATAAATCAGTTTCCCGGCGCCCAGCTCTGGGCTGTTCTATTTTTCCTGATGCTCTTTACTCTCGGCATCGATTCGCAGTTTGGAACACTGGAGGGTGTGGTTACATCGCTGGTGGACATGAAGCTATTCCCCAACCTGCCCAAGGAATACATTGTGGGAGTAAGTATGGTGGACTTTATAGCCTTGAAACGAAGAAGTCCCCATAAATTATATATATCCTTCATTAGAAGTTTCAGGTCCTTATTGTCTGTTTTTCATTTAAACTTTGATTGTTAAAGCTTCTTCGTTTTATTTGAAATTTACGAAATTTTGTATTATTTTCTGCAGTTTAAATTGGAATAATAACACAAATATATTAATAATGAAGCAAATAAATTATTAAAAATTATTTGAAATAATAGCGGCCTCCTCCTCGCTTCACATAGGGCCCACTTAACAAAACAAGAGTAATACATTTAAAATAACAAAAAATACATAAAATACTAAAACAAAATCTAAAAAAGTCTAATAATTTTTCAAATAATATTTTAAAAAATTAGCTCTCCTCCTCGATTCTCATAAGTTGCAGTTAAGAAGCCTAAAAAATATTCTATCAATTACTATCAATTAAAAAACCTCAATTAGACCTTTTTTTATTTTATTTAAATATTTTATTAATTCCATATTTTTCATTTTCACCTCCAGGCTCTCTGCTTCTCCTGCTGCCTGATTTCGATGTGCTTCGCCAACGGTGCTGGCAGCTATATCTTCCAATTGATGGACAGCTTCGCCGGCAATTTCCCACTACTGATCATCGCCCTGTTCGAGTGCCTCTCGATAAGCTATATTTATGGAGTGCGCCGTTTCTCGGATGACATCGAAATGATGACCGGTTCACGGCCAAGCTTCTACTGGATGTTTTGCTGGAAGTATCTGTCGCCGTGCGCCATGGTCACCATATTGCTGGCCAGCTTTTATCAGCTCTTAACCGAGGGCAGTAGTTATCCGGCCTGGATTGGTGCTAAAGGAGCTACCGAGTCCATGGAGTGGCCGCATTGGTGCATCGTCATTGCCTTCTTTCTGATACTCTCCTCGATTCTATGGATACCGATTGTGGCGGTGTTGCGGTAAAGAAATAATTTTAATATTAAATATTTTTAATCGACAATCTATTGCTATTTTTAGTCTCTGCGGCATCAAGGTGGTCGAGGACTCGGATCCCGCCTGGTTCCCCGAAGCTGAGCTCAAGGAAGTCCATGGCATCGTCCCGCACGAACCTACCGAACTGGAGCGAAGCATTTTCTGCTTCAATATGGACGGAACGGAGGGTATGTGCTGCCCCAAATACGGACTACCCGAAAAATCCCTGGAGGAGGAGGAGTAATGAATCCAAGTCGGTAAACAAAACTTTTATTTATTTTTTTTTTTGCCACAAACACAACGACGACAATAAAATGAATATTTTGTGGGCAACAAGAAATCCGATTCGATTGAAAGAAAAAAACTACAAAATCTTTATGTAAATATGGACAATAACTAAGCACTCACCGATGTTAGGCGGCGTCGAATTAACACTTCTCCTATATGGTCCCAAAGACTGTTAACACAAAAAAAAATATTAAAAAACCACAAAAAAACAATAAGGAAAATAGCAATATTAAAGAAAATAAAACAAAAAAAAAAAATAGTGAAAACTCGACGCTGGATGCGCGGTTTCATTCAAGCATAAAAAAAAGCAAAAACCCATAACCAAAAAAAAGAAATATCTTTAGAAATATTTCCGCATAACTTCATTAGCATGTAGCCAAAATCATAATTATATGATTGTTAATTTTCTTTGCATTTCCCCAATTCGGTTTCCATCAAAAAGGGCAACCCAAAGAGAGAAATTATTATATATATTTATTGTATATGGGGAACCATTTTAGGGGCCCAACACATATCCGATTTCGCGTCTAAGCCATATTTGATTTCTTTAGCCTCAAAAAATGCAAAGAGAAATTGTAAACAACTTGCTGACTATATACGATATAACTATACAAAAAAAAAAAAAAGGAATGAAAATATATATAGATATATATACATATACATAACATTATGGAAAGCTATATTCTAGACTTAATTGTCCGGCACACAAAACCGATAATGAAATTTATGATTTAAATAGTTGATTTTGTTGTGTGCTGGCAATATACATATATTTGATTTTGGACTCGATTATATTTAAGCCAAATGGACTATGAGTTAAACCATATCATGCGAGCATAGGGCACCACCTATAAGAGATTATATGAAAGATATTATATACTATATACGACCTACCACAGTTCACCTAAAAAAACAAACCAAAAAAAAAAAACTTCTCTGTTGTGATCAGCGCTCGGCTTTCTGTGTTTATTGTTGTTATATAACGAAGGATGTAATGTTACTAGTACAAGCCACTCATATCACATCCGCAACTATGCTTACAAATATTACAAACTTTAAAGTTTTAATGTTAAAAATAAATGAAATGAGAAATGAGAAGAGTATGAGAAATATTGGATAAATGCGTTATGTTTTGCTCTAATCGAATGTTAAATTTAAAAAAAAATAACAAAGTTGTTGATAAAAGATCGCCATATAGCAGCTCCTCCACTCCACACATTGTACTTATGATCTACAGAATTAGTTAGAGCCAAACTGGGGTGATAGAAGCATTATACATATATATCTGTCTATAGATATATGTATTTACACTTTCAGCAAACGCAACCGTTCAACTAGATAAAGCCCAAATCGAAACTTAGGTGGAACTCTATATATATATATATATACATAACTGAAGAAGTCACATTTTTTTATCACAGATCTGATATCATTGCAATTGCAAAACTATTATTATAAATTATAAAAGAATATATATATGTATATTTATATTTATACTTGTGTGTGTTGAAATGCAGTTAGCTATTGATTTCAATGTATTATAAATTCAGACTTTATTTATGGTATACTTATACATATACATCGATATATATATACATACATATATACATCTATTTAGAACGAAAGAAAACAGAAAGAAACATATTATATATACATGTATTAAGTGTTATTGATGTTGACAATAAAAAAAAACCCATACGAAACAAGTTTTAAACTAAAACGAAACAAATGAGATATAGACAACCTTCTAATCCCCACAAAAAAATTAAAAAATCAAAAAAACCAAAAACACAAGCAGTTTGCTAAATTCCATAAATTGGGTATAATAAAAAAAAACACACACAGAATTAAGAAAACGCATAAATATATTTACGATGAAGCAATAATTATAACTTCTGATTCTGATTGTGTCTGCAGCTCGAAGATCGAGATATATATGTATATTCCGATTATAATGATTATTTTTGCTTGCTAATGTCTCAAATGTCTCATGTGTGTGTACTTGATGTAAAATTCATTCATTCGTACTGATGTTGATGATGATGATGATGATGCCGGTATAAAAATTAATCATAATTTACTAATGTTTAAATCGCAACTGATAAATAATAAAGAAATTCAAAAACTAAATGACAATAAAAGATATAAACATCAAATTTTGTATCTCATGTTTCTTGGGTGTCAGTTTTCTCTTAATTTTATTTGTTATTTATTGGTTGTTAACTTTAAGTTTTTTTTTACAATCCGTTTTAATTGTCCAATAATTGGTCTTTAGTATTCTGTTTACAGTTTTGTGGAATTGTGGAAAATTCTCCCACTAATTTAAATACTTCCTAAATGATTTTTGCACCCAAAGTTCAGTGAAGCTTGGACTGTTTCTTGTCAGTAAGTACTAGTAACTGTTTTAAAAAAAAAAAAACTGAAAAAAATATTGGTTACTGGATAATATGGTTTAGATAATATTTTATATAATGTACGATTTTTTAAGATTAAACAGGCCATAAATTTATAAAGGTACCTAATTATTTTTAGGACTATTTGGACTCTGTTAAGACTACCAAATTTTAATAATATTTTTTAAGTATTATTTGTATTAATTTTTAATAATATTCTTGATATTTATTTCAGTGCATAGTGCAACGGTAATCAGCATTTGGCAACGCCTTAAGCGGCCCTTGCAATGGCTACTGCTTTGGGTTGCGATTGCGACTCCAGCAGAGCGCAACAGGCGGAAACAAACTGGCCAAGTGACCAGCAAGTTGTACCCCGATCCCCCCCCTCCCCCCTCACTTTTTTTAGAGGGGGGTTTTTGGGATAAAGTGCGGCTTACCTTGCAATCGTCGTCATCGTTGTTGGACGTCTCGCTGCATCAAATTAGCGGTAAATTACAAGCTGCAATGCCTGTTGCACGTTGCATGTTGATCTGCTGCTGGTGTATGTACCTGTTGCTACTATTACTTTCTGCATACTCCAAGTGCAGTTTTACATTCCGTTGATTGCACACACAAATTTCAAGAGTTTGTTTCTTTCTTTCATTATTTTTCATCTTTTCTTTTATTTTTTTGTTGTTTATTTTTGCATAAACAGTTGCCATAATTAAAAGCACAAATCCATCAAAACAATTGCTCATCCAGCGAAGAGGAAAGTTTCCATATACGAGTATGGTATATACTCGTTCATATTTATTTTCTTTTATTGGAAAATTTCAATATTAAAATTAAGTTTTTACATCTTAAATCCTCCAACGAAAGCTTCTTAAAATTTGAATCTCAGCTTTAAGAAATTTATCAGTATTATTACTATTGTTTATTACTAAACAAAACTCTTTAAATTTGTGTTAGTGTTAAAAAGAGCCCACACTAAGGAAAAGGAAAGAGAAAGGTAGAAAAGTCTAGATAAAGATAGACATAAGCTTGGCTTTAAATAAGGTGTGCACGTGTGCGTTTTGTGGTTATAAACGTATGAAGTGGCCCGAAAAAAAAGACACAAAAATGTTTATGCGTCCGCCAGTGGCATGCACAGTGGTTAGAAAAGCTAATGGGGGTTTTAGAAACATTTTTAGCACTTTTGTTTTTATAGAAAGTTGAAAAAAATTAGTTTTTAAGGAGTAATAATAGGTTTTTTATAATTTGAAACCTTTGATGGTTTTCTTAATATGTTATATAAATTATGCGTAAATTTTAAAAGAAATTAATAAACTTGTTATTGCATAAGTCAAATATTGAATTTGGAAAATGTAATGATTTTTTCCCTTTTTTTTTAAAACCTAAAAGCACAAAAATGTATTTAATTCCAAAAATTAAGGGCCCTCCTCCTCGATTCTCATAAGTTACAGCTAAGTAACAGAGCAACAAGTAACATTAACCCCATTCAAAAAATTCGAAGTCATTCATTGAATAATAACTTTTTTATTTCTCTTTATTGTTTCTATTATTATTTATAGTAACTATCTACTTTGTTCCAATTTGTATTTTAAATAAAATATATTTAAAATTTCTTTTAGAAAAACCAACCCAATTTGTTACTTCTTTTCAACCCAAATCTTAAATTTTTGTTTGGTTTAATTTCCTACAATTATAAATTAACATTTTCCAAAGCTATGTAGTAACTGTAACTAATTCTTTTTCGAATTTTTTTCCAGGTCCAATCTCAGACAAATTTAGTTGAGACTTGTTTTGATTGTCGGGGAAATTCCTGTTCCGAAGTTGAAGTCTCAATCGGCATCTGAGCCACCTAGCCGCTGCACCTGAGCTTCAAAAAAACCAAAAGAAAAAAAAATGAACAATAATAATAATAACAGAAACCAGTTTGAGGCCTTGCCACATTCCTTGGCCGGCAGCGCTGCCCACTGTGCCCCACAAGTTCCACTGTGCCGCAAACAATTAACTTTGGCAACAAACGAGTATAGTACTGCAGCCGACCAACAACAACAACAATGCCAACAGCAATACCAACTAAAAGCAACAATAACAATAATAACATCAGCGTAATAAGCAAGTGCCGACGTCAACAGAGACTGTGGCAGAGGCAGAGCCAGCAGCAGCAGCAGCAGCAACAGCGACTGAGACAGCGGCTGCGCCTGCGCACGTAAACAAATTCTCAAGCGGCGCATATTTTTGTTGTCATACCTTGACTTTTTGGGGTATTTTTGTTTAAGGGGAGGGTAAGGTATTAAATTTTTTTTTTTTCCATTTTTTTTTTTTTTTTAAATTGAATGCATAATATCTGAAGAATATTGTGTCAAAATTTCAAGTCAATTAAAGCAAAATTGACGAAGTTATTAGTTATTGACGAAGTTGCTTGCAAACGTTTTACACTGGATTTTGTTTTGTTTAAAACTTTAAAGCGTTATTCCCACAACTCACGTTTTCAAAGTCGGTGCCCCTCATAACTTCAAAACTACTGCACCGATCCTTTTGAAATTTTAAACACTATTTCTGTACATATTTTACGAGGTAACGCTGTCGAGTTTTTTTTTTTTTCGTTCATAGTTTTGATTTCGCAATGACAAATTAACCTATTTTTTCCCAAAAAATTGAGTTTTTCACTTCAAAGTCTTCGAAAAAATTTAAAAATTGCAATTTTCAAAAAACCTTTACAGCGTTACCTGGGGCGAACTATTATCTAACGAATGAATTTTCATTTTTTGATTACAAATGATCCAGCACCGAGTTATGAGGGGCACCGCAATTCAACTTTTTTTGGCGACACGTCCGGACAACTGCTACCATTGCCATATTTTTAAATATTTTTTTGTAAAAATTTTATTAAACATTCTTCTAATGTCATACTTTAATATACCGTTGGTTGAATAAATAAATTTTAACTGTGTCGTCAGGAAAAAAATCACAAAAACATGGCTTTTTTCGCATGATTTGACCTTACCCTCCCCTTAAGGAAAGCTTTTGCTTTTTATGTTTATTTATTTAAAATTTTTCTGGAATTTATAGAAGTTTTGTAATATATTGTGGCAATTATTTAATGGCAATAACTAAGCTATTTAAATAAGAGGTGCTTTTTGGTGTTTTTGGTTTAAGTATGAACCTAAGTATTCATATTTAATTATTATTAAGTGAAAAAATAATGGAAAATTAATACTATTGTTTTTTTTTTTAATTCAAAAATGTATTTAATTGAAAAGCCAAGATTAGCAAATGATTACCATTATTTTTCCATTATTATTTCCACAACAACAGGTGTTTACAGGGTATTTATGTCTTCGTTGTTGATTTTCTAACCTTTCTTGTTTTTGTTTCAGGTAATTTTCTGTGGCTGCTGCCGCTGCTGCTGCTTTTTTGTGAGTTTCTTGAAAGCAAAAATTAAAAAACCCCACAGCTGAGTGAATGAACCAGTCGAACTGCGTCAGAATGAGACAGAGCTAGGTGGAGCAGAAGAAGTAAGTAAAATAAAAATAAGAAAAAAAATAACAATCCCTGGCGAAACACGCCAACCCAGCGCGACTTTGTTGCTGCGGTTTTCAGTTGCCAGCGCGATTTTGAATGAGTTGTACGCGCGGAAAGATATTTTTTCGAAAAAAAATATTTAGAAACCTCCCGAAAAAATACAACAAACAAATAAAGTTAAAAACCGCGATTTCGATGCGTGCGTGTGCAATAAAAATAATAATAAACCAAAACCCATAGGAAAATCTTCACAAAAAGTGAAAAACTGTTTACTGTTTGGTTGATTTTTTGTTTTATTTTTCAATGTGTTTTGTTGCATTTGCCTTTGCCGCCAAATGAAATTCAAAATTGATGTGCAATAAGCGGCGAATGCAGGCCAACTAAGATACCAACAACAACAACAACAACAGTTTTTGTAATAACAACTACAAATACTGGTAAGGCGCCGCTTCCAATATTTCCAAACAAATACAACAAAAAAAATTTAAAAGAAATACCTGGGCCAATACCAGGTTCAAGTGTAACCAGTTTCCAGATTCCAAACGAAAAAAAACAAAAAAAAGCCGCAGGCGCTCTCTGCCCAATATTTCAAGTTCCCCACTTTTCGAGAATTTCTGGAAAAAAAAAAAAACACTGATTATTCAAATGTAAATCTTGTTCTTAAAAGCAAAAGAAATTCTCTTAAAAATCTACACAAAAAAAGAAGTACTTCCACTTGGAGGCACAACTTGACCTACTAAAAGTTCACAAAAATATTGAGCGATTTTATTTTTAAAAATAAGATAATAGACCTACATTTTAATGAGAAGGATTCCAAAAATTAATATTGTTAAACTTTGTATATTTATTTTTAAAAATTATTATGTTTATTTTGTATACCATTATTTCCTGTTGCATAAATATATGAAAGACATTTCCTGGTCGCATTCCTTTCAACTAACGCCATCTAGTGGTCACATTCCTAGCTCACCTGTCACTCACCTGGCTTTGTTTTTTGTTCCTTTATTTGTTTGTTTGTCATGCCTCATATTTCATATGTTTTTTTGTTAAAATTTTAGAGTATATCAGGGTCTATACATAATTTTGTTTGGCTTTTGGTTTTTGTCGCATTCTTTTGCCGGTTCTGAGACGGCTTTTTGCGGATTCGTGTTTATCATTATTATGATTATTGTATATTTTTCTGGTTTTTTTCTGCTTCTTTGGTTGTTGTGTTTGTTGTTACTTTGGCCAAAGCTTTTAACATTTAGTCGGCATCATCTTCGGCTTAAATGTCAAGCTCGTGTGGCTGCTTACAGGTTTTCCTCCTCAACGCAGTTCTTTTTTTGATTGTGGTTAGAGTTTATTTTTTTATTAGAGGCACTTGAAGAAAAGGAACTATAAATTATATATAAATTGTAATAATTCTATTAAAAATTAGACTGATTTAGTAGAAATCAGAATAGTTTCATAAATTTAGAATCAATTATAATCGATATAAATGGTTAAAATTAAAAATTGATGTATGTATTGTATGTATACAGGTGAAACAATAGGTGAAAAATATTTTATAATCCCTATTATTCCAATACTAATAAATTTGTTCTTCTTCCCGTGCAGAAATCTACATGCGGTCCTCTAACTGTAAAGCACTTGGTCAGCAGCAGCAGCAACAAGTGGAACGCACAGCAACAACAGCAGCAGCAGTATTAGAGGCAGCAGCAATATCGTCAGGCGTAACTGTTGCATAAACAACAGACGACAGATATAGAGAGAACCAGATACTTTGGGGATACAGGTGGCGATAAAGATACCGAAATCTGATATATAAATGCTCGTAGAACGATGGCAACAGCAACAGTAACAGCAACAGGTAGTGCCACAAGCAATATCGCTCGACCGATGCGCGGTATTTCCATAATCATTGAATCTGCAACAGCAACATCAGAAACAGCTGCAACAACAACAACACCAACACTACCAACTATAAGCAACAGCAATGCTGAAATGTCGCTCAAGTCTCAGGCTGGCATGTTGCTGGCATTTGGCGACAGCAACAGTAACACCAATAGCAATACAACCAAAGATAATTTGGCAACTAGTTGCAACATCGAATCGCCAAGAGCAACATCAGTAGCAGCGACAGCAACAGCCACAGCATCACCAGCAACTAAAATCTATCCTCAGTTGTTGCTACGGATCGGTCAGTCAAATGATAATGGAGAAAATGCAACAGCAACTGCAACAACAGAAGCAGCATCAGCATCAGCATCTGCAGCAGTAGCAGTAGCAACTACAACACAAGCCACACCAGCAGCAGCAACAACTATTATCAGCTGCAATGTATTACCAGCTGACTCTGTTGATGTTGCAGCCGAGAGAGAAATTTCCAGCAGCGACATTGCAGTTGCAGCATCGACGGCAGCAACATCGCCGGATCACACGGTCAAAATTCAAATCGAGAGCCAAAACCAAAGTCATCCTCGGAATCTTGGCAAGCAGATAAGTGTCGTCAAGTTGAATGACTCCGAGGCAATGATTTACCAGCACCAGCAACATCAGGAGCAGCAGCAGCAACAACAACACCATGAGGATGAACAACAGCATCAGCAACAACATAATAGTGCCGTGCAACAGCAACATTTATGCTTTTTGGTATCCAGCGGGCAATATTCGCCCTGTGAGACACTGGATAGTGGCACTGGCTCCGATCTGGAGAGCGTCAAGTCCCCAGAATCGGGCAGTCAAGTGCCGAAATTGGAGTTGCATTTGAAAAGCACACGACTGAAGGTTGTCGATCAGTCGGAAAAATCGCCATCGAGAGCATATAGTCTTACCGATAGCGAAGAATTGCAGGAATACGAGAGCAGCAGTTCGTCCCTCAGTTGCGATTCGTTGCATTCCACAAATTCGAATAATAATACTCATCAGGAAATCCCCGAAATTCAAGAGATTCAAGAAATTCGCGACACAATTGCCACCAAAATCGATGGAAGACCTTTGCAATACGAGGCGGATAGATATTATAATTTCCATGTGAATGAACATGATAATTTCCGTAGTTTTGGTTCATCGAGTTCATCGGCTTCATCATCGCCGGAATATGAGTCATCTGGTGGCTTTCCGGATGTGCAGGATACGCAGCAGGATGCCTTTGCCGGCTACGGAGGAAAAGCGCCGGGAAACTCGACTATACGTTCTGCCAAGGGAACGGTGAGGGGCGTCAAGAATCGTGTGCGCAATGGAGTAGCCACCTTCTTGCAACTGCAACAGCCCAATGTCAAGGTGAGTCTTAAACAAATAAGAGATTTAAGAACATATATCTTCCAAGAGAAGTTCTAAAAAAAAATCAAATCATTTTTCTTCAGTTTTTCCAACCGTTCTGATTAAATGATAAAAATCTATTAACTATTTCATAATCAAATTAAAATATAATTATCTCAATGTCAAGGTAATTAACAAAAACATTGAAAGTGTTTAAAAAGAAACTTTAATGACCAATTTTAAAGACATATTTGACCTAAAAATTATCAACAAAATATTCCTCTTTAAAACCTTAAAAAAAGATGCGTGTAAAATAGTGATTTCCAAATGACTTTCAAATTATCTAATTCGTTAAGTATAGTAATTAAAAGGCTTTTGAAAAAATGCAAGACGCTTGTTAAAAAATCAAGTAATTAAAAAATGTAAACAAAGGTTTGCAAGCCTTTATAGGTATAAAGAAATGCAAGATATTTTTTCAAAGGAATAAAGTAATTAAAACCTAGAAACAGCGACCTACAAACTTATTATAAATCATAAAAATGATCAACCAAGTTTCTTGTTAAAAACTGCAATGTCTTTAAACTTATTTTCAATATTCATTTCTATCTTGGCATATTTTTAACATTTAACTTTTTAAAATGCAAATGAACATGGGGATTGTCTATTTGTTTTATTCGAGAGTGGCAGATGATTCACATAAATACTCATTCACTGGCATGTGGGTGTTATTCATTGAGAAAGTTTTTTCATTTTCGTTATGGATTTCTTTTTTTTATTGTGAATGTTGCATTTTTTTTTACTTTTGTTTAACTTTTGTCTTTCGCGTGGGCCAGACTTTAGGTCGCTGACTTACAGATACAGATACATCTTCACAAAAAAATCTCCAAGCTACAAGATGCACTTTTTTGAGATGCACTCTGTCTGGGATTATGTAATTGTTTGTTTTGTCGGCGTGAAAGTAAATTCAAAATATGACTCGTGAAATTTTTGTAGACCAATAAATATTTGTTGTTTATTACATTAATATTTTTTTGTAAACAAAAAATTTCTTTTTCGGCCCAAAACACAATTAACACCTGTCTTGGTAAGTGGCTTAATATGTCACATGCGCCCCATGCGTCTTAGGGCCACCTCGGTCTTTAAATGGGCAACGCCAGATCCGTGTATATATACATATAGAAACTATATAGAAAGAGAGATATTCGAGAAAGTTGACGGAAGTACAGAAATAGTCAGATAGTTGGATAGATAAGTTAGATAAATGCCGGCTTAAATGGTCCGCTACTTGACTAATTGCTAAGTGTCTTTATTTCTCTATGTCTCTATGTTTATTTAACTTTTGATTTCTATTTTTGGCTTGGCTTGGCTTTCTTTTTGGGAAAGTTCTTTTCAACAAAAACAAAATAATATAAATAACTATATGTACTTGTACAAAAAATATTTAAAAATATTTAGAAAGATTAAACAAGAAACCCTGACCCATATCAAGAGCCTCGAATAATTTTTCATGATTGATTTTTGCTCAGTCATCTATATCTTTCCATATATCTTTCAGTCTCTAGGCCTGTCTTCGCTTAGTGTTACATATTTTTGTACGCCTTTTTTTTTTTGTTTTTATGTTACTTGTATTTTTGGTTTCGGCTTTATGAAATCAATTTTTACACCGTTGGGCGGTATCGAATTATCTTTGGCGGATTGGGAAATAATATAGTGACAACTATCCAATAGTCGTATCAAATTTTACTTGATTCAGGGTAATTTGAACGGTTTTAGGTTTTGTTTACTATTGAATTTCAAGCTGCAGTTTAGTTTATCCACCAACTTAGTTTATTTTTTTCCTAATATTCCAATCTTCAATAATCTGTTTTTCAACATTTTTCCCCCAAAAATCTCTTACAATCTTTAATCTCCTAACTTTTAATGGCTTTCATCTCTTTGCTCTCTAAAATCTCCTATACAATTGTCTAAAATTTTCCTTTTTTATTTCCCAACTCTCAATGACTTTTTAAATTGAAATATCACTAATCTCTATTTTTAATTTGCAACATTAATGGCGAAGCTTTATTTTAAAATGGTTTTCCCAGCCATTTTATGTTTGTCATTTGTGACTTGAAATTATTTCTTTGTTTCTTGACTTTTTTTTTGTTAGTCAAACAATTAAAAAAAGGTAATAATATTTTTAGATTTC
This sequence comes from Drosophila malerkotliana malerkotliana, assembly GCA_018153235.1. Classification (NCBI taxonomy): domain Eukaryota; kingdom Metazoa; phylum Arthropoda; class Insecta; order Diptera; family Drosophilidae; genus Drosophila; species Drosophila malerkotliana. The sequence continues at coordinate 5,702,367 of JAECXV010000058.1, read as the reverse complement.
TTGAGGAAAATGTTTTTTAAAGTTGACTGAGTTTTTTTTTGGTAAATTTAAGTGGGCTTGTCATCAGACCATTACACACCGATAAACTTTCATTTTCTTGGCCCCTATTAGTGTTCAAACTTTAAAGTATAGACTAACACGAATACATACAGATATATACTATGCTATTTTAATTTTTTTGTTGTGCATTTGTATTTAAAGTCAAATTAGCTAAATGATATTTTAATGACACCACTCGAAGCCAGTTTGAAAGACTCGTCTCTGAAACAAAAGACCCGAAAAGGAATCGATGTCTGTGGTCCATAAAATATAATTTTATCTTGTCTACTCTATATATATTCGATATCTGTAGTTGTTGTTTCTTTATTGCATAATTAACGCATTAGTCGCTCTTTATTATTATAATTTGAATGTGTGTTTCTTGAAAAATTATGCAAGCTGAAAATAATTTTGTTTGGTATCTTTCGTTTTTTTGCCAATAATTATATATTGATTTTCGGTTTCAAGGTTGACGTTTTTTTCGCATTTTTTTCTTAGCTAATTTGACTAAGAAAAATCACAGCAAATAAAAAACGTGAATGAGTCGCCCAAGAAGTTGACATTTCAGTTTGATGAGTTTTGATTGAATGGTGAATGAATAATGAATGAATACTCATCATGGGGTCATCGCAGATGATTGAAAGGAAGCCAATGTCTGCGTTTTTTTTTTTGTCTGACAGTTGAATTTTAATTAAATTTGCAAAAGGGTTGCCGAAATCTCTGAATTGCATTTTAAATCAAAAGTTGACCTTTAAAAGTTGCGGGGATTTGTGTTAAAAAGTTGGGAAATGGGCTTTAAAGCCTATTAGTTCCTCCAAACCTTATATACATATAAAGATCTAAACCTATTTTATTAAATTGGGAAAACTTCAAAGACCAATAATTGAAGTTTAATAGTTTAATTATATCCTGAAACTTATCTTATTTGTTACGTCTTCATTTTTTAAGTTGTTTTCTTCTTAAAACCTTACTAAGAAATTCAAGCAAATAAAATCACCTAATATGTTATATTTTTCTCAAATTTTCTCCTTCAAAAACCCTTTATATTTATACTCTTTTGAGACACGCTGGAAAAAAAGTCCCCCAACGAAAGTGAAAATGAAAACGAAAATTTACGTGACCGGCCTGCAGATTTATGGAATTTTTTTCCTCCAAGTCTTCAAGCTCCTGTGTCTGTGCATTGTTTCATGAGCGGTAATGCCAGCAAACAAAAAACGAGAGTACAATAAATAAAAAGTACACACATTTCTGGGCAAACAATTAAGCAACAAAAAATACGAGAGAAAAAACAGAGACTACAAGATTGAGATATTCAAGGGGCGTTAGCTGCATTTTAATTTCAATTTGCATTCAGGGCCAAAAGAAAGCCGCGAGAGCCGCGACGGCTCTGAAATGGACTTATTAAAATATCCAATTATTGCCAAATTGAAGCTCGTTCAGGGCAAACTCTGAAAAAAAAAAAAAAAAAGCTAAAAAAAATAAAACCAAGAAACCAAACAAAACGAAAGTGAAATGTTTCCACCAATCGACGCTCCACGAACGTGTGTGAATTTATGCAAAAAGTTGGGGATATCGGGTGGATCGGTTAATATATATATGTTCGCACACACCTGAGTGTGTGTATAGTTGGGGTGTGAGAACCCACTTGCAGACAGACCTTGGAGCTACCCTAGCCACAAAAAACAATGTAAAAAAATGAAAGAAAAACAAAATAAGTGCCAACAATCGCTTTTTCAAAAATTGATGAAAGTTTGAGCCCCAAGAGCATATAGTACAGTGCGTTTTAGCAGTATAACTAGTATTTGTTGAATTTTGAAAATTTTCTTCAGAAATCTTTAAGATAAGATTGCCGTTCAATTAAAAATAAATTAAAATTTTGATCCCAAATCCTAAAGTAATTCAACTTTTTTTAGTTTGTTTAGGCCTTTATTTCTGAGTTTCTGAACAAGATTTTCGATGTAAGCCCAAAAAAAACAAAAAATTTTGGCCAAAAATATATTCCCATGATTATGCGGCTCTGCCCTTAAAATAAAAAAGAAATATGCAAGAAAAGCAGAAAAAAAGAGCCGATCGATCGGAATCGAAAAACGCACTTTCTGTGTCCGTCTGGAAACAAAAGTTTACGTAACTTTATCGAATCGCCAGTGTGACGTATTAATTGAGTTTTTCTCAGCTGTTTTTTTTTTTTGGTTTTTATATATTTTTGGTTGAACAACTTTTAGCTCCTTTTGGATGGCCAAACAGATCAAAAGTTAGCGATTGCCAATCCAAAAAATTCAAAAAAAATCCGAAAAAAAGAAATATCCCCACCTTAGCAAGTGACCTGCTTTCTCTTCTCGAACCTCTCAAGAAATTGTTGAAGATCTTTCTCAGATTTTTTTTCGGATGCTTAAAAATATATATAAAAAAAAACTCTTTTTTCAAAGGTTCTGTTTGTATGTCACTTTGGCCTAAGAGGTTAACAGTTCAAAGCCATGAGTGGCTTCATCTTTATATTCATATATGTATTCATTTTTCTTGATGGCTTTGAACTTTCATGAGACGACAAATGAGCCGCATTTAGTTGACGCTTAATGGCAATTATTAATGTACCAGTTTACCAGCTTTACATTTGTTTACCGACGTTATGTTTGGTTATTATATGCCATATATTAAATAACCAGCCATCCAGCCAACCACCCGAGGCGATGCTGCAGCTTCAATCTTGCCACCTGCAACCAGCAACCTGCCACCTGTAAGCCCAAAACCAAAAAAAGACTGAAAACCAAAACTGAAATTGCCTTGAGAGCTTATGCAAGTGCAATGAGCCGCGAGAGGCTGGAAGTATTTCTTTTTTACGTCGGTGAAGTGTTGAATACTCTATAGAAATTATTTGGCTTTACATAAAATAGGGATTTCTAGGAAGATATTTAAGATATTGTCTTGTATTTATTTGGGAACTATAATACCATATTTTACTGAGTTATTTTATAACTAAATTTAAAACTTAATTTTGTTATTATCATTACTTGTGAAAAACTCCTAAAAATGTCATTAATCAACAGCTTTATTTTTTTAACTTGCTTATAAGTTGCAATGCAATATCCTTAAAATCATCAAATTCAATAGCGTCATAAAAATAGTATTAATTGATTTTTAAATTAAAATTGATGAGGTTATTAATTAGGATGCTTGTTAGTTTTTCCTTTTTCTTTCACTAAGAAAATAACTGAAGCCAAGTTTCGGTTTCAAACTCATAAATCTCTATAAGCAATGTCCTGCTCTATTAATTTATGTTTGTGATACTATTAAATCATTGGAAATTTCGACAGAGACTGGAGGGGAAAACTAGTCTATGAGGAGGCTGACTATGGAATATCATATGTATTGCAAATATCGAGTGATTCAAAAAGATCGAGTATCCAACATCGGATATAGCGATACAATTTTTTTTATTTCACTTCACTTTTTTTCAGGTTAATCAGGCTGACTAACGGAAGAGATCCCCCCTTTCTATCTATCTGTTTTTCTGTTTTTTTTTTAACAAACTAGTCCATCGATGTGGAAATTGTGGAAAATATTTTCACTTTGAACGATGCGGTTTGGACATTCATTTACCATTTACACAAATTAGCAATTCGTAATTTTCAATTTGATTTGGATGCGATATTTTGCGTGTTATTTTTATCGTTTTTTAATCGCTTTTTTATCGATTTTTTGCATGTCTGTTGTGGATCAATGAACAGGCTTTGTAGAACCAGTTACAGAAAGAGAACTCTCTGTGTATAATGTTGCCTGATTTAAGAAAAGAAAATAATTGATTGTTAATTGGTTTGGCAAAAAATGAAAAAAAAAAATACATAAAAAATAATATGCCGAGACCGAGTTTCATTTAACAAGTAACTGGCTTTGTCGAAATTGTTAGCCTGCTAATTGCCGGCAATTTGTGGCCACAAAATATTTCACTGTGTGACTCAAGAGTTTTTTTTTTGTCCCCCCCTTCCCCATTTTGTTAATTATTTTATCAAGGTTTTACATATCTCGTTTAAGGTTAAAACAAAGGCGGTTTGGGCCAGGGTTTAGGCCAACAAATGGTGTTGGCTGAAGATGCCCTCAATTTATTAGCCATGCTACAAAGTTGGCCTAATTTTAAGATTTCTAAAGGTGTATTTCAAGGGGGAAATATTCTTAAAATATTTTAACTTATTCTTATTTTTTCTTTCTTATGTTTGTTTTAGAACTATTTGGAAAAAGATATGGGAAAAGTAGTTTTGTATACAACCAGTATGGGAATTATCCGAGACACTTATGCCAAGTGTGCCAATGTCAAGCAGATACTGCGAACTCTGCTAATTAAATTCGAAGAAAGAGACGTTTTTATGAGTGTAGAATATCAACAGGAAATGAGGGAAAGAATGCACGATGAGACCATTAGAGTGCCCCAACTCTTTGTCGAGGGTCAGCATTTGGGGGTAAGTATTTAAAAATAATAAAAATATATATTTTTCTAATCATTTTATATTTTCTTACAGGATGCCGATGTTGTGGAGCGGTTGAATGAAAGTGGAGAATTGCGACAGCTGCTGAAGCCTTATAAGGTGAGTTTGGTAAATGATTGATACTCGGTACTTTTAGTTGAGATTTTTCACAATTTTAAGTCACTTCTAAAAGTGTTTCCTATTAAAAGAGCCTTACAAAAAGAATTACCTACGATTTTATAAAAAGTATCATAGAGAATCCTTTAAAGCATACATATCTCAGAATTCCAAAAATTCTAATTTAAAAAAATCGATTTTTCTAGTCAATTGCCACGGCGTATACGTGCCAGACCTGCGGAGGATATAGACTACTGCCGTGTCCTTCCTGCAGCGGATCAAAGAAGTCAGTGCATCGGAATCATTTTACGGCGGAATTTGTGGCCCTCAAGTGCATGAATTGCGATGAAGTTGGCCTCGTCAAATGCCCGAATTGCTGAGGGCTAGTCTACAAAAACAAAAAACCAGAAAAAAACCATAGTCCCTCAGTGTCTTCCACGAAAAACCCCAACCTCACCATATAATATTTGTACTTGTAGTGTGTGTTTTTTTTTTAATATCTATATTGAAATGATTTTTTTTTGTGCGCAATTTTTGTAGTCGCTATTTAACAGTTGTGATATTTGAGAGCAGTTTTTGGGCCGGAAGTGGAGGCCCGTAGAAGTGCAACGAAACGGAAATGAAATGGAATGGAACAGAAGTTACCATAAGAACGAAATATAACAGACACAAAAAAAAAATAAATAAAACTATATTATTATGTGAATCCAAGAGATATCCAATAAAAACTATGAATAATTAACTCATGTTTTAAGTTTTTTGATAGTATACTTTTGGGTGAAAGCTTTTGAGGAATTGGCCTTAAAAAAAATTTTTGTAGCTATGTTTTGGGAGGTTTTCTTGTAAAAAGTAAAAGGATTCGTATTATGAATGTTTCTTGGAAATATTTTGAAAATATTTTTTATTTTGTAAATCTGTTTTATGATTTTCGAACTTAGTAGTCTTTTGTTTTTGAAAAATTAAGTGTAAACCATAAATCTAGATCAAGTATTCCTTGCTGTTTAAATCCAATCGTATTCCTTACTTCAGCAGGCATTTGGGTCAGTGTCGTTTTAGTATTCGTTCGGTCCGTAGTGAGTTCGTTGTGTGGCTTCTGTCCTCTATTTCTCGTCAAAAAAAAATCTATAGAAAAAAAATTATAGAGAAATTTGACTGATAAACTGAAAAACGAAATAAAATTTCGATCGGGCAGTAAAAGCTAAAAGCTCCTTAGTGACTACGCCATATACGCCAAATAGCATAACGAATCTCTACTTTTAAAATTTTGTCATCGTGTCAATAATTGTCAAGCCGGCAAATATATATATAATTCTTTTTCTATATATATATTTTAAAAAAATCTCCCTCACGAGTAGTTGATAGATTTAAGTCCCACGAATTCTGATTAGTAGAGAACTCAAGCCCCGACTCTATTTTCAACTCAGCCCCGATGGACGCGTCGGGGCTTGAGTTGTACTACCGTCAGCAACTCCAGGTAGAAATTACAAATCACGATGTGCAACAACAGGCAGTACAACAGCATCAACAACAATTACAACCACAAGAACAACAAGAGCTACTAGAAGAACAACGACGACAATATCACGAAGTATCACAACAATATCAAGTGAGTATTGAACAAGAAATGCCAGGATTACATGACCCCATGGATGGTGGGCCAACTGATCCGGAGAAATGCTGCTGGATATGTTTTGCCACCGAGGAGGATAATCGCCAGGCTGAATGGGTCAAGCCGTGCCAGTGCCGTGGCTCTACCAAATGGGTCCATCAAAGTTGCCTCTATCGCTGGATTGACGAGAAGCAGATGGGCAATCATCGCCGATCAGTCATGTGTCAGCAGTGCCAGACGGAGTATATCATTGTGTTTCCGGAAGTCGGACTCCTTGCCGGAGCGCTCGAGCGGATCGATTTGACGGTGAGAAAGACCAGTCCTTATCTGGCAGCGGGCATATTCACGGGCTCAGCTTACTGGACCGCCATTACTTATGGAGCGATTACTGTAGTGCAGGTGAGTACAGTACCATCCATTAAAAATATTTATTTATAATTATAATATATAATCTTATGGCCTTAGGTCATGGGCCAAAAACGCGGCATGGAACTCATGGAGTATGGTGATCCTTTCATGTTGCTTGTGGGTCTGCCCTTTATCCCAGTGGCCCTTGTTCTCTTCCGATTCATTCGCTGGCAGGATGCTGCCCTGCGTATCCTGCGCAGTCGCTACAATATACTTCACAAGTTGCCATTCTTCAAATGGATCGTTGAGCCGGATCAGTCGCGTCAAGGATCGGGCGCTAGCAACCTCAGTCTGCCGCCACTGCCCCCTACTCCGGCCGTATCCGAGCCACTATACATCTCGAGATTGTTTTGCGGGGCCGTACTGCTGCCCACATTTGCTACCATGACTGGAAATTTATTCTTCAATGTAGGGAATAACTCAACACCTGAATGTAAGATACTAAATATATATCATTGTTTTCAGAGCCTACAGGATCCCCTTTACCGCACTTTGGTCGGAGGAATAGCTTTCATCGGATTTAAGGGTCTTCTGAAGATCTATCTACGCCAAAAGCTCTACATTCGCCGTCGTCGTCGCCGCATCGTCGACTATACCGACGAGAATGTAAGAATCTATATGGGCGGCGAAGTACGAGAGGCTCCGCCAGTTCAGGACCCACGTGCCAATCCAAACCCGAATCGTGCCAATCCCAGGCAGAATGCTGGCCATGACCAAGACCCAGATGGATATGCCATTTCCGATTCCAGTTCATTGAACTCATTCGACGGCGATAGTCTCACCACATCCGAAGCCGACGAGGATATCGAGGCCGATAATGGCGAGATCGGTATTAACCAAAATCAACACGTCGACTACAGGATGCACTATTTGAATGCCGAAGTTAATTTCTATTCGGTGCACTTCCCTCCACAACAGATATTGGGGGGGGAGATGGATATGGATCTAGACTAGTAACTGGACTAGCAGACTTGGTTAAGCAACTCGCCTGGTATAAGCACTGTAAAATTTTCAAGTGGATCATCTTCAATTGGATAGGAGACCTTTAATTTGTATTTTTGGAGCTGTATTACTGAGGGAGATATATAGAATTGCCGCGAGAATCAAGACGAGGCAAAGCACAGCACCAGCCAAAGATTTAATGTGAAACTAAATTATAATGCGATGCTTTAAAAATTGATAACTATATAAAGCGCCAGGCAATTGCTTTTGTTTACGTAATTATTTTTTAATTAGGGGTTTCCATATTTTGGGGTATGGTTATAGGTTTATTACTGTGACCAGAATCTAAAATGGTACTTTGGTTGTGCCTAAAACGGGTTGGAATTCCTTGATTTCAGTTTATTCCTTCAAAAGAAATTATTAATTTAAAAAGTATAATACTCTAAATAATTTAGAACATAAATTTTTATTCCAACATCGAATTAAATAGATTATAATTAACAAAATTCTTTGCTTATTTGGCCTTATTATTAGCGTTCATGAGACTTCAGCGCTTTTGTATAAAACAAAGGCCTGGGACATTGCCTATTTTCTACCGGCTTCATAACTTTATCATAGCAACAAATATAATGGTTCCCAATTCTATTCGGAATAAACTTTAAATCCTCCATAAAGCTCTCGGCATGATACATCAGTCGATGAAGAAATCGCTTGAAAGTCTCGTAGGTCAATTCCCGGTAGCGGCAACATTCATTGTCGTGATGATGAGCCACTCCCAGGCAGTATACCCAGAAGCGTTCTTCAACTTTAATGGTGTTGTAGGCCTCCATAAGTTCCTTTATGGCATTAATGTGGGTGGGAATCACTTGGCATTGGTTATAGATCCTTGCCTGACAGTACTTATTGGCCAACCACAAATAACGAAGGACCTAAAAGTATTAAAAATGAAAATATTTTGTAGGACATTTAAAAGATTTGTAAAAAAATGGGGGGAAGAAGTGCTAGGGTCTAGCTAGGCTTGCGTACCAACATAAAAAGTATTAAAGCATATTTTTAGGCTTTTTAATAAACATTTTCTTTACAAATAAACGTTTAAGTAAAGCAACAAATTTTAGGATTAATTTGAAGTAATATTTAAAAAGTTTCTAATAGACATTTTTAAAGATTTAGTAATTTAAGAATTTTAAAAATATAACATAAAAAATTATTATGACTATGATAAATGCAACTAATTTTTGAACCCTTTCTATTACAATAAAATTAATTTAAATCTAAAAAAAAAACATTCAAAGGTACATATGAAATTATTAATTCAGAAATAATAAAAATATTGCCCCACATACCCTTTCATCTTTCATAATCTCCCTGATAATAATGTTCTCTTTGCGATTGGTTAAAGACAACCTCAACCAAGGACTAATGTGTTCAAATCGCACACTTCTCATGACAAAGGCTGTATCCTTCTTTCGCTCCTCCCAGCTGTATTCCAGCCACAAAACTGCTGAGAAAAAAACCTCATCCTCGCTGTTCACACAAATGGTGTCCTGGGCGAGCAGGAAGGCCACCTCATTGGCGTTGAACTCCAAAAACTCGTGGGAAGCCACCAACGGCAAAAATGACTTTCTTATCCTAACCAACATCATGGACATCACGTCTTCGCAGTTTTGGGCTCTGGCCAATAAGTAAATATAAAAGGCATTTTGTTCCCATATGCCGGCATCGCCGCTCAAAGAAAATGTCGACCAATATTGTTGCTCCAAGAAGTCGATTCCCAAAAATTTTGCTGCGTTGAAATATTCTATTAGATGGTCATTGATCTCAATGGTCACATCTTCGGATATCATCCAATTGTAGAGATGTATCAAAAATTCCATCCTCATTTGTATATCCGCAAATTGCAATAAATTGCCCCGACAATCTCCGAAATTCTTTGCAAAACAGGTGAAAATATAACGATCCACCAGTATAATTTTGGAATCGACTTTAAGCTCAAGGTCGTCGTACCACAAGTTCTTCACAGACTCCACAAGAAGTTCTGCTGGTGCTGCAGAAATATATTAAAAATTGGTAATAAATCGAGTACTGGGTATTAAAAATACATTCTTATACATTATAAAAAAATGGATATTTATCCTCATTGTACTCACAAAGTGCTCTTCCCATCCGTTGCATTAGCTGCACAGCCCTACATATCTCCAAATTTTCGTCTTTACGCTTCCAAATTATTTCGTAGTCATGGTAAGTCAATTTGCCTTTTAAATTTGGATATAGCTCATACGGTGAGGATGAAACAGTCATCTCCTTGTCTTTAGTTGTCTCTGATTTCTTTTCTTTTTTTATGTTTAGAATTTTAGGTTTAGAGCTGGGAAGCTGTTTCTTATATTCTTCCATATCGAATGCCTTGCACGTGGGGAGATTTAGACGCTCTCGCGATATAAAAACTGTATCGTTGAACCAATCATTCAATTCTTTACCGAACGATTTAATTTCGGGTATCGGCACACAAGGCGATTTATATCGCAAACTACGATCCATAATTGACTGTTTTGAGGTATGGGATAATGGCGTAAAGCCAGGATCGGCTTCTTTTACCAAAGCATCGGTCACTGACTTCGGCACTATATTGTTATCAATGTAATGCTGCCAAAACCACTTTGGTGTAAGCAAGGCATCGGGATTTCCTAAAGGCTTTTTTCACCGGTATTATTGGACTTCTTGGGTAAAACATTTGCACTCACCTTTAACTTGGACTGCGCGTCCATGATGTAACACTATACTATTTGTTAAAATGTATTATTAAAAATTATAAAATTTTTCTCCCAAAGAAAACACGAATCGAATTCGAGCCGAAATACAAATAGACTTTCCTCAGTCTTAAATTTTGCTTTGAAGCTTTAAAAGCAATTTCAAGGGTCACTATGATTTGAATTTCTTTTTGAATTTATAAACTCACAAAATCCAAAATTTCTTCAAGACTTTATTGACCAGAATATAGTTCTTCCTAAATCATCATCAAAACCTTGGGAAAAATAAACTTTATAAAATTTCTAAAATTTGTTTGCTATTTTAGTGATGTTAGCCCTTAAAAAATTTTCATAAAAGGGTCATATTTTTATTTCCCAGATTTCCATTAAGATTAATAATACTCAAGTTTCTAAAAACCAGACAAGGTATAAAATGTATAAATCTAGCGAGAATTGCCCAAGTTATGGGCCTTTGCAACAATATATTTAAGTACAAAATTCTTTTTTTTCGCCACTTTCACCTAGGGTCACTTTTTTTTTGTACTGAATCCTAGAAGGCCTTGATTTATACATTGACTGGTGAATATGTCAGTCGAACATTAGTAGAACATTATCACACAGCTCGTTCAACGTTTCGGTCGACACATTCTCAAGTCAAGCTGAAACACAAATCGTAAAATCCAGAATAAAAATTAAAATTGAAAAATTTCTTCTCAGTCTCATTCATTTGCTTTCACCTCTTTTTTATATTTAATTTGATAACCCTTTCGATGAAATTTAATTGAAAACATCCAAAGCACGCGGCTACCAAAGAAAGAATATATCTGAAGCTCAGAAGACTCCCTCAATAAGAAAAGGAAGCCAATGAATCAAGTTACTATAACTGAGCAAAACATATTCTAGATTGTGAAGAATATTTTAATCTTTAAGGTTGGAAAAGTGCAATTCAAGTGCCAACGCAAATTTTAAATCAAAAGGTAGCAAAACTAAAATCATTAATCAAATCTTACAAGAGGGTAAGACAGCAAAGTTTAGAGATTGAGTTTAAAAGCAAAATTAAGCCACATACTAATATAAAATAAATTAAATCCTTCAAAACGTAATACTAAACGGGGCAGATCAAGAAGCATCAAGTAGGTGGCACATTTTCCGTTAATAATTAGTATTATTAACCATATTAAAAAAAAATCCTTATAGTTTTACACAAACGAAAGCTGGTAATTGGAATCAATTGTGGCAAAGTAAGATTAGTTCATTATCAAGGCAAATATTTATACAGGTAAGTGATGTTATATATTTTAATATTTTAATAATAAAATAACTAATGTCCTTTTTATTTTCAGAGGAAAGAGTTTTAGGAATCATCAATCAGCAAGACTTCGAGAGAAAAAATCAAGGAATCAAGTAAGTGGATTTATCTTCTTTTTTTTTTAGAAATAAGACATTTTTCTTTTTTTTTAACTTCTATAAATATTTTGGATAAGTATAAATTTTTATTTAATTTTTTTTTGTATATTGATTTTACATGAGAATATTTTAAAATGTGGGCCTATTTTTTCACAATTTTAAGTTAAAAGTCATACAGAAATATTAATGACGTTTCTATAGTAAAACATTAGATTGAAAAAAATTATGACATACCCCTAATCAAATCTATCCTTGCTTTAAAATTCATTTTTTTTTCTACTAAAAACATAATTTTATTTTTTCGGTTCAGGCATATCTATCAAAATTCTGATCAATATTCTGAATATTCTGAGAACACTGCAAGTGATACACCAACCATCTTTGAGAAGGGTGATTCAAGGCGCAACATCGCAAGACCATTGGTAAACATAACAATTAGATAGAAGGACTTATAGAAAAGAATATCAGGATGTCGGACAACTCGGCTGTGAGCTGCGTTCTCAATGTTCTGCTGTGCGGAGCCACGGGCTTCGGCTTCGTCAAGATCGGCTCACCGGCGGAGCATCCGTATGCGTTCAGCGCCTGTGTGATTGGCTTCTGCCATGGCCTGTTCGGTCTGGTGGAGTTTGCCGCCGGCAGTGACACCACCAAGAGCATGAAGGAGACCACCACCTCGGTGATGGAAATTGTGCCACTGCCCCTGGTGAACGTTGATCTGTATCTGGGTGCCGAGAGCAACAACATTGCTCTGGGCCACGGCCTGTTCATTGTGCCGTTGGCCGTCAGCGTTATCCTGGGCATGGTCAAGGGCGGCGAGGATGGCGGCGAAGATGGCGGTCCAATGGCCACTTTGAAGACCCTAACCATTTTGGGCAACATCACGTCGCTGCTGTACTTGGCCATAAACGAGAGCAGCTGGAATCTGGCCGGCATGGCCTACTTGGCATTCATGGCCAAGTTTGGCGCCCAGTTCTGTGAGGAGAACGTTAGCGAGGGATGCGGCGAGCCCATTACCTATGTCAGCTGGTCAGGATTCTTTGTCCTGGCCGCTATGGCTCTCACTGGCGAGAAGTAGAGCTACCCACCTCAAGGAATACAAAGCATAATGGAATGGACGCCCCTTTGAATGGATTTATTTAACAAAAAAAAAAGGATTCAATCATACATTTGTTGGAGCCACCTACAGCTATATATCCTACAGCTATATAATCCGATTCATTTGTCCAATATTTCTCGGAATACATAATTTTCTTATTGGACCTAAACCTCAATCGACCTTGGACGAGCACAGAGTGATGAATAAATTATTGGAGTATTAAATGATCAGCTTAAAAATTATGTCAAAATCTACAAGTGTCGTTAATTCAAGTACATTGAGAACAAAAAAAAATTAAGGGATTTGTTTTTTATATTAGGGGTTGGTTGGTCTTAATATTGGTCTTAAAAAAGCCCTCACTAACCACCTTCTTTTAGAACCCTCAGCTTGTTTACCTCTGCGTCACCTTTCCCAAAAGGCGCTCTGGCTACCACCTTCTTTTTTGCACTATACCTGATCTCCCTCAGCATCTGCCCTCACTAACCACCTTCTATTACTTTCCCCGTCATAAATTGCATTTTAGTCCTAAGTCCTCTTTCTTTAATTCAATATAAAAGCTCTCAGTTAGCCCTCTGGCTAACCACCTTTTACTGACGCAGTGATCATGAATTGAATGTTAATCCTAAGCTCTCTCTGATTAAGCTGTCAAAAATAATTAATTAAATATAAAATTAAATTTAATGGTAACCTGCTAGAAATATGATTGTATTTTTGAAAACTTAAAAATAATTGAAAGCTGAAGAATACCCTGTTCACCTTTGTGTCACCTTCTATTACTCAGCCACCTTTCTCACCACCCGGGTGCACCCGCTCTCACTAACCACCTTATTTTCCTTTCCCCATGATCAGTGCCAATATTATGGTGAGCTCTCTCATTAACGTTTCCGATTTCCGTTTTATGTTTATTAATCAAATTTTAAAGTGACTCTGAATTAGATAAAGTATCATTGCCTAAGAAGTGTTTTTTTAATTTGAATTTCATTTGAAGGTGCCTACCGTTGTGGCACCATTCATACCCAGCACTTGCTCCTCCTAAGCGTCTTCTCTCTTAAACGGAATCCCCCATGTAGTGCCGTTAACCAAATAATGCATACTTCACATGTGTAAGAATTCATGTAAGAAGACATCTGTTTTACACATTTGGTAGGTATTTTATCTTAAATTCTACATTTTAATACTTTTTGGTTATTCGCCAATATATTGTTTAAATTCCTTAGAAATAAACCTATTTAAAATACTTCAAAAGGCCCTTTTAATCTTTTATGGACATTAATTGATTTTTTAATGTAAAATGTCTTTTAAATAAACCTTTTAAGAACATAAAAGTCGAAACTTTTCGGGTAAACTCCCTATAACAAAACAAAAAAAGTGAAAGACAAAAATAGATCACTTTTAATTGTCACTAATTTAATTGTTATGGCATTGCATTTCATTGGAATTGATACGTTTGTGGTTTGGGTATTAAGTAACCAAAATCTTGTTTACCACGCCCAGGGTTTTATAGAGTTTTATATATACCCCCACTACCAATTCCGAACCCTACCCCAAAAAAAAAAACAATAATAACCCTACGCCAAACCGTTGACAATAAGAACTAATAAATTTTAAGACGTAATGTCAACAAATCGCCGGTAAGTAGGGGCACGCACAATTCCAAAAACAGTGAAGCTTGGCTACCAGAGCAGCCCCCTGATCTGACACCGCCTTCCCCCACCCCCGCAGAAGCGTGCTCAATGAGCATGACACTACCAAAAAAAAATTAAGAGTTGTCTTGTGTCTTGTTCATTGTTATTTTTATGACTTAGTGGCAATGGGTTTTATTTTTTTTTGTTTTCTATTTTTTTTTTTTTTTTTGTTTTGGGGTGGGGTTTTGAACCAAAAAGTTACGTGCTAATTTCTGAGTGAAGAAAACGAAACTGAAATCAAAACTGAGAGACCAAAAGCCAACAAAATAAAACGAGAACTGGTTGTTACAGAAATATTTATGTTATCGCTGGTAATTGGCTGGCATTGTCTATTTTTCTTTCGCTTTTCCTACAAACTCCAAAAGTCGTGGCATTGGCCGGGTATTAGAGATCAGGGACTATAGGTGTTTCTTTATTTATCTATTTTTTTCTTCTATTTTTTCTATTTCTCCATAAGGTATAGCTTTGCCACTCAGCTGATCAGCGGAGACATCCGCTTTCAAGAATTAAATTGTTTGGAAAAGTTGGGGTAAGCTTTATGAAAATTGTAATATATGTTTTAAATTTTCTGTCCAATTTTCCCGATGAGATCCCTTGGAAATGCGGTTTCCCCTATAGGGGCCACTGTGATGTCCATATCTTCCCCAATTCTCATCCGATTCTTAAGCGGAATACCTTTAACGATTTCTGGATGGATTTGGCACTATTCTGCATCAAAATCCTGAGACAAAATATTTTTAGATTTTTTGTCCATTTTTCCTGATGGGATCCCTTAAAAATGCGGTTTTCCCCCCTTGGGTCCACTGCTACGTCCATATCTTCCCCAATTCTTATCCGATTCTCAAGCGGAGTACCTTTAACGATTTCTGGATCGATTTGCCACTATTCTGCATCAAAATCCTGAGACAAAATATTTTTTAGATTTTTTGTCCATTTTTCCTAATGGGATCCCTTAAAACTGCGGTTTTCCCCTATAGGGGCCACTGCGATGTCCATAACTTCCCCAATTCTTATCCGATTTTCAAGCGGAGTACCTTTAACGATTTCTGGATCCATTTGCCACCATTCTGCATCAAAATCCTGAGACAAAATATTTTTTAGATTTTTTGTCCATTTTTCCTGATGGGATCCCTTAAAACTGCGGTTTTCCCCTATAGGGGCCACTGCGATGTCCATAACTTCCCCAATTCTTATCCGATTCTCAAGCGGAGTACCTTTAACGATTTCTGGATCGATTTGCCACCAATCAGCATCAAAATCCTGAGACAAAATATTTTTTAGATTTTTTGTCCATTTTTCCTGATGGGATCCCTTAAAACTGCGGTTTTCCCCTATAGAGGCCACTGCGATGTCCATAACTTCCCCAATTCTTATCCGATTCTCAAGCGGAGTACCTTTAACGATTTCTAGATCGATTTGCCACCATTCTGCATCAAAATCCAGAGACAAAATATTTTTTTAGATTTTTTGTCCATTTTTCCTGATGGGATCCCTTAAAACTGCGGTTTTCCCCTATGGGGGCCACTGTGATGTCCGTAACTTCCCCAATTCTTATCCGATTCTCAAGCGGAGTACCTTTAACGATTTCTGGATGGATTTGGCACTATTCTGCATCAAAATCCTGAGACAAAATATTTTTAGATTTTTTGTCCATTTTTCCTGATGGGATCCCTTAAAAATGCGGTTTTCCCCCTTGGGTCCACTGCTACGTCCATATCTTCCCCAATTCTTATCCGATTCTCAAGCGGAGTACCTTTAACGATTTCTGGATCGATTTGCCACTATTCTGCATCAAAATCCTGAGACAAAATATTTTTTAGATTTTTTGTCCATTTTTCCTGATGGGATCCCTTAAAACTGCGGTTTTCCCCTATAGGGGCCACTGCGATGTCCATAACTTCCCCAATTCTTATCCGATTCTCAAGCGGAGTACCTTTAACGATTTCTGGATCGATTTGCCACCAATCAGCATCAAAATCCTGAGACAAAATATTTTTTAGATTTTTTGTCCATTTTTCCTGATGGGATCCCTTAAAACTGCGGTTTTCCCCTATAGAGGCCACTGCGATGTCCATAACTTCCCCAATTCTTATCCGATTCTCAAGCGGAGTACCTTTAACGATTTCTAGATCGATTTGCCACCATTCTGCATCAAAATCCAGAGACAAAATATTTTTTTAGATTTTTTGTCCATTTTTCCTGATGGGATCCCTTAAAACTGCGGTTTTCCCCTATGGGGGCCACTGTGATGTCCGTAACTTCCCCAATTCTTATCCGATTCTCAAGCGGAGTACCTTTAACGATTTCTGGATGGATTTGGCACTATTCTGCATCAAAATCCTGAGACAAAATATTTTTAGATTTTTTGTCCATTTTTCCTGATGGGATCCCTTAAAAATGCGGTTTTCCCCCCTTGGGTCCACTGCTACGTCCATATCTTCCCCAATTCTTATCCGATTCTCAAGCGGAGTACCTTTAACGATTTCTGGATCGATTTGCCACTATTCTGCATCAAAATCCTGAGACAAAATATTTTTTAGATTTTTTGTCCATTTTTCCTGATGGGATCCCTTAAAACTGCGGTTTTCCCCTATAGGGGCCACTGCGATGTCCATAACTTCCCCAATTCTTATCCGATTCTCAAGCGGAGTACCTTTAACGATTTCTGGATCGATTTGCCACTATTCTGCATCAAAATCCTGAGACAAAATATTTTTTAGATTTTTTGTCCATTTTTCCTGATGGGATCCCTTAAAACTGCGGTTTCCCCCTATAGGGGCCACTGCGATGTCCATAACTTCCCCAATTCTTATCCGATTCTCAAGCGGAGTACCTTTAACGATTTCTGGATCCATTTGCCACCATTCTGCATCAAAATCCTGAGACAAAATATTTTTTAGATTTTTTGTCCATTTTTCCTGATGGGATCCCTTAAAACTGCGGTTTTCCCCTATAGAGGCCACTGCGATGTCCATAACTTCCCCAATTCTTATCCGATTCTCAAGCGGAGTACCTTTAACGATTTCTAGATCGATTTGCCACCATTCTGCATCAAAATCCAGAGACAAAATATTTTTTTAGATTTTTTGTCCATTTTTCCTGATGGGATCCCTTAAAACTGCGGTTTTCCCCTATAGGGGCCACTGCGATGTCCAAAACTTCCCCAATTCTTATCCGATTCTCAAGCGGAGTACCTTTAACGATTTCTGGATCGATTTGCCACCAATCAGCATCAAAATCATGAGACAAAATATTTTTTAGATTTTTTGTCCATTTTTCCTGATGGGATCCCTTAAAACTGCGGTTTTCTCCTATAGGGGCCACTGCGATGTCCATAACTTCCCCAATTCTTATCCGATTCTCAAGCGGAGTACCTTTAACGATTTCTGGATCGATTTGCCACTATTCTGCATCAAAATCCTGAGACAAAATATTTTTTAGATTTTTTGTCCATTTTTCCTGATGGGATCCCTTAAAACTGCGGTTTCCCCCTATAGGGGCCACTGCGATGTCCATAACTTCCCCAATTCTTATCCGATTTTCAAGCGGAGTACCTTTAACGATTTCTGGATCCATTTGCCACCATTCTGCATCAAAATCCTGAGACAAAATATTTTTTAGATTTTTTGTCCATTTTTCCTGATGGGATCCCTTAAAACTGCGGTTTTCCCCTATAGAGGCCACTGCGATGTCCATAACTTTCCCAATTCTTATCCGATTCTCAAGCGGAGTACCTTTAACGATTTCTGGATCGATTTGCCACTATTCTGCATCAAAATCCTGAGACAAAATATTTTTGAGATTTTTTGTCCATTTTTCCTGATGGGATCCCTTAAAACTGCGGTTTTCCCCTATAGAGGCCACTGCGATGTCCATAACTTCCCCAATTCTTATCCGATTCTCAAGCGGAGTACCTTTAACGATTTCTAGATCGATTTGCCACCATTCTGCATCAAAATCCAGAGACAAAATATTTTTTTAGATTTTTTGTCCATTTTTCCTGATGGGATCCCTTAAAACTGCGGTTTTCCCCTATAGGGGCCACTGCGATGTCCATAACTTCCCCAATTCTTATCCGATTCTCAAGCGGAGTACCTTTAACGATTTCTGGATCGATTTGCCACCAATCAGCATCAAAATCCTGAGACAAAATATTTTTTAGATTTTTTGTCCATTTTTCCTGATGGGATCCCTTAAAACTGCGGTTTTCCCCTATAGGGGCCACTGTGATGTCCGTAACTTCCCCAATTCTTATCCGATTCTCAAGCGGAGTAACTTTAACGATTTCTGGATCGATTTGCCACTATTCTGCATCAAAATCCTGAGACAAAATATTTTTTAGATTTTTTGTCCATTTTTCCTGATGGGATCCCTTAAAAATGCGGTTTTCCCCCCTTGGGTCCACTGCTACGTCCATATCTTCCCCAATTCTTATCCGATTCTCAAGCGGAGTACCTTTAACGATTTCTGGATCGATTTGCCACTATTCTGCATCAAAATCCTGAGACAAAATATTTTTTAGATTTTTTGTCCATTTTTCCTGATGGGATCCCTTAAAACTGCGGTTTTCCCCTATAGGGGCCACTGCGATGTCCATAACTTCCCCAATTCTTATCCGATTCTCAAGCGGAGTACCTTTAACGATTTCTGGATCGATTTGCCACTATTCTGCATCAAAATCCTGAGACAAAATATTTTTTAGATTTTTTGTCCATTTTTCCTGATGGGATCCCTTAAAACTGCGGTTTCCCCCTATAGGGGCCACTGCGATGTCCATAACTTCCCCAATTCTTATCCGATTCTCAAGCGGTACTCACCTTTAACGATTTCTGGATCGATTTGCCACTATTCTGCATCAAAATCCTGAGACAAAATATTTTTCAGATTTTTTGTCCATTTTTCCTGATGGGATCCCTTAAAACTGCGGTTTTCCCCTACAGAGGCCACTGCGATGTCCATAAATTCCCCAATTCTTATCCGATTCTCAAGCGGAGTACCTTTAACGATTTCTGGATCGATTTGCCACTATTCTGCATCAAAATCCTGAGACAAAATATTTTTGAGATTTTTTGTCCATTTTTCCTGATGGGATCCCTTAAAACTGCGGTTTTCCCCTATAGAGGCCACTGCGATGTCCATAACTTCCCCAATTCTTATCCGATTCTCAAGCGGAGTACCTTTAACGATTTCTAGATCGATTTGCCACCATTCTGCATCAAAATCCAGAGACAAAATATTTTTTTAGATTTTTTGTCCATTTTTCCTGATGGGATCCCTTAAAACTGCGGTTTTCCCCTATAGGGGCCACTGCGATGTCCATAACTTCCCCAATTCTTATCCGATTCTCAAGCGGAGTACCTTTAACGAATTCTGGATCGATTTGCCACCAATCAGCATCAAAATCCTGAGACAAAATATTTTTTAGATTTTTTGTCCATTTTTCCTGATGGGATCCCTTAAAACTGCGGTTTTCCCCTATAGGGGCCACTGTGATGTCCGTAACTTCCCCAATTCTTATCCGATTCTCGAGCGGAGTAACTTTAACGATTTCTGGATCGATTTGCCACTATTCTGCATCAAAATCCTGAGACAAAATATTTTTTAGATTTTTTGTCCATTTTTCCTGATGGGATCCCTTAAAAATGCGGTTTTCCCCCCTTGGGTCCACTGCTACGTCCATATCTTCCCCAATTCTTATCCGATTCTCAAGCGGAGTACCTTTAACGATTTCTGGATCGATTTGCCACTATTCTGCATCAAAATCCTGAGACAAAATATTTTTTAGATTTTTTGTCCATTTTTCCTGATGGGATCCCTTAAAACTGCGGTTTTCCCCTATAGGGGCCACTGCGATGTCCATAACTTCCCCAATTCTTATCCGATTCTCAAGCGGAGTACCTTTAACGATTTCTGGATCGATTTGCCACTATTCTGCATCAAAATCCTGAGACAAAATATTTTTTAGATTTTTTGTCCATTTTTCCTGATGGGATCCCTTAAAACTGCGGTTTCCCCCTATAGGGGCCACTGCGATGTCCATAACTTCCCCAATTCTTATCCGATTCTCAAGCGGTACTCACCTTTAACGATTTCTGGATCGATTTGCCACTATTCTGCATCAAAATCCTGAGACAAAATATTTTTTAGATTTTTTGTCCATTTTTCCTGATGGGATCCCTTAAAACTGCGGTTTTCCCCTACAGAGGCCACTGCGATGTCCATAAATTCCCCAATTCTTATCCGATTCTCAAGCGGAGTACCTTTAACGATTTCTGGATCGATTTGCCACCATTCTGCATCAAAATCCAGAGACTAAATATTTTTTTAGATTTTTTGTCCATTTTTCCTGATGGGATCCCTTAAAACTGCGGTTTTCCCCTATAGGGGCCACTGCGATGTCCATAACTTCCCCAATTCTTATCCGATTCTCAAGCGGAGTACCTTTAACGATTTCTAGATCGATTTGCCACCATTCTGCATCAAAATCCAGAGACAAAATATTTTTTTAGATTTTTTGTCCATTTTTCCTGATGGGATCCCTTAAAACTGCGGTTTTCCCCTAAGAGGCCACTGCGATGTCCATAACTTCCCCAATTCATATCCGATTCTCAAGCGGAGTAACTTTAACGATTTCTGGATCGATTTGCCACTATTCTGCATCAAAATCCTGAGACAAAATATTTTTTAGATTTTTTGTCCATTTTTCCTGATGGGATCCCTTAAAACTGCGGTTTTCCCCTATAGAGGCCACTGCGATGTCCATAACTTCCCCAATTCTTATCCGATTCTCAAGCGGAGTACCTTTAACGATTTCTAGATCGATTTGCCACCATTCTGCATCAAAATCCAGAGACAAAATATTTTTTTAGATTTTTTGTCCATTTTTCCTGATGGGATCCCTTAAAACTGCGGTTTTCCCCTATAGAGGCCACTGCGATGTCCATAACTTCCCCAATTCATATCCGATTCTCAAGCGGAGTAACTTTAACGATTTCTGGATCGATTTGCCACTATTCTGCATCAAAATCCTGAGACAAAATATTTTTTAGATTTTTTGTCCATTTTTCCTGATGGGATCCCTTAAAACTGCGGTTTTCCCCTATAGAGGCCACTGCGATGTCCATAACTTCCCCAATTCTTATCCGATTCTCAAGCGGAGTACCTTTAACGATTTCTAGATCGATTTGCCACCATTCTGCATCAAAATCCAGAGACAAAATATTTTTTTAGATTTTTTGTCCATTTTTCCTGATGGGATCCCTTAAAACTGCGGTTTTCCCCTATAGAGGCCACTGCGATGTCCATAACTTCCCCAATTCATATCCGATTCTCAAGCGGAGTAACTTTAACGATTTCTGGATCGATTTGCCACTATTCTGCATCAAAATCCTGAGACAAAATATTTTTTAGATTTTTTGTCCATTTTTCCTGATGGGATCCCTTAAAACTGCGGTTTTCCCCTATAGAGGCCACTGCGATGTCCATAACTTCCCCAATTCTTATCCGATTCTCAAGCGGAGTACCTTTAACGATTTCTAGATCGATTTGCCACCATTCTGCATCAAAATCCAGAGACAAAATATTTTTTTAGATTTTTTGTCCATTTTTCCTGATGGGATCCCTTAAAACTGCGGTTTTCCCCTATAGAGGCCACTGCGATGTCCATAACTTCCCCAATTCATATCCGATTCTCAAGCGGAGTAACTTTAACGATTTCTGGATCGATTTGCCACTATTCTGCATCAAAATCCTGAGACAAAATATTTTTTTAGATTTTTTGTCCATTTTTCCCTGATGGGATCCCTTAAAACTGCGGTTTTCCCCATTACAGAGGCCACTGCGATGTCCATAAATTCCCCAATTCTTATCCGATTCTCAAGCGGAGTACCTTTAACGATTTCTGGATCGATTTGCCACCATTCTGCATCAAAATCCAGAGACTAAATATTTTTTAGATTTTTTGTCCATTTTTCCTGATGGGATCCCTTAAAACTGCGGTTTTCCCCTATAGGGGCCACTGCGATGTCCATAACTTCCCCAATTCATATCCGATTCTCAAGCGGAGTAACTTTAACGATTTCTGGATCGATTTGCCACTATTCTGCATCAAAATCCTGAAACAAAATATTTTTTAGATTTTTTGTCCATTTTTCCTGATGGGATCCCTTAAAACTGCGGTTTTCCCCTATAGAGGCCACTGCGATGTCCATAACTTCCCCAATTCTTATCCGATTCTCAAGCGGAGTACCTTTAACGATTTCTAGATCGATTTGCCACCATTCTGCATCAAAATCCAGAGACAAAATATTTTTTTAGATTTTTTGTCCATTTTTCCTGATGGGATCCCTTAAAACTGCGGTTTTCCCCTATAGAGGCCACTGCGATGTCCATAACTTCCCCAATTCTTATCCGATTCTCAAGCGGAGTACCTTTAACGATTTCTGGATCGATTTGCCACTATTCTGCATCAAAATCCTGAGACAAAATATTTTTTAGATTTTTTGTCCATTTTTCCTGATGGGATCCCTTAAAACTGCGGTTTTCCCCTATAGGGGCCACTGCGATGTCCATAACTTCCCCAATTCTTATCCGATTCTCAAGCGGAGTACCTTTAACGATTTCTGGATCGATTTGCCACCATTCTGCATCAAAATCCTGAGACAAAATGTTTATTATTACATTCATAAAATATTAGTTTTACTCGTCTATTTCAAATATCCGAGTTCAATAACTTTATAAAAAGTATCATAATTTGAATGTAATACGCTGTGACATCTTGGGGAATTTCGTAATAGCAATTGAAAAAGTTGCAGGTCACTTTAGGCCAGGCCTCTTGTGTGTTTTAGCCTTGTTCTTCTGAACAGACTCTGTTCTGTTGACTCTTTTCTGTATGTGTTTTTGAATGAAGTGTAGTGTAGTGGTGTGGAGTGGCGTTGAAGTTGGAGTTTTGAGTTGGAAGTGGTGGCTCTCCAGTAAGTTGATTGCTTTTTGCAGATCGATCGATTGGCGGCTGCTCTGGGGGAAATTAGATTTATTACACCGGGGCGATGATTAAGGGAATTTGTCCAAGTGGCAAGTGGCACTCTAGATGAGCCTCTGGCCTCTTTACAGACTCCACATGACCGGTAAAGCACTGCGAGAAATAAATAAGTTTTTAGATAATTTTTAAAACATTCGAAGGTTTATGATTTTCGTTTAAATTTCTTTAATTTATTCATTTTAAATTCAATTTTTATTAATTGAGCGCCCTCCTCCTCGCTTCTCATAATGAGTACTTAACAAAAACCAATAATGTGAGACTATAAATAGAAAAAGATTTGTTTTTATTATACATTTTTGTATTTATTTATAAAATATTTAAAAGCCTTTTCCCAAGTGTACTACCAACCCTTTTGTACTTTCCCACAGCATCACAGCATTCTGGCGATTTTCATTCTGGACCAGAATCGGGCTCAGACATCGGCTATGTTAATCTAACGATTGTCCGGCTTATTGTTATTGTTATTGGTTATGGGTTATGGGTATTGGTCCAAACAGGCGGCTGAGATGATTAATCGGTTTTTCGAGTGCCGCAGTCTATTTAGAGTCGTTTTGGTCATGTTTCTGAATTTCGGACTGGCAGTTGCTCTGGCTCCTCCACTTGGCCTGTGTTTTGGGCCTTTGACTTTGATATATTTATAGCACCTCCTCCTCCCCTGAGATCATATCGATGTCTAGAGCATTTCAACAGAAAACTATGTCCATCTTATCGCACTTGCTACCAGGTATTAAATGCCATAAATAAATTTCATTTCATCACCCCAATAAATATATATACCTCTTTATATTTAACTCAATTTTTTCGGGGATATATTTGACAAGACAAGTTCACTTCTATAGACACATACCATACATACATATATCAATCATTTAAACAAGAAACTAATAATAAATGTCAGCTCATAATGGAAAATAAAGTTCGTTGGCCTCCAAGTATATTCTTTATTTTTGGTTTTTCCCCAAAAGATCATTTGCAAAATATACGTTTAGTTGAAATAAAAATATTAAGTTCAATGAACTTGAACAATTGCTTCTGAATAATTTTATTTTTTTAACTCTTTTTTTTTTTGTTTTGTTCTTTGTCTCCTCAACCAATCTTATCACTTTTGTTCTAGTTTTAATTTATCAGCCCAACAATTAATTCCGGTTTGTTTATATTTTATGCTGACCAGGCCGGGCCAGTTACTTAATAATTCATATCACTTGGTAACAAGAATGAAGCAATTAAATATTTTATTTGTGCCATCGATTTGGCCGCCTTTTTCAACTTTAATCGATAGTTGGAAATTCCTATTATTTTTTTTTTTGGGAGTTCTCCTTATGTTGGATGCACAGTAAAACAAAAAGTATAAAAAAAAATTTAAGAATTAAAAAATAACTATAAAAAAAACTATGAATTTTCAATTTGCATAAAATTATTCTTTTTTTAAACTAAGAAAACGAATATTTGAACATTTTTGTTGAGCATAGCCTCTAGGAAACCTCTTCATTTACATCAATTTCAATCAAACTAAGTTCAACATTTTTCTTAGAGTGTCGTGTACAACATATATATTTATAATATATATATTTGTAAATTTTTTATAGGCCGCCCGAGGGGAAAATTGGCCTGGTACAACACAAGGTATTAGCATTAGCATTCAGCGGGCATTCAGGTTTTGACGGAGCGAGATGGCAATAGCGAAGAATGCCGGCCTCCCCCGCCCCACTTCCCTCTTCAGTCTTGGCCAATACCCCCCCTCCCGTTTCGGCCAACTTCCCTGACACACCGCACACCCCCTTTATGGCCACAATAACAAGCTCTTGGTATGCGAATGCTGGAACTTTTGGAATTAGAATGTAAAGTGAAAGGAGTTCTACAGGTTAATGCCATGCCAAAAGTCTTCCATCTCCGTCTACGGTTTCTTCAGCTCCTTCTTCTCTTCTTACTGGCTTCTTCTACTGGCCTTAACATCATCGCCATTCCTCACCATTCTTCACAATTCTTCTCGATTCTTTTCTTTTCTTCGTCGGCGACTCCATGCGACGTTTTAATGAATGAGGAATGACTGCATGAAAATTACCTCGGCACGATATCTTAACAACAAAAACGCAAAAAAAAAAAATAAAAACAAAACTAACAAACCAAAAAATAAAGACAGCTAGACGTTATGTGAAAGAGATGGCATATAGACGTGTGGTATGCAGCGAAAGAGACAGCAAGTGTGCAAATATATATTACTCATTACGGTAAAGGCCGAAAGGAACAAAAAAAAAAATATAAAAAAAATTAACGCCAACTGGCTAAAAATCAGACAAAGCCTCAAAATGGGTCGTCACAGTTGCCATTGGGACACGGATGTTCATAGATTGATGGATTGGATTGCGAGTCTATGATATCCGGAAATCTTTGAGTTTCTAGCAACAGGGGGGATTTGGTTAAGAAGAGTTGAGAAATAATTAAAATCAAGAAATAATTGATGAAAAATTAATCTTTTCTCAATTAATTGAAAATTAAAATTATTTTCATTTTTAATTTAAAGTAATTTTCTTATTTCATTTTTAATTTTTATGCAAGAATTTTTTTCTATATTTTGAGACTAATTTTATAAAAAATACAACAATATTAAAGTTTCTAATTTCCGGCAAGTTACTTTGAACCCGCAACTAAATTCTTGCAACTAATCATGCCGTCTTGAAATATATCCGCAGATGTCAGCAGATCTGTATAATATATAGGTGCTCTAACAGATATATATTCGTATTCTTACATATTCTAGGAATGCCAAAAGGAGCCAGTTGAAACAATTTAGAGATGCCAGGCTGAGGCATTATCGTCCGTGGCCACGGAAGAAGATTATTAACCCAGAAATAGTTTTTCGTGTAGGATTAGTGTGAAATATTTTTAGTCGGACAGTCAGACAGACAGATAGTCGGACCATCCGAGAGTCAGGCATTTAGACAAAATGACAGAAGGACAGAGAGACAGCCAGACTAAACCGAGTTGAACCAAATCGTCGAGGAGGTGGAAAAAGAGTGGGCGTGGACACTGGCACATTCTATAGGATTTGGATTGTATTGGATTGGATTGGATGAGGCGAGATGAGATGAGACGAGAAGCGATGAAGATGTCGCCTGACAACCGACCAGGCACACGGCAACAGTTTCCCCAAAGATCTACACTGAAAGAAAACAGGTAAGTGGTTTATGTTTTTTATTATAATTATGACTTAGAAGTAGAAATTTTATTATAAAAATTTTGTTTTAAACAAAGTTTTTATTTTTTGAAAAAATATTTCTAAAATATGAAAATTTGTAATATATTTTTCTTGAAGTGTAGGCATAGCCCCTCGACCCATCCGTGGTTTTCCACGGCTTTTCTTCCGCGTGTCTGAGTCTATTTTGAGGCAACTAATCGCCCAGAACGTTGACAACGTCGCCAAAGGCCGCCAACGCAGTCGCAGTCACCGTCGCTGCTGGCTGCTCAGTCGCTGCGAGAGTTTTTCCATTTTCCACACACAAACACACACATATATAGTACAAGAAAATTTAACATATAATTTTCCACTTTCCATTTGGCCTGGCCTGGGCAGGAGAATGTCTTGTTGCCATAGGACGCACATAAATTAATTGACATTTATGGGGACGCTTTTCCACATTGAGGAAAAGGAAAATCACACACATCGGGGTTGGAAAATTCCTATGGATGGGAAAAGCTACAACATTTGCCCGAAAACTACAAAAAAAAAGAAAGGTGCATGTATTTTTAAACCTGCATGGAATTTTCTATTTGTCAGCTAAACATCTGAAAGATACATTTCTATGTCCGTCTCGATCTCCATCTCCGATCTCCCCATTTCCCGCCCCGAAAATTTCAATTTTTATTCTCATTCAGAGTCACCCAGTAGTGAGTGGCTCTATTTGAAAATTGTCTATTTTATTTTTATACAGTCAAATATTTGTACGAAAACGGGGCTACATTTTCCAACAATTTTAGAAAAGTCTGATGTCGTTGTCGTCGCTTGGGATGGCGCCTTGGACTACTACACTGGTCAATACTACGGCTGGGATACAATAAATTAAGTGAAGCTATTTTTGGGGGGGCTAATTTTCCAAAAGGGTCTTGAAATTGGTAAAAGAATGTATTATTATTTTTTTAAAGGACGAGATATTATGGAGAGTTGAAGTTGAAGTATTACTAAATAATTCTACTTCGATTGTAACTCGATTTTTCCTAAAAGTGATAATTATTTGATAAAATAACTTTCTTTCAATGCAAGAACATAAGTAATAAAATCTACTTTAAAATATTAATATCCTATAATATATTTTATATCATTTTAAATATATGCACTAATTTTGAAATATTTTGTTGAGCTTAAAATACCGCCTAAAAAACCGAAACCGCAACACTCAGACATCTAAGAGCAGTGCAGTGTGGCACTCGTTTTGCTGTATGCTGTCACTTAATTACTGCCCCGCCTCCGATTCAGGCCATACCGCCCCCTGTCAACCCCCCTCCCCCCTCTCTCTAGTTTTTTTGTGATCCATATGCACTAACTTGTATTATTTAATAATTGCCAACAGCAGTGAGCATTTTCACTGGAAAAACTTGGGGTCAGAGCGACGTGACTTCCGTTGCCATGCGAAAAACTTTTCTCACTCGGAAAATGGGAAATGTGGAAATGTATGGGGGGCTAAGGGGACTGTCAACAGGATATGTCTAGTGTGTGTGTTGTCGTCGTCGGTTTGCTGATGGCATAATTAATGCTCTGCTGTGACAACAACTGCAAATGCAATATAGAAACCAGCACCGCCCACTTTTCCCACCACCCACCGCCCACAGCCCCTTGTCCCACCCATATTTTCCATCGTTCGGCTTTTGGTTTTTGAAGTTTGTTTCATATTAACACACGCTTTTCCGGTTTTCCGCAGCGCCTCCCCCCACACCCCACCCCACGCAGTACGCTTTCCATTTTGAGTGAGTGAGTGGGGAAAATTGAAAAGAAAAATGCAACTTTGATTGACAGCAGCCGAGTGCTATTTGTGGTATATGTATTTTCTCTATATAGGTATGTGTTTATATGTGGGGAGTTGGGGCATTGACACGCCCACATTTTGGCCTGCCAAGTGCGGTTTTAAGATTTCCAGAAAATGTTTTCCATTATTTTTTTTCCTTTGATATTTGAGTTGGGCAATTGGAAAGGTAGAAATAATATAGAAAAATGTTCAAATTTTGAAGCTATTATTATAAAAGAACTTTAAAGGATGTATTTCTACAATTTCTGAAAAAGTCACTTATAATATATAGCAAAATAAGAAAAACAAAAGAAAAATTCACCTTTCCTGGAAAACTTCTTCTGGTAAATGTTTCATGGATTTTCGCATCAGTTTCCCATCATTTTTGCGGGCCAGCCAAGCCCAAAAAACCAAGACCCAGCCAAGCCTTCGCTGGATCCTTCATATTTTCCACATTTTCCGCATTTTCCGAGCGGCTAGCTGGGGGGAGGGCAGGCATGAAGGAGGAGAAGGCCACCCACAAAATGTCTGCAGGCTGTCGAAAGTGAAATAGTGAACCAACCTAGAAACGAGTGAACTACCGCATAATAAACATATTTTCTCAAATCCCCCATAGTACCCCCTTGAATCAAACCAGTTTTTTTTAAACAATTTTTTTATTCACTTTTTTTTTGTATACAATTTTAATCCGTTCCACGCCATTCCGTTCCGTTCCGTTCCAGTTTGTTCCAGTTTTTCCTTCTCGGGGCCCAGACATAGCGTCGTCTGAAGGCATGCGGATGCTGTCCCTGGGAGCAAGCGAGATGCAGCGAGTGCCGGAGCGAGATAGCCTCTGACGCGGCTAGAGAAACTTTGGATGAATGAATGCAAGCTCAAGTCGTCGTTGCAGGCCATGCACTGAAAGAAAAAAGGTAAGTCCACACTTTATTTAGTAGAAAAATTGCATTATAAACTATGCTTTAAATGCTTAAAACGTGTAAATATTGACTAAGAAATTTGAAGAAAAAAAAAAGAAGCCAAATACTTCCAAATGCCACTTTCCACATTGCATAGCTCGGCTAATACTTGTCAGAAAGAGAAATGTTATACCTTTCCGATCTCAGCTCTTACAGTACATTCATTCCCAATTAAAATTTGGGAAACTAAAATCTGACTGATTTCTTGCAAATTTTCTAAGGGGTACCATCATAAAAATTGTCAAAAAATAGACAAAATTTTTTTTACTTGATTTTCTCAAAGTTTTAATTTAAATTTAATGACAAAAGTTCCCTGATTTATAGTTGGTATTTGGTATTTTCTTTCAAAAGTATTGAAAGATGACCAAGATATTGACTTAAAGGCTTGAAAAAATGTTCATTATATTTGGAGTTGTTAGTTTTTGGGCAAATCTGAGAAAATTTAATAACTTGGCTTATTTTTGTTAAATGTTATTTCTTTCCGTTCTCAGCTTTTCTAGTAGAAGAACTCTATTAGGATTTGCTAAGAAACTAGAATTGAACCCGATTTTCAAAAATGTACTAAGGGGTTACATCCTAAAAATACCAAAAAATTTAACCATTTTTGTTTTGTTCAATAGTTCTCATGTTTTGATTCAGGGGATCTTAATCCTGATTCTTAAGTGGTATTCATAGTCATACTAGTCTGATCTTAAACTACTTAAAAAACATGGCTTAAATACATAAAAAAACAATACCAATTTTTTTCTAAGTGTGAGCCCCCACTCTTAGTTGATTTTTTTCAACATACACACGTAGGCAGCAATCCTGAGATCGTAGACAAAAGCAACCTGAATTTATGGCTTGTAGTGGTTATTGTTTTTGCAGCTGTAGTTTGTCTGTAAATAAACCTGTGTTTAGTTGTTCTTTTTTTCTTATTTTTTTTTTGCTAGTATTTTTTTTTGCATCAGATAAGTTAATTGGCCGCTTTGGCCCAAAGGGAAATGATTGCTGTGACTTGCTATTGCTGTTGCTGTGTTGGTGTTGCTAGTGGCAAAACTTGTTGTAGCCGTAGCCGTGCCTCTAAAATCCAACAGCAACATTGTAAGTGCAACAACAATAACAATAACAATAACAACAATTGCCGCCAACTCGTAACCCAGTGACACAGTTTTGATTGAATTGAATGGACGGACTGGAGTGCAATTGAGTTGAGTTCAGTTTGCATTCATTTGTGCAAGTTGAACCGAGGCTCACCCAGAAGGCCTCCAAAACCGATTCAATCCGATCGCAACCGATCTGATCGAGTGCGAGCTAAACTTTTGAATAAATATTCTTTGGGTATCTCTTTAGTAAGTTAAATTCTATGGGTCTGTAGATGGGTCTGTAACTTAATAAATAATGGAATTAATAAATAATGGAATAGTAAAATAAAAAAAATAAAAAAATACTAAGAAAACAGCTTGATGTTGTTATTTAAATATTATATAGAAAGCTATTTTTCTTCGGAATTTTATTTGAAAAAGTGTAGGATTTTATAAAACCTATAAGCTTTGAAATTTGACAAGGAAAGTGATTTTTAGAAAATGAAATTCACTACAAGCCAATCTATTAGACAATCTATTTCTATCTATTAGTGTTATAATTAATTCATATGGTATTTCAAATGTCAGTTTACTTTTAAATTAAATATTTTTCTTCTTTATTAAAATACAAGGCACATTATTTTTCAAATGTATAATTTTTTGAAATAAAACGGTTTAGTTAAAATTCTTACAAAATACTTCTTTAAAATATCTCTAAACATCTTTAAAATATCTTTCTTTCCTTCTTTATAGGAAAGAATTTCATTTTTAGATAGTAGTCCCACTCTTATTGTTAATGAAACAAAATTGCAGACTGTAGTTTTTTTGTTATTAACTTCCTTTATAATGCTTAGATAAAAAATGAAATTAATTTATAAAATTACATTTTTACCGCCCCATTTCCCAGGGGTCGCCCCCATTGATACATGTGTACATCTGCTCAGTCATTTATTTCTCCTTCCGAGCCCCTCCAGCGTGCGATAATTTAATTAAGCCGACATGACAATTCACAAAGAGATAATTGCTAAATTACCGACAACAACCACAATGGCAACATGGCAACACAAATACCAACACCAAATGCATCACCAAATGGCATTAAAAAAAAAACAATACCAGTACAAAGCACCATTGAATGACAAATGCAAGGGAACTTAAAAAAAAAAATTCAATAATTGCCCAAAAAGGTAAACAGAAAAAATTTGTTTGAAAAATTAGTTGGCCACATGCAATTGCATTGATCGGAAAATCAGAGAGCGTATCAATTAGTATCTTTGTGTGTGTGTGTGTTAGTAAATGTACATGAGTGTGTGTGTCAACTAAATTATCTTCTCTTAGTGGGCCTCAAATAAAGTTGTTGGCCAAACTAAAGTGCCTAAAAACACGAATGCCTCTAATAGTCTTCCTCTGCGAGCTTCGTCAAATTGTTTTCATTCATAAAATTGCAAAAAAAATAAAGGTTTTTGTAGGCAATATTAAAATACTCTTCTTTAAGAAAAAATAATAATAAACAGAGATAGAAAATCTAAAATATTAAATATGAAGTGTAGTATTTTAAAAATGTCTAATGTTTTAGATATTTAACGAATATTAAATTTTTAAAAAAGTTGATTAGAATATTTATAATTTTTCCAAGTGCATAGTAAAAAAAAGTAGCTACCGGAAGTGACGTAACATAAAAAATGAACTCCCAAAGCTAGAGCGAGATAACCGAACAGCCGAGAGAGATACAGTGGCAGCGGCAGACGCAGACGCGCGCCGCAGATTTAACGCACCGCTGACTTTGAGGTTTGTGTCCAAAGTCTTTCGTTTCGTTTTCCATTTTTTTCGTTTTTTGTTTCATTTTGTTCCCATTCCTGACCTCGTATGCCTTTTTTCCGCGGGGGTGCTGCACATACACATTTTCAATTGTCAACCCAGCATGCAAATCCGGTATGAAAACTGGCCATGCAACCTGGGTTGGCCCCCTTTTTTTTGCATTTGCTCTTGCCTTTGCGGAATTTCTTGTTCAGTTTTCTTCTCATTCAGCGTAATTCGTGATGTAAGTTTATTGGAGTGGCGGAGGGCGAGTATGGTGGTTGGAGGTGGTTCACTGCAACAGCCATTCATTGACCAAAGTGGGCTAATGTCACCTGGCTTTGACACTCTGCCAACTCTGCTAACTTGGCCAACTGGAAGTCGCAATATGCCATTGTGCCAAGGTAATTCTGCAGATAAAAAATATATAAATTTGATATTTAGGAACTTGTTGTTTTTTTTAAGAAGAAAAGCTAAGTATTTCATTTTGTTCAAATATGTTCAATATTCTCTGAAGTGTTTTCTTATTTTTCCAACTAAATATATTTAAAATCATTACTCAGTGATTTCCTCTAAAATCAGTATCATGTTTATTCTTAGCCATAATATCAAAGTAATGCTTATTCACCATTTCCTTTATTAAAATGCGTCATTGAATGGTCTGGTACTAACAGTAGTGCTCTGCAGATATGGGAAAAAATGCAACCCATTTTCTGCGTTCAATTGAAGTGATTAGCATATCAACATTCCAATTCCAGAATGCACTGAATAAATAATCGGCATCGAACGCGCCTCAAAAAAATAAACTCTGTGTGAGAGTTATTTATGCGACCGATACGAAATGGTATGCCAAGTGGTGAGGTTAGTGGGCTCTTCTGTGGTTTTTTGTTTTGCAAAAAAATTAAGCAAAAGTACTATTTTCTTTTACAAATTATTCAGAATCCGTTGTTTAATTTTTGAAAAATTATATTGAAATCTAATGATTTAAAGTTTTAACAAAGTCTCCAATAAATATATTTTAAAATGTATTTTAGTTACTTTTTTGCTTGTTTGAATAAATATATAAGTAGATAAATTTTATTCTTTAGTTGATAGTTCAGGAAAGTATAATAAACTTAAAATCACCAAATAACCCTTTTTACAATTAATTTTTTTTCCTTTAATTGGTTTTTTTAAATTATATTATAAAAATAGTATGTTTTTAAATTTGTTTTTTAAAAAAAGTAAATGTTTCAGCAACATGTTTCTCACTCACTGTCTTTGCAAACACAAAAAGCAAAAGCAGGGGAGACGAATCGAAATTATAGCCACTCAAGAGCATGAGAAGACTAGAAAGAAACAGCAAGCTTAACAGCAATGGACGTTCTCTTTTAGATGGAATGAGGAATGAGCTTAAATGAGAGAATGTGGAAAAAACGCTTTTTTTGGCGTAAAAGCTTAGCCGGCAAAAGAATGATTGTGCGAGCGAGAATGATTGTGTTCTACCCACAAACTTTTTTTCCATTTCACAATTTGGCGCGAAGCGCCTGGCTTTTTTGTTTAGCTTGAGCAAGGGCAGTATTTCATGGGTGGGGGGTTGACAGGGGGACAGACTATGGGGCTCTGCGCTGTGTGGGGCCAGGAGGGGAGCCCTCGACGCGACGACGCCACTCATTTACTCACTTGCTCACTCACAAAAGCGCGTAGTATTGATAGAAAAAAAATATACAATTGCCACTCTAGGCTGTTATTTATTTATTTTTAATTTTTCTATTCTTTCATTCTTTTTTGTTGCTGTAGAGAACCTTGCACTTTGTCGAGGGGAGGGGCTAGACGGTTTATGTACGTAGAGGTCTGAACACATTTTATTTTACAATTCTATACAAAAAGTTAGCTTTAAAAATGATTAGTTGAAATTTGTAATAAAGGAAATGAAAAATCGTAAGGAAGTAATTTAAGA
This sequence comes from Drosophila malerkotliana malerkotliana, assembly GCA_018153235.1. Classification (NCBI taxonomy): domain Eukaryota; kingdom Metazoa; phylum Arthropoda; class Insecta; order Diptera; family Drosophilidae; genus Drosophila; species Drosophila malerkotliana. The sequence continues at coordinate 5,668,070 of JAECXV010000058.1, read as the reverse complement.
TTATTAAACTATATTATTTTGTGAATGTTTTTATAATAATTTTTTTATAATTAAATAGTACGTTTCCTATAGCTTAAATGTTAAATAGTTTGAAAGATTTCTTATTACATTTTTAGAATTTTTGTGAACATTTTGAAAGAAGTTGGTAAAGATTTTTCCATTTATAAAAATTATGTGGTGTTTTTAAACTTTTTTTAATTTTTCGTCAAACAATCGGCATATTTGATATAATGATATATTTGCTAAAATTCCAAAAAACATGATTATTTTTATGTCTTTGTTGTATTAAAAATTCTATAAAATATATTTCCAGAAATTTTTGTGTGTACGTGTGTCTAGTATTTTAGTTCTACTATTTTGCACACATTTGTCTGGTATATGTACGGGAATTTCGTGGTTTTTGTTGAATGTTTTTTTTTTTGCCTTCGGCGTGGGCGTCGTCGAAAATGTCTGCGAATTTCCCCGATATGCCCCGACCCGCAGCCCACAACCACACCTCTTGTTGAAAGGAAAAGTGGTTGCCATTTCCATTTTCCAGATACCGTTACACCGTTAGCAACATAATGGCCGGCAACAACAAAAACAAACAAAAATGGTGGAAAATATATGGGAAAATGATTTGCAGACAAAATTTAATTGCGATGGCGACCTAAAATCGCCAAAAATGAAATGAGGGCGGTGGAACTATTGATTTTTTTTCTTGGGCAATTGCCACGCCTCCTTTTACAATGGTTTTTAGATTAAACATTAAAGATCTCGATAAAGGGGAGAGGAGAAGAGAAGAGTTCATAAAACTTGACTTAATTTATAATTTGACATTTATGCATTCTTTATGATTATTTATTACGTTAATTTTTTGATTAAAACTGGCGACGACAAAGCATTTGATAAAGATGTAGAAGAAGCAGAAGAGGAGGCAGGAGGCAGGAGCCACCCCAAAATGTGGCACTATCTTGCCACCCCTCTCCACCCCCCTGTCTGGTCTGCTGTCTGAAGAAATGTTTTTTTTTTTTTTTGGTTCCGTGTGTGTTTCTGTGGCCTCTTAATTCATTTGCGACATTTATGGCTCCGTTTCGACTCAATTAGATAAACAGGGAAAAATATGAAGGGGGAGGGGTGGGGTTGAGGCAGAACTGAAGTTCATGATTCTTAAATTGATTAAAAAAAAAAGCAACACAATTGCAACAAAAATGAGGGTTAACTTATTACATCTTGTTTTGGTGGATTTTTATGGCGGTTTTAAGAAAAATAAAATAACAGAACTATTAGTACACCATTTCCATAATTTAAATGAAATCAAAACGAAACTAGACGAATTATCCTCCCAAAATGTTTAGAAGAAAATAAAATCAATTTTAATTTCCATAATAACCAAGGTAATATCATAACAATAAATTAACCCGAAAACAAGACATTTTCCCTTTACATCTCATTATTTTTTTAAAGAAATGTTCTTGGCTTAATCTCTGCTAAATCTTAGCGATTTAATAAATAGTTAATCAGACTAGAGAACGCTAGAAAGCAAACCCAAACCCAAAGGTAGATGGTTCCCCTTGCTATCTGAGCATGACAAATAATATTCCTTTTTAGACCCACGTGCTGCCATTCATTATTGCACGCCCAGTTGGTGTTGGCATTATAAAATGCGAATAATTATAGTATTTCTTTCGTTTTCTTAAATTTTTTTTTATTCCATTGTGGCGAGCAGCAGTGAGTCCGAATGTGAATTTCAGCTTAGAGACAAGGAAGAGAGCCGTCGAGTGCGAATTGTGAATTTTGAATTGCGAAATGTTGCCAGGCCAAGTGGTCATAATCAGCAGCATACATAAATTACACAGACAAATGCACACCAGACATCGTCAGTGCATATATAAATTGTTTCTATATTTCTATATATGTATATATTAAAACAAAAAAATTATATACAAACATTCATATAATTTCATTATCATGAATTTGATATTCGAGAGTTTTTTCTTTTGCTTTTGAGTTTTGCTGATTTTTTTGTATATATTTTCTTTTTTTTATTGCCAGTTCAACTTCCGTCCCCGAACTTTTGTCAAGTGCTTTTAAAATATAGTATTTCGCATAATATTTATTTCATAATATAATGAGCTGCTTCTATTAAATTAAATATGTACTTATTTTTACAGACTGTGAAATATGTAAGAAAAACAAACAAAAATAAAACAGCAAACAAGTCATAAAAATCAAAAGTTGGTCCAAAATAAAAGTGCCATTAAAGATTTTAAGTATTTGCACTGTTTCTGTCATCGTAAAAAATTTCCAAGTGACGCAAAAATATTTTTTGCACATTTTTTTTGTACTTATTTTTGTTGCCCTTGGCCCTCAACTTAAACACTAAAGATTATGGATTTTCATGGTTAATGGGATTATGTCTGAAGTTCAGCGGTGCCGTTCCGGCATTAAAAAATATTTCATATGTATATATTGTCATTTTGTTAGTATATTACTTTACATTCTAATGGCAAATTCAAGTTGAACAATTGAAATTTAAGGGCGTAGTTTTCATTAGTGTGGCAGTTGTCGCGGAGAGAGGAATTTTAATTTGAAACATTCCGATAAGATTACAGATCTCACGAGATAAAAATTGCAGTTAAAATAAGTAATAAAGTTAAGTATTCAGTGGGTACTCTTTCATTTGAGAACATAAGAGTGGGTTTATTAAAGAAAAGCTTTACAAAATTATAACAAGTAGATATAATAATATAAAAGGAAAATGAGCCCCAAAGTTTGAAGAGTCCTAATACACAATACAATTTTTTTTATTCAAAAAATTAAAGTTAAAGTTAAAGCTAAGTTACCAAATCTAATATAATAGAATTCGAAAAAAACGTTTTTATATTATATGTTATTTTCTTCGATACTCTGTTTTGTTTCTGAGTAATTTAAAAACTAAATTACCCAATTAAAATACTGATATTTAGTGTAAAGTCAAAATTATTTAAGCACACATTTATGCAATAAAATTCAGTTTTAATCTTTATGGTCGTTTGCAGTTCCGCATTCAGCATGAAAGTTCTATTTCTGAAAAAATATTCTAATATTCCTTGAAATTTGATAATAGAAGTGAAGCAAATTAAGAAAATACATGTAAATCACCGCATGATCTCATTCTGCAAATGGCACTCAAAACAAATATAGAACATTTTTCATTTTGAACAACTTCCTATGTAAAACCGCGTATTATCAGTTTTCCAGGAACAGGGGGTTCCCGACTTGTGTTTCCCATTTATGTTTATTTTTATTTTTGCTGATTTTTTTTTCACAATCGCATTGGGACATTTGATACTCTCTTACATTCTTTTTTTTTATTTTTGAATTTTATTTTATTTACTTGTTATTGCTGTTATTATTTGTTTTGAGTGTATTTTTTTGCACGCTATTCCTAGTATTATTATTTATGTCTTGGCTGCGTTTTTGTTTATATATTTGTTGCTGGCTTTTCTATTTGCAGGTTTTGTTTAGAATTTTTACGTAATTTCATTGTTTTGTTTTAAGTTAGTGTTTTTTTCGCGCCCTGCACTTTGTCACCTTCTCTATCTCTGTCCCTATATCTATCTCTTTTTAACTGTCACTGTCGCTGTCAGTTTTCCATTTTTATTTATTTTTTCTGTGTGCATTTGGCAAATTAGCTTTGCTGCTGCATTATTTAAAATGTCGTTTAGTGTGAGGGTTTTTTTTAGTACCCTGTAGTATTATATACTTTTGGAATATGTATTTTTGATATAAAAAATTTATTTAAATTGATCTTCAAATAAACATGTATACTTTTCATGCACTTTTTTATTTAAATCTTACCTTATTTTATTTACTAATTATTTTTCGTTTATTTTTCCACAGGAAAAGAAAGACAATACTCGGGAATACAATGCCAATGAATCAAGTTACTAGGTAAGTGAAGTATTCCTATTACCTGAACTTTTGCTTTTTGTTTATATTTTTTGTTTTGCTTTGCTTTTTATCGCTTTATCAGCTATTTGAAATGTGGGAACCACAGGTAGTACCCCTACCCCGTCCCTTAATGGGCGTGGTCGTAATGGAACGCTTGCAAATTCTGCGCAAAAAACTAAAAAAAAAAAAAAAGGGAAAAATAACAAAAACAACGTGTCCGTTCAATTCTCCCAGCGAGAAAGTTGATACCGTCGGTTGCAAGTGACTGCCACTTCCACACTGAAAACAATAAAACCACTATAGCTTATTTATGTTTTTTTTTTTTTTTTTTTTGAATTTTTAATAATATATATACTTATGGATATTTAACTACCTAAAATACTCTTATGCATATATAGTATTGCAACTTACCGTTCTATATTATATTCTATATTAAATCTATTCTCTGTGTCTAATAATATAATTAGATATATACTTAAAGTAAGCTTATTATTTTATTTTTATATATGTATATTTTGCATTTGATTTTCCATATTCTTTTTGATACAAAACCATTTTCAAACGCCGTTTCTATTTTTCCAACTTTAATTGTATATTGTCTGCGTTAGTCTTATAATTTAATCTCAGTGTAGTTACTGATAAGAGCACTCTGAGAGCAGAGTAGCTTGAAGGCTCTCGGCATCTGTTAATTAGCCATGCACGTGGCTTTTATGAAGCTTTCAACTTGGCGCCATTTGCTCTCATTTGAAGAAGGTGGGCTTTTTGCACCCCCTTCTCCGTTTTGCATTATTTTTTGCAATCCCCCAACCCCTCTTTACAGTATACAGTTACAGCGATAAGCTGGAAATGCCAGGTACGGCCTGAAAAATAATCGTTGTTTTTCCCTTATTTTTATTTTTTGTTTTATTTTTTTTGTGACTATTTGCACATATGCAAATTTAAAATGCTCATGGAAAGTACTGCACTGCACTTATGCATATGCATATGCATAATATGCTAGTCTAATCGTATGCAAATGGCTGAAACGAAATTGTTACGGAAACAAAGATATTTAAAAAAAACTTTTCGAAAAGCCCACATCCAATGCTATAATGATGGGGGTTAAAATTAGTCAACAAATACATATTTAAAAGCACTTTATTTTAGCGGTTTTTTAAATGTTGTGGAAGTTTTTTAAGCTTCTTTTCCTCAACAAACTATTTCTGTAAGCACACCTTTTTTATTTAAATTCTTTCGAACTGGAATATTTTCCCAAATATTGCGACTTTTAAAAAATTTTTCTAGGCTCGTCTAATTTGTACTACGTTCTTTTTAAATAGAAAAACAATTTAGTAAACAGTATTTGACTACTAATTGTGTCTTGTCGTTGCTGCTGCTTGTTGTAACTCTTCTTTTTTTTATTTACTTTTTGTTTTTGTTTTAAGTTTTTATCTCTAGGCCAGGCACAACAACTACGAAAAAAGCCAAGTTCATAATTTTAATTTTCAAGGTTTTGGTAAACATTTTCCTCAGCGCAAAAAAACCTGAAACAAAACAAAACTGCGAAAAACAATGTAAACATAGATAGAAAAATAGCAAAACAGCAGAAATTCAAGAGTGATAAATAAAAACAGAGAGTGAAAAAAGTGTGCAAAATAATATGGGTGCAAAAAAGCGTAGCATCGAGGTGCTTTTTTTTTTTTTATATATACTTACCTTATTTTTTTTGCCGGCGTCCCATTTGTTTTTCTCTCACCATTTCTTTACGAGGGTTTTATGGCGGGCCAATAATTGTCCCAGCAACGCCACAGTAGCTCCTCGATATCATTAATTAACGCAAAACGAAAAATAAAAAAAACTTTAAACAGAAAAATGTCAACGTCCACCCTTGTTTTCAAGATACGTTTTGGCTTGTAACTTGACCATAACGTAAACGATCAAGTCTCGTCGCACTTTCATCTGTTACTATCTTAAAACTTTTTATATACATACATATGTATGTACATATGTATTTGCAGCGCTACGTTCCGTTTTCTTACAAAAAGAGTCGGTCAAGGGTCGAGGGTGTGAATTCTGCTGATAAGTAGGAAATATTTTTCACCAAAGCAAAAGAAGACTTTGCCATTAAAATATGCTCTTATTTATTACGCAGGTGAACGAGTTTCTGCCGAGGAGAATCAACGGATTAAGGAGGATCAACGCTCCATCATCGCTGGATCATCGCCGGACCATCACCGGACCATCGCCAGACCATCGCCGGACCATCGTCCACGGCCGAAGGACACTCTTCATATATTCGTCGTCGCCCATGACTTTGGAAAACCATTGAGACATAACATAGAATGCTCGTATTTATAACGCAGGTGAACGAGTTTCTGCCGAATCCCAATCGTCGACTAAAGAGGATCAACGCTCCATCATCGCTGGATCATCGCCGGACCATCGCCTACGGCCGAAGGACGCTCTTCATACATATATTCGTCGTCGCCCATAACTTTGGAAAACCATTGAGAAATAACATAGAATAACATAAAATTTGTACTTTAATATAACATGTGTACTCTAATATAACATATGTACTATATGTACTCTTACGACATAGAATAGTATTATTCTTGTAAAATGTGCAATAAATATACAAAATTGTGTGTTTTATTCCAGGGTAAAGGTTCTAAAAAAATACAACAATCTCACGGGATACGCCAAAAATATGTATGCCAAATGACATTTAGGAAACATCTCAAAACGATTAAAATCGCATGCGATTTTCGTCCAAATTTTATCACCAACCCACCACCCATCGCATATCACCTTTATCGCATTGGGAAAAAATTGCGTTTGGGATATAAAATACTAGAAAATACTAAAGAATACTAGAAACTGCTAAAAAAAAAAATACTAAAAATTAGTGTGACCAGGTTTTCTTCACAAAAAAGTGTGACCAGGTTTCCATAACAAAAAAGTATGACCGTATTTTCCATATTTTTATATTAAAAATTAGTGTGACCGTATTTTATAGACAAATAATTAGTGTGACCAGGTTTGCATAATAAAAAAGTGTGACCGTATTTAAGTGTGGCCGTATTTTCATAAGCTGAAAATTAGTGTGACCAGGTTTGCGTAATAAAAAAAAAAAAACCTTTTTTTAGTGTGACCGTATTTTCATAAGCTGAAAATTAGTGTGACCAGGTTTGCGTAATAAAAAGGTATGACCGTATTTTAGTGTGACCGTATTTTCATAAGCTGAAAATTAGTGTGACCAGGTTTGCGTAATAAAAAAGTATGACCGTATTTTAGTGTGATCGTATTTTTCATAAGCTGAAAATTAGTGTGACCAGGTTTGCGTAATAAAAAAGTATGACCGTATTTTAGTGTGACCGTATTTTAATTTATTTGAACAATACGGTCACACTTTTTTATTACGCAAACCTGGGCACACTAATTTTCAGCTTATGAAAATACGGTCACACTAAAATACGGTCATACTTTTTTATTACGCAAACCTGGTCACACTAATTTTCAGCTTATGAAAATACGGTCACACTAAAATACGGTCATACTTTTTTATTACGCAAACCTGGTCACACTAATTTTCAGCTTATGAAAATACGACCACACTAAAATACGGTCATACTTTTTTATTACGCAAACCTGGTCACACTAATTTTCAGCTTATGAAAATACGGTCACACTAAAATACGGTCATACTTTTTTATTACGCAAACCTGGTCACACTAATTTTCAGCTTATGAAAATACGGCCACACTTAAATACGGTCACACTTTTTTATTATGCAAACCTGGTCACACTAATTATTTGTCTATAAAATACGGTCACACTAATTTTTAATATAAAAATATGGAAAATACGGTCATACTTTTTTGTTATGGAAACCTGGTCACACTTTTTTGTGAAGAAAACCTGGTCACACTAATTTTTAGTATTTTTTTTTTTAGCAGTTTCTAGTATTCTTTAGTATTTTCTAGTATTTTATATCCCAAACGCAATTTTTTCCCAATGCGATAAAGGTGATATGCGATGGGTGGTGGGTTGGTGATAAAATTTGGACGAAAATCGCATGCGATTTTAATCGTTTTGAGATGTTTCCTAAATGTCATTTGGCATACATATTTTTGGCGTATCCCGTGAGATTGTTGTATTTTTTAGAACCTTTACCCTGGAATAAAACACACAATTTTGTATATTTATTGCACATTTTACAAGAATAATACTATTCTATGTCGTAAGAGTACATATAGTACATATGTTATATTAGAGTACACATGTTATATTAAAGTACAAATTTTATGTTATTCTATGTTATTTCTCAATGGTTTTCCAAAGTTATGGGCGACGACGAATATATGTATGAAGAGCGTCCTTCGGCCGTAGGCGATGGTCCGGCGATGATCCAGCGATGATGGAGCGTTGATCCTCTTTAGTCGACGATTGGGATTCGGCAGAAACTCGTTCACCTGCGTTATAAATACGAGCATTCTATGTTATGTCTCAATGGTTTTCCAAAGTCATGGGCGACGACGAATATATGAAGAGCGTCCTTCGGCCGTGGACGATGGTCCGGCGATGGTCTGGCGATGGTCCGGTGATGGTCCGGCGATGATTTAGCGATGATGGAGCGTTGATCCTCCTTAATCCGTTGATTCTCCTCGGCAGAAACTCGTTCACCTGCGTAATAAATAAGAGCATATGTTAATGGCAAAGTCTTCTTTTGCTTTGGTGAAAAATATTTCCTACTTATCAGCAGGATGCACACCCTCGACCCTTGACCGACTCCTTTTGTGAGAAAATCGGAACGTAGCGCTGCGAATATGTACATATATAAAAAGTTTTAAGATAGTAAAAAATGGGACAATGAAATCGCATTTGGAACAAAACGCATGGGTTTTAAGTTAGTAAAGGATAGAAGTTAGACGAGACTCGACGGGATTCGTTATGGTCAATAAGTTTTGCTTCCTGTTTCTAATATACTCTATAAGTATATATAATATATACTCTAAATATGTACATATAAAATAAATAAAATAAAAATTAGCATTATGTTTGAACCTAATCCATCGTGCTTTATGTAAATTTTATAAGCTTTATGAGAAATGTTTAGGACCAACCTCCTTGTAGTCAGATGACCACTAGGTTTTTACTGTTCAGTTGAAACCAAGCAAATCAATAAACATTTTCCCCGAATTAAATATTTGTTTGCTATTTAAAAATCTGGACGTAACTGATCGGATCGGCGACACTTGCGTGCGAGTTTGGGTGAATTCCCCCACGGCATCGGATTTCGTAGAAGTTACTTTCCCAGATACTCATAGACCTGGCGCCTGTCTTGCCGCTATTTGCGATAATTCACCGACAAGTTGAGCTTTGAATATGATATCGAGAATTGTCGTGGTGGGGGAAGTTTACTCATTGCATTCCAGGAAAATTGCAAAATATAAACATTCTCACACAATTAAAAAAGACCCTTTGAGCTGCCACGTATGTACATATGTAGCTGCAAGTATGCAAAGATTTTTTTTTTTATTTGTATGGGTTTATCGAGTTTGAAAGACGTTTTCCGTGTAAGTCCGAGTATTCGAAGGGGAAGTCGACCTAATGAATGAACTGAATGAAGTATGAACTAATATTTATACAGTTATGAAGGCTTCAAAAACAGGAAATGCTACTGTTCTTTAAAAAATTTCAAGTGTTTTGTTGATATGCACTGAATAATAAATCACGAGCATTTGATGAAATTAGTTGTATTAATTCTGTTTGATTATTATCTAATAGTTTTTTCCAGAAACTCTACAAGGAATTCCTTTTTTGAGTTGATATAAAAAAAATTCAGATTTCTTTTACAGGCACTAAACGCTATAAAATTATCTACTATGTACATATATAATCTTCTTAAACTTAATTTCTGGCGTTTTTGTATGAATAATTTTTTGTTTCACGTTTTTATTTCAATTAAATATCTCTATATAAACTTTTATTTCCGTTTTAAACAGATCGCGATCGGAATGATGAATGTCAGGGAAGGGCAAGTTCAAAAACTATATGAACTGCGTTTGTTTCTAACGCCAAATGAGGTGTTTCGGATCACTTCCCGACAACGACAACCGAAAACTGATTCCGAAAACCGACAAGCTGATCCAGAAATTGAATTGAAATCTTTGTGAAAGTCTCGGGTCAAACGTGTCGCGTTTCACCTTTTAGTATACCTACACGTTAGTGCAATTAATTTCAATTTTGTATTTACCATTTTTGCTTCTCATTTTTCTAATTATTATTTATATATATAATTTTGTTGAGTTTCTTACTTTTTTTGCAAAGTCTTTTTGCTTATCAAAATTAGGTCAAACTTGATGTAGGTACTTTTTGTGATTAGGTATACTGGAGGTGGTGTTGGTACAACAACAAGAAGGCTTCCACAATTTATGAAGCTCTTTATTTATGAACTTTGTGGCTCTTGAATGATAAGAGTATAACTTCTTATCAGCAAAAAAAAAAAACAACAAAAAATAAAAACTACATCAACTAAAAAAACTAAAACAACAAAAACGAAACAAATCAGTTCTCCTTGAATTTTCTTTGAGTGGTTGCCGTGTGCTCGACAATCTTACTCTTATTTCATTCCACTTCCCAGTTTTTTAGCTTCTTTCTTTGTATTTTTTGGTATAAAAAAAAAAATCTTAACAGTGTATTCGTGGTAGTTTCTGTGTGCAGATAAAATATTTTTGCAATGCGCCTGCTAATTGAGATAACGGGACATTGTATTATTTATAGACTAAATAGAAATAAAACCCCTAAGTCACATGCGCGCTGTATAATGAATTTTTGATCTACGATTGCTAAATATTTTCCGGTCTTATAAATCTCGATTTTATTGGTGGGGATTTCATTAAATTCCAGGTTTTTCCAAAATGGTTACTTTTTTTTTTTTTTTTTATATTTCAAATATTTACAAAAATACAATTTTTTGTTTTTAAACAAAAAGTCGTGATATTTTTCCCAAATAAATTTAGGGTTTTTTATTGCCATATCACATTTGTTAGCTAAAAAATGACTCAAAGAATTTATGATAAAAAATTTGTAAGAACGGAGAAACTTTATTAATATTTTCATTAAAAAAAAGGAACTCATTTTTATCGCTTTTCAAGCCTACTAAGACTTTAAACATTTAATATTCTAATACTCCCCCCATAAAAATTTTCCATATCGTTTTGGCCATATCCGGACGTACTATTTGCAGTGATACGGTTGCCAGGTCAACAAATTCAATTCGTACCCCCATCAGGGTAAAAAAAAAAAAACTTTAAATAGTTTACCCTTATCTGGGTAACAAAAAAAAAAAGAGTCGTCTTGCGACTTTAAACTGCCCCCCAAAAAAACCAAAAAGAAATAAAAAATGCCAATTCATAATTGTGAAATTCCTGGCAAAAAAAGGCTATTAGACTTGCTCTCTCTCGCTCTGGCATAGTGTTCATCTCACTCGCACACAATTTATTGTTGGCCAAGTTAATCGCGTGCTTGAAGTGCTCTGCTGGCTGTCAAATTATCAGCTGTTTCCCATTAATTACATGCCTCCTCCGTCCGTATCGCCAAACCAATATAAACGGAATCGAAACGAAATTTCCTAATTTTCTCGTTACTCATACGCACCGTTGCCGTGTCGAGCGACAGAAACAAAAAAAAAAAAATTCCAAATGGTTGGCGTGTGGAGTAAAACCCAACAAAAAAAAAGTCTGATTACGCACTGAGATCTTCAGTAGAATTTTTTTTTTCGGTGGAATCTGGATCAGTTAGTAGCTCGAGGGCTGCTTGCGTAAATATTTCAAGTGCCTTGGCCGGCTGATAAGGTTGAAATAAAAAAATAGAGGGGCAACTTGACTGGGGGGAGGAGGGGAGTATGGCAGGCTAGCAGCAAGTCTGGCAGCTGATTATAATATAATTATAATTCTGGTCTTGGCAACCGCACGCACAAATCGTTGAGATGGAAAACGTCACCGTTATCAGTCGCCTGCTTCTTATCACTCTCTATATATTGCTATATTTCTATCTCACTTACCTTTTTTTTCTGCATCCATCTCACTCGCTCCTGTTTAACAAAAAAAGGTGAATCATCTGGAAGGAAACAAAAAATTATCCATTAATATTTATTTAACTATTTAAATTTAAAATTTAAAATTCCCTGGAGGAAATTAAGCTTCAAATCTAAGCTTGCTTTTAATATTTTTTCGAAAGTAATTTATTTTAGTTTCAAAAGAAATGTATGATCTTAAAAAGTCTAATTATTTTTAGGACTCAATCAAATTTCTTGGAAAATACATAATTCATCTGAGGAACATTAAAATTATTTCTTTAATAGGCTTCAAATAGTTTTGAGTATTTCTTGAGCATACTAGATATTTTTAACTAAAAATATGCATATTGAAAATAAAATAAAGTTAACCATTTAATATATGTATCTGTCATGTCATTCCAACTTGAATCCCATGCATCATGCTTAATATTAAAAAAAAAGTTGATAATACCCACGAGTCCAAACTATATTAGGTTTAGTTTTTTTTAGTTTAGGTTACCTAAGCCTAAAACCTAATGAATTTCCCAGTACGGCCCGATCGGTGAATAATATTCAGGCAAGTGATAAGTGATAAGCCATTTGGCGCCATCGCACTTCAAGTGGAATTGTGGCCGCTGACAGGCGCACTGATGGCTCTGAGATACAAACTACAGATAAAGATACAGATACACTTGGCTGGCAATTGAGATTTCAATTTGAGACACGAGAGAATATATAGAAAATGGATTGGCAATTACAACACATCTAATCCATTGGCAGTTAGGCCTAATTGCCCGCTCAATGCCAAATTCTCAAATCAAATAATTTTATAATTTTTGTTTCCGGTAATGGGATCACGACCTCTGGGTATTCAAATTTCCAAAAAATCTTCGGATTTCGGAATAAAACATGTGTTCTGGCTGTGTCACTGTCAGTATCGCTGTATCTGTCACTGCTCTAATGCATGAAGAATAAATCCCATTTGGTTACTAATTGAAATCCCCCATTTTTGGCAATAGCCCGGCGAATGTTTCAATGGGGCTTAATGATTAACGATAAGAGGAGGCTTTTTCAAAAACCAAAAAAAAATTGTTATAGGTTTTTCTGGAATTTTCTAGTTTAGAAATAGTACCTAGTTAAGATAAGAGTTAAGATTAGCTAAGTTAGTTTTAAGTATTCGAAATGAAATAAATTATTTTAAATAAATTAATAGTTTAGCAATAGTTTTAAGTATAGAAATAAATAGTTATTAATAAAGGTTACTATAAATAAATAAAGAAAGGTATGAAAGAGGAATAAGTGTGGAGTTCTTATTGGGAATTGGGAATTTCTATAAAAGGAGTAATTTCATTATGTAAATCTTAAATATACAAAACAAAGTTTAATGATTTCTTAATGAGAATTTTTCTTAATGAAAAATTTTACTTATAATTTCGCAGTGTAATGGCAGCACTATTTTCAGCAGATAGTAGAGGGACATCTGTTTTTCCAGTTGTCAAGTTTTGCAATCGCTCGGCTTTTCTTATCAGTTAACGGCTAGGGGTCGCATTACAAATCATAATTCACTATTCTATTATATGTATTATATGCCAATGGCAAACTCCTTTGGCGACGATTGTTGTTAAACAAATTGCAACTAATTAGCGATTATTTTATTTTCCGATGGCAACAGACCGACATTGCTCATACGCCCCATTTGCCACAGCGAACTTGATACGTAGTATAGGCAGTTTTTTGGGGCAGTTTTTTGGGGCAGTTTTTTTTCGCGCCAGGAGATCGCGCCACCGGGCATAAAACTTAACACCCACTCGTCTGACACAGATTCTGCCATCATTCTACCTCTTCAAAGAGATCAATTTCGATTTGGCCTGACGCACTTTTTACTTTTTACTAAATATTTATATAGATTTTTGCAAGCATAGGCAAAAAAAAAAAGAATAGGCGGGAAAACTTGGAGGAGAAAAAAAAGTAAAAGTCGTAGAAAAAGCAGGAAAAGAGGGGAACAACGCGTGTGACCTAGTTTATTTTCTATAATTGCCTAGCATTTAGCTTTTAAACATACAAACTATAGTATACACTGTATATATATGTATATATATTTGTATATAAACACACTTATATAGAGCCCATAAATAAGATTACTGATTACCGACGGTCGACAGAACCGTGGCTCATAAAATAAAAACAAAAACTGTCGCCATCTGCCTATGAAATTTAATAGCTCTCTCGTCTATATAACCATACATATTTATATACCTTTATAGGTAAGCCTATTTATTTGATGTGTACGTTTAGCTACCTTATATAGTAGCCAAAAGAATAAGTAGGAAGGAGGCTGTTTTTGCAAACAATTTTTAGAATAAAGATATAACAGGGAAATGTCTACTAGAAGTTCCATCAAGAAGTTATGCAAGGGAACCGGAAAAATCACCATTCGTTATGCTAAAGGTTGTTGCAATTAAATAAAAGTGTCGTAAGCGATTCGAAACGGTTGTCCAAACGGCCAATGAATGAACCGAATGAATGCCTATATGAATGCAAATGAATACGTTGCACAATCATCCCCGATAACCGAATGATATGCACATGCGATTATCAGTTCGATCACATCGATTTGTTCTCAAGTGATAATGGCTTGGATTCTGTGTATTTGAAAATAAATAATATATTTTTAGTTGGTAGTTCAAGATTATATTCATAGTATAAGCTAAAAATAGATTTTTATTATTTTCTTTGCAAATATTACTTTAATATAATTTATTCTTTTCTTTCATATACAAGTTAAAAGCTTTTACTAAAACTTTCGGAATAATTATTTAGCTATTAGAGCCGGAAAATACAGAACCCGCCGAAAATTGCATTCATATTAATAAGACAGACCATTATGAGAGTGCATCAAAAATATACAATTTTATGCTGGCATTCATTTTTGCTTTTGTTATGAATTTTGAACATACTCACTGCCCAGAACCGACAACTGAATGACTGACTGAATGAATGATTGTTGGCCACAAAAATAAAGATATATACTTTTGTATATAGATATTGCGGCAACGTAGCAACAACAACCGGCACAAAAATTACGCGAAAGGCGCCGCCTAGCTCAATTTGCATTATGCAAATGATGCGTAAAATCCCCCAGATCCCTAGACAGAGGAGGCACAGAGCAGGGGTAAAACGTATAGCCCTAGAGGGTGGTGGGGGGAAAACGGAGGTAACCCTTCCAGGTCGCCACAAGTCGCCATTAGGCAAGCGCAATTGATTAGAAACAAAACACAAATGCAACAACCAAAACGGAGTGAACAGCAATTGCATAATTTTAACTCATTTTCTGATATTTCTGTAACTAGTCCGCCAGTTATCCGTAATATTATTTCACTCCATTTGGATACTCTTTCAAAGGGAAGGTTTTTCTGAATTTCAAGATAAGGAGGGCTTAAGGTTAATTGAAGAAAAATTTACAACGAAGCTAAAATTAGTCCTTTTCTGATTTTAAAAATAATTTAGGAACCGCATTGTTTTCATAAGATCTAATATATATACTGAGTAAATAAAACGAATATTATTTTTAAATATAATTAAAAAGGAAATCTATCATTTAAAATAAATAAATTGTGATAAATAGATAAATAAAATTAAGTAATTGAATTTTTGAAATTATTTTACATTAAGAAACAAAATATATAAGACAGGCAGCCCCTTTAAATTCATTTAAAAAAAATGTATACAATAACTATAATGAAAAAATTTAAATTAAATACTTACCAAACGATTTTCCCATTCCAAGCTCAGGATTCCGTGCAGTGCACTTGGTCTGAAAATAAAAAAAATATATAAATATTAAATAAAAACTCAAAATACCCGCCCCTTTTTTTGTAAAATATATAGTAAAGTATTAATACTTCGGCCTAGTTAGTAGACCTTTATTTAATGTTTATTTTTTGTCATTAAGTGTAAAATGCGCGGCAAATGCGACGCCGACTGCTGCTTCAGTTGGCGTCGCTGGCGCTGTCGACGCTGACTTTGGCGCAGGCGTTTGTAATGTGGTAAAGGTCCCGCACGTGTAAGTGTTACATACCCCCCACCCCATCCCAGCACACACACACACTCGCAGATACACACACACCTCAAGGGGGAAGAGGCAGTGAAAACTATTTTAAATACTTTTCATACAATGTTGCCAGACAGAAACTGCGTAAAACATTTTTAATCGCACATGCCAGTGGCTCGTGTTATGGCAATTGTATATGGTGGGTGGTGGGTGAATGGATGGGTGGCTGGGTGGCTGGGTGGCTATCTATGTGGTCAGTCGGGGGAAAGGGGTCAGTACTGGGGCGTGGGGGCCTTGCCGGCGTAATGTTTACATCACACCCAAACATCGCCGTCTCGACGCGTGTGCAAATATAAATATAAAATATATACATAATTTTTTGGCGCATTTTCTGAAAATTTATGAAATCATTCCGGAATATTATTTTCAATTTCAAGTCTATTCAAATCAAATGTTTTTCAATCCAAACATAAATTGTGTTTTAATTTTTTTGAAATTAAATAACTTATACAAGTGAAGAAGCAATGTTATTTTGGGTTGTAAGCAGTACTATTTATTAACCGATTCAATGTTCAACTTTTAAATAAGCTTTATAAATTCCAAGAGTTCACAAATAATTATCCCTAAAAACAATTATCTAAAGGCCATTATCTAAAAGGTTGGAGCTTTCTACAAATTACCATTATTTCCCTCAAATTAGTTATAATACTCTCCACGCCAAAAATGTGTGCTCCCTTGTATGGTATTTGAGAATCGGTTAATTTGAATTCTTATTGCAGCATCCCCAGAACTCCCCCTCGTACCGCCCAGTGCCTTGCACTTAGTGTGACTGAAGTATCTGTCAAAACTACGGGTCGCAACAAAGAACCCGAAAATGTTCCATCATTGAAATGAACGATTTGAGTTGGGTTCGCCAGACTCGGAAAATAAATAAAAACAATACAGCCAAAAAAAAAAAGAGCAAGTCAAAATTTGTTTCTTGACGCTGCATAAAAATTAAAATTAAAGCAAATGGGGGTGGTGGTAGAAACAAAAAATAAAATTCGACGGGGTCTGGCTGCCTGTCAAATGTCAATGATGTATATTTAAGCCTTTTATTCGCATGCATCTTCTCCCTTTATTTATTTATTTTCCATTTTTTTTAAATATTTTTTTTTTTTACGTATTAGGCACTCTTCTTAACATGCATCAGACATCAGCATCGTCCAGACAGTTGATTTCTTTATTTTTTTAGCCCCCTTAAGTCAGTTTTTTTTCGGGCCAAAAAGAAGTCATTAAAAATGCACAGAATGTCAATGTAAAACGCTGATAATACGCAATTATGCATCTCGACTTGGAGTCTTCTGCCAGATAAATAACACGGTCCAAGGAAGCTAATGACAGTTGTGCGAAAATATAAAAAATGATGATGATGATGCCATGGATCCGAAGAAGAAGGCACAGCATATACCATGTACATGTATATATGAATTATATGTTCATTTTTTTTTTTTTTCAAAAATAAATCATATACCCAAAAAAAAAAAAAACAGAGCTTTCTACAAAATTATTCAAGTCTCTGGCGAGGAGTTTATTACTTTTGAAGATTTTAATTAAAGGAATGTATTTTAAGTATATTAAGTAAAATTTTAAAGAAAATTACAAAAAAGGTTGACATATTAGGGACGGTTTTAAAAAGGATCTAATCCCAAATTATAGAAATATAAGAATCACAATTTGTTCACGGCTTTATAATTGAACAAAAAAATGGCAAAGCCTCCATAAAGTGGCTTCTTTAGAAAAAATAGTTTCTAAGCTACACAGAAAAGTTTCATTCAAGCGTATTATCTCAATACGTATCTGAATCTCAAACCATAATTGTACCATCTATTATTCCTATCAAGTTTCTAGGGATTCTACAAATCAGCTACATCTACTGTATCTACTAAATTCTGCAATTCTATGAAACCCAATTTGACTAATACCCATATCAGAAGAGTACAATTTTCCTTCCACTATTCTATCAATATCAGAATTAGTGTATTCGAAATAAAGTAGCCTCTGACTTTCGTAGAATTCGGCACTCTTGACTTCCGCTTTAGCCCCAGAAGACTTCCCGGAATCCGCAACCGTATTGCTTTTCTGGATACCGACATGGGAATTTGAATAAATGGGGGCTGGGGCTGGGGGCCTGGGTTCAGACGAGTGGGGGCCATAAATTATCCAAGCAATATTGTGTCACATCCTTGAGCAGCCGACAAAGCAAAATAAATCAAATCAAATTTGAAAATAATACCCCGAATAAAGTAAAGCCAAAGCTAAGATTATCACATCCGCCTATGAATCAACTTTTATAAATATTTGGATTCTTTTTTTTTTTTTTTAAGAACTAGGCAAACGATAAGTACTCTTGTCGGAACTGGCGCTACATATGCGGATATATAATATAGAAATATTTATATAATTCGGGAAAGATCTTAATCAGCATCAATCAAATACAGAAAAAAGGTGTCCATTATAAGCTAGTTAACTGAAGATGGATGAATATTGAGCTCAAGATGTTGTCCGAAGAATTATGATTAGCATTTTGGAAATTGCCTTAATTATTTTCAACAAACGTATAATTAACATTTTATTTGAACCAGTATGTGTTCTATTTCTTTTTTTTTTTTTGGTGAATAAATTTTGCATCTATTTGACATTCTAATGAAAAAGTTGTTCTCTCATCGCGGGCATACCTTCGTACGTATTTCAATCGGTTCAATTAAATCAATCACAATATCAAAAGAAGCCGCTTATTTGCTGTTCATGGGTCACTATTCCTATTCATTAAATTTTTGGTATTTATTATTTTAAACAAATGGTCATACAAGTTTCATAAGTTAGTCAATTTCCTTCATGAATCAAGCCATTGTTTGGTTTGATTTCGTATTCTTGCATTCTTAGAATGGCAATTATCAAAGTATTTGCGTTAGTCACTTAAAAAATTCGCAAAAACATGCGATATGTTACGAGCTTAGTAAGCTTAAGAATAATCTGCAATTCGTGGACTTATGGCTCTGGTTAACTAACAGCTACATGGAATTTATGCAGGCTTGATAATGTCGAGCTGACTAATATGTTTCTTTCTTTAAGTTTATTGAAACTTTTTGATATATTTATATATATTTTGCGTATTTAAATTAGATGTAGTTTTTTTTAGGCCTACCTTTCTTTAAAAACACACAAAAAAAAACACCCATCGTTTTGTAACAAGCAGTGACAAATGTGGCACCAGGTAATGAGGCCATCTGTATGTTAAAGATATAGATGAATCACGACAAATGGCATATCGGATATGGGATCAGATAGGGGTAGATCGCTGGTGTTGGCCTATAAGATCTCTGTTAACTTGTCCCAAAACATTTGGCCATAAATCAGACGGGGCGACGATCATGTACAAAGCCATGTTGTACATGCCTCGACTTTGATTTCAGTTTCGGTTTCAACTCTTTTTTCGGTTTGCAGTTGTCAAAAATTCGCACATTCTGCTTCGGCTACGGAATTAAATGAATTTTTTTTTTTTTTTTTTGATTTTAGTTTGGCTTGGCCTTCTCGAAAAAAAAAAAATGCGTGAGTGCGTGTGGTGTGTTGTCATTGTCATGTAGCCGGCAATTAAAATTGATCCCCTTTTGCCTCGCACAGACCTCCTCCGGCCCATTTGGAATTGGCCAGGGCGGCTGTTAAATAATTTATGAAGTGCGTAAGGTTTCTGGCGCGCATTTCAAGCAGCTCTCTGGATTCGAGTTCGATTCGAGTTGCCAGCCAAAAGCCAAATATTTGCGCATCGCTCACGCACTTTTTTTGGGGCTCTGTCGCTGATATGGGTTTCGATATGGGTTTCAGCTTCTTTTCTTTGTATACTCTACGAAATCGAAGGCACACGGAACCGCTTAAGATCTTCTGTGGGTCCCATTATAATAAAATAATAAATGGTCACATTTTAAGAAACTATATGAGATTTGGTCATATGAAAATAATTATATTTGGTCACATCTAGTTTTCTAGAGTTTTTTTTCTAAATATTTGTGAAGACAACTGAGTATTTGGCTTTTAATATAAAATATTTTTTTAAAAAATCATGGTCACATTAAAAAGATAAAGCTAAAGCTTGCCCACAGTCATAATTCTACAATTTGTTTTCTTTTTTTCCAAACCTAGAGCATTGCCATCTTCGTTAACACATCCTAGGCCTATACCTCAACATGTTTCTTAAACATTTTTTATTTGTGTTGGGCTCATTTCGATTTGGTTTGGGTTTCTTAGACGGACAAAATATTTGGCTATGCTGCCTATTTTATTTTGTTCGTTTTCTCATTAAACATTTTGGTTAAAATTTGCGATCTGCATGCAAATGTTACTGATTAGATGGGGGCGCCCAGTAGGCCATAAATCAATAAGCCATCCAGGCGAAAGACAACCACACGAGCCAAATGGCAGTGAAATCGAACACGGATAATGAAAACTGGAGCTGTAGTGGAGTTGGGTATGGGGCGATATGGCCCAGAATTGGAGGGGCTTCGGCTAGCATTACTTACCATTTTTTGTTCCCTATTGCCGGTTTGAAGAGGTCTACAAGTTCCGGGTCTTCCTGATACATATATTCCCCGTCGGGTTAAGATCACGAATATATATGAAAGCTCGCTCAACCTTAGCACAAAGTCAGGCAGTTATAAGAGGGTTGAAGGTTGTGGGAACACTGAAAGAAATATAAATAAAATTGGGTTAGAAAAGAATTATCTTAATCGTCTGCCATTTAATAAATAACAATAATCTTCAGAAAAATAATGGGATGCTATAGTTTTCTTATAAATATTTTTACTTTCGGTGCATCGAAGGGAAGTGTTAAGCTTGCCACAGACGCTACAGAGAGTGGCAAGTAGAGTCTGATTAATTATGAATTGAGTGTGTCTGAGTCCAGTTCGCCTGCACTTGCACTTGTTGCACTTTCTGCACTTGTTGCACTTGCGGCACTTTTCATATTTTTACGCTTGCGGAGTTCGCCTGCAGACGTCGTCGTCGGATGGCTTCATATTGTCTGGCTGCCCCGCCGATCCAGGGGCGTCGCCGATTGGGGGAGGGGCCGGCAAAGAGAGGGAGTGCCCGCCAAGGGTAGGCATTCGAGCAACAACTTTTGTCACGCTAACCAGGCTGCAATAAAAAAAAAAAAATTTTAACAGGAGTTGGTTAAAAACAGGAGTGTGTGGAGGTTATTGGTAAAAACACATATTAAAACTTAGTTTTAAAATAAAAAAAAAAATTTCTAATATATTTTTTATAATGACAAGTAATTTTAAATGGACTTTTATTTAAAATACAAAACCCAGTTTTTAGTTTTTAGAATTTAACATTTAAAGGTTCTATATAGAAAAAAATTGGAGATTTCGAGAGAATCCGCCCCTGTCTTAACAGAGCACTTGCCACTTGCAACTTGCTGGGCCGCAATGATCATGCACTAATGCTCAGCGGCACGTCCCAGTATCTTTATCATATAAACGGTGCGATTTAAATTAATAATTAAAGCCCGCTTGTGGTTAAAAGTCTTTTGGCCTGGCCATCTGCCACTGCCGCTGTTACAGGTTGCACGTTGCAAGTTGCAAGTAGTACCAACAGGTTGCAGGTGGATGGATGCCAATGGATTAGACTGCCCACCCTTATGGCCATAAATCAACGGGGACATTGGGCTTGTCCCGGACTCCAGACACTGGACGACTCTGAAGTCCCAACAAGTCCCAAGTCGGAGTGCTCAGCCAAATGAAAAGAAGTTGCCAGCGCCCCTTCGAATCCATTATCCAATCTAAGTGGATATGTGTTGTATTATCCACTACACACTATCCACTTTCCACAGATACATGCAGACAGCGATGGCCAGCTGTAAAAATATTAATTGACTTACTAAATAAATAGGGAAAGAGCTCATAAATAATTATTTGAATATTTGTAATGGTCTTGTAGAAAATTAAATTAATAAAAGAGTGGCGGCGAAACAATTTAAATAAACATGAAATATGTTTATAGTTTATGTTTAGTTTTCTTTAGGAGAAAAATAGAAAAACGAAATATAATATATATAAAAATTTAGAATTATTAAAATAATTTATAATAATAGAATAATTTTGTTTTTGAATTTAAGAATTTTGGAAGTTAAGACCTTCAGAATGGCTCAGAAAGGCTGATATATCGCTCAAGAAAATACATGCATTCTTTTAAAATCGAAAGGTTAAATGTGCAAGCAGATAAAATATAAAATTATATACTTTATAAAAGTTTGCAACATTTCCCTAATTCTTATATAATTGAAACCTAAAAAATCTACATAATCCTTCTAAAACTAACCTCTAAAAAAAAATTAAAATAAAGATACCCTTTAAAAAAGGCGCTATTTTATTATTTAAACTGTGCAACTATTTGGCCGACAGGGTCATCGTCATCAGGACAATGAACATGGAGTGGGCCAGAAGATTGAAGTCGGAGCCCAGGCCCCCCCAATAGTTGTCAAGGACAAGGGAGCCGTAGCGGGCCGCGAAGGCGATGGCCGCCATGCCGCCGTACATGTTGCTCGACTGATTGACGCCCAGGAAGAGCATGGATACGACATTGCCCAGCAGGGTCAGCTCCTTAAGGGTCTCGGTAGAGGTGTCCTCGTTGTCGCCCATTTTAGCCATCAGATCGTAGACCAGAGGTACCACAAAACATCCATGAGCCAGCGCCAGGCTCGGATTCGTCGATCTCAGATACAACTCGATATTGGTCAGCGGAAGCGGAACGATCTCCATAATACCGGATGTGATTAATCGCAAACGCTTGCACTCGTCATCGTTGTTGCTGGCGGCCCGAGCCACGCCCAGCAGACCGTGGACCAGGCTGAGGGCGGCGGCGGCATAGCCGTAGGGCGTTTCCGAAGGACGAAGAGTGTAGATGGCATAGCCTGAGCTCACCACCAGCAGACTATTGAGTAGGGCGTCCATCAGAAGCATATTACACCGTGGCTAGTCTAGGGCAACTCCTCCGTCTCCTTTTCCTCATCCACCTCCTGTATTTTTTTTTCCGGTTTTTTCCAACTCAAATTCTAATACATCCTTTCCGTATGGTGTTGTATTAATATTTTTTTTGGCTTTGTTTTTATCGCTAATTGATGTTTTTAGCTATTTGATTTAAGCGTAAGCGGGTTGGATGACGAGCACGGCAAATTTTGTTTCAGTTAGAAAGTTTTAGCTCCATCTCCTTGCCTGACAGTTCTGACTGACAGCTGCTTCAAGGACGGTATAAAAATGGGTTTTGAAAGTTTTTAATATAAAATCCTTCTAAATAAATAAAAAGCTATACAGATCTAAAAAAATAAAATATGATTTCAGTATTCTTATTCTTAATATTAGTATTATTCTTAAGCGTATATTTAAGGTTGCAATAATTATGTGGAAACTATTTATCTAGTAACCTAATAAAGTAAGCCCCTACTTTGTCTTCAAATAAAATAGAATTAAACCAAAATAATTACCATTTAAGCAACAAAAAAATATTATGGTCATCTCACATACATACATATACCTATAGTATATATTTTGTTGTTTCTGGACCCTCCTTTCATATACGAGTCTGGTAGATATTTTTTGCGCTTCACAAGGCCAATTGTCGGCGGTTCATTGGCTCAAAAAAATGGCTCAACAGCGAGATGGAAGGCTCAATAAACTTGCAATTAATGTTGGCAAATTAAAATGCAAAAATAAACATTAATTGTTTTGTCACACACTCAAATAAAAACCTCAAAAATACAAAAAAAGAACAGAAATTAAGTGTTGCCATGTGAAACTTTATCATCAAAGGAGATAACCAAAAGATCCAGCTGCGGGGATAACATTTTAACTTCAATTTACAACGTCAACGATTCGGAAACGATGACCCAAATGAGTTGCAAAAAAATAAGGCTACAAAACAAGGCAAAAATAAAATAAGGACAAAGGATAAAAAGCTTGATTTAAGAAGGGTTTTTAAGGAGAGTATTTTTAAGTCCAAAGATGTAGTAACCAAAACATACAATAACTCAATAAATTAATACCAATTTATAAGCAATTATTGTATTCTTCTTCTAAGATTCATTGCCTACTTATTGGGGGGGAGCATAGTAGTAGTTGATGGTGGGCGTGGCGCTGGTAGGCGTAAATCTCGGTGGCGGATTGCTAATGAAACGGCGCCATTAAAACGGCTAACAAATGTGCGGAAAAGAGCTGCGAACACCGCGGATGGGCCATAATTTATGCATTTTAATTAATTGCCTTTGGGGGACCCCTTGGAAGTTTACGATGATTTCGCGGGATCACCTCCACCTCACACCCGCTTCACTGCCACCCCGACCCCCGTCGTTGCCAAGACCCCCGCCGGGGGCTAATCATGTCGTCATTTGCATTTCAATGAATCGCAGGGGTTACGAGATCCCTTCCTTCCTTTTTTTTTATTTTTAGAGGGCGGGGGAGACGACTTTTGGAGACGACGCTTGAAGCAAACAGACAAAGTCATTTGTGCATTTAAAAGACGATCCATTTATTTTGTGAATCAAAGTTGCCAGGGCGAATAAAATAATGGCATAAGAAAAAAAAATACAAATACAATGTGAAAGAGGAAATAAGGCTGATAAGGTCAAAGGAAATACAGTATTTAATCGAAGTAGTTTTTAATGAAAGCTTATAAGCTTCATTGGTTTTTTTTACTTGCAATAAAATTTTCATCAAGATAGTAGTTTTAAAGCTTAATCAATAAAAATAAATATGGCCAAGCTTAGGTTATTTAATAAGGAAATATTTACGTTACAATTATAACTTTAAACTTTTGCTTTAAATTTTTTTATAAGTTTCGAGTAAACGTAATTGAGTATAAGTGATTTAGACAAAGACAATTTTTATATATCTAATTTATATAATAAACAAAATATACTAAAAAAATTAATAATAAGCACATTGATACGGTAGGCCCCACCACTGTACCACACTGCGTATGAGTAATTTAGTTTAAAAAAAAATGGTTTTTAAACCCGAAAAAATTATTTTTCAAAGTAGTTAGCTTGACAATATTTTATCTAAAACTATTTAAAAATTATACAAGAAAAAAACTGCAAAGTATTGGTAAAAATTAAAACAAGTTCACACTGCGTATGAGTAATATAGTTTCAAAAAATTGTTTTTAAGCCCGAAAAATTATTTTTCAAAATAGTTAGCTTGACAATATTTTATCTAGAGCAATTAAAAAATGATATATGAAAAAAGTGCTAAGTATTTGTAAAAATTAAAATAAGTTCACACTGCGTATGAGTAATATTATTGAATAGACTTGTCACTAATGTGGAAACAACTTTTTTTAACTAAAAATTTTGAATAAAATCCTTTAAATAATATCTCCAAGTTTCTCTTTTCATTTTTTCTAGCCCAGACCCCACTGTACTTTTCTGCAACAACAATAAACAGCAAAGCTAACCGCAGAAACATTTCAAAAATGTATGAAAAAGCAAAAACAACAACAAAAATCAACAAAGCAGCGAAGCAGCAAAACAAAACAGAAACCAAAAAAGGAAGCAATGCAAGAAAAATACAAACATACATACATACATAAGCTCGTAGAAAAGAAAAAAAACTTGCGGCAACTGCGCCGGCGCAACGTTGTGCCGGCTCCAGCCCCCTCTGGCCGACCTACCCACACTTTCCGCCGCTTGCTTGCAAGTTCAAAAACCTGCAATGCTCCGTCTCACTCGCTCGTGACTCAGCCGCCGTCCGTCTGAGGCGCAGTCGCAGTCACCGTCGCAGTAGCGTCAGTCGGTTAAAAAAGCCGGCCGGCATTGCCATTTTTTCTTTATTTTTATTTTTTTTATCTTTTTGTTTTTGTCGTTGGCTTATGGCGCTGCGCTCTTCTTTTGCTCATTTTTTGTTGTTGTCTTGGCGTGTTTATTAAAAAAAAAAGAATTAACGAAGAAAAAGAAATTAAACGCGATGCAGACGGCGGCGGCGTCGTTAAGCAAAAAAAAAACAACTTAAAAAATAAATAAAAAAAAAATAGCAAAACAAAACAACGAAAAAGATGCATGCAAAATGAATGCGGACATCGGAGGGACGCCAAAGAGTGCGAATACTGCTAATGAATGCGAATTGGGACAAGGAGGAGATTGAAAATGCAAACTATAAGATACCCAGTACTTGTCAATATTTAATTATAACAGTTAAATACTTCTAACTTGGCTAATACTAGGCAGGTCCGAAACTATTATAACTTTCCTATTTTAGAATTTTAATAAATTAATTAATAGCCTGGCAACAAAGTTTTTAAACCATTTCTTAATTTTTTTAAAGGGGATAATTTAATGATTTTTGACAAAAATTTACCAAAAGTTTGTCAATTTTCGAAATATTTTCGAAGGTGACTGGTGCTGCGCTTTAAATCAAAATATCGGCTAAAAAAAGCATCAATAATGTCGCAGATATAATTTTTGTTTGATAATATCTATAATTAACTACAAACTCAAGAAGTATCTACAATTATTTTCATAAAATGTACTAGTTATTCCAAAATACCGTCAACAAAAATCAAACAAAATTCCTAAGTTTTCATATTTCTTTTACTAAAGACCTCAAAAAATCGGGCATACCCGGGATCCCACGATATCGCTTAGGCCATATCTTTAATGAGTGCCAGCCAGCAAATGTTTTCAAAAAAGAAACGGTCAAAAAGCCGCGATGCGACGCCAACGCAACCGGCATTTTTCGATACGTACTATATCTTCTATATACACGCCACAGATCCCAAGATGCATCTGTATCTGTGACTGAATTTGTATCTGTATCTGCATGTGTGTATTTAAGCAACGGGCGCGAAATTCAAAAATACTGCAGAAACGCTTCGTTATTTTTCTGACGTTGTTGCATTGTTGTTGTACGTGATTTGTTTACGAATCTTAACAAACTGTGTACACAAAATGTTTTAAATTACCAAGAAAGGCGTCGTCCGTACAAATATTAAGCGCACAAATACAAAATATTAACAAAAAAAAAAATTAAGGAAAAAAACAACAAAAAATCGCGTCTCGGAAATCACGGCTTGCCATCTATTTGCACTCTCCAGCGGACTAAATCAATAATTGCGAAATGATCGCATTGAACAGGGTGTGCACTTAGAGAAATTAATGGTGAACATTAAAAAAAATATGGATTTGGGTTAAAAAAAAGGATGCATCATGAATAGTTGGGAGAATTATTGTAAACTATTATGTTTTGGTTTACTTAAAAATAACTTTACTTTAAAATGGAAAAAATATGTATATCCCCCTATTATAAATTTTTTAAATTATAGCTTAAGCCATAGCCTTATTTTTTTTTTAAGAAAAATTTTCTTCTAAAATTCAAATTTTTTAAATGCCTTTATAAGAATTTTCCTTTTATTTTTATTAACAAATGATTTTAAATAAAATACCTCTATAAAATATAATAATAATGCAAATATTATAATATTAAAGGCCACTCTATTAATAATTTGCAGTGCAAAAAACCCGTTACGATCGCAGTGACTCACAAACACAAGCGCATATATTGGCGTGGGAGACACCAAAAACTAGACCCGTATTGGCACTGCAATATATATGCACAGATATGGATGTATATCTATATGGGTATATGTATAGTCAGTCGGTGTATATGGGTGGCAAGTGAATCACTCGCTTCGCAGAATTACAAAATGCAACTAAATTGATTGTCCGATCACGATGCCGGCAAATGGCAATTGCAAGTGAATGGGTCTGTCTCTTACTATAATCCATACATATAACTATAATATATATATGTATATCTGTATATATATAGTAAGCCAACTTTGTAGTGTGTAACGGTTTAGCGGGAATTACTTTAGATGATTGTGAATGGAATAGAAATGTGGGGTAAAAATTGTGAGTTGTGGGTTAACAAACTTGACCGATACGTGTCCGATTATTACTATGAATTCGATAATAATTGTGTGGCATTTATTACCCAAAAGGTTATTTGCTGTGGAGTTATATCATTTTATAGATTACAAAAATGAAATAAGGGTTTTTATTGATAAACTATATATTATTTAATACATATAGATAGGCTTCTCAATAGACGTTCTTTAATAAAAGTTTTGTATTTTCAAAAGATTTATTTTTAAAACAATTATTTAATATATCATCTCAAATTTATAATATATGCCCAACAAAAACATTTCTAAGAATCCCCAAAAAAAGTGACATTTATTTAAAATAATTTCTTGTTTTGTGCATTTTAAGACTTGAAATAGTTGCTGAACAAGGATGATGATGATGATGAATCAGAAAAATATATCTAAAAAAGATTCTTGTGAATTGTTGTCTGAGTTGAATAAATTGCCAACAACAACAAATACAGCAAAAACAAAAATAACAGAATGATTCTTAGAAATCCCATAAGACACGTTACACACCGGAGATGAATGAATCACGAAAACCTGGAAATAATATCAACATTCTCTTGCCAAATGGACTTAAAGCCCTTTACTTTCAGATGCAAATCATACTCAGAACTTGAAACAATCTTAAGGTAAATAAATTAAAATTAAAAACAAAATAAGAAGAGGGAAAAGTGAGAAAATGATCTGTACTGCCAATTAGCATTACTGGGCAATAAGAACTTGTTAATTGCAATCTTGGACTTTGTTTAAAAAAAAAATCTAAAAAAGGAATGCTGGCAAACATTTCCGCTGCTCATTATGACTAACCTGTTAACGAATGCATACTTTGAACATCTGATAAATAATATAAATACTATATACCTCCAGATATATATATATAACAAACAAGGAAGTTGAGCAGGTGACACCGAAAAACTAGTTGCTAAATTAGTGCAAATCATTTGCATTGATTAGACTTTATTCATATTTGAATGCCTATTTGATTTGACCGCCCAACTTTAAAAAATTAGGGGACACTGAGAGAAAAGTGGTTTTAAGAATAATTTTAGAGACAAAGAGCTCGAAAGAATGTTTTTCAAACATTTACCTTTAAAATGCTCAGCTCTTTAACACTTTAATTTAACTTTGACTTTAATTATAACTCTGTATTCTTTTATTTTAAAATTCAATATAATTAAAAATAAATTTTTAAATATTCTTTTGATTACTTTTTGAAAATTTTAAGAAAATAAATCTTGGGGAAAATTATACAATAATTCTATATCATCCTTTTCATTTATTGAATACTGGTTCTAAATTTTTTCTCTTAAAGTACCTTTAAGTCTCATATCTTTAAAACTGCCATTAAATCCCTCTTGCTCTTGATTTTTTTCCCAGGTGTATACATTTTTGTTTTTATTGCCAAATTTACAAACCTATGACACTATGATTTCGGTTTTTGGTCTCCAGTTAAAAGTTGAAATTTTTGGGATGGTCCCTGCACCTGTCGCCAGGTTGTCTTTTAATTGTATTCATGAAAGTCGTCGTCGGTTCGTCATTAGTTTAACCGAAAAAACGAGTTCCAACTCAACGATCTGACGTTTTATAGTTTGAAAGATATATCCAGTTTTTTTTGTCGTGCTTCTTTTTCTTTTTTACCTCCTATTTTTTTTTATTTTTTTACCATGCATATTCATTGGCTTTGTGTGTATATAATTATAATAATAATCGTTATGGTTGTGCATTAATTAAATTAGTTATCTCGCCATAGCCAATAAAATTACAAAAACAAAAATAAGTCTATGCCTCGCGGTTTTTTGCCTGTTAATAGATGAGCCTTTTCTCTAAGTATGAAATACTAAACCGATGGCATTTTTTAAGTAAGATATTTAAATTAACATCTTATTATGTTCTTCTATGCAGTCTGTAGGGACAGTTTTAAGGTTATTTTGCATATATTTTAGAGAATATTTTATGGAATTTTTTCGCCAAGCTTACAATGCGGTCTAGTTATTTTTTTAGTTGGTAAAACTTTAGCTCTTAAGATTCTAATTTATGTACTTTATAAATAAAAACTAAACACTACTTAGCTACTAACTAATTTAACAAAATATTTCAAAACTTCGCTTACCTGAACCTGAAGATGTGGAATCCGGGTCTTCCTTCCTCGTTTTGGACGATTTTCCTTGACACTTTTTTCACTTCACCATATAGTTTAATCATTTTAACCTATTTAAATAAGAAAAATGAAGCATACAGACTAATAGTGTATTTGTTAAAAAAAAAGTGGGGTTTTATTAATATAAGAGGATGAAATATATTTTAAAACGGGATATAGGGATGGGAGGCATGTAGGAATGGAAGATGCTCCAGTATAAAGCAATTTTTTGAGCCACGTCAGTCAAAAAAAAAAATTATTTTTTTTAGATTTTAATCCTGTCTTATATAGCCGCAGCCAGAACTAGTTGCGAATTATAAGAAAATCGGGAAAATCAAGAAAATATATTTTTTTTTCGGAACTTTTTATGAACATTAACAAAAGGTTTCCAGGACTAAAAAACAGATTCCAATGGAGTCTATGATACTTAAACTTTGAAAGAGTGTCAAAACCTTACAAAATATTTACTTTAACACATAGGACTTTCAATAACAAAACGTTCCTGAGTGTAAGATAAAAAGGATTCCATCTTAATGCAAAATTCGCAGCATAAAATCACTTTCTTAAAATAGATCGCCTAGGAACCAAAAAGCTCGCCATAAGGCAAGTCCTCATAAGGCAAGTGATGCTGCGTGCGTCTAGTCTAGTCTGTCTATTATTTAATTTTTGTTTTATTTTACACAAATGCCGTCTGACACATTTTCCACTCACTCTCCTTTCTATGTTTGGCCCGGCACTTAGAGAAATATGAAAAGCTTCTTTAATTTTTTTTTTGCTTTTCTGCGAGGGGCTGGGGGCATATGTACATATAAGACATTTGAAAGGCTGGCATTTTCCGTTGTCAGTTTTGTGTGTCGCGGGTAAAAAAAAGAAGAAATAAACATATATATAGAATAATATAGAATATTATATGCGTCATGCCTGAGAAAAAAAAACTAAAGGAAAGGAGAGCTTGCCTCGGTGATTTCAATCAAAAGTTTGCATTCAGAGATTCGATGAAATTCAAAACCCCCGAAAACCAAGAAACCAAAAAATCCCAAATACCAAAGATGAAGACAAAGGCATATATTTTTTACACACATATAGCATTTACCTGTACGAGAAGTACTACTTATACTCTCAAAAGGACAAACTTTCATTCAAGGACCAAACAATAATCAAAGGCATAATGAATGGCCCGCGAAAACAAAAAATAATAATAAAAGGAGGAGGCATAGCAAAAATAAAAAATAAATCAAAAAGGTGGTTGAACCCCCTTTTCAAGAAGCTTCGTCCTTTAAGTAGGTAACCGAAAAAAGGATGCCACCAGGAACAAAAAACAAGGTACAGTCTCGCCAAACTGTGCCAAGCTCTATACACATTTTTTGGGAACACCACTTGACGGAGTGACGTGGCAGATATTACTTGATCGGGCCATTAATTTGTCTCCGGCCGGGAAATTTATATTTTTTCTATGCGGTTCGAAGTCTATTGGTTAGATTAGTCAAGTGGCAGACGACAGCCTATCGCATTCCATTTCTATTTCCCTGACAGAAGAATGAGACTTGATTCTTGTGGCTTTCCAAAGTTTATCACAAAACTATGCGATCGAAAAAAAATTAAAGTAAATAATCATGAAGAAGAAAAAGTATAAGAGGAAGTACTATACTATATTTTATAAGAAATCAAGTCCACTTTAACGATAATCTACTGTCCAGAAATAGAAACCTTAACTGACCAAAAGAAAAAGGGGGCCGGATTTATCGCCCCCTCGGATCTGAAGTGTAAATAAAACACCAGAGGGTTTACGAAAAATGGTCATAAAGTTTATGCATAAGAATTTAAAATAGTTGACTTCGTTTATCAGTGACTGCCCTCCTCAGAAATGAAGAGTAAAAAAAATTAAATACAAATATTTGCTTATTCAAAGCCCTAAATCGTTCAATGAAATCGAAAGAAAGATAGCCCAGCGACTCGAAGACTCCACGAAATATACAAACACTATGGAACTACACAGATAGGGGGTTTACCCCCAAAAAGTGCAGGTAATACTCTTACTAGGTGGCACAAAAATTAAAAGAATTTGTTTAGTTAAAGTCAACATTCTTGTTAAATTTGATAAGCAATAGATTTCAATCTAGAAAATCAGAAAGAAAATTAAAAAGTTAAACTCAATAAAGTTATTACAGATTATAAGATCTTATAAGCACGAGCTTTAAAAGAAACACCCTGTTCAGTAAACCCCCATGTAGTAAGTTAATTAGGAAAACCTTAGCATTACATGACGCAATATCCACTCGATATGCTAATGCCCTTCTTTATTATGTGACGCTGAGTTGGGTGGAATTTTTATTACCCTAGAATGAGGAACCCAGAGGAACGTGCGTTCTACTCTGGTAATTCTACGAAAAGAATTCCAAAGAATGTCTGCGGCTTGCAAATC
This sequence comes from Drosophila malerkotliana malerkotliana, assembly GCA_018153235.1. Taxonomy (NCBI): domain Eukaryota; kingdom Metazoa; phylum Arthropoda; class Insecta; order Diptera; family Drosophilidae; genus Drosophila; species Drosophila malerkotliana. The sequence continues at coordinate 5,635,549 of JAECXV010000058.1, read as the reverse complement.
AGTAATTCATAGGGTGAACGTAAATGATCGCAAAACACATAAAAACGTTCCAATTTCTTGAGTTTTTTTTTTTTTTTTGGCTGAGCTCTTGAGGCCCAAAAGGTAGACAGAAGACACCTATTTGGGCTCTACAGGTGCCTTTCGATTTGTCAATTTTTATGTTTTCACAGTTACGTGTCTGAACTACTTGAGTTTTAATGTTACAACAAAAAGTAACAAAGAAAGAAAGAGAATAAAAAATAAAACCAGATCGGTGGCCTAAGAATATAGACCTTCTTTTTTTATTTTTTTGATAATTTGCCGCTCGTCTTATTACGCCGTCATTTCAATTTCAATTTTTGGTCATAAATGTAATTTTAATTGTCTGGATCGGTTTTCAATTTTCAAGTAGGGGAATCGTACAAAGAAATTAAGAAAAAGAACCCTTGTAGGATGTTTTTTTTTTTCTGAAAAAGAAACCAACCACCCCTTGGGGCCAATTTCCACTTAGTTTGGCAACAAAAAAAAAAAAAAAGAAAGAAAGAAAAAGTTTCCCTCCAGCTTGTTGCTGGTTGTATTTCATATTTTTTGTATTTTTACTTACAACGCAGAAAGTTGTTCCGCAGACATAATTGTTAATTTCAGTTTGAATACAGTTTAATTGATGCGCATAATTGACCCTTGTCAGGGCCAGACAAGACCCAGCCAGCCTGTTGCCCGAAAAAATCGTGAAAAGGGTGCGACTTTCGGATACAACCCCTAAAGTGACTCTCTCACGTGCTACTTTTCAGATACAAGGCGCGATATACTCAGTATACATATATGTATGTGTATATCCTGCCGCTACCACCAAAGGATCCACCTTTTCTTTCCTCGGAAATCCTCTTAGTTCGCACACCTCACAAATATCTGGGTTATCGCCCTGTTTTGATCGGCAAGTCCTTTATCCTTCGAGGGGATCGGTCAAAATCGAAGTACGTAAATATTTGAAAAGGCTAACGATTTAGATTGATATCGCAGGAAAGCTAATTGAAATGGGAACTACTTCAAAATATTAACAAACATGAATGGAAAAAGGGTTAAATATAAATCTAAAATAAGTTAACTACATTATAAGCCAACCGCATTAAGAGATTTAATTATTTTATGCTGTAAAAAATAAAAATATTTTTTTATATTATTTAAAAAAAAAAAATACATTTTTATTAAAAAAAAACAAAATCAAGATCAAAAACAAAATCAAAAACAAAAAATACAAAAAAAAAAAAAAAAAAAAAAAAAAAAATTTCCTCTTGACGGCTCCTCTTATATAGGGGCCACCGGCCACCCAGAACTAGTTGAGAATTATAACAGGTCCATAAATATAAAATATTTTTGTCATATTTTTTTTAGTTTTTAAGGAACAAAAGCATTGTTTTCTTAGGTCCCAATGTAGTATTTCAAGGAGTCTATGAATATTCCATTTTATAATATTTTATATTAATACAAACGTTGTAACTACTCTGTTTTTAAACATTAAAAACATTAAGGCATAAAAAAACGCTAACAAACATCAGAAAGTTTATAAAAAAATATGAAAAACCTGTTGCTTTTTAACCATGTTTAGTTCACTTTTCATTTGTAGGAGGACTGGAATCAAAAACATGACGCACTTTCCACTTTTGACCTCAACTCAATTATGGTTGTAAAATGCATCCTACGCAAGGACAGCCCACACAGCTATCCACACGCCCACTTACAGACACTTACACCCACTGTGGGCGTACTTCCGTCGCCTGCCGCCCACCAAAGGACCTTGAACACCCCGTTGGGATGTCCTGGGCGTCGGATGCATGCATGCACGTCTCTCATATATCCACTATCCTTATGCCTTTGGCTCTCTCTCTTTTCCTCACGCTCTTTATCTCTTCCTAACACTTGCGCAGATTACACTTGGAAATAATATTTATTTTATAAATAAAATATTTAATTGAAGAATTATATAATATAAAGTGTAGAATCCTAGATTCATATAATTTAAAGAAAAAAATGCCAGTTTTGACGAGCTAAGTTTGATTTTAATTTAAAAGTATGCAGGAAAGGCTTATAAAGTAAAGGATTATAAGTCTTTCAACCTCAATGAACATCAACATTTCTTATTATTTTGATATAAACCATTATTAAAAATAATCAATAAAAATCCTTAATATCGAAAAATTAAAATTTTGAAAGACTTTTTATTTTTTTTGGTAAAACATGGTTTATAATTCATGAAAGCTTCTATCCTTATAAACTGGAAATCAATTTTTTTTGCGAGTGCAGTCACCCCCGTCGGGGTTAAAGCCGGCGCAGGCTATTTATAGCCTTCGCACTCTCCGTCTCTTTCCGGCACCTGGGCGCCTTCTCGTTTCCGCTTTTAGGCGGGCTTCTGAAACGGCGAACTCATGCGGTTCTATGGTGTAATGGTTAGCACTCTGGACTTTGAATCCAGCGATCCGAGTTCAAATCTCGGTAGAACCTTCAAAGAAATACATACTTTTTTCCCGCTATTTTTTTTATTTGAACTATAGTTTTTTTTCTAAGTGTGTTTTTTGGATTTTTTGTTTGCCGCATTTTGTCGCCCTGTCACCGAAATCGGACGCTTATCGGCAGCGGATGATTGACAGCGGGTTTGGAACCTCAATTCACTTTTTATTTACCCATCAATGGGGATGATCATCATCATGATGATAGTTCGGAATAGGAAACAGGGGGCTGGGGGGGCTCAAGGGGAGGTGGGGTTTGGTCAACAGTCGGCACTTCATTGGTCATTATCTCGTTAATCAAATCGACAAACTTGTTCGTTTATTTGCACAATTGCCATGGGCCACCCCGGAATCATCTGTCTGCCCCTCGCCGATAGAAATCCCATTGAAATCATTTCAATCTCACTACTTTTTTTTTTTTCATTCTGCGGTGTGAATGTGATTTGTGTCACGTGATATGACAGGAGGCACGGGGAGTGTGGTGGGGCAGAAGCAAATACTACTACTACTACAAAAAAAAGAAAAAGGGAAGCAACTGGACCGTGTGACATCTTTTCTGAATGGTCATCGTGAAACGAAAAAGTTAGAGTATCGGTCAATAATTCAATATTTAAGGGTCGAAAGTATCATAGAACAATATTAAATATTATTCAGTATCATAAAAATATTATTTAGTTGTTCTTTCAATAATCACTGCGATTTACTATCATTCTTAACCAAATTAAGAACATAATTAGATTTTGTTCCCTTTTATTAATATTATAAAATTGATAAGCTGATTTGTGACTAGAAATCAAAGTCTAAGACTTTCAGTACTTGTACTTTTAAAAACTGAAACTCAAAAAAGTCAGTTTTGAAAAGCAATAATTAATTTGAGACTAATAAGTATAAGTTAAGGACTATAAGTTTTGAGACTAATAGTGATCTAAAAGTCTTTAATTCTTGATTTCAATATGTCGATTTTATATAAAACTTATATGGCATTCTGAATGGCGTTTTTCTACAATACATACATTTTTCAAAATATCGCTTTTGTATAATATCGTTTTCAACATCCATGAGAAGAATTATTCTTCACTTCTTCCCTGAGAAGAATTTGTAAGATATACATACATATGTACATATGAGAAAAATTGTATCTCCATTTTTCAATTTGCAAAACCCCTGTAATGGCAAACCTAGTGTTATCTCGTAACATTCTTTGAGGGCATCAAATCTTCGTGTTGTATCAATTTGCGCTTCCTTTCGTGTGTGCTTGTCAAACAAAAAAAATTTTTCCATTCAGTTTCTTTAGATTTTGTTGTTGTTTCTTTTTTTTATGTTTGGCTTCATTTGGAAATCTGCGGTTCCGTAATAAATTTTGTTTCTGTGTGGGATTTTTTTTTGTCAGATCTTTTTTTTTTGTCGGCCACACGCGCAAATGTTTAGGGCAACAGTTAACTTAAGGCCGGCCTTCACTTAGGCTTTTTCTATTAATTTTTGGTACTGTTTGTGTTGTTTTTGTTTTTTGTCTTCGTTAGGCTTTTAAGCAGCCCTTTAATGGCCAGCAAATTTCCGCGCTTGGCAACAAAGTTTAAACTTTGCCAAAAAAAAAAAACGCAGAAAAAAAGCAGCACTAAAAAATGGTTGTAACGAAAAGTAAAAGTTGCCCGATTCTACAGATTAGGCCTCCAGCCTAAAACTTAGACCGGAAATGTTAACATAAATTTTTAAAAACTGGCCACGAACCATCAGCAAATAGTTTTTATTTTTTTTTTAAATAAATATATATCTATTTTTTTCAGATGGACAATCGAAGGGGACTTGTCGCGGCTCAATTAGTAAAATACCTGCGAGCTACATTTGGTAGTCATTGATAAAGCCATCATTATTATGGCCATCATCCAAGGAGGCCTCTGGCCAAAAACTGACTTGGTTATCCCTTAAAAAATTATTTGAAAAAGGGTAGGTATCTGTTAGGTCTATATTTGGGCTTCTAATAGAAAATTATAATGAATAAGAGGTTAGAAAAAGCTTAACATCAATAGCCAATTTTTTTTTTTAGTAACTAAGTAACAAATCTAGAATTACCATATATAGTTAGAAAAATTTTCTATCTGAAAGCAGAAAACTAAATAAATTTAACAAAAATAAATATTTTACGAAATTTTTTTTTCGGTTTGCCTGCTCCTTATATAGCGCACCGGCTACCCAGAACTGGTTGAGAATTATAACTGGTGCTTAAATTTTATAAATTTGTAAAATAATTTTTTAGTTTTTAGGGAACATGCAGCAGTGTTTTCCAATAGTTCTCAAGGTAGTCTATGAGTATACTTATCCTTATATTCTTGGATAGAATTATAAATTGTATAAATATTGATTATTATAGTTAAGGATACTATTTTGGACCCAAATTAAATGAATTACTTACAATAGTCAACTAATTGCAACCAAAGGATAGGTTTTATTTATTTGTATAACTATTTAGGCCCTACAAATAATATATTTATCTTGGACTGCCAAGCCATTTAAAAACTAGGCATACCCTGTCTTACAAGTCTTGGTTAGAAAACCCTCGAAAACCGGTAAGGAAAAGCCGGTGGGCCCAAAACACTTGTTGGCCAGGCTGCGAAAAGTGCCTAAAACCTTTTTTTGTTTTTGTCTATTTTCAGGTTTTCTATTTTTTTTTTTAGACAATTGTTCCGCGCGTGTGGCCCCCTCCCCTGGCAGCCCGACCCCCCTTAAAATGGACCCCCCTTTTGTCGAAAGCCAGTGGCGTCTGTCCGTTACAATGTTCATTCATTTTTTAAAACGAATTTCAACATTTTTTATACATTTTTTTTAGCATCAACAGCAGCAGCCCAGACATCTCGTATCTTTCATCCCAGGCCCAAAACAAATCACTTCTATGTCTTCACTCATTCACACCAGCATCTATTATATTTTATATATACATAAATATACATATATATACAAATATATATATATATATAGACGACTTATATTCATGTCGTCTGGCTGTCTGTCAGGGCCGGTGTACTGTCCAAAAGACATTAGTTCGTAACTTAATTAATGTTTTTGTGTTAATTGCCGGCAGCAGCAAAAAATAACGAATGGAAACCAAAAAAGACAAAATTCAAAAGTTTAATGGAAACTTGAAAGAAACATGCCTAAAAATTAGAAACAAAAAAATCAGAAAAAAACTAAGCATACAATATGAATGAAGCCATCGAGAATTAAATTATAAAAAACTAGAAAAAAAACTTTCCAGCATCTTGCCTAAAAGATATTGATCTTAACAAGGCCAAAAAGTAAAGAATTGTTTTTAGTTCTTGGTGCTAGTTTGGTGCTAGGGAGAGACTCTTCTAGGAAATCTCTCAAAAGTGACCCAAATGACAAAAATTATCTAAAACTAGTAGAAGATGGAGTGTTCAGATAGGTATTTATTAGTGTTGTCACTGGCAAAAAAAAAAATAAATACAACAATTGATTCCTAAATAGATAGTGTTTAGGCTTTTTTTAAGGCTTTTATTTAATGCCTTACTTCCTGGCTTTAGAGTTGATCTAAAAGTCTTAAAATTTTTAAAGGAATTGTATAATACATATTTACTTTAAAACCTTTAATAGTAAACTCTAAAACATACTGATTTAAAACTAAACTAAAATTCACGTAAAATGCCCAACCAAAAGAGTAGCTAATTAATAGCCCTACACCAAAGTTCTTGCCTTAAAGCCACTTAAACATAAGGGCTTTGAAATAAATGCATAATAAATGTTTTTAATGCCAGAAGCAAAATGAAATCGAAACCCGTCAGAAAAAACACCTTGGAAAGCCAAACAAAAAAATCCATCAGATTTAGTAACTTTTTTTTTGGGTTTTTTTTGTTTTGTTGTGTTGGGTCTGCAACTGGGGGCAGTTTTGACACTTCTTCACCGGACGTTTCAATTATTTTTTGGCCAAAATGTCAAATGGCCAGACAAATTAACAAATGCATAATTCATAATGTTTGCTGCAGGTTTGCTTATGCTGTTCTTTTTGTGTTTTTTGGCCTAAAAGCCAATTTTGGATAATTTTTTGGGTTTTTATTTTTTTTTTGTGGCAACGGCGCCAATTGTCCGACAAGCGATGGTTTCGCTTATGGATATTGGTGTCATAATATTCGCAATCTAAGCCTAAGTAGGCTACGTACTAGTTAAGTTTTTATTTCATTATTTTTTTTACTTTATTTTTTGTGGTCTAAAAACAGATTTAGGAGGGAGAGGTAGCCAATTATCTGGTCATAGTTGCAGATACAGATACAGTTACAACTGGTTAGATACAATTTGTTGGGGCAATGACTTTGCAGTTCACAACGACAATATTGAAAAAAAAAATTGAACAAGTGACAATTCCAGGGAATTTAGAAGCAATAAGTGATAAGTGATTAGTGTATATCTAACTATTCATATAAATAAAATCAATAATGTATAATATTTAAAGAATTTATTAGAAGTGATAAGGCTAAAGTGATAAAACAAACTTAAAATTGGGAAAATTTAAGAAACCTTTTTTTATTTCTTAACTAACTTCTAAAAGAAAATCATAAATAATGAAAAATATTTCCCTTTAATCCTTAGTGCTTATATACCCTTTAGCTGGTAGTAGCTACCCTGTAGAAATATCGATTCAATGTCCAAAGTCTGACTAAGCCGGCCGGTGGCGTTGACGCTCTACGATGACGCCATCTGGTGGGCAACGCTGTCACTGATTTTTGTTGTTGTTGTTTTTCCTTTTGGCCATCCGCCCACCTCTCCTGCCACCCTCTTCTTGGCCCCTCCTAGACCCCCCCCTTAAACCCACTCAAAAGCTACTTAAAGACATCGTTGTCGACGCATTTGGCCTCGGCCCGGTGTGCAGGTTTTTCCTTTTGGCCAGCCTCGTGAAAATGCATTAGCCGCAGCCGCAGTCTGCGTCATGATTCATGCAGAAAAACCAAAACAACAAAAATTTTATAGAAAATCCACAAAAACAAAAACAACAACAACAAAAAAAGGAAATCACTAGAAATCATACATATACTGTAGCCAAGTGGAAGAATCTAGTCGTATATAGATTTTGACCATTTGCCTTTGCATTTGGCCCCAATTTATAAAAAATTGCGAAAAAAAACACAAAATATAAATGAGTAAAAAAAAAAATCCATGTTAATTTTTCGAGTGCTTTATTGTCTGGCCGGAGTTGAAGTGGATTTATCTGCGGGATACATTGTTTCTAGGATTGGGAATGGCGCCGTTCTGGTATTGTACTGTTCAGATACAAAGTATTTTTAAGGCCTAGGGTACTAAGATATTTTAAGACTTTAATATTTAAGATTTTCAAAAATATTATTACAAGTTTCTTTTGCTTCTAAATAAAACTCTAAATAAATATTTTAATTTAACTCTTAAAATACATATTCCTTCTTTAAGTTTTTAAAGCTAAAATTCCCACAAAGATCTTTTGAAAGATTTACAAATTTTGGAATATTTTCACGCTTGTTTCGCTGAGAAATCTGTTGTCCCAAAACTGGTGTGTTTTTTTTAGGTTTCTGTTTTTTCGCGGAAAAGGGCTTAAATAGATTTGGATTTGATATGGTAAGTGCACGTAGTCGAGAAAAAAAAACCATGTATTCAACCAAATAGAAAAAAAAGGAGAAAAAACCGGGTCTGAGAGTCCCGTGTTTCTATAATTCACGGGCAATTAAGAAGCCCGAAAAACAGCAACAAAACTGAGCCACTCGCTTGGCAACAAGCTCACGAAAAAAAAGCCAAGAAAAAAACTATGTAGAAACTAAACCAAGTTTAGGAAAAAATAGATATACATATAAACCTATACGAGTCTGAGAGCGATGTTCATTAGGCGACGCATGCGCAGGTAGGCCTACATTTAATGTAATTATCAATGATTAATGAATTGCTTAGGCAAACATTGTGCGAACGCAAAGATACCCAGATACTCGGATACCGAGATACATAGATACATTTGCTGCAGATACCAGATACAGCGGCAAACAGCAAACGATCTAATGACCAAAAATGAAACCCCTTTCCAAAAACAAAGGAATCGATCGATTTTGTGAACCTTTCAGGTAGCACCCTGGATAAATAATAAAATGTAATGTACAAAAAAAAAACTAGAAAAAATAGAAAAAGAAATTAACACAAAATCCTAGACCAGACCGCTCTAATTTCCCAACTACAATTAGCGACCTGGCACTTTTGCCATCCACCCGATACTTCCAGCTTACAAAAAAAGAGGCCTTTAATATATAGGAGTTACCCCGATCTTTTTTTCACTTTTTTTTTGGGCGGCAACAAAGACTAATGATTGGAAAACGATTTCTTCAGTACAATTAAGCGGCGTGTGAATATCGAGACTTTAAACAGAGTGTCTGCCGTTCACGCCCCAGTCTGGCTTTAAAAAAAAAAAACATTTATTATATATGTATATGCAACCTGGTGGCGTCATCTACGACCGGGGGGCACTACACGAATAATCATAAAATCATAAAAAAAAAATAGTCTTTATATATAGGAAAGCCAATAAAATTTCGCCTCTATCATTTGAATTTTAAATTATAAAAGGCAACACCTTATTTTAACTCTCAAGTAAAAGTTCGATTTGTCAAAGCCCATCTGTGATTATTCATCATTATAGATTTGAACGAAAAAAGGCCCAGAGACTCTTCCATTAATCCCAGAAGCCTACCAAATGGCCTCTGGCCGCTGCATAAATTATAGTAAGATATATGATAAGTATTATATATATTTTCTTTACAAGATATCGTAATTAAAAAGCTATTATTGAGATATAATATAATTTGATGATCCTGATCGGGAATATTTCATAGAATCAGAGACACTAACATGCCTTTATTGTAATGCTCTCTTTGGGGTTACAAAAAAAAATCTATTAAAAAATACAATTTACAATTAACAAGGGCCCGCCAGAGGGTAAAGCCTCTTGGAAATACTGCGTACTGAATACTGGTTTTCGGCTTTTCAAGTTCTTGGCTTTCTAGGTTCTGATCATTCGTGTGCTCAGCTGTTTGAACAAAAAAAAAATTAAATTAAAATACAAAAAAAATGAGCAAAATAACCGAAACCGAAAAGGCCAAAGAAATACAATTTATCTGCGCAGTTACATAAATTTTTTTCTTCTTTGAGTAGATTGGCTGGGTCTATGAATGGAAATGGGAATGCCGGCCAAAGGCAAAAGGGGAGTCGGAGACACTAGAAAAAAATTCTCTATCAGCCGTAGGGTCTAACAAACTTAGGTCTTTGATGGGCGACAAAAATTTCAAAGGGGTTTGGGGATAGAAAAATATGTAGTTGGTTATTTAGGTTGGTTATTAAAGGACTTCTTTTAAGCTTGTCAATATTTGTTTTGTAATACCTGATACCTAAAGCCTTGATCAGCAGTTGAACATTCTTTATGTAAGAGCTAACATAAGAAGTATTGGGTATTATATACTCTAGAAACGTATTGTTATTTTCAAAATATATTTCATCAAGATTCGCAATAATTTTCTAATAAAAAATCATACTCAATTTAAAGCCCACTAATTAGTACTCATATTTCCAACTCACTTTGACAAACTATTTCCCTAAACAATTAAATATTTTTTCACGTGAAAATTAATAGAATCTCGTGAGTTTTGTCGCCTGTGGGCTGATGGTGAGACAAAGTGTGAATATGGAAAGAATGTGCGTGTTTGAGGCAACCAGCAAATACGCATAACAAACGCAATTAAATTTTATAAATATTTAAAAGTAGAAAAAAAAACTTTAATTTACATACTCGACCCACACACAAAATTTTTTTTTTATGCATAGTTAGGGGGCTTGTGTTTCTTGGGTGGTTGGGATGGTATGATACGGTATGGTATGGTATGATATAGAGTGTCGGGTATATAGTGGCATAATATCGACAACGAACATGGCCAAAATCGAAAGGGGAAGTCACTGACTGACACAATCGCCAAAGCACACACATAGTGCGTATAAAAGACTTTTTTATTGCTTTTGAATTTAATTTGGTTTTATGCCTTTGCTGTTTCGGTTTTTTGGTTTTCGCTTGGAATGTGAGCCAACTTGATTTGTCAGGTTAACTAACAAAAAAAAAAAACAACAAAAAAAAAAACAAATATCATGAAGCTTTTTCTAAAGGTGGCAACGGGTTGACAATGAAGGGTCTAACAATTTTATATTTTTTTTTCGAAAAAGGGGCCTCGAAAAAGGCCCCCCCTGTTTTGTTTAACGATTATTTTGTGTTTGGCTTAATTATTTATGTATTTATGATCGGCGCGACAAGTGAGCCCTAATACATAATTATATATACAAACGAATACGACAGATGTTTGCTCATGTTTGTACACATTTTGTTTTCCGCCTCTTTTTTTTTGGGGGTTTTTGTTTTTGGCTTTTTGGCCCGAAGGAAATTGAAAGTTATTTGCGTTCAGAATTTAATTAGAGAGACGAGTGAAGCCCGGGGACTTCGTGTTGAAAGCCACTTAAAGTTGATTTGTGTCTTTGTGTGGATTAACCCACTTTGTGTGTAGCCACTAGATCCAAACTTAATGGGTTTTATAAACACATACATATGTATGTAGGTATGTTTGTACTAGGTACTCTTCAGGTCTTGGCTTTGAAAAAAAAATTATTTCGATTGGCAAAGTAAAATTTATTACCATTTTCCTCAAGACTTTTTTTGCAAGAAAATAGTAGCATAATTTTGAGGTAAAAATAATTCCTACAAAATACAGTCAAATAAGAAGCAACCTCTTTTTTTCAAAACTTTTACATAAAGACTTTGTACTGGTACATTTTTTTATTATTATTTTCTCATAAGTTGCTTAACTTAACCCTCCATTTATTTAACCTTATTACACAATGCCTGCAAAAAATAAACCCTGCCCTGAACCCTTTTCTTAATTTTTTCCAAAGTGAAAGTATTTTCTATCGGCTTGCCAAAAAAAAAAACTGAGCAACAAATACTGAAGAAGACAAAAAAAGCGTATTTCTTGGTAACATAACCCGATAATGAGATCTACCTAGGCATTATTTCGCCAATCATGTGAGAAACCAAAAAAAAAAACAGAAAAAACAAAAAGGTTGCACACTTTTTTTTTGGGGCAGGAAACGGACTCGAGATCGAGTTTTTGGGATCTGGCGACCGTCACACATTTTGGCATTGACAACGCTGGCGTCCCCCCTTCTACAGAAAGTAGGGTTTAGGGTTGGAGGGGAGCTTGTTTCTTTAAAAGGGGGGTCTATCCAAAGCCGGGGGCTAAGAGGAGCTATGGGGAAGTCGAACGCCACGGGCATAAAGTTCACACTCGTAAGTAAATAAATTTAAATGGCGGCACTTCTGTTAATCTTCTTCTTCTACTTCGGGTTTTGTGTCTTCTTCTTCCATGTCATCTTCTTCTTCTTATTACTTATTTTTTGTTTTTGGAGGTTTCTTGTATTTATTTTGAATTTGTTGTTCTTTTACACTTAAAAGAAATTTAAAATTAAATTAAAAATGTAAAAGCTCATATTTTTTTATTTTTATAGTAGTTTTTGAGTAATTTTAATGTTTAAGTTAATAGAAAAAATAATGCAAGACTATGAAAATATAATCTTTATGGCTTATACATATATTTGAATATTAGGTTTTGAAAAATTTTTCAAAAAAATGTTCCTTTTATACCAACACAAGGTTCCATACCAACACAAGTCATTTTTAATCTCCAGAAAAACCCCTGAAAATGGTATATTTTTCTCAGTGCCATTCAACCTACTCACTTAGTTGTCTCTTGTGTGTATTTTTATTTTTTTTTTGTTTTCTGAGCCAGGTTCGCGAAACGTTTTTCATAAGAAATTCAACAGGCAAGCTAAAGATTTCGTTTCTTTAACGCTGGGCATTAAGATTTTTATGGTTATTAATTTGCTAAGTAATACGAAGACGATCCGGCCAAAGGTAGCCCCAGAGAGGCCCGAGAGGGGATAGGGTATATAGGCTTAAGGAAAGATCGTTCAGGCTCGAAAAACTCTGGCCAAAAAAACTGAAGTGGACAGCCATAAAGGGCCCCAAAAAAAAAACTTATCGTTTTCGTCGCTTTTTTTTCTGGCAAGTTTCTGTGAATGAAGAGCACTTTGCATTGAAGAAGAGCGCGAATAAAAACGCACATTATTATTTTTTGGTCATTTTTTTTAAACTTATTTCTCTCGAAGTTGAATATTTTTCCTTAATTTTTTGAGGCAGGAATTGTGGCTCATAAATAATCGCAGCGGGTTCTCCTCTTCAGACTACAGACTACAGCCCCAAACAACTAGAAAGTGCCTCTCATCCTGGCTAAGGTCAAGCAACTTTGAGAACTTGATTACTAAATATTAATTTTAATTTGCATATTTAAGTTTTTTATTTGTGCTCATACAAAGAAAGATTTAAATTAAAGAATTTAGTGCCAAAGGTTAATAAAAGCTTTACTTTGTTTCGAATAGTTAGCTGTTTGTAGTTTGTAGACAAGGACCGTATGTTAATTACTTAATTATTTATATTTAATCATTATAAACCAACTACTTAATTTAACCAAAAAAATCTACTTCCTTTTCTGATTATTTATATATTTTTACTTTTTACTGCCTAACCCCTCATCATCGTCTTTTAAGATTGTCGTCGGTTTCGTAATTTGATTCCAGTTAAAATGAAATGAAATCTTGTTGCCCTAAAAAGCGAAAAGTCCCAAAAAAAAAAAAAATAAAAATAAAAAAACAGAACGCGAAACTGCTCGCATATCTTTCTGGCGTTTCCTTTTGAACTGAACTCTGAGGATGCCGCATCGAAAAGGCTTTTAAGTTCCAAGTCCCATATTCCAGGCCTGTGTTCGACCCTTTTATGTGAATACTCTTTAAAAACAAGGAATATGGATTAAGATATGACCTAAAAAAAATTGGGACTAATGGGAAAATACTGCCTTCAAGACTCTTCAAATCTTATGGATTTTAAAAAAGGTAATGTTAATAAATGTTTATGGTTTAGGCTTATGAAGAATATATTGCTATCATTATTAAATTTTAATAATATTAAAAAACAAGAATAAAACTAATAGTATTCTAGATATTTGTTGAATAAAACATTTTCGAAATAAACACATTGTAATCTTAAAATAAACCCCTTAAGATTATTAAATATATAAAATACTTCAAAATATTTTTACAGAAGCTTAAAGAAAACCAAAATAATAAGGGTATCAATAGTTTTTTTCTCAAATAAATTTCCAGAAATTCTTTTTCTGATTTTTTTTTATCGCAACTCGATTGTTTTTATAGTTTTTTTTCTGCTTCTCGGACACGGCTTGTTCTGGTTGAATTTTATGGGAATTTTGGTAACATTTCGCACATTTATCTTTTTTGGAGCAACTTCTTTTTGCGGCCTACGCAAAATTGACAAAATTTTCGCTTTTTGGTCAAAAAGGGAAACCTTTTCCGGCTAAAATAAAATCACAAAAAAAAAATACAAAAAATTATATAAACCAGTTTTCAAATCGCACGTGCTGCCAATGTTTCGCTTTTTTTGTATTTTTTTCTGGCTTGTGGTCAGTTTTAAATGTTTTATATTTGAAATGATTTTTTATCCGCTCCTCTCTCTTGTAGTTGTAGTTGGCATTTTTATGTTCATAATTTATGCGACGCCTCAAACGATTCATTTGCATACGAAATGTTTGAAATGGCATTGATTTGACAACGCCATGGGATCTCTATGGATGGACTGAATGGAGATAAAGTCTAATCCGACTCTGTTAGACATTTCGACTCGATCAGGTTGATTTTCAGGTTGATCTCAGAGCTTCCCCAGAAGTGAGAATAAAAATTCTGCCAATTTCGCAGGCCCCTTGGCAACAACAAACACCCGAAACACATCAACTAATTAATGAAATCTCAATCTAATCCAAACGATCGATGTCATTTAAATATTTGTTTTTTGTTTTTCTTTTTAGTTTCTGCACCAAATAGTCTAGAAAAGACAAAGTGATGACAGCGTGACACGATTTTTAATTAATGTTTAATTAAATTGGCTTGTAGGCTCAAGATAAGGGATCTGGTTTTTGAACTTTTTTTATAATTTAAATAAGAACCAACTTAAGCCCTAAGTGTTAGGGATTTTTAAAGATTTTAAGACTCAAAAATTATACATTTCTTCTAATATAATAAAAATAATTAAAATAATAAAAACAGTAACTATTAAATAAGCCTTAATTCCGTCCCTATTTAATCCTTTAGTAATTACAAATAAACTTATAAACCACTCAACTCGCATATAATCGCCATTAAATTTATAAAATTTCTTTAGACTCCGATGTGAAATATTTTCGGTAAGAATGTCCACGTAATGCCACGATCTACGAATATTTTAAACACTATACATTTTACATTTTAAAGTCCCCCTGATAATCCAAAGGGGGGGACTCGAAGAAATCGAGTTCAATGAAATGATGCCGACACAAAAAAAAACACAAAAACTAAATATATAAAAAATTTATATAGACAGAAATAAAAAAAAATGAATAAAAAGCCAAGATGAACCTGTTGTGTTGAATATGCTAAGCATATGCATTGACATTCCTTAATTTGCCTAATAATCGGCCCGTTAAGATGAGATGGTTTGGCTTGGCTTGGCAACAGTTGATATCAAAATCAGAAATCTTCATCAGAAATCAATATTAATATCAGAAATCAAAAATTGAGATCGATATCTAAATTCAGATCAAAGGTAGAAAATTATTTGGTAGAGAACGTAACTTATCCGAAAATGGAAGAGAAATTTAAGAAACTAAATCGTTTAAGGTACTCCGCTTGAGAATCAAATGAAATTTGGGGAAGATATAGCCATCCCTGTGGGCCCTATAGGGCAAAACCCCATTTTCAAGGGATCCCATCAGGAAAAATGAACAAAAAATCTAAAAAATATTTTGTCGCAGGATTTTGATGCAGAATGGTGGAAAATCGATCCAGAAATCGTTTAAGGTACTCCGCTTGAGAATCGGATGAAAATTGGGGTAGATATAGCCACCATTGTGGGCCCTATATAGGGCAAAACCGCATTTTCAAGGGATCCATCAGGAAAAATGGACAAAAAATCTAAAAAATATTTTGTCTCAGGATTTTGATGCAGAATGGTGGCCAATCGAACTAGAAATCGTTTAAGATATTCCGCTCAAAAATCGGATGAAAATTGGGGAAGATATAGCCATCATTGTGGGCCCTATATAGGGCAAAACCGCATTTTCAAGGGATCCATCAGGAAAAATGGACAAAAAATCTAAAAAATATTTTGTCTCAGGATTTTGATGCAGAATGGTGGAGAATCGATCCAGAAATCGTTTAAGGTACTCCGCTTAAGAATCGGATGAAAATTGGGGAAGATATAGCCATCATTGTGGGCCCTATAGGGCAAAACCCCATTTACAAGGGATCCCATCAGAAAAATGGACAAAAAATCTAAAAAATATTTTGTCGCAGGATTTTGATGCGGAATGGTGGAAAATCGATCCAGAAATCGTTTAAGGTACTCCGCTTAAGAATCGAATGAGAATTTATAGTAAAATTCCTTTAAAGATCGGCCTACTATATGCCATATTTGTGATAAATATCCGATCTTAACCGGAACGGTAAAAATTGAACAAAAAGCTTAAACCCTGAATATTTGTACCAAAAGTAGACAAATTCTAAATTCCTCCTCCTCTAAAAAAGTGACAACTGCAAAATATCGCATTGGACATGCTTAGCAATCAGGGGAACACAATTTTGTGATTTTCGGGGTCTATTTCTCGTAGGTTTTGTATTTTTTGAGGGTGAGAAAGGTTTTACAATTGGCAACTAATTGTTGGGCCTAAGTTTTGATCAAACCGCAGCGAATTGTGAACGGTTTCATTTCGTTTTTGATATTTTTTTTGCCCATATCTCTATTTCTTTCTTGGGCATTGAATCAAGTGACAATTGTTCCAAAGTTCGATGTTGTACGAATAGTTTCTCACTTTTGATTGATTAATTGCCCATTTGATTTGATTTTTCACTATTTTTTTTCTTTTCTTTTTTTATGGCGCTTTGCCTTTGACAATCGCCGAATTCTTCGCCGAATGTGCGTGTGTTATTTCTGATAAAGCAAAAATTCGAATACAAAAAAAAATAGTCACAATATATAAGTATATAAGATTGGCAATTATTTCTTTTGATTTGGTTCGGGGACATGGGAAAATTATACTTGACATTCAACGGGAGCTCGATGAACAGCCATTTACGTGATTGCCATTTAAATAATTGGCGATTGTAGTGGATTTTAGGAGCACCCTTGTCTAATTTATAGCCTTAACTTTTTTTTTTGAGGCTTAAATTAGTGTTTTATATAAATTTTACAAGCCATTTTGTTAATTGGTAGCCTAACTGGATAAACTGAATTTTTTATAAAGAAATATAAAACTAAAATGGCAAAAATAAAAGGCATGGTGTCTTAGTTTTTTGTATGTATTTTTTCTAAGACATATTTAAGCTATGTATATTTCAAAAGCCGTAACTGACATTATTCCTATACCAGGTTTTATATCAAATTTCCACAAAATTTCAAGAATTTGTTTAACCTCCATTCCAAGTTCTAAATTAGTCATTAAAAGCCATTTCAAACTGTTTTTAAATAGTACCCTTAAAAACCAAAATTCCTTTTCTTTAAAACTAAGTTCAATAATTCCAAAAATTTTCAATTTTTGGTTAACTTTGTTTGCTAGAGAAATTCCGTAAAATTTTCGTTGTTTTTGGGTTAAAACCTTTTAAAGGAACTTTGAGTTGGGTTCACAGTTTGAGCTTGAAATGATCACTGGCCTCGAATATTTCATTCTTCAGTTGAAACTTTTAAAGGAAGGCCCACAAAACCAAAAAAAAAACCCGAAAAAAACAAGAACTCTGAAAAAAAAAAAAAGGAATCCTATTAAGCAAGCAAAACGTAAACGGAATTTTAAGTTCATTTGCCCAGAAGAGCGTGCCTCGACTTGTATATGATGATTCCTTTATGATTTTGTTTCTTTTTTTTGTATATTTTTTTTCAGTTCAGGTTTAAGTCTGTTGCCAGGGCTATTTCATTGGTAACACCACTTAGCCACTTGAGTGTGCCACACAGATCAGCGGGCCTTTCTAAGAGCCGCTTTTTTTCTTAACTTCCAGCTCTCCAGGAAGTTCCAGGAATCAGCGAAAGAATTTTTTCGCGATTTTCGGTGAGAAAGTTGGGCTTGAGGATTAATTGTTTTTAGTTTTAAGATAAATGATTTAAGGGCTTAAAAAAAGATGAATATTAAAAACCAAATCATATACATTATATTTATAAAAATAAATATAATTCATTGAAAATTCATTAAATTCTTAAAAATCAAATAAAATTTTTAAAAATCAAGAACCTCTATACATTTTTGGTAAATGCCTTAATTAAAGAATTTAAGAAAAAAAAACCGAAAAAACTGAAACACAAAATTGAGTGCCAAAAGGCCGCCGTTTCAATGGCTCCATTAAAACTTATTTTTCTTTTCTTCCGAGACGTTGCCAGAGGATGGAGGAGAGTCCTCCATCAATTCAAGTTGCATCTCTAACTGGAGGCAACAGGTTGCTGCTGTTGCAGCAACAACCACGCCCACTTTTTCTGAACTTTTTTTTTTTTTTGCAGTTCAGTTCCTTCTTCACTTTGTATCCACAAATTAGACACAAGTTAAACATTTTTACGGCTTGTGAAGTGGAGCCGCCGATGAGCGATGGACTCGTAGACAATTCCAATGATGATGATGTTAACGATGATGATGTTTTTTTCGTTTAACTTGTAGCCTTTTTTTAGTTACACAGCTAAAAAATTATCTATTGGCTAAATATTGCCTTACTTTTAGAATAGTGTGACCAAAGTCCATAAGACTGCTAAGCCCTTTTCTTAATCTTGCTTTTTTCTAAGCTTTTAAGACCTTTTTAAGGATCTCATTTGGGAACTACTACTACTACTACTTTTAATATTAGACTTCGACTATTAGCTAATGTATTAAATTATCTACTAATTATTTTTTATTTTTTGTAATTTTTCTTCAAGTGCATTTTCTGCGTCCCTTTTCATTCCAGCGCATCACTCAAAATTTACTTACCATGTAAAGCATGACCGTGTGAAACGATGCCGCCATCGTCTGCCCCACTGCCCCACCCACTCACCACTCGCCTCTCTTGCCCTTGACGGTTGTGTGTCGACCCCCAACCCCCCCTTTGGCAGCGCAGCCCCCCCTGTCATCTGTCTGCTGTCTGAGAGAGATCCTGGCTGGTTCCGTCTGCCCTCCTAATTCATTACCACACATTGTACTTTTATGGATATGGCATAAGTTCCTTCGCTTACCTCCCAGATCCGGCTCCCCTTCTCCTGCGGCCCTCTTACACCACCGCCCTGCTACCGCCGCCCCTGGCGTTTCCCCCCTTTTCCTTATTATTCTTCCTCCTGCAGGCCATGTCTGACTGCCCCACCCAAAGGGGCCTCTACAGTGGTGTAAGGACATGAAAAATATGTATTAGTATAATTATTAGTAAAAGTAAGTATTAAAAATAAATTTGTATAAATATTTTTTAAGAAATTATATTCAGTTCAAGTAAAAAAATATAAAATAATATTATAGGTATTACTTGTAGGTATTATAATGTATAACTTTTTAAAAGTTTTTCTGGATAGTTTTAAGTTTGATTATATTTTCTCTTAAATAATGAATATTCTTTTTAAAATATGTTTAATATAATTATTTGATTTTAATCTATATATATTTTTAATATTATCTTTTGTTCAAGTCCTTGAATACCATATTCTTTTTAAAACCCACTTTTTTTTAGCTCATTATTAGAATTCTGTTTAAATTTGTTTATAAATTTCAAGGCCAAACGACAAATTTCCACAAATATTAAATTTTTATACAAATTTCTTGTTATACATTAATTTTTGTTGATTTTTTTCGTCGTGGCTTCATCTGAACAAAAGAATGCAAACTCTGTGCCTTTTTGCAGAATTCGCTGTGTCAACATTTGTGGTTCCCCCGCGCTTTTTTTTTGCAGTGTGTGGTGACACTGTTTGCCAAAGCTTGTTTGTGTGTGTTTGTGCCTTCTGGTGGAGGAAGGGGAGCCGGGCAGGGGGAGGTGGCAGGCGCTTAATGCTGCGCCGGCCGGCAAAACTGCGATTCATTCTGTCTCTGTCTCAGCATTGTTTCCCCGTCTCTTTCGAACTCCCTTTACGGTGGTTTTCTACTTGAAAGTCTGCACGCAATGCGTTATTTTTGAGAGGGGGTCGGAGGGGGGGTCGACTTTGATGGCAAAAGTCAAAGGGGAGGATAGCGGGGGGCGCCGAAAAGTGTCTGCACAAGAAGGGGGTGGCAGTGGGGGGCACTGGAATGAGTGGTAGCTGCTCCAAGATGGAATGACTCCAGGCCACTCGGGGCCATGGACATTTTCAATGCACTCAAAAAAATTATATGGAGAAAATGGACAAAAGGTACCTTCAAAATATTATTTTGAACACTTCCTCAAATTCTTCTCGTTTATAGGCGTTAGGGAAAACTTTTCTAATGTTTGTAGGACTTGAAAAAAATATTAATTTTTTGAGAAACTATTAAAAAAATGACTATAAAACATCTAATGTTTTTAATGTTTTTATTAAAACTTTGGCTTGGAAAACATGAAACATTTTTTATTCACAAAATATAAAAATTAGGAGATAAATTTAACAAAATGAGAAAATTAAAAAAAATAAATAGAAAAAATAAATATAATAAAATTAAATTTAGCAACCCTCCTTTATAAACAGTCTCCTAATAATTTAAAGTGTACCCACGCACACATTACTTCCAGTCCCCCACTTTACCCTGGACCCTTCCAGGGCCTCCTCCCTCTAGAAAACGCAGAAAGCCCACCAACCACCCAACGACCCCCACCGAACCCCCCGATCGTGTGTCTGTTTCATTTGTATGTAAGCTGTTGCCTCGAATATCTTCCGTCTCTATCCCCAAAGCCCCAAGCCCCGGGGCCGGACCGGCCCGGCCCCGGCCCAGCCCGCCCCTCTCTTTCGCACGTCGAGTGTTTTGTGTACTCTCTTTCTCTTTCTTTGTCTCTGGTTGTTGTTGGTTCATTGCCCGCCAAAATTTTTGAAGGCCAAAATAATATGAGATTTTTGTTTCTTTTGCTTCTTCTTTTTTTTCTTTTACTTTTTGTTGGCTCTCTTATTGTTGTTGTTGTTGGAGTGGGGGATTGGGGATGGGGAATGGAGAATGGGGGACTTCTTATGGATGTTATTATTGTTGTTGTAGTCATTTCAGGTTTTCCCTTTCTGGCAAATTTCTGCCTCATTCCCATTGTGCCCCCAAACAAACCTAACCAAAAAAAAAAATAATAAATAAATAAAATAAGACAAAAAACAAGCCAAACAAAACCAAAAACCCAGAAAAAAAAAATTATTAAAAAAATAAATACAGAACACAACAAGAGTTTCACATACTCCGACTGTTCCTAGCCATCTCTTTTCTATTTCTTACTCTTTTTTTTTTAACAATTCACGCACTTTTGTTGTTATTGTTGGTTTTTGTCACAAGCTACCAGAAAATAAAAATAAAAATAATATATTTTTTTCTTGGGAATTTAAGAAGCCATCGTCGCCAAATTTCCAATCAATTGAACTTTAAGCTTCGTTTCATTTATGATTTAGTTATTAGATTAGGTTCGAAAGGATTTCAATAAAGATGAATGAATTTATAACTTTATTTGGGTTTGAGTTTTATGATTTTTCAGGGTCTAATAAATTAATCGAATTTTGGGAGGGAAGAAGGCTTCTATAAAGGCTTCATTCGTCACCTATTTGGACTACCGTTTCTCCTGAAGGTATCTCTATTAAAAAATGTTATAAGATCTCTTATATTCATAACCTTGAATCTCCCTACAAACTTCCTATCAACTAATCATTATTAGGAATCCTTTTCATTATATTTCTTAGATTTCCTGAATTTCTAATTAATTGGCTTCTTCAAACTCTAACCATTGTTTATTAACCTTTTCCGTTTATTGCTTTTGTATTTAAAGATTTTAGTTTATTTTTCTTTTTTTTTTTGTGGGGGTTTCCAAGAATTTAAGCCCCATCTTCCCCATCTCAGTCATGAAGAATTTCGCCTTTAAGATCTTTTTTTTTTGCCAGCACTTGAATAAAGCTCTTATGGTTTTTGTTTTGTTTTTTTTTTTCTAAGTTTTGTAGATATATTTTGTAAATATATGTATATATATAACACTTGAACGATCTGTTAATAGAGCTGATAAACTGTTCGATACAATTTTCAAGTTTCAAATTTGCAATTGAGGTAATACACACACACACTAACCAGCACTTGAAAAAAAAAACACAAAAATAAATAAAACTAGAAACGCGGTGTCAAGAAACTCTCGAGTATCTAATTATATGGTAATACAAAAATACGAATGTACATATAAATTACTCTTATTACACTCACACACCAATACACACCTATATACACTTAAGCAGCTAAGAAACGCTTACGCAATCAACACCACCTACCGCCCCCCTGTAAGCTCCCCCAAGCACCTTCCCTTTTCACCATCCGATCCATTCCATTCCGATATAAGTTAACCACCCGTCGATCTATTACGCCATCGCCATCGAAATCGTTTAGTTTCAGTTCTCTCAGTTCCAACTATCTCTACACAGGGAGATAATAATTGCACTTTTATTTAAAAAAAAATTGTAAATAGTCTTATAGTATTTTTTCAATATTTTTGGGGGAATTTTTAAGCCACCCCTAAAGAGCTTTCTTTTGATTATAAGAGAAATAAGATACCTATGTATCTCCATCTTACTTTGGTTTAGAGAACCCTTATTATCAAAAAATTCTACTGACTTTTTAGGAATATTTTACCTTTTTTCTTCTTCTATTTTCTCGACAATCTCACTGTGTATAATTTTTGTACATCTATTAATATTGGCAATATTTTTCCCAGGGGCTTTGATTAGTGAGTTAGTCAGTGAATTTTGTACCCCACCCATATTTCTATATATAGTACACCATTATGATCTCTTTGTCGTCGAGTGCTAATGATGATCAATCATCTGTGATCTCATCCCCGAGTGGGTTCTTCCATATTTCTTCATGATAAGTTTTTGGGTGGGAAATTAATAAATTAATAATAAATGTATGTATGTAAATGGGTCAATGAACGGATGAAAAATTAGTCTTAAATTGGTTCTTAATAAATTTAAAAAAAAATAATAGAAATACCTAATGTAATGCCTGAATAGGTTTCTCATCGAAAATGTGTGGAATTTTCATGCAACACTTAAGGCAAATCAACCTGAAATAACAAATCTCCCATATTCATTCAACAGTTAATTCTCACCACCAAGTAAAATAGATCTGATCTGATCTGAAATAGTTCTTCCACCCACGCAGCTAATTTAAAATCGAAATGAAAAATTGGCCAGGCATTTTCTAGACATTCCATCAAAATGAAATAATATTGCCAGCAATAACTGAAAACCAAATCATATGATGATGAGTACTCTCTACAAGTATCTGTATCTATGGCTGTTAATGTATCTGTATCTGTATCTGTGTCTGGAAACGTGCCTCGCCCATTTGTGAATTTCATCAGATGCCATTTCTTTGCTCTAGGGAAGGCAATTCATTCATAAATGCGAGAAATCAACTTGTGACAATGCGTAGTCGCACACATAATGCCACATGATCCCATCATCATAATCATATATATTACTACCGCACATACGCAATGAAGGCACTGAGAAAAAAAACTTTACTAAAAATATTTTAAAAGTTTCAAATAATATTAATAATTTTGAAGATCCAAAAGACCTGGTGCTTTCAGTACTAACATTTAAAGTTTAGAGTTATGTTAGTAGTTATGTTTTAGCTACTGTTTTAATGAATTATTTCATTCTTATCTTCCTTATAAGTTCTCTAATTTAAAATTATAATATTATGATTTATTATGACTTTTTTCTTACCCTGTAAGAAAGGGGACGTCCTAAGCCTAAACGCAACATTTAAATTACGTAAATTGATCTCAACGGATCCGGACCTTATCAACACAGAAAAAAACGGGGGGGGGAAGAGGCAGTGGAAGGGAACTTGGAGGAGTGGAGTGCGTAGAGCTGAGAGCTGAAACCCCATAAATCTCCCGATCGCCCCTCGTAAGTCTAACCCAAAAAAAAAAAAAAAATCACCCACTCTCGAGATTCGTTTATTTTGCTTTCCATTTCAAAGCCTCTTGGCAACCAAGACAAATGTCGGCAACTTGTTTCTTTAAAATTCCCTTAAAAAGGGTATTTAAAATAAATAATAAAAAAAAATACTATTCAGAAATTTAAAAAAATGTATATGAATAAAAAAAAATATGAACAGCTTCTACTGATTGAAATATTCTTTAAAACAATATCTGTTAAATCTAACTTTCATTTTAAAGAGTATTTTAAATTCACCATTAACCCTGTAGAAAGCTTTGATTTTCCTCCCTTTATGTTGTTGTTGTTGTGTCTTATAATTTATATGCTACTTATTTTGATTTGTTGTTTTGAGGCTTTTGTGTTTTGATTTCTTTTTCCGCACGCACATTATTGTTTTGGCCTTCCATTCCAGTCTGTATTTTGTCCACCATAATTCTTACTCCTAGATTTTTGTCTATTTTGGATTTTTTTTGCAATTTTTTTTTCGTTTTTTGTAGAAAAAGAAGGTGTACACCTGTTGTGTGTTTATATGCCCATTATTTCTTCCTTTTTATTTTGGTTTTGATGTTCTTTTGTCTTGGGTGGTTAGGTCAATGGGACAATAAAAAATAAAAACAAAAACCCAAAAACAAAAAAAAAGAAAATAATTAAAATAAACAAGAGAGAAGAAAACCAAGAAAGACATCAAAATAATTACATCAAGTTTGTTTTTCTTTTTGAGTTTTTTTTCGGTTTTGAGTTCCAAGTTTTAGTTTCAGATTGCATGTGGGCTTCATTCATTCATTCACTCATTCAGTCTTTTATTCTTTTATTCATTTACTTATTCACTTATTCAATCGCTCATTCATTCATTCATTCAGATTTTGGATTTGCTTCATTCATGTTGACCGAACACGGTTCAACAAGTTTCGTGCCACATGCACACCGAAAAAAGATACAAAAAAAACGAATCACTCAAGCCCATCCAGAGAGTCTCTAGCCCTTCACAGATAGACAGTATCCCACAGCTACAGTATCCGAGTATCTGGTGGCTTGTGTTTGGCAGTTGTGGGTGAATTCGTTTAATTATTAAACAACAGCAGCCGCCGAAGAAGAGGCTCAAATTTAACACCTACGCCGCTTTTTTTTTCTTTATTTTTTGCGGATCATTAAGTTCCGACGCTCCTTTTATGTGTCTCCCCAATTTTCCGGCTCTTTTTTTTTTTTTTGTATTTTTTCTTAAGTCCATAGAAATCCCACACAGTCGTGGTTAAAATGGTAAGATCATAGGTATCTAAAAATAATTTAAGTCCTTTTTAAGATACTTTTCTTAAACGAATTTTTCATAATATTTAGGATAGAATAAAATAGAATAATTATTTCTATTAGATTGAAACTCGACCTAAAATGTCCCCCACAATTATCAATAAATTCTGTGTGGGAGTGAGAAGAAACTTTAGTCAGAGCAAGAAAAAGCAACAATTCCCATACAGTAAAAACTACCTCCAAAAAACTATACTTTTTAAACAACTTTTGGATCCCCTAAAGCCTAGCTCCACTGTTAACCAACGCGCTTTGGCCAATTTGTCAATTTAATTTGATTTAACGCTTTTCTATTCCAATATTTTGTGCTTTGTTTAACCGCATATTGTATTGTTGGTTTCTCTATTTTTTCTAGCTTTTATTTTTACTTTTATTTGCGTTTTTTTTTGTTGTTGGAGTTTGGACTGCACAATGTGGTTGTGGGTGATTCAGTCGCTTCCTTTGGGCCCAAACCATGCGATTCATTCATAAATCAATGTACGACTTGGCCAGGCGTTTGTTTAATAACAATTTCAGTTGAGTTTTAGGTTTCAGTTTTCTTTTTTTTTTTTATTTATTTGTTAGGTTTTTTTTTAATAACAGGGTATGAGGAAATATTTAAGGTAGAGTTTGAAAGAAAAGGTAAATTAGGGATTTTAAGGAAAACAAATATATAGAATCTCTAAAAGAAGTCATAATGCATCTCACAATGCAATAAAGCTTCCAATTGAGTTAAAAAATTATAGACTTTCAAACCAAAAACTTGCAAAATTTGTTAATAAACTTTGTACATTTTTCTTTAAAAATCTATAATATTTCTAACAAACCCCTAACCTGTACTGGGTAATCCCTAGTCTTTAGATATTGTTCTATCAATTTTCAATAACTTTCTTCGTTTGATTTTATGGGTGTATTTCTGGTGTTTTGTTCGATTCGATTCTGGTATTGAAATGCGAGGCACGTGACGCAGTCGCAGACGCAGACACTGCTAAATGCTAAAATGCTAAATGCGTGGTCACTTGGTACGTACATTGGCCCCCAGAGTCTTGAGTTTTATTTTTCTTCTTCTTATATCTATATACAATTATTATTGTTATACCCTTGCAGAGGGTATTATAATTTTGTCCAAAAGTGTGCAACGCAGTGAAGGAGACATCTCCGACCCTATAAAGTATATATATTCTTGATCAGGATCACCTCCTGAGTTGATATGAGCATGTCCGTCTGTCCGTCTGTCCGTCTGTCCGTCTGTCTGTCTGTCTGTCCGTTTCTACGCGAACTAGTCTCTCAGTTTTAAAGCTATCGACTTGAAACTTTGCACACACCCTTCTTTCCTTTGCACGCAGTATATAAGTCGGAACGACCGGGATCGGTCGACTATATCCTATAGCTGCCATATAACTGGTTGATCGGAAATGGTATAACTTTGGTGTTTTTAGAGTTAGAAAGTTCTAATTTAACATGAGAGCTATTTTTGGCAAAACAATACGACGTGCCAAATTTCATAAGGATCGGCCGACTATATCCTATAGCTGTCATATAACTGAACGATCGGAAATGACCCAACTTTTGTGTTTTTGAAGATAGAAAGCTGGAACTTGGTACAGATTCTATTTTTGGTCAGTTTATCCAACCTACCAAATTTCATAAGGAATCCGACTAACTAAATCCGATGTTTGCGATATATATCCGGTTTTAACTGCAAGGGTATATCAACTTCGGCTCCGCCCGAAGTTAGCTTTCCTTTCTTGTTTTTTTTTTTGTTAAGTCTTGAAAGCGTCTGTGTGAGCTTACCTGAAATGGCCAGCAACTTGAGGCCGCTTTTGGCCACGACTCTGGCTTTTTGGCCTTTCCGTTCCGCGTCTTTTTTGTTGTATTTTTATTGTATGTAGTTGGTGCCAAATTGTTTGCCCCCACAAATGTTACACAAATGTGGTGTATGTGCGGTGTGTGTGGTTGGTTGTGGCAGTGGCTGTGTGGATGACAGCACCCACAGCACCACTCTAAAGCGGCTCACCCCCGGGGACGTGTGGGCGTCTCGAAAGCCAAAAATTCTGTCGGGTTTGTCATCTTTCAGCCGCCAAAAGAAATTCAAATTTGGCCAAAATGCTAAGCGACTATAGAAAAAAAAACAAATAATGAAAGGGATCATAATTTATTTATAATTAAATGTTTAGAAATAAAACTAAAAGAAAAAAGATAAGGAAAGGGAAAGGAAGTGGCCCTAAAAAGGGTAAAATAATTGTTTTAATTTTTTTATTTTTATTAAAAAAAAATATTAATTTTAAGCTTATAGTAGTTATAGGTAAACCTCTCAGTCTCAGTTCACACTCTCTTAAATAATAATCTCTAAAATTTATAATCTGTAGGGAAAAGACCAAGCCCTATACTAAGAAAAAAAAGGGGATTCCAGTTTGGAGAGGGTTTCCCCCGCGATTCACCTGTACTGTCTGTACTACCTCAACTAATTTAGCTCCCGGAGAGTGGATGGGGGAGTTTTGTGGGATTTGCATAATCCCATTGACGTAACTGCCGCACTACACTCCCTCCGCTCCTCACTCCACTGTTTATTTCCATTTTTAACACGTTTGCCAAATGCAAATTTCTCCGCTCAGAATTCCAGCGGTGAGAGATCGAAATATTTTTTTTTTTATAGGCGGAAAACTAATTTGTATCGCTATGACACGAGAAGAGGAATGCCTGACAACAAATGCCTGAAATAAAAAATAAAAATACCAGATGGATTGCATAACATATACAGTCGATCGATTTTATTGCCAGCTGGCTTTAAAAATCGGAAATGCCGCCCCGACTACGTAGATACATATATTTATTAAGAAAAACTATTCTATGAATGGACAAGTTACGAGTAAATTGCTCGGCCAGGCGCCTCGAAGCTTAAAACTCAACCTCAAGCTGGCCAGCCGAATGAATGATTGACTGACTGCCCGACTGACTAACTGACGGACGAAACCGGGAAGGGGCGTTGCTGGTTTGGCTTGGAGAATGCCGTTAACATGCCAGATAGTGGCAGGTTGCCCACTCACCTGCTGCTGCCAACAGGTGGAAATCGCAGGCGGGCTCACAAATTCCTACTTGCCACAAGCATATCAAGGCTTTAAAATCCTCAAAATTCATACTAGCCAGGGAGATGTTAAAACCGAAAACAGGGGTCTTCAAGGAATAAAATGTTAAAAAATTCGCTAAATATATTTTTTCCAATTTTTCTGATAGAACTGGAATACTCTTACAAGACCCGAAGATACCTCATTACAAAGTCTATATCTTTGTCAATATTTATCCGATTCTCAAGCCGCATACCTTTACAGTTTGTTTAATAAAAGTCGCCATAATCATTCAATAAATTCCAATAGAATTTTTGACTTAACTACAAGCCTGGCTAATAAAATCTTGTCTTGTGGCTAAAGACCTAGACCAAATAGTTTATCAATTAACCGACTAACCAGAGAAAGTTGTTTCCAAATGACCTTCCCCCAGCCATCAAATCATAAAATCCAAGTTCCTGATCTCTTTATTCGTCACTGTTGCCACGACACGATCGAACCAAATTGAATTTGGCAAATTAGTGGCTTTAGTGATTAGTTTAATCTGATCGGTCGGCAGCATCTGGTTTTGGACCAACTATCCCAGGCCAACAAAAAAAAGAGGCGCATATAAATAAAATATATAAAATAAGATCACGAAAATAAAAAGAAAGAACAGGCCGCCGTGTTACTGCGCCATAGATTGCGTATATCAGTATCAGCTCTCGACGACTTATCGCCAACTTATAACTTATAGCCAACTCAAGGCTACATGGCTATAGTTTTTTATTTTCTATTATTATTTTCGCTCTAGCAGGGTGCCCCTAGAAAGTGCGTCGCATTTTGTTTGTTTACTCCAATGCAAAATAAAACAAACAAAACAAAAAAATAAGAACTCATCATCAACATTGGCAGGTGAAACTGAAACTGAAAACGCAAAATTCGCGCATCGGGGGGATAGTGGAAAATTTGCAACCGAAACAACGCAATTTGTGATTCGTAAAAAAATTACGTTCTAGTTAATGGAAATGTTTGGCCAAAAGAACAAGTTCTTTAATATTTATGACATTTTTTTAATCATATGGGTTTATGGTATATTGTTTATATAATATTTTTTTGTTTGCATATTTTTTAAGGGGATTAAGAGAGATTGTTTTGAGAATTGATATATTTTTAAGAACTATTATATATTTTTTTAGAGGTGTTCTGGACTTTATAGATCCTAGAGATCTGATAGATATTTTAGATCTTTTAGATCTATACATACATTTAAATTTCTTCATAAAAAAATCTTTTAAAAACTCCACAAAAATATGTACATTTATTAACTTCTCTAGTAACTCTTCTATATAATAGACTTATAGATCTCCAGATATAAAATTATACATCTTATTATATTTTCATAGGGCAGATTTATAAAATTCCGATAAATATTCTGTAAGCTCTGTCATATTTATAGAATTTTTTTTAATAACTCTAACTACCATAGATCTTTTAAAAACTCTATAGACTTTATAGTTCTATAAAAAGATAGATTATAGATTATATCCAATCTTCCAATCTTCTCTAATACCTCTTCTAGTAACTCCAATAGAAACTCTTCTAGTAGCTATAGCTAGTAACTATCTAATGTTAATAATAATATAGTGGTAACTATCTATCTATGTAATTACCAAAAGCAACCTCTTTTTGTAACTTTTCAAGTATACCCCCTAGTAAAGCCTCTAGTTACTCCCCTTGTAAAACCCATCTTTAATTTAACATTAACTTAATTTTAAATGTTAATCATTAACTTTAATGGCTAACTGCAAACAACACCCTTAACGAGAAATGCCTGTTTACCTGTTGAATGAAATATCATCACCAGAACCTCACACCTATAATTATCTTTACATTACCAAAATGCAACTCAATCGAAAAACACAAAAAAAAAAAAAAGAATACCTTATAGTTTATAGCAGGAGTAGCAGGAGGAGCACCTGTGTCTATTTTCCTAAAGAGTTTTTAATCTTTGTTGGGCCTTTTGTGGTTTGGTTTGGGCCACAGGCCAGACCATCAAAAAGGTGGCCAATTTCATGCGTTAATACCTACGCAATGGACACGCGCCGCTGAACGAGCCAAATTGGAAAACTAAATATAAAAAATAAAAAAAAATGGGGGGAAAAAAAATTACAACTCAGAAGCACGGGCCACGCATATTGAACAACTTCCGCTTGATAACTGCTTTATGTTCCGATCGGTTCCGATTCCGGAGGGTGGAAGTGATTCTCCCTGTCCACTTCTCCGACTGTCTGCCTGTCCGGCTAATTGCCAAGTTAACCCATTGGATATGACACTCCGGCTAATTGCCCGGCTGCCCAAAAAGCTATGCTCTTGGAAATGGGCCAACAAGTTGATTTATCAACCAGCCAAACAAATGATTATTAGCCACGATTATGAATATATACACATATAGAGATACACCGTTAGTAGTGGTCTAAACTCTTACGAAAAACTGACAAAAATTATTATTTAGAGATCAACTATCAATCTTGATAAAGTAACAATAACGAATAAATGCCAAACATAATCGATTGTGTATGAAAAATTCAATTTAAATGAAATAACAATTACTTGGCTACATGTATCACTCGTGCCCCTATAAGTTCACACATCTCATGTACCTCTATTTATTTATACATATTTATGTATTTATGTATGTTTGTACATATATTCATTGGTATTTACAACACCAAATAGATGTTTCATCATTGCTGTCAGCTCCTCATCTAATTGGGAAATGTGATTCGATTTGTACGCTCGATTTGTTATACACTTTGTTTAGAGAAGGGGGTTATTCAACTATTGCGTAAAATTTAAAAAGTAATTATTTATTTATTAAATATTTATAAAACATATATATTTTTAGAGGCATCAGAAAAGTCAAAAAGTGATGACTAACTTTGAGTTTTAAAAGAAGTTTCTTAGAGTTATTGGTTATAAAGCTCTTTAAAATTCCTTTGACAAAAGAGCATCAAAAAGCTACCTACTTCCCCTTATTTTCATCTTTCTCTAACCAGAGTTCAATCCACTTTTTGACCATTGTTTTTACAATTATTTTTTATTTTTCTTTTTTTTTGTAACTATCGCCAGCTTTATTGATTTATTTGGCGCACATCAATCGGCCTCATATAGTATAGTAGTATCTGGAGTTGTCTTTGTAATGCGACATTTTGTCAGTGTCATGCGGCATAATTGTTGTCAGATCTCTATGGAAGATATATGTATATAGAGTCTTGCAGGGCTCTAAGTAGCCGTCACTGTCTCTGGTACCTGACAACCATTTCACATGCCATTGTCAACTTAGAATTTAAGTTTTTTCTTTTTTTTTTGTATTTCTATGTGCTCTGTGTGGTTATCAGTTGGAAGTGATTCAATGGCACAAACTACACTGAAAACTTTTCACTTTTTACTTGCCCCCTCCACTATCAGCATACAACATTGTATTATAATATATATGTACATATATATAAGAATATATGGTCTGAGTGTGACATCCCTCCGCTAAACTGGCGCCATCTATTATCAGTGGGCGTGAACGCAAATCGAGGAGCGTGCGCAACATGCGACCATGAAAAAGAAATTAAATATAAATATTTTAAAACAAAAAAAAAACCGAAACAAAAAAATGTTAAATAGATAGGAAGAAAAATTGCGGAAAAAAAAGAATTGGAGGGAAAAAAACTAGAGAAGATATCTGGGATATATATTGCATATATAAGCTTGTTTAACAATCGCAGAGCGAAAGGGGAGTCCATAAAAAAGAAATCAATTAAATTAAATTTATAAGACAGCGGCAACGGACATTTCTGGGCGAATCGTCAAATTTCGCTGGTAGGTACAGTGGTAACTTGTTATGAAGAATAGGAAAGTGAGAGAAAAATTATTAAAAATATATACAGACCATTGAAAGTACCTCTAGGTATTGGTGGAATAATAAATATATCTTTGTTTTAAATTTAATTTAAAATGAAGCTTAAATTTTTCTTATTTTTGTAGAAAATAATTATATATATTTAAGGTTTTGAAGTTAAGTAATAATATTTTTGAAATATTGTAAATAAAACTAAATTCTTTAGTAGTTTTAAATCTTTTGAGGTTAAGACTTTTTGCATTTTAAGTTTCGAGTATCAAAAGATCATGTTCTTGTTTCAGTTTTAATTCTGTAATTTAGTCAAGAAAATCTTTTCTGGTTTAAGTATTATGAAATTGTTTAACGAACATTTTAAATTTTAATATGAATATTTTAATTAGAACATCAAAAATTGTCGAGAATATCCAGAATTAATAGAAGATATAGAATTAAAATCAAAACCTATAAAAAAATGGAATATTTTTATAGAAAAGTCAGAAACAAAGTTATGTATTGAAATAAATATTTTTTGTATCTATTAAATATAAAGTATATTTTACTTTTAAAATAAAAATTTTTTTAATAATTCATTTCATATTACATATTCTCATATTACTCAGTGACCACTGTACCTGTCCAAGTAACACTATCACTGACCTTGCCAAAACTGATTTTTTGCTTCGTGTGTGAGTTGTGTGTGCGGTGGTGGGGCGGGCGGCTGTCGGCTGCTAGATACTAGCGGCCCGTTGAGCGAACCGTTTTATGCGAACAGCCCCGAAATCAAATTAGAAAAGCAAATACTAAATTTCCAAATTATGCAGAATGGACATCGAATCGAAAGGTGAATGGCAGGGGGGCGCGGCCGGGGCCGTGGCGTGTGTGTGTGCTCTGGGGGCAGGGGTGTTGTTGGTTGGCAAAGGTGTTGCCAAGCCAGAAAAACCGAAACGAAACCAACGCCTCTACCAGTGTCGACCGCTTATCAAATGCGGAAGCTTTTTTTATTTGTTTTTTTTTCCTTATTTTTTGCCGCAACAACTTAAAAAAAAAAATTTTAAACTATGTACCTTTGGCTTATATGCAAATGGAACTTTTATTTCTTTTAGAGAAACCTGGTCGGGCCTCCAAATCAAAAAGGGAACACATAAAAAAATAAAACGAAGACAACAATAAAACAAAAAGTGGAACAAAGAAGCTTCACCTTTGAGTGGCCAATCAACCTCTCAATTCAAATATTGAATTGGATTTTGATTTTGATTTGGTTTTAGGTTTTGAGTTTGATTTTTAATTGAATTCTGGTCGATGGGAAAGGTTCTTCCTGAAGGCGATTAAGAGGGGGTTTTATGGCAGACATAGTTCTAGTTTATATCTACGAAAGATACATTAGGTTTTCTACCTTAACTTTTAATGTATTTAAACTTTTAATATTTTTTGTTCTAAAAACTTTTCTATGTAATACGAAAAGAAACCTGTAGGAACCCATTTTAAATTATTAGCATAAAATTAAACTATTATTAGCATTTTTTAATTTTTTTAAATTGCTGTAAAAAAACATACAATACTCTAACAAAAATTGAAAAATCTTGTATTGATATACCAACCTCTCCTATACAATACCTACAAATATTTCAAAAAAGAAAAAAAAGAACCATCAGCATAAGATTATATAGTATTTGGATGTCTTATCCCTACCCCAGATCCGTATAATAAATCCA
Source organism: Drosophila malerkotliana malerkotliana (assembly GCA_018153235.1). NCBI lineage: Eukaryota > Metazoa > Arthropoda > Insecta > Diptera > Drosophilidae > Drosophila > Drosophila malerkotliana. The sequence goes on along the minus strand of JAECXV010000058.1, from coordinate 5,601,869 downwards.
CCTACCGGCAATGGGATTACTCTGTATCCGTAGAAACAGTGAGATACTTCAGTTTACCGGCCTAGATACAAGCGATTTCTTGTGTAGATACTTCAGACACACGCAGCAACAGATACAGATACAGGTACACAGATATACAGATATATGTGCATATATGTATATATAGAGAGATACCTTTTTCATAAAATCACTCTTCAAACAAACGAAAACCGAAAACTGAAAAATCTCCGTTCAAGGGCATACTACCAACTTCAACTAGCCATAAATCCCCCGGCAACCTTTTCCACTCGACGTGACGCGATCTTTTTATTTATTTGTATTTTTATTATTTTTTGCTGTTGTTCTTATTGTTGTTGTTGTTGTTTCTTGTTGAATTGTTCGAATTGCGTATCTATGAGATAGATTTTTTTGTCGGTTGCCAGGCCAAAAAAGAAACGTCGTGTAATGGCAACTGATTCGATCTCATCCCCCAAAAATTCCTATCGATTCCCCCAAAAAATGACAAAAGAAATCGAAGCTACCTGATCATAGGTAATAGGATATGGGCTTTTCTTCTTCTTCTTCGTCGTTTTTTAACCCCAAAAAGAAATCCTAAACGTATCGGAAGTCGGAACGGATCAGTTAACTAGCCAGGATATCGATAGGGCTACTGATACTGCCACTGGATCAGTGGATCTCCAGATCACAGTTCCTAACTCGATTAGTTCTCCTCGATTTCATTTCAATTGAATGAAAATTGAAACTGTTACGTGGGCGTTTTCCGGCTTATACTCAGATTTGATTTTTATTTATTTGATTTATCTGGTTACAGAAATAAAAGAGTGCAAACATTGAGGTTTTCAGGGGTATTATTTATGATTTTTAATGGATTACAGGGGGCTTATAGGGTTTATAGGGCTTGTAGAGATCAGTTTTGAAATATTCATCATTTCCTTAACTCTGAAGCCTTAATTTAAAGCCTTCTAGTATTAAGTTTAAAATCTAAAGCCAAATAAATGGAAATAAAACCAAAACCTCAAGCCCACAACACACCATTTGAATAAAATTTGCTTTGCTCTACTTTTGCCTTTGATTGAATACATTTTGATTGGTTTTTTGGGTTAATATTCCTACCTTTTATTCCGCTTTTATTCTCTTATTTTGTTTACCATTTCCTTCTTTGTTTTCTTCAGAAAGAAAAGAGCAACCTGAGTGGAATAGAATTGCATTTAGTGACATATGTTGGCCTCAACAAATATTTATTGGCTCATAAAATGTCCTGACGGCGTTTTGTTCAGTGTTCTTAACGGTTTGATTGATTGATTGATGGCTGGCTAGCTGGCTGTATGGATAGATGGATTGATTGATGGCCTGAACATTTCATCCAACTGTCGCAGATTGCGAGGGGTTGAGCATTTAATGAGCATAATACACAAATTGTGTCTTGTGGCAAATTCAATAAACGAAGTTCAAAGACAAATTTGTTTGCGGCGTGCGTGTGTATCTGTCAGATACATCCCTAGACCTAGCTAGCCAGCTGGGCAATTACCCTACAGATACTATTGGTAACTCCTGCCATAATAATCCAATCAGTTTGAAGCCCTTAATGGCCCTGTTTCTAAATACTCTCGTACATATATCTTGGAATCCATTTGCCTGCCTCATCTCTAGCTGTATCTGTATCTATATCTGCGTATCTATATCTAAATCTGCATAGATACATAGACACATAGAGATGTATCTTTTCAGTTTTTTTTTTTTTGCTAAAAATACCAAAATTGTTCTTGTTCTATTTCAGCGCGTGTGACGGGCATCCCGTTTCCATCCGTGTGTTTATACAACTCAGCTTCTATTTATTTTTTATACGTTTTAGCTTTAATGTTTGCATATTGTACCGATCTGATCTGATTTGATCTGTGCGTTTACCGTTCGGCCTACTCTACCCCCAGCAGTAGTATAGTATCCCATTCTCTATCTCTATATATCTATTTAATTTCGCATTTCTAATTTTTCCCTCCACTTTGAAAAACTCTCTATTTTTGTATCTCTTGGATCGCCGATATATGCATACAACCAACAAAAAAAAATAAATAAAAAAACTGAGAAAAAAAGAAAAAATTAAGTTAAAAAGAATCGCCAGCCGTTGCTAAAGAAACAACGCATTTTATTTAATTTGAAATTTTTGGGGTTTTTGTTTGGCTTTTTTTGTGGTTCGAACAGGAGATACCTTTTAGGGATACCTTTTATACCTGTAATACTAGTATTACCCATTTTGAAAATATTATTTATAAACCCTTTTTCTCTAAGATTTATAATGATAATCCCAGATTGCCCCTAAAGATTCCCCCAAAAAGAAATACATAGTTAAAATAAATGTAATTAACAAAATATTTATTAAACTCAACAAGTTCCATACTATTTATTTTTAGCATAAACGAACTTAATTTTTTAAAAGAAAAAAATACTTCAATAAAAAATTCTTTAACCAATATTATTTTATCAAAAATCAAACCTGTATATCCTTCCCTCTATAAACCCCCATAGTTTTCATCCAAAGTCTATTGCCCTAGAAAAAAAATGATTCTATTTTATATTTTATTGTTTATTGTAGCCGCCCAACAATTTAATATCAACCATAAAAAAATCCCAAATATACCCACTAAAAAAAAAGAAAGAAAAGAACTAAGTAAAAAAGAAAAGCAACAGGAAAAGAAAGTGTGAAAGGGGGGCAGGAGGTAAAGAGACAGGGAAGGAGCAAGGAATTGGGGAATTGACGGAACGTGCAAAAAAATAGGTCAAATCTATTTCGGGGCAGGCAAAAAAAAAATAAATAAAAATAAAAAAAGCTATAAAAATAATGAGAAACAGCAAACGGTTTCCATCTCTTCCTTTTCCCCAGTTTTTTCTATTTTATTTATTTTTTTAATGTATGCGTTTTTTGCCGCCAACACCTTTTTGGCAAAATATCTTTTCTTTTTGTTGGCGGAAAATTTTCGCCGGCTGATCGCAGAAAGTTTTTGTTGCTAGGCGCTGGAAAAAAATAATGACTTGAAGATTATTTAGTGAGGATGCTGGGAATTAGTGCCAGGCCAAGAAAGTTCGCCAAAAACCATAGATCCCAGACACGCCCACATTAACCTATTAATTATGGCCAAGGAAATTATCAAATTATGAATTTTGTGAAATTATGTGCAACTTCTTAGAATTTAATTAATATTTATTGGTTGTCAAAAAAAGAAGACACTTATAAGATTTACAAAAAATTAATTTTTGAAACAATGATTCTAATATGATCGTGTTTTAAAAATGATTTTTCCAATTTTAATAAAAAGGTCAATGTGTGACAATTGCCTTAATGAAAAATGGTAATAACTTTAATACATTTTCCTATTAATTTAGGTATCATTGAAAGTCAAAATTTTTTTAGATCGGTAATTAATTTTAGGTTTTTAATTTTTTTTTAAACCCCCCTAATTTCTTTCAGTGCACATATATTGGCCGTGCTCCTCAGCTGGCATCTTATTATGATTAATGGACATATGTTCCAGACCACCTCGCCCTGGTCCCCCCCGTCCCTATCCCTTTTTTTGCCGCACGTGAGTTTGAAAAAGTTTCCGAATTTTTTTTTTGTTCTTTTCTAGTTCAACAGAAGTTCATCGAAGTATTTTTGTGGGACATCATCTGTGTGAAATTCGCAAAGCAATCAAAATGTTTGCCAAACTAGAGCAAAGAATATGCATTTCCCTACTTTTTTAGGGAGGATTAGATTTCACTTAAAGGGGAGTTAAGGGTATTTAAAGACAAAGCTAGTCTGGTGGTTATTGGTGGTTATTGGACAAAGATGGTTATTTTAATATTTAACAAATAATAAGTAATGTCAGGTAAACAAATTATACAACTTACCTAACAGTATGTAGAAGCATTACACATGTAATGTATACATTAAATTTACATACATTCCCTCTCTTTACATCTTGCCAGGTAGCGGTACCTTGCGACACTTGGGGCTGTGCCGGCCTTCCACACACACACACAGATGGCAAGCGACGCCAAACTAATTTCACCATACTTTATGAATTAAGTTTAAGTTTTATTAGAACTTATTCTATATTAATTAATAAATAAACACTTTTTAAGAAAAACAACAACCAACTTCAAACACAATGTCAACCACTGATTAATCAAATGCAAGAAGAAGAACAATAACAAGAGAAAGAGGGGAAATCGATCAGAGAGTAATAGAGCGGGATCAATGGGGAGAGCACCTGGTGGTGGTGGGTAGCCAGTGGAGATCGAGTGATAGGGGTGTGGGGGAGATGTAAAGCAGCAACTGCTGGCAAAAATTGGTGTTTTCCAGTCCAGTTATTTAGTAAGAACATATTCCAAGAGAGAAGGAAAAGGTAAAATTGGAAAAAGGGGAATGTCAGTTATAGTTAAAGGGTAAACCTTTATCTTAACAGAAATGTTAAAAATAATAAAAATAATTAGATTAAGCATAAAAATTAATCTTTACCAAATTATTTCTATTCTATTCGATTTCTTGTTAAAAAACCAAAAATTTACCAAATAAATCCTAAAAAACTATCCTATAATAGAATCAAACGAATAAATAATAGACAACATTTTCCCATCTACCCATGGCCTGTCACTATTATTTTCCACAACCAATTGAATCTAGAACAATTTAAGCCAAAATTGATTACCAGCCATCAACCATCAACCATCGACTGTCAGCAGTCAGTAGTCAGCAACTTGACTTCAAAGGCTTCTATTTTTATTGACCAGAGGCCGAGAGTGAATCGGGGGAAAAATGCAATACAAATTGCAGGACAAATCCCTCCGGACAATAAGCAAATACTACGCGGGGAATCCTTTGCCTGGACGATCTCTGCTTGGCTTTCCAGGAATAAGTACAAATTCAATTGAAGAATGCAGAAAAGGAAAACCCACCTTGATGGATTCCTTTCTGGCCTTGCCTTTTAGACCAAAAGGACATCGACATTTATTAATGCCACAGCCAGCCCGAGTGACAGGAAACGCTTTCTTGGCCAAATTGCACTTGTCATGGCCTCGGGCCTCGGGCCGTTCCACAAAAAGGGGGGCGAACCAAATCCTCGAATCGTGACAAATCGCAATGGAAACCTAAAGTACCTTTCAGAGTATTATTTCAAAGAAAAATCCACCAAGTCAACAATGAAAATGGTTCACATCACTTGTTTATAGTTTTCATGAATGAAATATTGAAAAATTCTTATTTTTTGATGAATTAATAAATAGTTTTATTCACAAAACCCGCATGAATCAGCTGGATAAAAAAATATAGGGGTGAAAAATATATATGTCTTTCTTTTTAAATATAATTGCAGTTAACAAGCAAAAAAAACAAAAAAAGTTTCATTAAAATTGTAAGCGAAGCAGGCAAATATATGTATATGGAGAAAAAAAAACAGTTTATTAAACAAATAAAGCCAAGGGGCGTGGCTCTTCAATTAGTCAGACTTACCCCCGTCCATTTCAATTTGATTCTCAATTTTTTTATTTCCGCCCCACACAGCCACCGCAATCACTAAACTATTTATACACTGTGAGGATAAGAGGTCTGAAACATAATTTTTAATTTTTTTTTAAATTAAAATGGTGAAGAATTATAATGAAGATGTTTAAGTTTATTCTTATCTTAGCAATGCAATTTATTTTAACTTTAAAAGCAAAGCCTCCTGTGTCCATCTAAAAGATAATCGATTAAAAAATAATAACTAGTTCATAGAGATTCAATTAAAAGTTCATTTTAAAAAAGTTTCATACTAGTATAAGTATTAACAATGTAAGAAACATTTAACTGGAACATAAATATTTTTTTTTCTGCTTAAAAATTGTATAAATAATATGTATTATCTATGCACCAATATTTTTCTCAAAGTGCACACATTGCACTATTAACTCACAACCCAGAGTATTTCAATAAAATAATAATTGTTCTGTACTTTACTCAGTTCGCTGATTCATCTCCGGCAGGGAAAACACCTGCAGCTCTCACAAATATAGTACCTACTTACAGATACAAAATGACAAAATAGAACCAAACTACAGATGAACCTACCTGGCCCTTGTAGGGTCATAGGTTAAACGGAAGAAAGGCAAAGAGAGACAACTAATGTCGTCTATGAAATACCCAAAAGAAAAGAGTTTTTACGATATAGGGTAGAATGGACGCACTTTTAATGGCAATATCCATACAGGATGTCGCATCTTTTATGGCACTTTCACCTCCACCATCACCTTTCCATCAACTTTGACCTCAGCGCGCAGATTCTCGCTGCGAGAGAATAACAGTGAGGCGCCATTAAATTGTCGGGTTTAGTTCTAAGAACTCTAGATAATGCCCCAGAAGCTACGTATATTATCGAGCGTAACGATCGCGTCAGGTAGGAAGGAATACCTGGAACGTTTATGGAATACCGAAATAGTTCAAGTTTCGTAATTTATATAATAATAGACTGACATTTACGACAAACCATAGACGACGACTATATTAAGAGTTTACAACCCAAGATGACATGATAGGAATTTGGGACGGATATGGTTCAAATGGCAATATATGTATGACTGTTTTAAGATGGATAAAATGGAAAAATGTTATATTATTATTATTCAATAAAAATATCATAAGGATATTTAGGCAAAAAATTTAACAGAAATTTTCAATGAAAACATCTTTCCCAACGAAGCCTATACCTTTGCCAATTTTGGTTTGATTGCTCAGATGAATCAAAATTAATCTTAATCCTGAGACAAAATATTTTTTAGATTTTTTGTCCATTTTTCCTGATGGATCCCTTCAAAATGGGGTTTTGCCCTATAGGGTCCAAAGTGATGACTATATCTTTCCCAATTCTCACCCGATTCTCAAGCGGAATACTTTTAATGATTTCTGGATCGATTTTCCACAATTCTGCATCAAAATCCTGAGACAAAATATTTTTTAGATTTTTTGTCCATTTTTCCTGATGGATCCCTTCAAAATGGGGTTTTGCCCTATAGGGTCCAAAGTGATGACTATATCTTTCCCAATTCTCACCCGATTCTCAAGCGGAATACTTTTAATGATTTCTGGATCGATTTTCCACAATTCTGCATCAAAATCCTGAGACAAAATATTTTTTAGATTTTTTGTCCATTTTTCCTGATGGATCCCTTCAAAATGGGGTTTTGCCCTATAGGGTCCAAAGTGATGACTATATCTTTCCCAATTCTCACCCGATTCTCAAGCGGAATACTTTTAAAGATTTCTGGATCGATTTGCCACAATTCTGCATCAAAATCCTGAGACAAAATATTTTTTAGATTTTTTGTCCATTTTTCCTGATGGATCCCTTCAAAATGGGGTTTTGCCCTATAGGGCCCACTGTGATGGCTATATCTTTCCCAATTCTCATCCGATTCTCATGCGGAATACCTTAAACGATTTCTGGATCGATTTGCCACAATTCTGCATCAAAATCCTGAGACAAAATATTTTTTAGATTTTTTGTCCATTTTTCCTGATGGATCCCTTCAAAATGGGGTTTTGCCCTATAGGGTCCAAAGTGATGACTATATCTTTCCCAATTCTCACCCGATTCTCAAGCGGAATACTTTTAAAGATTTCTGGATCGATTTGCCACAATTCTGCATCAAAATCCTGAGACAAAATATTTTTTAGATTTTTTGTCCATTTTTCCTGATGGATCCCTTCAAAATGGGGTTTTGCCCTATAGGGCCCACTGTGATGGCTATATCTTTCCCAATTTGCCACAATTCTGCATCAAAATCCTGAGACAAAATATTTTTTAGATTTTTTGTCCATTTTTCCTGATGGATTCCTTCAAAATGGGGTTTGGCCCTATAGGGCCCACTGTGATGGCTATATATTTCCCAATTCTCATCCGATTCTCAAGCGGAATACCTTAAACGATTTCTGGATCGATTTGCCACAATTCTGCATCAAAATCCTGAGACAAAATATTTTTTAGATTTTTTGTCCATTTTTCGTGATGGATCCCTTCAAAATGGGGTTTTGCCCTATAGGGCCCACTGTGATGGCTATATCTTTCCCAATTCTCATCCGATTCTCATGCGGAATACCTTAAACGATTTCTGGATCGATTTGCCACAATTCTGCATCAAAATCCTGAGACAAAATATTTTTTAGATTTTTTTGTTCATTTTTCCTGATGGATCCCTTCAAAATGGGGTTTTGCCCTATAGGGCCCACTGTGATGGCTATATATTTCCCAATTCTCATCCGATTCTCAAGCGGAATACCTTAAACGATTTCTAGATCGATTTGCCACAATTCTGCATCAAAATCCTGAGACAAAATATTTTTTAGATTTTTTGTCCATTTTTCCTGATGGATCCCTTCAAAATGGGGTTTTGCCCTATAGGGCCCACTGTGATGGCTATATATTTCCCAATTCTCATCCGATTCTCAAGCGGAATACCTTAAACGATTTCTGGATCGATTTGCCACAATTCTGCATCAAAATCCTGAGACAAAATATTTTTTAGATTTTTTGTCCATTTTTCCTGATGGATCCCTTGAAAATGAGGTTTTCCCCTAGAGGGCCCACTGTGATGGCTATATCTTTCCCAATTCTCATCCGATTCTCAAGCGGAATACCTTAAACGATTTCTGGATCGATTTGCCACAATTCTGCAGCAAAATCCTGAGACAAAATATTTTTTAGATTTTTTGTCCATTTTTCGTGATGGATCCCTTCAAAATGGGGTTTTGCCCTATAGGGCCCACTGTGATGGCTATATCTTTCCCAATTCTCATCCGATTCTCATTCGGAATACCTTAAACGATTTCTGGATCGATTTGCCACAATTCTGCATCAAAATCCTGAGACAAAATATTTTTTAGATTTTTTGTCCATTTTTCCTGATGGATCCCTTCAAAATGGGGTTTTGCCCTATAGGGCCCACTGTGATGGCTATATCTTTCCCAATTCTCATCCGATTCTCATGCGGAATACCTTAAACGATTTCTGGATCGATTTGCCACAATTCTGCATCAAAATCCTGAGACAAAATATTTTTTAGATTTTTTGTCCATTTTTCCTGATGGATCCCTTGAAAATGAGGTTTTCCCCTAGAGGGTCCACTGTGATGGCTATATCTTTGCCAATTCTCATCCGATTCTCAAGCGGAATACCTTAAACGATTTCTGGATCGATTTGACACAAATATGCATCAAAATCCTGAGACAAAATATTTTTAAGATTGTTTTTCCATATTTCGTGATGGGATCCCTTCATAATGGGGTTTTCCCCTATAGGGTCCACAGTGATGGCTATATCTTTCCCAATTCTCATCTGATTCTTAAGCAGAATATCCCTCAAGATTGGTATAAAGATTCTCCATCAATCTAGATCGAAACCTTACAAGGAAATATTTTGTACATTTTGTGTCAAGTTGTCGGAGAAAATTCCTTAAACATTTCAAAAATTAGATAGCCATGAGAAAATGTTCTGATTTCAAAGTAAAACAAGAAAATCATTAAACCTATTCATTGGCAGTCAGCCTGTTTAAATGTACAAAAATAAATACATAAAATTTAGAAATCATAAATCCAACAAAAACATAAATAAAATTTTTCAGTAATTGGGATAAGTCTGCGACTACACCAATAATAATACCCGAGTCTAACGATGTTCGTGCTTAACCAGATGAAAGAATGCAATCGGTGGCTGATGCGGATTTTCCATCGGATTTTTTTTCGCAACGAATTCCCTACATACTCAATATGGGAATTTTGTCCGATGAATCGCTGGAATCAAGCCATGGATGTCCTAAGATACTACAGTTTGTGCCGTGCCGAGTGGTTTCCGTATATATACTGGACAGTACTGCTATGCAGCTGCTTGGGCTTCTTTTGCAGTTTACGGGAATTACGTATGGTGTGGATAACTCCTTGCCAAAAGTTGAAGATGTGGCGCAATCGTCAATTCTATATCATAAGTCATCGTCGACTACGTCAGGCTCGACTTGCTGGCTCCATTATTTCCCTGATCTCATGGATTCTACTACTCTATGGCATTGCAATGGTACGTATGCATGTGGTAGGATAAGATATCTTATAGTTGGATATATATCATCCCCTTTTCAGAGCTCTCCTCTTTTGATGTGGCCATGGATTATCGTAAACAGCATTGTCATGTTCACCGAATGGTTCATCTGGGGCTTTGAAATCGTCACCGGGCGAGTGTACATCGATTTTCAAACTTCGATATCCCTGCTTCTCCCGATCTTTCATCTCACGATGGTGCGTTGCGTGCAAGGGGTCTATAATGCGGCTGAACGGGATGTGTGTTATTGGGACCTTTTCAAAAGGTCTTAGGATTCTTAGGACCAAAAAGAATCTCACAAAACTATTGCCAAAAGAAGCTGATCCTAAAACCCAACCGATCCAAAAGCCCGCTCTGATCCGATCCGCTGCCGAATGTCATCATTAAATAAAAGGTGCAGGGCCAGCATAATTGTATCTCAACCTGCATTAAGTTCAATTAACTTGGCGGCGGCAACACGCACACACCAAAAAAAACAATGAAAATAAAATAAGCCCTTTAAAGTTGGAGGGGCCCTAATCAGTTTTTAGTTTTCAGTTACGAGGTTCCCCCTCGGGGTTTGGCAAGAGCCGGGTTTCGTCTTGGGGTACGGCACGGGCCTAGCAAACAAACACCTTGCCAACATCATATCATCCTACCATTTGGGCCCTTTCCCCCCACCCTTTTAACAACTCCGGAGCGCACTCTTGGAAAACACTCTACCTTGAATTACATTAAGAAAGTATAGAGACTTTTGCTTAAAAATGCTTACTTACTACTGAAAAAGAACAATGGGTTTAAAATTTAAGAAGATATGAAATAAAATTCAACTTACTAGTTTTGAAAAAATTTCTTGCTAAAAATATAGTTTAAAAATATTTTTAAATACAATTAATAAAAAATAAAAGAAAAGGAAACGACAAGCTAACGTACCCCTTTGATGAGTCAGGGCATTCATGATAATGTGCCTTCATTTCAACACTGTTAACTTCATCGATTGGACCTTAACTTGCACCTGTTGCAAGTTGCCTGAAATTTTGCAAAAAAAAAAAACAAAGACTTCTTACTGCAAGCTGCAAGCCACCGAAATCTATACATAATTAAAAAGCAAAAACCAAAAAAAATATACAGAGGAAAGAAGTAATAAAGGAAAAAGCACGCACAGGACCAGGGATGCCCGAAACAAGAGGGTTTGGTCGGCTCGGCTTCTCATCTGTCCAGACCAGTTATGTGACATTCGAACCCCCCAGAAAAAAAACAACAAAAGCAACAATACAACAACAAAAAATACAAAAAAAAAAGTTTAAGAAATAAAATTACAGCTGGCCTTTGGGCGAGGCATCTTTGAGTTGCATCTGTCCGTTGAAGAAAAAAGAAAAGAAATCTGCCAAGGAAGTTAAGAAATAAAATTGAATATAAGGAGATTTAGGCTTTAAAATAGGAATGGAAAAATTAGGAAAAAAGCAGTGGTCGCAGTGGTATTTATTTGTTATATATTTTATTTGATTAAGATCACATAAACCCCCTCAATAAAAACCAAAATCCTTGTGTGTGGCTCTGGGCTTTTCTTTTCTTTATTTTTCACTTTCTCCACTTTCCACATTTCCATTTTCTCACAATTTATATTTCATACAAAAGTTGTCTTTCTTAAGCTCATCGTCCCTCATCCTTCGTCCTGTGAAACTATTTTCCATTTTATTTTTGTATTTTTTGTTCATTACGTATACGCCTCGCTAATTACAAAATTTGTTAGAGTTCTATTAAGTTATTAAATATATATATAAATTTATATATATATATCATACATACAATTTGTTGTTTCTTGCTTTCTAAATATATATATATATATAATATATAATTGAATATTTTTTTAGTATATGGTGTATATTTTATATTTGGATTCAATAATTCTTAATTTTTTGATATTTTTATCATTTTGTATAATAAATGTATATACGAATGGGTGTGTGTGTGTGTCTGAGGGTGTGTTTGTGTGTGTAAAACACATTTATTAAATATTTTCGAAAAAATACAAAGTTTACAAAAATTTCTCTCTTACTTTTTTTTTTGCTTTCTTTCTTTGTGACAAATTTTTTATATATTTTGTTTTGGTTAGTTTAACTATTGAAGCCGGTTTAATGTATTTTTTTTGTTTATTTTTTTAAAGCTGTATTTTTTATAAGCAGGGTTTTTTTTAATGTATTTTGGGTTTTTTGTTCATAAATTTTGTTTCTGTCATTATTTACATACATTTTTTTCTCTAGGACTATTTTGTACTTTTGATTCTGCATTGCCTTTAGTGTTTCCATTTTTTGTCAAATTTATATTTTTTTTTGTGTGTATTTTCAAGACGACCTTGATGTCTAGCGAATTTCCAGTTCTTGCCAGTTCAAATCAAAAAAATGTAGGCAATAAATTAACCAAAATATACGCTAAACAAATGACAGAAATAACTTTTACACACATGCGCAAAAAATAAAATTAAATGAAATGGTTTAAACGAAATTCGCTTTTAGCAGAGGCGTTTAAATTTATGAATTTCGCCATAAGTGTATTAAAAAAAGAACTAATAAAAATATCTGGGTGGAAAAAAAAAGAAACAAGTCATGGATAAAACAGTGATTTACTCGCCGTGTGAACTGTGACATTAAACAAAAAAATTGAAGCCGTGATTGTGTTAAAAATTGTGCAAAAATGAAATAAACTGCTATTTCCAGGGGTCACAGATCATTTGCCAGTGATGAGGATTGTGATTATGAGTCATTGGGAAAAACGTGACTTTTTTAAATTTAAAATATTAAAATAATTCACGCAAAAAAATCATTCAAATATAAACGATCATTTATAAACTTTTTCCGCTTTAAAAGCTTTAAATTCACAAATTAAATAGTGACCATTTTTAAATTATTTTCGTAATAATCCATTTTTTATATAGGTTAATTATTTTTAATTTAGTTCGTAAAAAAAAAGAATTCTAATAATAATTAGTATATTTTATGTGATAATTTAAGTATTTTAAGAACAATTTTAGCTTCCAAGATGAAAACCCTAATAAACCCATTCAAAAATAGAAAAGCAAAAGTCAAAAAGATCAACTTAAAAAAAAAAAAAGTAAAAGAGATAAACAAAAGCGGTAGCTATTAAAAAAAAAAAAAAAAAACGCAGACGCAGTCGCAGTCGCAGCGCAGCCGGCGTGACCTTCACCCAATAAAGCGACCGACCGCGGTCAGAGTGTACAAAAAAAATAACAAAAAAAATTGTTGCTGTTCTTCTTGATGTTTTTTCCTCATTTTGTTGCTTTTTTTTTGCAGTTAAACAATTGTGCACGCCAATTTTTTTTGTTGCCTTTGTTTTGCTTTGCACGTTTGTTTGTATGAATTTGCCGGCTACTTATCTGGATACCCTGTCTTTTAGGGGGCAATATTACATTACATAGGCCATATAGTCGGCATTAGTGATGCTGAAAACATCGATGTATCGAACATCGATGTTTTTCTAAGCGATGTTTTCCGAGGTTTTTCGATGTTTTTTTTTATACCGATGTTAGCCGATGCATCGATGTTTCTCGAAACATCGGTCTCTAATTTCACAACACTTCCTATATAGTGTCCAGTTTAATCATTAAATAATTTTATGGTTTATTTGATTTAAACTTGAATGATTCGTAAAAAAACTTAACAAATATATTAGAAATGCCAAAGTAAGTATAGTTATTAGTTTTAAATGGATATATATATATCAATTACAAATTCCAGAGTAACGTCAAGGACCAGCTTTTGACGAAATATTGAAATTAATAATATTATTATTAATAAAAATAATAATTAATTATTTTTATTAATAATATTATTTAATTAGAAAATATTATTTTTCTAATTTAAATGACTAAGACAAAATGAAGACTGCTATGAAAGTATTATTATAATTTATGTTTTTGCCTATTTATAATCTCCATCTAAATCAAAAGACTTTTATTTTATTATTATTTTTTAAGTTTTTGCCTATTTATAGTTTCCATCTAAATCAAAAAACTGCTATGAAAGCATTATTATTTTTAAGGTTTTGTGCCTATTTATAATCTTCCATATATTGAAAAACTGCAATGGATGCGTTGTTATAATTTTTTTAAGTTTTGTGCTTTAAATATCTAAAAAATAAAGAAATATAATCACCAACTGTTTGTTTGAAGTTTTTACTCATAAACAAACTAGTAGTACAAATCTTTTGTAATTTATTTCAAAATTCATCGAACCTCGATGTTTTGTTTAGCGATGATTTCCGAGGTTTTTCGATGTTTTTTTTATACCGATGTTAAGTGATGCATCGATGGTTATTTTGAAAACATCGACGGACATCGACATCGAGGTTTTCCGTCGAACTTGCATCACTAGTCGGCATATTTCTCATAAGCTTCTATTAAATTTTTATAAAAATAAATTCCCTAAACAAGTCTAGAAACCTAAGATGTTTAATAACCTAATTAATTCAAAAACATTGCATTCAAAACATTCTATTCATACCAAAAAAAAACCTCAAACCTAGATCAAATTTATTAAAAGGTTTTTTTTTTATATTCTAGCAAACGCTTTAACCAAAAAAAGTTTAACATTTTTCGAAATTATGTGCAATTAGGTTAATTAATACAGTAAAGATTTTACTGTATTATATTTTATAAAGAATTGTAGATGTTAGGAAATTTTTATTATTAAAAATACAAAATAAACTCAATAAACAACATAATTTAAAGCATTTCTCTATAGCACTAAAGCATATTTTAAACAAAAAATGTAACCAAAACTTTGTGTTAAATTTTTCCTTCTAAACAAAAGGTTTTCTTCTTCTAAACATATATTTTCTTTTATAAAATTAACAAAATAAATAAATATTTATTAAATTTAAAGAGCATCTTTAAATTCGCGGTATACCTTTCTCTGAAGCTCAATTCACTTAACCAAAAAAAAAAAAGAAATTGCAACAAAAAAAGCAACCGGCAAAACTGAAACTGAATGATTGTAGTAAAAAATGAAAACAAAAACCTACAACAATAACAAATGCCAAATTCGTATAAATGAAATTTTATTATATTATTATCGTGATTGTTGTTAGTGTTGCTCCCATTGTCGTTTTGATTTCATTAAAATTTTTGTTCGCCGGTGAAAAACAAAAACAATAGCAAAAACAAAAATTGCAACCGAATCAAACCGCAAAACAAAACCAAAACAAACTTTGATTGAATTAAGTTAATATGTCTGGAAGGCGTGATGACGGGGCGAGGCGATGACACCCCGGGCGTATACTTGATTAGAAACGGCGACAAAAGCAATTTCCCAGCGCCCCACGCCCCCACAGCCCCCAATTGGAAATTACCCACGAAATGAATCACTTTGGTATGAATCATAATAAATTGGTAACGAAAGTGACAATAAAAACTAAAAATAGAAAAGCTATCAGATAAAAATAGGCTTAAATGGGATTTAAAAGTATTTAAATTTTTTCTAAGAAATCTTGAAAATGAAAATCAAAGTGATTTTAAAATTTTAAGTTGTGCTTTTTTGGTATAAAAATTGAATTTCTAAACCATGTTTAATTTTTTTTTAAATAACATTTTTTAAAAATGCTGAAAACAAGAAAAATTTGCTCACTTTTCTGAAAATTTTCAAAATAATAAAAAACCACAACAAGCGGAAATAAAAACAAAATAAAAATTGATTTTTTCTTGGTATGTTGAAATATTTTTATTGTATAATTCCATAATCATAAGTTTTTGCAAAAAAAAAAATAGTTAAACGTTTTGTTTTTCTATATATATATATTTCTTTTCTTGTTATATATATAATAGTGTGTATATATATAGGTGTGTGTGTGTGTGTGTATGTTGTTTTTATATATAGTTTATATATGTAAGAGGTACATAAAATGTAATTTATTGTGTTTTCTCATTTTTTTTCTCTTTCAATTTTTTTGTTGAATAATTTTTCATGTATTTTTTATTTTGTATTAATAAGTAACTACATAACGAGTTAAAAATTATCATATAATATATTTATATAGTTGTTTAGCTTGATTTCTTTGTAAATCTGTTTTTCCATCTATATCATGAATAGTTCTTGATTTTGCAATTTTTTTTTATACATGCACATATTTATTTATTAATTAAGCAATAACCAAAAAATAGAACATATTTGCTTTGCGAAGAACAATCAAATCAATGAATTTATTTTTCAAATATTTTTTTCCAAATAAAATCGTTATCATGAATATATTTTAATATTTCAATCATGCTCGTCTATAAGTTCCATATTTTTTCCTTCAATGTATTAACATGTTTCATTTTTTTTTTAGAAGTTTTTATTTTTTTAAATTGCTTAATTTCAAATAAATTTTTGTGTAATAATATGTGTGTAATAATAAATTTTAACAACTAATTCAAATAGTAGTTTGTGTGTATACATAATATAAAAAATTTCATAATCATAAAAAATATATATATATAAACATAAAAACATTAGTTGTTTTGTTTTTTTTTCTTTTAGTTTTTTGCTTTTTTAGTTATACATTTAATATAAGAAAAAAATGTTGAATTTTTTTTGTTTTTGTTTGCGAGGATTTTGGTTTTGGTAATAGTTTTTCTTTTTTATATTAATTGTTTGTTTTTGTTTAAATCGAAAATAAAGAGTAATCTTTAAAAATGCTTTTTCAGTTTTTGCTTGTTTTTTTTTTTTTAATTTTTGTGGTAACAATAAATTAAAGGACTCAAACTTAGAAAAGGACTGGCTTTTCTGTTTCTTTGTCATTTTACTTTTTTTTTGTTTGTTGTTGTTTGCTTTTGTTTATTGTATCGTAAATTTGTACGGTTCTTGTTTTTTTTTTTAATTTATTTTTTTTTAGATGAAATTAAAGAAGGAAAACGAGGTTTGTTTTTGTTTAAACTATTTCTTGGTTTGTATGTACTATAGGAAAATAGGTGCATTTGTGTATGTGTTTTTTGTGTTTGTTTTGTGTATAATATAGGTGTAAGTGTGTATGTGTATTGTGTGTTTGTTGTGTTTGTTTTTGTTTTTTGTTTGTTGGTTTATTGAAGTTTTGTTTTTTGTTTTCGTTTCGGTTTCGCGTTGTACATTTCGCTTAAGTCTATTGCTTTGAGTTTTCTCTCCGGGTTTTTTGTTTTTCTATAAAAATAATTCCTTCTTATTTGGGTTTTTGTTTGTAACTATTTTTTGTTTTTTTTGTAAATTTGCATTTTTAATATATATATCTTTCTATTTTTCGTGTGTAACTATTATTTAACGAGATTGCTATTTACAGTGTATATTTTATTTCTCTTTATTTTCTTCTTTTTTTTTGTATTGTTAACAATTTTTTTGTTGTTTTTTTTTTTTAGCATAGAAATAATAGTTAAGTAATTAAGTCGTGCTTGTTTTTAGTTTTTCTTTATATTTTGCCTTCGAAAAAAAATCTATTTTTTGCGGCGGCGTAATGATTGAAGAAAAAAAATTGAAAATAAAAATCAAAAATATATGTTTCATGTTATCATACCTAAATGATATTGCTAGTAATAGACAAAAAAAAATGTAGTATAAGAATTGTATATAATATATGGGTATATAGATTTATAGTAGTATTGGTACAAAGCCTAGAAACTCACATTGAAAAAAAAATTTCGTTGAAACGTCCCATTTTTTGTTGTTTTTTTAATTTAAATTTAAAAGAAATTTCGATCTCATTCTTTAGGACAAGTTTTTCATCTGGTCATATCATGTGTAAATTTTTTTCTTTCTGTGTATCTAAACCTAAATAACAGTTGACATTTCCTTAGAATCGTTTCGTTTCTTTATGTTTTTTTTTCTAATGCTCTTTTTCTTATGCGTTTTCAACTTCATTCGCTTTTTTTATGCTTCATCATGTATATATATATATATATATATAGTTTAGTTATAGCAGATATATATATATATATAAAGTGTATGTATATTTAGATGCATGTAAACAATTGGTATATAATCGTTAATCATATATAACATATTGCCGAAAGGCAATAACTTATTAGCAAAAAATCGACAGTTAAACAGCTCACAAAAGTTTGAGTTTTTTTTTCGGGGGGGTGGGTGACGTGGGTTTTTCATTTCTCATTTTTATCTCTGGATTATTATCAAGTCTGGATCATATTTTATCATCATATTACCATCATCATCCAACATCAACACACACCTCCAACAACAACAGCAAACTTTGCAGCCAATTTTTGTATTCTTCTCTCCTCCTATCTCACTCGCTCTCTCTCTCTCTATCTCTATCTCCATCTCACTATCTCTTCCCCCTATTTTTCGTTAAGGGTTAGATACCACTATTAAATAGTTTATATATTTTTTTTTGTTTGTTTTTAAAGTTTACTTAATTCCTTTGTTTTTCGTTAAGTTTTGCGCATTTCATATGCATAGTTATCAGTTTTTAAAAAAATATAATATACCTAATTATATATAGCGTTAAACAAAAAAAAAAGGATAATATATATATATATAGTAATATGATTGTAAAACGGTTGACTATATACACATACTATATAGATTGTATATATAGTTGTATTCATATTTGAATTCTTCAAATATATAGCAAAGTAAAAAAAATGTATTTTTCTGATATAGGCAGTAGAGTTCAAGTGTTTTTGTTGTTTTTACGGGTATAAATATTAAAAGCGTTTCTTCTTTTCATAAATCATCATCATCATTATCATCATCGTCATATAAGATATATAGATAATAGCAGGGATCTTGAGGGTTTAAAGCAAAAGCAATTACAGAATAGTTAGGGTACTTTCTTTCTTCTATGCGTCTTTATAGGGATTATAGATTTCATTATATATCTTTTGGATCCAAGCGCGCATATACATGTGTATAAAAAAAGAAGATATATATATATGTATGTACATTTGGTTATAATAGTTTATAATTACTTTTATACCAATGACAATATATATATATATATGTATATACTTCCGAAAGTAAGTTTAGTTTTTTGTTTTTTTTTTTTTGAAGCCGGCTCTCTGAGTTTTGCAACCAAAAGTTCTACTTTTAGCTATACTACGTACATATCCTATAAGAAACCTATATATATATATCCGTATATATAGATCTTTATGCTCTTCACTCTTTTCTTTTTGTTTTTCGACTTTCTCTTTGCCCCTTTCTTTCTTTCTTTCCTCTTCCTATGTTTTGTGGCTCTTTCGTTGTAACTTTTGTCTGTTTTCCGTTTCCGTTTTTGTGTTTTCTTTTTTACTTTTTACTCCTTTTCCTTTCCCTTTCTTTCTTTCTTCTTCTCTTCCCTCTTCTCTATCATTTCTTATTCATTTTGTTTTCACTTTTCTTCATTGTTTTGGTTCCTTGTCCTTGTTTTTTTTTTGTTTTGTTTTTATCTGGTTTTTTTTGTTGTTTGTTTAATTCATGGTTAAGTAGCTCTAATTTTAAAAAATATATATATATACGTGTGTTATATACAGGAGGCCTTAACTCTAAAAGCTAAACCCTATAAAAAAAATAGTAAGCAGCAAACAAAAAAATATTATATTTTATTAAAAAAAAAACTAAACTTCAACTTGATTTCATATCAAAAAGAGTCGGTCCTTAAATATTCTTTCCATGATTGTTTTTAGTTTTTTTCTGTTTTAAATCGCTGGTTAAGAAAATCATATATATCACATTAAATAAATCAAATTTTTTTGTTGGTTTTTTTTTTTTAGTTAAATCACTTGTGTAGTCTGGGGGGGGAGGGGTTATATTATACGAATATAATAAAAGCAAGCCCGAAAAAAAATTCCTAAAATATAAATCCTTAACATAGCCTACCAACTGATATTGAAGTTCAATAAGAAATTAGAGCAAAAAATAAAAAAAAAAAAAAGTTAAACAAACGCTTAAGGTCAAGAGCGAAAAAAATAGAAGATTTAAAAAAAAAAATCGATTATCAAAATCGATTGAAAAAGTCGACAAATTTTGGGAGG
Source organism: Drosophila malerkotliana malerkotliana (assembly GCA_018153235.1). NCBI lineage: Eukaryota > Metazoa > Arthropoda > Insecta > Diptera > Drosophilidae > Drosophila > Drosophila malerkotliana. Next base: position 5,581,805 of record JAECXV010000058.1, on the reverse strand, counting down.
AAAAAAATATATACCCTAGTAAAAAAAAATATATATATCTGAATATATCCTAAGCACTTGCTAGCCTAGGTACGCCGCCGCTCCCGCAGGATTGGGAGCCTGCTCCTTGTCAGAAGGACGAGGAACACAGGACTATCCACTGACGGACACCGCCGTCTCCTTCTCCCGCTTCATGGCCCTCAGCCTGGCCAGGATCTCGTGCTGCTCCTTGAGCCGCTTGTGCAGCGCAAACTTCTGGCTGCTCAGCTCCTCCTCCTCGCGGGTCAGCTGCTCGCACAGCTTGGCCGCCTCTCGCAATATATTCACTTTGGGTGCCCGCTCCTTGTCCCGAATGGTGGGGATCTGTTTCTTCAGGGCCTCGAACAGATTCTTGAGACCGATGCGACGCTGTCGCTCCATATCGTTGTGCTGGTTACGCTTCTCGATCGTATCCGCCTCGTCCAGGCTGTACTGTTGCTGCTGCACCTGCTGCTGATGATGGTGGTGCTGGTGCTGGTGCTGATGGTGCTGCTGGCGGGATCCAGCCGCCGACATGCCCGTCGAGTTCTGACGCACCAGGACCATATCATGGCTATCACCGGCACTGCCGGTCTTCTTGCCGCGGCACTTCTTGCTGGCCAACATACCCGTCGTTGTCGTCGTCGCCACCACATCCCGGGGGCATGCCGCCTTCGTCAACGATGTTCCACCGTTTCCACTGCTGCTCACCTTCACAAAGTAACGCTTGCGATTCTTTGAATTATTATTGGTGGTGGCACTGCCGAAGCCAGAACTGGAGCTCGAACTGGAGCTGCTGGAACTGCTCGAGCTACTCGTGTTCACGTTGGGGAAGTCAAAGCTGTGTTGCACGGGTCCGGATGCAAACGAGTAGGGTGTGCTCGAGGGCGAGGGATAACGGGAGTTGGCTACCGATTTAACGGGACTACTGCTAGCCGGCGTATATGGCAGAGTGTATTCATGGTTCTTGGTCTGATCGTCACGGGAGATCTTGTCGGATATTTTGGATTGCAAGGCGCCCATGACATGACACGAGGGATTCGTGGGCAGGTTCTTGTCGGTGTAGGATACCACATCGATTTCTTCATCTGTAATTGAAAATAAATAAATAGAAATTATGAGAAATTGTGAGAAATTTATCGATAATTATCGATAGGTGTAATTTAAGCTTTAAAAGTCATCAACTTTAGTAGGAAAAAGATAGTATTTTTACTAGTAAAAGGTTATTCTTGACTAGAACTAACTTTTCCTTAGATAGTCCTTGTCTAGTAATCGAAGGATTAAAAGACATTACGAGAAATTAATCGATAATAATCGATAGGTATAATTTTAGCTTTAAAAGTCATCAGCTTTGGTAGGAAAAAGATAGTACTTAAACTAGAAGTAAGTCCTTAATGACTATTACTATCTATTCCTTAGAGATTCCTTGCCTATTAATCGATAATTTATCGATTTAAGTGAAAAGTGCTCTTAAATACTCTTCTAAACTAAAATAGCAACCTCAACTCATGTATCTTTCAAGTATTTCCTTTTATATTAAACCAATTTAGCTGAAAACTATATATCAACTAGAAATTCTATTCATTATCCACCACCCTGCCTCTATTTATATAGAACGTTTCTTCTTCTTTCAAGCTAAAAACTAAAGCCCCGCAAATGTTTTTCTTTTGCGCAAGTTTAATGACCCTTGGCTAGAATTATGGCTTAAATGGGTAGGTAGGTGGTAGGATGGTAGGATGGTCTGGTGGTAAATGGTATCTGGTAGGATGGGCGTGGCTGGTAAAGCGGATTAGTGTGTCAACGTTTGGGGGCACAAACATATGCCTCGTCGTATGGTGTGTGCCCCGTATCTTGTATCTTGTGTGAGACTTCAGGAAGCAATAGATTTGCACGGATTTCAATTTCAAGTGGCAAACACACAGAGAAGTCGACGACGTCGCCGACAACGACGACGCCCTTTTGTTTTTCTGTTGACGTCATGGATTTGTCTCCACATTTTTTTCTTATTATTATTATTTTATTTGCGGAATTCCGCCTAGCAACAGACAAAGAGAAAGCATTTCGAGAAAAGAGAAACAGAAACTGCCTCTTGACTCTCTTTCCGTTTTTATTTTATTTTATTATGATTATTATCATTTTTTTTTTTTTTGCTAATTTAATGTTTCCGTTGCAACATAGTGGCTTGGAAAAGTCTATGCCCACACACTTGTAAATAATAACTCGCTAAAGGAATGATTCAAAAAATAAATTAAATAATAACCAGAGTTAGTTCAACTGTTTAAATAAAATATTTGCCTTTAAAAGCAACTTTTTTTTAAGCAACTGTGCAAGCATGATGATAAAAATAGCGCTTGGCAACAAAATAAATGAATAAAAAAATTAAAATAAAAAAAAAACAGGTGGATAGGGGAGTAAAAACTGCTGACAAGTGCAACAAGTTGCAAGATCAAGTGCATGGGAGACTTGCAACACAAGACCAGAAATAAAATAAAATATAAAAAAAAAAAAACAGGAGACAAAAAAAAAACCTACCATCTGGAAACCGCAACGAAATCGAAACCTGCCACAAGATGAGTGAGAACGAGATGCAGCAACAAACTTGCAGCATGAGTCAGATAAAAAAAAAACAAGAAAGGAGTCAAGACAAGTTCTCTGGGTTTTTTCTCCTTTTTTTTTTTTTTTTTTTTTGCCAACGTCATCATTCCACTTTGGCTAGACAAGCTACAGACCACCAAGATTACCAAATCCCCCCCTTAACACTTTTTTTTTTTTGTCGCGGGGGGAACCTTGGAATGCCGTCGGCCATTTTTCATTAGTAATGCGCCAAAGGAGCTCACAAAAAAAAAAAATAAGATAAAATAAAAATAAAAGAATGTCTACGAGAAGAGAAGAGTCATTGGATTCTGTGGAATGCCACAAAAATGGTCAACAAAAAAATTTTAGTTTGTGGCAAAAAGCTTAAGAATTTCAAAAGGAAATATTTATTTTTTATAAATTTTAAAATGAAACAACAATAAGAACTTAATGAAATATAAAACCAACCACTCTCACAAATAATCAAAACAAAGCAATTTGCAATTATTCAACAACATCTGAACTTCCCCCCCCTAATTTTGGACCAAAATTTTCACCCTCACTTTTCGAAAAAGTGCATCTGCTTTAAAAAGTGCATTTGCAAATGAAAATAAAAGCATAAAATGCAAAACTAGGGTTGCAAAGAAATGAGCTTTTTTTTGTTGTTTTTTTTTGTTGTTGCCTTAGTTAACTAACGGTTATTCCGCGCACAAATCGCTTCACCAAACATACACATACATATATACCTTTTGAAATATATATATATATATATGTATATATATACACAGATATATCTCCCTGAATCGAAACCAGACAAACTCGTTTGCTGCATTAAGATACAAGAAACCGAAGAAGCAGAGTGAATAACAACAACAACAACAACAAAAACCAAACCAAACAAAGCAACTTTTATTTTTTTTTTTTTGTTTTTTATACGAGACAGCGGTAGCAGCAACTTTTGTTGCTAAGCGAGAAGCCAAGATCAAATCGTAATAATAAAGCCAGTGAGACGACAGACCCAGAAACCAAACCAGGTCTACATATATAGTACACTATAAAAAATAAATATAATACTTCTATCAAAATGAAACTTGTCTAAAAGGTGTATTATGATGTTTAAAGTATTAACTTAAGTTTTTTTTAAATTTATTTCAAGCCAAAAAAAAGTTATGACCTTAAGTTAGGCCTTTTTTAAGGACTTTTTGGAACCCTTTTTTAAGATATTTCGATTTTTTTTGTTGAGTTGATATACCCTCTTTGAGAGAGCATCAGAAATGCCAAAGAGGAAGCTGTCTGTTGATTACAATTGCAAATAAAATGCACACACGCCGCCACATGTTGCGCAACTTTTGTCAGGAAAAGGGGCGGTACTTACACATATAGACATATATATACATATATATCTATAGGTATATATGTTGATAACGCCACAGACGCCTTTTGCCCTATAAAATTAGCATATAGAAGGGTGAAAGATGCAAAAGAAGAAGAGCTAGTGAGATGCGGACAGACAGACCAAAAGGGAGACTCAAAAAAATACAAAATAAAAAAAAGGGACAAGTGCATCATCAATAAATAAAATACAAAAAAAAAAAAAGAGGAAAGTAAATGAGATGTATCTCTACTGCATTGAAATATACCGCCCGCCCAGCTCAAGGGTTAAGCTCTCAATCTAAATTATTTTCCATTTCAAAACGAAAAAACGACAAAATGATGTAATACAGACAAGAATTTCAGCCTATAAAATAAGAGAAGCAAATACGACAGTAGAGAAATAAAAAAAAATGGCAATGATAAGTCAGCAAATAGGAAAAACAGTGGGTTAGAAGTAGTATGGAATTTGTAAGAAGAAAAATATAATAATATAATAAAAATAAATTCAAAAGAAATCTTAGGAAAGTGATTTAAAGAAAATAATAAAATAAATTAAGGAAACAATTGTTGGATAATATTATTTTTAATTAATAAGCAACCTGAAAATTACTATATGACATAACCCCTCCTTTTACTTTACTCATCCCATATTACCCATTACCATATTACTTAATTTTTTTAATTTTTGAAACCACTGTGCCCACATCGTTAAATTAAACAAATCCGCTTATTTAACACAGAAGCAAAAAAAAAGTCTGGAGACGTGAATATATCAATCGTCGCCTTCCCTTGTAAATTTTGTTTAATAACAAAACGTTTGTTTATTTTTGCTCTGAGCGTGTCTGTGACTTTTTATGACATACCTCCCCCTTATTTATTTTTATTATTATTTGTTTTTATTTTTTTGTTCATTGAGAAGGCTTTTTAGATGATTTCATATATTTTGTTTCTTGGGAATTTTTTTTAAAGATTCTTGAAAGAAATTTCGAAATATTCCCACGCACTCCCCCCCTTGTATTTTTGCGTTGGCATTTCGCATGAAAATCAAATAGAATTGCAGGCACCACCAATATACCACCAACACATGTTGCACTTTTGCACCAAAAGGTTAAACAACAGACACAACAATGCAACATGCAACATCTGCTGGCAACATGTCGCTCAACCGCAAAATCACAAAAACACAAATCGTACTATGGAGGTTATAGAAAAAAATAAAGGTTTAAGGTAAAAAAAAAACAAATAAAAAAAAAATTAAAATATTTTTTATTTAATGATCAAATTTAATATTTTATACATTATTTTAAATATTTTTTTTTTATTTAGTTTATTTCAAGTCTTATTTTAATGTCCTAGACTGTTTATTTTTTTTTTTTTGCTTCCGCTGCTGCTGCATTTGCAGATTTTCCCACGCGCATTTGTTGCAATTTTCTTTCCCTCTCCCTCTCTGTCGTTTTTTCCTTCCTTGGCAAAGAAAAAAAAATAAAAAAAAAAAAGGAAAAGAAAATGGGAATTTCATCACACGAGGAAAAGCAGGATGTGAGTCATCAAAGCCTTTGCCTTTTGGCCAAGAAAAGCCCGCCTCCTTTTTTTTTTTTTTGGAAAATGATAAATGTTTTTTTTTGCGTCGCAATGCGACATTATTTTTTTTTGCTTTTTTTTTATTGCCAAGCATCATTAATGTAAAAATGTAACTTGCACACATAAATTATGAAAATGCGTCTGGCAACATTTCGGTGGCGTCTCTGCTGTTTTTCCTTTTTTTTCGGCAACATTCTTGGGCGTGGATCTTTTCTATTTTTTTTTTTTTTTTTTGTAAATATTTCTCAAGCAACATGATACACAGCAACATCCAAACATATATATATATACATATACATATATAGGCAGGAAATCTCTCATAAACGTTGAAAGGGAGGCTCGTTCGGAAGAAGAAAAAAAAAAAATCGCAGAAAAAAAAAAGATAAATACATAAATAAAGCTGTGCCAAGTGCGTGCGAGAGAGAGAGAGCGAGCTGAGAGCTTTGCCCTGTCTCCCTCGGACGCTAACGCTTTTGGCATTTTTATCACCCGACGCCGCTGCTGCTGGCGCTGCCATTGTCGACGTCGCCGCTTTTTCGACCTTGAGCATAACAATTTATTGCTACACGTGTGCGAATAAAGCAACAACAACAAAAGCACCAACTACGACGCAATAGACAGAGATAGCCGAAACGCCGAAGCGGCAGTGGCAGTGGCAGCGACAGCGGTAGCAGCGCGCGTGAGCGAGAGAGTGTGCGTAAAAGACGCGCCTAGCAACAGTCCCAAGAAACTGCCAAAAAAAACCAGAAAACGCGTGAGACAAGAAAAGAAAAAAAAAAAAATATCAAGCATACGCACCATTGTTAGCAGGGGTTTCGGTTTTACAAGGCAAGTTTGGAGGTTGAGGAGGTAAAATACTCTTTTTAATATTTTTTTTTTATTTATAAAATAAAATACTAGCCACCCAGCCACCCCTTTATTTTTTGCCATTTTTGTTTTGCTTTCTAGTTTTGCCAAAAAAAATAAAACAAAGAAATCAAAAGTGAAAACCGCGCAAAAAAAAAAATAAAAGGAAATGAAACCCACAACTATTTCTTTGTTTTCCTTTTTTTCTATTATTATTTGTCGTTTTTTTATTTTTTTTCTGTTTGTTTCCGTGAGTAACTCTGCTTTTTGGCCATAAAAGTTCTCGATTTTTTTTTATTCTCGATTTCGTTTTCTACGCACTTTTTTTTCCAGCGCCTGACCTTGGTTCAGTTCATTAACATTTTTCCCAAAAAGCCCACCACGTTCACACACACACACGCACAATCGAAAAGGTGCGAAATGCCAAAAACCAACACGCACCACAAAAAAAAAAAAAAAAAAAACTTTGAGGCGCCAACATACGCATGTTGCTCTCTCCCTTCCACTCCCACTCCCACTGCCATCCACCCACCCACACGCACGCACACGCTCTGACTTTATCTATTGCCGTTTTGTTGCCAAGTCTTGACCTCTCTCTCCCTCACGTGACACGCCCTCTCTCCCCCTCGCACAATTAGCTTTTATATTAATTAGAAGAGTTTCGAACTCAAAAAAAAAAAACAACAAAAACAATTGCAGCATAGTGATAAAAAAAAAAGTAAAGTATAGTGAACTATTGATACAAGTGCGTGGGGGAAAGGGAAGGAGAATATTTGCTAATCTCCGTCCACGCACCTGATTTTTTTTTTGCCTCTTTTTCTATTTCTAGACCGTTGCTGTGCGTAAAAAAAAAGTGGAGGGGGGCGGCGTTTGTGGGAGGTGGGGGGCCGAGAAAATAATCTTAGACCACTTGTGTCAAGTTTTTTTTTTCTTTCCTTTTTTTTTTTTTAGTTGCTAAATTAGCAGTGGAAAAATTATGATGTTCATGTGTGATAATAGTTTCTTTATCTTTCTTTCTTTTTTTTTGCAATAAATTTTAAAAGTAATGGGCGTTTTCAAAAAGAATATTAAAAAAGAATCTGTATGTAGAGCGCTTGGCAACAATCACTGTATGGTGACATCTCTCAGCAAAAGCAAAAGCACAAAAACAAAAACAAAATCATAACAAAAAAGCACACAGACAGAAACGTGCGCGCCTGCAAGATTTGCTTTTTTGTTTTACTTTTTCCTTATGGGTCGGTCTGTGTGGAGTGTGTTTTTTGTTGCTGCATTTTCGGTTTAACTGCACTCGGCAAATTGCAAACGTGCGCGAGAGCGAGAAAGCGCCCCGTCACAACAAGTGAGCGCATGGTGGTTGCTTTTGCTTCGCGTTGCTTTGCTTTGCTTTGCTTGCGTTTTTTTTTTTTTTTTTTTTTATTATTTACTTAATGGGCAGCAGACGCAGCATCTGTTGGAAAGCTTGCACATTGCAAATAGTAGTAGTAGTAGTAGTAGTAGTAGTAGTAGTAGTAGTAGTAGTTGCAAATGCACAGCGTAGCGTAAGACGTAGTAGTAAAAAAAACAAGAATAATAAAAAAAGTAAATGATTGACGTGACGTAAGCTTTAGAAAGAGATGAAGCAATGGGGAGGGTTGCTCAATGGCTAGAGAACTTTACGCGCCAAAAAGAGAAAGGAAGACAATGAACCCAATTAAGGGAAAAATATTTAAATTATTAGAAAATTTTAATTAAATACAAAACATATTAAAGTTGTAAAAAATTTAAAAAAAGTCTTTGAAAATTTCTTTCAGTGTTTAAAAGCCGCCAAAGGAGGAAGGAAAATTTTTGGGAAACCGTTTTGGCCGTCTGCTCCGGGACTGATTCTGCCACGTGGCAGACATCCTTGAAAACAACAAGGATAACACAACAAGAGGGCGTTAGGGTAAGGTCCCCCCCACCGGAAAATTCTTCCCTGTTTTTGGGGTGTTGGCCCCAGAGAGAGAGAGAGAGTGAGAGAGCAAAGACAGATTCCTCTATATAGTATATACATATATATATATATATCGGTGTATATATAGTATATAAATTTTTTGGGCGTATTACTACTGCGCAAGAATATCATCGTCATCCCCCTTTTGGCCGGAGGATTCCTTGCCGGCCGTAGTGATGATGACTTTTGGGAGAGAGGATGACGCCATGAAGCTACTACTACAGCAAACCACCCACAGCCACCCCCTTTTTTTCCCGCCACAGTTTAATGGCCCCCATGAATGCCACGCGCCACCAACATTCCGGCTCCCCCGAAACAGTTGCGGGAAAACATAAAGGAAAGCCCCCAAAGGCGGCAAAAAGAGCAAAAAAAAACAAGAAAAAAAAAAATCAATGGAAATGCCACCTCAGACAGACGCTGGCTGAGCAGTCAGCGTCGCTGTCGACGTCGCGTGGGCGTGTGCAACGTAACAAGTTTACTACGATTGCTGTTGACGTAGGCGGTTTTGTAGACGATCGATTTTCCGGCGCCGCCGGTCTCTTTCAGTGTACTTGTGTCTCAAATCTTTTTTTGCATTTGTATCTGTATCTGTATCCGTGTCTGTGTCTATTTTTCACACCCACACACATACACAGACACTCACATCGACAAACGGAAGTGCGAACACTAGTTGAATGTGCAACATCCGATGGGCCAGAAGAGGGTTGGTGGGTGGAAGAGCGGCGGCGGGGGGGCGGAGGCCGGACGGTGTGGAAAATTAATCAGCAAACCCACGAGATATATCCTGTTCTATAATTAGTTGATTACTTTCAACGTCATTCGGTCGGTTGGTCGGTCTGTGACTCCAAATAGAGAGTGTGTCTGGGGTCTGGGTCTGGGGTTTTATTACATTTTCAAGTTTATTTTTTTAACGACTTTAATTTTAATATTTAAAATGACTTTTTTTTTATTGTTTTATGAAACTTGTCACAGAAATTACCTAAGAGTTCTAGTTTTTTTCATAAAATTTTATTTTGGCGCCCATTTAGAGAAGGTTTTGTAGTAAGTCGCTTACTTTTAAGCTTTTTTTTAGTAACTACTTTAGTTTTAAAATTTAAAATTATGATTTGGTGCTTGTTTCATAAAACTAGTCATAGAAATTATCTAAAAATTCCCACATTTTTTCTAAAATTTCATTTTGGCGCCCAATTCTAATAAAAAAAAATGGACAAAAAAACTCACCAGAATCGGAGGGTGTATCGAGACTGGGTCCATCGTCGACCATATCGTTGCAACGCGTATAACTATGATCGGTGATGTGCTGCATCATATTGGAGGAGGCACGATGACTCCTCAGGCGCTGTACCGGTGCTCCGAAGATGCAGTTCTTCGAGGAATTGCCATCATCCGAATCGCAATCGGAACTTGTGGTCGGCGGGGATATGGCCACCGAGCCTTTATTATAGATATCGGTGCTATTGGACTGATCCTGATTGTTCAACACCTCAAGGACATCGGAGATCTGCGGCAGCGGGAATCGTACATTGATCTGACCCTTGCCATTCCCTTGCAGATCCTGGCATATTTGATTGATGCAGATTTGATTGAAACCATCGGGGGATAGCGAGATGTTATTGCTGCCCGTGAGACAGGCGCGCAGATCGACATTGTGCAGGAATTCTGGAGCCGATGGATTGCAGGCGGGGATGCTAATGCCCTCATCGTCCATGCTGTGCGGTGTATCGGGCCTCAGGCAGGGTCGCACCTTCAACTTGGACAGGGACTCGCTAGCTTGGGTGTTCCTCTTGCGGAGGAGACTACCGCCCGGCGGTATCGACTCCTCGTTCAAATTTGTCGTCTGCTGGACGGTCTTGACGTCCAAACGTAGCCTTAGCGCTGCTGAGACTGACTGGTAGGCGGTAGTTGTGGTATTGGTGACCTCATCCATTGGCTCATCCTTGATATAGACCATCTTGTTGCTGGTCGTCTGTTGTTGTTGCAGATCGTAGGGATTCTGTGAATTGGATACTGCTGCCAGTGGCATTGAAATTGTGTCTGTGTATGAGGAGGCAGCACTGTTGCTACCACCGGTCATAGATGCAGCATTGCTGCCATTGTGTATCGCCGGCCACATGCAGTCAGCATTCCGGATGCCGGTCTTGATGTCCTCCTCGTCATGGATGAAGGCACTGCCCATATAGGATTCGGTTATCTTGGCCACATCGCTCTCGATGCTGGGGGGCAGGCCGTTGCTTAACATGTTGTAGATATCGTCATCTAGAAGATCCATCGGGAAATCTAAATCGTTCGACTCCTCCATTAACAAGTTTTTAATGGCTCCGTACTCGATTTCCATTGTGTCCGGTTTAAAAAACATACATATGTAGTCTATATTTCCTGAGTTGCAGCTGTCTGTGGGTTAAAGAAATTAGATATTTTAATAAAAGAAATTTGTAATTTTATTTAATTTAATTTGAATTATATTTAATATTTTTTTTTTCGAGAATTTTAAACGAGGTTGTATTTAACTTTTATTTAATATTTCTTCAAGTTTTTTGTAGATTTTTATACAATATTTAATATAATTCTAATTATATAAGAATTATTATTTTATGTATTATAATTAAGTATTTTTTTATTTGGTTATATTATATTTTTTTATTTTTATTTTTATAACTTTTTTATAATTTATTATAGTTTTATTTTTATTTTATTTTCTATAGCTTTATTATTATTTAATATATTTTTATTTTATTATTCAATTCTTTTTTATTATTCAAATTTTAATTTCTTTGAAATTATTTTTTAATTTTTAATCTCGAAAATATTACAAAATATTAACTAAAAATACTCAAGAAAAAAAATAATCCTCATTAAAAAATTCAATTTATTAAAAAAAAAGTCCTCCTCCATTAAAATGCCTATAAACGATCGCCTATATAACTGGACTATATACAATTTCGATTCGACTGACGTCAGGCGTAGCAGCAACAGCAACAGCGCTGCTGTCTTTTCGGCGTTGTCGGGTTCTCGGGTTCAGCGCCAAATGTTAAAATGTTATCAAAGGCAAATAAATGCCATATACGCTATTCATTTATACACTATTAACGGTACCGGGGCGAAGTGCCTTCCAAATCTCCCAGATTCTCCGTTCGATGTTCTTCTCTTGACAACAACAGACAACGGTAACCGGGGTGGGGGGCAAGAGGGGGGAGCACAAAAAAGGAATCACAAAGAAAGAACGGAAGGGAAGCTACATACTCCTCTGACCTTCAAAACTCATATTCTTCATATTTTGATCTCTTTACGTTCTTCCTCCATTTCCATCTCCCTCTAACTAGAAACCGTTTTTCAAGTGCCGTTGCATTTTTGCGAAAGAAAAGGAAAAGATCAAACTAACGGTTGATCTGTGTTACAGTTAAGCTGTTATATTTAGAACAGAAACCAAAAAAAACATACAAACTTGTAACTTTTCACAAAAAAAATTATTTTTTTTAAATATTTACTTTAACTATTTAAGAACACTTTTAACAATCTTTACTTTTTTTTTAAATTTCTAGAACACTATATTTTTTTTTTTGAAGAATTTCACCAACTAATGGAACTTCTATAGAACCTTGTGGAAAATTTGTAATTTTCCATTTAGAATTTCACAATATATTTTTTTTATCTTTAATAACTTTGATAGACAAAGAAAAAAAAATTATTTATAAATATTTTATTATTATTTTTTTTGATTTTTCATTAACTATTTTATGATTTATTTTTGAGTTACAGAAGAAAAAAAAAAAACAGTTATTTTTTGTTGTCTGCCTTCCACATAAACCGTTACCATACACTTTACTCTCTTCCTTCCAATTTCTCGCCTAAATCTTTATTTTTTTTCACTTTTCACAGAACTTGGGTTATTTTTTTTTTTGGACTCACCTTATAGGACAGCTTTTAGATTCCGTTACTGGATCGTTGCGCTGGTGCTGTGTGTGTGTGTGTATGTGTATCCAGTTGTCAGTGTGTTGGGTTGTCTATTTAATTAAATGTAATCCAATTTGGTTAAGTTTTCTAGATACGCCTCTATATCTTATACGTTGTTGCTGTTGTTGTTGTGTTCTCACAAGTGTTGTTGCGCACTTTTTGCGTCAATATTGTGATAATGTTGGGGAGTGTTGAGGGGGATTTCTCAGCAAAAAAATTAACAAAAACACCAAAAAAGGGACACCAAAAAAATTTCGCCCTTTTTTTTCCGCGCGCTTTACCGTTAAATTTGCAATTGAATTTTTCTGTAATTATTTTTTTTTTCTCCTTATCTCCCGATCGCAGAGAACTTTCGATTTTTCTTTTTGCCGGATTTTTTTACGTATCACCTTAGAATATGTTAGTTATTTATTAGTTAATTGTTTTCGCTTTCTAGCTAACTTTCTTGTTTCATTTATTTATTTTTCTTTTTTTATTTCTTTTTTTTTTCAAATTGATTTTATTTGAAATTATTGTAACACCTGCAAGTTTTTTTTTTAAATTTAATTTTTCCTTGCTTGATTTTTATTTTTTATTTTAGCACTGTTGTTGCATGGGGCATTAATTAAATTTCTTGAATTTTTTCTTCGAATTAGGTTGTTTCTACATTAAATTATTTATTAATTTTTTTGTCGGGCGGAAAACAGCCAAAAATCCACGAAGAGCCAGTGGTAACGTTCGCTCGTGGCAAAATTCGAAATTCGAAAAAAAAATTTTGTTATTGTTGATGCTTTTAAACGTAGCGGCCACGGCTCCGTCTCTGCTTCTGTTAAATTGAGAGAAAGCAGCAACGGCGACCGCAGCTATTGCCGGCCTTTTTTTTTGCTTGTGTTTTGAACAACCCGGCACCGGCTAACATTCATCTCTCTCTCTTTTGAGAGGATTTCCGACTGATTTCTGTTTAACTGAGAGCCGAACTATGTCTATTAACAGTAAATTCTGTTATTTTCTTTGGTTTTGAGCGCTGTTATTGCGCAGCAGCAGAGTTCTCTCGTTCTCTTTCGCCCCCTGCCTTCCACAATTATACCAGTTATTGCAATTTGCAACGTAATTCCCAAAAGTTTCTATAAAGTTCTACGATTTTAAATGAATTTCATCAGATGCCAATATTTTGTTTGCCATATTAATGAAACAGACAACAAGTCTCTGTGTCTGTTACACAGATAGACAAGGAGAGGGTGGTTGCAAAGGCAGTGGCAGCGACAGCGACAGCGGCAGAATTAACAGAGAGCGAGCGCGCGAGATAGAGAATTTGAGTGTTATTCACATGCCGGTACATGTGCCGGCCGGCAAAAACTCAATCGCTGGCGTTTTGTTTTGCTTTGCCCATTTCGTTTTGAGTGGAAAAATGCGCACCGATGCGAGTTTGAGTTTGTTTACAAAACAAAGACAGCAAGAAAGTTTTGTGGTTGAAGGGCAAAGGAAAAAGTAAGAAAAAAATCAACTTGAATGACAAATTGTGACCAGAAATGGGTAATTTTACTTTTTATTTTATGATCATGTTTTGGAAAGTTTTGGAATTAACATTTTCCTAAAATATAACAAAATAGTGTTTTTCATTTATTAAAAAATGATTTGGAGTCCTTAGAAGTCCTTGATTTTCTTGAAAATTTCTATTACGCAGTTGAAAGTTACCATTGTCTGGAAGTTTCCTTGGAAGTGATCATTGCTGGAAGTGCTGCGATTTTCTTTTCCTTTGTCAGTCTGTCCTTTAAACTTTGTATTCCAAGTTCAAATTTCTAACTGTAAACTGTATGAAGTGCAAGACAAAAATAAAGCTTACAAGAGTTTTAAGAAAGAGCATTTAATTAATAGTTTTCTTTAATTTAATTATTGAATTTTAATTTAATACTAACAGCTATTCAAATTTTAATAATTTTACAAAATTTGAATTTTTTTCTTAAGATTTTGAAACAAAAATTCCTTCAACCAAGCGCACCTATTTTGTGCTCCCCCTCTACCTACACCTGTGACTCCGCCCCCTTTCGCCACGTCCCTGGTCCTTCAGCCTTTTGTTCGGATTCCTTTTTCTCCGCCCGTGGCTTGCTGTCTCTTTTTATCTATTTAGTCGAGTTTTGCAGTCTGCGTTTTGTTTGTAATTTAAGCTGCACCCTCTCTATGTCCTTCTCCTTTTGTTGACACGTCCGCCCCTGCTCACACACGTCCATACTCGCATTCGACTGCTTTCTTCGTCGGTGGCAACTCCGATTTCAGTTTGTCAAGTTGATTGAACCCGTGAACTTTGTGCAGAAAAAAAGGTAAACATAAAACAAAAGCCCAAATAAAAAACAAAGCAGAAACAAAAAAGCCACAAGAAAATATTATTGTTTCAAGTGTATGGGTGTGTGTGTGTGTGTGAGTGAGTGAGAGGGCTTGTGTTTGGAGCCTACCTCAAGTCTAATTAAATTATGACAAGCAAATGGTCAAAGGAAACGGGGCGAAATGAAGCACACAAGCACACTACGAAAAAAAAGAATAACAAAGAGCTTGAAAGGCAAAGACCAAAGATGGGAAAGGAAAACAAACAAGAAAAGCAAAAGAAATTGTAAAGAAATACTAAAGTAAAACAAATAACATTTAAAATAATTAAATTAAATTTTTCTTGTGTATTTGTTTTTTCCTGTAACATTTACAGTTATTTTGGGGATCATTTTCAATAAGAAGCAGAACATAAACTTAATTCTATTATTCTTGTTTATATTTTTTAAGTTTTCTTGTTTTATTTTCAGTCCTTGTTTTAATAAAAAAACTTAAAAAATAAAATCTATCAGGTGGTTAGCCAAGAAAATGCAAAATAAATGCAAACGCCAGACCGAAAAGCAAAGTTCTCTTCTGGTTTCCTTCCCTTCCCATTCCAGTCCTTTCCTGCCCTTCTCATTTTCTGATTACGTTCAGTTTCGCTTTGATTTCCATTTACACGTTTCTTTTCCGCTCCCCCCATCCGCAATTACATTGCACTTTTTGGCGCGTGCATTACGCCCTGTGCCCTCCTCGCTTCCTCTTCCTCACTTGCACCGCTTTCTTGCATTCCCTTTCTCTGTTTATTTCGGTATCTCACTCGCACGCTAGCGATTTTGTTTTGATTTCGCCACACGGCGACACTTATTTTGTGGGAGCTTACATGAACTATCAGATGCTCTATCAGAATAATATATTATAAAAAGATATAAGGTTTGAATTAAAAAAAATGTATAAAGAATTTTTCTGAGGTTATTCGATAATTTAGTAAAAACTTAATATATTTGTTTATAATTTTCTACATCTTTAATTTTTTTAAATTATTTTCTTACTAATTTTTACACCTGAATAAAAATACTTAACAAAATCAACGCACGACCTAATATGCCTTTATTTGCAGGGAATCAGTGCAGCAGAATTGGCGCGTAATTCACGAGCTTTTCCCCCCATCGAAAGTGCAACTTTTCCGCTGCTGGCAAAGTTCGATTTCGATAAGTTTTGAAATACACATTTTCGTGGTTTTCGTAATTTTTGCGCAATTAATTTTTGCTTTTGCTGCCATTTTTGTTGTTTATGCAATTACGGAAAATGTGAAAGAGGAGAAAAATACCAACTGCGTAAATAGCTGGCAACAAGTGGCCGCGCTGCTGCTGCAGCGTCGACGCCGACGTTCCTGAGTGTGTCTCAATTTCAAGAATTTTTTTTTTTTTTTTTTTTTTCAATTCTGCCAAGCTTTCACAAAAATTCTACGACGTAACGTTAACCTGTTCACTTCCCTTCAATCATTCGCGTAATAAACGTCTAGAGATGGTTTTGATACAAAATGCCAAAGGAAATGAAGGAAATTTGATTCGATATTGGAAACCATCGTTATGGAAAAAATATGAAATACAAGACAGTTAATCAAGAATTGGAAATTTTATGAGGTAAGTGCTGAAAATTGTTTTATTTTATCGGGGCTTATTGTAAAAAAATATATTTAAATATAATATGCACATTTTTCTTGATAAAAATTAAAAAATTTCAATAACTTGTTTAAAACTTACCCAAAAATAATTATATGGAACGTATTTTAAAATTTTTAACTTAAAACGCGGCAAAGTTTTTAAAAAACTATATCTTACACTTTTTTTAAAATAGTAATATTATAAATTAGAATATAGAAAAATCGAAATAAAACAACGAAGACTTTTTATTTTAATAAAAAATTCATTTTATTAGTCTTCTAAAAGGTCGTAAAGTAATAAATTTAAAAAATATATATATTTTGGGTAAACAAATAATTTCAAGAAAATATAAAAAAATGTATACCTTAACAAACATAAAAAAAAATTAAAAGGTTAAACTAAATCTTAAAACTACACATTTTCAAGCTCATATTTATCATATCACCTAATTGCATAATTATGTAAGTTGAAAAATTAAGGAAATGAATTTAGAACAAAAACGTAGCAATTATAATTAGAGGGATTTTTGAAACTCCACATCGACACCCATCACTAGCCAGATTTTATGTGATATTTAACGGTTTACACGTGCAGCAACAATGTAACATTAACGTTGACGCCGGCGTCAGCGACAGCGTCGTCTCACTCGCTCTCGGCCACGGCTGATAAGATGCAACCGTCATTGTTGCGCAGCAGCAGCAGCAGCAGCAGTAGCAGCAGCGCTGCCAACGACAGGTGTGCCCTGTAATCGTAATGGCAATTCAAATATTTATTCATATGGCTATTTCTAGCTGCATTTACTTACAAATACACTGTACGTACAGTAATCTAGTAAGTTATGCTCTTGATCTAGGCCCGCAAACAGACCTCCATTGATAGAGCCCAGTAATCGTAGAGTCGATTTTTGCGCACCAGCTTTTAGAAACATTGTTGCTATCGATAGATCAGAATTACATACATATAGTTGGAGAAAAATTTAATGATCTTTTAAAAAAAAAATGGTTTTTATTAAATTTTTAAATAAAAGTTTGGATTTTTTGGAAAATAATGTATTTTCTTTTAAATAGGTCACATTATTTGAAACCTAAGAAAAATGGTCTTACTATTTGGTTTTTATTATAACCTTAAATTATTGACAAATAATAAGAATTATCTCTTATTATTATCCTTAATAATTTTAAGAATAATCTTATTTTCAAAAAATTTTCATTAAAATATTTAATTAAATTTTCATTATTATCCTTAATTTTTCCAACTGTATTTATAGTGAAGGCTATAGATTCGCAATTTTTTTTTGTCTTTTATTATTTTTGGCGCCACCTTTTGGACGCCTTTTCGTATCAGAAGATAACACTTGTCCAGACCTTCAATTATGAATTATTGGAGGGGCTCAAGACTTGAGTATTTTGGCATAACTGATTCATAGACGTAATAATAGACGCAAAAAAAATACAAAAAAGCCCATCGAAGGTCACGTTTCTAACGGGTAACGGGGATTTTTAAGGATTACGAAAATACTATTGATTGTGAAAGTTATCATGAAAGTTTTTTCAAAGGAATTGCCTAAAGATTTCCACATTTGAGATAAAATAAAACCCTATATTCTATTTACTGTTTTTTAAGATCATAATATTCCACTTGGTACATGTCTTAAAATCCCTTCTTTGCTTTGTTTTTGTAATTTATGATATACATATGAAAGGAATAACAGTTTTTCACAGTGGGTACTGTATAGCCCTCTCCCTTTCGCTGTCCTCCTCTTGAGCTCTGCATCTGTCCCAGTCTATCTGTTTGTTTTTTTCCTATTCTGTCATTCTACCTCAACTTCTTTGTAGTTGACACATTTTGCATAGAGCTTCGAAAAGGATTACGGAAAAGGTGTTAAGCAGACAAAAAGCAACAACAAAAGCACTAAGCACAAAAAAAAATGCCAATGCATTGCCGGGGAGAGAATGGCAGCTGCAAAAACAACAACAAGAAAAGCACAAGAAAGCGCGAGAAGGTGGGGGGACACGAAGGATGGATGATGATGATGATGACGAGAAGGATGGGGAGATGGGAAGACAACGCAGAAGACGAAGATGACGCCGCTGGTACAGTTGCGCTCACACACACCCATACGCGCAGCGAGAGTGCCCGGACTGAGAGAGGAAAGCGAAGAAACTGCAGCGTGGCGCTTTTATAACGGCATACGAAAAAAAAAAAACAAAGCCCCACAGACGCGACTTAATATCTTTAACTTTTTTCTTGTTTTTTTTTTTTGCTTTTGCATTGTTTTTTCGGCAGGCGCACTCAAAACAAAACGAATAACGCAGCCGATAGAGTGCGAGAGCATGAAAAAGCTTTGGAAGCTTTATTGGCGCGCCGTGTTGCTGACTCTCTCACACGCCGGTATTTCACAACGGCGTCTAAACTAACTAATTATTAATTATAGACCATTTTGCAAATGTTGCCTAAAAAAAAGCTGCAAAAACCCAATGTATGAAGCTCTGCGGGTGGGGGTCAGGTGGGGTGGGGCATGGTTTAAGAATGTAGGGGCGCAACCCTTGGACCGGCTGGAATGAGTGCCAGAGAGTAAGTGAGCATGAGAGAGTGAGATGCAGAGAGTAACAGTGCTTGAGCGCCGGCAGAGTATGTCTTTGAGTGACTCTCTGACTTTGCGTGTCTTTGCATTCTGTCAACATGTGTATGTTGCAGCAACATTGTTGAGCGGCCTGAGCTGTTTTTGTTTTGAAAATATCTAAGGTTATGTATTGCAGTTTTATTGAAGATGGAACATATTTGAAATTTTCAAGTCCAAGTATTTTATTTATTTTTTTTTTTTTTAATAGTTATCCTTTTTATTTATTAATTTAAAATGTTTTGAGGTGAAAACAAAGTGTATTTTTGTGTATTTTTGTTTGCCAAAAATTACATGAATAATTTAAGTTAAGTGGATTGAGTTTTGGGGCCTGTGCTTGTACATATTTTTATGTAAATAAACATACATGTATAAATGTTTGTTGGCCATATAATTCCTCCCTCGACACCCATGGCACCTTATTTTTTATGGATCCCCAATGTCCTGTCCCCCTTTTTCTTTATTTTTAACCACCCTTTCATTTTCTTTCATTTTTTTTTTAAGTAATACTCATCCCCAAACTCTCATTAAGTTTGCCCAGAGAATATAAATTTTCCCATACTAATTTTAATTTACACGGGAGTGTTCAGTTTCTTTTTTTTTTATTGGTTTAGACTTTTTTTTTAGTTGGCTTCTAATGGGTTTTCATTTTTAAAGAAAATAGGGGATTGAAAATAGTTTCATTAGGTTTATTTTGGAGTAGTAATATTTGAAAATTTTTTTTTAGACTTTTAGTATCTTGTAAAAATTTTAGAATTTTATTTAATTTAATATTTAAGTTTAAAGGTGCTAATAAATATTTTTGGACATTTTGAAAATTATTGAAAATATGGAAATATTTTTTTTTTCTTTTTATATGAATTCAAATTTATTATATTCATATAGTATATAAAAATGTTTATAAATTTTTTTTTATCAATAAATTATTGTAAAATTTATTAACTTTTTCTTTAATATATTTATTTAGTCTTTTTATTTTTATTTATTTTTGTAAAATCGTATCTTCATTTTTGGCAAGAAAAAAATACCTTCTCCCTAAAATGGATTTTAAATTTTAATGAGGACTTGCGTTTTATTTATTTTCCTTCAGTCTGACTGCCTCCTGCCGACTAACTAAACATTCCTTATCCTGGTTTCTGGTACAGTTTTGCCTTTTCCTTGCCATTTGCGGCCGTCTGCGTATTTGGCACAAATTTCCACACGGATGACTGGCCGGGCTGGCTGACTGACGCTGGGAGCGGCCGCCTGATTGGGTGGGGGCGGTGGGCCGGCGGGGCGTGGTTGTCTGGCGACCTTCAAAACGATAATGAAATCCAAGCGCAGCAACAACGCAAAAAGCAAAACAAACTTGTCAGACAGGACGAAAGGACATTCAACCGTAATAAGGAAGAAAGGGCGGGAAGCGGGAGCTTGGGATGTGGGTGGTAGGGTGAGGGGGTGGTGCAGGCCAGACAGATACTTCCACGTCCTTCCTTTCCTGCTGCGGCGGCGGCTGCTGTTGCTGTTGCTGCTGCCTGTGATGCTTCTGCTTCTGCGTGTCCTGCGCAATCAAGAAAGTCTCCAAAGGATTCAGACGCGATTTCAGACGCCATCCTTCCACCGTCCTATATTTTTTTATTCATTTTTTTTTAATACCCTAGCAGAAGGGTATTTGGGATTTTTAATATTTAATTTATTTTTTAATTTAAAAAAATGTTTAAAAAAATTTAAAAACAATAAATAACTTTTGAGCATCTTTTTAAATTAAACTCACAGAGTATTTAAGCTTCGGTTTCTTCATAACTTCATTCCCTATCGTCTCCTCTTGAAGGTCACGCCCTTGGCCTCCTGGCCCGCCTCTTAAAGTGGGCGTGGAATGAGGCAGTGGCTGCAGCTCCTACTTCTCCTATATATTATTATTATTTTTTTTTCTGTGTTGGTTGGGAATATGTTACTGCTTTATTTTCTGCGGTGTTTGGATGTGTAGGGATGTGTATATGTAGTTATCCTTTTTAGCCGGCAAGGACACACCCGTTAAGGGGGCTCAAGGTCATTTCGTGGGCCAGGTTAATGTGCGTCTGCGACGGGAATTTGGAATTGGCATCGGAATTGAAATCGGAATTGGAAATGAAAATTATCCGAGCGAAATGGCGAGGAAGGAAAAGCGAATGAGATACTAAGGACATTAGGGACCAAAAAAAAAAGGGGGTTTCACCAAGTCGAGATTTAAATATGGAAGATTTTTTAAAGAAAGAAAATTATTTAAAAACCTCAAAAGGCAATCTAACCCATCTATGTATGTATATTTTGATTAAAGAAAAACCCCCCAGAGTCCAGATCCCAGAGCCAATCTATTCAATTATTTCCACTAATTCATTAGCCATATCTGATTTAATTAGTCAAGTGCCAAGCCTGCTTTAAACTCATTTATTCATTATCCATTATCCTTATCGTTAAACCCGCCATATGGCTACCGATACTCCCCGATCGCGGCTCGGATCAGCGACTAATTTCAAGCCTCATGAATCAAAAACGCCGAGGGGGCTTCCCAAAAGTCGGACTAGTTTTTTTCTTCTATTTAATACACTGACAGAAAAGAGGGTTACATAGACTAGCAAATAAAATAAGAAATTCAAGGGTTATGACTATGATTATAACCAATTCCTATGGTTCTTAACTCTTAGTTCTAATTTTTTTTAAATAGACATTTTTTTTTATTTTTTTTCTGTGTACCCTTGTGCACTTGTAATCTTGGAAAAAGTGATGGAAAAAGTGGTGCACACACAAGTGGCACAGGGCAAAAAAAAAAAAAAAAAAAAAAAGGACCCACTCGAGAGAAGAATCTCTCTAAGAGTCTCAAATTGAAGCCACGGGGGAAAACAATCAACACCAGAAAAACACACACAACAAATTATAAATGAAGCCAAGAGTTGTCTGGCGACTAAAAAATACCTCTTAAATAGTTTTTTATTGTTTTTTATTAAAGATTTTTTATTTTAAAGATTTTTTTATATTTTTGTTGTGAAGATTAAATGATATTAAGGTTATTTAAGATAATATACCAAGAAAATGATTAAAAATATAATTATTTTCAAAATAAATTTATAAATCATTTTTAAATTATACTTCCATTTTAATTTTTGGTATCTATTTTATTGGTTTAAAATAATTAAAATTTAATTAATTTAAAAACATTTTTTTTTTATTTAAAAAGAAACATTTTAATTTAAAACAAAATTAGTTTTATAACCTTCCTATTAAAAAACCTTTTTCCTTTTAATTTTCATAATATTTAATTAATTTTCTTAAATTTAAAAATAAAAAATTATGAAAATTAAAGTGAAAGAAAATAAATAATATTCTAGAGATTACCCTGGAAATCCTTAGAAGAACAAAGAAGAAAAAAGTACCCAGGGGTCGGGGGTCCTAGGTCAAAGATAAAGTGGAAGAGTGGTAGGAGGAGGGAGGGGGGGAGGAGAGCGGGAAGACTGCCATACCTGCCATGTCGATATGTTCGTCGGCTACTTCACATTTCCCGGGACCCCCGACGTCTCGTCAAAATTGTAGCACTTGAGGTTATCGTCGAGGGAAAATCATTAAACACACGCACGATAAGCGGGAAAATCTCTAGCTCTTGAGTTGAGTTTTCCAGCAGTACCCCTCCCCCTCCCTAACCTAACCTCCCTAACCAAGCACCCCCCCACTCCCATGAACTCAAAAACTAATATTTCCCTCACCGTGTGTGTCTCGAGATAATTTTCTTGTTTATTTTTGGATAACAGCAGCTTTTCGCTTTCCATTTCTGCTGGTTTTTCCCCTCGATTTGTCTTCTCTATCTATTTTGTATACCCATCTCTATCGGTTGATGGTGTCGACCATCTTGCCGTCTCTGTTTGGCCGCCAAGAGCGTGACCTTTTGTCGCTGGCAGCTAACAAAAATATCAGCAAGGCAAACTGAACAGAACTCCCTACAGAAATGCACAACCTCGTCTACAGATACAGAGATACAAAGATCGAGATACAAATACTATCTAGAGATAGAGTGGTACATATATAGATACTAAGATATATGGCGCATCCGTTGGGTGTATTTTTGGTCAGCCTTAGGACGGATTTCAGATTTGTCCTAACAGATTTAGACGAAATTCAGGAAAAAAAAAGCTGCAGTTTCTTGCCCCCGAAAACTTTGGGGCTACGTTAATTTTAGACCACCTGGGGTCGTTCTTACTCTTTATAGATCTCTGTCTCTTTATTTTAGAATCTTTTTGGCTAATCTATTAAAAATAAATACTTTTTTTAATGCAAAGATTTAAAGATATTTAGTAAAAATTAAAAAAAGGAGATTTTCAGAAAATAATACTGCAGTTTAGCATTTTTAGTGAAAATGTTTAGACATGATATTTTTTGGTATTTAAAAAAAATGTTAATTATGAAAGTTTATAGCATTTTTAGATATTCCAGAACTATCAGTATTCTTGTAAGAGTATCTGGTAAAGATCCCCGAAATTTTAAAATACTTTCCAATAAAAAATTACCGAAAATAATAATAAAGAAAGTTTATAGCATTAATGGTAGGTATTCCACAACTATGAGTATTCTTGTGGTAGTACCTCTGGGAATAATTCTGGGAATAACATATACCATCCCCAGAAATTAAAAAATACTAAAGCTTAAAATTTAGAATAAACATGCCTTTTTTTAGACATTCCTTTTTTTTTTGGTATTTAAATTATATATTCCACTTCTCATATACTCAGACCCTTTAGAACCCCCCACAACTATCAAATATTCTTAGGGTAGTGCTTCTTAGAGGTATGTACATATATCATCTCCCGATCTCTCCCCAACTGTGAATCCCCCTTTACCCGTCTCGCTAATCAAATAAAAAAAAAATCAAAGCCCCTGCCACTCGTTTTCCATTCAAAGTATTGCTAATTAAGTTCCCCCATCCACTTGATACCGTAAAATAAAAACCGAAATCCAACAAAAACTATATAGACATACCTCCCGTATCGAAACGTGTGCGTCTACTATCTTAAATCGTGCGTTTATATATTATATATATATATATATATTCCTATATCTGTCAGCTAGAGGAATCTTATCAATTGTCAAACACTTAAGTGTCGTAGTATAATTCAAACTAAACTAAACTAATTTACTATCACTTTTTCAAAAAAAAAAAAAAGACCAAAAAAAAAGTATATGTATATACTTAAGTGAAATATTTCCCATTTTTTTAAATTTGAAGGTCTTTTCACAGAAAGTATATATATTTTATATACATAGTTTGGTTATCAATCAAGGTCCGTATCGCGCGATTCTGCAAACTCTTTAGCAAATAATCTCTTTTTTTTTTTCTTTCTACCTCACGCATTTTTGTTAGATTTTTTGATTATAGTTTTTTTTTTTTTTTTGTTGATTATATTCATAAAACAAAAACAAAAAAAAATAGCTATAAATTTTTGTCCAACGCAGCAGCCAACCAAGGTCGACAGAAGAGAGACTCTTTTGGGGGACAAGTCGTGTTGGGTAATTCTAACTAAAATAGTTACTTAACTTAACTTTAGTCAGTTATCAACGGGTTACTTAACTGCAAATTTAATACGTTTAATGGTGGCTTGATGAGTTCATAAAGATACCAACCGAAATTTTATTTATTTCTTTATTAACTGGGAAGACATATGAGAGATGATATTCAAATTAGTTGGCTCTAATTTACATTTTTAATTTCAAAAATAAATAGTCATTAGGGTTTTTTTTTTTTAAATAGATTTTTCTAATAAATGGGAGTATGCTTAAAGGATTTTATTTTAATTAAAATTTAAAGAAATAAGTATATGATGAGAAAATATAAATATATTAAAATATAAAAAGGTAAATAGGAGACTGCGTAAATATCTTTTTCTTGGAATCTTTTCTTTTCTTAAAAAATAATATTCAATACCAATTTCTCTATAATTTGAATTTACATATTTTTTTTTTATTTTACCAAGAAATGAAACCATAATTATATAAGTTTGTACATTTAAGAACTAATAAATTTTAAGAACTTATGTTATTCTCCAGAATTCTTGTTTGAATTCTAAAAAATAATATAAGATTTAGACTATAAATAATTGAATTATTGAAAAAAACACATTAAAAAAATATAAAAATATTGAAATAAAGTGAAAATAGTTAGCATTTCTGAAAATTTCCCATTTTGGTTAATAGTTTTTTGGCGAAACTCTGCGATAACCTTGTTTGAACCTTTTTTTATTGACTTTGAAATGAAGATAATCATATTGACACGATCACTGGAATTCCATGCCATTTATTACTAAATTAAAGACACAAGTTTACGCACAAATTTTATATTATCTTTTTTTTTGGTATTTTTTTTTAGTAAGAAGATAAAAGACCAAGACAAAAACTGCTAATTAGTCGCAAAAGGGAACTTCGCATGGGAAGAGGAGGAGCGTGCAAAAAATCGCCAAAAAAATTAGTAAAAAAAAAAGAAGTAAAAAATAAAAATAAAGCCAAAGGCGACGTTTAGAAGTTAATTAAGCAAATTGGAAAAATAAAGGCCCAAAAAGGGAAAGGCGGGGGTCAAAGGGAGGGCAGAGCTGACCACTCAATATGAGGCGAAAGATTAATGAACAAAATCGAACAAAAGACTAAAAAAAAAGCGAAACAAAGTATCAACATAATGAACAAAATGTATAGCTTAGGCCATGGGAAAATGCGAAAAATTTAACTCTGCAAACCAAAACACTGAGAGAAAAGGTTACACAAAATTATTGGTTTATTATGAAGGATTTTAGGGAAATCTACGACCTTTAAAAAACTTAGGAAATTCTGAAAAAAATTAAAAGAAAAAACTAAATCTTATTTTTACAATTTTAAATCACAAATCTTACAAAAATACTATTTCTTGTGTAAAATAAAATATAAGAAAAAAACCATAATGAAAGTTAGTAAATTCTAAAAAAAGGAAGAACAAATTTGGGTCGACCTATCTAGATTCTAGAAGGTAGAATTTTTCGGAAAGCTTACGAATCGAATAGCAAAACAAAAAATATTGTTAAAAAAAATAACAAAACAAAGACTGTTGTGTTTAGAAAAGTAAAGGTAAGGAAAAACAAGAAAAACTACCAAATAAAAAACAAAATATATATGTATAAAAGAGTATATATGTACATATATACATATATGGCGAATTTCGAGGGCTAAAGAAAGACCAGCAAATAAATTAAAATATTACATCGGTGACCCTGAACCTCGTCTAACGTGTTGCCTTTGTTGTTCTTTTTTTATGGTTTAACTTTTAAATGTTATTGTTGTTGTTTAGGCAAAAGCTGGATTTTGGAAGCAGTGGGACTAAAATTGAATTTATGTGTTATTATAAATTTTTTAAATATTTTTTTAGTTAAAAAAAAAACACTCTTTAACATTTTATAGTTCTTTGAACTTAAAACTTATTAAAAAATATATTAAAAACAATATTTTTTACTTATGTGCAAGGTATTTATATTTTTTTTATAGATTTTTAAATTAATTTTTGTTTATATATTTATTTTTATTAATTTGTAAAAACAAATAATTAAAACCACAGTAACAAAACGCAGTTCACACATTCCCTGGCACCTTGTCCCGCCCCTTTGGAAACACTGGCCCCCTTTAACCCCCCCCTGCTGCCAGCACACACCTTTCCTCCTCCCCTCCCCCCTGGTGAGTCGCCGGTTGATCGATCCATTCAAAGCGATCGGCGAGCTGGTCAATTGGCACGGGCATTGTTGGCCACTTTGGTGTGGAGTGTGGTCCCAAGCTGGTGGTCCATTCCGGCTTGTAGCCCTTCACAAAAATTGCACTGAAAAAAAATATATAATTAAATTATGGAAAATACAATTTTTTAAGAAAAACCCCCATTTTGGAATAGAATTTATAGAACTTTAATAAACTTTGTTAAGGAAAAAAAATATGTTTTTTAAAGAAAAACAAATTTTTTCAAGTGTAAAACAACTGGCGATCGAGGGCGCATGACAAGTGTATGGAAATGTCCAATTTCCAAACAATCAAAGCGAACCGAACCAGTCCAGATCGATCCAACACCACCTGCCCAGAAATTATGGAACCTCCAACAAAAAAAAAGAATAAATAGTTTTAAATTCAAGAAAGAAACAAAAACAAAGAGATCTACCTTCCGGGTATCTTTTTTTTTGTGTGTATGGGTGGCGCGTGACTTGAAAATCTTGGAGACATTTTTGTAATTTTTTTTTGTTTTTGTAATTTAATTAAAGTTATTTTGTAACTAAGGGTTAATAAGATTAGAGATTATACAATTTTACAAATAATTATATTCTTAAAATTTAATAAATCCCCTTTATTTTATTTAATTTTTTTTTTTTTATGACAAGCATAACATATTTGTTAATTTTTTACTTCCTCGTCAATCCTTTATTTTCCTCTTTTTTTTTTTTGCTTGGTTTTATGCTATTTTATCTAACTTGCTTTACAAAAAAAAAGGAAATACGAGCAAAAAAAATTAAAAAAAAAAACAAAACGATATACAACTTTGCGGTTGAGTTTCTATTTTCCCACGCGCTGAGGAGGTGAAGAAATAAGAGAAAACTAAAACGAGAATAATCAGTGAAGGAAGGAGTAGGGCAATATAGGGGGGCTGGGGGGAAGAGGGAGGAGGAGGAGGACCAGGGGGCAGAGCGGCTTAAGCATTTGCTTACTTTTATCACATTTGTGTTTTGACAGCTTTTCCAACACAAGCTCGCACTCCGAGTCACTCGATTAATTTATAAGAAGTTTCACGCACTTTGCCCCGCAACCTTGACACGCATGACGAATTACCGAAAAAAAAAGAAAGATATAGATACATATATAAAACACACACATAAATCTTTAATTAGGTAATAAAAAAAGAAAAATTGGTAAAATATAAAGGGACTATATTGATTTAAATTTTCAATTTAATTTTCATTTTTAAAAGCAACAAAAAGTCTCCTCTCCAATAAAATTCAATTAAAAATAAAATAAAGAATGGCACGTGCAAAATTAAAAACTCCTTCCGCTTCAACTGAACAAAATCCGCTTTGAAAAAAAAAACTGATAATACTTATGTATGGAAATATAGGAAAAATTTATAAAGTCAGGCATTCCGGGCTTCTCAAATTCAATTCCTGAGAACAAAGTTTTCTACTCCAGTCTGCAGTCTGTAATTTGCAAAAAAAGCAAAATAAATACAATTTATAATGGAAATTCTAGACACAACAATTTATTTTTCACATTTCAAGTGCAAAGTCAAATATGTATGGAAAATAAATGCTGATAATAAATAAATGCTGGAAATTTAATAAATCACTTGAAATAATAACAATTGGATAGCGTTAATGAATAAAACAAAATAAATTGAATATTAATATTCTATAGAAGATTTATCAATAAATTTAAAAACAAGGGTTAAAAATATTACTTAAGATTCCTCGAAATTAAAGATTTTTAAAATCCATTCAAAATTTCTCTCAATATGGATTATTTTTTTTGTTTTATAATTTAGTTAACAATTTTGTTGAGCTTTTAAAATATTATGTTACGAACTTGAAAACTGTTGCTTTAAGCAAATCATTAAATAATAATATTATTATTGTTCTTGAATTACAATGGGCTTTGTTTTATTTTAAGCCTAGTTGGCGCAATTGATTTCTTTGTAATGGTACCTTATAATAGCTATATCCATATATTCAATAAATTTTCATATTGTGAGAAATTGAATTTCGCTTAAGTATGTTAAATATATATTTTCTGCATCTTTTGCGATTTATGTTATTTTATTTTTTTTCAATTTATTGGATTGTCAGCTAAAAGTTCACCAAATTGCGCCGTAGACACCCGCCTCCCACCACCCCAAAAAGAAAAAGAAAAAAATTAACAAAAAGAAATATAAAAGTTTCGCAGGAAATGTCACCTTATACGACACAAGAAACAGAATTCGTTGACATTGCAAAATAATTTCTGAAACACTTTTTTTTCGAATTCGATTTTTTCTACGCAGTTGTTAAAAATCAATAAAATAAAAAAAAGACGAACATAAAACATAAAAAAGATCTCATGCTAATGCATAATTCAAAGGTATCTTGAAGGGAACTTGTTTCTGAAATTAATATTAAAAAATTTCCACAGGTGATTTTTTGCGCTTTGTTTACAGTAATCACATAAAATTGTTAATCAAATGAGAGATGGGCAATAAAATTAGATAAAATGGACTTTAAAATTGATATGTTTTAATCAAACGAATGGAATATATTTGCAAGATATTTTTAAAAAGGGGTTTTAAAAAGAAGGTTCCTTTGTCTGTAAAGTCTCAAATAAATAGAACAGGAAGAAGTTAAAATCTAAAGAAATTTTTTTAAATAAAATTTAAATATGTATGTTTTTTTATATGTTTCAATACAAAAAGCCTTAATAATTTCATTGTCAAAATTCTTTATAAAACAAAAACTATAACCAAACAATTAAAGGCACGTGTTGGCCAAAAAAACGACACAAAGGGAGCGTGTGGGTGAAAAAAAGTGTCAAGAACAATATTTAAAATAAATAAATTGTGTTTATTTATGTACCCACCCACCACCTCCTTTTTATCACCTTTCCAACGCCCTTCAAATAAATACCTAACACGAAAAAAAAGAATAAAAGCACAGACACAAAATGTCAAAGATAAAAAAATTAGCATGAAATAATAAATTTATCTTGAATCTGGTTGCCAGAATTAGAAAATAAAATAAAATTATTACAGCACGTCTTTGTTCTTTTTTTTATGATATTTGTAATGTTTTTTGTTGTTATATTTGGTTTTTTGGTTTATTTCTCAAGTACAATATGTTGATACACTACGCGTCATAGGTGAGTCTTTTATGGCTCCCCAGGGTGTGGAAAGTTTGCCCAATATTTATTTATTTTTTTTTGTTTTGGGTGGAAATTTGTGAAAATTATACGAAGAATCTGTCAGAGACATACCGATTCTGGGGAATCGGTATACAAACGGAGGTGTTGCTGTCTTCATAAAAAAAGATTCCATAATTTTATCAACAAAAAATATAATAAAATTAAACAAATATTCATTTTTTCCTCGGTAATATAGTATTTGGAAATTTTCATTGGCTGATGTCGTTTGTTTTTCCCATCTCATCAGGAAAAATGGACAAAAAATCTAAAAAATAGTTTGTCTCAGGATTTTGATGCAGAATGGTTAAGAATCGATCTAGAAATCGTTTAAGCTACTCCGCTTGAGACTCGGATGAGAATTGGAGAAGATATAGCCATCACAGTGGGCCCTATGGGCCCCATGGGATCCGATCACGAATAGTATGTTTTATTTTAATTTATTTTAATATATTAATTTATTTTATGATTCAAACTACTATATTTCGTTGCTAATATTTTTTACCAATATTTTAAGACCCTTTGGAAGGGTATAAGAAAACAAAAAACATAAAAAAGAGCACCATGCTTAGTGTTTTACTTTCCGCGTCTGTTTAGCTTTTTTTAGTTAGTTTTTTTTCCGCCACTTGACGACTGGCTTTCAGATCATTGGCCCACCTTCCGCCCCCCGCATTCCACCCCCTTCCTCAGCCCTACAGAAAAAAGCCAACAATTCAAATATGTTTCACATGCGTCGTCTATATTATGCCTACGACTGGAAAGTCTTTAAAACTAATTTACGAGCAAACATTATGGATTTTGGCAGCCCAAAGGCACAAGAACAACAACAATTAAAGCAAAAAAAAAAACAAAAAAATTAAAAAGTAAAACAATAAAAATACTTAAAAGACGGGCAAAAGAAATAGTTTTCGCGGCCAAAAGTTAATTACCAATAAATGTTTAAACTTCAAATGAAAATACTTCAAGGTATATAAAATAAAATAAAAACACTAAGATATAAAGGCTAGTAATATAAAATAAAATAAGTGGCTAGTGGGCGTTGATTGTCACAACTTTACAAAAAATTTAAGTTGGCGGCAGTGTTTTTAAAACATATTTATTCGGCGACATTTTGGCATCAAATCAAAAATTCGTACATAAACTATTTTTGAATGCGACACAGGCCAGCACACAGGATGATGGTTTTTATATTATTTCTTCATGTTTTTGTTGCTACTTTAGACTAGTTGTTGTTGTTGTTATTTTTGTCGGCTGGCGACTAAAACGTTTTGTTTTGGATTTATGCGATTTTGATGGAATCACTCGCAGACAACGGCGACAGCGTCGTCCAAAAATAAGTGTAACCAGGAAGCTAAAGCAAAACGCCAAGGAAATAAGAACCGAAAAAAATCTAAAAGCTTAAAAGCCTTAGTAGTATAGTAATGAATGTGGCCAGGGACTTGAATGATCGACCTAATAGATTATCTTTAAAGAAATATATAAATTCAAGGTATTAAAAAAAATAATAATTCTTCAAATATTGTTCATTAAAGGTGGAGGAGGTTTCATGGAGGAGGGCGCTACTATTTTAATAAAATTATTAATATTTTTAAATATAATTATTATGAATGAAAAAAAATTTAAATGATTTTTGTAGTGTCTTAAGTGCTGTGTATGAGAAGCGAGGAGGAGGGCGCTTATTATTTTTTTAAATAATTAATTTTTTCTTTTCGAATGATGCTCTTTTTCTTTGCAAATTTGTTTCTCTACTTCTATAGAACGGTTTGGAAGGTTAAAAAACATTTAACAACTAAACCTTTGTTTAATATTTTCATTTAAAAAAAGATTTATTTTTATTTTTCTATAGATCATAATATTTTCTTAAAAACACACATAAATAGACCTAAGTGCATACTAGAGCTGCATAAATTTACGAAAAACCATTTAAATGTAAATCATCACTTACCATTTACCTTAAATTTTCCATGGCACTAGTGGTGGGCTACTAAAAAAAAAAAAAAGTAAGAAATCTTAAACAAAGCCAAAATGGATTGGATAAATATGCGTTAGACGTATGCCATGTTAGATACTTAGCACGGGCTAAAAATCCAACCGAACAATAGATAAATATCATGCAGCTGGCATCGTTTTAGTTTGCTTTTGGCTATATGTCTCTAATTTGTCTATTCTAATTTTACTCACAAAAAAAAGAAAAAAAAATGAAAAAAAAGACGAGAAAATTCACAATGGAGCTGAAACTGATCACCTAATTTGGTGCGACGACCTCCCGGAAAATGTTAAAAAGAAAATACCCATACAAACTAAATAAAAAAAATGTTTGAAATGTAAATTTTGTGAACTAGATTTCTTTTTAGGTTTCGAAGAGCAAAGGAATGCAAACAGCAGCATCTTTTAGGTTTACTGTAGTGATTACCACAGCTATTACCTAAGTACACATACACATCTCATCTAGCCAGATATTATTTGTCATTATTATACTGTCGACTGGGTGGATGCTGGGTACTCTGATGGACGCTAGATGGCGATGACTATGAAGATGATAATGATTGTGATTGTGATGAGGGTCTCGTGATCTCCCAGAAATTGTGCCACAATCAACATTTGCATATCACTTTCATTTCGTCGGTAATGTTACTGGTAATATATGTAACAAGTCAACAAGAAAATAAACGACCGGCTAGATGACTTGGGTTTGTCATTCACTCTAAGTGGGTTTCTTCATTTTATTACAGTGTAAAATTTAAGAGAAAACTAGGAAATTTATAAAAAAAAAAAAGACTAGGATATATTTTTTAAAATAAATCAGAGATCAGGGGATTTCTTTAGACTTAATATTAAAATTACTACAACCAAAAAATGTCGCAGCTTTTCAAAAGATAAAAATAATATTAAGATATACAAATAAATTTTATAAAATGAAGAGCTCTTCTCCTCGCTTGTCATAAGGGTTATCTAATGCCTAAAAAAAATCTTTAAAAATTTGGTTCATTGTTTTTAAATATTTATTCTTTTAAATAATTTTTTTTTGCATTTTCGAACTCCAAACTTTCTCTCAGTGCAATGTCACCCAAATCTATAAGGCCAAAAACGGAAAATCTTAGCTGCCTTGGGAGAGTATCAAATAGCTCCATCTCCACCTGAGTCTTCCCCCCCCACCTACCATATCTTCTGGCTGGGTTTCTTGTGCATTATCATGATCATTATCATGATGATCGCTAGACGTCTTCGGTTGCGTTTTAGTTTTATTTGACAGACGTGAGAATTTTGTGAGCAAAGAAAACGAAACAAATACACAAACACACGAACGATAACAGAGCATATCTGGACAAATACAAATACAAACACAACAAAAACAAATACAAACACAAACACAAAAAAAACAAACACACAACTGCATAAGAGTCACTGATATGTATCTGTATCTATGTGGCTTTACCTGTATTTTCAAGATATCAGATTGTTGAAATAAAAATTCAAATAAAAATAAAATAAAATTTAAAAATTTAAGATTTTAACTAAAGAGCTTAGGAATATTATTTAAAATAGGTTTTGAGTTTAAATAAGGTCTTAAATTTATTTATAAAAATTAAAAAACTATCCCAAAACTATCCCTAGCTTAAATAATTATTTTAAAAGAATCTATTTTATTAAAAAAATTCCCTTCTTGGATACCACACAACATACATTGTCTTGTGGAAATTCCATTCAAAGACAATAAAATGACAAAAAAAATACATGCAATGAGAGCAAAAGTCTTTTATCTATTAGATAGGCCATCGGGGGGATCTCATAGATACACCTCAGAAAGTATGAGTGTGTGTGTGTTTGCAGGAGGTAGGTGGAGGGGTTGCTCTAATTTCTTGATCACACTTCGCCACCGAGGCAGAGGCTGAGGTGGCTGCTGCAAATCGAGGGAAGTGTTGTGGCATCTGCCGGGAATTTGTCGAATGGATTAGCATTCCAAATGGATAACAAACAAAGTGCAATGCCAGATACATTCCTGCTATTTTTTTTTCTTTCCTTCTTCGTTTCTATTGGTCTCTTATTTTTTCTATTTTATCTATCGGTGATGATGTCGGCTGGGCAGGGTGATGACAGTCGTGATGATGATTACACAAGTGCGATGACAACCAAACGTATCCAAGAAAATGCAAACACTGGAAATGTGGGTAAACAGAAATTGATAAAAAAAAAAAAATTACGAAGAAATATTTATAAAAAAATGGTAGAAGAAAAAAAAGCAATAAAACCCCGAAACCCCACACACACACACACACCTCGGTTTTTTTAGTTAAATTCATTAAATATTAGCTTAATAAACTCTATGGCTTCGTCAGCGAATCATAAAAAAATAAACACTGTCGAAAATGGAGAACTGTTCTAGATGGAAGTCGAAAAGTGATTGAGAGTTTTAAATTATAAATCAAATACTTGAGTAAGAGAGGTATTTTTTTTTAAGGAAGTTCGAGGAACTAGAGATTACTTTTTTTTACTTTGAAAAATGAAAACTTTGGTTTTTTATTGAAAAAAATAAATCTTGAACTTATATTTCGATAATAAATATATTATATATAAATATCTGAAATCTAGAATGGAGTATAATATATAGAAATTCAAAAAAGCGTATTTACACATTCGATCACCAAAAACATCAAATATTTCCGGGAGGTGGCTGACACTTTAGACTTTCCCAATTGATTTTGGAGAACTCTTTCCTATGTCAACGCTTTTTTCTGTATATTTCTTTTCAGTCGTTTAATATTTCATGTTTATGATTGATTTGTGTGCGCTATTAAGATTGCATATCGATATCAATGGCGACGCTAGTCTTAAGAGTCAAAGCCTACCGCCATAAAAAAAAAACGAAAAACGAAAATGTTTGAGGCGCTTGTGTGTGAGGTGCTTCTAGGTTGCTAGGCCTATTTCTAGGGATCACGCCCCCCGCCACTGTCGCCCCCTCGAAAGTCTATTTCCGATCGGGTTCTTTCTTCGGTCGGATAGTTTTAGTTTTTTTTTTTTGGCCACGATCATGATAAATTGGGTTTTAAGCCTTTGGTTTTTCGGTAGGGGTTTCTGGGTATACGTGGTTTTTTTTTTGGTTCCTATTTTGAGGGGGGTTTGAGGGGTTGACTAGATCGAACAGGTGGAAGTAGTAGTTTTTTTTCTTAATTACTTTAATGTTTTTATATATTTTTAAGTATTATTTTTTTTAGCAAGAGAAGTGAGACTATAGGTTTTTATAATTAATTTTATATATTATTTCTTACTACTAATTCTGGCTTGTAATAATACTTTCTTTACAATTATAGTGCCTTAAACTTTCATAATTTATTTTAAGAATCTTTTTTTTTTTATTATTTTAGAAGCCTTTTAATTGTATAATTTAATTAATTTATACAGTTTTCTCAATTATATAAAGAAGTAAACGACTTATCTTTAACTTTATTCAAAATTATCATTTCTCTGCTATATCTCTATTTTTTTTAAATTTTTTAATAAACCCAAATCCGTATGAAATAATGGAAAATTCCCACTAATTCCTTCTTGAGATAAGTTTAATCGTACAATGATGTAAAATTAATGTTAAATATGAAACTTAAATAGTTCTCCCGACATTTTTGGGGCATGTGATTATAAGAAATCATACGCGTGAGTGTCGAGTGTAGGGTGGGGTGTTGGATGCCTATACCCCCCGAACTACGTACATACATATATACACACAAGGGTTCCATCATAGCTATAAGTCCCTAATCTAATCTATGGTACGCATAATCGTGCAATTCTATGGCCGTGCTTGACCTCGCCTCGGTTTAAACTATCGTTGAAAATGTAATAAAAATCATAAAAAATTAAAAGTACCCCAGGAATACATATTTATTTATATACTATGTATATATACATATATGTATGTATGCCTCTATGTAGCTTCGTTTAAAAGTGGATTCATTGAACTGCTGTTAATTCCCTTGAGGGGACGGCAGATAACATTATACTACACTATAGTTCCAAGTTCTTGATTAATTTTACGACTTTTGCCAGTCAAATGTCAAGGCGTATTATTAGAGGCGTGGATGTCTGAAGATCCAGCATTCGAGTCATTTATTTTGGGCAGACTTTTTCTTAATATATTGCTTTTAAATGGATTTTTTTTTAAAGATCAAATTACAAACTAAGTTATAAACTATAATTCAAAGAAACATTAATAATCTCTAAATAGGTCTTTAAAAGTAAAATTTTTAAATTCTTGGAACCATAATCACTTGCAAAAAAAATTTAATA
This sequence comes from Drosophila malerkotliana malerkotliana, assembly GCA_018153235.1. NCBI lineage: Eukaryota > Metazoa > Arthropoda > Insecta > Diptera > Drosophilidae > Drosophila > Drosophila malerkotliana. The sequence continues at coordinate 5,545,759 of JAECXV010000058.1, read as the reverse complement.
TCAAATTTATATTTAAAATTATTCCAAATATGGTTTAAATTCCATTTCCTTATAAAATTAGGACTTATCTTATAATTTTTTCACTTATGGATTTAAAAAAAAAAAAAAAAAAAACTTGACTTAAACTAAAACGTAAAATTTTTAAATAAAATTAATTCTCTAATCAAATAAAAAGATAAAAGTGCGTGGTACTGCCCAGACTGCCACGAAACATTTCAGTTTCAATTGCGATAAAAGCATGAATCAGAAGCTAAAATTATATACATATATAGTCCGATAACCAGATAGTTCATGAATAATACCATTTGAATAATTCTTCTTTTTCCCCCTTTTTTTTTATTTCAACATTTTTTCCTTCACGTTTCCATTCAGTCCAGTTTAGCACGCGCAAAGCGTTCGAAATTATTTAAGAGTGAAGGAGAGAAATACCAGAAATGCCGAGAAAATTCCAAATTGCTAAACGACACTAATCTAAGTTTTATTTAAATGACGAAACCCCTCTCCTCATCCTCCAAAAAAAAAAAAACGAAAAAAAACCAAAGACAGGCAAAAGTCGGAGCATGAGATGGAGATTGGATGTTGAATTTTTTATACATTTTGTTTTTTATGGGCCGAGTTTGGGGAAGGGGGATGACTGTGTACCTGTTGCCAAGAAGTCGGCCTATGCAGGGGAATATACACTGTAAAAAAGTTTGGCGTTTTTACAAGAAGTAAAATATATTAATTATTTCATAAGTTTTATTTAAGTTTAACCTTAAATATGTTTCTATTCTAAAATTCTTAAAAGTTTTATTCAAAAATTTATAAAACACTTCAAAAAATAATCTCTAAAAACTTAAGTATCTTTCGTTAATTTTTATACATTTTTTTTTTTTTTTCTCTCACTGCTAGTCTATGATATCTATGATATGCCAGCTACTATCCCCCCGAAAAGTCTTTGCATCTATTAGAATGTTTCATTAGGCGACCTTAAGCGGCCTCTTTTTTTTTTCTCTCCCTTAGTTATAGTTTTTGTTTCTTTATTTTATTGTTGTTCTTGTTGTTGTTATTGTTATTGTATCTATTTCTTTTCAATATCTTGGTTAAGGTATTCTTATTGTTGTTGTTGTTGTTGGCAGTGTGGTACCTGTTCTTCGATCCGAACCGAACCGATCCGATCGGATCCGAAAATCTGGTGTTCAAACAGAATTTAGCCGACAATTAATACGAGGCTTGGGGTTCGTTGTCGTCTTCGTTTTATTTTATTTATTTATTATTATTATTATTTTTTTTTTTTGTTGGTTATTTTATTTGGTGGCTCGTTTTGTTTCGGGTTTGCAGGTTTCGTTTCATTATAAGCGTTATGCTTGGGCATCTTTTAGATACAATATCTTAAAGTTTGTCTTCTTCATCTCCTCTCTTATTTCTGTGTTTTAGTATTTTAGCGTTTTTTCTCGTTTATTTTTTTTTTTTTGTGTATAAATTTAATGAATGAGTTAATTCCACATTTCGTAGAACTGCCAATAATAATATTTAGTAGCCACACAGATACAGATACGAAAAAAGCTACGCAAAAGATCATTGAACTGCGCGTTTATCTTCACCTGTTCTCCACCAACAAAAAACTACAACAAAATTTTGTAAATTAAAACAAAAACGAAACCTAATTAAGAGGATTTTGTGTTCTCAATTTGGCGGCCATAAATGCCAATTTTTGTTCTGTATTTATAACACATATGCCGACATTATTTCAAATAGACTTCACCTTATAATACATGTTTGATCCAAAAAATTTCCAGACTGCATTTTCTGTTTCTTTGCCTTTTGCTTTTTCTAAATATTTATATTCGAAAACGCATCTGACATGCATTTTTCAGTTTCAGTTTGGGAACACAGCCAGCTGATTTTGGTTGGCAAGGTTGTTTCAGTTCTATTTGGGTTTTTGAGTTTTTGGACTTTTAGCTTTTGGAATCCAGATGCCAAGTTTTATTTACAGATTCATTGTAAACCTAATGACAAGACTATTTTTTTTCAAGGGGATTTTCGGGGTTAACATTTGTATAATTAGGATATTTAAAATAAAATAATATAGGATCTCTTTAGGTTTATTTGTTTGAAGAATTAATTATAAAACCTCCATTGCCAGTACTTTTGGGAAGTGTAAACTTCCAACTTTAACTAAAATAGTTTTATTTGTTTCTATATTTTTTCAGTCCGTTGTGGAACCAACTCTTAATAGCAAAAAATCTATTTCTGTCTAATAAGCAAAACTATAAGCTGAAGTTTCTGGGGCCCTCAACTTGAAGTGACAAACTACTTAGGATTTGCAAAAAAAAAAAAAATCCCGATGTCATTCCCCTACAAGTATATAACTATATACTTGTATATACCTACATATATATAGAAAATATGGTGAGTTTGTATACTTTGATCTTCGGCTCATGGTGTCCAATATTTGGCCAGTCATTGCCAAGATTTTTCGATCATTTAACAGCAACTAATTATGAAGCAACCGTAATGTTTGCTCTCAAACAAACTAAACAACAAAAATTAGAAAAAAAATATCAAGAATAAAAAAAAAACAGACTGCATACATTTAAAATTTATAATTCTTTTTTTTTTATGTAGTTTCTAGTTCGTTTTTGAAGGTTAGCTTTGTTTGAAAATTACGAGTCTTTCAAAAGCGTTTGGTTTTTTACGATCAAAGTTTAAATTGTTTGAAAAGAAGTTAATGGTCTGGCTGGGGTCTTAAAAAATATGCCTACAGTTTTATGGCTCTTGATTGGTTTTATTTTATACAGATAAATAGGAAGTTTAATTAAAAATTGTATTTTTCTTTAAATTTTAAACATAAATAAGTTCATGATAAAGTTCTCTTAGAGTTTTGAATAATTTTTTGTGAATAAAGTGAACTAAAATATAATCTTAAAAGAAATACCCAAAATATTCTATATATGTTACTATAATGGAATATCCCGCGGATATTCGTAATATCCGGTTTTCAAATATTTCTTATATTTTATAAATTTTTTTTTATTTTAAGAAGTTAATGCAACTTGAATTCTTAAAAACCCAAAATCCCAAAGGGAATCGAAATTTTTAAGAAGCTTGCATTTAGCTTGCAATAAGCTTAGGGAAGGCCTTATCGATAAGCCCCCAAGGGAGAATATATATATAGTCTAAAAAAAAAGGAGAAAAACAAACAAGGGTTCGTAACCCCGATTTCCGATTTCCAATGACCACCCTCCACAAAAGACCCCTACTTTTTTTTATATAATTTTTTTTTTTGCGCGAGGGTCACCCTCTGCGGTCGCCAAAGTCTGTTATCCATTCAAAGCAGTCGTTTCCGTTCATATTTGCAATTACAATTAAAAAGTACAGAGAACCAAAGTCCCTTAAAGCTATGGAATCGGAAATACTCTATTTTCGGGAGGGCTTTACTTTTGGGTCTCGAGATTACAAACTGAATTCAACCCAACTCTTAATGGGTTTTAGGAAAAGAATTTTGATAAGTTATGGGTTAGTTTTCATATCTAAACTATGGGGGATTACTAAAAGAATTTATTAGATTACTTATTTTTTATGTTATAAGATATAGTTTCCTATTTTAAACTATATAACCCTTCAAAGGCATAGTTTTTACTTTAAAGTATAAGTTCCTTGTCTAGTTTTTATTTTATTTATAAATTTAAATATTTTGAAAAAATCTCGAGACCCTTTTTTAGAGTATTACTCCACTCGATAGCCGAGTGTTGGGTTCTCAGCTTGAGAAGCCGAAGAAAAATAAATACTAAAAGTACAACAAAGCCAGCCCACACAGAGCCGAGCCGGGCCACCACTCATTGGGGCTTCTCATTTGGATTACCATTTGAGTTCTCATTCTGATTCTCATTCGCGTTCTCAGGGCCTGTCAATGTCAAAGGTCAAAGTCTGGATTAATCATCAATCAAAGAGTTGCAAATAAACAACCAAGTGAATAAAACCCAAAGACGTTCTCAGGCCACAAAATAATCGAAAAAAAACATTGTCCCATAGAGTTTTATTTTATTTTTTTTCTAGTTACTATTTGATAAAAAATTTTGCGGTTTTACAATAGACGTAGTATGTAAAATGATGGCAATATTTATTTTGCTATTATTCTTGGATATAATATATTTTTTAAATGTTAATTTAAATAATTTTAAGTTTTCTAAATAATTTACATAATATTACAACATCCTTGAGAGATAGTTTTGCATATTTCTTTCAAAAAAAAAAAGTATCTGAGAGTAATTTCATGACTTTTGTTGTAAAATGTTACTGGTTGTTGTTGCTGCTTGTTTATGTTGCAAGCTGTTGTTGTTGTCGTGGCTGGATGGTTGGTGGTGATGTTGCTGCTGCTTTCGCACATAATTGAAAGGAGTGAAGTGTTGTACGTGCGCCACATGCTTGCCATATGCCAAGGAGGCACGGAGACCAATTTATTTCGAAAAACAAAAATGCAGGTCACGAAATGTTTAACCCGAAAGCCAGAAAACACCGCACACACAACAAAAATGGGAAAATGTGAAAAAGGCAAACATGCATCCCAAAAGAAAGTCAAACATTCCGTCATTCATTCATTCATTTTGTCATTCGGCCATTCAGTCTTTTAGTCAGTTGGAAAGATTCGCCATAGGGGCTTTCGGCAAATATCCCTATACTATATTTTTCACTTTTTTTTTCCTTTTTAGTTTTGGGTATGTTTTTGGGAAGTAACCCCTGGGATTCGTCCTCGCTATCCCTCTTCATAATTTTTTTTCATTTTGGCCATCCCGCATTTTTGGAAAAACGCTGGTGTTGGCTATTTATTCGTTTGGGTTGTTGTTGTTTTTGGTTAAATGGACCAACATTGGCCAGGAGTTGTCTAGGGGTAGCTACAGTGTGTTTCAAAATTGTATGTTGGATTGTTGCTTTGTTTAAAAAAAGGATAATAAGAAAATATAATTTATCAAGATTTTAAAATATAATTCAGTTATTATTTTGTATAATTTTTTTTAGTATTTAGTTTATATTATCTTATGTTTATTTTTTTTATAGTTTAGGCTAAAATTATTACAGCGACTCTCTTGTTTCTCAGTTTAAATACTGATACCCGGTACTCTTATTCAATATCTTCCATAGGAATTGAAGGCTTAAATTCTATAATTTGATATCAAGTTTTAAAATGCTTAAAAAATAATTGAATTAATAATCAAGGTAATATAAGATACTTAATTGTAATAGTTATATAGAAACAATAATATTATTTGTTACTTATTCATATTATTATTTATTGATACTATAATTATTATTGTTATTATTTTATATATATTTTTTTCTGTAAACGAATATATATTATTATCAATATAGAAAGTATTTTTAGTATCCTCTTCTTTTCCTTTCTCTTTTCTACCCTCCCCCAAATTAAACTCATTATGCTTATGGCTCGCAGTGTACTCCCTGCATTGCATAATTACCCTAATGGATGCAGTTGGGCCTTCCGTAGCCCTCCTCCCTCTCTCCCGCTAGCCCCCCTGGCTGATAGTTTTTATGAATCGTAAAATTCTTGTTATGCTGCAATTTACGTTTGTTTCTGATACGACTATTTTACGAGTTTTTAATTTTAACACGCAAAGGGAATATAACTTGCACATAAATTCTGTGTTGGGAAATATATCGCCTGATTGCCACTTAATTGGCGAAAATACTTCCCTTAAAATGGTTATTTGTACTTTAATTTTTATACATTTATTTTTATTTTTTTTTTGGCTAATTATTCAAAGTGGAAAGATCCACCATTCCCCCAAGACATCAAGAGGTCTTTGACCCGCAAAGGAATTAGTCAAAAAATAAATGGATTGACAAGCGAAATGAAAGCGAAAATGGAAACTATATATAATATCTATAACTATATGGCGCAACGCCCACTCTTTTTGGCCTTTTTGGCAGTTTTGGCCGTCTTCTTACCAACAGTTCATCCATCAACACACTGGCGAAAGGGAGAGTCGTGCCAAGTATTGTCAAATGCGGCTAAAGATACTCGAAAGTATCTGTATCTCGGTGTCTCGGTACACTAACTGACAGCACAAAAGATACTTCTGCTTTGGGAAAGGTTTTTCGCCAAAAAAACATTTTAAGGACAAAAAGTAAAGCAATAAATATATATATTTTTTTAAGTTTTTGAAATTTTAATGAACTTAGTCTTGAGGATATTTGTTAGAGTCTTGAAGTCTTCTTATTTATTTAGTAAGTGTTTAGTGTTTCTTAAAGTAACTTTAAGAGCAATTTAATTAACAATTTTGTTTATTTTGCGAATAAGTAATTTTTATTTATTTTTACTTACAAAAATATAGTACAGCATGTAAAATCTTATAAGTCACTTCCAAAAACCACTTTATTCATGGATCATTTAACTTATTGCTTATCGATTTGTTTTCCCAATTTCTTTCCTGGCGGCACTCTGCTTTAGTTTATTTTAGCCTGGTTAGCAATCAGTTGATTTTTGTGTCACACACACACACTCAAGAGAAGTGGAGGAGAAAAAAAAATTGGAAAATCCAACAAAAACAAAATGATATAAAGAAACCAAAACCAAGGGTCGGAAAAATGATAAAAGGCATTTTTACGTGGGTCTGATTGTATAAGTATGGTGTGTACGAGTTCTACCCCAACCCTCACCCTTTTTTAGCCCCAAGACTTTTTAGCTTTTTTTTTTTTTTTTCAATATTTCAATAATTTGCCGCAACAGGTTCAATGACTTGTGACTGCGACACTTTTTTTTTGTTTTTTTTTCCTCTGACTGCTTCTTGTGCTTGGCAATGTACGGTAAATTTAATCATCATTATCACTATCGCCAAAGGTAAACGGGCAGGGGAGAGGCGAACCAGAGTGGTAGGGGGCGGGGTTAGAGGTGGGAGGGCGGGTTGACAAGTTTGGGCCATTGTCATTGCCAGTTTGCCACAGCACATCACTCAATTAACAAAAGCAGCCACGGCAACAGGCAACAGGGGGACAAAAAAAAAAAACACACATAATGTATCTCTCAGATACATTCTATAAATGCCACCCAAGCCCAACGCAGGTTCTACCGAAAAAAAAAATAAACTAATAAAAAAAAAGACAGACACTACACTACTTACCAACGCAACGACGAAAAAAAAAGAAAGTCTGAACTGCGCCCCTCTAGGAGCAGCTTTATGTACATACATATATAAGTACGAGGGGGGGCACATATAGAAAATATAGAAAGGGGAGGTCAAGTTACAAGTCGGCCCACAAAGATCAACGTGCTAATGACCGACAATTGCAACAGAGTTCGTCTTCTGGCTTTTATTTATTTTTTATTTAGTTTATGAGCCAGTTGCCAAGGCAAAGAATTTTGAAAGAAAACTAATATGTGCAGGGAAAGGTGATTATGGTTCGTATTATAGTTTTATGAATTTTAAGATACAAATCTTTAGATACAAATTTAATTCTAAATTTGTTTCTTTTTTCATTTTTTCCTCAGTGTATGCAGATGCGGCAAAAGATTACAGCAGCTTAGGTTGGTCATCTTGTAAGGCTCTCAGCCTCGGATCTCCCGTCGCTCCTGACTGCCATCTCTTTCGTACGCAATACCGGCATCTCTTTCGCCTGCCATCCATGTGGGCTAATTACGATCACACTTGGCTGAACCGCTGACCGCAGTTTTGGACCTGGAACAGCGATTTCGAATGGGATTTGTATGGCGATTGGGTTTTCTCGATGTCGCCGGTTTGTTGTAACACCTTCGGGCCGCAAAAGACAACAAATTGAAAAAAAGGAAAAAATTCCAGTTGTTGACAACTTAAGTAAGGCGACACCCCAGGTAGATGATGTTCAGGTACTCAGGATCTCCGCACATTTAAAACTCATCCTTTTCACATTTGTGCGGTTGCAAAATACACAAAAACAGAGGACACTACGAGAAAATGAAGTGGATTCTTGGTAAGAATTTTCATATAATTTAAATAAATAAATATAAATAATAAAAGAATAGAATAAAATAATATAAGAAATATAATAATAGGGAGGTAACTTTTGCAATAATTTTTTTTAAGTGTCTTATACGCTGATATGATCGATCTGTTGCTGTTGAGTTTTTTGATCGATTGTCCCCCGTCCTCTGGTTTTGAAGTGAAAACTCTCACTCTTCAGTACTCTCGGGGGTTTCGCCCATCATTCTACCATCTTGACTCGTGTCTTGCCAAACAAGCCGGCTATTTGTTTTCGTTTTAGCCCACTCGAAACAGCTGTCGAAAAAGCAAAAAAAAAAACAGGAAAACACATAAAACAGTATAAGAATAGAACTAATCGGGACTCAAGTAGAGAAAGGTGGTAAATTCAAGGGGGAAAAACACACCCCAAAGTGGCATTGGATTAGAAATCCCTCACAGCTTGTGGTTACTAAGACCCGAGGATTACCAGAGTGCTCTTTTTCCCCGATTTGGGAAAACAAATCAAATTGGAACATTATATCCCAACATCTTGATTAGCCTGTTTTGTTCAAAGTCAAGGAAGATAATGAGGATAAGTCCTGGCAGAAGTTTTAATGATCGAGTAATAGGGGAAGATGGATTTTTATCTTAATTTGATCAGATAGGAAATGTCAATATTATCGTGGTTAATACATTTTATGGCAATAGTTTATATATTTTTATAATTAAATTTTTTCAACGAAACATTTATAACAATTCACCATTAAATTATTTTAATATGACTATGGAATTTTTATTATTTTTTGTACCTAAAGAATTTTTGCCAATTAGTTAAAATATTGCGTGTGCCATTCCCATTTTAAACAATTGTCGGGATTTATATTACGACTGTTTTCACCAACAACTATTTTTTTTTTGTTTTTTGAAAACTTTACTTCATAAAAAATGATTATGATTGGGCCAATCGATCGCCGACAATGACCCCTTTGTTGTGGAGCGGTGGATGGTGGCCAAAAGCGATGGTTAACTAGTAGCCATCTGGAGCAGGACACACGCATGTGTTGGCCAAAAGTTATTTTGGCCAGTTTCAAGCAGCAGGAACCTTCATAATTTAAGTGCACGAAACGAAACGAAACGAGACGAGACGAACCTACATCCAATAAACGTCAATCGGTTTTGGGGCCGAAACCAAGCCAATCATGGCCCAAAGAACTCGTTTTCACTCGCCAAAAGGCGACAGATGTTGATGTTTTTTTCTTATGGTACTTGAATTGGAGTAATTTCCAAATGCCAGGGCATTCTGTACTCCTGAAAAAATTTTTTTAAGGTGGGCTCTAAAAGCATTGTAGTATTTTATACTCGTATACAATTGGCTATTGACCAAAATGTTATTGGGAAGTGTAGTTCTGAAACAGATTAGATTAGCAAAGTTTAATGATCAGAAACTTAAATCCTTTACTATCTTTTAATTATTCATATACTTACAGCACTGCGAACTGACTTTCTTCCAAGGAAATCGAATTAAAGAAATAATGCTGCAGCAACAGAACATGCCACAAACCCGTACCATTTCGGCTTTTGGTTAGCGATACTACCATAGGAAATGGGAGTAGCTCATTATCGGGTGAGTCTATCTCTAAGGGACAATTTCAAATTTGCTAATATGGTATGGTGTGCTAATATGGTATTTGAATATATCTTTCCCAGGTAATTGAGGTGCAGCTGGATGCTGAACGTCGACTTAAGGCGATCCATCGTCGCTCGATCATCGCGCACAGCGGAAAAACAATCGGAAAACCATCCAGACATATAAAAACCTCTAATATTCTTGTATATTCTTTCGCCTGTAAAATATGCAATAAATAGCGATAATTTGTGTGTGTTTATTTATGGTAAAAGCTAAGAAAACAAAAGAAAGCATTGGAAGCGTTAACAAATGTGCAGTGTTGGCACATCAGACCACAAACGGCCGTGATATTGGCTCTAGAAAGCTCAGTTTTTGGCCGATCTGGCAATCCTGGACGTTTGGAGAACTGGACTCGAATGTTAATCGAAATTTTTCGATTTTCGCCAAACAATTTGTTTGATTTCGACAAAATTTGTATGTAGTCCGAAAGCCATTGGGACGCTGATTCCGATCGTTGCCAGATCGGACAACAATTGGCCAAGATATGGCCTCTAAAAAGACAATTTTTCCCCGATCTGGAAACACCGTATATTTTTGCATTGATCGCTTTCTTAGATTCCTACGAGTCTTTTAAGACATCATTCGTTCAAATCGGACAATAAATGACAGAGATACTAATTAAAAAAGAAAATGATTTCGGCCCAGCAACATTCTATTTATACTTTTCCGACGCTTGAACCGGTTGCGAATTATAAAACTGCGGGTGCATTACGTTTTTTTTAAATTTTTTCTGTGAACTTATTCTCCGATTTCGACAAAATTGGTATGCAGTTCGATGGATTTTGGGATGCTGATTGCGAAATCACCAAGCGTTGCCAGATCGGACCACAAACAGCCGAGATATGGGCTCTAGAATCTCTATTTCTGGTCTGATCTGGCAACCCTGGACATTTTCGAAATCAGCACTCGAATGTCCATCGAACTGCATACCACGTTTTTCGATATCGAACAACTCATTTTCGACCGTTTTTTCGCAAAAATGGAAAGGCTATACATCACGATTTTTTCCAATTTTCGCCGAAAAACTTTTTGCCCGATTTCGACGAAATTGGTATGCAGTTCGATGGACTTTGGGACGCTGATTTCGAAAATGCCAAGCGTTGCCAGATCGGACGTCAAACAGCCGAGATATGGGCTCTAGAAAGCTCAATTCTGGCCCGATCTGGCAACCCTGCACATTTTCGGAATCAGCGCTCGAATGTCCATCGAACTGCATACCACGTTTTTCGATATCGAACAACTCATTTTCGACCGTTTTTTCGCAAAAATGGAAAGGCTATACATCACGATTTTTTCCAATTTTCGCCGAAAAACTTTTTGCCCGATTTCGACGAAATTGGTATGCAGTTCGATGGACTTTGGGACGCTGATTTCGAAAACGCCAAGCGTTGCCATATCGGGCGTCAAACGGCCGAGATATGGGCTCTAGAATCTCTATTTCTGGTCTGATCTGGCAACCCTGGACATTTTCGAAATCAGCCCTCGAATGTCCATCGAACTGCATACCACGTTTTTCGATATCGAACAACTCTTTTTCGACCGTTTTTTCGCAAAAATGGAAAGGCTATACATCACGATTTTTTCCAATTTTCGCCGAAAAACTTTTTGCCCGATTTCGACGAAATTGGTATGCAGTTCGATGGACTTTGGGACGCTGATTTCGAAAATGCCAAGCGTTGCCAGATCGGACGTCAAACAGCCGAGATATGGGCTCTAGAAAGCTCAATTCTGGCCCGATCTGGCAACCCTGCACATTTTCGGAATCAGCGCTCGAATGTCCATCGAACTGCATACCACGTTTTTCGATATCGAACAACTCATTTTCGACCGTTTTTTCGCAAAAATGGAAAGGCTATACATCACGATTTTTTCCAATTTTCGCCGAAAAACTTTTTGCCCGATTTCGACAAAATTGGTATGCAGTTCGATGGACTTTGGGATGCTGATTTCGAAAACGCCAAGCGTTGCCATATCGGGCGTCAAACGGCCGAGATATGGGCTCTAGAAAGCTCAATTCTGCCCCGATCTGGCAACACTGGACATTTTCGGAGTCAGCACTCGATTGTCCATCGAACTGCGTACCACGTTTTTCGATATCGAACAACTCTCTTCGACCCCTTATAAATTTAAAGGTAGCCCCATTTTTTATTTTTGCGAAATCTCATTCTATTACCCTAACAAAATAATACACAAATAAAAATAGTTCTTTTATTTAGTTTAAGAGAAACTAGGCTAGACTAGACTACAAATACTATTAACAATCTTAAGAGAGATCTAGAAATGTAGTTGATATATAATTTTCAAAGGTATCTTAAGCAGCATAAGTCTCTCCGTTGGTAGTAGTGAGTATACCATAAACAATAATGCATTGCTAATCGTCTTTGGGTTGCGACGGAGTATTGGGTGAATAAGATTGGATGAAGGTTAATTCACTTTCGACGTTCTGCTTCCGGCTGCAACTTGTTTTCCTAGATTAAAGAAACCATGTTAGCCCAACACAATATTTTATACAACTGTTGGAGATACTTACTCACTTTGGCGGTGGCTCCAGCCTAAAGTGGTCATTAGGCGAGATCAGGCTACGTTCGGTTAAAATACAGCGTCCTGATCAAAGGAAAGATTTTTGGCGGACGCTTCCTGTTGGAAGAAAATTGGTTAATCAGGCATTGTATTGTATTTTAAATAAGTAAATATATGTATAATATATTTTAAATAAGTAAATAAGTTGGTAGTCAATCGGAATCAAAATATAGATGTACATATATACATACTTTTATTTAAGTAACAAGTTTTTAGCTTAAAGTGTTATTTGGAGTATTGCATAACTTATGAATTTAAATATTCCTGTCATACTTATTTTCATAATATTTAGTATATTATCCTACACATTTAATTATTGTATTTTTTTTGTGTATACACAGATGTTAGATGGGTTTCGACCATCTTTAAATAGAAACAGTATGAGTAATCTCTTGGTTTTATTTCGGCTGGGTGAACAAACTGTAACACAGGAAACTCCTTGAAGATCCTGATCTAAAAAAAAACGGTAAACTGGTATTCAAGGCTTATGTATATGTTGATGTATAGAGATGGTTATTAACCCAGACGACGGTCAGTCTGTCTGCCTTTTTGTCTTAGAAACAGGATTTTGCCTCAAAGGACTCTGGATTGGCAAGGACTCCATTCGATATCCAGTTTTGAAACTTTTTGTTCCTTCTATATTCATGTATATCCAATACATCAGCTTTGTGTATTTTCCTGTATATTTTTGTGCTTTTGTTTTGATTCTCGTTTCTATACGCCAGCCACGCCCTTCTCCCCGATACGCTTCTTCCGCTCGAAAGCTTGCTTTTGAACCTCCATCCACATAATACCCCCTCCCTTTGGAGGAAGACATTGAGTCATCGAGGGACAAGCCGCCGCCTGTTGCTTTTAAGCGTCTCAACTGTACTTGCCGCTGATGCTATAAATTAAAATTATGCTGTAAGCACACAGCCACAAATGCGCACACGCACTCGCTGTTAAAAAGAAAAAGATAAAAACGAAAGAAAAATTAAAAAAAAATGCACACTTAGGGAGTCCGGTTCGTGGGTTTAAAAATATAAAATAAAAATAAAGTATAGAAATGCAAACAAAACTGAAAGCATGACCAAAACAATTGGGAAAAAATCAAAAGTTATTTTTTAATACTCTTTAAAATAAATAACAATATTAAACCTTTCACTAAAATCCTAAATCCTCCTCTATCTTAAATCCTCTTAATTTGTCATAGTAATTTTAAATATATTTTTAGTCTGCCTTTTTTAAGTTTTTCATCTTAATTAGTTAAGCTTTTGTCATAACTAGTGGTAAGGGTAAAACAAGCAGAAGCAGATCAAAAATAAAAGAAGACGACAGCAAAAAAAAAAAAAAAAATACAAAAACAAGACCAAGAAACCAGAGGAACAACAACAGCAACGACGGCTGGAAATTGCAGCTTGCAACATTAACATGTTTTATGTGCCACAGATCCGATCCAATCGGAACCAAACTTGAGGTTTGTGTTGAGGTTTCTCGGACTCAATCCGAAAGCTACTTAGCAAAGAGGGGGTTTTGCGGAGTTAAGGGGCTTGCCCCGGGCTTTCCCTTTTCATAAATAAATTTATGTATATATATGAGTATAGAGGAAGTCATTTAGTATGGTTCTCTTGCGGAAGGAAGTCGCGCCTGTTCCTCTTCGATTCAATTTAAACAAAAGACTCGTTTCGCTTATGCAAAAAAAAAAATATATATATATATATAATATTCGCATGGCATGAATGCAAATTGTGGCAGAAATGTTATTGAACTTTTTCTTTTTCAAGATCTTTCAAGTTCTATATATTGCGTATATATCATATACATATATGAATGGTTCTTGAAGGGGTGGAGGGCCAAAGGACAGAGTTTAAGGGCCATATGTCCAATGGAATCTCTTCCATGTGTTGGCAATAATTTCGTTTCCTTTACCATTCTTATTTTTTTGTAGTGTTGTTTTTGCTCCTGGCACGCCTACAAGTGTCTTTTGCACTGAGAGAAACTTTTAAAGGATATTTTTGAGACAACTTGTATGATGGAAAATATTTTCGATTGTTGTTTAAAGATTTTTCAATTTTTTTGCAAAACTATCTATAATATTTACGTAAAGAACCGTTTTTTAAATATTGTTGCATTCTACCTAATTAATAATTCTAATTTATAAATATTAAATATAAAAATTTGTATATACATACCAATTTAAAAACGAAATTCTAGTTTTCCAGCCTAGAATCCTTTTAACAAATATTTTTTCTTCAAGTGCAATTCCCATCTGGAGGCAGTGAGGTAGCGACAAAAACGCTTTTAATTGCTTCATTTTCCAAACGTGCCTGGCACATGGAAATTTCAATGAAACTAAGAATTCATACGATCCTTCTCCGTCCACTTCTCAATTTTCTCTCCCGGTATGGTTCTGGTTCGTTCGATCCGTTTCGGGCTCTTTTATTTTATTTATTGCAAACAAATGACATATCCAAGTGGCAGACTAAGTATCCACTTACAGGGCATCAAATTGCCGATGCAATTGTTTATTCCCGGCTACGACATGTATACATATGTATGTATACGTATTGCCTGAAAGTCATTGAAAAGTCACAGATGATTTGATCTTTATGACGGTTCGTCGGTAATCCCATATATGTTTGTGCATATCGGGTCTGCGGGTTTCCTGGGCGAGGTAGGTAAATGAAAATTGAACTGCGTGTTGCAAACAACGAAAATTAGACAAAAAACATTTTTCAGATCTGCAAACAGAAAAATAAGAAAAATAAAAATCAACAAAAATTTATGGGATTTGCGATAAACAGGATTGTTTGCTGATCTGAGGATTTTGGTGGAAAGTCCCCGCTATAAAAACCATCACAGCTCATTAGAATGACAGAAGAGATAAAGATTTTGATGCATGGAGATTTGATAAGGGGTGTTTGGAAAAGGAAAAATATATAGAGAATAGAACAAATACTATAAATTTTCTAGAATTTCTAATAATTTAGTTTTTAGTTATTACCTGTAGTGTTTTCAAATACTTAATAGGTTAAAGTGTTTTCCTTTATAAAGAAGTAATTATTTAGACTAAGCCACCAGTAGTCAATTTATTGTTTCAGCCCATTTCGTATAGCTTTAAAAGTTTAGAAAAATAAAAATATATTGAATAATATATAAAAAAATAATTAGTTTAGTAGCTATTAGTATGATATTTATTATCATATTATCATTAAATATTAGTTTGATTTTAAATTTAGTATATTAAATATTCATAATCGAACCCTATTTTTTAAAAGCCAGCTACTTGTGATAAGTTTTGTAAACAAAAATAAAACCCCTATAATTATTGAATAAAAAACAGTCATTAAAACCCACCTTTGAAAAAATCAATAAATAAAAAAAAAACACTTTCATTTTACACTGCAATAAATATGCCCCCCAACTCTCTCTCCCACCAATTTCTTCGCATTAATTATCCATCAAACGGGTGGAGCTCATTAAACGTCAATTACAAACCTCTCGTCTTGTTTTTGAGGCCAAATTAAAATGTTCGACCAACAGCGTTTTGGAGAACGCCCCCCCACAAGGAACATAGTGTTTCCCATTGCCTTAAGGACAAGGAGCGGGATCGGGACCCGAAACGATGTGTGTACGTTGTTGCATAGCCATTACACATGTAAATCGAATAGTCCCCGAACCCCGACCCGATCAGAGACACTATATAGCCCAATGGGCAACGACAACTGGAAAATGCACAAATTTATATGTAAACTATGGAAAACTGATCAACATATATAATTACCAGACAGCTTCGAAATTTTCCATGGGCGGTATAACGTGTGAACGTGAAAGGGAACGAGAACGGGAACGTGATCGGGGGGGAAAATCAATGAAAAAGGGCTAGAGCAGGGGTTGGGGTAAACCCGAAAGGGCAAGGGATCCAGAGAGATAGTGCCGAGCAGGAAAACCGTTGACAACTCGCTCGGAGATTATGAAAATCTTTGGTCATTGGGTTACGAAACCGACTAAAAAAAAAACAATCAAAGAAAAACAAAAACAAAATGCCAAAGAGCAATCGTCAGAAGGAGGGTGTGGGGGGCAAAGGAAAAAGGGGACACAGGGGTTAGTTCTCATATTAACATAATCAATGGGTTACAGTAGGCACTCAATCAGGTGAACTATCTAATGATCAGGTAAAAGTATACCAGTATACTAAGGGAAAAGTATAAACATTTTTTTATTGATAAACAAAAATTTAAAAGAAAAAGTAAAAACTGTAGTATAAATATTAAATACTATTCATTTAAATAATTAATATATTTTTCAATTAACAATAAAAGTACTTGGTAATAAAAATTCCCAAAAAAACTTTCCCAAATCATCTAATAAACCTCTATTTTCTAGTTCCTATTTTCCAGTACTTTAGATCTAGGTAGCACTGTAGTTTTCCAAGGGTACAACTTAGTATCTCAGCCTATGGGGACACACACACAAATTACTTAGTTGAGATACTTGAATGCACTTACGGAAAATCTCCAATCAGCAGCTATACGACAGACCCCCTACTGATGAGAGCGTTTCGATTTTTTACGGCATCTGAGACGACAAAAAACCGAAAGAAAAAAAAAAACTCAAACCGAAACTGAAACTGAAAAGAAAAGATACAGATACTGGAAAGACAAACGGACGGGATCATATCCGTTGGATTGATATTTGAGAGTATGGGGTAGGGGTAGTGAAAAGGGAAGGGAAAGGGAAAGGAGTCGGGGTCGTTGGCAGTGAAGTGGCAAAAGCGACGTGAAACGTTTTCCTAAAAAAGGATAATAACCAACGAGATCCCATCCGCACTAACGCATATCAATATTCCAAGGAGGCCAACAAGAGCGAAGCGTTTAACGTTAAACACTTGAAATGCCAGCCCAAAAAAAAAAAAAATCACACACACAAAGAAAAAACCTTTAAAAAAAACCGGAGATGCATACTTATAAAGATTCCGTCATTTTCGGGCATGTCTTATCTGCCGGCACATAAAGTGCCAAAAATTATGGCAAGAGGAAATTGGAAGTACCGACTGTCTTACTGTCAAAAAAATACACAATATCCAAAAACAAAAAAAAAGGAATCAAAAAGGCTACGTGCGATCTGGGAATATCATTACAAGTGCCACTGCATGCGCGGCACATAATTTCGTATTTTAAAACTACTCTAAAATCATAATTCATAGTGCATATTAGCCTTAAATGCTGAATGAAATCATGTTTTATTGGAACAAAAAAAAATAATGGTATTAATATAAAACAAAAAAAAAGTATATTAATAAAAAGTTAATAGGTGTCTCTAAATTAAATGATTTTAAATAATTATAATTTTTTATGTCTAATTATATTCCAAAAATAAAATCTTAGGGTGTTCAATCATGTCACAAAAGCCCTGAATATAAACTATTCTCCTACATAAAAAATAAATAAAATGTAACTTATAAACTTATATATTTTTTTTATATAATTTTATATAATTTATGTGTTTTGAATAAGTTTTATTTTAAAATTAAATGATAACACACATTGATTGATTACTTATTTCAAACATAATTTAATATGCACTTACCATTTTACTGCATATTTATAGGCTGTACGGGAAATGATGAAATGTATACTGCAGCCAACAAACAATAGAGGGCGCTTTATAGATTATATGTAGAAAAAATGTAGAATAATGACAGCAGTCGTTCAAAAAATGAAATTTTAATAAAAAGCTATATGAAATGTAAAAAAAAGAAGCAGACGGAAAAATGCAAAAATAAAAATAAATATTAATAACAACAAAAAAATTAATATAAAAAAAAAGTAACGAATAAATGAAATACATACTTTAAAAAATATTTATCATATGGTAATAAATAAATAAATTTTATGAATGAAGTAGCATCGATAATAAATATATAATCTTACCAAAAACCAACCCAAGATACATATTAAATAAAACCCATTTAAATATTTTTAAATATTATCTTTTCATTTATTTAGATTCATTAATTTTTCGCTTTCATTTCATTTCCTCTTGCTTTTTTCATTCACATATCTTTATTCAGTTTTTCATTACCTCTTCTTCTTCATACCGATCTTTATCATTTTCATATCATATATTTTCTTTACTGTTTTTTTTTTAATGCCAAACTGAGTGACTTTTTTTTGCTTGGATTTTTATTTATATTTCTTACGGCATGCAATTTATTGATGTATTTGACTTTTTTTCTTTTTTTGCTTTCAGGGTAGATTTTTCAGTTTTTTTCCATTTTTTATTATTAATTTCATAAATGATTACGCTTTTTCACATACATAACTACATATATATATACATAGAATATACATATTTATGTATATGGTATTCTGAGAGAGGCGAAACGAAAGTAAATGAAATAAAACCATAATATTAATAACAATTAACATAAGCCAGCTCCGATCCGTTTTTTAATCACGGATTATATATTTATGTCACATATATATATATATTAATATATATATATATATATATATCAGTAGTATGTACTTTATATAGTACGCCTGATCTAGTTCAGTGGTAAGTAATTTCCCGATTTTTAGATACTCGTTAACCGATCCATTTTCAACTGGCATTGTTTTTGGTTTTTTCGTGGGGATTACGAATTTTGGATATACAATATTCGTAAGCCCCACTTGCCCTGGCAAATTGCTTTCCCTGTGTGTGTTTTGTGGGTGTAAGTGTGTGTGTCTGATGTTTGATTTTGTGAGCCTTTTTTGTTGTTGTAAATGTAATTGTATAAATTTCCAAAAAACAAAAAAAAAATGCCTAACTGTTTTTGTTTTTTGTTTATTTTCTTTTTTGCCCAGTAACGCCAGCGTTACGTGATTTATATATGTATATATAATATCTCCGATTCTATCTCCACCAACACGATTGAAATGCCGAAATTGGTAGAATTGTATCTCCATTATCCAGTAATCCTTCGGCATCTCAATTGGTATATCCTTTTTCATTTGTTTTTAACAACCGTCGCCAGCGCGTATTTTTTGTTTATTTTTTTTTTAGTATTTTATAGTATATCCTTTGTATATGTTTTGTATTTTTTTATTCTTTTTTTGTCTTTGGTGTTTTTCATTTCCATTTATAGTACAAAACTTTGCCATTTCAATCGTTTTTTTTTTTAGTTATACTTTCATTCTTCTCTCAAAGTGTATTCGGTTTCCTGCTTTCTGTTTTTTTTTCAATATATATATATATAGTTAGATACATTTATGTATGTATAATATATATATATATTTCATTTTTTTCATGTATATTATTATTTAGGTTATCTCAAAAAAAAGTTTTTGGATTTACGGCTAAACAGCACAACAAACAGTTTTCATTTTTGGTTTCTCATGTAGAACTCGTAATTCCCCAAAAAATTTGGCCAACCTGTGCTACAAATGCTGATGCTCTCCCCCCTCGTTACCTATATAAATTTAGTTTCTTTTTTTTTAATTTTTTGTATATGTATGTATATATATCTCTCTAGTTAAGTGGGTATTATCCTTGATGACACATGACCGGAGCTAATACATAGACGCTACATAACTCTAGGTGTTTTTCTGTGTGCATATGCCTTTAAATATATATACTTTTTAGTTTTTTATTTATTATTTATTAAATAGATATATACACTGATATAATTTGCGGCACACTTTCGGGGGAAGGGACTGGAAAAAAATCAGACAGACTTTTCAGAAAATCCTAGGTGCCTCTCAGATACAACTACTAAATATTTTTCCTCTTTTTTTTTGCCAATTTCAGTCAAAATTGAGTTTAGCTAATGGTGATAGATAGATTTAGATAGATTGTAAGATAGAGACAGGGATAGTATATAGAGAGAGAGAGATGGTTTTAGAGAGATGCCTTGTTCTGAATCCTTTTTATTTGCTTGGCATATTTTATGGTTTTTTTATTTTGTCTAACAATTACATTTAGATACTTTTCGATTTAACTATAAATTGCTTGTTCTTATGATCGTGTTTTTTTGTTTCGAAAATGATGTTTGGATGAATGCGGATTCTACTTGACTTTAAATTCATCAAATTACATATACACACACTGAGAGAATACACGTACAACAGGTTAGGTTAAGTTTCAACTCGATTATACATCAAATGTATATTTTTGTGTGTGTGTGTGTACCTCTAGATATATCCTCTATATATATATATATTATATGTACGAGTACGAGTATGCATATAAATGTATATATGTTTTGGTTTTGCGGTTAATACTCTGGTAAGTTACATAATCGTATATAGCTATAGACATGTACCAGTTATCTGTATATCGGAAACTCTCTCTATAAACTCGTTTACTTTCCATTTTTTTTCTTTCAGTGTGCTTCATTCCGGTTCTATGGTTCTAAAAACACATCACTCACAAGGGAAATTCTTGTTACAAATACAATATTTACTTTTTACTTTTACTTTTTGTATTTAAGAGCAGAAAAAAAGTCATTTATTTTTTGTTTTTTTTGTTTTCATTTATTTCACTCAATTTGTTAAAGTAGCTTTGTTTTTGTTTATTTTTTATTTAAGTTTGCCATGGACTTGCCGTCGTTTTTTTGTTGTTGTCGCAACTATTGGTATAATTAATTATTTATTTATTAATATATATATATGTTTTTGTATGTATATATATCTTGTATTTTTGCTGAAGGTTGATTAAGTTTTTTGACAAAAAAAAATGTAAATCTGAAGCGCACATTTACAATGCTGCTTAAATTGCTATAAAGTATCATGTTTTTTTTTTAATATTAATTTTTAGTTTTTCCTTCTTTCTTATTTGTTTTTAAACTTCAACTTTTTTTTTCGTCTTCAACAAATATAACTTGTCTGCGATGCCTTCGAGGACATGCAGTGCCTTTAGTGTTTAATGATATTTTTAGACCATCAAGGTTCCTTATTTCTCTTTTCATTTCAATACATCTTCTTCACTCACATGTTTATGTAATAGTTATAGTTGTAATCAAAAAAAAAAAACATAATAGATAATAGATAATAACTATTTTAGGCGCGGATCCTGCCCGCTCAAAACACAAAAATGAAATATATATATAGCACTAAGTTCTGTGTGTGTTTGTTTGTGTGTGGGGTGGGGTGGGGGGGTTGTGGTGTGAAAAAAAACGGTGAATAAACATAATTAGGGGCACAATAAATTAATAACAATTAAAACATAATAATAATAAACAATAGATATAGGCATATATTTATATATATTTATGCGCTTTTAGAATTTGGCCTGCCACTTTTGAAATATATATTTTGTTGATCCACGCACCAGCGTCAGGATCTTGACTTTTCATATGCATATACATATATATATTTTCCCATACATCCCTATACATATATAACAAATACATATAGTTCCGTATCGGATCGGTTTTTTTTTAGTTAAGGTATAAATAATTTGTATTATATAGCCAATGACTTTTTCGTTTTGTTTTTAAACTTATTTGTGTGTGTTTGCCTTTCACTTTTAGTTTTTTTTGGTTTTTGGTTTTTGCTTTTGGTTTTTTGTTTTGGAAAACTAAAAATTGCTTGTGCTTTTGTTTGTTTTTATTTTTTGAAGAGTCTTTTTGTTTGTTTTTGTAAATTGTGTGTTGTTTGTTGTTGCAAGTAAAAAGTTTTTTACTAAATTCTTCATATATATTTGATATATATATATATATGCTCTTTCTCTTTCTTGTCTGTGTCTTGTATCTTGTCTCATTTCGTTTTTTTTGCTTTTGTATTTGCTTTTGCATTTTTGCTTTTGCTTTTAGTTTTAGTTTTTGTTCAGCTTAGTCACTAGGTAAATAATGATATAAGTAATATGTATAGCGAAAAATATTTGCGAAGACAGCGTTTTTTATTTATTTTATCCTTTTCTTAAATTTCTTTTTCTTTTTATTTTTCTTTTAACTTTTCATTGGAAGCAAATCAAATTGCAATTCAAATCGAAATCGAACTTGAAATGGAAACTTTTCATTTTTTCATTTAATTTTACAAAATTATCTCCTTCCTTCCTTCCTTTTCTTAATTTTCTCTAATTTCTCTCTTATTCTCCTGTTTTTTTTGGCTTTGTTTTAGTTTCTTGTTTAGCTGCAGCTAATGTTGCTAGCTGCTTGATTTAAATTCGAGTCCAACATTTAAATTATTTACAAATAATATTAAAAAAAAATGTTTTTTTTATATACTTTTAGTACTATACAACTACAGTCTGGCTGTAGACTGCTAATGGGGGTTAGGGCGGGTGTTCTGATTTCCATTTTGGTTTGGTTTTCTCAACTTTTCAACTTGATTTACTTTTGTTTTTAATTCACTGGGTTTCTTAAATTATACAACAGTTTTTCTTAAACTTTGTCTAAATCATAAAAAAATTCAATATGTGATGTGTTCAATAACGAGTAATAAAATTTTAAATCAAAACATATCAAGTTAGCAGAATATTAAAACTTAAAAACTCTTCTCTTAGTCTAACAAAAAATATGTTGTATTCTTTTCCTTTTTCTTCTACATTTCCTTTCAGTTTTTTTTTTTTTGTCAATATTTTTTGAAAGTTATTTTTATTTCTTATTTTGTGCAAAGTTAACTGAAGATTTCTCTTTTAAAACCAAAAAAAAATATATAAAATAAAATCATTTTCCTACAAAGTTGCAACAAAAATCGTCATTTTTTCTAGATTATGGGGGATTCCTTAGTATTCTTCCTAGTTTTTAGACTTTTTGTAAGAATATTTGAAAGAATTACCTTAGAATCTGCTTCTGCTTCTCTATCTGTATTCTGTTGTTTGCTTTTTGCTTTGCTTTTTGTTTAAGTGTATTCAACATCAATCTCATATTTTCCATTAAGTAGATTTCTAAATTCCCCATTTTTTTTTGTTTGCTTGTTTTGCGTTTTTTTATGCTTTTTTCTATGCTTTGTAAGTTAAACGGTACTTTCGCTATTGCTGTTTGGAGTTTGTATGCTTTTTAAACACTTTTTTTTTTTTTTTAATATTTTCTTAGTTTTTGGTTTTGGTTTTTTTTTTGTCATTTTTTTCGAAGAGTTTTTCCTTGTTTTTTTTTTTAGTTTTTTTTTTTTGGTTTTGGTTTTTTTTCTTGTTTTGTGTTGGTTTGTTGTTGTTGTGATGTATGGGTGGGTGGACTGTGATGCGATGTGGTGTGTTAATAGTAGTCACTAACGTAATAGGAAAAAGTTGTGTGCCTTTTCCTGTAATTTGCGATAAATTCCCACGACTCTCCGTCACATTCCACCGTGCTGGTGCTGGTTTTGGCTGCCACCCGTCTTATTGCCGCCAGCAGCGCCGCCCCCCAGCGCCGAGGTGGCTGTGGTGCCGGTGGTAGTGCTCGATGCAGCATCGGCGACACTCTCATCGCCCTCCTCCAGCTCGGCGAGGTTCTCCTGGTCGGACTCCTCCAGGGTTACCTAAAAGGATTTAAAAAAAATAATTATTTATATATTTTTTAATAAAAGTAAAAATAATTTATTACCTGAAAGCGTATCCTATCCTCTTGGGGATTCTCATCAACGCCCGATGGCGGCGGCGATGGGGGTATCATGCTCTGGTAGTAGTCTCTGTTCTCTTCAAGCGTGTCGAGTATATCCTGGGCATCCGGATGGACAAGATCGGCCCAGGTCTCCCACAATGGGTGGACGATATAGTCAATGAAGCCCACCTGCGACTTCTCGATGGTGGCATTATGTCGGTCACACATCGGGCTAATGTCCATGCCCGATTCGCGTTCCTTGTCGCCCTGCAGGAAGAACTCTTCCATTAGGAGGGCCACCCAACGTTTGTAGAGCGGCAACGGCTTGGTGGGATTACTCAGATCGGCGCAATGCACCAGATTTTCAAGCACCTAGAAGAGATAGTTAAGAATGGCAGGCCTATATAATTCCTAGATATATCTCTTGCTTACCTGTATGCGATCGGTGTAGTTGTCCAGCAGCAGGACTCCAGATCCGGCCACCTTTTTGGTTTCCACCATTGTCTTCAGGTCGGCCAGCAGACTCATGTGTTTGGACATGTCCGTGGACAGCACAATATCAATAACCATTTTCCTCAAAGTTTGGCGTTGTTTCCTTAAATTAAATATTATTGATTAATTATTAAATAAATCTATTAATATTATTAATAAAAATCTTGAAAAATAACTTACTTTTGCATATTACAGAATATATCACATCCTTGATTTTGCAATAATTTAAAGGCAACAGCTAAATGATGATTTTCCAAAACAGATTCGTCATTGTACATTAATGCTAGTTCGGAACCTAATTTTAAATTTTAATTTTTCAATTAATTATTTATATTTAAAGATATTTTAAATATTAAAATCATACTTGAATTAACCAAAAATTGATTGGTTAAACCGGGATGATCAACATCGTGTATACAAGCGGCGAACAGTGCCCCGCCCACCTCGAGCGGTGTGAAAACGCCCTCCAGTGCCGGTGTATTTAGTAGCACATTGGTGCTCTGTGTCACGTCGGCGGCATGAAGCGAATTGTGAAACGGATTGTCTTTGACGTAGTGGTCCTCCAGAGTAGTCATAAAGTTAAGAAAAGTTTTCGGTGGTATCATAAGACTGGTCAGTAATTCTCTACTCTGTAATTTTCATAAAAAAAAATATAATTAATATTAAAAAAGCTATTTATTATTAATTAGAACTTACCTGAAAAATGGTGTATGCCACACAGGTGAGCGGGCGGTTGACACTGAACTCGCCGATGCTAAATATCTGAATGCCCCACGTATCGAGCTCGCCGAGCAGGGTGCCCAGCTCGTTCTCCTTGGGCGTCTCCACACCGAAAGTGGGCAGACGTTCGCCGGTGAAGCTGTTGGTGTGCGAGAGGGGTCGCTTCACGCCGCTGATCTGCGACATGGGCGGCCCGCGGGGGAGCGACAGCGATTGGCGGCTGACCCTCCGGCGGGATGCTGTCCGCCAGTGCCACCGGCAGCGGTGGCGGCGGCATGTTCCGGATTTTCATCGACACGCAACGATGGCAGGTCGAATTCTTGTTGTTTGTCTAAAAAAAATATTAAATAAATATATTTTTAGTTTAAAATTAAAGATAATTTAATAAGTATCGAATTTAATAAACTTAATACTTAATTCAAATTTTTTGGAGATTTGAAATCTCCTTAAAAGACACTCAGGAGTTTTGTTTACTTCGTTGCCTACTTTTAGGCAATTCTTTAAAACGAAACCAATGCACAGTGGTCCGGCTTGTATGGGGAGAGCGGCCAAAAATACTTCTAGTTGAGGTAGGGACTGGAAACTTGACACAAAATATTTATATTTTTATTCTAAACTAATATGTTAAAATCAGCCAGATCGGGCAACTATATCATATAGCTGCCATATAACTGATTGATCGGAAATGGTATAACTTTAGTGTTTTTAGAGTTAGAGAGTTCAAATTTGACATGAGAGCTAATATTACGTCATGCCAAATTTCATAAGGATCGGCCGACTATATCCTATAGCTGCCATATAACTGAACGATCGGAAATGACCCAACTTTCGTGTTTTTGAAGATAGAAAGCTGGAATTTAATACAGATTCTATTTTTGGTCAGTTGATCCAACCTACCAAATTTCATAAGGATCGGCCGACTATATCTTATAGCTGTCATATAACTGAATGATCGGAAATGGTTTTGGTAGAAATACCAATTTCGGTGTTCTTGAAGATAGAAGTTTGGGACTTTTTTTAGATTTTGTATTGTAATAGATTGGTTATATTATGATATTTTCATAAGGATCGGCGAACTAAATATGATTCTTGCGATATATATCCGGTTTTTTCAAATTAAGGTTAGGTTACCTTTTTGTAATTTGTAAGCCGCACGGCACCTTACGGCACTTGAACTAAACTTTTTATATTCTTAAAATGCTTAAGAATATTATACAAAAAGATTTGTGAATGCCAACGAGTGCCATCACAACTAAAACTCTAACCAAACACAGAGAAGACAAACTAAGAACGTTCACAATTATGTACTAAATACAACAATGATTTACACAAAACACAACGAATACCACATATACTTTTTATTGAAAAAAGAAAGTTAATACCTTTCTTTAAAATATTAACACCTTCTATAGCACAAACACTTGTTCAAAAAATGTTTAATAAGCTTTTTGCGGAGAGTTTCACTTGCACGTTGCTTACGCTGCAGTTCACAATGAATATCATGCTATCACTTTCGATGCTATTCTTGAAGCGGACAGACAGATTAAAACAAAACAAGAAAGGAAAGCTAACTTCGGGCGGAGCCGAAGTTTATATACCCTTGCAGTTAAAACTGGATATATATCGCAAACATCAGATATAGTTGGCCGATCCTTATGATTACATCATAATAAAACCAATTAATTACAATAAAAAATCTAAAAAAAAGTCCCAAGCTTTTATCTTCAAAAATACGAAAGTTGATATTTCTACCAAATACCATTTCCGATCGTTCAGTTATATGGCAGCTATGGGATATAGTCGGCCGATCCTAATGAAATTTCGTAGGTCGGATTAACTGACCAAAGATATAATCTGTAGCAAATTCCAGCTTTCTATCTTCAAAAACACGAAAGTTGGGTCATTTCCGATCAATCAGTTATATGGCAGCTATAGGATATAGTCGGCCGATCCTAATGAAATTTCGTAGGTCGGATTAACTGACCAAAGATATAATCAGTAGCAAATTCCAGCTTTCTATCTTCAAAAACACGAAAGTTGGGTCATTTCCGATCAATCAGTTATATGGCAGCTATAGGATATAGTCGGCCGATCCCGGAAACCAGTTCCGACTTAAAAAAATATACATGCCGTGCAAAGGAAAGAAGGGTGTTGCAAAGTTTCAAGACGATAGCTTCAAAACTGAGAGACTAGTTCGCGTAGAAACGGACAGACAGACAGACGGACAGACAGACGGACAGACAGACGGACAGACGGACAGACGGACATGCTCATATCAACTCAGGAGGTGATCCTGATCAAGAATATATATACTTTATAGGGTCGGAGATGTCTCCTTCACTGCGTTGCACACTTTTGGACAAAATTATAATACCCTCTGCAAGGGTATAAAGATGAATTATTTCAAATAGGTAGACCAATTATAAATAAGAATTGGTACATTTAAAGTCAAAATTTGGACTTTGGTTTTTTTATTTTTGGCCTTCGGGCTGGACCACTGTGCAATGTTTTAATTTATTTTTGCATACTTTTAGGCACCAAATTTAAAGATTTCAAATCTCTTAATTTTTTATAGTGCCTATCTTGGATTTACGAATATTTCTACTTCAGACTGACTGACAACTGACCATAAAAGACAGAAAAAAAACTATACAATTTGAGTACAAAATTCAAAAAGCGGAAAAGGACAAAGCCAGCAAAGGATGCAAATTTAAATTTAAATGTAGATATAGACCAGCGACACCAAAGTCCTTCAACTCACAACTCGGTTCTCAGCAGGAGAACCTGCCAGCCTGCCTGCCTTCTTATTTTGGTGCTTAAACAGCCATATAAATATTCAAGCGTTCACGGCAATGGCAAGAGCGGCAAACAAGCAAAACTTTTGCAGTTTTTGCCTCCATCCATTACCATTCAAAAATTCCATTGCCTACTTTTTGGCTACCCAGCCTCCAGACCGACCACCCAACCAACCCACCCATGGCAATTGTTTGGTTTGCTGCCGTTTGTTTTTGTTTTTCAAAAAAATGGGAACACGAGAGCAAATTCAAATTGCCTGTGCATAAATTAATATTCATTTCAAATTCCAAATTGCGTTGAATTTTCTGGTTGCCCGGTACAAAACTAAAACTAAAAACTAACACATGAAACATAAATAACATGCGAGTTTCCAACAGCCCATCCATAATAAGTGCATATATGAAATGCATTTAAAATTCAAGTAATATTTATGTTTTGTGAGTTTTCAACTCGAGCATATTTGAGAGTGCTTTGTGATTGGAATTGCTTTACTAACTGCTCGATTTGTCATTTCAAAAGGGAATTCTCATCAAATTATAATCTAAATCACATCTTTAAAGGGTTTTTTTTTAATCTTAAAGATTTGTGCCCTTTTTAAGACTCCTTCCTCTGGCTAGTTTCCTTTTGCCAACTCTATCAGCTTGACAACGCATAAATTTTCTCTGAAATAGTTTCAGCATTTTCCACACATTTCTTTCCCAAGACTTTTCTCACACTTTGTTAGCAAGAAAACAAAAAAAAAATTTCAAGCATAAAAAATGGAGAATATATTGGGAAAGGAAATGTATTCACCTGATGTGTGCGGCAGCATCTTGTTTTGCATATGTTGGCAAGCTCCCTTCCCCTACCTTTCTACTTTCTCCGCCAATTTCTCTGGCTACGGACTGAGATTCAGATTCTTTTTTTTGCTTTTCCAAATGCAGAGGACATTGGTTGAAAGCTTTATTTTTTGTGTTGTTGTCTCTTCCCCAACCATTATTTTATTTTTTTCCTTCATTTTTTTGTGACTTTGGAGGTCGAGGCTTCTGTTTCAAATGAAGTGTTACAAATGGACATTAGGCCCCCGTGTGTGTGTCTGAGTTTGTGCGAGGGATATACCCCAAATGCGATTTTATGCTTGATAAACTACAGCAACAGCAAGCTAGTTGGGTTAGGCCTGAAAATTCAAGGAAAAAAGGTGACCAGTGGAGGTTACCCAGAGAGGTCGTATTTTCACAGCTCACAAATAATTTAATTTACAATTTTGGTTTAAATTCTAAATATTTATATAAAAAATTAAATTATAAAACAATTATAAATAAAACTATAAGTGGGTTAAATTTTTTAAAGAAACATATCGTACATTTTTAGACAAAAATTCTTTAAAAAGTGAACATAACCTAGTATTTTAAGGAAACTAAAGCCCATTTTATGAAAAAATTAAAATTAAAAAAAAACCAGAAGCTTAAGAATATATTTAAATAAAAAAAAAAACTGACATTTTGGCCTCAAAAATATTATTAAAAAATAAACCTTTCACGCACACATGGGCCAGCAAACCAACAAAAAACTATAGGCCCCTTTGTTTTACTTTCGGCCTACGCCTTTGGTTTTAGCCAAAAACTCCCCCTATTCACCCCCCACGCCCGCTGCTCTATGTGCTCAGTGAAGCAGAAATATGAACAAATGTGCAAATATGCCCAATACCCGCCCGTCGGCAGTTTCAGCCTTTTCCAATGTCTCCCTACTTTTCTCTACTTTTATCCCAGGAATTTTCCTTTTTTTTTTTTAGTCGATTTTTGTTTTTGGGTTTTACAACTCTTTTGGAGGCTTTGGCCTTAGGTGCGGCACCTTTGTTTGCCCCACCACGCCCACCAGTTTAGAAGCCCACTTTTCAATGGAGATGAAACCAAAAAAAAAAAGAGAAGAATTGCATGGAGAAATTTTAAAGTTATCGAATAACTATTGATAAAATATATATAATATCAAATCTCGATAAATATAAAATATATATTTAGCAAAAGAAATATTATCAAAAAATATTCATTAATAATATTCTATAGTTTCATAAAATATTAAGAGTACTATTTATACCCTTTTTTGTTAAACCCTTCCTTGTTTCTAGTTTTCTTGTTATTCCATTTCGATAATTACGATAACAGCGATTGAATTCGATCAATACATCGGAATTATCGGTCAGCTACAAAGTAGAAAAACAAACAACTCTGTCCGAATAAAAAAAAAAAACAAAAAAGTCACCCATTCCCACAGAAAAGTGACACAAAAGTGGCTTTGGCTTTGGACACAAAAGCGTTAAGAGGACTGGGCTGGGCTGGGCTGGGGGGTTGGGTTTTTGACTGAAAATGCTAATGGACAGGGGCGTGTGGGTGATGGCAATTGAAAAAAAGAAGAAGGGGTGAGTTGGGGGGAGGGGAAGGAAAAGGAAGAAATGCGCAAAAGTGGGCGGATAGAGGTCTTCGCCCGGGGGCTTGGTTCGCAGGTTAAACAATGAAATTTCCACTTCATCTGTTTTTATGCTGCTCTGCATAATTTAATTTTGCAC
This sequence comes from Drosophila malerkotliana malerkotliana, assembly GCA_018153235.1. NCBI lineage: Eukaryota > Metazoa > Arthropoda > Insecta > Diptera > Drosophilidae > Drosophila > Drosophila malerkotliana. Next base: position 5,515,523 of record JAECXV010000058.1, on the reverse strand, counting down.
TTTCAATTCGTCGAAAAAAAGGGGGAAAGAAAATTCACTAAAATAGGGAAGACTAAAGAAGAGTTAAGAGAAAGAAATAGTTGTAAGACTACAAGACGGTAAAACCCATTTAATTTTAAATACAATAATAAGTATTATTTAAAAAACTATTTTAAAAATATTGTAAGAGTATTACTCTTTCGTCTTGGTTTCTAAAAAATAAATATCTATACATTTTTTTTGCTGATTCCTCCCCTTGATTTGCATAACTTTTGCTAGCGCTTTTTGCCCTAATTTGTTGGCATTGGATATGGAGACGGATGGATGGTTTGGTCTGGGCTTGAGTTTGGGTTTTGGGTTGGTGGCTTCAGCTACTTGAACTTTCCTTTAACCTTCGTTAGCCTCCCTCCTCCTCTTCGATATTCCACCGCCATTGTGGTTAATGCGATTTTATTGCATACTTTGGTGAGCCAGCTACAAAAAGTACAACAAATCCAAAAACAAATGGCAGAATGGCAATGCCTGGAAACAAATTGCAGCTCGCTAGTCAGCCAGCCAGCCAGTCAGTCAGTCAGCGAAAGTTGAAGCCACAAAACTTCTTGAATAACTTTCGAGGGTTAAAAAAATATATACAGAGAAGGAGGATGGAACGTAGAGAAGGCTTAACCCATTGATAGTCATAGTTTCTGCCATTGATGATGAGGCGGAATGGAGAACACACTGACTGGCATTGGCAAAATGAGGGTGAAAAAAATTCACCCGGATTGCAAAATCCCAGCATCCGAGGTGAAGCAGAAATGATTCGAGTGTCGGGGCTTTTGGATTGTTGTGCAATTGTTTTGCAAAAAGTTTTCCATCTTCATCTAGTTTTTCTTTTAGTTTTTTTTGTTCTTCCCGCAATCGAAATGGGAAATAAAATTGCCATCATTAGATGAATCGATAAAGAGTTTGAGATTTAAACAGGTATTGGTTTTCTGAATAAGAGTAAAGCTTAACCATTAGATAGTCTATTGATATCTTTTTTAAATATTTGTATGTATATATATTTCAACTCACCCAAAAATGTGGAACATATATATTCGGAAATCTGATTTCCCGATCTGCTGGACTCGCTGAAGTGTGAAAGCTCCTTGTTGAGCATCCGTTTGAACTGAAAGGAGAAAAATAATTAGTTGATTAATAAAAATTCGTATTATTTTCTATTATCATTATCCAGAAATCGTTTAAGGTACTCCGCTTAAGAATCGGATGAGAATTGGGGAAGATATGGCCATCCCTATGGGCCCTATAGGGAAAAACCCCATTTTCAAGGGATCCCATCAGGAAAAATGGACAAAAAATCTAAAAAATATTTTGTCTCAGGATTTTGATGTAGAATTGTGGCGAATCGATCCAGAAATCGTTTAAGGTATTCCGCTTGAGAATCGGATAAGAATTGGGGAAGATATAGCCATCGCAGTGGGCCCTATAGGGAAAAACCCCATTTTCAAGGGATCCCATCAGGAAAAATGGACAAAAAATCTAAAAAATATTTTGTCTCAGGATTTTGATGCAGAATTGTGGCGAATCGATCCAGAAATCGTTTAAGGTATTCCGCTTGAGAATCGGATAAGAATTGGGGAAGATATAGCCATCCCTATGGGCCCTATAGGGAAAACCCAATGGGGAAAAACCCCATTTTCAAGGGATCCCATCAGAAAAAATGGACAAAAAATCTAAAAAATATTTTGTCTCAGGATTTTGATGCAGAATTGTGGCGAATCGATCCAGAAATCGTTTAAGGTATCCCGCTTGAGAATCGGATACGAATTGGGGAAGATATAGCCATCCCTATGGGCCCTATAGGGAAAAACCCCATTTTTAAGGGATCCCATCAGGAAAAATGGACAAAAAATCTAAAAAATATTTTGTCTCAGAATTTTGATGTAGAATTGTGGCGAATCGATCCAGAAATCGTTTAAGGTATTCCGCTTGAGAATCGGATAAGAATTGGGGAAGATATAGCCATCCCTATGGGCCCTATAGGGAAAACCCAATAGGGAAAAACCCCATTTTCAAGGGATCCCATCAGAAAAAATGGACAAAAAATCTAAAAAATATTTTGTCTCAGGATTTTGATGCAGAATTGTGGCGAATCGATCCAGAAATCGTTTAAGGTATTCCGCTTGAGAATCGGATAAGAATTGGGGAAGATATAGCCATCCCTATGGGCCCTATAGGGAAAAACCCCATTTTCAGGGGATCCCATCAGAAAAAATGGACAAAAAATCTAAAAAATATTTTGTCTCAGGATTTTGATGCAGAATTGTGGCGAATCGATCCAGAAATCGTTTAAGGTATTCCGCTTGAGAATCGGATAAGAATTGGGGAAGATATAGCCATCGCAGTGGGCCCTATAGGGAAAAACCCCATTTTCAAGGGATCCCATCAGGAAAAATGGACAAAAAATCTAAAAAATATTTTGTCTCAAGATTTTGATGCAGAATGGTGGAGAATCAATCTAGAAATCGTTTAAGGTATTCCGCTTGAGAATCGGATAAGAATTGGGGAAGATATAGCCATCCCTATGGGCCCTATAGGGAAAAACCCCATTTTCAAGGGATCCCATCAGGAAAAATGGACAAAAAATCTAAAAAATATTTTGTCTCAGGATTTTGATGCAGAATGGTGGAGAATCAATCTAGAAATCGTTTAAGGTACTCCGCTTGAGAATCGGATAAGAATTGGGGAAGATATAGCCATCCCTATGGGTCCTATAGGGGAAAATCCCATTTTCAAGGGATCCCATCAGGAAAAATGGACAAAAAATTGAACAAATATTTTGTCTCCGGATTTTGATGCAGAATGGTAGCAATCTAGAATCGATCTAGAAATCGTTTAAGATACTCCGCTTGAGAATCGGATGAGAATGGGGGAAGATATAGCCATCCCTATGGGTCCTATAGGGAAAAACGCCATTTTCAAGGGATCCAAGGATAATTTTTACCCTGAAACCCGGATCATAAACTTACCTTAAGAGAGGCCATGTCGGAGACACTGCGATGGGTCTGGATCGTCTCCAGCTGGTCGAGGCACCAGTCCAGTTCCTCAATAGTGTCGGTCGCCAGCCGGGTGTAGGCCTCCTCCCCCTGGGATAGGGGTACTCCAGGTGGGTTTGCCGTGCGGGCAGCCGTCGAGGATTGCGTGGGCCGCCTGGATCTTTTTTGATTAATACACGATATTCCCAAACACACACACGCACACACACACATACATAGAGGGAGAGGGGGAAGGGGTGGAGAGTAAGAGAGAGGAGGTGGGAGTGGTGGTTGGGTAAAGGCAGCGGGCGAAGGGGGTAGTTAATAGGAACAAACAAACAAACGATCAAACAAAACAAACAAACATTTAAGGGGGAACATCATGGAAGAAGCAAATGAAAAAATGGGAAATGAAAAATGATTAGTGCATAAAATAAAAACAAATTTAAATAAATAAAAAAATATATTTTTTATTATTTTTAAGGGTTAGGATAAGGATTTTATAAAAATGGAGTGTGGTGTGGTATTTTTTATACATTTTTTTTTTAATTGTTTGTTCGGTGACGTAGCATGGTTTGGTGATATATTAAAAAAAAGACACAACATTTAGATTTTGGTGATTTTTTTTTCAAAAGTTCAATTATTATTTTTTTTTTTAGGATTTTTTTTATAGTTGCATTGCAAACACAAGACACACACATATTTAAAAATTAGTTAACAGAGCGAGACGGATACAGAGTGTTAGAAGAAGACAGAAACAGAGCGGGGGGAGAGAGCAGAAAAGAGAGAATAGACAGATAAAATATATAATTTTTTTTTTTTTTGTAAATTATTATTGTTATAATGAGGGATATAGGGGGGACAGTGGCCTAACTATTTACAAAAAATGTAGTTCTTAAGGGAGGGTCATCATTTCTAAGGGCCTGCCAGAGGGTTAAGGGTTAATACAATCATAGCTTTTTCAGGGGCTTTTTCATATTTTAATTAAACATGCAAAGTTGTTCTTTTTGTTTAAAGAAAATCTAACATTAAGGATTAATCACATGTTTCCAAACAAACAATTGAATATATTTTTTTATTTTTAGTTACAAAGTATTATTATTCTGTCTTCCCTAAAAAAAATCATTGACCTGTGCTTTTGTTTGCTTTTTTTGGCACTCGTGTTTGTATTTTTTTTGCGTTATTTTTGGCACGTTGTTTTTTTGCGTCATTTCATTGGAAATATTGAGGGTCAAGTGGGGAAATGTACCATGAGTTTGCACCTTTAACCTTTATGTAAGGGTAAGGGTTCTATTCTTCTCTGATATACATATATCTTCTGTGCATATTTTTTGCCTTCTTTTATTTCTATTTTTATATTTTTTTCGACATAGACCCTCAAAATACTCGTATTATTGTTAGAGAGATGATGAAAATGATTTTGTTTGTCGCTGGTTTTTATTATTATTATTTTTTTTTTTGGTATTTTTTGATTAATTAAAGTGTGAGAGACGCGACAAAAAAACACACACCAAGAGCACGAAAATAGAGACAGAGATAGAGATATAAGGGGCAGAAAGAGACAGGGAGGTTAAGGCGAGCAAAGAGCAAGCAGCAACACTTAGGGGTTAAAGTGGGGTTACGAGGGGGGTTTCTTAGTTAAAACACTGAGATATCACTTTTATTATTTTTGAGGTCAAGTACATCATTTTTTTTTTCAATTGAATATCTCCAGGGGCGTAGGGCAGGGCCAGAGAAGGGGGGTAGGGTGTGGGTAGGTGGGCAGGTGGTTGGTTGGTTGGGTGATGGACTTTGTCAAGGTCACCACACACTTACTTGTTTGATGCTGGAACATTTGTCAGACTTAATAAATTGTTGCGCACTGAACGTAAGCTGGCTAAAATTTGGGCGAAAGGCGTCACAATGAGATCCTCGCCATGGCTGTAAAAAAAATTTTTAAAAATAAGCTTTAATTAATTTTAAATCTTTATCTTAAAATCTAACTAGAGAAGTAAGGAGTTGAGAAGCTTATCTGGAACTTGATCACCAAACACAAGTATTATCTAATCATAAATGCAAATGATAATTTAAAAACATGCAAAGTCTTAATATATATTTTTGTAATTAATATTTAATTACTTTTTAAGTCTTCTGTACAATTTATAAACAAGAAAACCAAAAACTTAATTAACCATAACCTTTCTGACATCGTTCTAATACCGAAAACACTTTGATGCTTTTGCCAAAAATGTGCGAAAAATTAAAAACCAAAACGAGTTCTAAACTAAAATTTTGAAATAATAAAAATAATTTTTTTTTAAATAAAATTTTTAAAATAAATTTATAAACATTTTTGTAAAAAATTTTAAATTTTTTTTGTGTGTTGTGAAACTTTAATGTTTTTGTAAAACATTCATTTTGAGTAGAATTTAAATGACAACTGGGAAAACAGAGTTTCCAAGAATACTTAAAAAACGAAAAAAGGTCATCCCACGTAAGAAAAAGGACGCCATAACGACGGCCAAGTTTTTTTGAAAGGCCTTTAAAAATTCTACAGAAAATTGGTAGGACATTCGAGGAAAATTGGTATTGGAGGGGGAAGAGCGGGTGAGGGCTCCTTAGCGGCTCCCACGAGCCACTTGGCTCGGAATTTTGAACGTTCTGCCAAAAATAAAACAAAAAGAACCCGAAAAAAAATTAACAGAGAAAAAGCGAAAATCGAAATAGACAAGCCGAAACGAAACCGTACGCAAAAAAAAAAAAAGTTGACAAACAAAAAATGGCATAAATTAATAATAATAAAACACAAACAAAAAACACATCTAAATAGATGTATATATATAGAGAGGCAGATATATAATCAACACAAATGCGAGGGCGTGTACACGGTGCGCATTAGTGACGTCACAAAAATTGCTTGACGACTACAAATTAAAAAAAAAAATATTCAACAAAAAAGACACGGAATGGCGCCAAAGAATTTTAATTAAAAGAAAATAAAACTTTTTGGGTTTATTGAAGAGAGGAAATATTAAAAAATATGATATATTTTTATTATTCTATATTTATATATAACAACATATAAAATATTTAATTAGTTTTAAAAAAACTTTAACTTTATATTTTTCCCAAAAAGTGTTAAAAAAAATTTTATACAATTTTCATTATTATTGAAGGTCAATATTTATATTTAAATTTAACATTAAAATATGTTTATTTTGATTCGAAACTTATATTTATTGTATGCATATATAACATATATACATTTTTTAGATTTCAGATATTTAATATAAACAAAATATACAAAATAATTTTTTGTGAAGTTTATGAATTTTACAAATTATGTGTCTTATATTTCTCAGTGTATTAAAGAAGTTTAAGGACTACTTTAACCACTAATTCGATCACTAATTATCCATTTGTAAAAAATGTCTGACAATGAGAAGCAATCGAACTAAATATTAAAAAAAATAAGCAATGGAAATTAAACAAAAAAAATGTATAAAAAAAAGGCAAAAAGGTGAAAAATGTGGAAAATGCTTGCCATTTTTTAAGGCATGTAAAATTGACCTCCTTTTGCGGCTGTCACCACAACAACAATTAAAAGCAAAAATTAAAAAAAGGAAAACACAGCCTTAAAAAAGTACATCAATCGCAGCTCATTTACAGGCTTTTCATGCTTTTTGTGGTTTAAGGTTGAATTCGCTTTTAGGTTGCTTTTCCTCTGCTTTTTTCTCTTTTTTTCAGCTTTTCCAAATTTCTCTCAACGCTTGTCTTGTGGCCCCCTGTTTGCTTAACACATTTTCTGTTTTGTTTGCCTGCTTTTTGGCACGTCGCATATATCTTTCAAAAATCGTACCAATATAACCCGCTGCTGCAATTGCAAGATAAATTACCATTTCTTTTTTCCCTCATTTTTTTCTCTTGGTTTTTTTTTTAGAGCAATAACCCCTTGAAAATACAAGCATTTCCCTTTTGAAACCTTTTTTATACCCTTGCAGAGGGTATTATAATTTTGTCCAAAAGTGTGCAACGCAGTGAAGGAGACATCTCCGACCCTATAAAGTATATATATTCTTCATCAGGATCACCTCCTGAGTTGATATGAGCATGTCCGTCTGTCCGTCTGTCCGTCTGTCTGTCTGTCCGTTTCTACGCGAACTAGTCTCTCAGTTTTGAAGCTATCGTCTTGAAACTTTGCACACACCCTTCTTTCCTTTGCACGCAGTATATAAGTCGGAACGGCCCGGATCGGCCGACTATATCCTATAGCTGCCATATAACTGATTGATCGGAAAAGGTATAACTTTGGTGTTTTTAGAGTTAGAGAGTTTAAATTTGACACGAGAGCTATTTTTGGCAAACCATTACGACATGCCAAATTTCATAAGGATCGGCCGACTATATCTTATAGCTGCCATATAACTGAACGATCGGAAATGACCCAACTTTCGTGTTTTTGAAGATAGAAAGCTGAAACTTGGTACAGATTATATATTTGGCCTGTTGATCCAACCTACCAAATTTCATTAGGATCGGCCGACTATATCCTATAGCTGCCATATAACTGAACTATCGGAAATGGTACTTGGTAGAAATACCAACTTTCGTATTTTTGAAGATAGAAGTTTGGGACTTTTTTTAGATTTTTTATTTTAGTTAATTAGTTTTAATATGATGTAATCATAAGGATCGGCCAACTATATCCGATATTTGCGATATATATCCGGTTTTAACTGCAAGGGTATATAAACTTCGGCTCCGCCCGAAGTTAGCTTTGCTTTCTTGTTTTTTTTTTTTTTGTTAATTTTCCAACCCCAACAACAAATATTTGTTTTATTTGCTTTTTTTCTACTTTTGTTCTAATTAATTTGTATTCTTCTGTGTGGTAACTAGGCTCAATTATTTCTTGCCACTAATTTGTCATTTAATTTGAGTTAAAAGGCTGGTGCTGGTAAAAATAAATGACAGACTACCGGGCCAGACAATTCTTAGAAAGTTGATTTCTTTTTTTGTCCTCCAATTATTTTTGGGTTATTAATATTGCGACGCATTTTCACTCACGCCTCCTAGAGCCCACAAAATAAAGAAACGTTGACTTTTTAGTTGAAAACACAATGAGTCACCCACAAACCAACAAAAAAATAAATAATAAAAACAGAAACATAAAATATTAAAAGAGAAGGTGTGACTAGACTTTAATTTAATTAAGGGCTTCCATATGAAAAACTAATTTATATTAAGTAATCAAAGCCTCTATCATTCTATCATTTTCTATCAAGAAAAACTATTAACTTTTTTGTGATAAAAAAAAAATCACATTTTTCTTCTTAATATTCGTCTTCTGAATCGCCCATTTATTTATAGACACTTTTCACACACAATTCTCGTAATTTCACAAATCACTTCACAAATTTCAAAATAAATTTCTAATAAATCGAAAACACTTGTGCGGTTAATTCGAATGAAATGGGATTTATACGATTTGTGGTGATGTGTCACACAAGCAGAAAATAAATAGCATTTCTTTTGAAATCGATTGATTTAAAATTTAATTTTGATAATTAGACAAAATCCATAGATCATAATTCATAAATTTTTATTAACGACAGAAGGAAGAAACATATTTTTTTTTGTGGTTCATTAAATTGGAACATAAACATGTATATGAGCAGAAAAGCAGAAATATATATATTTATATATATGTTTCGATTCCTATTATAAATATATATATTGAAATATATATAGATATAAATGCCAAGTGAACTATTTTGAGTGCTGGCCATAAATGGCCCTGATCTGCTAAAATATTCTATATAGATATATATTATATAGATCGATTGATCTATGTCCTACCTGCGCTGTGACTTAATGGAGAACATATTGTCCCGATCGGCGAGTATAGTCACAGCCAGATCGTCCTGCAGAATCGAGGGTATCATGTTGAAGAAACTATGGACTCGCGGCAGCGACTGCGAGCCTGCTGAGTTTTTGTTCAGCATTTTGAGGGATTTATTATTTTAACTTTAACACCCAAGAATTAAGTTTTTAAAACTTAAGGCACATAGAAAAAAAATGAGGAGGCGTATTCTCAACACTTTTGGCCCTCAAGGGCCCACTTTAATAACAAAATTCGTATTCCTTTTCTCTTTTTTTTTTTGGAAAAATATAATCACAAATGATTTGTATGTATTTTAATAAGTTATGTTCTTATTTTTGGTATAAATATTTTATATTTATATTTAATATTTTGTTTAAATTATTTTTTGAATTTTCCGCGACCGCACGCTGACCGAAAATGAAGCGCGTCCCGCGGCGTGGATGGCGAAAATACAGAAGCCAAATACACAAATCCACAAAAGCGAAAAATACAAATAAATGAACAGAATGAACAGAACGGAAAAAAAAAATAGTATAAGAAAAATTATAGTAGCGACAGAGCTGAGATCTCTGAACTGAGAACTGAGAACCGAGAAATGAGAAAAGAGCAGCGATATCCAACGTAACGTAAGAAACAAATTATATTCAACTTAAAAAAAAAAAAAATTAAAAAAAAAAATTCATTTCTACTCGCGTGTGTATGTCATTTTCATTGCTGTTTTTATACGCGTGTGTGTGTGAATATTTCTTTTTATTTTTATTTCATTTTTTTTTTTTGCGCGCGCGTAAGATTTTTGCTTGCTTTTCATCTTCATCAGGCATCGCCGCAGCAGCAACAAAAACAACCTAAACATGAAAAACATTTGCTCAATTATTCAAATACAGGGTGACTACTCCTCTCAAAACTATTAAGTTATAGCTTTAGGTTGTGAAAAACTAGTAGCAAAAACTAAACAAGTAACTAAAGTGTTTGGTTTATGGCTCGCAAAAACGCATTAAGTTGGAATAAAATAGGCCCCTAACTGTCTATCAAGTTTCAACTAATTTGTTTTCATAACTAGACAGGCTAACCTGGAATTTTTTCAATCGTTTCAGTAAAGATGGAAGCCATATATTAACTTTAAAGATTTTCGAATAATAAAATTAAGTTTTAAGAGGTTTATTATTTTATTTAGTTTATTAGCTTAAGTTTATGAGAAGCGTGGAGAAGGGCGCTCTTAGAAGGTACAATCTATTAGAAGCGAGGAGAAGGGCTATTTGGTTTTAATAAATTTTAAAATATTATTTATTTAAATTTATATTATTTAATACTTTTCACTTTTTTTTACACCAATTTTCTTTGTTATAAATGTATTTCTTTATGTTTCTTGTAATTTCAAAAACACCCTGTTGGCCTACTCTACGGTGTCCTTGCCTGGCCTATCATCATCATTATTATATAGATCATTATAATTGTGATTATTCCGAATCGTGTCAAAAGTTCGTTTTGGTTGAAACACAATTTTTTTTTTTTTCTTATTTTAATTTAATTTGCAATGCTTGCTCCCCCCTCACTCTTATTCGTATATCGATCCCCTCTAGACACCGTCACTGCCTTCTCGCAGCATTCACCTCACTTACCTACGCTAATGTTTAATAAATTCTCCAACTCTCCCCTGCTCTTTCACCCGCCTCCACGAAGGCCTATGGCCCTCTCTTTCTGTTTGCCTTCAATTGGCATTTTAGTTGGCACTTCGATGATTGTTTTTGTTGCTTTTGCTTCTTGTTAGTATTATTTTGTTGTTGTTGGTGCCGTTGGGTGCTTCTGCTGCTGCAGCTGTTGGCGTTTGATTAACGCTCATTAGCGTCAACGAAAAAAAAAAATAAAAACATAAGAAAACTACGAAGCGAGCACATCAATTTTTAAATACGGCAATTATTTTAATATCTTTAGCTTGTTGGAAGAAAAATGCGCGAGTTTCTGGCTCTCATTCATTTCTATCGATAGATATGGATAGCGAGAGAGAGCTATTATTATGAGGGAGGTCTATTAATAATCTAGTTTTTGGCTTGAAGCTTTTAATTGCAGAAGGGCACTTGGGTAGATATTAAGCATACGCAGTGTGTGACATACATTCACTGATGAAATTTTTGTTTTTTTAATTCATTAAATTTTTTAATTCATTATCATAAATTTCTTTTATAATATATTAATAATTTTATACTTTTCTTTTATTTCAAAACCTCTCAGTTTTACTTAAAGCATGTCTCCCACCACACATTACTCATACGCAGCGTGAGCCCAAAAATTCCTAATAATTCTGTTTATGTTTGTGATTTTTCCTCTCAGCGAACAGAGATTTTAGGTCAACAAAGTGCACCATTTAACGCATTGACTCAAGTGATTGTTGTCATTACAATCCATAAAGTCGTTCGTTTGTCTGGGAATATTTTTTGGAATATTTTGGACAACAATCCGAATCAGAGTCAGAACACACTGGGACGGCAACTAAGTCTTTGACTGCAGCTGCCCAGGAGAGAAGATTTATGGGATTTATGCAATCAAACAGTTGTTGACCACATTTCGAATAAGCTGCCTTGAGAACTAGTCAACTATAACAATTTAAAATGTCCATTAAAATGTCTAATAAACAGACCTGAAGCTGAAAAGAGCTTTTGCATGGCTTAACCCTAACAGAGAGAAGTGTTTTTTGGGGGTGTGGGTGGAGGATAGAAGCTTGTTATGGTCAAATAATTCAAAGTGTTTTCTTAAATACATGTGTTTCTTTTAAAAGTTAGGGGTAGAAATGGTTGGAATTGAGAGATTAGGTGGCTATTTTAAATGTTTTGACATGTTTCGATATATTTACACATGAATTTTGATAGTTTCGATAACTTTAAGGTATTTAGTTATATTTTTCTATTGAACATAAAATTTTTTAGCAAAAAATTCAAGGTATTTGAGCATTAAGTAGATAACGGGAAGCTTTACAAATGTCTCTTCAAAAATCTGATACCTTTTCAATATTTTTTCTTCATTGTTTACAAAATATTATCGATAATATATATTTTAAGAATCAAAACTAAACCCTTTCCATGTTTAGAGCCTGAAAAATATATATCTTGAGATAGCAGTTTATATTCCGAGACCAATTCTCTTGGCCACAGCATGGAAGACTGCACTTTCCTCGACAAGCCCGATATTAAAGCAGTTAATTTGCATTTCACTTTTCGCTCGGCACAGCCATTTTCCATTTTCCCTCAGCCTCAATTTTCATTTTTTTTTTCGTCTGCCATTTCCATGCCACGTACTTTTGTGCTATAAAAAGAGATTTTTCTATTTTATTTTATTTTTTTTTTCTACTTGCTGCTGCTGCTTCTGGGTGTGAATGACAAATCTGCAATGTGCAATGCATTTTCATATACATATGTATGTACATATATGTATAAAAATATATATGTAAGGTACTTATATAGAAGATGCACATGTGTATATTAAAGCTAAAATTATGTGCCCGCAATCACGACAAATGCTCACTTATATATGTATATACTATATATGTACTTGTAGATGCATATATACATACATACATACATATATAGCACTTGGGAATCATATTCAGGCACTCACACTTTAGGCAATTGAGGCGCTGAGCGAAAATTTAATGCACGGGAAAAATTGTATATTATTTAGTTGAAGCGCAGTTGAAGACCAGAGGAGAAGTGCAGAGTAGGAGAATTCCACTACTTGAGCCATATATTTTATGGTTGTTGGGGTTTTTGGTTTTATTTTGATTTTGATGTGTGTTTGTGCCAGATTTTCTTCTTGGGTGTCACGCTGCGTATGAATAACGTACGTTACGTATACGCCCCGGTGTACGGGACGGGCAATGGCAAGATGGCACACTGCATGTGGCAACTTTTTTGGGGGCCAGCAGCAGAAGCAGCGGGAGTTCCCCTTGATTGACTTCTGTCAGCAATTATTTCGTTTTATTTTTTTTTTTTCCCCGCTGCTTATGTTTAGAGATTTTTGCGGTGAGTTTGCCTTGGCACTTGGCGACAGGAAATAGGAAATGTTTTTCAAAATTTAAATTAGCTTGGCCTGCATTCAATAATTCTTAAATCTTGTTCGTCATACGATGTGAGAAATTCCTCAGGTCGTTCTGACAAACCCGTGACTCTCGAAAACAAATCGGAATGACTCAACAGATATGGCCAGCATGTGAGGAGGATGGATGCATAAGATGTTGCCATGATGATGATTCAAGTTCTATTTTATTTTCAAGAAAAAGTTCAGAGTTCAGTGAACTAACAGAAGTAGCAGACATGTTTATAAATTATTTAAAATATTTTAAGAACAACCCAGAAAAAGAAACTTACCCGTTTTATATTATTAAAATATATTAAAACCCCTAATTTAGAGTATAGATATCATATGCATGCAAAACTTAAAAAAATAATGATAAAGTTTTGTAGAATAATTTTTTAATAAACATCACATGCAGGGCGACAGGGACAAGAACGACAACAACAATCAAGATACAAGAGACAGGCAAACAAGACATAACGATAGAGATAGTTAGATATCATAGATAGAGATAGATAGATAGCTAGATAGATAGATAGATAGAGAGAGAGATAGCGACTTGGGTAGAATCAGATCTCTCGGCATACGTACGATCGGTCAACGAGTATAGAGGCTTCCTGTTCTTTAAACCTGGAAAAAGGGTTACAATCTTAATAAACAACGATAATACAGACAACAATCATAAGATCACTAAGTTATATATAGAGGATATACAGTCAGCGCCACAAAAAAAGCCGCACTTTGAAGGTTTACGAATTTTTAACTTTCCGGGCCTGTGGTTTCTTTATGTGATTGCGAATTCGCCCAAGTTTTTTTTTAATAAGTTAACTGATGGTATCTTAATAAAAGTGCATACCAATTTTTAGTTTAAATTTATTTTTAATATTAAAAAAATTTTGTTTTTTGTTTTCACCCTGGTTTTAACGACTTTTCACTATTATGACACTCTTAAGGAAAAAATTCATAAAAGTTATAATAATGAAAAAATTCAACAAAAACTATTTATTTCCAATTGAACACCTTACTAACTATAACAAAAATTTAAATCTAGGCAATTTAACAATAGAAATATTTTTTAAATTTAGAAAGAAGGAACAGGTAAAAAAAATGCACCACGTCAAGAGAAGATCGCTTTATTATGAGGACGAGCCTGCAGGATCGTTTCAAAACTGCAGTGCAGATAAGATCTGAGGTTCAGGAACAGTTTTCAAAAGATATTTCGGAGCGAACTGTTCAACGTCGGCTTAACTCTATGGGAATGCTCGCAAGATCACCTGCAAAAAAGCCACTTTTGAATCCGCGAATGAAAAAAAATCGTCTAAACTGGGCCAAGGACAAGGAAAATTGGACTGCTTCTGATTGGTCAAGAGTGCTATTTTCAGATGAGTCAAAATTTAATCTCATTGGGTCTGATGGAATCCTCAAGGTGCGCCGTAGACGTGGGGAACGCTATTCTGAAAATTGCTGCATAACCACAGTAAAGCATTCACCGTATGTTATGGTATGGGGATGCATATCCAAAAATAAAACGGAATCAATTTTAATGGTTCAGGGTATGGTCAATGCAGAAAAATACAAGAACGAGAACGCATTTTTCAGGATGATTCTGCACCTAGCCATCGAGCGCCATCTGTGAGTTACTCAATGTCCGATTGTTATCAAAACAACTTATTCAGTTAAATTTATCATTTTTCTATCTAAAGATAACAAATTTGAAGGAAGAATTGGGCATTAAGTCCGTAGATTGGCCAGGAAACAGCCCAGACCTTAATCCAATCGAGAATGTTTGGGCCTATATGGGTGCCAAAATAAGAAAGCGAAAGCCCAAACCTATGGAGGATCTAAAACAAATTATAGAAAAAGTATGGATACACGATATAACGAAGGAATATTTGTGTTCCATTTACGATTCTATGCCCAATAGGGTAAAATCTGTAATTAAGGCCAAAGGCGGAATTACTAAGTATTAAGCTAAATTTAAAAAATATTTCTATTGTTAAATTGCCTAGATTTAAATTTTTGTTATAGTTAGTAAGGTGTTCAATTGGAAATAAATAGTTTTTGTTGAATTTTTTCATTATTATAACTTTTATGAATTTTTTCCTTAAGAGTGTCATAATAGTGAAAAGTCGTTAAAACCAGGGTGAAAACAAAAAACAACATTTTTTTAATATTAAAAATAAATTTAAACTAAAAATTGGTATGCACTTTTATTAAGATACCATCAGTTAACTTATTAAAAAAAAACTTGGGCGAATTCGCAATCACATAAAGAAACCACAGGCCCGGAAAGTTAAAAATTCGTAAACCTTCAAAGTGCGGCTTTTTTTGTGGCGCTGACTGTAGGTTGGGGGAATATGTAGAGAGGTTGTAGAGGGTTAAGAGTAGCGTAGCTAACAAATAACAAGAGGATACAAGATAAGAGGTAGAAAGATAGAGGGCCAGAGTGGAACTAAAATAATTCACAACATAAGGAAAACAACTAAAAGTTAGCATTAGATTTTAATTTTAGTTTTTTTTAATATATTGGGATTTAATCTAAGGACTTTTGGCCATAAGGATTTATAGCTTTTTTTCAAATACTTAATTTTATATCCTTAAGAGTTTTAAGAGGTAAAAAATAATTATAATAAAGTATAAACTATGAAAATAATTTTAAAAATATTCCATTAGCCCCCTCTTTTTTTTAGACCCCAAAATAAGTCTATATATAAATTTTCCCAGTGTATATTTCCCTGAGAACCTAATTGATGCGTCACGTGCCAAATCGGAGGGGTTGCAAAGTGGGCTTTTTGGGAGGGAGGGTGGCCGACTGACTGACTGGTTGGGTGCTGCTTGTAGATGGTGGCTGGGTGGGATGTCGGCAACCCCCCGGCTGGGACTTTCGCTGACGCAGACAATGACCCCGCCACATAGATCAGTGCAAATCTGGTAAATCGTGACGTCATTCCTATCGCGTACGTCACAACCGACAGACAGACAGTCAGTCAGACAGACAGACAAAGAAACAAACAAATCGAGAATAGAAAACAGAAAACAGAGCGCACTGGAAACTCGCAAAAAAAAAAAAAAGAAAAGCTAACGCCGACTGCCACAAAAAGTCGAAGTTGAAGTGTTGACATTTAAGGACATGGCCAACCACCACCCTCCCAGCCAGGCACGCCCCCTATTTGGCAGCAGACATTGCCGACGCCGCCGCCCATTTGTCTCTTGCATTTAGAGAAGGCTCTGTGGAAATGTCATTGAGAAGCCAAGCAGAAATGCAGAAATGGAGAAGGGTGGGTGGGCTTTATGTAATTCTAGAAGCTAGATGGTCAAGTCAATCAAGTTGGCTTTTTCTATTTAATTATGTAACCTAAATTTAATAGAAGCTTTAAAAGGTAAGAGGTATTAAAACTTTTCTAATCTTAAACTCACAACCCTCCATCCTAAGCCTCTAAACTGCTATTTAACACTCTATTTCTAACACTTTCGGATGATATTCCGTATCAGAGATAACCTCACTTAATTTGGCCAACACCTCACTTAACCCACTCAGCCGCACTCAATCCCACTCGACTCCACTTAACCCATGCCAACCATACCCCCCCTCTATAAACCCACTCGACCCGCTTAACCCGCCAGTTAACCCGAGAAGCTCAAAAACTAACCCGCAATCAGCTTGGGGACACACACTGGCACACAACTGATGCAATTTAACCAAAACGAACTAGAACTCGAACTCGAAACGGAACCCAAACCCCCAAAAAACCGAGAACAGATGAAGAAGAAGTCCTGGCAACTCAATTAAAAGGATTCCACCTCCTGCTTCCATTCCTTTCCCCACTTAATGTGCAATTCCTTCAATGGCGAGACTTTGGAATCCAATTTCCATTCTGCTGCCATTGCTTGCCTTCAGTTTTGGAATTAATGGCGACACACAAGTTGCAGCAACAATTTCAACTTCCACACTGTTTGGTTGGTTGGATGGCTGGCTTCGGTGGCAGGATGAATGGCCAAAGGAATTGCCATTTGCATGGCAGGAGAGGGCCGAGGGGCTGCGGGGCAGTAAAACTTTATAGAGCCAGCACCTGACACAGTTTGCGGCTAAATTAATGCCCGGTCTGGAGTACAAAAGTCTCAGATAGCTGATTATTTTTAAACAAAAAAATAAAATTATAAAAAAAAATATATCGAAAATTTTTAACTTTTATATTTCGAAGTAGCTTTATTGGGGATTATTCTACAAATTTTTTAAGGTATACCTCTTGAAAATCGGATCAAAATTGGCAATAATACAGACTTCCTAAAGAACATAAGGGTTTCCATCAGAAAAATATCTATCATTTCTAAAGAAACGTCATAAAATTAAACAAAATAATATCTAATACCTGTTAATGTATCTTTTGAGGTTCAAAGAAAATTATAAAAATAATGTGACATTTTCCTGGTAAGTAATTAAATACTAGAATACTTGTAAAATAGCTTTTCCCCGAAATAGTGGCCTCTTGTTGACAGAAATCTATTTTCCTTGTAGGCCTTTCCCAAGAATACGTAATCCTATACCCACTAAAAGTATTCCCACATTAATATACAAATATATATATATTTATATTTTTTTTTTTGAGAAAAACATTCCACTTAACTGCATCTATTATTGTTGTTATGATTATTTTCAGGGATTGGGTGCCTGGGGGGTGGAGATTGGGAGGTAGGCAGGCTGTCCAAAAATGTGAGAAGGAACATCCCGGGAACAAAATATTATGACTAATTGTGAGTTGTTTTGCTCAAATGACGACCTTGACATTTACACAGTATACATTCTTTGGGGTGGCGAGGGGGTGGTTCTCTCTCGTTATGAGACAGCCTCAGACAGTCGGCTAATTATTTGTTATTAGTGTTGAAATCTTTATGATTTCTTCGGCTCACCCACAAAAACTTGGTCGTCACTCAAAGTTATGGCTTTTCTCAGGCATCTTACCCATCACACCCCCCTATATTTTTCTTTCAGTGTATTAAATAGAGCAAGACTATGGGTGTTTAGTAGATGTGTGTGTGTGTGTGTGTTTGTAATTGACAGCTCATCAAGAACATTGTTTGAAAGTGGCAGGCCCCAAGAAATATTCCAAGTTGATTGAAAGCAAACGCAGCGTGCGCTGAAAGGTAGAGATTTCTTCTATTTTGTGGAAAGGGGCTATAGCTTTGCTATAGGGGTTATTGGTGGAAAACCAACCCCACCCTCCTCCCCCTGCAAGAGGGCAGGAGGTGAGGTGGACAGTTTGGCAGGCCCAAAAACTTTGAAGGCAGACAAAAGTTTTTGGCTTCCAACACACAACGACGATGGCGATGGCGATGGCGACGGACAAATGCAAATTGCGATGCTGTCGCCTGCCAAAAACATTTGAATTTGACCGTAACGGGAGCCCGCTTTCAACAACAACAAAAATAAGTAAATTAAAAAACAAAATATAGAAAAAAAAAAATTTAATAAAAAAATAAGCTTTCCGTTAAAAGACTTTTTAGAATCCCCCCTAAAAAAAGGACTTTCTAAATAACTATGCACAAACTTTATTTAAAATATCATACTAAAGGAGTAATCTCTCACTCAAACTAACTAAAAATCCCCCAAAACTTGTATTTCGATGGAACCCCCTCTTCTGAATAATCTTTTCCATTATATTCCCCATAAAGTCCATAAATCACAAATCCTATGATTGAGTTTTCCCTCCAAAATCTTCGTGGTCTTTAATAAACAATAAAGCTTAGGTGTTTTCATTTCCGTAGCTCTTAAAATGCATTTTTCACCAAATATCTATACATATATTCTATTATTTACTAATCATGGCAAAAATTTCATCGTCTATAGCCTTTTGAAGATGTACTCTCGTTTACATATATGTATAATTTGCGATCTATATTTCAAAAAAAGGGCAAAAATAGAGCAGAGTGCATAGGAGGGGAGGGTAGGGGGGTCAGTCACTTTTGGCGCTGTAAAAATGTAAATATTTTGCCAAACGCTCTCTCAGCCCCACCCCTTTTTTGTCGAATTTTCCACTTTACGCCCACTTTTCTCATCATCCGCCAAAAACTCATCTATATTTTCAGTTTTTTTTTTTTTTTTACATCTTGATGATCATGAACAGCCTCCCTTTGGGTTGTTGTTGCTGTTGCATGTGTAATTAGGTGTTATTGTTTTTGTGCATAATATGTGAGTCAGTGTGTGTATGGTTGTGTGTGTGTTGGCCCCATTGACGTTGCCAAAAACGCATAAAAAAAAAGATTGGAAAGGCAGGGCGCTGCACTCAAAAACACAGAGAGACTTGCCAAAAAAAAAAATAAATAATACCAACACACACACACCAACAGCAACATGCCCCACGAAACAAAAACAAGATGGCGCACAGGGGCACAAAAAAAAAAATTGCATTTCCGGCCTCAGTGTTACATAACGCGTTTTTGGCCATGCATGTGTAATGAGCGGATTTTTCAAGGGGGGTCTTTGTGTTTATTTTTCCAAAGGGGGTTACTGCCATCCGGGACTAACTAATTGAAGTTGAGCCTACGGGTTAAGGCAGGGCGAGAAAGAGAGACAAAAAAAAATGTGAGGAATTAAGCAAAGAAATTAAATAAAAATATAGAAACTAAATTCAATTAAAATTTAAATTTTAATCAAAACTGATTGATATAAGTATCCCCTTCCAATTCAAATATACTTCACAATACCCCCAATAACCGCCAAAGAAACAACTTAATTTCTAATCAAAATAATCCCCATTTTTAATGAAAATAAAAAAACAAGAAAATGAAATCCTTCTCGATAAACTTTTTCCGTCTAAAAAGTACAAGCGTATCAGCATTTAAAACTAATTAGCTTGAGCTGTGCGGGAATCTGTTATTCTAATGACTTGAAGCGCTGCTTCAAACTATTAATTGAAAAACAATTATTTTTCTCATGGTGCAGCCAGGATTTTGCATATTTTGTCAATGTGGGGTAGTAGCTCGGGGGCAGGGGCAGTGGCAAGTGGGTGAGTAGCAAAGTGAAAGGCGGCGTGGCTGACGATGAAGAGAAAGTGGCAGGAGCTGGTGGGAATGAAACCACAGTAAGCCTCTAGCAAAGTCACAGCAATTCCAAAGAGTGACAAAGAGACAGACAAGGGGAGGGGAGGGGAGAATCAGAGGAAAAGTGAGGCAGTGAGGGGGGGAAGGTTGGGAAAACCCAGAGAAAATCTAAGGAGGAGAAGAAGCCTAGAGATGCCAGAGCAAAAGTTGTTGCACTTCTCGCATGTGTGCTTCAGGAATTTTGCAACCATTTCCACTTGGAAAAGCCACCCGCTTTTCCTGCATTTTCCTTTGGTCCACCCCTCTCCTGCATTTTCCAGCATTTTCCTCACTTGATCCTTCTGCCATATGCCTTCTTAAATTGTTCAAATATCTGAACAATGTGTTTGAGTTTCAACATTAAAGGGTTTATATGGCCAAAGGGGAAAACTTAAAAAAAAATACAAGAAATTATTCAGAAAAAAATAAAAAATAAATCTTTATTAAGAATTAAGAGAAGCAGACAGAAAGAGTTAGATAGATAATGAGAAAGAGAAAGACACTTAGAAAAATATTATAGTTGAAGAGCAGAATAAACATCACAAAATAACATGAATTTGTGTTTTCCTTTCAGGGAACAAGGATACTTTTCCCAAAAAAATAAAAATAAAAAAAAAGGGAAATTACACAACAAAGCATGAAAAACTAAGAAGAAGAAGAAGAAGAAGAAGAAGAATAAGGAAACATGAAAAAGGTGTTGAAAATGGCCAGAACATAACCATTATAGGGAAGTTGGGCACACTTAGTAGAGAGAAAATTCCAGGGGGAGGGGGGAAAAAGAAATAAAATCAAATTACAGCCTTTTCAGCACAGCCCTTGGTATTTTATCTTGATTTGCTTTTCGTTTCAATATAATAAAATAATATAATAAAGAATGAAATAATTGAGAACACTTACCTTTCACTAGCGATGCTTGAGTTTCGGGACATGGACTTGGGCGACATCTCGAAATCGGAATCGGATCGATATAGAAATGATTCGCGACGCTGCGGCAAATTCTGGAGAACCAGACCGGCGCTGGGGGAGCCGCCCTCGAGCGGTGATCGAGCGCCTTGGCCATTTTCTACATCGAAACTGGAATAAAATAAATTATATAATATATTAATAAATTATTAAAATTAGCAAAAAGATATGTAAATGATATTTTTGACAAGTTTTGGGTGAAAAACATATTTTGTTTTACGTTAAATACTATAAGTATTAACAGTATTATTAGCAAATAGTATTTTAAATATTTGTAGAAACCTGAAAAATGTTTTCAAAAGATACCAGCATTTAACATTATTAAAAAATTGTTGTGAAAACATCCTTTAAATCTTTAATACATTTTTTAAGAATTTGAAACAAATTCTTTACTCTTTTCTCTGTGAACTTTTTGTTTAAAAATTTCCATTCCACAGTGCCAACTATTTCTTAAAACTTCTCCCAAAAACCTCAACTCCTAAAATCCCTTCAAAACTTTAACCAAAACCACAGCTTTGCCTAAAAAGTAATAATTACATTAAATTATGACACAAACAAAAAAAATACGAGAATTATACCCAAAAGCTTAAACTGACAGCCTTTTGGGATTAAAATATTTACCAGATTAGCTGTCAAAGTTTTGTTCTCCTGAGCTCTTGCAAAAAAAAAAAACCCCAAATAAAAGAATAAGTACCTCCCTCTGAAAAAAGAACGAAAATATGACAGAAATGCCACCGGAAACGGAAGCGCGCCTAACAAGGCGCTTTTTAAAGTTTCATTTCGTTAGACATCTTTTGCGTTTGCCTTTTTTTCCTTCGTTTTTTCTCTGCTCACTTGTCTGCGGCAAAAAGTTTCTCTGGCTGCCCAAAAAAAATTCCCGTAACAAGTCTTTCCAAAAAAAAGGAAAAATATAAGAAAAGCAAAAGTCACTCCACTCTGCTCGAAAAATGTAAAAGGAAAGTTTAGTCAATTGTAGACCATGGACCCTGGAGTTTTTACTTTTCTTTTTTTTTTTTTTTTTTTTTTTAATACTAAAAAGTGAGTTAGTGGAAAATGAAACTTTCATAAAACTGCCAGGACATCATGACTGACATTGGGTACTCCAATTTGCAGCTAGATGGCGTTGCTTTCTATTTTTTTCTTTTATTGTTTTGAAGATTATTTTTGTTAAAGTGGTTTCCTAGAGTTGCAAATTTAATTGGTAGATAGTTTTGCCTTAGAAATGTTTATAATGTTTTTTTTTTTTTAAATATAAAAATTTATTTGAAATAAAAAACCCAAAAGTTCATTGACATTCGAGTTTCGAAATCGGTTTCGCAATCGAAGGAGTACAAAATTCGTTGGCCGCATAACTTTCTTAAGACCCACAGCTGGTCCTATATCCTGGACACCACCCCCCAGCGCCTACCTCTTGCGCCTCTCCCCCCACCCCCTTGAAGAAACAACGGGTGGTTGTGCCGCTGCCGTTGAAGAAAAGTCGTAAAGAAAAATGATGTTTTAAGTAAAATTTATATCGGGGTCATTAAGTAAACTTGGCACAAAGTTGTTGCCGCTTGTTGCTACTGTTTCTGTTTCTTTTCGGTGTTTTTTTGGGGGACGGGGCGAGAGGGAGGTCTGGGCTGTGGGTAGTAGGGTGGGTGGCAATAGTGGGCGGCCATGAGGGGGTGGCTGGGTATGAGCAACAATGTCGCCAGTTTTCTCCCGGCTTACTTTGTGGCGCTTTTCAGCAAAAGTTATGGCAACAGCAGCCAAACAGTTTTTAGTTTCAGTTTCAGTTTCCAGTCTTTTTTTTTTTTTTTTTGTTTCTATATTTTGGCCTGTTTCCACTATCCATTTGCCTGGGTGTTTTTTAGTTTGTATTTTTTTATAGTGCTATGGACACTCTATTTTATTGTTTTTAGAAAATAGAACTTTGTTTTCATGGCATACATTTTTAGAAGACCTAAAAAGTACCATTAATACTCAATAAAGCTAACCAAAAATATCTTTTACTGCAACAATAAATACCTTAAAATTATTAAGAGCTATTTTCTATTAAATATTTAAAACTATGTTACTTAAAACCCCTCTCTCAACCTCAAAACTATGAAAACAATGACTTAAAATCCTCTACAAAGTATTCCTTCAACTCGAATTATAATTTATTGTTACTTTTTAAGAGGACTTTTTGCAATGAATGCAGCATTCATTTCCTTCAAAGTCAACGAATACTTGGCGCCTTCTTATCCTGACATTCCAAGGACCTGTCTTAACACTCACAAAATACACAACAACAACAATAGCAACAACTACAACAATGAGTACAAAAAACAGCACTCAAACTCATAAAGCGTCCTGTCAAAAGCAGTGGACAAAAAAATACAACAACAAAAAACACAAACAAAACTGGAAAAAAAAAAAATTATAAAAATAAAACAAAGCAGAAAAAGCTTAAAAAAAAGAGAGAAAAAGAAATAAAAACAAAAGATAAGCGAGCAGGACAATAATTCTCTGTGGCGAAAGAGATGGATAAAGTGGCCAGTGAAAGAGATGGATATTGTCCATGTCCAGTGCCATGAAATTCGCAAAGTTGCAGTTTTTTACAAAAAAAAAAAATATATATATATAAAAAAAATAAAAACAAAAAGTAACCAAGCAAGTGGCACTTAAAGAAACACGAGATTCAATTGAATTTTAAACAGACACCCAACGGTGGCAACTTAGGACGCCATGGGGGGCGTGGCAAATGCCACTCAACTTTGAGTTAACAAACCCAAACACAGACTTGCTAAGGAAAAAAAAAAAATAAATAAAGAAAATATAGAGAAATATACATACATATATATGTATATAGTATATATCTTTAAGTCAGTTTATTCCTATAATACCTATTTGGATTTATTCTAGTTTATATTTTGTATCTTCTGGCCTGTGTACTACCTTTCTAATTTTTCTCATTTTGGGTTCTAATTTTCTAATTCTAGTGTTCTATTCTAATTCTAATTCTTCCTTATTCTATTTATAATTCTTTTTAATTCTTGGGAAAATATTTTATATAATTATTATTTGCATTTTAGAGTATGCCTTGTGTAAAGGATTTTAAATATGTTTCTATCCTCTGAGAGAATTTAAAATATTAAGTTAATTAATTAATTTATATTTTTTATAACAAGAAAATATTATCAAAAATATTTTAAAAATTTCAATACTTATCCCTTTTATTCCCTACAATTGTTTTATTTTTTTTTTTTTTTCAAACCTAGTCTACTTTTCTTGATTTCTTGTTGCATACTTGCAGGCGGCACACCACACACACACACTCATACTTCCACAAACACTCACACACACACACACTCATACTTCCACAAACACTCACACACACACACGTAGAGAGGGATATCCTGACTAACTGCGGGGGCTGGGCCGTTAGGGATGAGTGGCTTCTCCTTCATTTAAGCCGTGACGTGCTTTAAGCCACATACAGTCGCAGTGGCAGTCGCACTCGAGCCGAAGCTCAAGCCGGAAGACTGGCATTGTTGTTGTTGGAGGGGGGAGGTGGAAGGTGTGCGGTGGCTTAAAGGCGAAGGAAAGCAGCAACAGAAGAAGAAGGAATTAGACAGGAAGAGGGCCGAAGGCAGGCAGAGGTGGAAGGTGGGGGGGAGTGGCAGAACGGAAGCGTGCCCGACGGCAGCTCTTCATGCGCCTAATTATATGTGCAAATAAATGAACGACGCATGCTGATTGTGTGTGTGTGTGTAAGTGTGTTCGTTGTGTGCTTGCATGAGTCAGCGTGTGAGTGAGGGGGACACTGGAAAAAATGTGTTACTAATATTTAACAAGAGAAAATATTTTTACAAGAAAATAAGCAACATAATATTTGAAGTAAAAACAATATCTCAACTTTGTTTGAAAATCAAAATTAAAGTAAAGGGTTATTTAAAAAAATATATCTTAAAATTTAACTCAATTCTATTTATTTATCTGCAATATTAACCTCTAACTAGATTCTAGATCTAGCTTAATAAAAACTAAAAGTCGAATTAAAAATTTTTATAGCCTACTTTCCAGCAACGTTTTAAAAATTGTTTAAAAAACTCAAGAATTATTATAAATTAATCAAATTAAAAACCAAATTATTATTATTAAAATAATATTATTTATCTTATTGCTATATTTTATTATATACTTTTACAATATTTCCCACAATTCACTAAATTTTCTTTCAGTGTTTGTTTTGGTGTATTGTCATTGCTGTTTGTACGAGACAAAAGGTTGGCCCTTTTTTTCTTTTTTTTCGCAGAAAGACTTTTCAGCTAAGCTCAACGCCCAGCACCAACTTAATTAGTTTGTTAAACTCGCAACTCACTCACACCCGCAGGACTACGACTACACACACCCACACACACACACATATATGTACACTTAATGAGCGTCTGTGTGAGGATGAGTAAGTGTGTGTATGTGTGGGAAAGAGCTGTGAAAAGCTGATGAAAAGGAAAAACTAAAGAAACACAAAATGAAAAACGTGGCTCTTTTGAGGGAAAAATAAATTTGAGAAAGTTCGAAATTTTTGGGGATTTTAAGGGAATTCGTTTTTAAAGATCTATCCTTTTAAGTCCTAATATTTAATATAATTCCCTAGCATTTTATAGAACAAAATGCATTCATTTACTCGAATCATTAATCACTCTTTCTCATTCAGTCATCTATATTTGGTATTCCTATTCCGAAAAAATACAAGAAAACCCTTAAGATTCTTAAGAGGAATTCGTCACGTATTTGAATACCAGTCACAGGTTATCTCTTTCACTCTCGAGGCCAAGTGGTAAGTGGCCTTCTCACCCCTCTCCTTTTCACACACACAAACAGACTTGAATACCGTTAGCCGAGAAAAACCTTGAGTGAGCCAAATGGAAACCCCAAAAACCAAAAAGAATTAGAAGAAAAAAAAAAAATACCAAAAATCCAAAGCAGAAGCTCAGAAAACCAAAGGAAAATTCTACCGAAAGTGACAGAACAACCGATTGCAACTCTGAGTGTGTGTGCGAAGATGAAGAAGAAGAGGTGGGCCGGGTGGGGTGTGAATGGGGTGAAGGGGAGAGAGGGGGAGGTAAAAAACTGTCACAAGGCCATTAACAAAGCCTGAGACTGACTGCCATGGAGCTTGGATGATGATGAAAGATGTGGGGCCAGTAGTGGGGTTACAAAAAATAAAAAAAAAAATAAATGGGAAAAAAAAACTAAATTAAAATTGCGAAACGAAATGAAATGGGCACATTTCACAAAAAAAAAACGACACTATTAAAAAATAGGGGGTATCTAAAAGAAGGGATCTAAACTGAAAAGCTAAAAGGGGTTTATAGGATAAGATCCTAAATATAGAAACTATATAGTTAGAAACTATATTTCGAAATTTTTCTAAAATATGGATTAGGATTTTTAATATTTTTGAATTTAAGAATATTTATAGATTTTGTTCTTATAGAAGGTATTATATGACTAGTATAGGTATGTATATGATAGGTATTTTGTAGTATAAGATTGTAGAGCTATTATAGAGGTAGGTATAGGTTAAGAGTAGTAAGTAACTAAGTAGGTAGGTATAGGGATTGTTGAATATACATTTATTACTAAGAGTTATTATGAAAGGTAAAGGTATTATAGAGTTATAGATATATTATACAAATATAGAGATATTTTATAGGTATTATTAAAGTATCATACACGTTTTATAGAGCTATTAAATGGATATTTGAGAAGTATCATAGATACAACTATATAATGTACGCTTTAGAGATGCAAATATACCTATTTAAAAATATTTAAATATTCCATTTCGTTTTAAACGTATTTTTTGTAATATTTTTAAATATTTTTATATTAATATGTAGCCTTAATACTTTACAGATTTTTGCAAACAAAAATATCAATGAATTACTAAAGATTTTTAGTTTTTATGTGATTTATAAAGAATCAATGATTTATTATTTTATTAATGGTATTTTAATAAATATTATTTTATTAATTCTGTTTTATGAGTTCTATAGTTTTTAAACAAAAATTGTAAACCTCTACTTTAAAAGTCGTTATAGTTACTGAAACACGCCCTTAAGAACCAAGAATACAAATCTCTAATATTTCTCTAAAAAACATTATTCTTCTTATTATATCACCTAATTTTTCTCAGTGCACAACTGCCACCCAGTTCTGTTAGCCTTGCTTGTGTTAATGTTTTTTAAGGCAAGGTGAAATGGATGGATGGCTGACAAAATGGGAAAATGCGAAAACTGAGAGAGGCATGCAGGGACAGTCAGGCAGGCCAGGACTGGGCAGGGGGCGTTGAATCTGCACAAGCATGTTGCATAATTTCACCTGAGTGGGAGTGGGCGTGGCCCCTATATATGCAATATACATATATCTCTGTGTGAGTGTGTGTGTGTGCGGGCAGGATCCGCTGATTTTCATTTCATTGCCTCGCCGTCGTCGTAGTCGTGCATTTGATTAACCATCGCAGGCTGCAGCAGCTGTCGCCGTCATCTCTGGCCAAATTGAGCATGTTGTGAGCTCTTGGCAACAATTTTAACCGGGTTGGTGGTGGGGGCGGTAATGGGAGGTCAGGGGTCAACACTGGGTGTGTGTTACTGGGTGGTGGTGGTGTAGTGGGAGGTGGAGGAGAAATGCACAACGAACAATTAGGCGCACTAACCAATTGAGGGGCTCAATTGTTTGGCCGTCAGAGATAAAGCAAATTGGCGTGGAATAGCAAATTGGTTTAGGTTTAGGTTTAGCTTAGTTGGCCAACATTTTGGGCTACACTTAAAGAAATTAGGGTTTATATTGGGTAAATATTAATTTAAATATTTAGTATATTCATTTTTGTAAGAGGTTAACCAATAAATTAAGTTTTTAAAGAAGTTTAAGTTTTTCTTTTTAAACTATCTATAACCGGTACTTGTATAGATAGGAAAGAGTACCGGGTATCATATGGTTATACAAAAAAAATCGTATAGTAATTATTAACTTATTTTATTATAAGGTTTTATAGAGCTAGTATAAAGGTATTATAGAAGTATTATAAAAGAACTGACTAGAACTGGCTAAAAAACTCTCCAACCGAAGCTTATCTCCTCTAAACTTTCTAAAGTTAAATTGATAAATTATAATAATTATAATAATAATGAATATAATATATAAACTAACTAACAAGTATGTAACTAAGTATTTATAAAATTTAAAAAATAATAAATAAGCATAAAAAGTCAAAGTTCTCTCAACCTTTCTAGTTCCTCGTTAGAACCACACACTTTCCATGCCACTGGTTACCTAGAAACTTTATAGTACATTCCTGTTTAGGTTGCCTGGCAACTCTGTGGAGTGCGTTATGACAACCCTACCTAAGAGAAATAAAACAAATGCCAGAGCTGAAAAAAAACAACAAACTTTTCTACATCACAACACGAGAATCTATACATGTAGTTACGAATTTTCTACTCAAAGGTGAACAAGTCTGCTTCTCAGAAAAGTCAGAAAAATAGAGGAAAATTTCCAAAGAAAAGCACCTGAAACGGCCTCAAAATTAAGACCCAAGGCAAATACGGAGTTACAGCCTCAGCGGCTGCCCAAGTTCTCTGCGAGGATGTGAGGAACTTCAGTACACGTCGGAGGAATATCCTCTATCTGATGCATCGCTATCTGGTGGAGAATGGCTTCTACTCGAGTGCCGAGGCCCTGAAGAACGAGGGACGGCTCTCCGAGGAGTTCGAACTGTGCGATAACATTGATCTGGATGGGATGTATCTGGAGTATGCCAGCTTCTTCAACATGAAATTCGGGAAATATCCGAAAATACTCAAGAAAGTAAGTCCCAAAATCAAAGTGGAAATGGCCGGAAAGCCACAAGCACCATCTCAGTCACAGCAGTCGGGAAAGGCTCTAAGCCAGGAACCAAAGCCAGCAACCAAGTCATCGCAACCGGAGAACTCGGTGGCCAATTGGCATATTAGTGTGGGAGCTGCCACGGCGGCTGTGAAACTGAATAATGATCCGGAAGCCTCCTTGCAGATCAAGAAAATGGAAACACCCAACGAGAATGGGACGGAAGCCCCAAACCTCAATCGATTGGTGGGGGAGATCGAGCACGGACACTTGGGCGGCGATGATGCTCTGTTCTCCTCCCTGGACTGGCAGTCGCTGGCGGAACTGGTCAAGACCTCCATTCTGCGGGAGGATATCAAGCTCAAGTGGTCGGATGTTTGTGGCAATCAGCGGGCCATTGAAATAATCAAAGAAGCGGTCATAACTCCCATAGAGTATCCCCAACTATTCGCCCATGGATTGAAGCCGTGGCGGTCACTGTTGCTCCACGGGCCGCCTGGTAGTGGCAAGACCTTGCTGGCCAAGGCCCTCTACTCGGAGACCCAGGGTCAGGTGACGTTTTTCAACATCACCGCCAGCATTATGGTGAGCAAGTGGAGGGGTGAGTCGGAGAAGATACTGCGTGTCCTGTTCCACATGGCCGCCAAGAGAGCTCCCTCGGTCATATTTTTTGATGAAATTGAGAGTCTGACCTCCAGACGAGATAGAGCCACCGATCATGAGAGCTCCAAGCGGTTCAAGAATGAGTTACTCCAACTGTTGGACGGCATGGAGCACACTTTGAAGGGCGTCTTCGTCCTGGCCAGCACCAATCTGCCCTGGGACATAGACGAGGCCTTCCTGCGGCGTTTCGAGAAGAAACTACTCATCCAGTTGCCCAATCCGGCCGAGAGGAGTTGCCTGATCAGTCGCCTACTGGGCACTAGTATCTCCCTGAACCCTAAACTCCTAGAGAGTCTGGTCAAGATATCGGATCAGTTTACGGGCGATGAGATCCGATTGGCCTGCAAGGAGATCAGCATGCATCGGGTGCGATGCGCCACGAAGCTCACCACCCAGTCGGCCAAGGAGCCTCAGTCGCTGATCGAAGCCAATGTGGAGAAGGCCTTCAAGCAGGTGCGTCCTCTGGGCCAGAAGCTTCTGGCCAAGCACGAGCAGTGGCAGCAGGAAAATGGCTCTTAATGGTAGTGGTTCTATTGCAATTTACTAATATTTTACTAGAAATTTAATAATAAATGAATTGTATTTCAAAAAACTTAAAAAAATAAAATAGATTTCCTTAAAAAAAAACCTCAGTTCTACCCTGAGTAGGATTACCTGCCCGTGGTGCGTCTCCTGGCACCCGCAATGGTCATCCTGGAGACGTATCTCCTGATCCTGCCGCTGGACCTTCGCTGGGTATTCCCCGTCGTCGCCGACCTCACACTGTACTCGGTCGCCGTGGAGCTCCTCCGGTCGCTGACCATCACATCGGAGCACAAGGACGAGGATAGGATGGAGGCTGCGGATCTACGTTTACCGCCACCCCCCGTAAAAGTGCCCCCACCACTGGAGGAGGTCGTGGTGGCGGAGCTATCGGAGCGAGAGAACAGGGACGACCTCTTGCTGCGACTGGCACTCGACCCTGTGCCGGCGGCATCCTGTATGTTGCTGTAGAACTCTTCGGTTTCACGGTCATAGGTCACGTCCTCGTCATCCTCGTCCATGGGATCCACCTCGAATTCCTCGCCCTCGGCCTCGGTGGCCATTGTGTCGCTTCTCTGGCTGAGTCCCCGGCTCCGGCTGCCGCCACCATTTGACAGGGACGAGGATGGCTGCTGCTGGAGTTGATAGTACTCGTGGCACTCGCCCCTGGATCCTCGGGATCGGCTGCTATTGCTGAGATATCTGTACGGCGCCGAGCTGGAGTTACTCGTCGTGCTCATGGAGTTTCGCTTGCCGGGCGAGGGCTCGACAATCTCGTCACTGTCGCCGCCACCCACCGACCCACTGAACGTCACCTCGTGGAACTTGGAGGACTTGCGACGTGTCCTGGACGACAGCGGCATCCCGTCGCCATTGCCCAGCGTGATCGAGGGACGTGGCCGGTTGTTGTTGTCCCTTTTCTGGTTGTCCTGCACTTCGTGCTGCTGATCCTCATCGCCATTCTCAGGCATAAGGGTCAACGCCAGGGCAGGACGATTTCGTTTGCGGCTCCAGGGGAAGGCCCTTATGAATGCAAAGATGATGAACAGCGTGGCTATCATCTTGACACTGTCGTTATTTTTTATTTTTATTTTTAATATTTTTTCATTTTTGGTTGTGTTTTGTTTTTTATTTCGATTTTTTTTTTTTGCACTATTTCCTCATTTTAATTAATTTAATTTTTTGGATTTATTTTCGGGGGTTTCTCGATTTTGTTTATTTGTTTATTGTTCTCTAATCTATTTGCATTTGGTTCGCTGAGATGTCTGAGAGAGAAAAGTTGATGCGAAATGTGATGAGAACGGAAGCGGAAGTTCTGCTGACAGGCATTAAATGACAGAAGGGGCGGCCGGGCATTGAGAGGAAGGACAAAAAAAAATTGGAGAAGAGGCTGCAACTGACAGACACGTGCCACCCAAAATGATGGATCAATGGTCAATGGATGTAAGGGCAGGACACAAAAAAAAAAAAAAGGCCAGGCTTTGGTTCCTGGTTCCTAGTTCCCCCAAGTATTTAGTTTTGAGGTTAAAATATTTCCATCACATAATCCCTATAAAATCTTTAAAAAAATATTTTCAACCCAACTCCCCTAGGCTAACCATTTTAAACACTTCCCCCCAAGGTTTATGTTCCCTAGTCATATCATATATATTTATTTAATATTTTTAACCATAACACCCCATAACAAATAGCATTGATACAGCCTTCGTTTATGTTTTTTATTCGACTGACTGACTGGCAAAACCGCAAACGAAATGCTATAAACTGTCTATCTTCGCTGCGAGTGATTTTTATGCGCAATTTTGATGGCTCTGCCGAGAATATTATGATAATCAATGCACAATTATTGCACACACACATGCACACACCCAAAGATAAAAAGCATAATGCCAAACCACTTGGATATCCAATGCACAGAGGTTCTTATCTTATTTTTATTTTTTATTCTAGTATTTTATTTTTTTTTTTTGTGGATTCTGTTGGTTTTGCAACTCGAGTAGCAGTTTTTTTTCCCCCGTCCTTGTTAACATTCCCTTGTTAGGGAAATAAGTAAGAAAAAAAAATATATAGAGAAGATTGTATAGAAATTGTATAGGATAACACAACAGTTACAACAGAAACAACATCTAGCCTTAAGGACCCTTGTACGACATTGTTATTGTTGTTGTTGTTGTTGTCTGAGCGGCTTACCCAACTGATGATGGTCTTTACTGTACAGTAATACCTCCCACACACCCACCACTACCGCCCAGACACCCTTCCAAAGGATCCCCCTTGACCTTAACTAGGTACTTTTTACTTTTCCCATAATTGAAATGATTTAACAATGAGATAGTTCCCTGAAAAAAAAAATGGGAGAGATTGTGGTTCCAGGGGGTTGCTAGTGGGTGGTTAGAGGATTAGAAGGACTTTAGTTAACAGGAGCAAAATAAAAAGTTAAGGGAATGGAACAAGGGACCTCAACAAGTTGCCAGTTTAGTTGCCAGTTTTTAAGTTGTTTCATAGCTGTGTTTAAAAAATAATGGTAGAGAACAATATATCTAGAGGAAATATTTTAAAAAATCTTTAAAATATTTTGTCTCAGGATTTTGATGTAGAATGGTGGAGAATCCATCCAGAAATCGTTTAGGGTACTCCGCTTGAGAATCTGATGAGAATTGGGGAAGATATAGTCATCGCTGTGGGCCCTATAGGAGAAAACCCCATTTTCAAGGGATCCCATCACCAAAAATGGACAAAAAATCTAAGAAATATTTTGTCTCGGGATTTTGATGCAGAATGGTGGAGAATCGATCCAGAAATCGTTTAAGGTACTCCGCTTGAGAATCGGATAAGAATTGGGGAAGATATAGCCATCACTGTGGGCCCTATAGGGGAAAACCCCATTTTCAAGGGATCCCATCACGAAAAATGGACAAAAAATCTGAAAAATATTTTATCTTAGGATTTTAAAGCAGAATAGTAGTAAATCGATCTTGAAATCGTTTAAGGTACTCCGCTTGAGAATCAGACGAGAATTGAGGAAGATATAGTCATCACTGTGGGCCCTATAGGAGAAAACCCCATTTTCAAGGGATCCCATCACGAAAAATGGACAAAAAATCGGAAAAATATTTTGTCTCAGGATTTTGATGCAGAATGGTAGCAAATCGATCTAGAAATCGTTTGAGGTACTCCGCTTGAGAATCGGATGAGAATTGGGGAAGATATGGACGTCGCAGTGGGCCCTATAGGGGAAAACCCCATTTTAAAGGGATCCATCAGGAAAAATGGACAAAAAATCTAAAAAATATTTTGTCATAGGATTTTGATGCAGAATGGTGGAGAATCGGCCCAGAAATCATTTAAGGTACTTCGCTTCAGAATCGGATCAGGTTTGGGGAAGAAACAAATCTAACAAAACGCTTGAAAAGTAGTTAATCAAACTAATATTGCTCTAATTTAGTTTTCGCCTCTGGCACCTGAAACTACTAACTTTAATTAACTCTTTTTCGCCATTTCTGTTCTGCAACAGTTTCCCAACACCAACTAGGCAACCCCCCCTGGAAGATGACACTTTGTACACTTCAGAGCAATTTTAAACTCAACTCAATTGCGTTTAATTAAAGCTATCATAAAGCACTGAGACCAGGAAGCGTAACAAATACTGTTGGCTGTGTAGGAGATGATGAAGTAGCCACCTGCACAGCACACGCACCACTTTTTAATTTGTTCAAATTGCATTAAAAAAAAGGGGGAAAAGTGAAAAAAAAAAAAGTAAAACCAGAGACGAGGTAAAAACTAGAAATAGCGGCCAGGAAAACTTGCCACGAAGGAGAAATATGGCTAGAAGGTTTATGGAGTGAAGAGTGAGTGGGTGGGTGGGTTGGTTGGCTAGAAAGTGGCATCTAAAGTGAATTAAGCGCAGCAAAAATGCTTTCTCTATTTATAAACATAGTTTTCCGAGAGACTTGGAAAATAATTTGAAGGAGAAAAAAAACAAACAAGAAAATGCGTTGGGCAACAAAATTGAAAAAGGTATTTCCTTAAATTAAATGAAATATTTTCTAGAAGAAGATGAGAAGTACTTAAGTGCGTTAATAGATGAAAAAAGCTTGTTATTTAATGAAAAATACAAAATACTCAATGTCATGGCCAAGGTCAGAGGTCAGATATCAATTAGTGCTCTCCATATTCAATCAGGACCTGTCAGGGATTCAAGCCTGACTTACATTGCTTTCCACTTAAAACATCACATTAAGTTTCTGGCGCGATTCTGCCGCGAGAATTGCAATTGCAATTGCGGCGCCATCTAGCGTGAAAAGGCCGCTCACAGGTGGAAATAGCCTTCGAATCCTTGGTTTCTAAGGACCCTATTTCTATATATTTTTTTTTTCCTTCTCCTACTTTGCACCGTACCCTCTTTCTATTGCCTGAAGCTCATCTCTTGTGGCTTTTCGCACCACCATACCCGCCACAAGGCCCCTTTTCTCTAAGTGTTGGCAAACAAGCTGGAAACAGGGCGCGCGCTTTTCTTTCTTTTTCTTTTTTATATTTTTTTTTTCTCCGTCTCTTTTCAACGAAGTAGTGCCTTCTCTGTCGAGGAGCGCCTTGGGCGCTGTTTGCTACTTTCTATTTTCACAGCGACTGCGCCTGTTCACACACACACTCGCACACACACACATCCACCAGCCAGGACCTACATACATTCACAAATATTTCCTTTCAATTTTTTTTCTTTTTTTTCTCATCCAAGCAGCTCTCTGTTGCTTTTTCTGCTTTTCTTTTGCAACTAATTCAACTTTTTGCTAGGCACATACTTTCACAGCCATGGCCAAGGCATTAGCAGAGCTTGAGGTAAGAAAATAATTGAGGAAAATTTAAAAAAAAAAAACTAACACACATTTTTTAAAAGCAAATATTTTAATAAAATTTTCTTTCCTTTTAAATAAAAGTATTAAAGATTATATGGTGGTTTTAAAATCTCTGGGAAGTTTGCCTTAAAATGGGTTATGAGTTTTGACAGTTTTAGGATTTTCCATTTATTTATTTTACAAATTTTTGTTTAATAATTATCAATAGCAAATACTAGAGTCAATATAGCTACTTATTCTATTACAATATGTAACTATTCAATATCTTTATATACAAAAATATTAAAAAAAAAAAAAAAAAAGCAGTATAAGTCTTGTCTAAAAATGTATCCAGAATCGAACTAATTTTCTATTCTAGAAAACCTAAATATTTTAATAAAATAATTTTATACAAAAATTCAGTCAATTATGTTAATATTCTTTTTTCTAAGCTTTTAAAAAATATGTTGCCTACTTTTAGACACTTTTAAATAATGATATTGAAGCACCATTTTAAAAAAATCTAAGAACTTCAAGATTTTTTTCCATAAAAAAATATTTCTATTAAATTTCATAAAATAATAAACCAAAAATATCTTACAAAAAAGCTCCTAAAACCCCGACCTCAACTATATCAAGTATACACGAACGTGTGTAGGAGATTGTAAGTATGACTGTGCCTGTGGGTGTGTCTGTGTGTGTGTGTGTGCAGCATCTCGGTAACCATTATGCCCCCACAGCCATACCCCCCTTTCGACAGCCACCCTTTTTTTTCCTCGTTTTTGTTGTTGTTTGCCTCTCGGGGGCTAAATTTAAGTAGCAACAAATCACTTCATTGTTTGCGTGTTTACATAATATTTATACATTGTACTTGTGTGCTCTCTCTTTCTATCTTCCACCCACCTCACTCCCCCCCATGGCAGAGAGTGTTGACACAGTGTTTCATTAATAAAAATGCTTTCCAAAAAAAAAAAAGAAATAAAAATAAAAAAAAAGAGAGAAATCGAAATAGGAATCCTCCAGTCAGACAACAAGAAGAAAAACTTTCAGACTGCACGTCGCCAGCAAAAAGGATAACAAAAGGACCAAAAAATACTGACCAAATCGAAGCAGACATCCAAAAAAAAAAAAAATAAAACAAAAATAAAGGACAAACAAGGAAGGAAGCTGCTTACAAAAAAATATTAAAAAAAAAAAGAAGCGGAAAAATTGCAGATTGCTGAGAGAGAATTGCTGGGAAAGTGCATTAAGGAGAATAAACATGCAATCCTTTTAGGAATCCTTTTCATAATTAAACCATAAGCATTAAATCATAGCATACTTTCAGGCACTGAAGCTAATGTTTCGGAAAACTAGAAACTCTCTGGAAACTCTAGAAAATTGATTGTGAATTATATGGATTAGGAATAACTTTGCCATCAGGCCTTTAAACCTTTAAGCCCTCACTTGAACCCATAAACTGGCATCCATCACTTGAAATTTAGTTCAAGCCACTTGGCTTTATACTTTAAAGTGGAAAGTGGAAGGGGTGGTGATGCTGCTGCTGAAGTGTATGTGTGTGTTTCTGAACTATATCCATTAATAGGATGAAACTACAACCCATCATCATCATTATCACCATCATCATGGCAGTCATCGCTATCGTAATCATCAGCATCAGTGCTAATATCCACTGCCAGCGACGTCATAAATAATGCCACTCACACTCCCCGACACCGAAAACTTGCAACCTCCAGGGATACACTACCACCCACAATCCTTAATGCAAAACATCTTTCAAAATATGCGCATAGTTTCATGATGCTGATGGCTGGGCAGTGTTTGGTATTTAAAGCAAAATGCATGGCATAATGGATAAAATATTTGGCATAAAGTCAAAAGCGTTTAGTGCCCGATGACGGAGTGAGAAAAGTTATTTGGCCAAAAACAAAAAAACTTTAACCTTCAATGGGTTTCTGCACTTAAGTCTTCTTTTTTTTGGGAGAAGGAAACATTACAATTTCATACAGAGAAGAAGAGAAAGTAGAGAAAGCAGTGAAAGAGACAGCATAGAGAAATTGCAGGAATTGCATTCATTACGCACTTTTCGTATGGGTATGAGATTTTCCCATCTCAGAGGCATACAAAGCATAGTTTTTCTTTTTTTTTTCGTTGGATGGAAAACCATTTGCAAATGGGCCTTAAGGGGGAAAAGGAATTTTTTCATATTTTGTCTACACTTTGGGAAAGGAATTTCTCTTTTTAAAAGCCATAAAATATTTGCCAATGCAAAAAAAACATTGCCTACTTTTAAGCTTTGAAATAAATGTTTTGAAAACTCATATATTTTATAGTTCCCGAAATTTTCTTCAGTGCCATTTTTGTGGAAGCACACCTTGTGCGAAACATCTGCCTTTTTGGCCAGGCTAACAAACCTCAGGAGCGGCCAAGAGCGAGTATCTGAAAACCCCAACTCGTAGAGCCTCCTGGACATTCATGATTTCCTGCAGCTGTCCGAGAGTCTCTGATGTGTCAGTTTGTTGGCCCAGCTGCAATTTGAGGCTTTTGTGTTTTTAGAGGATGATAACGATAACGATGATGATGATGTTGGTAGTGGTGATTGGAAATGGAAATGCAAATCATGATAATGCCGTTGATGATGATGGGATGCGATGATGTTGACGTTGGCCTTTAGCGAAATGCCAATTTCAATGAGTCTCAATGCAAATGCTGACCAAATTAGTGTCAAAACGTATTGACTGCATACATAGATATAGAAACAGATACACATCAAGGCTTACAGCACACACACATGGAGAGGCCTACAAATATACACACTTGGTCACACTAACTAACACAGTGTGGTTGTTAATGGCTTTGCAATTTGCATATGTATGTCAAATATGCTTTTCAAATACACAAAAAAATTATCAAAATATTAAGAGCTTGCTAAAAATCTATTCAAAAAAGGTGTCTAAAATAAGGCGTCAATATTTTATTTAAAACCTACTTTTAAGATTTTTATTTTATCATAATTTCTTTATCTTTTTTGTAATTTTTGTTTTATTTTTCAGTGCAGTAACCTCTTGCTCTATCGTCGTGCCATGAATTTTTAGCTAACACACTTAACCCACTTGCCACGTCACACTTGCCACACGTAACCTTCAACCTCCCACTCTCCCACACCTCCACCCACCTCCCTTGCATAATTCACAAAAAAAAAGATTTATTTTTTTTTTTATTTTTGCACTTTAAGGCAAGTAAGCAACACAGACATGTGTGTGAAACAGAAGAGATTGCAATTAAATTATGTAGAAATATAATTAAGACTAAAAGTGTTGGCAAATCGTGTTATCCAGCACTGGACATGTACATGTGTGTGTGCTGCATTTTGTGTTGCCTACTTTTGAGCTGAATGTAGCTGCAGGGCCCTACAAACTTTCCGGTAGTAGAGACTACTACTCTAAAATTTATTATATTATTATTGTATTACCAAAAAACGACGACGATGATGATGATGATGATGATGATGATGGGCAAGTGAATGAAATTACAACTTGAGGAGTGTCTTTCATCTTTAGTGCCGCCTTTTGGGGGCAAATTGAATGACGTCACATTTTGAAAGGTGGCCTCGCCAGACTATGGTATTTTATTTATTTCTATTTTTTCTCTTTAGAAAAAGATATAGGGAATAGTCATAAAAATTGCTTGGTTCGCAGCAAATGTCACGCCGAATCCCCCCTTTTTTATACCCTTGCAGAGGGTATTATAATTTTGTCCAAAAGTGTGCAACGCAGTGAAGGAGACATCTCCGACCCTATAAAGTATATATATTCTTGATCAGGATCACCTCCTAAGTTGATATGAGCATGTCCGTCTGTCCGTCTGTCCGTCTGTCCGTCTGTCCGTCTGTCTGTCTGTCTGTTTCTACGCGAACTAGTCTCTCAGTTTTAAAGCTATCGACTTGAAACTTTGCACACACCCTTCTTTCCTTTGCACGCAGTATATAAGTCGGAACGGCCCGGATCGGCCGACTATATCCTATAGCTGCCATATAACTGATTGATCGGAAATGGTATAACTTCGGTGTTTTTAGAGTTAGAGAGTTCAAATTTCATATGAGAGCTATTTTTGGCAAAATAATATGACATGAGGATCGGCCGACTATATCCTATAGCTGCCATATAACTGAACGATCGGAAATGACCCAACTTTCGTGTTTTTGATGATAGAAAGCTGGCACTTGGTACACATTCTATTTTTGGTCAGTTAATCCGACCTACAAAGTTTCATTAGGATCGGTTGACTATATCTTATAGCTGACATATAACTGAACGATCGGAAATGGTATTTGGTAGAAATATTAAATTTCGTATTTTTGAAGATAGAAGCTTGGGACTTTTTTTTAGATTTTTTATTGTAATTAATTGGTTTTATTATGATGTAATCATAAGGATCGGCCAACTATATCCGATGTTTGCGCTATATATTCGGTTTTAGCTGCAAGGGTATATCAACTTCGGCTCCGCCCGAAGTTAGCTTTGCTTTCTTGTTTATTTTTTTTTTTGCTTTTTCTCACAAGTCTTTTGACAATTAAATGATGCCAGCGAGAACAATGAATGGAATAGATGGATGGATGGTCGGTGGGAAAAGGATGGGCTGGCTGAGAATTTAGACAGAGAGCCACAGCTGAGGCATCTTAAAAATGTTCCATCTTACAGAGACGATGGCCGGGATGGATGGCAGGGAGGGGACATCCGGTATGAGAGGAATATTTTTGGTAAGGGTGCCCGTAAATGACGTTGCTTTTAGCGCAAGCTCCGGACGAGGCAAACTCAATTAAATGTGACAGTGAAAATGCTTCTGCCGTTCTGCCTGGTCGTCCGCCTAAAAGTATGCTTTATATACATATATAAAAGCTTTGGGTTTTTTTTTGGAGGGTGGGGGGAGGGAAAGAGTAGCGCTACGTGAAAGCCAGGTGTTCGTTTGTATGTCTGTTACTCGGCCTGGGTAGTGTCTCTTGTTCCATCAACGAAATTTGCTTTAATTTCATCAAGCTCACAAAGTGTTGCATACTTTTTTGCAACCAGGAATTTTTAAAGGACTTATTTCTTGGAGAGTGAAGCGAGAAAACTATAATTTAAGCAAGAAAATAGGTTTAAATATTATTTTAATTGATGAAAGTTATAAACTTTAATTCAAAGACTCTTAAAAGCCTAAAAGCATGCTTTAAAATTAAAATAATGAAAATTCCACGAAAAAGGAAGAACAGAAACAGCCCATATATCCTGTGATCTGAATTAAAGTAAGTGCTCTCGAGAGCTTGATTGTTCACACTTGGCTTAAAGCAAGAATGCCGCTGAAAAGCACGCAAATATGCTACACCTCCTCGACCCACCTCTCACCTCACTCTCTCTCTATCTCTCTCTCTCAACCACCATTTTCTTAATAGCCCCATCTCTTTCACACTTTTTGGGCATACTCTCTCCAAAGTTGCGCCATCAGCGTTTTCATCTTTATCGCTTGGAACTGCCAGGCAGCAGCTGCCAATAAGCAACGATTATGCTTGTAGCTACAATCGACTGCCTATCCCTGTGTATCTGTGTATCTGTATCTCATGGATACATGTATATGTAATCTTTGTATCTGTGTGTGAGTGTGCTCTGTTGTCTGCCTGTGTTTGTACTAATGCCTCAGAACAACAACAGAAATGCATAGAGCACTCAAGTCAGCCTCAAAGCCAAAGCTTTTCCAAATATGTATGCGAATGTCTGTTATGGTATTGGTTAGTATATGTATCTGTGTGTTTGTGCGTACGAGTTCTCGAGTGAGTGTGTGTGTGTGTGAGCACATTGATAGCACTTGGGAGGCGTTATAAACTGCAAGCAGTTACAGTCATGGAAATGCCGGAAAAAAATTCTGGATGAACAACAAGAAAAAAAAAATGCAAAAAAGAAAGTACACCCGAAGAATAAGAGAATGAAGGTTGAATTCTAGGAGTTTTAAGAGTTTTGAAACTACTATGCCAAAAACTAGGCAATGAAATTTTAAAAGCCTCTTTTAAGCTTACTATTTGGTTTAAGTTTCAGATGTGGCTCTATTTTTATTGGATTTTTTGTGTTTGGAAATAAAGGATTTAAAATCTCTTTAAAATAAGCCTAAAAATAGGCAATCCTTTTTTTTTGGAATCTTAATATTTGGTTTATGTTCAAAATGTGGCATTTTGTTGGATTTTTCTGATTAAAAATAAAAGATTTACAATGAAAATTTATAAATTGTTTTTCAATCTTTTCTTGTATGTTTAAGGTTTAATTTTATTTTGAAATCTTCTTAAAACCACTAAATCTTCTTAATAAATAGGTAATATATTTATCTTTTAAATGGTCTAAAGCCTTTTTTTTTGGTGGAAGCTTTAGAATTAGTTTGGTTTTCATTCGATTTTTGTTATCCTCCATTTAAAAGATTTTTCTTCTAGATTTTTTAAAAAGGAGGTTTTAAATCTCTTTTAACCTTTTTGAATCTTAACCTTAAAGTGGGCAATAAAATGTAGCAAAAATATATAAGCCCACCTCTTTGTTGAAAGTTTAAAATAAACTAACTTTCCCTCCTATTTTCTCCAGTACTTTTAACACAAAACTGACCCAACAAAACCTTCTGCCTTCTAAAGCCAGAAACAAGGCAGAAATGTACAAACAGAAACTGAAAAGGATCCAGAAAGCAAGCATATCCTTCTTTTTTTTTGCAAATCAACTTTGTAGCTACATGTGAAACAGTTCAAATGGAAAATTGAAAACTCTTCTCTTAAAATTGAAATAATCAGCCGGAATGGTTTTCCATCGGCTTCTGTCTTTGTCTTGTCTAAATTTCTAAATGACTTGCCAACAATTTCAATTTCCGACCACCAACAACCATTATTTGATAGTTCCATCCCATACCGCTGATTTTTCTTTTAATGTGCCCTATTTTCCGCTCATTATGATTTGATTTTCCACCCCTCTATAGCCCAGCTCCCCATCGCCCACGGGAATGCAATTTATTTATTAAGTTATGCAACAGAATTGAAACAATTTTGCGCTTTTCATCTGCTCGTTGATCCAAGCAACTTAATTAGTTGATGATCATTTAATGCACTGGGCCCAATTGGTTGGCTTGGTTGGTTGGCTGAATGGATGTGGGTGGCTTTTTGGGAGCATAGTGTGAGCTAGTGTGCGTTCGTAACCAGCCACACGGTGAAAATAATGAGTAGAGTGTGGGTGTGGGTGTGTGTGCATAAATTAAATTAAACTTAAATGTTTTAAAAAGGGGAGGGGGTGCGCTTTACGCGTTTTATAACAATAATGATGATGATGATGAGAGAAAGAAAGGCGTTGTCGGAGAAAGTCACAAGGAAAAAGGAGCAAAAAGGAAGTCAGGCAGGCAACTCATTCAAGCCAATTGCCTTTTACCTTCGGGCATAATTAACCGACACAAGGCAGGTGATTACATATTTAATGCAAACGCATCACAATGTTCACAAGCGGATGCGGCTTAAATACCTTAATTGATCGTTATATGGTAACTATATAATAAGACCTTAACGAAAGCCCCCAAAAGTATGCTTTAAAACCGAAAATAAATAATCAACGGTCGCCGTGGCGGACAAGAACCAGGATGATTTCTGTAAAGCCGCTGAGCATTTATTAAAATTAAAAGGCTTATACGCTGAGGAAAATTATGATTTTTTTGGAGTAATTATATTCAAGAAATTTTGTATTGATATTTTAAAGAATTGATCGATAATTAATCGATTAAAGGAAAATCGTAAATAATGTCTCTGAGTATTTTTTATAATTATTTAAATATTTTTAATAAACTTTATACTTTCAAGTATCTAATATAGTTAATGTTTAAAAAAGAGCAAGAGCCTTATACTGAAGAGCATAAAATTCAATAACTGAATCAAAGAATTTATCGAAAATTAATCGATTATACAAATAATAAAATAAAAGATTCTATATATGATTTTTTTTTGTAATTTTTATAAACATTTTAATTAAAATGTTGTACTTTAAAGCACCCAAACCTATCACTGGATAAAATTGTTGCAATTTTTTAAGATTACCAACTAAAGATGGACTTTTTTTCGATAACTACAATTAAACCACAAACTTTTATCGGAAAGATCCTTTACATTTAGATGCAATATTTTTTTTTTAGTGCATAGAGCCTGAAAGAAATCGAAACGAATGGTCGGCTGGATCTAAAAGCGGGTCGCTGGTCCTGTGCTTAACACAAAATCCGTTAACAGACACAATAAAGACCATTACGCAATATCCGTCCACCCGCCCCTTATCCAACTACATACGTAAATATATATAAAAATATATATGTATGTATATATATGTATTGCCTCCTTTTTACTTATGGCTTTTTATAGCACGTTGATTGCTGGTCCAAAAAAAAAAAACCGAAAAACGAAAATGAAAAGAAATTGAAAATGAAAATGCCCGGCAAGCAGCAGAGCAGAATGATATGATGAGTACGAGTACGAGTGCGGGTTGAAGGGGCGGTGTTGTCGGAATGGGACGGCCTCTCTGATAAGTAGGTAAAATCCCTGCAGGATTTCAACGTAACATAAAAGAGTTGCCA
Organism: Drosophila malerkotliana malerkotliana; assembly: GCA_018153235.1. Lineage (NCBI taxonomy): Eukaryota > Metazoa > Arthropoda > Insecta > Diptera > Drosophilidae > Drosophila > Drosophila malerkotliana. The sequence continues at coordinate 5,472,084 of JAECXV010000058.1, read as the reverse complement.
CCACACACATACACATATATAGAGGAAAAAAAAAAAACATACTACACAAAACCACACCAACCTGCCCCAAAGAAGAGGCCCAAGCCCAGGACCAGACCCAGTCAACGCAATATTTACAGTACAGTCTATGCCAAAAGGCATTCAGAATGATGCCCAAGATGCACAGATTATTTAAACATTTCAAAATAAGCTTTCCTTTTATACATTTGTTTGCTTTTCAGAATGTAACACACAGTCCTGTCCGGCTCTATCCGGAGCCTGTCGTCCCCACAAGCTTGCATTTCATTTCCAATTAAGGTATCGATTACAGGGCCTTCTATTTCGTTAGTCTATCAAAATATTGTATAGAATTTCTCAAAGAAACTTGTGTGATTTAATTATGGAAATACCATAAGTGCAAAAGTTAATTTAGTGAAAATATTTTTGTATTTTCCAATTTGCCCAAAAGGTAATCGTGAATGTTTCTTTTTTTTAGAAACCAAATCGATTTGGCTGCCTTTCTTTCATTTCATTCATTCAACAATATCATCGCAATTTTGTTGCTGGCCATATAAAAAAAAAACATATATAAAAAATATTTTATCCTCCATTGATATGAACGAGACAGCGAATGCGTATAAAAATGGCATTAGAAATACGCAGCAATAAATGGAGATGAAGCCAAACCAAAAAAAAATTATTTGAAAAGAAAAAGGGGGGATTGGTGCTGTTAAGGACCAGAAACAGGAAATAAAATTCCACTTTAAGCGTTTTTAATACAAATGCAAATACGTAACAAGAAAGAGACAGGCAGACAGCTTGACAGGCGTGTGAGCGATGAGCAAGCGAGCGAGTGGGACAGGGCGAGCAATATATAGAGAGCGGGACGACATAGACAAATGCGGTCACATTGAGGTATATTAATATATATTTCTGTTCTGGAGGCAGACACCCATGAAAGGGTTTTTTCGCCACCCATTTATGTAGAAGGCGGTTTACCTCCTTCCAGTTTCTTTTCATGATGTGACTACGAAATACAGTGGCTCGCAGCTTATTTCGTGCAGTTACCTAAAAAAAGTTCTGGTCGTTATTCCGGCTAAACTAAGCAAGATAACAGAAAAATTTAAATGCAGTATTTTAATGGGGAATATTAACATGTTTATTAAATAAAAACGATTTTCTTAATCATAAAAACAAAATAATTATTAAAAAAAAACAAAATATACAGGCTTTTTCCATGCCGCAGCTTATTTCGTGCAGTAGATTCTACTTAACTTATTAATTCTATCTTAACCGCTAATATTTTGTATTTCCTCCTTTCTGGTTCAGGACAGCTTTGAGACGACTACCCATGGAGGAAACTATCTTTTTAGTGGTTTCCACTGGAATTTTTTGCCATTCTTCCATAAGAGCAGTTTTCAGCTCGTTTTTGTTGGAAATCTTCCTCTTCCTTATGGCGCTGTCCAATATTTCAAATAAATTTTCTATCACATTCAAATCTGGAGACTGTGCTGGCGTTATAACGACATGAGGGCAGTTCCAGATAAGCCAAGACTTTACAATTCCTGCAGAATGCTTCGGATCGTTGTCTTGGTAAAATCTAAAACGATCTCGTATACCCAGTTTTTCAGCAGTTTGAAGTAGATTATCCTGTAAAATTTTCAGGTACATATTGGCATCCATGATTCCATCAATAAAAATGAGGTTGCCCACGCCAGAGGCTGCCATACAGACCCAAACCATGACGTGACCACCGCCATGTTTCACCGTAGGTTTCAGGTTCCTTTTTTCCAACTCTATATTCGGTCGCCGCCACACAAAATGTCGTCCATCCGAACCAAAAATGTTAAATTTTGGACGGATGTTCGGATGGACGAAAATTTGTGTGGCGGCGACCAAATACAGAGTTGGAAAAAAGGAACCTAAAAGCTACGGTGAAGCATGGCGGCGGTAATGTAATGGTTTGGGCCTGTATAGCAGCCTCAGGAGTCGGAAACCTGGTTTTCATCGACGGCATTATGGACGCCAAAATATATTTGGCTCTGCTGAAGGAAAACCAGCTTCAAAGTGCTGATAAGTTGGGCATAAGGGACCGATTTAGGTACTATCAGGACAATGATCCGAAGCATTCAGCCAGCATTGTGAAGACTTGGCTCGTCTGGAATTGTCCCCACGTGGTTATAACACCAGCCCAATCCCCAGACTTAAACGTGATAGAAAATTTGTGGGAAATATTGGACCAGGCTATCCGGAAAAGGAAGATTTCCAATAAAAATGAGTTAAAAACGGCGCTCTTGGAAGAATGGGGAAAAATTCCCGTGGAAACCACCAAAAAATTGGTTTCTTCAATGAGAAACCGACTGACGGCTGTCCAGAACCAGAAGGGAGGACACACTAAATATTAAGTTATAAAATAAGAGTTTTATGTTAAGTACAATTAAGTGCACGAAATAAGCTGCGGCCTGTAAAATGACTGTTAATTTGGTTTTTGGTATGTAACTTTTTTGTTTTTATGTTTATGAATTTATTTTTTAGTTATTAAATATGTTAATATCCCAAATGAAAATATTGCGTTTAAATTTTTGAAATATCCCCATTCGTTTAGCGGCAATAACGACTTAAACATTTTTTAATCACCTGCACGAAATAAGCTGCGACCCACTGTAGATCTGAGATGCAGTGAGAAAAATGATAGGGGAACTTTCTTAAAAATAAAGAGATCAAATTTAATTTAGATGAGATTTTTTAAAGAATTGTTTTTCTACAACTTGTGTTTCTTGCCATTATAAATATTCTGAGAAAAAGGTTTTTCTTCCTTTCGGATTAATCGAATTTATCGAAAAAATATCGAAAATATGGGTATTAATATTAATTAAATATTTCTTTCATATTTTTTCTATAAGCACTCTATAAAAAGTCTTTTCTTTCTATTAGATTAATTGAAATTATTGAAAAGATTGTAGGAAAATGAAATCTTTATCGAAATTTAAGAGAACTTATCGAGAATATCGGTTTTAATAGTTTATTTCTTTAATTTCTATCGTTTCCTTCAAATCATTTTTCAATATAACCTCTTAAAAGGCTTTTTATTCAATTTTATTAATTGCAATTATCAAAAAAATAATTAAAAATATCGAAAGTTATCGAAACTATTAAAAATATCATAAATTACACCCAAATCCCTATCCTAGACAATCCTATTTGTTTTTGTTTAAGTGCTTGCTTGTGTGTTATATGTAAACACTGGGAAAATGGCAGACAAAGAAGCTGCCAAAGGCTTTGAAAAAAAAGGAGAAAAGTGGAGAGCTACATGCCACAAATAAAGTGGCAGCTACAATCAAACATACACACAGACACAAACACACACACACACACACTGAGAGATATAACACAAAAGAAAAAGGCATTCATTCACACAAACATATAGTGACAAGTGCATATGAAAAAATCATAGCATAGTTTAAGGCGCTACCACGCTTACAACAAAAAAGCGGAAAAGCTGAAAAAAACAACAACAACAACAAGACAGAGAGACAGAGAGAGAAGGAGTAAGCGGAAAAACGCTGAAATTGCAAAAGCGGAAGTGTAATAAAGTGCAAAAGTGCAAAAAGGCAGAGATGGGAGGGAGCATCGTCGGTGGAAGAAGAGTCAAGTGAGATAAGAACAATGCGAAACAAGAAAAGTCAAGTGTAAGAAGTGTCACAAGCTGTTAAAAAGCGGGAGCGGGGTGTCCTTGGGGCGGAAGTACAACGCTACAAAAGGTGAAATGTGAGAGGAATTGAATTGAATTGGAGAGAAGAGATGCAAAGCAGATGAAAGCTAATGGAACCAAAAACAATATGGAAAAGGGTGGGGATTCTTAAATAATTCTTATAGAAAGTTTTTTTTAAATACTTAATAATATCCTTAAATTCCCATAGACTTTAAAACAAATAAAATGTAAAAATTGGCTTCTGCCCATTTATTTTCTTTCATTTTTTGGGGCAACACAAAAACAAAAAAATGAGCAGCTACAAGTGGAACAAAATTCAAGGTGGTCATAATACATACACATATGAGTATCCTTAATGTATCCATGTGTTTGTGTGTCTGTAGGAAAGTGTAAAAGTAGAATGAACGGAAACGTTACTGGCACAAGGACCTTGCAAAAGTATGCAACATTAAGTGCGGCAGCGTTGTCGTTGCCTTTTGCCGTTACTTTTGCTTTTGTCCAGGTCCTTGCTGTCCTCTTTCCTCCTCTCCTCTCTCTTCCTCTCGCTTTACCTCTTTATCACCAAAAAGGGCCCCCCTTGTGCCGGCTGTGTGCCCCTTATGTGCCATTTTAAGCATAAGTTTCTTCAACTGTCAATGTCCTGCGCGCGAGTATATCTACATTTTTAGAAAAAGGTGTGTGCAGTGTGACCAAAGTTCTATGAAAAAATTCATGTTCTGACTTGTTAGGTTATGTGTGACCAAAGTATATTTTAGTTCTTATGAGGGGCCAATCGAAATATATTTTAAAATTAAATAAAGGTGTCTTTGGGAGTTGGATTATAAAAATACAACAAAATTCATGTTTAGACATAAAAAAGTGCCGACCACTGGTTCAAGCACATAAAGTGCGACCAAAGTAGCTTATATTTCCAATAGAAAAAGTAACCTATATTCCACCTTAAATAGAGCATTTTCTAGTCTATATTTTTGCTAATTTCTTAAAATTTTATCCACTTTCTTGATTTTCATTTTTTTTTTAATGCACTCCACGTGCGTAGTAGCAACAACAACAGAAAAAAAAGCAACAACAGAGGCAAGGACTCATTAACAAAAATACGCAAAGGAAAATAAAAACAAACTGGCTGAAACAGCAACAGAAAAGTGCTCGAGTATCATTCCCACTCCCAGTCCCCCATCTCGAAAAAGTCTCTTCAGAATAAACGAAGAATGTCTCAAGAAGAATAACATTTCAGAGGTAGGAAGAAGACGCACGAATCCTTCGAGGGATGAAGAAAAGGTTAGCCCAAATAAAAATAAAAAAAGAAAAGTGAGATGGAATGAAAAACAAGTTTTCTCACTAATCAACTTCCCAAATGAACTGTTCTTTTATTTTTTTGTCGAGAGGGAATTTCTGTTAAAAAGTTAAATTATGAAAATGTCAAGAACAATATACATGTGTCATATGTGAGGCACTCACAGGCGCACACATCATACATATACATACATATATAAATGAATAAATGCCAAAAACAATTTACATAAAAATATTTGTGCGAAAAAGTTTTTTAAGGCGAGTTTGGGTAAAATTTCCATATGAAAAGGGAAATGCGTTTGAGGGATGGCGGGTTATGTGTGGGCGGGGATAAGGAGGCGGGGCGTGACCCGCGGTTTAGTGGGCGTGAGGGCAAGTTTATCAACTGAAGCATCGCCTAATCAAGAACCCCAGAGTGAATCCCCCGAAAAGCCGACCGCACAATTTACAGCTTTTTTCATCCTTCACCCGCACAAAACCCTCTCCTCCTCCAACTTCCAAAAATTCACTTTTCAAACTTTAAATTTCCCAACCCCAACCCCAACCCATCCATTAATTCGTGTGTGTGTCTGAGTGTGTGCCTGGGTGTTTTTGTATTTGCTCAAGTTGAAATTTTCAATTTCAAGCACACAAAACTCATTAAGAGAGACAACTTGTAAACCCTCCAAATATTAAAAAAGGGGCAACAAATTTTGGGATGAAAGGAAATTATCGCAATTCTTGGGAATGTGTGTGTTTAAGGGTTTTTCTTTCCAAATATTTCACCGCAAATAAATGTGGAAATCAAGAAAATTCTTTAACTATTCGATTAAAGATCTTGAACTAAAGTTCTTGAAAGTCTTAACCTTGAACACCCATCCCTAATTAAGGCAAGCATCACGCTTCCATCTCTAAGCCTCACGTAATGCCTCCTCAGGCTCACGCTCACGTTCTCGCTCACGAGCCTGTTGGCTGTTCTGCGCTTTCGATTCAATCAATTCTTGATGTCTTTATTAATATTTATGCGATGCTGCCGACAATCTGCGTATCTGCCAGTATCCCCAGTATCTGTATCTGAATGTCAGCGTGTGTGTTAGTGTGTGTGTGTGAGCTTTTGCGTCACAGAGCTCTTCATAACGCGATTTTACTCTCACCCTAACCACCAATCTCCCCTCTCGTTTGTGATTCCTTTGCTCTGCCCGAAAATGTATGCAATGAAAAATTTTTAAGTGCTTTAATTTTATTTTTTCGTTTTTATTTTTGGACGCAGTGACTCGTGGTGGTTCTTATGCAATAATTGGATTCTCTTTTAAAAAAAAATTAAATTGCAACTCTAGCTTTAAGTTTTGTACTTTATTTTTTTTGTTTTGCTAATTCGCCTTCTAGCTATTAATGGTCACGCCTTCTGAAACGCCCCTTTTGGCCAACATCTCACCTTTTGTTAAATCAACTCACGTAGTCGGTCATTAGATCAACTTTAATGCGATGCCGTTCACGTTTTTATTTACTTAGATCTATCCCTCTCTCTCTCTTTGGTTCTCTTTTAGCTTTAATTTATCATTCTGTGTCTTTATCTGGGCAAAGTAAGTTATAAATGGGCAACAAAATACTAAGGGAACACCTTCAATATGTTCACACATCGTTAAAAAAAATAAAATACTATCTAAGCCTCATAATAAATATCCTAAAAAGGTACTTCCTCATTAGGAAACCGAGAAGTGTTGGTTGAGCCTTTAAAAAACATTTTAAATAGTGTTGTAAAATAACAAAAAGATAACAGTGATGGCTTATAACTTTTAAAGCAAGTCTTGTACTACAGAATCTTAAAAAAAACATAAACTTAAGAAGAAAGCCTCTCAGAGAAGTGTCTCTTTGACAAACATAGGGGTGTTGGATAATCCTTTAAGATACTTTAATTAATAGTGTTGTCAAAGAGAAAAAAGTCACCAAGTGTTGGTAAATAAGCTTTAAAGCAATGCTAGTACTACTATCCCCTTACCTACCACAACATTTTTTGAACATTTTGCGCTTCCCTTGCTTCAATTTTATTATCCAGCAGCGCCTGGGATCCCATTTCCTTCTGGCCACCTTCTAAAAAGCTGCAAGGGTCGGGGGTCGGGTAGCAACTTTAATTGAAATCTTTGCTCTGAAAGCGACTTTATGCAATTTCAAAATACTTCCTGACCCAGGAACAGAATTTTGCGGGAAAAAAGGCGAGGGGTATGGATGGAAGGATGGAATCTGCTTTGGCTGCTCTGGCAAAAGTTTTCCCAAACAACTTTGGCTCAAAAGACAAAAGCACAGCAGAAGCAGTAGCAGCAGCCAGTAGAAAAAAAAATAGATGGAAAGACCAAGAGAGAAAGAGAGAGAGAAGGGCCAAAGAAAACAAGAAAAACGGGGAAAATGGCAAATGGAAATTTGTTTTCCTTTCCCTTGAACAAAAAAGCTAAAATAAAAAAAAAATACCAAATAGGACAGGGAGAGTGACAGTTGTTGCTCTTTAACACAGATTGATGTGTCCCAGGAGGTACAGCCACATCAAAAGGTGAGTTACTATTTTTTTTTTTTATTTTTTAATATTTTTTAGTGCTTAACCCTCGCATTAAATGGCATCGCGTCACGCTTTATCGGTTATTGTATAGATATATGGCACAAAATGATCGGTCATTATGTCATAAAGCTGATGGCAATTAACGTTGGATCGGGGTACGGATCGGATCAGAACGGTATGGAATTGATAGCTCATATGGGGGATCATAAACCGGCAGCCGATGAGCTCTAGACGACTAATTGTTAACTTTGCAAATTGGTTTCAAAACAATAATCGTAACCGATCAAGTTTATAATGTCAGGGTGTTTTTGTTTTCCAGATAAGACATTGGGGAGAGAGGTAACTACTGCTAGTCTTACAAATATTTTTGTAATTAAAACCAAAAGAACTGACCCAAAATCTAAACCCTAAAAATAATACCTGTTTTATGGATGGTCTGGGGTCTGGTTTTTCCCACAATAATAAAACCAACGACCAGGTTCATAAATGAAAAGGAGGAGGGGGTTTCCTTTTTGCGTCGTTTGTCTAGCATTATTATTAGCCTCAGATATCAGAGAGAGAGATGGCTGAGAGGGCAGCCTTATTTTATGGCGATCATGAAAATGAAAAATAAACTCAAAGACGATACAGAAAACAGAATGATTTTATGGAATCGGTAGCCGTCTGATAGAAATGTCTGTTTTTAAGTGTGTGTGGGGGTGGAACTATTAATGATTACTTTTAGTTTATGGTGGGGGGGGCCTCTTTTCAAATAAACTGAGACAACAATTCAATACACATCCTTTTCGGACACTGAAATCAGTTTGGCTTGACATTGACGTTTGTCATTTGTGATGGCAGAACGGAAATTAAAATCCCAACATTTCCAAGGAAAAACTATAGGCTGCTGTTCCCTTTTTACAACCAAAGGAATGTAGGATTTTATAGTTGTATCTATTACAACTATTTGCTGAGATTAATTAAGATCTAACAAAAAAAAAATCATTAAAGGCCTTTATTTGAATGTTAAGCTTCGTGCTTTTTTATATCATTTTCTGCTGGCTCTTTTTATGCCTCTGGACGATTCATTCTCATTTGGCCAAACAGTTTTATGGCTCCCCAGGAGGAGCCACAACCAGAGCCATGAAATGAAAACTTTCTTTTCACGGCCCAGGTGAAGCAGCATAAATCTCCCCACCAACAGCCCACCAAGGTAAATGCCATGTGGGACGACCCAGGTCGAGAAGGAAATAAAACGCAGCCAGGAGACGACCTAGTTTTTATCTCTATAGTCTCTACAAATATTTTTAAATTAATTAAATCCAATTATTACTGAGAATAAGTAATCTAGGAAGGGATAACGATTCTACTTCCATTTTCTTAACCACAATACCCATTTTATTTCATTCTTTCTTTTTTTTCCCTTCAAAACACACGTGCGTATAGAATTTTTATTTTATTTTTCACATCGCTTCACATTTTCTTCGACGGTTTTTCTTGGCATTTTGCAATTATTGCTCCGTCTGTTTGGGGAATGTTGGGAAAAATTCTGCTAGCACAGGAATTTTCAATGTAAATAGTGCTTCTTCAAAGGCAGCCCCCTCTCAGTCCTGATGGTCTTGAATTGAGAAAGGTTCAGGTTCGAGTGTTGTGGGTTCAGGGAGGTATTTAGAAAAAAATAAAAAAAAAAAAACTGAATGAGAAACTATAGAAAAGCAATTAATTAAGGTATTTATATGAAAACGTTGTTTTTTTTTTTTTTGCTCAGCTTTTGCTTTGTGAATTAATTATTGGCATTTTTTATTGTGGTTTGAACGTTAATTAGTGAGTGGATTTTTTAGAAATAACAGAGGAAGCTATTGGAGCGTTTTTTATCATAAAAGATGAAAAAATTATTCATTTCTAACATTCATCATAAATAAGCCTTATAACATAATAAGGTGATCAATTAATACCCGAGAGAATTGATGTTATAAGATATATGCCTACAAATTAATGACTATCGATAGCAATTTTGATAATTTTAAACTTTAAACAAAATTTTGTGATTAAGAACTATCGAATAAAATAAAAATCGATAATTTGCATTACAAATTGAAGCAAACCTAACCTTGAAACACAATAAAGTAATAGATAATTATCGCAGAGTACGTGTATCATAAGAGATGTGCCAAAAAAATAGATAAATATCGATAAGAATACATTTTACAAGGAATAAGTCCAACCATTCTTAAAAAATTAATTTAAAATAAGTAATTAAACCTTTTCAAATATTAAGGTTAATAATAGCTATTGAATAAAATGTATTTGAAAGTAATAAACTTTAAAAAATCAATAATTATCGATAGTAATCGTTTAAATCCTCTTAAGTAATCTTTTTACTTTAATTAATCATTTTTAACATTCATCCTAAGTAATTTCAAAATTACACATCATACAGTGATAGATAAAACAAGCCAACAAAATCGATACTTATCGATAACAACATTTATGTGAAAAAGTAATCGCTTTTCTAGCCAAATAATAACATTCCCTTAACAAATGAATATTTAACCTTTGGCCAAGCCTTGGTGACCTTTCGCATCGAATTAATCAAAACTTTTGAGTTATCCAATTAGCGCGTCGAAAAGTTTATCACCTCGCCCATAACATAACCTCAAAAACCATAACCCCCCCCAGCTCGACAGTGAGGCCAGCCCCACCATCGTGCAGCACTCACAATTGGAATCCCCTATTTCCGATGGGCAGAATGGGAGTCATAAAAGTGAGTGAAACGAGAGGAGCAACGACAGAAGGATGAAGATGAAATGGAGATGGAAGCGATAGAAAGAGAGGGGCAACGCTTGCGGTGAACTTCACACAACACATAATTGCTGGAAGCGAAAGAGACGGAAAATGGTATTCCTATTCTTCGGCGAAAAAGACGGCCTGTTAGAGACGGCCGCTCCAGCCTGGAGATTTGGGTGGGAATCCCATTGCTTACCGTTATGGAGATTGAAGACGCGAATGGGGCGTAAAAAATGTGAGGCAGGAGGCAGGGGGGTTGGGACATAAAGTGTAGCAGCTGGTTTAGTAGGAAGGAAAACATAAATGAAAATCAATAAATAAAAATTTTATAGCACGCAGGCAAAAAAAAAATGGAAAAGCTTAAATTAACTCACGCACACATCGCAAAAAAAAAAAAAAGAGAGGGGGGAGTGGATGGATGAGGAGGAGGAGGAGGAGAAGTAGGCTGGTGGTCCAAGCCAAGTTTTAGAGGCAGAACTGCAAAAACCGCCAAACAAAATCAATAAATTTTGCAACCGCACAGGGGCGCCCCCTAGTGTGGCGAGGATAGAAGAGAGAGAAAGCCATTTGGCAAGCGAGGGAGACGGCATGCTAATGCAATTGGCCAATAAATCATCGCATAAAACTGCATAAAAATGTCAGAATTACAGAGAGAAAAATTTTTTTTAAATAAAAGAATAAGAGAGGATAAAAATATTTAAATTTTAAGAAAAGAAAGTTCAAACTTTATTTTTGTTTAATATTTTATTTTTTAAATTATTTCTCTCTCTGCATAAATAGTTCCATTAGATGAATAAAGCTTATAGATACCCCCCGCACCTAGCTTAGTCAATCACAGCTGAGTGCATCGAGCCATCAATCAATTAATCAATCAAATAAATGTCCGACAACAACAAGCGCCTCTCAATCGTTTACATCAATCAGCAATTTGCTATCAATTAGATAAAAGCCTTATCGTTCAGTGACGAAAGCAGCAACCACCCCTCTTAACCCACTCAACCCACTCTACTTTTTTTTTGTCGTTAACCCACTAAGCGTACTGAGTACTCTGAGGACTGTGAGCACACTTCAGTATGATTTATGGCTAGAAAAAAAGATAGCCACAGTTGTATTAGCCAAATTCGTAACAAGAATCTGGAATCTGGAGTCTAGAATCTAGGAAACTAGAAAGCTAGCTACCGACACAAAAAAAAACAATCGTTTGGAACACATATTGACCATAAATCTGTATAACACTAGCGGTCATAAATCAATATTCAAATGCGACGTCAAAACAGTCAACAGTGAGCCATAAAAAGTAAGAAACACACATCGTTTCGCTAATCGCAAAAAAAAAATAAGAAATAAAGGTAGTTGAGGTTTTTTGAGTCTCGGGTGGCGCCAAACAAAACAAAAAATTCAAATCGTATCTGATCAGATCCGATCGCTTGAACTTTGCCCTCTTATAAATCCCATCATGCCGTCAGGTAGTGTAGTGTATTATAGAGTATAAAACACTCTCGGGCATTTAAATAGTTATACACATATAAGATTTTAATAATTGAATTCACAATTATGACCATTAAAATACAAACACGAAATAAAATGGAGAAAAACGCATCGGAATTCCATTGGCTTGTCTTTGGAGGTTTATTAATAGGAAGTACGTGACTGGCAGTACGATGCGGAATTATAGCCCATTTAATGTGTGACAGACCCAAACCCGAGAGAATATTATTCAACATGTCGCGATGTGGGTGGCCCACAAAGTGGCAAAATAATATACATATGTATAATTTTTTTTTAGAAAAATTAGTATAGTTTGGAAAATTTCTAAGAAGCCCCAAATTGAGATTTATATGAGTATTTTTATGTTATGAGTATTTTATTATTATTTTTATTGGAAAAAATATATGTATAAGTATTTGTAGAAATAGAAAATATATACATATTTCAGGAAAAGATATATTAATATTTAAGATATTAAATAAAGAATATTTAAAGAGTAGAAATACGATTTTAAATGCCTCAAAAATATTAAATAACTCCCTACTTGAGAACTATAAAAGTATTTTAAAATTATTTGACGTTTTTTATTAGAAAAAATACTTAAGCATTTGTAGAAATGAAAAGAATATATATTTTTTGTAGAAATATCTATCAAATAACTGCCTATTAAAGAAATATATGTGTTTAGTTTAAAAAAAATCATCAAAACTGCCTCAAAAATATCATACAACCTCCTTGTTGAGAATTATGAAGAGTATTCCTGTCCTATTTGACTTTTGTTGGGCAACAACTTTTGATTTACTTTGCTAAAAAGTTATTTAAACTTTATGCAAAACGAAAATGTCCAACTCCCCGGGTTTGTTTACAATTTTTGCTTTGATTTCGATTTGATTTTGGCGGCCAAGCCAAGCAGCAAATAGAATTTCGCCTTGCAAATAAATAGAATAAATGTTAAAATGTGAAAGGCGGGAAGAAGGCGGTGCTGCCCTAGGATCTGGGATCCCAAGAATCCAGGGATGAGTAACGAAAAAAAAAAGGGAACCCTACCCAGGCACCACCCAAAAAACCGGACCCGTGGTAAATTACATTTAAGAAATCAACGCGCGAAGGCCGGCCCAAGATGGAGTTAAACTTTTCTCTGTGAAAATTCTGTGAAAAGCATCTCGTCGTCGTCGTCGTTGCCGGCTCACGTTCATTTTCCTCTTCTTCTGCTCAATGAACAGACGAGAGAGATAGCTGGATAGATGGCGCAGGAGGGAGTTAGTTTAGAGAAAGGGAAATATACAGAAATCTAAAGAAAGTGGGCGGGTCGCGTAGAAAACCGAGAGCTGAAAATTCAATTTGATTTGATTTGATTTTCGTTCTCGTTTTCGTTTGAATGCACAGCACAAAAAAAAAATAAAAATAAATAGATATAAAGCGAGGACTAAGGGTAGTAAGATGGAGACACTAAAGAAATGATATCAAATTAGTTGAAATAGAAAATAAAATAAGCGGGATGAGTCCAGGGAAGGCCAAAGAAAGGTACAAGTTTTCCTGGAAAATTTCCAAAAACCGGATCGGTGAAGAGAAAATAAATGGCTTTTAGGATAACAAAAGCTTAAAGTTTTGCTAATCGATGTTAATCGATTTAAATCGAGGTTTTTTGGTTTTCTGAACGATATTAATCGACAGGAAATTTTAAGTGGATTTTAAATGGGTTGTTTTTAAAGATCTTCCTTCCTTTCCTTTTTAAAGACTTTCTTTAGAATTCTTTATATTTTACTAAAATTATGTTTAATTATCAGAAGTTAATATTTATCGATATTTTTATATATGTAATTATGGTATTACTTATAATAACCAAAACTCTGTGAGATGAAAAACTTGCCTTTCTTGTGTTTTCAAATTAAAAATATTTACTAAAATATCTCATTAAAAATATGTTAATAATTTTCTAATCGATATTAATCGATTATTAATTCTTCAAATAGTTCATCGAAAAATCCAGAAATCTTAGAAGCCCTCCTCCCCTTTACAAATTCAAAATATTCACCTATCTTATCAAAATTTTAATCATTTTCTGGCTAAAAATTTGTTTTAAAAAATTTTTTAGTTACCAAGAAAACAACAAAAAAAATAAACTGATAAGAAAAATAACTAAAAACGTTATTTATTTTTTGTTAACCCTGATAAATAATTTTTGGTGATAAATAAAAAGGTCAACAAAACGGAATAAAAAAAATTTAATTTTCATAAAAAATATGTTTGTAAACTTTACCCATCGTAGTATGTAGTATTTTGTTTTTTTTTGTTCAGTGTATAACTGCTATGTTTACTCGACAAATATAACAAGAAATATATAGGTAAATAGTGTGACAAAGTTATATACGATTTTTAACGCAATTCTTATCGCACGCACACGCAAAAAAAAAAACATTAAAGAACACGCGACTGACTAGTTTTTTTAATAAAAAAAAAAAAAAAAAACATTAATGAATGTTTTTTGCGGTAAAAAAAATAGAGATTTTCCATTCAGAATGTGTGGCAAATGTTGTTGCTGTTGTTGTTATTGTGGTTTTGTTGCTCTGATAAAAATCAACAGTCGGCAACGCCGGCGCTGCAGTCGCCGTCGCAGTCGGCGTTGGCGCCGTTTCGTGCGGCCGGCGAACCAAAAATGCTTTTTTTGGGTGCCGTTTTGTGTTTTTCTTTTTTAATTTGGTGGGGGTTTCTTTTTTTTGTTTAATTCTATTTTTTTTTTTGCGTTTATTTGCCACACGAGGTTGTGGTTATGCTGTTGTTTGTTTTTTTAAATTTAATAGCACAGGGACATGGCCATTAATTGGAAAACTTTATTTTTCTGATTTTTGGTTTAATTATTTTTTTCAACTTACATTTATTCATTTGTTTGATTTTTTTTTTATTAATGTTAGATTTGCATTCTCTCTCCTTTGCTCTTGTTATAGCACCCCCCGGCCCCAACCACCCCTTTTACCACCCTCACCCTTCCTCTCTCTTTCGCACACTTGCTCTCCTTTCTCTCTCTTACTCTCTGTGTGTGTTTTGTTTATTTGTCCGTTCCAATTGTTTTCGCTTTTAGTACTTGTATTTATTTATTTTCATTTCTTTTTATTTTCTCTCAATTTTTTTTTTTGGCATTTTTCGGACACTTTTATTTGGGTTCTGTGTTTTTTTTTGTTTTTATTTACTTGTCACTAGCTACCGTTATTATTATGCACACTTGTACTGCTCCGGCATTTGTTTCAATTATGCTGCATTATAATTCCACCAAACAAAATTGTTTATTCCGATTGCGAGCTTTTTTTTTTTTTGCGCGACTCGAAAATTTTAAGCGAATTTTCTGTGTGCGGAGCGAAAAGCAGCGAACGGGCGAAAGAACGAGAACGAGAAAGAACCAAACGCTGTTATATGATGATGGAAGCGAAACGAAACGAAAACGAAGCCAACGTCGCTGCCACTGAAGCGCACGCTGCGCTGCTGCTAGCTGCTATCACAGTGCCCGGCAGCGCCGCCAACAGCGGCAGAGAGACGAAACGAAGCGAAGCGAGGCGAAAAACGAATTGAGAATCGAGATTGAGGCGAAGGCGAACGAGCCAGCCGACCATCATGGCCCCGATGCGTGGGTGCGAGCGAGATGGAGCAACGGAGAGAGGCAAAATGCACTGAACAAAGCCGGGGGTGGGGTGAATGTTATGCAAAATATTTTTAAAGTTTTTTTTTAATTGGTATTTAGGATGTCATAGTTGGATGACAAAATAAAAGAAATTATCTTAAAGAAGATGGTGATACTTTTAAAAAAAGTGATAATATATAAATAATATTTAGAAAAAATATATACGGTTTTAGTTGTGGAATTTACTAACGTAATTTGTATAGGTTTGAGAAATTTTTTTCTTTTAATATTTTCCAAAAATAGAAGTCTTAGAGAACTTATTTGGTTTCTATAAACACCGGGTATCTACATTTAGTAAACAAATATTTAGAATTTCTATATAAAATTAAAAAAAAAAATAAAATGTGTTAAAATATTATAGGGAACTAATTAATTAGGTTTTATAAAGAGAATTAATTTAACATTTCGTATTACAACAACAATTTCAACATAAACACTAAAAGAAACCAAAAAATATATATAAATATTTATTGGAGAAAATAACTAAAATAATGAGACATGTTATTTAAAAAGAAAATACAAAAAAATTATATTATAGCATATATTCGAAATAGAATGTAATTTAAAAAATTAATTAATTTTTTAGTCTTTAAAAAAAGTCATAATTTTTAAGGAAAGAAAATTTTTAAGGAAAATCCAAGTCTGAGAACCTTTAGAAACCCATTTTCAGAAAACCCTATTTTAGAATTATTTTTTTTAATTATTTTCAAAAGAAATTAAACATTTTTTTCAAGTGCATAACATGCGTAAGAAGGGCGGGCAGGTGGAAAACAGAAGCAATAGAATACCGCGAGAGCAAGAGAGAGAGAGTTAGAGTGGGAGAGAGTAGAGCTGCGAAGAAAACACTTGACAATTGAAATTGAAAGTTGTAATGAGACAGCGACTTGAGATTCATCATCAAACAGCTGCCGCTGATTGCTCTCTCTCTTGCACACACACTCCCCATCTCACTTACACACCGAAGCCCCCATCTTCTCTTTCTTCCCCCTTACTCCCCCCACCGACCAAAGCCATAGCGACAAATAGCGGAAATCCAATTACAAGCAGAACAGGCAGACATTGTGTCGTCTTTCCTCTCCCTTTTTTTTTTTTTTTAATCATTATTATTCTTTTTTAACTTAACAAAAAGGCCTAAAAAATGGCCAGGATATATATTTGGCAACAACAACAACAACAAAGAGAGGTGTGGAGGGGGGAGGACTTTTAAAATCGGCGTTCGGGGAATACAAAGCAAAAACATGTAAAAATCTGCATACAGAAATCTCATGTAAACACACATGTGCGATTTTTTGTTGGAAATTCTTTCGTTTTTTTTATTTTGGTTTTTGTTTTTGTGGGTCGACATCCATAAATTGGTTGTCATATTTTGCAGCTTAATATATTAAGCCCGGACAGTGCAGAATGGTAGCAAATCGATCTAGAAATCGTTTAAGGTACTCTGCTTGAGAATCGGATGAGAATTGGGCAAGATATAGCCATCACAGTGGGCCCTATAGGGGAAAACCTCATTTTCAAGGGATCCCATCCGGAAAAATGGACAAAAATTCTAAAAAATATTTTGTCTCGGGATTTTGATGCAGAATGGTAGAAAATCGATCTAGGAATCGTTAAAGGTACTCCGCCTCAGAATCGGATGAGAATTGGAGAAGATATAGCCATCACAGTGGTCCCTATAGGGGAAAACCCCATTTTCAAGGGGTCCCATCAGGAAAAATGGACAAAAAATCTAAAAAATATTTTGTCTCGGGATTTTGATGCAGAATTCTGGAGAATCCCTCTAGAAATCGTTTAAGGTACTCCGCTTGAGAATCGGGTGAGAATCGGGGAAGATATAGCCATCACTGTGGGCCCTATAGGGGAAAACCCCATTTCAAGGGATCCCATCAGGAAAAATGGACAAAAAATCTAAAAAATATTTTGCCTCGGAATTTTGATGCAGAATGGTGGAGAATCGATATAGAATTCGTTTAATGTAATCCGCTTGAGCATCGGATGAGAATTGGGGAAGATATAGCCATCACTGTGGGCCCTATAGGGGAAAACCCCATTTTCAAGGGATCCCATCAGGAAAAATGGACAAAAAATCTAAAAAATATTTTGTCTCGGGATTTGGATGCAGAATGGTGGAGAATCGATATAGAAATCGTTTAAGGTACTCCGCTGGAGAATCGGATGAGAATTGGGGAAGATATAGCCATCACTGTGGGCCCTATAGGGGAAAACCCCATTTTCAAGGGATCCCATCAGGAAAAATGGACAAAAAATCTAAAAAATATTTTGTCTCGGGATTTTGATGCAGAATGGTGGAGAATCGATATAGAAATCGTTTAAGGTACTCCGCTTGAGAATCGGATGAGAATTGGGGAAGATATAGCCATCACTGTGGGCCCTATAGGGGAAAACCCCATTTTCAAGGGATCCCATCAGGAAAAATGGACAAAAAATCTAAAAAATATTTTGTCTCGGGATTTTGATGCAGAATGGTGGAGAATCGATATAGAAATCGTTTAAGGTACTCCGCTTGAGAATCGGATAAAAATTCGGGAAGATATAGCCATCACAGTGGGCACTATAGGGGAAAACCCCATTTTCAAGGGATCCCATCAGGAAAAATGGACAAAAAATCGAAAAAATATTTGGTCTCGGGATTTTGATGCAGAATGGTGGAGAATCGATATAGAAATCGTTTAAGGTACTCCGCTTGAGAATCGGATAAAAATTCGGGAAGATATAGCCATCACAGTGGGCACTATAGGGGAAAACCCCATTTTCAAGGGATCCCATCAGGAAAAATGGACAAAAAATCTAAAAAATATTTGGTCTCGGGATTTTGATGCAGAATGGTGGAGAATCGATATAGATCGTTTAAGGTACTTCGCTTGAGAATCGGATGAGAATTGGGGAAGATATAGAATAAATCTCTCAGAAAAGTTATCTTTAAATAAAAACCTTCCCCAAACACTGTTTTAGGCTTTAAATAGTACAAATAAATCGTCTATAAGGAAATATATATGAAATATATATATCTGCTAATAATACATATATATTTTCAGATCAAAAACCCCTAGGGGTTAACCTGTATTTCTGCTAATCTTTTCGGCTGTTTCTCCTTTCCCCCATTTTTTTTATCACATGTGATAAAAAATAAAAACGACAATAGCCTCGAATTTATTTGCTTTTCTGGGGGCTTTCATTGGGATTCTACAAAGCGTGCCGACTCTTTGGATTCTTATCAGAAGCCAGCCAGCCCCACAACAATGCTCTCTTATCTAAAAACAAAAAAAAAAAAAAAAAGAGTAAAGACCAACAATATATGTATATATAGCACCTGTCGAAACCAGAGACCGGCCCCTTCTGGGGGCCCTTTATGAATAAAGCTACAAAAAAATAAATATAATACACATGGTATTTGTGCTTTTTGTATAAAAGAGTGGAAACTATGTGGAAGTCCTTGAAAAATTTGAAAAAAAGTTCAGAGTTTTTGACTTTTCAGTTTTTAGATAAATTTAAGAAAGACTAATTTAATAATTAGTTTTCAATAGATCCCAAAAAACTGTTTCAGTTTAAGATTCCAAATAGGCTTACCCCAGGATTTTATAGATCAGATGGTATATTAGATGCTATAAAGTGCTTTCAATCGACTTACCTATAAATAGAGAAGATAAAAAAAATTTTATTAGTATGTTAGTTAGTTAATTATAATAGTAAATACATATGTTTTTATAGAAAATATTAAATATATAAAATATGTGAGACCTTGTGTAAAACATTTAATGGTGTAACCTTAAGTAGAGAAAATTTATATTTGATTAATACCAGAAAAAAATACCAGACGATTAATAAAAATTAATCGAAATTAGGGTTGATTATAGCCTGAAATTTATCGAAGAAAAATATAATATCGATTTGGGATCTATTAAAGATCTATTAATTATATTATTTGATTACAACCCTCTCTAAAGAATATTTAACTCTAAAGATATATTTAGATGCTTAATGTTCTAAATATAGTTTATTTAAATATTTAAATATAATTAATAGAAGAAAAAAGTCTCAAAAAAATCCTCATCACTCCTTTGAAGTCAAAAGTGAAAGGAAAGCGGTTAGCATGTGGGTGTTGGATGCTTTACATTCAGCTTCTTATAGGATTCCCTGGTATTTCTGGCCTTCCTTGGGTTTCACATTCGAGAGTTTAGAGGTTTTTTGTTTGTGTTTGTATTTCTGTTTGTATTTTTTTTTTTTTTTTGTTATTTTTCTTGGGAATTTTTGGTTTCTGTGCCTTTGAGCAGCAGATTTACATTTTACGCAATTAATGCGAAAAATACTACGAAAGGAAAATAGCAGGCGTTAAATGCTAATTGCCAAATGTGAAACAAACAGATGACAAATAAATAAAAAAAAAAACAGAGGTGGGTGGTGGAGGGCATTGACAACCTTGAACTTTGACCTCGCAGCATTCTAATCTTTTTGCCTAAAATTTGATTGCCTGGCTGGGCTGCCACCAAAACGAAAAATAAAAGAACCGGGAAAAATAAAAATAAAATAAAAAAAAAAAGAAGTAAAAAGCTTTCTCTGCTTATGGCTCTTCCACTGCCTCTGTCGACTGAGGCAGAGTCACCTGAGCAGCAGTCTGAGCTTCTTCTTCTTCTTCAACGTCTTTCATGATTTTCTTCGTCCTTATCGGTCCTCTCTTTCCCAAAACGAACCAAACACTTGACGACAGAACCCCGTCTCTTTCTAGCCCTTGGATGATTTTTGAAGGATATATGGCAGGATGGCAGGATGGCAGGCTGTAAGGATGGCAGGCTGTTAGGATGGCAGGATGGTAAAAGTAATAATTAGTCCCAAGCGGGTTTCTCATAGCCCAAGCAGCTTAGCGAGAGTGTGGGAGAATGTTTTTGGGGCCCGAGGACGAAGGATAACAGGCGGCTATGGAATGGTGGGGAATGGTCAATGGGATATTCTCTGATTCACTGATTGGAATGTCCTGGGTCGATTATTTGCAGGAAAATCAACTGGTAATTGAGTTAGTTCCTGATTACCAAATCAATATAAAGTGAATGCCTAATGGATTATGAAATCTACATTTAGAATTTCTCCATCAAGAATATTTCTTATTAATAATTCCTTTTGATTATCAAGTGAGATTTTTAAATGAAAATATATGTATATGATATTTAAAGAAGGGATTAATATTTATTCAAGAAAATAATTTTAAAAAATTAACAAAAGACTCATGACTCTCTAATATCTCGTATATATAATGAATATCACATGCTATATGCCATTCATGTGATATTGGTCCATAGACTTCACTCGATCGTTCTCCCTGCTCTGATTGATCCTCCAGAGGGTTTATTACTAATTATTATTCCAATTCGCATTTTGTATTCCCCACGCGAGATCGTGTGCTACCGAAAAATTAACTTTATACTCTAACAGAGGGTATAACTAATTTATGATCTATTTTAAAATTATAATATAATATTTTTAAAACCTTATTTAAATAAAATTCTATTTAATTATAAAAAACATTTCTTGTTTTCTATAGAACCTTTTATAGAGCATCTAATATTTCCAATTCTTCTTTTCTTATTTTCTTTTTTAGATAAGCGACGCTTTGCATGGAGACCTGGGTCCCAGTCCCAGTCCCGGACCCGGTCATGCTTTATTTAACAAATGGCACAACCCACGGGCAGAAGTATAGTTTATGAATAGAATTCTAACAACTTAATTATAGATATCGTTGGAGAGAGATCTCTCTGGGGGTGACTTGTGGGGGGGAAATTACAGGTGGTGGTGCCTAGTCTGGGCTATACGATGAAAAAGAAAAAGATATAATTTTTTCTATTTTTTCAAACATTCAGAAGATACCACCTATGATAGATACCTATTTTTACTCCAGGGGGAGGCGTTATAAAATGAGTTTAATGATCTATTTGAGGTTGAAGTGTGTAAATTTTGATGATATTTATAGAGAAGGGTTATAAAGCAATGAGTTTTAAGATTCAATTGTTGCATAATCGATATTTTAATCAAAAGAAATTAAATTTTTTGTAAGAAATCGATTAATAATATAGATGAAATATTGATGGAGAAAAGACGTAACTATAGATAGAAAGTACGGCTTTTTATTTTTTAATTTAAAGATTAAAAATTATTCAACTTGGTAAAAATCCATTTTCGATATACATCGATTATTTAACGATAAGTAAGCTTGTTACAATAATATCACTGGATCCAAATAATTGTTCTCTAAAAATGTAAGAATAGAAAATCTAAAGGAGAAATACTATTTATTTGGAATAACATCGTTTTTGATACAAATCGATTAATTTTCGATAAGTAAGTCTTCAATTCCTAGGAATATCCCTGGATTAAGATCATTATTCCATAAAAATCTATAGAAAAAATACTATTTATCTTGCTCTATATTGATTTTCGATATCAATCGATTATTTTTTTTATATGTAAGCGTTGAAAATTCTTCAAAACCTATGAATATCCAAAGATCAAAATCACTCTTCTTTAAAAATCAAAAGAATAAATACTCGTTATGTTGATAAATATTAATTTTCGACATATATCGATTTTTCGATTTATAAAGCCTAGTATTTCTTCAATAACTGCAATATACTGAAAACTCCCAAGCCCAAAAATCGCGAAAAACAAATATTTTTAAACTAATTTTATCGATAAATATCGATAACCCCGATAAATATCGATATATGATCGCTATCGCTTTCTCACCTGGATGGCGAATTACGAAAATTATAGCAGCAACAGCAGAACGAGCACACCATATACACCAGAAAATTGATGCTGCCGCACCACGTCGACGTCGAAGTATTACCGCTGCTGCTGCCGACGCCGCTGCCACAACCGCTGCCCAAGTTTCCTGTTAATGTGGCGCTTGAATTCTCCTCTGTTGCAGCGCTGCTACTGCGCTGTTCACGCTCCTTGTCGCGATCACGGCACAGATCCAAGCCCGCTGCCGCTGCGATGATCGAAGCGGCCGATGATTTGCGTCGTCCTGCAGCGTAGCCGCCGACTGCGCTGCCGGCTTCAACGTTGCCGGATTTCAGGAATTTTTTCAATCGCGGCGCGTGACTTTCGAGGGCGGGCGGGGCACTGCAAGTGGAGCGCTTACGCTGCTGCTCGGCCACCGATGACGCTGTTGTCGCTGTCGGCGTTGCAGTCGCTGCTTTCTTCAGGCGCTGCTGATCATCCACGAAGGATATTTGCTTCCACTTCTTCTTCTTTTTCACTTTGGCGGTGGCTTTTAACAAATTTCTTGATCTGTATGTTGTTGTATTTGTTGTTGTTGTTGTTGTTGTTGTTGTTGTTGCTGATGTGGTGGTTTGTGTGGTTGCTGTTGCGGTTGCTGCTGCTGTTGCTGCCGCTCCTGCCGGCGGCGACTGCGCTGCAACGGCGACGTCGACGTCGTCGTCACTTTTGGCCGCCAGTTCAGATACTTTATTGCCGCCGACTTACACGCACACATACAAGCTAAACAGCAACAAGGACATTGCCAGCTCCACACACACACACACTCCCACACATACGCAGCCACAGGACCGCTCTGCTCACGCGGGCAGCGCGCTGCGTCGACGTCGCGGTGGCGCCTTCATTTGGTGTTCGATTTTTTTGTTGGTTTTTTGTTTTATTTTTTATGTTTTTGTTGTCTTTATTTTATTTTTAAAATTTATATTATTTTATTATTTGTCACTTTATTAATAATTTTATACTTTCAGTCTTGAATTAAAAATAACTTTTCTGGAATTTAAAATAAGGTTTAGTTTTGGAAACTCTATTTTAGAGATATTTCTAGCTGAGATTTTAGAAGAAAAGATTTTAGGAATCTTATATTTTAAAGATTTAGAATAAATAGTAGATTTTTAAAGAAACTTTCGTCACAAAACATATTAAATTTTAAGACAGTTTTTAAAGGATTTTTGTTAAAAAAAAAAGGTTTAGACAAGTTTTTGAATTATTTTTAATCCATTTTGATTAAAGTTCGCCAGTTCTCAAATTTTGTTCTTCTATTTTATTCAAATTATATTTTTAACAAATTTATAGTATTTTTTTTTATAAGCAGTATTATTTTAACACAATTTTAAAAAAGTTTTTGGGAAAAAGTTTAAGGCAAGTTTTTTCTAATAATTTTGGTGTTTTTATGAGAACACTTTTGTGAGTTTCTTTTAATAATTTTTTGAACTTTTTGTTTTGAAACCTTTACAGTTACAGTTTTCTAGTTTTTCCAATTTTTATTAAAACTTTTTTATTTAAAATATTAAGCCTTTTAAAGCTATTAAAGCTTAAAAATATTGAGTAATTTTATAAAACAATACATTATTTTGTTTAAGAATTTATATTTATTTAGTAACTAAACTTTAGTCTTATACTTTAATTTGTTTAACTAAGCACTTTGGTATTTTTTTTAGTAATTTTTTTATTTCCAATTGTTGGGCTTTAGTTTTTTTGTTTTTGCTTTTTTTTTAGTTAATTCCTATTTCCTGTATTATTAAAAATAAATTTATTTGATTAGGCTTTGTTTTTGTGATTTTTTTTTCATTCTTTCTCTCCCTCTTCCTCTCCGTTGTTTTTTTTTTGCTTTTTGAATTTCACATTTCTCTTATCATTCGCACTGTTATCGTGGCTTTTGCTTCTGCTGCTTATTTTATTATTATTATTTCCAATTTTTTTTTTGTATTTTTTTTTATGTAATTTACAGCCGCCGGCTGCCAGCAGCTTAGTGCTCTCCCTCTTGCTCTTTCACTCTCTCTCTGTCGCACGTTTTTTTGGAGAGCGTTTTTATTGTCGCCCTGTCTCCTTTGCTCCTTGGGGATGTATTATTTTGTTGTTGTTTTTAGGGAATATTTTGCACACGTGCGAATAGCACTTGAAAAAAAATTTATGAAAAAAAAAATCAAAAGAAAAAACGACAACAGAGCCGTGTGTGTTGTAAGCGAGAGTGTGTAATATTTTACGATTATTTTAATGGCTTTTTTTCTTGTTTGTTTTATTTTATTTGTTTTTATTATTGTTATTTTTTTAAGCTTGTTTTTATTGTGATTGTTTCTAAATTATGTTTTTATTTTTTGTGAATTTTTTTGGAGACGCGCGCACACACACACACTGGTACACACACACACTGCCACTCTGCCACATGCGACGCGATGCTTATTTGGTAAACATTTCGATTTTGGTCTGGAATTTGGGAGTTTTTTTTCATCCGCTTTTCATTCGTTTTTTACTCGCTTTTAAGTCTATTTTCCTTTTCGTTTTAAAGCCGGAAAATTCCTCTCAAATTCCATTCCAAAAACTATCCGGCGATCTTTACTATTTTGGCCTGTGTTTTCCCCCGAAATAAGCTTGTTGGAATCTCGTCTTCGGTCTCTCTTGTGTTTCTCGGCTCCGTTGTTCGCGTCGGAGTTCGAAATTTGAATTGAAAAGAAAAACGTAAACACAATTGCTTTTTGGCACCGCTTTCCACTCTCACGCGACGTCGCCGTCGACGATTGTGGTTCTCGTGCCAGCAGCGGCAGAAGCGCACGCCAGCGTCCAGCGCTCTCTCTCACAATCTCTCTCTCTCTTCGCGAGAGGGTCAGGCTGTAGGGAGAGAAAGCCTCGGCCAGCCTAGAACCTTTCTTTGGTGGGACCAGGCGGAGAGGCGGTGACGCGGTGGGTGGCATGGAAGGGCAAAAAAGCACGCCAACGGAAGCTGCGTGAAGGCCGAGCAACGCTGGCAGCGAAGCCGACGTCAGCAGCACAGCGCTCACCCTTTAATCAAAGTTTTTTCGGGGGTATGCTTTTCAGAATGATTTACTTTGCAGAATTTTCTTATCTTATGGTATTTTTTTTATTTTTTATCAAGATTCTTGCGTTAATTTAAGGGGAAATTAAAGAACTGAATTTAAAAAAAAACAGTTTCATTTTTTATATATAAAATTTCAGGAAATTTTAAGGTAATCCTTGATAAATCCCTCAAACTTGAAGACTAACTTTAAATATTTAAAAAATGTACTACGTTTTTCAATCCCAAGTGATCTTAAGTCTTAAATTTTTTAAGAAATTAACTAAAATCCTAATGAATTATTGCTACATAATTGCAATTCCTTAACTTGAAAATATAAAGCTTAGAGTTTTAAAAAGCATAAGTTGTTTAGAAAACTATAAGCTATAAGAAAATATACCCTATATTAAGATACATATGGTTTTTAAGATCTTTAAGATCTATTCCTTCAAAGACTGGAAAATAAAACGAAAATTTACAATAAATATTTAAATATATAAAATATATATAAATTTATACTAAAATATTCACTAACCATAATAAAAGTTCCAACTTAAATTCCCTTAAAATGTTAATTAAATTTAAATAAAATAAAAACAAGTGTTTATTTAACGATAAATATTTAACCTTATAATTGTAATTTTTAATATAAAGGATAAGATGCAGATATTGGTAATATATATGTATGTATACATATGTCTTGAAAATATATAGGAAGAGTATCACCAAATTTTTTTAAATATTTTTGGAATGTTTTTAAATTAAAAAAGTACAAAAACTCATTCCTTTATTATTAAATGAATTTTTATAAAAATTAGTATTAAATTATTCTTTATTTTTTTTTTTTTTTTAATTTAAAAAAACTAATTTAAAGTCTAACTCTATTTCCTAGGGTATTACTATTTTCGATTCAAAACTTTGCAGCTTTTCTACTGAATGAAGTGCGCAAAATAGTAAAAGACGCCGTGAGAGCAGCAGCTGCATTACTTTTTAGAAACTTTTAATAAACTTGAAAATTTCCCCAAAAAACTTTTGGCTCTTTTTTGTTTTGTTTTTATTTTTTTTGGCTCCAAACTTTCTTATCGGACAGAATAAACTCGGGGTTATTTATTATTATCGTTAGGTTTATATTTCTACTATTATTTATTGTTTGCCAGCGTGAGAGAACCAGAGAGAGCGTGAGGAAGGAAGAGAGAGTTCTGTTTCTGTTTCCTCTCCAGAATTTCTCTTTTGCGCAGAAAGCTGCGCGCTCTTCTCGTCTCCCTGCTCTCTTAGCGCGTCGCAGTCGACGTCGCTGTCGCAGCCGCCATGCATTCTTATCAGAAGCCACTGAATGTTGCTGTTGTTGCAGCTCATAACTGTATTTCGAATTTTTTTTTTTTGCGCATTGCACTTGAAAACTTCATTTACGCATTTTTTTTGATTTACTCTCTCCCGTATAATATTTTAGTCAATTTGCATTCGGCGGATTCGAGAAGCAAAACCTAATGAACAAAGCTGGGTCAAGTGATGGGCGCGGCGGCAGAGCGGCCGAGTAGACAGCGCTGCCAACCGAGAAGCCGGCAGAAGGATAACTGCACCGGCAAAGCGACAGCAGCAGAGCAGCAATAGCAGCGACAGCAGAGCGGCGAAATCGTAAGGTTGTCGTCTTGGTTGGCACTCTAAAGTGGGATTAGTCGATCCTAGCTGGGATTTGTTTTGAATTTTTAAATATTTTTTTCAAAATAAGTTTTTTTTTTTTTAAATATTTTTTAAATAGTTTAAATATTTCTCATTTTCTCATTTGTTTCTGATTGGGAGATAAAAGCTGATACTCATAGAGATACCATTAAAGATACATTAAACTATACTTCATATATTTTTGTTTTTGAAAATTGTATAAAATCTTCATTTAATAAAAAATATTTTTTCCGAATTAGTGTTTTAAAAACTATTATAATTATTAATTAGTATAAAGTCTTGATTCTTTATAAAGGTTAAAAAATATGAATACATTTTTAAAGATTTTCAATCTAAATATTTCCCATATCTTTTAAGAGTATCTTGTTTTTATAAATTATATAATATTTCCATTTTTAGGGCCTTTTGCCTAATAATTATATAATATAAATATTTTATAAGATAATTATTTAAAAACAACTAAGCTTTAGGTAATAACTCTCCTTATTTCCTCATTCCCTGTTATTATGTTCCTTTTTCTTTCTTAATTTATAAAATTTTCCCCAAGAAAACCATAAAAAATAAAAAAAATACCTTAAATATCTGCAATTATTATTTGATGGTCGCTTGCTGGTATTTTACTTTAAATATATCCTGCTCTTGTGGCCGTGTAATTACAGGACTCACTTTCGCTTGGCTCTTCACGGCACGAGGCAGTTTTGATTGCTAGATTAGGTGACCCCGACGGCTAACACGGGGTGGTGACCCGAACCTGCTCAGCCCTCCACCTACCGGCCAGTAGCCAACCAGTGGGGTAGATGGTAACCTTATGCTGCACTTACCGCCAGTGGCCGCTTGGCATTTCGTTATTAGCTCTTAAGCTGCCGTTGCCGGTGACTTCGCTGTGCCTTCTGGTGCCTTGTGGTACCTTGTGGGTGCCTCAGGTGCCTCATGAAGGTGCACGAGAAGAAAGCACACAAATACACAAAGGCTGGGGTCACCCGAAAGTTTCAAATTTCTTTTCGGCCCAATAAAAATAAACAAAGGCGGCGCTAGAGACCGAGCCAAAGTGAAAGTGGAAAGTAGAAAGTGGAAAGTCAAGTATGCCGGCCGGAGTGGACTAAAATGAGCCTTCGGGCTCGGATTGCAATTATCCTGCGAGAGTTATCCATCAAAGATGCCGCTTGCCACTTGCCGCTTGCCACTTGTTTTAATGAAAAATTTCCATCTATTTTCCAAGGAGTAGCAAGGACTCTTTTTGAAAGTACAGGTGCTCTGATAGCACTTTCTTTAAAGAAACGTTTCGGTGAGTATTATGGTTATGACTGCCCCAAAACCAGATGTTATCACAAAACTCAATGGTTTCTGGCGTTTTTTTCAGAATTTTTTCAGCCGAAAGAGATCTGTCAAAAAATGGTAATAAACTGGCCTTAGAATAGCGAGGGGTGTTTCAAGGGTTTTTTGAAAGGTTCTACAAATAAAATAAAGAAATCTGAAAGGAATAACTTTAAATAAAATTATGAAGATTCTACCATTTAAAGATTTGTATTATTTAATAAAAAAATATAATATACGAAATTTCTATAATTTTAAAAATTTTAAATACAGTTTAGAGAGGAGGGTTCTAGGGGTTAACTCTATAGACTTCTACTCTATAGAGTTATTCCTATAAAGTCATGGGAACATTTCATTACAAATTTTATTTTGAATGGAACTTAAAAAAAAGGAGATTTTTGAAATATATGCATTTTTTTGAAAATTATTAGAACTATTAATAGTACTCTTAGGTTTACTTGGAAAAGTAAATCTTAAAATATTAAAAAAAATTAAACAAGAAACTATAATTTGTTTATTTTTTTAAACAAGTATTTATGTATTTTTTATATATTTTGTTTGTATATATTTATAAATTAATAATTTTATTTTAATTTAAAAAAATATTTAAACAAAATTTTCCCTCAAAAATTACTTTTTTTATGGATTTTTTATACTAAATATATTTTTTTTTATATACTTTGTAGTATACCTATCCTCACCCCGCTGAGCAAACGTCCACTTTTGGTTTGACAAACAGCCACAAAAAAAAACACAGTAAAGGAAAGAAAAAAACCATAGAAAGAGCGACAGTGGAGAGAAAAGTAGCGCAAAAAAACAAAAAAGGGAAGAAAACTAATGGATGGGCAATGGCTCCCAGGGGGGCAGCCACCGAGATAGCCAGGATAACGAGCCAGGACATGGGGATACGGATACGGATACAAAAACAAAGATATATACAGATATACAATCATATATATAGAAATTATCTGTGTATATATAGAGTGTCCTGTTTTGTTTAAGAGAGATTTTTGGGCCGGCCAGAGAGTTAAATATTTGTCAAAAAATAAATTTAAAAAAATTCAAGAGTTTGCGTTTATTTCACGTAATTCGTATTTCAGACCTCGAAAAAGCCTCGAATTTCAGCAGAAAAATGCATGAGGTTTTCCGATAACTTCTTAGATTTCAGATTATTAAAAAAAAATTATTAATATTGTAAAAAATAAAAAAAATACAAAGAAAATGTTTTTTTTATTTTTTGACTATGTTTTTTGATCAAATTTTTGTTCGTTTTTTTTGGTTAGTTGTTTTTAGAAGTCTCTTTTTTTGGAAATTTTTTCTTTGATTTTTTTCGTGGTGCAGCTGTCTCTTCATATTTTTCAATTTCCTGCTCTTTGAGCTCCGGTTTCGTTTGAGATTTTCGACCCGCCCGCTGTGCGTGTACACTGCCACGCCCCTATCGCGGCTATACGCCCTCCTCTTCCCCCCCACCCCGCACTGCGTGAGGGCGGTGGGCGTAACCGGCAGGCAAACAAATTGCATGCGTCTCTCATTTCTCATTTTGTTGAGAAAAAAAAAATACTGACACAGTTGCAGTTTGCACTTTTCCAAAAGCGGCAGGTGGGCCATGTGCCACGCCTCCCCCCCCAGGGGTGGAGTCACAGTCACCCTTCACTCCCCTTTGCCTCTATCAAGTGCACATATCAAAAAGTTAATCATAAAAACGGCGAGTACAAAATGCCAAGGTTCTACGTGTTGCTGATTGTTTTTTCTCCTTTCTTTTATTTTTTTTGGCATTTTTTTTTTCCTAAAAGACCTCCAAAAAATAGAGGCGTTTGCCACACCCACCAACCAGTTGAGCATACACTGCGTATACGCAATAATAGTGTTAAAATGGGTTGTTTTTTTTTTGCAAGGAGCTTAAAATTATTTATTTTTATTTAGTTTAGAAAAAGGCATAAGCTTACCAACATTTTTCTTATTAAAGAAGAATATTTAGAAGACTTACCTATAAAGAGAAAAATAAAAAATTATAGAGAATTAGTTTATAATTATAAATGATTATTTAAAAGACTTGAAATATATTTATTTATTTGGTTTAATTTATTCATTTGTTATAATTATTTAAAATAGATAATAAAAAAGAGAATGATAGAGAGTTATTCTTTAAAACTAAAGGCTTTAAGAATAACGGCTGTAAGAATTATTGTTTAAAGGCTTGGTATTTTACCTTTAGTATTTTTTGTGGTATTTTAAGGCTTACTTTTTGAAAAGATTTCCTTTGAGTTTTTATAAATTTTTCCCAGGATATGGTTTCATATGGTGTTTTTCTTTACTAATTTATGTTTATTTTTTTCTTAATTTATTTTTAGTTTTAATACTGTCTTTTTAACACTATTTTTCTGTTTAACTTTTAAGTTTATTTTTTCTAAAAATGTTTCCTAACTGTTTTATCTTGTTTTTTAAAACTTTTATTTTCTCAAACTTTTTTTAAATCCTGACCCTGAACAACATTATTTTTATTGAGAAAGTTTCGAAAAGAAAAAAGCTTAACTATAAGCTTATTTCTTGGATTTTGGCGACAAAAAGCTTTTGCTGGAAAAGTTGAGAGAAAACATGGTGTGGTGAAAAGCTTCAAGAAAAGCATTTGACAATTTCCTGAGCTTTTTGGTTTGTATTCTAGCTAGGAAGCTTATTTGAAAAGATAATACATTTAGTAAAGGCTTTTTTTTGATTTTTTCTATAATATTTAATATTTGTAAATATTAAAAAAAATGGAAAGCCTTTAAAAGAGATACTTTTTAAATTTAATAAAATAAATAAAACTTGATGAAACATATTTAAAACTTGTTGATCCTGAAGTTCTTTTCTGGAAGTTCTCAGAAAACAAAATAACTTTTTCTTGAAAAAAACACATGTGAAAAGTATGAGTTTCTTGAGAAAAATATCAGAAAGAAAAGGGAAACAAGACACAACTTTTCCAGAAAACAAGGATATGCAATGCAAATTAATGAATAAAATATTCCCAAGAAGCCATAAGACATCTTAATGAGGTTACTTTTTTAACAGAAAACTGCCTCTTTAATATTTAAGACTCTTTTGTTGAAATATTCTGTTCAGAAATATGATCAACTATTTAAATAGCTGGATTTTTCTTGTTTTAAATTGTGTTCCCTGGGAGTTGTTTTCCTCCTCAATTGGCATCCTAGTCTTGGATTTTTGTTTTGTTTCCCGGCCTCTGCAATGCAATATATTAAATTCTTCAACAGCCACCGTGCTTCCTCCTTCTTGTCCTTTTTGTGTTTTAATGGTTTTGTGTTTATTATCATTCCTTCCCATCCTTTCTCAGGGCTGCTCACCTTTTGTGCCTTTCCAGGCAGCCTGGTTGCCACCTCACTTCCCCCCCACCTTTTTGTTTTTTTTTTCCTTTGCTTTAGACTGAGAATATGTTTGTCTAACCCATCTCAGATTGCCTTTATCTTACGGATATACTTCAAATGGCCACCCGAGCCTGCCAAGAGTACTTTCTTCTTGTCAAGATTGCCTTGCAAAATGTCACACGTGTCGTATGCGTAATATTTGTAATGTCAGCATTAACCCGGAGCTACATAAAAATATCGTAATTTTTCCCCCTTTTTTTTTGTTTAAAAATAATTTGCGAAAAATAAACATACTGTCAAGTGCATCAGCAGCTTATGCTAATTAACCAATTCGATACAATTTCTATTTGTTTAATAATTTTTCTTATTTCAATTTAATTGCTGCATAAATTACAGGAAAAGCCGAAAAATGTTCAAAGCCCCGCAAAAAAGTTGAGCCATTAATTATACGGCGGCAGGAGGCGTGACATTCGGGCGTAATTTATAGTTGATTTAATGCCATCTAATTAGCGTTAATATGTTTTTCGGAACGTTTCCTTTTAATAGAGTTCTTTCTTGTTATTATTTTGGTGGTGGAACTTCCTGTTCTTACTGTTTGGCAGAAAGTCTTTTGAAAAGGTTTTCGGTTTTGTTTTTAAAATTTTTTGTAAGGTTTGTGAGAGAAAAAAAGGGAGAATTTTACTTTTGGAGATTTGAAAACGTTTGTTTTTAAACCTAAAAGTATGCTTCAGTTTTTTTTTTCAAATGATAAATATACTTGTTAGTTAAAGTTTCTATAAAAACTTCTATCTTCAAAAAATTACTCAAAATCCCCAAAGATTTTTTAATGCCTCCCTGCTATTCGGCTTAAAAATACGCCAAAAATTCCCATTAAATTCTCCCAGAAATTCCCTTTCAATTATTAAATTTCCATGCATTTTCTTGCGTGAATTTAATGTTCCAGTAATTAACAGAAATTGTACCTGAAATCCCAGACTTATGTCGAGACGTTGGCGTTGCAAATTAATTGAGGAGCCGCCGATGATATAGAGTTTCACGCTAATATCCTAAATATACCCCGGCCGCCCATTTCTCACCTCTTCAGCTGCGCAAATATGCCTTCATTAGCGCCTGAAAGTATGCAACACTCGAGGGCCAAGCTAAAGCGATGAAAATGAAGGGCCAAGCGCGCCAACTAAAGCGCGAAAAAGCGAAGCGAATACAATATGCAAACAAAGGCACGTGCTGGCATGCAAACTCGGCCCATTTTCTGAGCCTTCCCCCCCACTAAGTCCTCCTTAACCACTTTTTCTTCTTTCCTCGTTTTTTCTATTTTACCCGCAAGAGATACAAAAACCGAACTGGAGAGAGGAGAGTAGGAAAAATACGAGAAAAGCGTTAAAATTCGAGTGCCAGCCAGCATCTTTTTCACTTTCCAAAAAAAAAAAAAACAAAAACGTAAAAGTGAAAACTTTTCCTGTCGCTCGAAGGCGATATACCAATTGCCGGGGAAACGACTGACAGATGACCAGTAAGTACGAGTAAGTAGGTCGAATTTCCCAGAAAAATGTACCCTGCCTTAAAAACGGGTTAAATGCGTAGGGTTTAACAAGCCGTAGGCTTTTAACCCCCCCACCAGCCAGGCCACATAAAGTTTAAAGTTGAACAGTTTAATTAACAATTTCTTGGGAAAGGGATGATTGATTGACAGAAAAATATAAAATAGATTAAAGTAGGGGATTTATTAAAGAGGGAGAGCTCAAGGATAATTGTTGGATACTAAAACAAATAGTTTATTTCACTAACTATAGCCCCCCTCTAATAGAAATGCTCCCCAAACACCTTTTAACTTTGTCACAAACTCTACAATAAAACACAAATCCCTTTTACTTTTTTTTTAAAGGACACCCACTACCCTTTGGGGAATACCCGCTTTTTGTTATAGTTTCTTTTTTTTTTTTTTGGCCCAATTTTTAAGGGTGATAAAAAATGCGAAGTGCGTCGTCTGCTGGACAATCCCCTGATAGCTTAAAGATTGTTTTGGGCAAATTGGAGTATAATATATATGGACATTAGCTCTCTGGCTGTTAAAAAAAATTTCAATTCATTGGAAAACTGAGAAAAACTGGCAAACGGAAAACAACTTTGACATGGCATATAAATGAGGCACCACCAGGGAATCTGCCCTCACCCTAGCTCTCCACATGGACCCCACCCCCCCCCAAAGGACCTGCTCCCCAGGACACTGTTCTGCTGAATTACTCTCCATCTTAAATTCCTCTATGTATCTGTATCTGTGTGTATGTTTTTTTTTTTTGTGATTTTTAAAATATTATTCTTTTTTTCACTTGGCCTGTGTTTGGCTGAGCCAAACAGCAACAACAACAATAATAAACATTGCTTCTCGGACCATTTGTCTGTGTGTTTTTAATAATAAATAAACTGTAAACATAAGTCACGCATGCGGAAGGGCGAGGGAAGCAGGCAGCTACAGAGGGAGCCCCAAAAGTTGAGCCTTGAGCCTCCACAGATTTATGAAGGCACTGGGAAAAATTATGATGGCACATAAAATTTGACAAAATATCGAAAAAATATTTTGTGGCTAGATTTTGATGCAGATCGGTGGAGAATCGATCTTACAATCTTTTAAGGTATCCCTCTCAAGAATCCAATAAGAATTGGGGAAGATATGGCCTCCGATTTGGGCCATACTGAGACCCCATGCACTTTCCACAATTTTGAAGGGGACCTCTCAGAAAATTTAACAAAAAATCTAAAAAAGATTTTGTTGCTAGGTTTTGATGCAGATCGATGGAGAATCAATTACCAAATCTTTTAAGATATCCCTCCCAAGAATCGGATTAAAATGTGCGAAGATATAGCCTCCGATCTGGGCCATAATGGGCCTCCATGCATTTTCCACAATTTTGTCAAAAAAATTTGACAAAAAAACTAACAAATATTTTGTTGCTAGATTTTGATGCAGACCGATGGAGAATCGATCCACAAATCTTTTAAGGTATCTCTCTCAAGAATCAGATAAGATATGGTGAAGAATTAGCCATCGCATTGCAAAAAATAAAATAAAATTCCTTTATTTTTTCTCTCAATGTCTGTGAGCTTAAGTGGGAGGGCCAGAAGCAGAACCAGAGGCAGGGGTGGACATAAATGGGGACCCTGGATAGCTGCCTAGCTGGTACACACTGGCTTGTGGCCAAAGCTATGCAAATGTTGCGGCCTGCCTCCGAATCTGTCTGGATTTTTGGAAAGCCCCCCTCAAAAACAAAAAACACGCAAAATTTTCAACATTTCTTCATATATTACTGGTGTGTACTAGTATATTTGAAAACTTGCCTTTTTGCGGATAATTCCTAAGGGAATTTTTGATTTGGGAATTAATGTTGTGGCTCCAGAAGGGGGGTCTGGGGGGCTTGAGGCCACCCACGCCCAATAAAGTTGGCCAACTTGTTAGCCGAAACTGATAACCTTTTTGCAGGAAATTTGATTAAGAGACCTTTTTAAATAAATACATAAATCATATGCCACTTAAAAGCTTACAGGGATTACTTAAATATTAAATATGAGCTTTATTGATTTTCATTTTAGTTGTTGGCTTAACAAATTAGTATTATTTACTTTAATAGTAACGCATCCCTGCCTATTATTTGTTGATTTATTGGTCTTTTTTTTCGAAATAAACTAATTAGCTTTACCATGGCTCTTTTTTCAGCAGATTTTTAGGCCTCTCGTTGGCCTTTTTACAAAATAAATACGAAAATATTGATCAACTGTCAGTTGTGTGTGTTTTCTTTTTTTTTTTTTTTGTTGAGCCATTAGGGCGTATAATATTTCATACTGATTTATGCTCTTCTTGTTGGCAATTAAATTTAAATACATTTAATGGATGTAATTCCAATAATTGTTCAAGTTTCCCCGCTTTCGCCTTTAAAACTCTCATGGCCTGGCAGCTTCAATTACCCGCGTATCCTGTCTTCCTTCCAGCCCCAGCCCCAGCCCCAGCCTTCGTCCTTTGTCCTTTTCGGGGTTCATTAAAATTATTTTCTTTATTATTATTTTTATTCTTTTTTTTTTTTTTTTTTTGGCCCAAATGTTATTAATATATACGTCGGCTGTCTTTGCCAGAAAAGCCAAAAGAAAGAGACGAATGCACGGAGCAAAAGAGAAGAAAAATTAAAAACATTTAAATTTAATTATACGACTATGACAAACAATTTTGGCATTTTGACAAAATTATTTTGATGGCCCGGGAGGGCAGCGTTGCCACTGACATTTTCTGACTGATGGCCCACCCCGGCCCCTGTTCTGCCCACGCCCACTTTTTTGGCCCCCCCCGCCCTCTGGACAATTTGCAACAACAAGTCAACAATTAGCAGCGAGTTCAATGTGCCATCAGAGTCCTGGACAGGGACAAGGATATAAACAAGTTCATTAGGATAGCGTTAAGGGGCGGAGGCGTAATGACAAACAGGGGGGGTTGGAGAGGGATCTTAAATGGTGCCAGAGGCGAAAGGGTTTCAGGCAGAGGGTTGGGGCAACTGTGGAGCAACTTTCCCCAAAGGCGTTTTTGGCCAAACAATTCAAGCGAACCAGAGAAATAGACACATTTTAAGGAAAAGGAAAGGGCTTTTTCAAGGAAATACAGTTTAAAAAAATCTTTAAAAAATTTAATTTAAATTAAGAAATACACAAGCAAATCCAACAAATTTTTAAAATCAATTATGAACCCAAATTATATTTTTTAAGCATTATTAAGACCTTGTTTAATAAAAATAGTTACTATAAAAACCTTTAAAACTATTTAAAATTATTTATTTAATTTTAAAAGTAATATTTTTATTTATTACCTTCACAAATTTTAGTTTTCAATTTACTTTTCAAGCAAAAATCTATTTATTTAAAAAAATTGTATCAAGCCCACAGGGCGTATGAGTTATGTGTAATATTAAGTATCCGCCTCGTTGTTCGCCATTTTCCGCCATTTCCATTCAATTCCTCAAAATTCAACATTTATTTGAGAGAAAAGTCAACAAATGTATTATTTTCATGAATAATTATTCATACCACAGGGCGTATGATGTATTCTGAATATCAAGTAGCCGCCTCGTTGTCGCAAAAGCAATAAAGTGAAACGATTGAAATATTTGCTTGTATTTGGATTTAAAAAAAATGTAGAAGCAATTATAATGCCTGCAGGATTGTTGTAATTATAATATATTTGAAGTTTTTAAATTAAGATATTGTAGGTTTTTGTAGGAAAATGGTTAAGGAGAGGATGTATGATACCTGGTACTGACAGACAGGCCTTAAAGCTCTTTTTTAAAAGCTTTCTTGAGAAGACTATAGGATAGAGATAAATTTTAGACCTTAAACTCATAGTTTTATTTAAAATTCCATATTTAAATATATGTTTATTTTTTTTAAGTAAAAACTAGACAGTCAGATATCAAAGTTAAAACCCCTTACCAACCGACCAACCTTAAACCTAAAACCCCAAAATTATAACCCATCCTATCTCTAAAAATAACTCACCCAAATAGGTCCGTATCGCTGCCCGGGAAACTGATCCTCGGCGAGAGCGGTGACCGGCCCTGTGACCTCTTCAGCATGTCGTGCAGGCCCGGCGGGGCGTGAATGGGACTCAGGATGGTGATTTTGCGACTGCCCGGGGGCGCCAGGAAGCCACCGCTCAGGGTCAACTGCGTACGCATGCCCGCCGAGGAGGAACTGCTCTTCATTTCGATGGTTTCCGCCGACTTGGAGATCAGGATCGATGACGATTGCTGGAGGCCCAGCTTGCTGGACATGGACAGGGTCATGGAGCCGCCGGCAGAGGAACTGTCACCCAAATTTCCGCTGCCTCCACCACCGCCAGACTCGGCGCCGGCATCATCGATCTGGGTGGAGGCACTCCGGATGCACTTCTCCGGCCGGGACTGGGCCACACCGGCGGCTGCCTCCGAATGGGCCGAGGTGGAGCGAACAAATTGCCGGACATGCTTCTGGTGGGCGGTTAGAAAACCGTGTGCTCCTTCCGGTTGCTGTAAGAAGCTCTGGAAGCGGGACTTGCCACCGGGAGTGGGGCCAGAGCCTGAGCCCGATCCCGAAGCCGATGCCGATGATGTGGAGTTGGCACTGGCTATGTAGCGAGTACTACTACTGCTACTCGTACTCGTGCTTGTTCGCTGTTCGCTGCTCGTGATGATCGAGGTGGAGCTCTGGGCCTTGAGCTGTTGGTTGAGAGTGCTGGCGCTGCCCAGCAGATGGCTGCCACCGGTAGTTGCCACACCAACACCACCGCCCCCGCTAATCACCACCTCGCCCACAATGGCGCTCGACTGCAAGCTCTGACTCCGTGTCGAGCTGGTTATGATTTTCTGTGACGTTTGTTGTTGCACCTGCTGTTGTACCTGCTGCTGCTGTTGTTGTTGTTGTTGTTGCTGTTGCATCTGCAACTGTTGCATATTCTGTTGCTGCTGTTGTAGTTGTTGCATGGCCGACATGCCACTAGCAGCACTGCTGCTTGTCATCGAATACGATCTAGTTGCCACTTTGGTGGTGGTGCTGGAACTACTCGAGCTAATCCTCTGGCTCTGGACCAGGGTGCTCTGTGGATTGTCCAGATCCAGTTCCAGCTCCAGATCCCCCATGGAGCGTATCTCCTCGGCGTCGGCTTCACTCGGTGTGGTTATGATATACTGGGGTGGTTGCGGGGGCGCCGATCCATTAGCACCACCACCGTTTCCATTTTCTCCCGACATGGTTATCTATTTTTTGGTTTTTTTGTTTTATCCTGTTTTAGTATTTTTGGTTTTTTTTTTTTTTTGTTACGTTTCTCTGTTAGAGGGGGAAACAAAATTTATGGTTTTTAATTTTCCTGTCATTTTTGGGGATGACACTGGAAGTTGCACTCTTGCCTTGCCGCTACATACCATTGCATACTTTTTGGGGTTTAAAGGGTTTAATTAAGGGAGGAGTCGAACAAAAAATATAAAAAAATTACCAAAAATGTATCCCAACTTGCCTCCATAAACATGTATAAAGAATGTTTTTTTTTTTTATAAGTTTAGCTTGTTGAAAATCGCTTACTTTTTGGGGCTTAAAAAGCTTAATTAAAAGAGAAATCTGAAAAAAGTCAGAACGAGTAAAAAAAAAATACCATCAACAGGTCCAAAATACCATCAATTGTACAAAAAAATGTCCAAATATAAATGTTCTTTTTACAGCCAAGTCGGTTGAAAATTGCATTTATTTATATGGGCTTTCAAGCCTTTAAGAAGGAAAAATACCATAGAACACCAGAAAATATCCACAAAAAATACTAAAAAACAGCGTAACTTTAGGGGTTTAAGCAGCTTAAAAAAGAAGTAAAAAAAATACCAAAAGGTATGGTATTTTTGTCAAAACATGATTTTGAAAATTACAATCTCCAAGATGTCTTAAGTTTTTTTCCTCAATTTCTCTGATATCTCTCCTACAACCTTAATATTTTCTTTAATATTAATAAAAATCCCTTATAAGACATCTGATTTGTGTAATTTGTATTGTTTCCTTGCCCCGAAAAAAGAATCTTATTAGCAAAGTTCGTGGAACTTTAA
Source organism: Drosophila malerkotliana malerkotliana (assembly GCA_018153235.1). NCBI lineage: Eukaryota > Metazoa > Arthropoda > Insecta > Diptera > Drosophilidae > Drosophila > Drosophila malerkotliana. Next base: position 5,432,899 of record JAECXV010000058.1, on the reverse strand, counting down.
TCGCAAGTGTGCCAAAATAAAAGTTCTTTCCCTCGAACTCGAACGCAGCATGTATCGTCCCACCCACTAGCTCACCAGCCCACCAGCCCACTTTTTCCCACCCATCCGCCTGGCGAAGCCTTGGGCGAAATTTTCTTGTTTTCATCTTTTTTCTTTTGTTGTTGTGTTGTGTGTGTGTGTTGGTTTGGGTTGTGGGAAAAAATTTCGTTTTCATGCGCGGTGTTTTTGTGTTCTTTTTTTTCGGCGGTGGCTTTTTTTTCGCTGGTGTGCCTTAACAAGCTGCATAATTAACCTGTGAACCGTGACCGTGACTCTGTACCGCAGCCACGCCTCCTTGCCTACGGCCGCAAAATTCTTAGCCCAAATACCAGTTTCTGGTAGCTGACTACCAAAAAAATAAGCTAATTGAGAGCCTTTTTAGGTTAAAAATTAATAAAAAAAATAAAAATTTAAAAACTTTATTAAAACTTTTACTATTTTTCGCTTTAAAAGTTCTTTAAAAGAATAATGGAATTGCTATCTTTGACTTTGACTTTGATTTCCGTTTCTGTTTCTGACAGAAAGAGGAATTTCCTTTTCTGTTTCAATGCCACTCGTTCCTGGTTGGGAGATTTTGCAATTCGATTTGGAGTCGAGTGCGAAACAGGATAAAGGATAAAAAGGATAAACAGGAAATGGAAGTGAAGCCTGAAAGCAGCTTGTCCATCCATGTCCGGACTAACTTGAATTAACAGCGACATTTCAATAGAGATTTCATCGAACATCCTTTGCCAGCAAAGATTTCCAGAATTTTTTTTATATTTTGCTTTAGAAATCGAACTAAAAAGGTGGCTACTTCTAGAGGAAAAATAATGATTTTAGAAATTAAATTTCCCTTTAATTTTTCTCATTTATTTTCCCCAATTTTTAAAGCTTTTTCGATTTCCGTTGAATTTGAATGCAAATGGCTGCCATTTTGCGTAACTGTTTTAAAATGATTCTTTCTTTCTCTTTCTCTTTACCGTTGGTTCTCTTCTTTTTCGGCAAGTCACCGTTACCAGTTATGCAGTTACCAAATTGTCGGACAATTGAAGGTCAGCCGGGCCACCATACACACACCGGTCGTGCTGCAATACTGAATGTCACATGCCCCATTCTCTGCAAAAACCACAACAACAACAAAGAGAGACAACATCTTGTGCAACAGTCACGCACACACAGAGACAAATAGCTGCACACACACACACACCACATAAGCTTACTGGAGAGAATGGATGTTACTGCAATTTTATGCAAATGTCTACCTTTTGGGTCGCTTAGTTGCCTGAGAAATGGGACAACAATGACGACATTGTTGGCCCAAGGGTCGGATGGAATTTGCACTGAGAAAAAATGGTGATTATTTCCGAAATTTGAAGGAAAAAGGAGATGAATTTTGGAGACTAGAAGGGCCTAGGATAAATGTTTATAGATCTGTAATTGGTTCCCCCGAAAACTACACTTAATCTTGAAATAAACTTAAAAAAGTATAATATTTTCTTAAGATCTTAAAAATTTTAAAAAAATTTCAATAAAAAGCTAAATCTCTTTAATTTTTTTCACTCCACCGAGACTTTGTTCAGTAGGCCGGATGCTCAACTCTGGGGAATCCTTTTTTGGGCCCAAAAATCCTTTATCTCTCTTCCCCCAGCAGGACAAAGCCTGCCTTTGTACTTTCACATGCTTTCGCCCATTTAAGTGACATTACAAAAGGGGGCGTGATACTCAAAGTAAGTGCAATAAAGGATAAGAGAACCAAAAACAATCACAGAATAAATTAAATATTTGGCTGGAATATTAGCACTACAATAGTGTAGTGATTTCATCACTCATATAATGGCGTTTATTATTACACTTTATAGAGTACGAATACTTGATTTGATTTTGATTTTCCACCAACTTGTGAGAGGGGGATGGGTGGTAGAACAAAACCAATTTGCATTTACAGCAAACAAGAGCGAAAGCAATAAGCTTCATGTGTTGATTGCCACGCCCGCCTGCGACCAGTTTTGTTTTCTCCAAAGTGGGAGTATGCATGGGTACTATATGTGAGAGCCAGCCATGCCTGCATGTGGTATACAGTTAACAAAGGTTTTCCCCAACACTGGCTTTTCCCGCTTTTCCATCACTTCATGCACTTCCTTTTTAGCTTTTCCTGCCTTTACTGCCCCCTTGCCTTGCTCACAAACACATGTCAACATCATTAGCCATATATCAACTTCACTTTCAATGCTTACCCAATGAATTTCTTAACGACTTTTTAGCAAAAAAAATAAAAAAACCAAAAAAAAAGCATAAAAAATTATATAACAAGACCTAGCATTTGGCTTTAAAAAAATACATAAAAAAGAGAGTGAGGCTAGGTGCTAGAATATTTGGGAGGAATTTTTAATTGAATAAGAAAAAGTATAAAAGGAGGAGGAGTTTCTAGGCTCTCTGATACCCGGTACTTTTCTTTAAATATTGTTTTTGCAATATTTCTTGATATTTCTTTCCACATATTTGAATATCCTTTTCCATAAACTCCATTTTGGTTTGTTTATTATAATAATATTTTATATGATTTTATCTAAACTTTCCTTTCTTATTGAATGTCGTTATTTTTTCCAGATGTTCTATTTTTTAAAAAGATACTAAAGCTTGTAATTTTAAAGTCAATTATAATTTTTTTCCTAGTTTCTTTAGTATTTTTAAATAAAATTTAATTTAAATTTTGTTATTCTTTATTTCGTCTTAGCTTGTGTTTAAACATTCTTAAAAAATCTTACAAAAAAATCTACAAAAAATAATTACTAAATTATTCCTTTAACCTTCCATTTCTTCCCTATTACTGCAAAATGTTCTTTTAAAAATGTTTCCCCCAAACTAAAAACGATTTGATTCGCCCAGCCCCAACACAAGCCTATAAATATTTATCGGGTAATCCAATTAAAATAACGCACGGCCATTAAAATGATTCGATTTGAATCAATTGGATTTGATTCGAGTAGAGTCGCGTCATAATAACCATTCCATATCAATTACGTGCCTGGGAAATTGTGCAATTAGAGTGCATTATTGACGACGTTAATTGAGTTCAAAAGTAGATGATGATGATGGGATTTTTTTTTTCTTAATTTTTTCGCCCTACTAAGTAGGCTATGAAAAAAGGTCAAGCTAGGCTTTTTAATTTCTTATCTTACTTTGTTATTTTTGGTTTATTTTTTTTTAGCAAATATTTTGTGTGAATATATAAATGCACTTTTGCTTCTGTTGACGCTGCCATCAAAGTCAATTTTGAAGTGGATTTATTTTTAATGCATGTCAGCGGAACAGTGACCTTGGGAAAACGAATGGCCAGGCTACGCTAGGCTGGGCCGGGCCAGGCTAGCTGACGGTGTGCCAGGTAAACTCATTTGGCAAATATCAGCGGTGCAGATGCCTCTACACACTCTAAGCCCCACCCCTGCCCACTCACTCTACACTTTTCCGCACTTTTCCATACAGCATTCAGGAAAATATAAAGGAATACCAGCAGGTAGAAAACACTTTCTTTAGGTTTTTGCTTAGTTTTTTGTCTGTTTTTGTTTAAAACTAAACTAAAAAATATTTTCAACCTTTTTTTTTGCTTTTTAAAATATTATTTTGCATTTTTTAAACATTAATTTATAATACATTTTTAAGAAAAAGTGTGTTAGATCAAATAAAATTCATTTAGACATTTTCTAAAGAATCTTTAAACTTTTTTAAGAATTAAGGCAATCAGTTTCAACGAAAAATACCGTGTTTTTCTTACTTTTTTGTATAATTTGTTTTTTATTATTTATGTTTTAATGGTAAAGTTTAATAAATTGCTTAATTTTTGCTTTTATATTTATTTTAAGGCCTTTATATATATTTGTATAAAAGAATAATTTTAAATGAAAAAAGAATTTAAAGATATTTTTTTTTAAAGACTTTTCAAGCTCCTAGTTATTTGATACCGAAGCCCCCCTTTTTCCCTTATCCTTTCGCGATCATAAATCATATAACCCCTTTCAAAGCCCCCTCTGGTTAGAACCAGGCCTGTTCGGTGGCTTATTGCATCATTGTGTGCTCATCATGCCAGGGCTAAGTGAATTTGGCTGGTGTAAGAGAATTTTAATGCATTTTGCTGCATATAGCGAGGGCCTCTATCATCCTACCTAGGCTATGCATCTCTAACTATATCATCTGTGTGCGAGCGAGATGGCCATCGAAATAAATCGAATTTTCCGGAAAAGCGAGCACGGAAGCGGAGCAAAAAGTGAAAAATATGGATGCCGAAACGGATGCGCCACTTCACTTTGGCTAATTTGTGTGAATTTGTCTGGCATTTATATATATATTTTTTTTGTTTTTAGTTGCAGGTTCCAGCCATGATGGAAAAGGTCACACAGTCAGGGGGTCAACGAAAGAGAAGGGGTAATTTTGTACCGGCAATTTAATCAAACTTCCATTAATAATGGAAATGCCTTACAGTGCCAAAAACAAAGTGAGAGAGAGAGTGAGAGCAAAGTGAAATTGTAGAAGCTTGAAGCATTTTCCATTTTCCTCAAAACAATCGGGATGGTATACCCTCCTCCCACTACCACCCACTTCCGGCTACATTACTTAAGCCTATTTAAGCAACTGTAGCCCAGAGGGTCAGGGGCAGGAGGCTGGGTCTGGGTCAGGGCTATGGCTTAAGGTAACACGACAATCAAAGACACAGAACGTGGCTCGAACCCAAAGTCAGAGCCAGAAACAAAATTAAAGACAGGGAAAGCCAAGCGGAAAAACAAGTAATCTGAACCAAGTAGGGAATTAAGTTGAATACAATTTACTTTTGTAAAATCTACAACAAAATATGTTTGGTTTTTATTTAAAAAAAAATAAAGGTATTAAAGAAAAGAATAATGAAGAATAAATAATAATATAAAGAACTATAATCCTTCTTATACTCCTTAAAAATAGGATAAACCCTTAGAAGTTCAAGTCTATAAACTTTATAGTATTAATTAATTAAAAAAACACTATATAACACTATATATAACACTATCTTAAAAGTTGAGTTTTAAAATCTAGAATCTAGAATCTAGAATAGATAGCTAGAAAATTCAAAAGAAATTATATGTTTACTTAGGCCTTAAAATTCGAAAAAAGCCAATAACCTCAAGCTCTGCCAATAAAACCGAATAATAATTATTCAAAAGACCTATCTAGAACCCAGTAATTATCAAAAATACACAATTATTTTAAATAATACCAACAACTCGTAAAATGAAAACACTCTTTCGACTGGGCTGGCTTAAAGCCCAGTTGCATAGTATTGGGCCAAGAAACAAGGAAGCAAACTAACAAGGCCCAAAGGGCGCCTCAACGTGGCCAGAAGGCAAAACGGCACGCGAAGGTGGGCCTTGTTGGACCCGAGATGTGGTGGCCGCCTAATGGGTGGTTTTCCGAGGGTTCTCTGGGGGCTTTTCCACCAAAAGGGGTGGACTGACGATGGAATGGGCTGATTGAACTGACTGGGCACCGTCACAGGTTGGCCAGCCATAAATTTGCTTAATTTATTTGTGCGTGATGTCGCTTTAAAATCGTAAACGTCTTGTATTGTATCGTATCGGGCCGGGTTGAAGGCATCGGGCCAGGACAATGAAGTGGTTTTCGGACACAAAACCCACTGAACCACAAAGCCACAAAACCAATTTGATGATGATAATGATGATGGGGGTCCCTGAGAGGTTGTTGTTTTTTTTTTTTTTGGTCCTTCAAGGGGTTGTTCTAAGGTCAGCATCTCATCAAAGCCTCAAGCATTTCAATTTTCAATTATATTTGCCTTTTTTGCTAAATAGTAATAGTTTTTTTTGACAGCATTTATTGGTTATATTTATTTAATTTTATTTCTGTTTTGTTGTCAGTAACACGCCAAAGTTCATAGTTCGAAAACGATGGCATTGCAAATTGTTTTTGTGCCCGAGAAGCATTTTTGCTTTTAAAATCTCTCTCTTTATTTATTTTTTTGGTTTTTTTTTTCGATTAGTTATATGCCCGCAAGTGTTAAAATCATATCAGAAAAAATGCAACAAATTAAATGGCCTTCGAAAGTTTATTGGTTTTGCTTAAATATATTTGTTTTTATTAAAAAAAATAATTGAAAAACTTTTGTGATTTATATTGTGTCCCTGGTGTTTGGTGTTTAGTTAGTTAAGGCCTTGACATTTACAAGAGAACTTTTACTTTGCGTTGATTAAAATATTTTATTGCATACTTTTGGGTGATTAAGTAGGATATTTAAGTCTCCTTTTTGGGAAAACATATTTTTAAAAGGCTTTTCATGAGTTTTAAGGTTTTTAGAAGCTATTGTACTAATTTCAATTTGTTTTTTGTTGAAATAAAATATTTTATTGCATACTTCTTGGCTTTAAAATAAGAGAATTTAAGTCTCAAACATTATTAAACCTATTTTTGCAAGACTTTACATAATTTTTAAAATTTTAAAAATCAAAATTTACAATTTTTAACTTTATAAACATTTTTTTTTCAAAAAAGAACTTTTTTTTCTTATAGATCGTTATCGAACCCGCCACTTACTTGCCTCCTGATAGTTCTCATTAATTTCCATAATAGAACCATTTGAGTTGGAACTTAAAAAAAAGGAGCCAAACTCCTCTGAACAACTTCTTTACACGCAACCACCTCCCGCACGTCCCCCCCAGGACCCAAAAAATACATGGGGCCACGCCCCTAATCAATCAGTCAGTCATTCATTCATCCTGCCGCCTCCCATTCCCAAATATTTCATTCTTTTTCTTCTTTGGGAAAGGGAAAGGTGAGTGAGGTCACAACATGGCATGCAACATTTTCGGCAATTTCCAAGCAGGTTAACAATTGACAGCCCCCAGGGCGGAGAAAGCAGGAGAGAGAAAGCCGGAGAAAGTGGGTGAAATAAGAATAACGATGGAATCACAAAAGCTGACCCCAAAAAATGTGCTGCTATTTTTTTTTTTTTTTTGAAAACCCGGAAAAATGCAAAATCGATGGAAGGGCACGAAAAATATGCCGAGAGGAGCAAAAAAAAAATGGCCTGCACAAAAGCTTTAAATTTCCACGGAGTTCCTATATATGTGTGAGGAGAGGGTGAGGGGTTATGATCTTTTCCTCACACAAAAAAGACAGAAAAATGGCCGAGGGCCTGGGGCCTGGGAAGGGGGTTATCTTGTATCTATGACATATACGCATACAAGGACACTGTTCAAACATTTCCAGGCGACGCATTTCAAACATTTGCCTTGCAGAAGGCAAGAAGAATGGGTGTTGGCAAGTTCACAGGACGAAAGGGGTGGCCATTGTGGAAAATTGTTTCACAGTGGAGAGTACAGTAAGCTATGGTTATGAGGGATTTTGAGGGAAGTAGTAGTACTAGTACTTTAAAAGGGTGTAAGATTGAAGAAAAGTTATAGACTTTCTTTGAAAAATTTAAGGTCTGAATTTTTTAAAAATATTTTTTAAACTAAAACCACTTTTAGAAAAATTAATTAAACTTCCTATCATAATATTCCTAATCCAGCAAACAACAGCTGATATATTTCCCATATTTTATGACCCGTCTAGACCTTCCATTATAGCGAGTATCAACTGTATTGACCTTATCTGGATGGCTGGTTGAATGGGAGCCTGGACAGGTGAGTGTCTGCTTTTGGCTTTGCTCATTTTTTTTTTTTCTGCTGATGCTGCTTATTCTGGCTATCAAAATATTTATAGGCACTTCAAGCACACACCCACACTCCAGCACTCACACACATGAACTCTCTCACACTGATAAATTGTGGCAGTATTGTTTCTATTCGGTAGATATATATTTTTTTAAGGCGATTTAACATGTTTCTGATGCCGAAGAGATCCTTGCTTGTCCTTCTGTGGGAGGGAGGGGCGGCCGACTCCCCCGGGGGTTGTGCTTGTGCTCTTCAGGGGCAATTACATAATAATTCAATGAATAACAAGGAGCAGAGCTGGCAAGCCAGCCAGCCAGCTAAAGTGCCCAACTAAAGCAGCACAAAACAAATATAAATATGAAATGAAGAAAAATTTGCTTGGCGGTGCTTGGGCCCCCAAACCCAAAAAAAGTAGGCAACACGCGCACAAAACTCACTCACAATGCACAGAAAAAAAAAACCATTCAAAGAATTAAAATCATTTAAGAATTACATTTCAAAGAAATATATAATTTTTCATTAAACAAAATTCCTCACCAACTAAGTAGTTGAGAATTATAAAGATTGAAATAATAGGTTCAGCCTAAAAGCATGCTTCTTGTTTTTGTTTTTTTTTTTTGATACAGTGAACACCAAATGTATGCTCCAGTGGCCACCTGTCTGACAAAAGGCGAATGACAAGCGAACTGGGCGACGAGATGAAAGACAAAGTTGGGGGGGGGGGATACAAAAAATAAAGAGAGAGAGGGAAAGATGAATGGCGTAAAGGACAGCAACAATAAGTCTTCTTCTACACGGTTCTGTTTGTTGTTTTTGCTCTTCATTCGCGTTTGTTTTCCTTTCTTCTTTTTTTGTTTTATTTCTGAAGCTTTTGGCTTATGACCCCAACAACTGGAGAGCTCGAGAAGTGATACTGTTATCCCTTCTTCTATTATTTTTTTACTCAGATTTACTCTTAGAATTAAAATCTTTAAGAAAAGTAAAGCTTTAAAGAATTTAAAACATTTCTTGAAGCTTATTTTAAAGCAACAACACCAGAAATGTGAAAGTAAATAAGTAATTTGTAAGAAATCTCTGGACTGGAAAATTGAGCAATTAAAATTATGAAAAAAAATAAGCATAAACACAGATTGTGGCTAAAAAGCAAACAAAAATGTGTGTAAAATTCATATTGCTTTGCACCAAAAAAAAACATAAAAAAAAAAACAAACTTCTGCTCCACTTAAAAACCATCATCTTCATTTCCATTCCATTCCGAAAATTGTTTGTTTATTTTCATTTGCAACCGAAAATTTTCTTATGCTTTTGCTTGCCTTGCGATATTTCTGGTTTCTGGTTTCTGGTTTCCTATTAAAGTTCATATTTATGGCTTGAATTTTGGTATTTTTTTAAAGGTTGTAGCAGGATTGCTACTGTTGTATATATATATGTGTTAGCTATAAGTGTATCGCATAACGGTAAACTGTTGTCGGTTCGGGCTCTCTCTCTCTCTCTTGTGCTCTCACGCTCTCATTGCTTGTTCAGCGAGTAATGAGGGTTGATGCTGATCATGAGTTGAGAGCGGAGTCAGTCGAACACCAGCAGCGCTTAAGATCGGATCTAGTCAAGACTAATAAAGGAAAAACATAAAAATCAAAGTGTTGGTGTTCTACTTGGGGTATTTATCATATCCCTACAAGGTTAACAATCTGCTTTTCGGTAACATCATTATAAGCCATAGTGGGGACTCCTTTCACTAGTTTTCCGTCACCTCTTCTGTCACTCATCCTTTGATAGCTTTATTTTGCCTTAGATTTTTCTTCACTTTAATCCGCTTTTCCTTTGCTTTTCCTCTACTTTCACCTTGAATTTTTTTTTTTTTTTGGCTTTTTTTCCGCCACGCTTCCACTGACAAAATTATCCAGGAATTTCCCATTTTCTTTCTCTCTTTTTTGGTTAACCCTTGAGGGAATTTCTTTAAGAATTTCGTCAGATTGTTTTTATTTTTATAATTATTAATTAAGCATTTATTCAAGATAGCCCATGTCTCCCACTCTCTAACAGTGTGTGTGTTTGTTTGGTTTTTCTCAAATCTGCATCTGCAGGTTGGAAGAAATGGGAACAAGGCTGCTAGCACTAATTAAATTATGAAGTGTTTTCTGCTACATTTGCCCCCAAGCTCCCCCTCCACCCGATGTGGCACGGTGCGCAGCTGGCCCACTTTGTGCCCCCAGGGGCCATCGGAAGCACTTCTGGATCCCCACTTTCCTTCCAAAAACCAGACCGCCCCTTTCACGAACGCCAGACAGGCGTAACTAGCACATTAATAGAGTTTTGAACAAAAAACATATGTTTTTATATAAATAATATTTTAAAAAATCAATAAGCTTTACAATTTTTTAAATATTTAATTTTTACTTCTTATTATTAGATTCTTTTTTTTTAATTATGAAAGAAAGCCTAGCATTTGAAGGGTAAGTACAGGTACCGGACAGGTACAGGTACAGGTATTCAAGAAAAGAATTTTCTGGTATTTTTTTACAGACTAGTTTTTGACTATAAATTGTTGTGAACTATATTTTTAAGAAACATACAAAATAAACCATTTATTTTTTACTAAAATTGAAGAAAAAGATTTCTAAGCCAAAGTTAGATTTGGGGATAAAGGGACACTTTATGTACCGGGTATCATATACTAAAGAAAAGTATTTTTTGGGTATTTTATTTTAAAACTGTACGGATTTTTTTTTTATTTTTACAAACTGAATTTTTAAGAAACATAAAATAAAGCTTTAATTTCTTATAAAATATTTTATATAAAGAATTTTAAATGCTCTCCTCCTTTTAATATCTAAAAACCCGACTCTTACTTTTTCTCAGTGTAATCACAGTGGTCGTTGCTGCCGGCTTAGTTGTAGAGTGCTCAGCGAGCTGGCAACACTTATATGCCCCACACTTTCGCCGCACTTTCATTCTCAGCAAAGGAAAATGGAAAAATGGAGAGAGAGAAAAAAAAAAAAGAAGAAAAGCGGAAACGGAAGCTGTTTGAGCTTTGTTAGGGAAGTTTGGGAGGGAAATGGCAGCCAGGCAGGGTGAAAAATCTGCGTGAGAGCTAAACATGACACACACACACACGATACCCACGCCCCCAAAGCCCCCAAGCCAAACACAAACAAAATATTCATACAAATTAGAAGGCAAATTAAATTCACACACAAGGGTCAACAAACAGTAGAACGTACATACTTATATATTATACCCATGCTAGACGACCCATTAGCCCAAAAGGGGTAATGCCTGAGAGGGTCATCCCCCAGGGTGGTGGCTTGGCATTCGACAATATGAGAACAGATTTCAGCTCGTTATTCGCCTAACGATGTTCATTAAAAAACGTTATTGTGTCCTTGGACGAGGCCGACGCATAAAGAATGTTTTTTTGTCATTCTTATGGTAATATTATAAGGAAATATAAACCGTTTATACCCCCAAAAAACGGTTGCAGAATAATATGAAAAGGAAGCCAAATTATTTAGTGACTTGACATGAGTGAAAGGGAAGTTGTGTCACTAAATAATTTTAATTGAAAACTAATTAATTGTCTCACTTTCTGGGAAACCTTTTGTCCTAATGAATTTCTTGTCTAACCAAAAGACAACAAAAATTGTACAATTTGGGAATGTCTTGGGAAAATCAGTTTCCTCTCTTGTTACCTTTTCCTTCCGTTTCCGGTTCACCCATTCCTACTTGTATTCTAATTTCCTGTTTGTCATTCTTGTAGAGATTGTGCATGTTTGTGTGCTTTTCCTTCTACCTTTTCTTTTTTGTTTGCGGTTTTGTGGTTTTTAGCTTTGGTTTTCGGTTTTACTTAACATAATTCGCTGTAATTTGGGCTCATGTTTGCCATTATTATGCGTGTATGTGTTGCTCTCGCTTTTCATTGTTCTGCCTGGAGGTAGCTTTGATGTGTTGCCACATAAATTTTTGAAGCATTATTCATAACGATTTACGATTCATTCCTTTTTGCAATCTCTCCGTTTTTAAATTCGCCTGCGGGTATTTTCTTGCTTTCGTTTTTTTGACATTTTTTTTATTATGACTGCCTGTTGCAGGTTGTACGTTCGCTTTGACTTTTGTATTGATTTTGAGGAAGCAAAATTGCTTCAAATAAACGACAGTGAACAAGGTCATATATATGTAGGATGTACAAGCGTATAAGCTTTTATTTTATGTTTTTCTGTCAACAGGTTGTCGCCCCACGTTGGCCGCCAATTCTGATTTAAAAAAAAGGATAAATCTTCAATGAAAATATAAAAAAATCCTTTTTTCTTATTAAATATCAATTTTGATGTTGCCCGCGGGTAAAACTTTTTTTTTCCATGCCTGTAAAATTTTATTAATTTTGAACATTGTGTCCTGTGATGCTTTTTGTAACCCTAACCGGTGGAGGCGGGCAACAGCAGCTGCGGTGGCTCCACCTACCCCTTTTTTTTTGGACATAAAGATAAAAGTAAAGGTAACCCGCAGCCATCATCAGGGCGGTGCATGCAACAGCGCGGCCAATTTCATTTTGCAACAGCATCAGAAAGGCAAAGAAGAATTCTTGTCAACAAGTTCCAGTTACGGGCTGCTCTCTGCCCGGTAACCAACATCCGCCACCCCGTGACCTCTGACCTGTGTCCGTCCACCCTTTCCTGTCCGCCGGTGGCAAAGCGTGTAAAATTTGATTAGCTGCCGAGTTGCGAGTTGCGAGGGAAACACTGGAATGCGATGGCACCCATAGAGCCTAGAGCCACATCCCAGCTATGTACTTTTCCAGCTCTCTAAGGATGCTGGGCTAGATTTTCTTTTAGAGAGGAACAATTACCAGGAAAATGGAAAGTACAAAAATCAATTCGTGTGAAATTGGAATTTATGGCTGGAATGGCTTTTAAACTAATCGTTTTTAAAGGGAAGAGTTCATTTAAAAGTAAGAGAGATCTAGACGAGTGGGTGTTCATAGGAATATAACAAAGTTTTCTAATTATTTTTAATATTTTTATTTTTGAAAAAAAGTTTTAAAACATTTCCAGTTCTTTTTAATATCAAAAAACATATGTTATTCCATCTACCAAAAAAAAAAAACACAGACTGCAGTAAATGGCATTTTTTGGCCACGCCTCTGCTGGGTACTCCGTTAAGGACATCCAACGATCTGTATGGAACTTGTATAGATATTTTTTTCCCTTGGCTTTCTGTGGCATTAAGTTGTCAACATGGCAACACAGTTGTGTTTCTGCTGCCGGAGACAATGACAGAAGTGCGCGCACTGGGTGGCAGAGTAAATATTTTGCATAAACTACAAGCAGCTGGAAAGGAGGGAAGGCAGGCAGCAGCAAACCAAACAACAAAACACAACAAAAAGGACAAAAACAAGAAGCAAGGACTAAGGACCAAAAGGACCAAGGACCAAGCACAACCAGGACGACGACCATCAGTTGTGTGACAGCCATCGAAGCTGTCGACTTTCTGCCAATCGTTGACATTTTCAGATTCGAAAAAATCTCAATTCTGAATTAAAAATTAATGCTCCATGTAGTCTTGAAGGATATACGGGCTATGAGGCTCTTAAGAGACTTTAAAGTAAAGATTTTTAAGGAAATAATTATTAAATACTAATAAATAATACAAAAAAAAATTGCCAGCACCATGAAAAAAATTGTTTAACTTTAATCTTCCTATTTGAGAAGCTTTTCAAACTGAACTAGGACCTATTTTTAAAGACCCTTCTTTATAGATTATTTTACAGTGTACTACCATGTGACGCTTGACATTTGCCAGGCATCCTTTGACGCTCCTGCCCCTTTGGCTCGCTCTTGGCGAAAATATGTGATAAGGATAATAAGCACACACATAAATATAATACTACGACACTGGGAGCCAAAAGGATTGTCCATACATGTCTCTGTGTGTCTCTGTGTGTGTGTTAGCATTAAGCGCATCAACGTTAATGGCCACAGCAACGGCAACAACAACAAACAACATACATACAAGAAGAACAATAACAACTACTACTCCAGGATACAGTCAGCAAGGACATCGCCATGCCAACGCGATGCCATTCAAGGAGCTTAGAGATCCAACTAGGAAGTGGACACTTAAAGTGCCCCTGGCCGATACCCGGCAGGGTTATAAAGGATGGAAAATGCTCCATGAAAGTACTAGGTTTTACACTTGAAAAAATAATTAGAACAATTTTTTTAAAAGCTTTATAATTAGCTAAGAAAATTGTTATAAAAAAATGTGATATTTATCAATATATAATTTCTAATGAATATTAATTTCTCTCTCTGTAAAATGGAAAGAAAAAACCCACTTCACCCTCAGGAAAACGAGCACTTTGGCATTGACATTGAGCCGGAAAATGCCGGAAAAAATGCCAACCACCCAGCCAGCCAGTCAGTATTATGTTTTCAATATCATTCATACGAACTTAATCGAGTGTTTGATAATATGCTTTGATTTGTAAGCCAAATGGCTTGAAAATTACACAAAAGAGAGAGAGCCCAAAACCGGAAGGGTAAATAAACAAAAATTGAAATAATAATTAAAAGTGCAATTTGTTTGATTATTTTATGGCTAGCAGGTGGTGGTGGTGCTAACAAGTCATTATCAATGAATTAATTTTTATCAAAGAATTTATGAGTTCCGAGCTGGGGGGCTGGTAATTAACGAAATCTTTAATAAACAAAAGAAAATTTATTTTTGGCTTAAGAGAACTATAATAATGATTATCAAATATTTTATGGCCCTAAAAGCTAACCAAAAGTGGTAGTAAAAAAATTAAGGCAATTGCTTAACGACATGAGATCCACTCCTTAGCCTTCTTGTAAGTTACTGGCCCTGCGTCAAGGTCGTAGCTCTGGTCAGGCAAAAACCAAAACTTGATTAGGCGACATAAAACAAGTTAATGACAGGACTCATTATGCCTTCGCAGCTTCAATCTCACACCCAAAGCCCAGACATGCTCACACATGCTATTAATCATGTTGAAACATGAAAAAGGGGAAGAAGAAAGGAGAGAAACGAAAAAAAAAGAAGAAAAAAAAATAAGGAAATAAGAAAGATTTTTCACTTTAAAGGCAATTTATTGCCTGGCTCCCCCGCAAGGTATTAATAAATTTTTGAATAAGCTGCGGGGCGTGAAAAAAATATATATATATAATATATGGAAGAAAAAAAAACGGAAAGAAGGAAGAATAAAACACCGAATAAAAATGATGAAAGACTTACGACTTGTGGTGTACCACGTTGCGTATACTTGATGTATGACTGCGTAAACGAAATCCCAATAAAATGTCGACAGAAAGGCATAAAAATTGCACAAATAAACAAGAAAATTAAACGTAAACAGTTCACAGGTTCGAGGTAATAAGCAGAGAAAGGGCAGGAGGCGAGCAAAAAAAAATCGAATAATCCCAGAAAAAGTTTTTCTCTTCTGGTGCCTTGTGTACTTGTACTTGTGCTCATTTCACTTCAGTAACTGCAAGTGCCATTCATTATTAAATCAAATTGACACGCGTCCATTTTCCCCGTGCACATTTTCCTCAACTTTTCCTTTACTTTTCCACCTTTGCTGCATTTCCAGCAATTACCGAGAGAGCCAATATCATGATCGATGAGCTGAATCCAAATGCAATTACAACAGTGGGCTCGAAAATGCCCCAAAAAAAACTGGCTTGAAAATGCTTTTTTCTAGAATCTGGCACTAGAAATGTGAGAAGAAAGAAAAAAATACTGAAACTAAAAGTAATTTGTGGCCTTTCGTTTATAGTTTTCTTCTTAGAGTTTCCCCCAGCAAATGGAAAGTGCACATTTATTATGCAAGAAACTACCTGAAGAGCTTACGTTTTAATAAACTTAAGAGTAGACTATAGATCTCTAGGAAATGGGATATTTTTTTAAGCTTTTAAAAGTATTTTTAAGTTCTTGTTAAACATTTTAACCTTAAATCAAATATTATTCTCATAAATAACCTTTATAATGTTAAGATTGCTCCTATTTATAGGGATTAAGTAACTGAAGTTTTCAAAATAAATCACAATTTTTTCAACAGGTATATCTTTATATATAGTTCCACTTTTGTTAGACTAGTGATAAGAAATCTTTGTGAGATTTATGGTTCAAAGACCATAAAAAAAATAATTATCATCATATAAAAAATATTTAATTTATTATTAGAAGAAATTGTGTTTTAAATTAAGGGTTTTATAAGAAAAAGATTTAATAAAAAAAGTCAATTAAGATTAATTGGAAAAATAATGGTCACAAAAATCATCAAAATCCGCGACTTCAAAATAATAATTTCCCTTAAAGGAAAAGAGAGAAAAATACAGAGCACTTGAAGGGCCAATAAGACCAATATGGCCAATAAAAAGCGATTATCTTTGAAAATTTGATTGGAATTTCATTTTTTCTCCCTCGTTTGGCTTGCCACTTTCTGTGAAAAACATTATAGTTTCCAAAGAAGTGGGGGGGTGGCTTGGTGGGTGGCATTTTCGTGGGTGGTTTTGGCAAATGCAATCATAACGGTGCATGCAAAGGGACGGCAAAACAAAACCACTATCCACCCATCCCCCTCTCAGCCCGCCGCCTGTTAACCCGCTTTTAGCCACCTTGTACGCCCCTTGGAAACCCCTGGTCGCCACTTTCGATTGACATGTAAACAGGGCCAAAAGCCCTGGCTAAGCGAAGCCACTCGAGTTGAGTGGAGTTGTCGACGTGTGGTTGCGACTGGCACACTGCTGCACCACCAACCACCTACCTACCTACCTACTACAGCTGGCATTAGAGCCACCTAACCCACACCTGCCCTCCCGGAACGACACCTGCAATTGAACTCCGGTAAATTGCTCGAGAGCGACGCTCCGGCTCATAATTGGCTTTCAGACCAAAATATGTAAGTATGTTACATTTTATGCAGATAAAAAAAAATTGAGAAGATTGTTATAGATAGAAGATAGATAGAGAAGATTGAGGATTGTAAGGACTTAACATTTAAAGAAATTAATATTTAATATAGGAATATTTTAGGACCAGGTTCGAAAATGTTTGTGAAAAATATTAAACCAAAACAGACACTTCTTTAAGTGGTTTTGAAATGAAAAAAAATGTTACCATTTTTAAAGCTTGTAAAAATATTATAAATTGTAAAACAATAAGTATTTAATATTATTTTTAATGAAATAAATAGTTTATAAGCTGATTTTACTCTGAAGATTATTTCTTTCGTATTATTATTTTTATTGATTTTTTATTTTATTCCTATCCTTTCTATTATTCCTGGAATTATCTCAAGAAGTATAAGCTTGTTTTTTTTTTTAAAAATATATTAATTCCTAAAAAGATTTATAAATATAAGTTATAAAAAATATATTCAAAAAACCAATTTTAAGGAAAGTCAGAAAAAACTCCAAACAATCTTTTATTTAAAACTTATAGAAAAACATGGTATAATACCATAATATTAGAAATACTATAAATTTCCTAAAAAAACTAAAGAAAATCTATGGTTTCTTTTTTTCTGAAAAGTTCCAAGTTAATCCCCTAAAGTTGAAGCCTAAAACCCTTGTAGAAATGCTTTTTATACCCTTGCAGAGGGTATTATAATTTTGGTCAAAAGTGTGCAACGCAGTGAAGGAGACATCTCCGACCCTATAAAGTATATATATTCTTGATCAGGATCACCTCCTGAGTTGATATGAGCATGTCCGTCTGTCCGTCTGTCCGTCTGTCCGTCTGTCTGTCTGTTTCTACGCGAACTAGTCTCTCAGTTTTAAAGCTATCGACTTGAAACTTGGCACACACCCTTCTTTCCCTTGCACGCAGTATATAAGTCGGAACGGCCCGGATCGGCCGACTATATCCTATAGCTGCCATATAACTGATTGATCGAAAATGGTATAACTTTGATGTTTTTAGAGTTAGAGAGTTCAAATTTGACATGAGAGCTATTTTTGGCAAAACATTATGTCATGCCAAATTTCATAAGGATCGGCCGACTATATCCTATAGCTGCCATATAACTGAACGATCGGAAATGACCCAACTTTCGTGTTTTTGAAGCTAGAAAGCTGGAATTTAATACAGATTCTATTTTTGGTCAGTTGATCCAACCTACCAAATTTCATTAGGATCGGCCGACTATATCCCATAGCTGCCATATAACTGAACGATCGGAAATGGTATATGGTAGAAATATCAACTTTCGTATTTTTGAAGATAGAAAGCTGGAATTTAATACAGATTCTATTTTTGGTCAGTTGATCCAACCTACCAAATTTCATAAGGATCGGCCGACTATATCCTATAGCTGCCATATAACTGAACGATCGGAAATGACCCAACTTTCGTGTTTTTGAAGATAGAAAGCTGGAATTTAATACAGATTCTATTTTTAGTCAGTTGATCCAACCTACCAAATTTCATTAGGATCGGCCGACTATATCCCATAGCTGCCATATAACTGAACGATCGGAAATGGTATATGGTAGAAATATCAACTTTCGTATTTTTGAAGATAGAAGTTTGGGACTTTTTTTAGATTTTGTATTGTAATAAATTGGATTATATATTCCTATTCCCATAAGGATCGGCCAACTATATCCGATGTTTGCGATATATATCCGGTTTTAGCTGCAAGGGTATATAAACTTCGGCTCCGCCCGAAGTTAGCTTTCCTTTCTTGTTTCGAGTGCTTTCATTTATGGACGCCACAAAAGAGTTGACAAGTAAGTTAGAGCTGGTCAGTAGCTGCCTTAATTACATGCCCAGCTTGTAATTTAGTTGCCACTGGCAACAGAAACTTTTTGCTTTTGGTTTTCCATCACTCCCCCCTATTCTTGGCCCTATTCTGATGCCATTTTCACGCCCTCTTCCCTCTAACCAGAACACTTTTCCCTTTTCACCCGATAATGCAAAACTTTCGCTTAATTCAATTAAACCAGGAAAGTTGCACTCGACTTTGTTGCATTCGGTACTAAGGAGGAGAGATGCTCTGTTCGGGCTACTTGTTTGCGGCAAAAACTTGGCAATTATTTGCATCATCCGACTTGCCAGCCAGCCCACCAACTAACCAGCCACGCCTGCTTTGTGGCATTCGAGGAAAGTGAAAAACCGATCCATAGAATTTCACTGATACACACCCATAGTGTGTGTGGGGGAGGCCTTGATTGAGGCCTTGATTTATTGAAGCAATAAATATGGCTTTTAGTCTGATGGTTTTTGCTCTAAATTTTGCAGAATTTGCTTTAATTTTTAGAAGAGTTTAGGAATAGTTCGAGTTAGGGGTAAGAAGCGAAGAAAAAGGTCTAGTTTTGTAGGCCATAGCTATGGTTTTGTAATTTTTGGGTATAATTATTTTGTTTTCACTAAAATCTAAACTTTTTTAAAGACTTTAAAGTAAGAAGAGATGGATTCTTTGACTGTATGATACCTGATACTACTCCTTTATCTTATTTTAAGATTATCGGGTATAGTTCTTATATATTTAAAACTAAAACCCTATAAACTACAAAGCCTATTAAAAGAACTTAAAAGGAGTAGGATTAAGATCAGTATTTTTTTGGCCTGGTACTCCTGATATATCTTATTTAATTATTATTTTGTAGCTAAAAAACTAAGAGCTATGAATTCTAAAAGCATTAGGATTTCTTAATATTTATTTTTCAAGAATTAGAAAAGATTACATTTAAAATAAGAAGGAAGGCCTATAAGGCATACATTTTAGATTATATAATACCCTATATCATTTTTCAAGAGCAGCTTGTATCTTTTTAAAATTATTTTAAGCAAAAAACCATTAAAAAAATAAATCTCTGATAAGATTTAAGAATTTAAAAAGCATTCTTCCCCTTAAAACCCAATTCCAGGGATCTAGATTTCGCAGTAAACCTCCTAATATACATCCACTATACCTTCATTAGAAAACCCCAACCAATTGTCAAATGTCTCACACGTTTCCGATTAGTTTACCATTATTATTGTTGTATTTCCCATTTAAGAGTATATATAGTTCGTTTTTTTTGTTTTTTGGTCTCGCGATAAGTTTATGGTGGTATATGTCCTATAAATCACAATCAAAGTCATGTTAACAAGTTATTTGTACTCGTTGCGGGGCTTTGCTGCTTTTTGGTTTTATTTTTTTACAGCTCTTATCTGCTTATCAGTTTATTTGAAAAAAAAAAAAACTCACGAGAGAAACAAAAAACGACTAAAAATAATAATAACATGCACATTAACTGGCTATCGCAAATAGAACACAAATCCATGGCGATAATTCTCTACTGGATTAGCCATCCGTACTTGGTACTATTATCTCTCTTATACTCGCCTTCCAACAGCCATGTTTAATTTCTAACTTGCCTTGCTTAACTTTAAGCTAATTAATTATTATACAAAATAAAAAAAAATAAAAAAAATAGCAAAAGAGACGGAAAGTTTTTTGTGAAACCAACTGACCAGAAGAAAAGTTCATCCGACATATGTATTTTCTGTGTGGTGGTCTGAGTCTCTGGCCTGTGTTTGCTTTAAAAGTTTTGCATTCTATTACAGTGCCAGGCTTATATATGTCAGAAGCTAATCAAAAACTCATTCAAAATTCATATACAACAAGGTAGGAAAGGCATGGTAAGGCAAGGATGGATTGTTGGGTTGATGGTTAGATGGTTGAGTTGGCTGACTCCAACCAGTCGAGTTCTTGGCATTGAGTTCCAGGCAGGCGGAAGCCAAATCAAAATCCAACAGCATGAGTGTAGAAAAAAAAAAGGATAAAGGGTTGACAAAATTTAAAACAAAAAAACAAAAAGAATTTTAAATTGAAGGGGCAATGACATGAAAACAAAAAGGTGATGGGCTTTTTGTCATCACTGAATATTTATTAGAGCTGGTAATTCTGAACGGTTAGGAAAGATTTGAACTATTAAGATAATATTTTGAAATACCATCCCTTTTTAAATAAACTTTCTAGGCTTCCCAACTAAGAAAACTACAAAATTTTTTTATATTTCCCAAGAATACTCTCATCTTTGAATGTTATTTAGATGGTAACTCTAAGCTTTTTTTCCTGTTAGTAATATATTAAAATAGTCATCCCAAGTAAGATAATTTAAATATTTAACCGTATTTGTTAATAATATTCTTATTCCTCTTTTATTCTAAAATACTCTCTTTCTCATTTTCTAAAAATCGTCTCATCTTTGAATATCATTTAGAGCTGGTAATTCTCTCTGGTGTATAAATTATCAAAATATAACCCCTTAACCTATTTTTAAAATACTTTTTTCTAGTCACCCGCACTAATAATATTCAAAAATTTTAATTTCCCACCAAATGCCATCAAAAAATCATATTTTTAATTGCATTTTTGCTTCTGCCATCAAAATTTATAGAATTTTTTCGTATATTTGGTTTTTATTTGTATTTTGTATTTCATTCGAAATGACATAATAGCCCTTGATGGATGGTAGCGTGTGTTTTTGATGTTTTTATGGCCAACCATTCATAAATATTCGTTGGCCAATTGAGCAACAAAAAAACATGAAAAAGTTATGATAAGATTTGTAGGAAAATAATTGAAAGTAATGGAGAGTGAAAAGGTTAATAGAAAACTCTGTAATATCCCCAAAAACCCCATCAAAGGTAAAGCCGAAAGTCCTGCAGTCAACTTCCAGCTGGAAATTGTAATTCAGAATTCGATTTGGATTTGAATTTGGATTTGGTATCAGGCTTAGGGCGAAATGGGACAAAATTCTGGAGTAACTACACAATGGGGCAAAGCCCGTAAAGAGAGGCACATGGGAATTGCGTTGCATAAATGCAAATTATTTGGCCACAAAATCAGACCACAATCGTGCTGGTAATCGGGCCGCAAACCAATCCAACAACTGTCGTTCATCTTCAGCAACGTCAATCCCTGAATACCCCGAAAAATTCGGACAGCTGGTGGCCTATGAAGTTGCTTCCCAGGTTACCCCCGCAAATGATTATTAATTTCTGTGCCAAAAACTGACAAACGCACATGCTTTCTCCGACACACACAGCGGTAAAGGGTAAAATGGCTAACATCAGTAGGAGATGAAGGCTGTTTTAGGTTTTTGGCAGTGAAGTGAGCCTTTAATTAGAAATGAGCGAAAGGACCATCCGCCCGAAGCCACAAAAATGCGAGTCCTAAATCGAATTTGATGAACATGTGTCGGTTGTATTGTCTTTTCTGCACCTGATTGGCTTTACAAATTGATTTCAAATTTTCCAAATCGAATAGGAAAATTATGCACAGTAAAAATTTGGTTTTTATTAGGATTTTAGGTAAGAGTTTGGTATTTTTTACAAGTACCAGGTATCATATAGCCTTTATTTTTGATTTTTCTTTAAATTCTATAGAGGACTGAAGTCTTGAAGATTTATTTCTAGTCAAGTGTCTCTATCTGCCAGTAATCTCCTAGTTTTATAGATTTTTATAGAAATTACCTCCAAAAGTACCGAATATCTTATAGGCTTTATTCAGTATTTTATTTAAAGATGGTATTTTTGTAATTAAACAAGAACTACCTATTAGAACCCAAATAAATAACATCCTAATCCAAAACACATAACCCCTTAGTTAATGAAACAAAATTGTTCAAATAAAAGTGACATAACCTGGAAACCGGAACTGCACACCTGCCATTTTGCTTCAATTTTTTTGCTGTCACCATTTTGGTGACCCCGAAAAAAATACAAGAAGTGGGAGCTACAAAAAATTGGGGGTGACGAAAAGGCAAAAAAAAAAACTGAGGTAATGCAGGCCACGGCAGCTGGAAAATCGAAAATCGATGGCTCAAGTGGAATGTGAATGCCTGGTTGAGGAGGCGTGGCATGCAAAAAAGCGACAGAAAAAAAACGAGTATAAAAAATAGACGAAAATAAAATAAAAAAAAAATGAGAAAAATGTGTTGAACTTTTATTTTTATTCTGCAGGTTGTTCGTTGAGAAATCGATGCTGATGATAGCAATAGCCAAATAGCAGATGGAAAATCAAACAATTGAATCCAATTATAACGTGAATTTGAGCAGACAACATGTCACATAAGCAATCAAATACTGACACACACATGGCATTTAAATCAAAAACACATTCAATAATAATAATAATATAATGAACTTTAATCTTTAAGAATTTAAAGAAACAAAACATAAACCTTTCATTTTCAAGTCAATCAAATTTTTGGTGTAAATTGTTTAAGAAGTAACCTTCATTTTGGGGCAGACAGTTGATTTCCTTTGACCACTTTTCCATGTCAGTTGCACCATACCATACATACAATAAAGCCAAAAATTTGTAATTTACTTGGCCACAAATTTACGGAGAAATGTTATCCGGAAAATGCTTCCAATTATCTCCTAGATTTTCCAAAGTCTTAATTAAATGTTAAATGTGTGTGGGTGTGGGGGGTGGATGTGGGGGTGTATTTCATGCCAGAATGAGTTTTCAATCAACTCTCGAAGCTTCAACTACTTTGTGTTTATTATGTCAATATTAAACAGAGGAATTCCTTTTCAAGCTAGACATTTTCTACATATATGTATGTATATATTATGTGACCTGGGCAAAGTCCTGTCAATAAACTATTTTCCATGTTTTCCCCACTGGCATGTCGCTTTCAATGCCAAACAATTGACCATTTGAACTTGAGTTTTTGACGCAAATTGCTTGCGTTAATTTTCGCCATTAGCCGGTCCGAGCCAAAATGATTGCCGACAGTTTGTCAAGTTCGATTTGTCCTTGATTTCCTATGCAAATCCAGGGGAGACACGGTCACTCCACTGATATATAATCAATATAAAACGAAAACGAGACAATCTGTTACTGCTTTCTGGGCCAATCAGCAAGAACAACAAGACAAATAAGTGGGAAAAGTTTAGGTTTGGTTATAGAGGACGTTAAGGTGCTCTATAGGTATACATATATGATATCCGGTACTTTTCAAAAGATTTCTAATACACATATATTGCCCAAAAGAGACCAAACTTCTACTACCCCCAACCATTATAGCCTATATCAAGGGTATAGAAAGAAAGAACAAAAAAAAATTGGTTATAGTGATTGATTAAACTTGTTACCAAGTGGCTCTCTCGTTCTGTTATCAGTGTACCGGCACGTCCAGACGTATTCATATTACTATTTAATTACAAAACTTTTCAACTGATTTGAGGTTATATATACATATATACACACATATATCGTGGGTCTCTGAGGGAATGTGTGAATTTTGCGGCCAGGGAATTAATGGAGAAGCAAGAGACCGCAATGGAGAAATGTTTGAAAAGAGCCTGGGTGCAAAAAACAGAAAAAAAAAGCGAAATGAAACCAAGCCAAGCGTATTCCCTTGGCATGTTTAATAATCTGAGATAAATGAAAGGGCAAAGGGAGAAAGTGAAAGTAAAAGCGGGGGGCGGAGGTGGGGGCGCTATAAAGCCAGGGCAAGCTCTAAAATAAGTGCAAATTGAAATATTACGTATACGCACAATTGCACACACAATAAAACCCAAAGAGTAGGAGGTATTAAGAATTAAAAGAGATTTATACAAAGAATTAGGGATACACTTTCCATAAAATATAAATGAATTTTAATTAAAAATCTTTAGAAATTAATTAATTATAGAATTCTCTGCCTAATTTATATAAATTATTACTCCAGAGAGTCCAGATATTGATTTCTTATCCAAGCAGAGTAGTAACTTTCAGTCATTTTCCATTAATCTCAATGATGGAACTTCCTGGCCGTGAAGAAGAAAAGAAGCCAGCCTATTGAAAGCCAGCTTTCACCCCAAAAACTTGCCCTAAAACTCCATAGAGTATATATATATATATATGTATAAAGTATATGTAGAACACAGCATCGCTGGCTTAGCATTCCATGGAGAGGCTGGCTGGCCCCGTCATGTTGACAAAGATTATGTGACAATAAGCTTAGATAATTCATTTGCTACGAGGAGGAGAACATAAAGCACACACACCAACACACTCATTTTAAGGGGGGCTTTCAGTTAAAGGGGGGGACTGTAGTGTACTGTACTGAAAAGAAGCAGCTGTCAATTGTGTAAATATTTTGTGGCAAAAGTACAAATAGAAATGCTGTCGATAAATCGAAGCACATGACTAGCCTTGCATTAACAGCTGCGACTTGTATTTTGTATTTGTATCCGAGTGTATCCAAGTATCTGAGTATCTATGTATCTGTATTTGAGTTCCTTCTATTTTTTTTTCTCCTTGTGCAAGTCAGTGTAAAACCAAACAACACCAATTTGTGGGGTGGCTACTTAGGACAGAGCCTGTCAATTACATTTCAATCATTTTGGAAATTCGTTCGCATAGAAATGAGTGTCTCATCATCATCATCGTCAGCCGAATGAATGCAGTAATGAGTGCGAGAACGAGTACTCACTTATCAGAGGAGAACACTTGCAAAAAAAGAAAAAAGTGAAGTGCACAGATTTATTAAATATTTAATAACTAGAACACAGTATTTTAGGCCATATATTCAAAAATATTGAGTGGTATGATTCTATTATTAGCTTGGTATTATTTTAGTATTTTTTGTGGAGTTACTAGTGAAAAGAATGAATTTCGGAAAAGAATGAATTTCGGCAATGCAAATAGAAAATAGAAATCTAATCATTTCAATTTTTATGATCCATACCATAAAAAGAACCAAAAATTTATTTGAAATTGCCAGTCGACTTGTCGCCTATTTTTTTTTTGTCAACGTCAATCAATGCGATCATTTAAGTACAGTGAACACCCGGTTATGTCACACGCTATAACGTTTTTGATTCCGGCTCTTATCTATCGTGTGAATTGTATCATATATATATATAAATATATATTTTTTTTTTGGGCCTTGTGTAGCTCTTGTGAACGAAAAGACCTACTTCAGACATTAAGTCGACGGGGCTCTATCGGTTTATGTTTATATATATATATATATATACATTCATACATTTATTTATATATAGATGTATAGTCGAGGTGTTATCTTATCGATTGACCAGCTAGTCAGAGTCAGTTCCCCCCCGAAAGTAATGCCTTTCCTTAGATCGAGCTGCGATTATGAAACAATTCACATTTCTGTTTCGTGATTAATTTTTCGGTTTTTTTTTTTTTATAGTTATTACTCAGAAATTGGGGAACGATTTATAAAAGAAATTAAGTAAGGTAAGTTTAAAATTAAAGGGGTTTTATTTATTTTAAGGTTCAGATCCCTATATAAAGTCTCTAAAATCTTTTAAAAACTCTCCCTAAAATTTCTCTTAGTGTAATAACTAGTTAGGAATTTCGGACGAAATTCATTTGGCTTCTTCTTCGTCATCATCATCATCATTGGTCTTCATCATCCTCCACCCCAAATGGCAGACATTTCTGCAGATGCATTTCCTTGATAGGCCCCGGGATTTCTGCCATATGATGGATAATACAGTGCAGGTGGGGGAGGAGGAGGAATGCATTGCACAGATTCGGAGACTGGGAGGAGATTGGGAAGAGGGCGTGGCAATGGTTAGTGAGTTCCCTCAAGTGCCACTCATCAAGTGGCATTCGAGTGGATCCGTTCGAATGAACATTCCAAGCAGCAGCCCATAAAAGCCCACATTCGGGCAATTAAAAATTAAAGTCGGCAAAAAAAAAAAATGCAAAAATAATATTAATTAAGAAGGTCAATAAATGAAATTGCCTAGATTATGGATAATAATTAATTAAAGCTGTTGTAAATCATTACTATTGATGTAATTGAAATGCTTTTCCATCACAATTATTTAATCAAACAAAAAATGTATTAATTGTCTATGAAACTTTTCCCTCACGGATGTCCCTTTTGTAAAACATTTAAAATTCCCAACAAATTGCAGAAAATCGCTGCCATTAATTGCAAAACAATTACAAAAGCATTATGCGACATTAGGTCCGTCTGGGGAATTCCCCAGCCAAAACAAAGTCCTATTATCCTTTTGCCGCGGGGGGGTCTGAATGCCATGAATGCCAGATATTTTTGGTATAAAAGCCAACCGACAACACAATAATCACACGCTCAACAAGTTTTCATTTTTGGGTTTAGAATTGCATTCAAAAACCATTCAACCATTCAAAACCATTCAAAAAAAAGCTAAAAATCAAATTTTAGAAAACAATAACCAGCGGGTATATATATTTCATAATTTCTGTGTTGAACCGCAAATCGAATTAAATGCAATCGACTGCAAAATAATATGCGATTTCAAGAGGTCATATCCGAAATAATTTCAAATAAGGGGGGGCCCCATCTACAATATAAAAGTATGCAATGGTTGTGGGGGGTCTTTTGGCAAGATTCTCTTCCAGTTGGAGAGTTTTTCATTTTGATTGTTTTTTATGAAATATTAATTAAATAATTCCTGGTTACCTTTTTGTGCGCCGGTGGGTCCTGTTATGTTGTTTTGGGGGGAAAGGTTCTGTTTTTTGTTGGATCCTGGATCCTGTGGTGGTGCTCCTTCGGTGGTTTGTTACTTGTTTTTGTTTTTTGTTGTTTTGTTATTATTTTTGTTGTTGTAAGCCTACCGACCTGACTTACGGCACAATTTATTTTAATTGCTTTTTTAGCCTTGACTTTGAGTTTTATTTTTTTTTTTTTGTTTCTTTCTTTGAAATAATTTCTCGGGAATTTTTTTTGTTTTTTGTATTTATCTGTTTGGAAATTAACGCGTAATGCAAACAATGAATTAAAATTAACAGAAAGGCCTCTTGTTTTTTTTTATTTCTTACACCTTTTGGCAGTTTTTTTTTTTTTGTAAAAACTGAAACTGTTTTGTTTGCCAGTTTTGGCTTTTGGTTTATTTTTAACGTATTCTGTTCTGTTCGTGTTTCAGGGCCCAAAAACAACAAATAAAATATAGAAGACACCACCGGGGCGGTATGGGGTGGAATATTCATCCACTCGACTGCTCAGTTTTATAAATAAGTTCTGTATTTTTTTTTTTTCGCCCCCCGAGTGTGTGTGTGTTTTTGGTTTTCTGTGTTGACTTTTTTTTTTTGGGGAAACTGAATTTTTTTAAGCCAAGCTAAACACCATAATGATTATTGGGATACTACCAGAGATAATACCCCATCTTTCCTCTATATGCCTGGACTAAACCCCCATCCACTGGTATCTCGTATCTGGTATCTGGTAGATACATCTTCTTAGTTGCACCAGGGAATGCGTTAATTATGCGACACGAGCACTTAGCCAACAGACCCAGAAGCATTTCAATTTTGATGAATTCCTCCGCTCCCGGGGAATGTGAGTTTCCTTCTTCTGTCTTCCTCGGTTTTCCTCCGATTCTGTCTGTTCTTCTGTCTCGCGAACAACATTTGTCGTTTTTCCTTCTTTCCCACATTTTCATCATTTTATTTTTGCCCGGTTTTCCCTGTTTTTATTTTATTTTATTTTTTTTTTGCCAACACTTTGTCGATTGCTTGGGGCATGTTGACTTTCTCAGTGGATTAGCCAACTAGGCCAAGAACTTTCCATTTTCATAACTTTTTCGGGCCGAGTTCTATTCAATTATTTGGGCACACAAACCTTTTATAATTTTTAACAATTTTCAAAAAAATTTAAAAAAATTAAAAGATTCCTAAGTTTTCGAAATTCAACTGGAAAGTTTAAGGAAATCTTTAGGATGTAATATTGTATTATCTCAGAAATTATCAGAATCTCAGAATTATTTGTTTGGTTATAGTTGGTATTTTTGGTTATAAAATTAGTTTTTGTTCCTATGTTTATATTATAAGATTATTAATTTTCTGTTTTTCCTATAATTTATTATTTTATTTATTTTTATTTTAGCTTAAAATTTTTTATTTATTAAATGTACTATTTTCGAGAAAAATACTTCCAGAAATTAAACTCTAATTATTTTAGCCTATTTTTATGGTATTTCAAAAATTCAATAGAAAATTTAATTTCTTTACGAATTTTTTTCGTTTATTTTCTTGTTAAACCCAAGACTTCATTAACATTTTCATTTATTTAAACAATCCAAATTAAAGAGCACATCAAGTTCGTTAAATGTCAAAATTTTTCATTTAATTTTCTTGAGGCCTCAAGCAAAAAAGTCAAGCAAAGAAAAAAAGAAGCATATTTTTAAATTGTTTTGCCGCCAGCCGTGCAAAAGTTCGTCAAAATGTGTTAATTTTCTTAGACCATTGTTGTTGGCATTGTGTTTTGGCTTTCTATATGGACGACGTCCAATAATTTTGATTGCTGCCAAAAAAAAAAAAAAAAAAAAAATCATAGACAGACGACTCTCGACCGCATTTCACAAAAATGACTAAGTGGAGGGCAAGTAACTTAGAAACAGAAACCAGAACCCCCCACCACCTATCTATATAGTCTAGAGTCTAGAGTCTAGAAAAAATCACCCAGATTTCCTCAAAAGTGGATGGCTGACTATTCACTTGAATATTTGTTTGCTTTTCCGTCAACCAACTACTTTGTACATAATCACTTTCTGGCTTTCTGGTCCCCCCTTCTAGTAATACCCACTCTTGAGATCTATACTATATATATCTATATATATAATAGTATTTTTGGTATGATGGTATCCGGGTCTTTGGAATATCGACACATTTTCATCGAGTTTATGACTTTATTACGCTAATTGTTGTTGGTATTGCGAAACGATAGCAAATGATATGAAAAGTTTGGTCTAATTTTTTTGTTTTCTTTAGCAATTGTGATTTCTTTTGAGTCATCGCATTGAAAGTTTTATTTTTCTCTTCCTCTTGGCCATTTTTTTTTTTTTTTACGTTTTACGTTGTTTTGGCAACAATCTAGTGGGATCAAAAAACTCTGGATAATGGCTTGAACTCTTCGGATGCAAGTTTGTGGCATTTGACTTGAAGTGCATAATTTGGTGGGTACATTGCACATTTTCTGATTTTTAGACAAGAGATAAAATTTTAGACAAGCTGAGAAAGGGCTTTAAGGGGAAAAGTTAGAAGATATATGTTTGAAAAATTATTTATTGGCTTTTGGAAGGTAAGCTAATAAAATTTTCATTTATTTATAGTAATAGAATAATTTGCAATACAAATTGTAAGGCATGGTTACTCTGTACTTTATCAAAAATGCTTCACAACAGTGTGACCTTATCCAAAAAAAAATTTGTATGGATTTTAATTTTTGTTGGGTAATTTTTGCAATTATTAACAAATATCATCCTATGTGAAATCTGTTTTTATTTAAGATTTAAACATTTATTTAAATACATTTTAAGACCTAGTCACTCTTAGTTCCTTTAAATATAAATGTGACCTTATCCATAAGATTTTTTGTATTTTTGTAACAAATCTTTTGTTATTTATATTTTGTTATAGAGTTTACAAAAACTCTAAGGCCAGGTCAGTTTAATTTCTGTCCAAAATTATTGTAAGCTTTACCAAATAATTTCACAGGAAAAAAACTTTAAGCCTAAAGCCTTTTTTTTATCTTCTTTAACTTTTTATTAATTTATTTTTCCTTTATTTTTTGCTCAAATGTTTTAATCCCCATCCTCCCCAAAATGCCTTTTGTTTTAAGCCCAATATCTTAACGTATTGCTTTTGCTTCCACTTCATTGCCTTAATACCAGCTTTTGATCTGAAAATCTCCTTTTTGGAAAAGCCTCCTTAGGCATCATTAATCATCAAACACACTTTGCGACTTATCACCATAATGGACACCTGGCTTGGCACAACTCGACTTTTCGGGTTTTCGGCTCTCATTCAATTTGTTTGTTTTAAAAAAACAAAACAAACACAACAAAAATTATGAGCAAAACAATTATTTATGGCCCCAAATCAGCTGTATGAAATACAAATGATAACAATCAATGAAAGCGATTAGGTTTTCGAGTTGCTAATTTTCATTCGCGTCTATTTATGGCATTTCGTCATTTAGCTAAAACTTGATCTGGCTTAGACACCCACATTTTCTTTGTTTTTTTTTTATTATTTTATTTGTTCATATGTTTTTATTCAGTCTATTGTTGTTGTAACCATTTAAGGGCCCTGCAACAAGTCCAAGTCTGGTTTTTAGTTTTTAGTTTCCAAGTGTCTCTCTCAACTGCGATCACTTCAAAACTCACTTCACTTTTGTGCCCTTTTGTTTCTAACTTGAAATATTTTTTCAAAAATATAAATATATTTATTTTTTATTTGAATTTTTTTTTTAAGCACAACGACACACACACGACTTGACAAACACTTGGAAAAAATGTTGCAAAAAAATGAAAAATTATAGGAATTTAGGAACGACACGTGCTATGATGAGGGATTTATTTGTTGTTTCCGGTGTAGTAGTATTATGGCTGGCTAACTGCTTTGGCGTTTGTGAGTTAGCCGCTGCTAAATCGCTGCGCTGGTGGTGTTACTCTGCTGCTGCTAGGTGATTCGGTGTTTTTTTTTTATTTTTATTTAAATGGTTGCTTGATTTCGTCCGCTGCTGCTCGACTCCCTCGATAGACGTCTGATGTGCAACTGTTTTTTGGGGGGCAACAAAATACAAAGACAGCGCCGCGATAAGCCACCAACCAGCCAGCCGGCCGAAACCTTTGGCGCTTCGGCTTTTGGCCCGAAAGGCATCGAGCCAGCCGGAGCCACACCACCATCACCTACATACACCATCACTACCAGTCATAGAAGCAACAGCACCACAACATCACCACCATCACTCGACCCACTGTTCCGCGTTCGACTCCGAACATGTTCGGTGCGATTCTATAGGTTTATTTCAACGAAATGCAGCCCCTGAGAACCCAGAGCCCAGAAACAAAACAGTTTCTAGCTGAAAATTGGCAGGCAATGTGCAAACGCAAATCAAACAAATAAACCAAATCGAAATGCAGATGATTGTTGGCCAAATAACAGTGGTTCAAAGGGAATATTTCATAAAAAAATACAAAAAAAAAAAAATATAGAAAAATATTTATTTTGTAATATAATGGAAATAATACCATAATTAGGCACCTATATCTTGTAACTTTCTATAAACTTTTCTAGAAATTATTATCCAGTAACTTTTGTTTATACTTTCCGAATAATTTTTTTTCTATAATAGATATCATACTTCTTTTTCCTATACTACACCTATCCTATAACTATATCTTTAATTCTAATCCTATACTACACCTTTCCTATATTTTCCTAAACTACAATTCTTATATTCCTATTATCCCTATAACACCTATTATATTCCAAATTTTAATTTGAATTTTTATCTTTTCGAATATCAAGTATTTTTAAGACAAGTAATCTTTAAAATAATTGGAGGCAAAATAATATAGTATTATATTTTATAGGATTTATAAGATTAGTCTATTAGAATTAGTAGTTAGGATTAGTTGTAAGGATTAAGTATTATAGTTAATGGCTTAAGAAAGGTTGTATCCTAAAAACTATAATACCATATTTATTTCATTTATTTACTTTATTAAAAGTTACACATTTTGTACAATTCTCTTTGATATTTATTTTAATATTTAATATGAACTCTGGTATTTTTACCCCATTTAATTTGATTTAATCATTAACTTGGAGCTACAAAGTCTAAAAATAATTTATACACCTTTTAAATAATGTTCGGCTATTACTTTTATATTTGTTTTTAAAAACCTACAAAAAAAGACTATTTTAAGAAATATTTTTCAAGAAAAGCTATAAAAAATATTTATTTGAATTAACTTTTACTTACAACTTTTAATATAAAAGCTCTTTTGTTAAATCCCTGCCTTTATGATACTCAAAACTCCGCTTATTCTCTTTTTAGATACAAAAACCAAAAAATAATATTTATTATTTTTAAATATATTCCCTTTAGAATAAGATTAGCACTGGTGAAAAGATTTTATCCAACTCTAGAGCACACTGTCCGCAAGCAAACAGCCCGGGCCGAGCCAACATGTTGCCGTTGGCTGGTCAACCGGCCTCATTGGCTGACGGCGGCGGGTCTCGACCAGGCTAACATGTTGGCCGACTGAGCGATGATTTAGCCGCCGCTGACTTGCCGACGACTTGGGGGGATTCAGGACCTAAAACGAAGCGTTTTGCTTTCCGCAAACAAAAGGCAACAGAAGCGTGCAACAGCAACTGCATCTGGATGGATGGATGGATGGATGCTCTTTGGTTTTCCAAACAGATTTCCCAATGGTATCCCTCATCGGAATGGTTCGAAAAGACAACCAACAATGGGGGGAGGGTTAGGGGTCTCCCAAACTTCAGTTTCTTTTATGGGGATTTGTGCAACGCGGCGTATGATTAACGAAATTAGCAAACATTTATCAGGGCTGATGAGGGAAAAGCTGAAGAACTTTAAGTTTTAAAGTCAATTTTGCAATTTCGAAAAATTGTTGACTTTTCCTGCCGTTGCTCACCTGGCTTTCTTTTTCGTTTCTTAATTCTTTTGTTTCTTTTTCACTGTTTATTTCCCATCATTTCTCATTGTTTGTTCTGGTGTTTCTGTATTCTTTCAACTATTTTCATTCCAATTGGGTTTGTGCAAGTGTTTCGCTTTGTTTAACAACACAGATCGCTTTTTCATAATTAAACTTAGTTTCGTATTTAAGTTTTTAAGAAATTTCAATGACAGTTGAAAACTATGGTCACACTGGGTCACTATATGTGTCAAAAAGACCATTTCATGATATTTTTTTTCATAATCATTTCTCGAGAGTTGTAGAATTCCTCTGAAAATTGATACCTCGTCAACATTCATTCATTCATTAAATCCTATTGGCTATAAATTTTTGCGAAAAATTCCCACAAACACACACAAATATTTTAACTATTTGATATGCATAACATGTGTCTAACTTTTGGCCATTTTCGATTGCAATTGCAATTCATTTGATTGACTTTATTGGAATGGTTGGAATTTTTATAAAATTTTATCATTTTTCTCACCCTTCCTACTCTCCAAACCAAATGTTTTATCTGCTCATTGACTTTCAAATATAATTACTTGTTTTACTTTTCAGTTGGATGAGGTTGTACAAAGGGAACTCGGTTTCCCCCCCTCTATCGTATCCATTTCATAGTTAACATAATTGAAAACCAGCGGATAGAGATAGAAAATGTCAGTTAAATTGATTGAACATGTCGAGCAAGGACCTTTGCACTATCAGTGGGGGCACAAAACCCCTATATATGTACTATATGTATCCTCTTCATCCAGTTTCCCTATTACCCTTGCCATTGTCCGCATTATCGGCTGCCTTTCTCAATTATTGACGGACTGGCAGCCCTGCTGGCATCTCTGTTGCATGTGCCACATGCAACTAAAATACAAAAAGAGAGAAAAGAAAAAAAACGAGAAAAAATTGTTGAAACAAAGTGAGAGACTCGAACCCGTGTCCAAAAGTCCCTAATGAACTGACCGCAGACTCATTAAGATTCAACACCTTTTTCACAACATTTTCCACTTTTGTGTTTTTTTTTGGCAAATGGGAGTTTGGTGTGAGTAATTAATATGAAATGAATTGCAGTTTTTGGAGTTTGAAAAAGTTGGATTTTGAAAGCTAATCAGTTTATTAGTAATATTAAAAAAAAAAACAGTTTGCTGTTTTGGTTTTGAAGGAAAGTTCGGCTCTGTTTTAGGGGCAACTTTGATTTTAAAAAAGTTGGATGTTTAGTATTTTCATTTTGAGAAAAATTTGTGTTGGTAAAATGATAATTTTTGCTAAAATTCATAACATTTTGTATAGAAAAATGTTGTAGAAAGAGGAGCCTTTTTGAGGACTTTAATATATAATATTTGTAACCTAATAATATTTTTGTATAGATGTGTATAACCTTTATATTCTAACTATGTTCTATAGTGTTAAAAATAATTTCCATCGTTTATTTTAAGTATGTATTTTAAATAGTAAAAAAATGTCAGAAAATTTCTCGAAGTTTCGAAGAAATTTCTCTACAGAAAATATTGTATTTTTAGAAAGATGTGAATGAAAAGAAATGTGAAAAACTCCGAATATAAGTGGTATTATTTTAAAAAAATATATTTATGTACAAAAATGCTTTTGAATAATTTTTTTGTGGCTTAAAATCAAAGCCCCAATCCCTTTTAAATTGAAGTCTAAAAAAGAATCATTTCAAAGCACTAATAAATTTTTCTTTAAAATAGTATTTTAAAACATATACAATTTTTAATCACAATATAACATTTTTTAAAAGTACTTACTCAATATATAATTTTTATAAAGACATTAACGAATAATTTAAAAAGACTCACCTGAAAAGAGAGGGAGAGAGAAGAAAAATGTTTTATTAATTCAATTGGTTTGTGGAAGAAATACAAAAAAAATGGCAAAAACAAAGTCAAGTAATTCCCAAGAATTTAAAATGGAATGTTAAAAAAATATTTGCTTCCAGACATCCAGACTTCATTACGCATGTAAAGTGAGGACAAACAAATAACAATTGCAGATAATTGAGTCATGAATGCGAAAATACATATTTATGCACTTGTACTTGTACTTGTACCTGCATTTATATTAATTTCTGCTAGAGTTTATCAAATATAATTAATTAGAGTTATTCGGCTTATATTTATATTTTTTTAAACCTTTTTGATAGTTAATGCACACTTAACCTTGAACTTGAGATGCAAATAAATGGATATTATATTCCAGGTAATAACTTCCCGGGATAGACCTTTGACTTTTTCTTTATTTGTGCAACCACACAACATAGTTGGCAGCTGACACTGGCAGATTTTAGTTTATTCTGTTAAAAATTTCACAGAAACCGGGAAGTGGAAGTGGGAGTGGGAGTGGGTGTGGGCCGGTTGTCTTTCCGGCCAGTTTTTACAGATTTTTTTCCTAACCTTTTGGTTCTTGACAGTTTTTATGTGGGAAGACAGGAAGTTCCAGGTTGACCAGTAAGGCCAAGGTTCACCGGAAGGAATTAAAAATTATATTTATTTACATTTTAATATTTTTTTTACTTTCTTAGTCCCAAGCTCTTAAGTAACATTGATTGGTTATTTTTTATGTTTTGAAGGGAGTAAGTGCAAGTGCAACTAGCAACCTTGCAGCATGCAACATGTGTTGTCAGTTGCAGGGCCTGTGAGCTAACCTTTATGGTTCTCTATTCCTTTGGCTTCCGGCCGCTTCAAGTGCGAGGCCATAAAATGCAAGTTCATATTAAATTTTAAAACAACCTCCAGGCGGCTCTTCAAGGATTCCAGTTTTGCCTTTCAAGCTTTTATTTCGTTTTGAAAAAGCTTTATAAGGTTGTTTTCTTGGTTACTTGGAGATTTTTTGTAATTTTTGGTGAAAAGCTATTTTTTTGTGGGGAAAGTTTGGAAAATGGTAAAAGTTTTCTGCTTCAAATGGTGAAAGTCTTCACCAAAGCTTTGGACTTTGAATTCTAAAAGTTGGAAAGCTTTTTATTCTTAAGCTTCGGCTTGAACCACATGGCGTATACTTGATGTCTTTTGATTCTATTTACTTTAATATTTAATAAATAAATTTAATATTTAATAAAAAATATAACATATGAAATAACAAATAATATAAATAAAAAATTGCATAGTCTGGAATAAAAAGTTTGAAATATACATATTTCTCTCTAGAATTTTGTATATATAATATTTACTAAAAACTTATTAATTTAAAAAAATAGAACAAAGTTAAAAAAAGGAGTTAAAAAATGGAAGTACATTTTGAAATTAATTTAATTTTTTGTTTTTAATTTAATTTTTTTAAAGAAATTACAATAAAATTGCCAAAAATATAAATAAATAAAATAAAACATCAATTTAGGAATTAAATATTGATTATTTCTGAGTTATTTTGAGAAAAACGACCTGCTTTTCAAGGCTCGAGCTCTCTTCCTGCCACTCCTGGCATGCCCCCGGAGCTCTTAAGCCCCCAAGCTATTCCCTACCAGACCTGCCCCGCCCCCAAATTACCCCTTTTCACCTAGTTTGGGTTAAAAATAATATTCAGAGAAGGCCCACGCTAAGCTGAAGTTCAATGACTAGCAAAGGCAAAAGCAAAGCCAACAACACTGCCTCCACTCAGGCGTGAATTATTGTGAGGCAGAGAGCCCGGCCCAAAAAACCCATTCCTTGAACACCCTCCCCCACACCCATCCGGAAAACTGGGCGGAAATGTCACAAAAGGATTGGATAATGCATGGAAGTGGCCATAAAAAGGGGGGAGGCCTGGCCTGTTTTGGGTCTGGTGGGGTGGAGTGGGGTAGGTGGTGTGGCTGAACAACGTGGCGCAACAGTTGATTGCCATCAATGAAGATTATGTAAATCAAATTGTCCAAGAATTTGCCGCCGTGTGCAAATGGTTATCAAATGGGGCACGAAATTATGGAAGCAATTAAAATGGGGTCCCAATTTATGCACATATATAAGGAGAAATATAGAGAGATGCGACTTAGCACTACAAATCTTTAAAGATAATCCTCTTTAAGATCGAATTTGGCAAATATATACCATAACGATACAGGTATCCTATATTCCGCGTAAGAATCGGTAAAGAATTGCCAAAGATAGGGGTCATATAATGCTTCACATGCATTTTCCGATGTTTCAAGGGGACCTTCCGGAAATATTCACGAAAATTGTAAAGTATTTTAGTGTTAAATTTTGATGACAATAAATGATGATGACCCTCTAGAATATTTATTTCTCTTTATAAATTCTCAACATTTTTGAATGCTCGCTTTTCAGTTAATAAATATAACTGAAGTGTTTTATTAAATGTTTTACATACAAAGATTTATTAAGGTTTAATATTTATATTTTAAGGACAGATTTCGCTAATATTCGTACACAAAATAGACAAATCGTTTTCATTAGCTTCAAGGCAGGATTCTGGTAATTCTACCAATCCTGGATAAAGGCAATGACCAAGCAA
This sequence comes from Drosophila malerkotliana malerkotliana, assembly GCA_018153235.1. Taxonomy (NCBI): domain Eukaryota; kingdom Metazoa; phylum Arthropoda; class Insecta; order Diptera; family Drosophilidae; genus Drosophila; species Drosophila malerkotliana. The sequence continues at coordinate 5,395,274 of JAECXV010000058.1, read as the reverse complement.
AACACTGATATTAAGACATAGAGCTTGTATACACACTACCTGAGGAACTGGATCTGTTTCGGGAGTTGTTATTGTCTGAGCCACTGCCATTCCCGATAGGAGAGCCAACAAAAGCTAACCAGTTAGTCCAAGAAAGCGCATCTTACTGTTGCTGTTACTGTTACAGTTTTGATTGTTTCAAGCATCTAGAATGCATCTTATATAGTGCTGGCCAAGATCCTTATCATAGATAAAAGAGGTCACTGAGGCCTTAATCTTATATAATCTACCGAGATCCATCATGTGCTCTTAGAATCTTATCCAGAATTTGTAAAACCGCACATGCCAAAATTATAAAGCTTATCTTTTCTTTGTTTCTTAGTTTGTTTCAAGAATATCTAAATAAAGATTTGTGTTTACTTCTGTTATGGAAGCGTGCAGCCTTTAAATAGAATTGGAAGTAAAATTTGATTGTAAAATTTAAAATTTATTTTCAACATATCCGACTTTTTTAATCACCAGCTCATTGTTATTTTTGAAGCAGATCAATGAATAATCGATCTACGAATCTTTAAAGGTATCCCTCTCAAGAATCGGTTAGGAATTGGCGAAGATATAGCCTCCGATCTGGGCCATACTGGGCCCCCATGCATTTTCCAGAATTTTGAAGGGGACCCCTCAGAAAATTTGACAAAAAATCTAAAAAATATTTTGTTGCTAGATTTTGATGCAGATTGATGGAGAATCGATCTACGAATCTTTAAAGGTATCCCTCTCAAGAATCGGTTAGGAATTGACGAAGATATAGCCTCCGATCTGGGCCATACTGGGCCCCCATGCATTTTCCAGAATTTTGAAGGGGACTCCTCAGTAAATTTGACAAAAAATCTAAAAAAATATTTTGTTGCTAGATTTTGATGCAGGTCGATGGCGAATCGATCTACGAATCTTTTAAGGTATCCCTCTTAAAAATCGGTAAGGAATTGGCGAAGATATAGCTTCCGATCTGGGCCATACTGGGCCCCCATGCATTTTCCAGAATTTTGAAGGGGACTCCTCAGTAAATTTGACAAAAAATCTAAAAAATATTTTGTTGCTAGATTTTGATGCAGATTGATGGAGAATCGATCTACGAATCTTTTAAGGTATCCCTCTTAAAAATCGATAAGGAATTGGCGAAGATATAGCCTCCGATCTGGGCCATACTGGGCCCCCATGCATTTTCCAGAATTTTGAAAGGGACCAGTCAGAAAATTTGACAAAAAATCTAAAAAATATTTTGTTGCTAGATTTTGATGCAGATCAATAAAGAATCGATCTACGAATCTTTTAAGGTATCCCTCTTCAAAATCGGTAAGGAATTGGCGAAGATATAGCCTCCGATCTGGGCCATACTGGGCCCCCATGCATTTTCCAGAATTTTGAAGAAGAAGGATTTTGACCCCCCAGAAAATATGACAAAAAATCTAAAAAATATTTTGTTGCTAGGTTTTGATGCAGATCGACGGAGAATCGATCCACGAATCGTATAAGGTATCCCTTTTAAGAATCGGATTAGAATTGCCAAAGACATAGCCTCCGATCTGGGCCATACTGGGCCCCCATGCATTTTCCAGAATTTTAAAGGGGACCCCTCAGAAAATTTGACAAAAAATCTAAAAAATATTTTGTTGCTAGATTTTGATGCAGGTCAATGACGAATCGATCTACGAGTCTTTTAAGGAACCCCTCTCAATAATCGGTTAGGAATTGGCGAAGATATAGCCTCCGATCTGGGTCGTACTGGGCCCCCATGCATTTTCCAGAATTTTGAAGAAGAAGGATTTTGACCCCCCAGAAAATATGACAAAAAATGTAAAAAATATTTTGTTGCTAGATTTTGATGCAGATCAATGAAGAATCGATCTACAAACCTTTTAAGGTATCCCTCAAGAATCGGATGTGAATTGGCAGAGATATAACTTGAAATGCGGGTCCTATTGCGCTCCCCATGCTTTTCCAATAAAATAAATCATATTGATTTGGTTTAAAATTAAGTGACTGGTTTTAATTTATAACATCAATATTAAAGCAATTTAAGGCTATTTTAAAGAATAATAATTTATAATAATTTTTAATAATTAAATAATAATAAAATCAAATTTGATGCGAATTTCATTTTAAAGCCTTTGCAAAGCCATAAAGAGGACTTAAATTTTGAATCGAATGATTGAAAAGGAGTCACCTCAAGGCTCTTCCTGTGATAAATTAATACACCATTTTCCACTCACTGGCAGACGAAAAACACACAGACACTTTTGTCAAGGCTTACAGAGAGAAAAATTTTATAAAGAATAAGAAAAACAATATTTCATTTTTAAGAAAACTCTTTTTTCTTTAGAAAAGAAAAGTTTAGAAATGAGTAACTACAAAAATTAATTCAAATTAAACTTGTTTTATGGGTTTACAAAAATTTCTCTCAGTGCCTTGTCAGACAGATGAGTGTTCCTCTCTCGTACAACTGTCTGTGCATTGTCAGCAAGTTCATTTCCGCTGTGGCCACACAAAATGGCGTGCAAAATGGAAAAACAATGGGAGATGTGCAATAGAGAGAGAGAGAGTTGTGCGGTAATAGAAAGGGACGGGTGAGTTCTCAGGTTGATAGGCAACATTAACACGCATACAGTGTAATTCTGTGGCATCTGTGGGATTGTCAGGCTTCGGGATTCCGCAGTCGAGAGGATTCAGGACTTTGGACAGCGACAATTGCATGTGTAATTTGTGTTTAGTGGTCTGGAAATAAAAGTGCCTTGTGTCCAAGGCCCCCCCGACACAGACCACCAGGTAAAATATTCTGAATGGATATAGTATTTTTTTTCTCTCTTTAGGTATCGAAAATATATCTTCTCCATATTTTTAATGCTTGCTTTTCAGTTAATAAACAAAACTGAAGTATTTTATTAAAGGTTTTACATAAAATGAAATCTTTAAAGATATTAAACAGATTAACAGATTACTCCAATACGCAGACACAAAATAGATAAGTCTTCAGTAGTGTTAAGGCAGGATTCAGGTAATACTACCGATCCTGGACCAAGGCAATAACCAATTAAAACACTGATATTCACACATAGAGCTTGTACACACACATCCAGAGGATCTGGATTTGGTGGTGATTTTGATGTAATAAATCCTGGTGGTAAATAAGTGCGTGGTGGTCGTGTTGGTGGTCGTGTTGGAGGTATAGATGGTCGTCGGGTTGGTGGTTGAGTTGTTGGTTCAGCTTCAGTCTGAGCCACTACCATTCCCGATAGGAGAGTCAACAAAAGCCAACCAGTTAGTCCAAGAAAGCGCATCTTGCTGTTGCTGCTACTGTTACTGTTTTGATTGTTTCAAACATCTAGAATGCATCTTATATAGAGCTGGCCAAGAGCCTTATCATAGATAGCAGAGGTCTCTGAGGCCTTAATCTTGTATCATATTCCAAATACTTAATCTTCGCATTAATGCTTATCTTTTCTTTGTTTCAAGAATATCTAAATGATGATTTGTGTTAATTAGCATTATATGGGTCGGTACAATTTTGGAAAAATTAGATAGAAAATTAAGTATAGAGGTTTTGAAGGAGTGTAGTAAGAATTGAATCTAGAAATCTTTTAAATTGTAGGGTATATAGACCGGATGAAAAGTATAAAACTTATAGACATGGTTTAGTCTTAGATATGGAGTTTCTTGCAAAATGATTTAAAACAATAAAAGAAAGCAAACTTCCGGGAGGATCCGAAGTTGATATACCCTTGCATTTAAGATCGGATATAAATGACAAATATCGGATATAGTTGGCCGATCTTAATACAAAATATAGAAAAAAGTCCCAAGCTTCTATCTTCAAAAATTCCAGAGTTGGTAGCCTTTCCGATCGTTCAGTTATATGGCAGCTATAAGATATAGTCGGCTGATCGTTATTTGGTAGGTCGGATCAGCTGACCAAAAATCGGATCTGTACGAAGTGTCAACTTTCTGTCTTCAAAAACACGAAAATTGGGCCATTTCCGATGGTTCAGTTATATGGAATCTAAAGGATATAGTCGGCCGATTCAAAGAATAGATCAGATCGATAGCTTTAAAACTGAGAGACTTGTTTGGGTAGAAACAGACAAAAGGATATGCTTAAATCAATTCAGAAAGTGATCCTTTACTGCGTTGCACACTTTTCAAGAATATCTAAATAAAGATATTTGTTTATTTTTATTATGAAAGAGTGAAGAAGAGTTGGAAGTAAAATTTGATTGTAAATTGATTTCTAACATAACCAAAAATATTCTAAGCTGCCCTGGGTTGTGGTTTCTTTAGAGTTTTTTAACCTAAAAATCACACATGATGCAAATATTGAAATATCATCCAATTTTGATCATCAGATCATTGTTTATTTTATTTAAATATTTATTTACTTAAAAACAGCTGTTTAATTATTTATTTTTAATAAAAACATATATGAACATTTTTTATTGGAGTATTTACCTAAAAAAAAAACGCGTACTTTGAAAATATTTACAAGTTTGAAGAGAAGGTTGTAAAATATTGGTTTTGAGAGAGAACACAAGACATGAAAACGTTGTTTTAATGTTTAATATTTTCTTTAAAGAGAGCGAGAGTTATTTCTCCAAAAAAATACCAACTGTTTTTTTTTTGTTAATTTTTGTCGATTGAAATGCCGTCAAATTTGTCGAATATTGTTTTCATGTAGACATTTGTTTTTGCAGATTTTTTTGTTAAACAATTTTTCTCTAACCAGGCTTGGCCTTCGCTTGAGCAAATAATTCGGGGCCTGAAACTTTGACTATAAATTGCCACGATCTGTTAGACGAACGCCTCATTGTTAATATAGCAACGTTTTAGAAAGCAAATCCAGAAAAAAAATGAAACTAAATAAACTATTGTTGGCATTTATGTGCCTGGGACTTTTTACGGTCCTGGTGGTGGGCGCTGATACCGATACCGATACTGATGATTCTGATGATACGGCAGCCAGTACCGAGAACGAGTCCACAGATGCCTCCACCACCGGATCATCGAGCACCACGGCACCAGATGCCTCGGGCAGTAGCTCAGATGTGGATGATACCGGCAGCAGCACCGATGACGTGGATAGTGATTCTGGATCGGATTCTGACTCCGACTCGGATAGCGATGCGGATGAGGGCACGGACACAGAGCCAGCCACAACAGCAAAGCCCAAAAGGAAGAAGAACAACAACAACAGGAGGAAGAACAACAAAAAGGGGGCCAACAAGAAAAAGGCGGCCAACAACAACAACCGGAAGAAGGCAGCCAACAAGAAGAGGGCCACCAACAACAACAGCAACAGGCGTCGCAACAACAACAGCAATCGTCGCACCAACAACAACCGTCGCACCAACAACAAGGCCAGAAGGCGTGGTTGAACAAAGCAACAAAAATTTTTAAAAATTGAAAAATATTTCCAACAATATAGTTTTGTTCAATAAATACATTTTTTTATTGTGTCAGAATTAAATAATTCATTGGTGTATTGGTGTGATTGGAAATTCGAAATATGTAGCATACAATTTGGCGCCCAAACGTGGTGCTTTTATGCTTTCACTTGAATAACAAAATGCATACAATTTTTTGTGAAAAATATGCACTTTTCTTGTTTCATAGAGCGGAAATAAAATTTGAAACAAAAAATGCCTCACAAAATTGCCAATAAAAATAAATCAAAAGCCCATTTTGTAAACAAAATTCCAGAAAAGCTTAACAAAACACCCACAAGACAAGCAATTTATTTAAAATTCCTTTTTAAGGCCAGAAAGGCTAAAACCCCAACAGGTGTCGATGACTTATCAATGACTGGATTTCAAACTATCACAGCCCACAATATCTGTTCAATTATCCACAGACCGACCAACCGACCGACTGCCTTTGAGGGTCATCCTTGTCATAACTTATTCAAGTTTCAATTTTCTCCCTTCGACTACACTTCGACTGGTAGACATACACAGACTAAACACCCACCACTAACCAAACCAACCCAACCCTACCACCCACATATATTGAGTTTGTTTTTGGAGGAAAATCAACAGATTCTCGTCCTGCGGTTGTCTGAAAGTTTCTGTCGCTTTAACTTTTCTAATTCGATTAAGTCGGCTAACTGCAAATTGATTTCATTGTAAGTCGCTAATTGGCTGACTTCTTCTTCAGTGTCGTCTCAGTGCGGCCCAAAACTTTTCAGTTCGGCTTTGTAGTTAAGTTTAGTCTTGTTTTTTTTGGTTAAGAAACTGGCAAACACACGAGGATAATGACGCATCCGATACGTTAATTGACGAACACATCACTCAAGTTAGTTCGAAAAATTGCCCAAAAACAATTGTCCAAATATTGCCAAAAAAAATATACATACATATATCTGGGAGTGATAATTAGACCAGCTTCGGTTTTATTGTTCTTTAAAATTGCAAAATTTCTATTTGTCAAGTTTTTTTGGTTTTTTTTTATACGACCCACTTGAAGGTTGTCTGTCTAGGTTTTGCTTTTACTTTCTTCTTTCTGCTCGGCAATGGAAAATTTTACTTAATTTGAAGATAAATAGTTTTACTAATTGATGCGATTGTTGTAACAAGTGCTTTGTAGCCTCAAGGCTCAAATAGATAAAAATAGTGGCGGTTTAATGGGGATTAAAGAGGGACAGGGACTATCTTTGCTTTTGGAATATAAAGTTCTTGAAACATATATATTTTAATGGGGATTATCTTGCTTCTTGGGGAAAGTTTCGTCAAATATAAAAAATGTGATTGGGGTTATCATAATTAAAATTAAGACATACTATATGATATGAGCTACTATTTTATAAAAACTACTTTGGGGCCTTAAACTATAAAATAGATAGAGATTTTAGAGGGATTATCTTGCACCCTGGAATATACAGTTTGTTAACTATATAATTAAAATATTAAATGGATGGTGAATATTAAAAAAAGGATTTAAAGTCTCAAATATATAGATAATAGGAATGAATAGGTTTTATAGGAATGATACCGGGTATTGGGGTAAAAAGTTGACGAAAATATATAAAATATAATTGAGAATTGGAGTTATATCTCCAAGACAATATTTAGACACTTTTATAAGGGGCTAAGGGCTAAGGGAGCTAAGGAACCCTAAATTATAAAATAATTAGAGATGGATAGAGACCAGAAAGATATCTGATATCACTTGAAATAATAAATACTGAGATAGTATTACAAGAGTTTTAGGACCTCAACGTATATGATAGTTAAATATATTTCAAAGATTTTATGGGGACTTTCGTGCATCTGTATGTTTGTCCTAAAAATAAAAGCTTTTGAACCTCAAACAGATAAAGATATGATATGGATCTTATGGTTATTGTCTTGCATCTGTATAAATAATAAAAAGACCCAATAGATACAGATAATGGGTGTTTTTTGTAGATTATCTAGGAAGAGTTTTAGAGTCTCAAGCATAGAAATGATATATGTATCTTGAAGTTAAGTATCATAAATTCGACAAATATAATTTTTTAAAAAAAATTAAGATATAGAACATAAAATTAAGATCAAATACCGCCTCACTTACCGAACATTCGCCAAGGTGTGTCGTCGGTTCTTGAGATAACGACTATGATACTTTTGTAGGTCCCCGATGGAACCCTGCTCCGCCTGCATTTTGCCGGAGGGCAGGAGTTGGGTGGCCGAGCCACTCGGATGGGAGGTAGCTAGGGCGGAGGCCGAGCTAGAGCTGAGCCGGTGATGAGCGGCAACGCTGATGCTGCTGCTATTTTGGGTGGCGGTGCCGGTGCCGGTGGTGCTGCCGCTACCGCTACCAGCGCCACAGGAGGCCAAAGTTTCGTTCGAATTGCTTCCAATAACAGTGGAGGCGGCCGAGGAGCCGGCGTTGGAGCCGATGGGAGCAAGGACGATGCGCGACCAGCAGGATTTGTGCGGTTTCCGGAACTTTAGTTTAATGCGCGGCGAGGGAGTCGAAGCAGAGCCTAGAAATTAAAAGAAATTTAAGTATCTGGCGTTGTATGGTATAGATCTCTCTTTGGGGACTCACCTGCTATGTAATCCTGCCCTGCCTGACTGCCTTGACTGGGCCCAGCGCCCTGCGACGAGGAGGTGGCCGAACTGTGGTGGATACTCTCGCAGCTGCCACAATAGCCTCCGGCTATGGTTATCGGTGGCAAGTGGGGCTCCTCCTGGCGCTGTAGCTTGGCGCTATTGGCCTGCTCCGATTCCTCCTCCTCCTTGATGTGTGGCAAGGGTGAGGTCTGCGGCTGGCAGGTGCACCGCTGGCTCTGATTCTGATTCTGACTCTGGTTCTGGTTCTGATTGGGATTTGTGTTTGGTGTTTGGTTTTGTGACTGATTTGGGTTGGGATTGGTACTCGGATTTGTGGGATTGCTGTAGAGTGTGGTTACTTGGCTGAGCAGATTGTTGTTCGTATTTGTGGTGGTTATGATGGTGGGCAGTAGTGGCTGCTGTTGTTGTTGTTGTTGCTGGTTTTGGATCTGTTGGTGTTGCACCACTGCGGTGGGTGAGACGCTGGCGTCACTGAGCGTTTCCGGTTCCGCTCGACGAGCCACCAGACCGCTGGCCAAACTGGCGGCCGCTATATCCGCTGCACTTAGCTGCTGGTCCACTTCCGCTTCCGCTCGCAGTTCCGCCTCGACGTCACAGTCGTTGATTAGGGTCTTGAGGGAAATGGGCGTGGTCACCGACGTATTAATCGTGTCGGCCAGCGAATGCTTCTTCTCGCTATAAAGTAACTCCTCCTTGGAATCGGGACTTAATTTCTCCGATTTAATATAGTCCTTGGACAGATCCTGCTTATCCTGCTGATGATGGCAGTAGGCAGCGTCGTTGTCGTCAGCGTCGTCACCGGCGCCAGCGCCGTCCGTCGGCGTCTGGGCGTTGGGAGTTTGGGGCGGACTTGTGGCGGGGGCTGCGGATCCGGAGCCCCCGCGACAAGGGAGGCAACACCGAAACACTGTGCTACCGAACCACTTTGTTCGCTTCCCCTTCCGCTTGCTGCCACTGCTGCCGCTGCTTGTGATGCTCGCCCGGTCACTCCCACTGTTGCACCCGTCCCCTCCGACACAGCCAACCACGCCCCCTCCGCCACTGCCGCCGCTGCCGCCGCCCCTCCAACGCCTCCACTGGCTGCCAGGCCGTTGGCGTTGCAACTATCACCTAAGCTGCTCCTCCGCCTTCCTGCCCGGTGCAAGTTTTCCTGTCCAAGGAAACAAAATCAAATATTTATATTAAATCTTAAAAAAAGGGGTGGAAAATTTCTATGGAAATTGCATGGAAATCATAGGAAAATATTTAGAAAAGCAACATCTGCCACCTTGGCCGCATTCTTATTAAAGGAGAAGCCCTGCGTGAAGCGAGCCAAACGCATCATTCCCACGGGAGACGGGGAGCTATCTTTTAAGAAGCATTCTAGACATTATTTCTAAATAGAGATCTGCAAAGAGACAGAGAAAATAACCATGTATTAGAAAGGTGTTTAAAACTTTAAAGTTTATGTATTATATGAGTAGAGGGATGAACAAATATTTAAAATAGAAATATTACAAAGAATTTAACCTAAAACAGGCTAAGAAATACATTTTATTATAGCCTTGGAACCCTTAGAAACTACATACATGTATTTAAAAAAGAAACTTAATAGACTATGGTACTTCATCAAGGACAAATAATCATAAAAGTGGAAATATATTTCTATATTTAAATATAGAAAATATTTAAAATTTAAGTATATATTTAAATATATAAATGTATAATTATAAAAAAAATTAAAATGTTTAAAACTGTATTGTAATTTATATGATTTTATTTAAACTGATATAAGAAATACTTTGTAATAAGATATTGAGAGATATTATATACTATATTATCATATATTAAAGCCTGTAAAATATTAAAACGTATTTATTTTGAAAAACATATTTTAAAGTTTGTATTATTAATATTATATTTTTTATCTACACTGTTATAAGAAATACAATGTGTAAAAACCCTAAGATCTACCTAAGCCCCTTACAATATCTTTAAAATAATTAAGGACTATGTAATAGAACTCTAAAGTATCCTAAGATCTATAGATATGTAAGAACTCATTGAAAACTCTCTCTTTAATTACAGATAACTATAATATTGGTTTTGTGGCCCGTCAATATTTATTATTTATTGAATTATAAAGAAAATAGTTCCTAAGTAAAATAAATAAATATTTGTAGAAGTTTTTTCTTTAAATGAATTTTTTAAGGATTTTTGAATTCTTTTTTTAATTTAAGTAGAATGAAATATGTTTAGAAATATGTGAAATATACAAATTTTCTTAAGGAATATTGCCCTCTTCAAAACTAAACAAACATTTAAATTACTTTTCTATTTAAACTCCTTTCTCTAAGCCCCCCTTCTAAGCTCCCCAAAAGCCCCCCAATTAATTTACATTAAAGCTACCACCTACTGGGAGGGTTGGCTTGGGCTGCCACCTTTCCCCAAAAACTTCAACCCAGCTCCAACCCCCCAAAAGTATTCCACGACGCACACGGACCAGGTGTACAAGTGGAAGAGACGGGCCGGGCTTGGATGTATGTAGGTTAGTCACATATTTGCCCACATTTGCGAGCAACATCCGCCTCTCGCTTTTCGCATTTCCCAGGGACACACGGCAGCTGCACAAACTGACCCACATGCCGGGATATTACGTATATGTATATATATAGTATACTATATACAGTGTGTATCTCTATACCTTTATCCGTAGACGTATCTGTATCTTGAGAGCTGTATCTTGCATCTGTATGCCTGTAGAGTTTTCGGCAACTGTTTGGCGCTCGTCAGCGAATTGCCTTAATTAGTACATTGTCGGTGTTGGCTGGGAATAGGAAATAATGCCGACTATCGAGTTAAGGTCTCTGATAATTACAATCCTGCCCTGGCTGCTCATCTGCAAGCTCTACTACCGGGTGGAGGACTTTACCGAATCGGATATATTCTACAATAGCTTGGACTATCATCCTGAGGATTATATAGATAGTTTTACGACCCAACAGCTGAATGATTACTTTCTTTATTAAGTTTTATATATTTTTTTAAAGTTTTTAGAATAAAAAATTTTATAAATTATTTTTTTCAATTGTTAACTACATTTTTAAGTGAAAATACAGCCTATTTTGGACTTGTTTTAGTAGTAAAATGATGTAAAATAAACATTTTTAGAAAGAATAGAAGGCCTAAAATATTTTAAAAATAAAAATATATAAAAAATTGGCTTTAAAAATTTAAAATTTTGCTTTTAAATTTAAAAAATATTCTTAGGGTAATATATTGCCTATTTTAAGATAAAAGCATAAAGTTTTCTTGCAATTTTTAGTTAAATTAGTAAAAAGAAATAAAGGCCTAAACAATGATAAAAATAAAATAAATAAATTCTAATAAAGAAAATAGTTTTGTATGAAAGAAGTTGCCTTTTTTGGGCTAAAATATATACTATTTGTTTTAAGTAAATTAAAATAAATAAATATTTTTAAGATAAATTTTAATAAAGGTAAGAAATAAATGATTTAATTAAAAAGAAACAAACATTTTATGAGAGTGTTGTATAAAAAAAAAATAGTTTTTCAAAAAAGCTTTAACAGTAACTTTTATAACAAAAAAAAGAGTTAAAAGTTTTTATTTAAGAGAGACTTTAGGCTTTAAAAGACTCTTAAAAAGACTTCTCAGTCTCTACCAGCTTTTAATTTGTAGTTTTTATTTATTATTTACTTATGGGGAGGGTAAGGTCAAATCATGCGAAAAAAGCCATGTTTTTGTGATTTTTTTCCTGACGACACAGTTAAAATTTATTTATTCAACCAACGGTATATTAAAGTATGACATTAGAAGAATGTTTTATCAAATTTTTACAAAAAAATATTTAAAAATATGGCAATGGTAGCAATTGTCCGGACGTGTCGCCAAAAAAAGTTGAATTGCGGTGCCCCTCATAACTCGGTGCTGGATCATTTGTAATCAAAAAATGAAAATTCATTCGTTAGATAATAGTTCGCCCCAGGTAACGCTGTAAAGGTTTTTGGAAAATTGCAATTTTTTAATTTTTTCGAAGACTTTGAAGTGAAAAACTCAATATTTTGGGAAAAAATCGGTTAATTTGTCATTGTAAAATCAAAATTATAAACAAAAAAAAAAAAAACTCGACAGCGTTACCTCGTAAAATATGTACAGAAATAGTGTTTAAAATTTCAAAAGGATCGGTGCAGTAGTTTTGAAGTTATGAGGGGCACCGACTTTGAAAACGTGAGTTGTGGGAAAAACGCTTTAAAGTTTTAAACACAAAAAAATCCAGTGTAAAACGTTTGCAAGCAACTTCGTCAATAACTAATAACTTCGTCAATTTTGCTTTAATTGACTTGAAATTTTGACACAATATTCTTCAAATATTATGCATTCAATTTAAAAAATAAAAAAAAAATTAAAAAAAAATATTTTCATACCTTACCCTCCCCTTAAAAAACATATGGTTTTAGGTTGTTTTATATTTTAGCCGAAACGTATACTTTACTAAACTAACTATCCCCTTGTCAGCCGTACAATATGCGGCAGCGGAATACAACCAAAAACCTTACAAAAAAAAGCTTCAAAGTATACATTTTCCAATATGTTTAAAAACATATTAGGGTTCATATTAAGCCTTTGATTTCAAAAATCCATTCAACTGAACAACCACAGAACTAAACAAATAATTAAAACAATGACAAATATTTAAAACAGAAAATCAAACAATAAAACCGCCACTGTTTGCGCTACTCATCTTTATTGTGTTATTAAGCGTAAATTAAACACGAAAACCTATTGATTCAATATTTGAAACACAAACACGAATGCGACTACGAATGCCAATAAAATATTTGATGAGCACAATAATTGTGGTAATCGAAAATGTTTGCTTTCGAGGTGTTTTCATTGGGAGAGCCTGATTGAAACATTATTTCTGTAACAGGTGGGGCATGTAATTTCTGCAAATATTTTGCAAAATTTGCATTTTAATAAAAAAAAATTAATAAATTTACATATTAAAGGGCTTTGCATTTAAAAAACTACTTGAATATTACCTGATCTTAATATTCCTTCTGAAAAATACAATACTCTGCCTAGTAAGAAGACTCTAGAGTCTAGACCATACCACGTGACAAAGTCTTAGCCGCCACGCGAAGCTTAAGCTTCTCGCAAAAAAACTTAAAAACTAAAATAAATAGTAACCGCCACAAAATGACACAATTTGCGAAAACAGTCCAAACAGAAGAAAGTAATGCCAATTGTTAATTAAACAAAGATTCGCAAATAGGAGTCAACAGAGCCATAGTTCCGACTATAAAAGAACCCCGGAGATCTTCCGAAGAGCATCAGTCACTCGGCTTTGAACAGTCCCACAACATGAAGATCTGCTCCTTTGTCTTCCTGGCCCTCCTCGGCTGCGTCCTGGTGGGCGACTCCCAGGCGGCCACCGCCACGACCACCACCACCTCCGCCTCGGCCACCACCACCACCGCGGCGACCACCACCGCCGCCTCCGCCGCCGCCGCCGCCTCCGGCAGCAGCACCACCACGGAGACCACCACCACCGCCAAGTCCGCCGCGGCTGTCAAGAAGAAGAGGGTTAGAAAGGTGAAAGAGAAGAGGAAGGGGGGAGATAAGAAGAAGATAATAAAACGCCATCGCAGAGGAGGAAGGCGCAGCGGAAGAAAGGGCAGGAAGGGCAGCTGGTAGGACGACGACTCCGCATAGAGCATCACCTCGAGAACCTCCAAGATCCCTGACTACGGTTTCCCTTGACCCCAGCAACCTTCCACCCGACTACTGATTTGATCATTTTGTTATTTAGTTTAGAATTTTTTTTTTTCATTCTAAGGCATTCAAAAAAAAATAAATAAAATATGTGTTATATATATATTTATAAAAAAAAAAATTTTCTAATTTTGTAATTTATTGAATGACAACAGGGCGGCTACTCAATATTCCAAATATTTCAAACGCCACCTGCTGTTGAAGTTTTCATATTTTAGAATGCATCGATTTTAATAAATATTTAAAATTTTGTGCTTTAAAAATGTAACTTATTTTTTTAGTTATAAGTTTTAGTTAGTTATAAGTTTGTACATTTTTTTATATATTTGATTATATTTTTTCTAGACTGGGTACGATAATTTTTAACATACAATTAATTAAGTTCCCCTTGTCCTTGGGGGAGGACTCATATTACTGAAATTATTAAAAATATTAAAAAATATTTTACACTCTGAAGGCCTATTGTTAAAATATTTAAATATTTTTGTTAAAGTATCCCGCTTAAGGATCGGATCAATATCGGCGGAGTTATAGCCTTCGCTGGGGACCTACTGGGATTCCCGGTGTTTTTGAAGTGTTTGTTTTTGAAAAATCCAAATAGTCCGGTATTTTGATGCAGAATTGCAAAGAATCGATCTACAAATAGTTTAAAGTATCCCGCTTGAGGATCGGATAAATATCGGCAGAGTTACAGCCTTCCCGGGGGCCATACCGGCCCCCAATTGTTACATCTCTCAATTAGGTACAGTGTTTAAATCATTTAATTTTTCGAAAATAAACTTTCTTCTTGCTAAAATAGACCCATAAATATATTTGTGTTTATGCTAGTCCAGCGTATTATAATTTAAGGTCGAAGGTACGAGGGCTATATCCCATAGCTGCCCTATAACTGAACTTTCTTATACAAAAATTGGGTTTTTATAAAATTCTCATAATGATCACACACCAACTTTGTCCTATATTGAATGATCGTTTAATGTAAAGAAAACTTTGAAGATGTTTTAGATGATTTTTAGAAATTTCTAAGTAATTTCCATTCATAGATTCTTAGCAATATTGTGAATTAAACATTAATTATCAAGGAAGTTAGCTCATTAAAATTCGCAATATTTTCTTTATAAATATATATATATATTTTTTATTTTTTGTGAATGCCTTAGAATTAGAAAAAAAAAATAATCAGAACTTTTAACTAAAAAATAGAATAGACAGGTCGAGTGGAAGGTTGCTGGGGTCAAGGGAAACCGTAGTCAGGGATCTAGGAGGTCCTGGAGGTGATGTTCTATTCGGAGTCGTCGTCCTGCCATCTGCCCTTCCTGCCCTTTCTTCCGCTGCGCCTTCCTCCTCTGCGATGGCGTTTTATTATCTTCTTCTTTTCTCCCCCCTTCCTCTTCTCCCTCACCCTTCTAACCCTCTTCTTTTTGAGAGCCGCGGCGGACTTGGCGGTGGTGGTGGTGGTGGTCTCCGTGGTGGTGCTGCTGCCGGAGGCGGCGGCGGAGGCTGCGGTGGTGGTCGCCGCGGTGGTGGTGGTGGCCGAGGCGGAGGTGGTGGTGGTCGTGGCGGTGGCCGCCTGGGAGTCGCCCACCAGGACGCAGCCGAGGAGGGCCAGGAAGACAAAGGAGCAGATCTTCATGTTGTGGGACTGTTCAAAGCCGAGTGACTGATGCTCTTCGGAAGATCTCCGGGGTTCTTTTATAGTCGGAACTATGGCTCTGTTGACTCTTATTTGCGAATCTTTGTTTAATTAACAATTGGCATTACTTTCATCTGTTTGGACTGTTTTCGCAAATTGTGTCATTTTGTGGAGGTTACTATTTATTTTAGTTTTTAAGTTTTTTTGCGGAATGTTTAAGCTTTGCGTGGCGGCTTAGACTAGATCAGAGTCTTGTATTTTCAAAAAGAAAACTTGAAATCTGATTTTACTCATATATTGGAAAGCGAAACATTTTTGTATCCTTGCAGAGGATTACCCAGGAAAGGTGACATATCCGACCCCATACAGTAGTTTTTTTTCCTTTCCAGCCAACCAAAGAACGCTGGCCGCATGGCGTACGGCTCGCGAGGATAGATCCGTGAGAGTAAAGAAAAGTGTAGAAGTTTAATAATAGAAGTTTTAAAGTTAGATATCGAGAAAATCGAAAGCGAATATATAATCGTTAACAACATTATGTCCTGAGTATATATTCAACGTATCGGTCTGTTTGCTTCTACGCTTGAGCTTTCAGTTCTACGGTCTGTCTTTTAGTGGTACGGCTATCGATTTTAAAATCTGCCCACATCCTTCTTCCCGATTAAATAGTATAAGACATATGTCCTATAGCTGCCGATTTAGGACATTATTTAGATAATAAAACAGCGAAAATTATTCAGAAGAAAGTTTTTCAATTTTATCGTTTCCTATAATATAAAATTCCGATTTTTGGACTGAAACTTCACTTCCGAACTGGTTGTGAATGAAATAGTGCAATTTTTCGATCGAAAGCGATTTCTGTCGCACTCATGATATAATAACTATAAAATAGTTGCGTCGTTGACATTTCCCTTGATTTTTCGTCCTTTAACATTTAGTGTTGTAAAGCGTTAATTGTTTTGACAAACACATGTTTTAATAAATGTAACCTTTTTTCAATTCTTGTTACAAGTCCATTCGAGACATTTATGAATGAAAGTGGAGGAATAAACCATGACTTGGATATATCATAGATTATAATTCAAATTTTGCAGCAGAAACAAGCTACCAAAATGTATAAACATATAATTTATTTTATTTTCAACATTTTGTAGGCAACAGGAGGAGATACGAGACCCTAGTTACCGTTTAAGGGTTAACACTACGTTTGTTACTCAACACTGTTCCACCCACAACCTCTCATTTTGGTCGAAAAGGCTACCTTATAGCTATTGTGCACTTAAAGATTAGAATATCAGTAAAGTCCTTTAAAATAAAATTTTCAACAATTTTCATTTTGTATATTTATTTTTTTGTATTATTTTTTGTCAATGCCTTAAAAAAAAGTTATAAAACTATAAACTAAAATATTTAAACGTATCTAGTCAGTGGTCGAGTGGAGAAGATGCTGGGGTCAAGGGATACGGTAGTCAGGGATCTTGGAGGTTCTCGAGGTGATGCTCTATGCGGAGTCGTCGTCCTACCAGCTGCCCTTCCTGCCCTTTTTTCCGCTGCGCCTTCCTCCTTTGCGATGGCGTTTTATTATCTTCTTCTTTTCTCCCCCCTTCCTCTTCTCCCTCACCCTTCTAACCCTCTTCTTTTTGAGAGCCGCGGCGGACTTGGCGGTGGTGGTGGTGGTGGTCTCCGTGGTGGTGCTGCTGCCGGAGGCGGCGGCGGAGGCTGCGGTGGTGGTCGCCGCGGTGGTGGTGGTGGCCGAGGCGGAGGTGGTGGTGGTCGTGGCGGTGGCCGCCTGGGAGTCGCCCACCAGGACGCAGCCGAGGAGGGCCAGGAAGACAAAGGAGCAGATCTTCATGTTGTGGGACTGTTCAAAGCCGAGTGACTGATGCTCTTCGGAAGATCTCCGGAGTTCTTTTATAGTCGGAACTATGGCTCTGTTGACTCCTATTTGCGGATCTTTGTTTAATTAACAATTGGCATTACTTTCTTCTGTTTGGACTGTTTCCGCAAATTGTGACATTTTGTGGCGGTTACTATTTATTTTAGTTTATAAGTTTTTTTGCGAGAAGCTTAAGCTTCGCGTGGCGGCTTAGACTTTGACAGGTGGTGTGGACTAGAGTCTAGACTTTAGAGTCTTCTGACTTGGCAGAGTCTTGAATGTTTGAAAAAGAGAATGAGGATCTGGTATCACCTTAAAGTAGTTTGTAAAAAGAAGAGCCTTTCGTAACCTTTTAAGTGGGTGAAGAAGAGATATTGACCCAATAAGGTATATATATTTCTCTAAGGAACAATAAACATTATATCCTTTTTATAATATACCATAATTAAGGTTTCTTTTTTAGTTAAAATAAATAAATGTGGTTCCACGAATATTTCCACGAATAAATTCTTTATTCAAAGGCTTCCTAACTCCGAAGCACTAGGATCATGTTTGAATACCATTGAATCCCTTTCTCGTAGAAGGACTTATGGTCTAGTGATTTTTTTACCTTGAGGCTTTGGTTAAAATTTTGTATCCTATTCAGTCAGAAATCTATTATCTAAAGGGGCCCATCCACAGGCGAGCATGTTCGACGAACATGTTGTGCTCGACGAAATTTTTCCTGTGGATGGTAGTGTTCGTTGTCAAATTTTGTGTTTGTCAAAATGTTCGAATGGAATTGAAATCGTTCTATTTTGACAACGTTTGCAACAACATGCTCGTCAATGGATGGCAATGTTGGCACGAACGTCAGTTTGAAAAAACGTTTTAGTAGAGAAAAATGAATAATAAGTGCAATATTATTTTGCAATATTATTTATGGCAAATACTTATTGCCATAAGTGCAATTAGAGTGCCGCTATAGTTGTCCGTTGACATATTGATAGTTTGAAAATGTATCGAAAAATGATGTTCGCACGAATGTTGGCTCTAGTTAGTGGGAAAATGAAATTCTAGTAGGCGAGCATGTTGACGAACATGCTCGCCTGTGGATGGGCCCCTTTAATGTTATAGTCTGAGAGACTGCTGCGCTGCAGGGCAGTGGCATAGAAGAAGCTCGACAGTGTCTTCCTCCACTACGTGGGGTTTGGTGGTGTAGAATTCATTCGCCTAGCATGGGTTTCCACTAGCTCTTCATTTAATTCTCCATTAAAATATATATTATACTACAAACATCTTTAAAGCATAGAACTAATTAAAATATATTAAAATCGATGTATTCGAAAGTACCAAAACTTCAACGGCAGGTGGCGTTTGAAATATACATATGAAATATTAAGTAGCCGCCCTGTTGTCATTTAGTAAATTAATATATACGATTATTTTCTTTTTTAATATATATACTATATAAATATAATTATTTTTCTGAATGCCTTAGAATTAAAAAAAATGAAAAGAATGTTTCGAATTAAATAATAAAATAGAGCGAGTCAGTGGTCGGAAGACTCCCCCGTCGAGGCGAAAGACGGACCACCGTCTTTGTCTGGCTTTGTCTCCGGAGATCTATGGGTTTATCCAACGATCTGCAGTTTGGGGCCCATTGTTTGGTTTCTTTGGCTAATTGTGCCAAAAGTTTGCCAAAAAAGACGAGAAAGTTGTTGACAAAGACCGAGATCGTTGCCAAATAATTTGGCCATTGTGCTGCCGGAGACGGAGCTGGAGCTGGAGCAATTGTTCAAACAGCCAGGCTGGCATTCGAAAAATTACCAAACATGCAAGATGGAAGAGATGGCTTCTAATTAAAAGTGTGGGGAACTTTGTTGCTGTTTTGCATCACATGTTTTTAGGCCATTTTGGAATAAATAGGCCAGGAGAAGCTGACCCAATTATCAGTTGCAATTCAGCAATCATGAGATACTTGTGCGTTATCCTTCTCCTGGCCATGGTCGGTGTGGTGCGGATCGGTGAGTCCGACGGCGCATCCTCCCCAGCCACAACCTCGGCCTCGGCCACCACCACAACGGCTACCACAACCACCACTACCACGACCACTACCACGGCAGCCCCCGCCAGCGCCAGCGCCACCTCCACCGCGACCAACTCCACATCAACGTCCACCAAAACTAAGAAGAGATGGACCACGCACTATACTAGGCGACGTATTGGAGGACGCAAACATAGAACAATTCGTCGTATCATAAATGGCGGTGACAGGGATAGGGATGGCGATGACTCCCGTACGAACCGAAGGCGCAGGAACAGGATCACCTCTAGCTACGGTTCCAGTAGTTCCAGGACTAGCAGTCGCAGCGGCAGGCTTCGTAGTCGTCGTGGACGCAGGCTCTCCCGATCATAGAAGAGTTAGGGAACCAAGGACTATCAAGTACTATTCCCGAACATTCTCCTCAATTTTAATTTTTTTTAAATAATTTTTCCAAGCAAATAAAACATATCGATATGTAAATGATAGTTTTTTTTTAAGGGTTCTTGGTAAAGAATGGGAAGCCTTTTCATAAGGGTGTTTTTAGTTAAAAAAATATTTAAAATTTCAGAAAGAAACTCTCTTAAAACTCAATTAGTAAAGTTATAAATATTTAAACCAAAAAAACCTCCATAATATTCATCTTCAAAGGCTATAGGCTTTCAAACTCCCAATTGCGAATCAGATTTCTTACATTTCACCTTTACAACCCACGGATACATATATATATATATATATAAATTCAAAATGCAGACATTGTGGCATTAAATATTTACACCAATGAGCTGGCAGTTGAGTTTTTGCTGGCTTTCCATTGAAAGCCATTAGTAAGGAAAGCGAAAAGTTGACGGCAAAACCCACAAAAGCCCCAAAAGGCAGTGGGCCACAGTTTTGTGTAGAATAAGAGAAAAGTTTTGTATCCAAAAATAAATGAAATTTCTCCTTTCTCTATAGATACTACCCATACTAATAAAGAGGCTCTTCAAAAATATAAAGCATAAAAAACAGAGCTTCTATAAAACCACATGAAACAGCGAGTATTTAAGTTAAATAGTTACAATTAAGTCATTAATTATCGGTTTGAAGTACTTAGAGTATAGTTTTAGGCGTCGGCCCATGATGAGCTCTAAAGTATGCAACAAAAATGGAAAGAAAGTACAAAGCTAACCCCTAAAAAAAAACACACAAGATACAATATCGCCAAGCAATCGAATCATTTTTTGATAAACCATCCACTTGATAGAGCCATAAAGAGAACCCGAGACCGAGCTTGCCCACCCGGTACTTGATATTGATTTTTATTGAGACATTTTGAAAAATTAATGTCTACGATGGGCCGGCCAGTGGGAGTATTATTCCCAGGAATCCAGGAAATGCGCCATCGACTTGTCGAATGATGAGCGACATTAATAAATCAATAGCGTTTTGATGGCAAATAATTCGAGAGCAGCCACGGGAATGCTGCAATACGCACAGGACACACAGGGGCACACAACAGGACTCACACACACACACATCCTTTTTGCGATAAACACACACATATACAAGAAATATACTAAGGGGGGAGTGTGTGTGTTTGGGGCATGATAAGTGACTTGCCAGTGACCAAGAAGGGCACACAAAAAAATATAGAAATATTTGTAGATATATGTTTAGAAATAAAATATAAAAAATATTATAATATATACTTAATAATAAGTGTTTTTAAAATAAATAATTTCATTTTTTTTAAGTAATTCTAAAGTCTGAAGTATGTGTATATTATAAATGTATATTTCTTGTGATTATAATCCTTAAATTCCTAAAGTTCCAAAATCCTAAAATACAGGAAATAAAGGATTATATTTCCTGTATTTTTATAAATTTAATTTTTTGTATTTAATTTTTTTTTTTAGTATTTTGGAACTGTCTAATATATTTATAAATATATTTCTAAGGATTGCACTCCCTATAAACCTCTATTTCTGATACTAGATTTAGAAAAGAATATAGTAGAAAAATAAAAAAAGGTAATACCAATAATTGGAAATAATATTTTTAAAATATTTTTTATATAAATATTTTTTTCTGAAAACCCCTTTTTATTTCTCGCACTTCTAAATAATATTTCCCCCTATATAGAGAGTTGACTTTGCAAACTCGAGTCGAGTTATTTTATTGATTGATGTCCAGAAAATCCATTTTTTTTTTCTGTTGCTTCTTATGGTCAGAAATAATAAAAAAAAAAAACACAAAAAATAATAAAAAGAGAAAAAGCAAAACAGGGGAAAAAAAAACAAGCGAATGCCATTAATTTTGTTGGCTTGGCCCCCTACGATGGATCAAATGAAAACACTGACTTGTGTTGCGGACGCAACTCCGTGACACAAAAAGGTCGAAATGCTGGGGAACATCACTGACCTGTTTTCCTCCCCAAACGGAGAGAAAAAAAATTAAAAAAATATAAAAAGGAAGGCAATTCCAAGTGAATTAATGAAAACGAGATTCGAACTTGAGACGGTGGGGATTTTAAGAATGAATTTATTGTTTCCGGGATTCATGATTTCTGTTGCAAGGCAGGGCAGGGTAATTCTAATTAAATATTTCTTAAGATTTATCTCTCAGATATCTCTCATTAAATTGCATAATTCCTGCTTTTAGTTTGCTTAGAGTGTAAGGGGTTGTGGGGGGGGTGCCAATTAAATACGCAAATACTGGGCTTGGAAATTCAACCCATCCAGTCAAGTAACCGAGTAACAGAAAGCCATCTGACACGTGGCAACATATGGTGGAGCATTTTGATTTATTTGTGATTGTGGCATCACACACATTTGGGAATCGGGTTTTGGGGACCCATACCCATTCTAACAACCACACCCACACCTACATACACCCTTGGACCACCCGTGGTTATGGTGAGAATATTCTCGGTACTCGCCCTCTAATGAGCAATTTAATTATGCACATTGATTGATTGATTCTAATTGCGGGAAGACGCAAGGGAGTCTGCAGAGTATTTGCTTTTTCCAACTAAAAGTTTGCAGACTTTCTCAGAGAAGAGCTTTAAGGGGGGGCATCTGAGTAACAGGCCAAAAAAAAGCGGATTTTCTGGAATTTTTTTGGCCAAATCAAAACAGCTAATCTAAAATTTTTAAATGAGGTTTTATTATATTATATTTAAAGTACACAATAAAATTTTTTTTTAATAAATCGAGAACAAAATGGCGGCCCTGCAGCCCTTATTCGTAGGCCCTATTTTTTTAAAGGGGGGTCCATGGCCGAACACCTAACGTCCTTAATTTTTTATCTAGAACAAAAAATCAAGTTTGGTTAGTTTCTGTATCTCAACGGCTATCGACACACGTAGGATTTTTTCGATATATTGATTTTTTGCAAAATAGTGAGTGATTGAACAAAATTTTTGATTTTCACGAACAAAAACGTCACAAAATTGTTGATAAAAAAAAAAGTAAGCAAAATAAAAAAAAAAATGTGTCGTGTGTCGATAGACATTGGTATTCTGAGGCGATTTCGAGAAAAACGCGTTTAAAGTTTTAAGTACTGTGGGATATACCTGTTAGGCATCGCCGCAGAATGAAAAATTTCGACACTTAGACACTTTCGCCGGACTCTATCTTTTGATATGTCATTTTTAAGACCCTAAAGAATTTTTTAAGCGAAAAAAAAAATTTTCGATTTTTTCAAAATTCTACTCAGATGTCCCCCCTTAAGTTATTTTGCATTTTTTTTAAGAATTTAATATAATATTATTATTTTATAATAATAATTTCAAGAGGGTTTTATTCCTTAATCTTGTTTACATTCTTATATCTAGGCTTTATCCACCCCCACTTGAGCCGTACTATACGTGATCGTATCTTTTTTTTTTTAATTATTTAAAGAATAATTAAATAAACACTTTACTTTGCTACTTATTTTAAAGCCTTTTTAAGTAATCAACAGTGTTTACCCTTCCAAATTGATGTCAAAATAATATTTAAAACATTCCCCACATGTGTCTAATATTTGTTTCTTTATATTTAACATTTATGTTTAATTTCAGAGACAAAAATATTTTAAAATAAAACTATAAAGAGGGCCTCCACCTGTGGGTTTGTTTACCTATTGTATTGTACTCACTGAGCAAAGTTCATGATCAATGCCAAGCCAAGGTGTACAAAAATTACTACTTTGAAAATCACATTAAATCTTTAACAAGTATTCCCCCACAAAAGATAATATTTGATTTGTTTAATTTTTGGGAGAAGCGCCTCGAAGAGAGATTCCCTCAATGAATGAAGATGTCGCTAAAAAGAATAAATAAATAATAAAATAAATAAAATTAAGAACGTAATTATAAAGCCTAAGAATGATGGCGCATGTGTGGGCGTCGTCGTTTCAACGACGTTATCATGAACTAATATTATTTATTTTAGAGACATTTGTGTAAATAATTTAATATTTCGAGCATTCAAGCTCGAAAGGCAAACACTAAATGTTTTGGATCAGTGACGCAAAGAATGAAAAAGACCACCGCTGGTGGAGCTGGCTGGCTGGATGGAAACGAGTATAAATAGTCCAAAACGAGGCCTAAGATTGGCAGTGAAGAAGTCGACTTCTTCCAACCAGAATTACCACGAAAATCCGTCCAACATGAAGCTCCATTGGCTACTGTTTGCCGTTGTCCTGATTTGTGCCCTGCACGGTATATCCAGCACCACCTCCGAGTCCACATCCTCCACATCCACGGAGTCATCCACGGACGCCAGCGACTCCACCAGCACCAGCACCACTGCCTCCTCCTCCACCTCGGACACCACTGAGGCTAGCAGCAGCAGCAGCGATACTGCCACCTCCGCCAGCTCCTCCAGTTCCTCGTCCAGCTCCTCCAAGAAGAAGAAGTCCGCCGCCGCCAAGAGGCGTGCGGCCAAGAGGCGTGCCGCCGCTAAGAAGAGGCGTCAAGCCAAGAGGCGTGCTGCCGCCAAGAGGCGTGCGGCCAAGAGGCGTGCCAACAGGGGTTAAGCGATTCCCATTCCAGGAGCAGCGATTACCTCCTCACCAGTCCGATCCTAGCAGAGTAACATAATTTTTTTTTCCAACCCTCTCTTGTAAGATCCTCTGAAGGACTCCAAATAAATCCGGCTATGATATAAAATGCAACAACTATGTTTCATTTGGTTCTGAAATTGCTACTTCTGATCTCCGCAGAGGTCTATATCTTTCTCGGATCCCAAACGATCCTAAAGAGGTCTATCTTAACTAGACGTCTCCATAACTTTAACAATTTCTTTCTTATCCTCAAGAAGAATACCGTAAAAGATTTCTAAATGGACTAATGGATCAATTTGCATAAAAAACTGAGAACATTTTGGATCAATATTTTTTCAATTTTCCTAATAGAACTCCTTGTGAAAACGCCTTACAGAATCAATATCATTGCTAATTCTTAACGGATCCTTACCAGGAATACCTCATAGTAAAATATGTATCCATATTTTTCGAAATTTTTTCTGAAGGAACGCTTTACTGAAGACCAAATCTACACACATGGCCCAGTAGGAAGTCTATATCTTTGCCTATTAATTCTATCCTCCGATTTTACACCGATTCCCCATCAACCCTCATCAAAATCTTGGAAGAAAATATTTTTCTGGAAGTTCCCCTTCAGAATTGTGAGAAAAACCCCTTATGAAAACAGAAATCCTCCTAGGTGCCTCCTGACAAGGCCTATATCTACGCCAATTTTTATACGATTTTCAAACGGAATATCTCAAAAAATGTCTAGAAAGATTAACCACAAATCTAGAAAGTATTAAAAACCACTAACAGAATTTTGGATCCATATTTTTCACAAATTTCACAAATATAGAGACCCTTATGAAAAAATCAATCACCAATATATAGCTTCTTCCAGAGTCTATATCTTTGCCGATTTTTTGTCCGATCCTCAAGAGGTATATTTTTAAAAGAAAAAATAATATTTTATTTTTTTCCCCCTTATATCTGACATTATAATAAGAGTATTGAAGTATAACCTTCATTGAAGGCCACATCTTAGAGTCCATAGCTACTATCTTTGGGTGCTGGCTTTTGGGTAAATAATCAGTTTGAAATAAAAGCTAAGCCTTGACGCTTACTTTGTTGTTCAAAAACATGCAAGGAATTCCCCGTCAATTCTTGAAATGAATTAAAAATTAGAAATACAATTTTTGACACCGCACGCGCCGAACAAGAAACCACAAAACAATGGCAGTGATAGAAAATTTTACGGGGCATTTGGAATGAACTGAATCGGTTAGCTTGATTACTTGACCCCGTTGCACATTGTTGTTGCGCCAAGGGTACCAAGGGTGAAAGGTTAAAGCTGCCACACTCTGCCACACACATATGTATACCCATTTATACCCACAGGAATGTACTTGTATATATGAGTACTGCAATAAAAAGCAACAAGTTGAAAGACCACGCAAGCAAAAAAAAAGCAAAAGCCATCAAGGTTCTCATTCCACATATGCCATTTGCCCAACCAAACCTTTGGCCCATTCCAATTCCAATTCCGGATCTGGATCTGGATCTGAGGGAGGGCGCATATACTACTACGAGTACTCGTATACTTGGAAGCAAAAACCCCAAAACCCATCAGCAATTCGAGCATATAAAAATTGTTATAACCCAAGAATGGCGGACTGATTTTTTATGACTGAAGCGACAACGACATGGTGGATACTCTTTAGGGGAAATAATAATATAGGATAGGGATATAAGGTTATTATAATTATACCTCCTTAACAGTACTATAAACTATAGGATTTTGGGATAGGGTTTTTAAGTAAAAATATTTAGTTTCTTGGGATATGTTTTATAACATTAAAAAAAGGTCTTTAAAGTCCTTACAATAAATACCAAAAATTTGGTATATTTCCGAAAATACTGCAAGCTTATATGAGACCTCCCTAGAAGATCCATACCTAGTATATCATTACCTAGTATATATAGGTTAGTTATAACTATACCACCTTAGCAGTACTATAGCACTTTTGATATAGGGATTTCAAGTAAAAATATTTAGATTCTTGGGATATATTTTATAATACTAAAAAAAGGTCTTTAAACTCCTTGAAAAATGTCTTAAAATTGGTATATATCTGAAAAAACTACAGGCTTATATAATACCTCTCTATAAGAACCATACCCCTTTAATTTTTTTTTAAATCTTAACATACTATTCGCAGTCATTTCCTTTTAGTATATTTTTTAATAACCTTTTTTTAAAAACCAAACCCCACCTATCATAAACCTCTATATCATTCCTCTTAAAATTAAATTTTAAACCAAAAATTATAGATAATCAAAATACTCTTTAGTTAGTTAAGGGTATTCAGTTGGAAAACAATAACAAGCAGCAAACAGCATTGCAAAACGTAATACAATGGGCACAACTGTTGCTGTTCGGTGTTCGGTATTATACTACTCTTCCATATATAGTATAGCATTGAGCGAAAGGCCAGATATCGGTGTGAAAGAAAGAAAGAGAGAGACGGAGAACAATAAAGGCATGGCAAGTGACATTCGTCTTCCAGACAAAGAAAGAGACGGCAACGGCAACGGAGTGGAAAATACAGAAGAAACTCACAAACAGAATCCAAGCGAAAACAAAAGGGCATATGTTTTGTTCTGCTGGGATGCTGATGGCAGATGGCAGAAGTGAAAGAGACGGAAACAGGGTGTTAAAGACACTAAGAGAGAGATGGGTATAGGCAAGGAGCTTGAAAGTATGCTTTAAAAAATGTTCTAATTTAATTTTCATAGTTATAAATTATATCATAATTTTTTATAATATATTTATAATATATCATATTCATAAAATTTTAGATATATCCTTGTATATCCTTTTAGATCCTTTTATTTCCTCTCCCCCAGGACACCCTGTATTTATGTATATTGATATGCTGCGCTTTGTGGCCATTGATGTTGATATGCTCGACGTGACTTTTATTATATGTACGCACATCATGTTTTTTTTCCCTCCCCCCCACTCTAAGGACTGAGAAGGCATCGAAAGAGACAGGACTTGTGGCAATAGAAAAGGAGAGGGCGAATGTCATACAATTACGCCTTGTTTGTCCGTGACTTGTTCTTCTTTATATATTCTCAGCTTTTTTTTTTGTCTGGTTTATATTATTGTTATTGTTACGATGCCCAATTCTTTGGAAATTTCAGCTTACTGCTTATTATTTTGCAAATACTTCAGGCCATCATCAGAGCCGCCCACAAAGTTTATTTATTTTTTTTTTTTTTGAAAAAAAACTATATAAGCTCCTTGGATATGTTGGGGCTGTGAGGCTTAAAAATTTGAGAGTTGACGAGTGACAAGTGTGTGTCTTAGTTGAGCTCCACAAAAAAAAAAATAAGAGGGCTTAGATCAACAAGTGGATATATATCTTTGTTGTATATCCACAAAGTTGGGGTAAATTTTCAAGTTTTTTAAAGGTTTATATTATTCTCTCTTCAAAGAACCTTTAAAGTAATATTAAATACTCCCCCCGTCAAGGTCAAATAAAAAAAAGCCTCTGGCTAAAAGTCAGGGGAAAAGTCAAGTTCACGAACATTTTGCCATGAAAGGCCATTGCCGGGGACAAAGTTATATTGCCTGGGGTTAAGCAAACCGACTTGGGGCTTACTTATGTCAAGTTTGGTTACACTTCAGTTCTTGGTTAGAGGCGCCGCTCCACCCCCATGTCCTGTGAGAAACAATTAGTTTAGCTGGAAAAAGTCTCCATCCGAATGGTCTGTTTTTGGCCAAATTGCTTTCCCTAATTTGCTTTTCTTTCTCTTATTTTTATTTTTATTTATTTTGACTTTATTATTTTTTTTTTTGCTTTTTTTCTGACTGGCCTTCTCGAATTCGTATGCAAAGAGCGCATAAATTTAACCAGTTAGTAGTGTCTGTATTTCTATGCTTTTTTCTGCTTTTGCCAGGCTTAGGGGGCGTTTTATGTGGGGGCGTGGTCGGTCGAGTCGTAGGTGTGGCCTAGACTCTGCGTGTTGGCCAAGAAATAGAGACACGACATGGGTATTGCAACAGGGTGAGACCATTTCCATTTTTCCTGATGGGATCCCTTGAAAATAGGGTTTTCCCCTATAGGGCCCACTGCGATGGCTATATCTTCCCCAATTCTCATCCGATTCTCAAGCGGAGTACCTTAATCGATTGCTAGATCGATTTGCTACCATCCTGCATCAAAATCCCGAGACAAAATATTTTTTAGATTTTTTGTCCATTTTTCCTGATGGGATCCCTTGAAAATGGGATTTTCCCCTATAGGGCCCACTGCGATGGCTATATCTTCCCCAATTCTCATCGGATTCTTAAGCGGAGTACCTTAATCGATTTCTAGATCGATTTGCTACCATCCTGCATCAAAATCCCGAGACAAAATATTTTTTAGATTTTTTGTCCATTTTTCCTGATGGGATCCCTTGAAAATGGGATTTTCCCCTATAGGGCCCACTGCGATGGCTATATCTTCCCCAATTCTCATCCGATTCTCAAGCGGAGTACGTTAATCGATTTCTAGATCGATTTGCTACCATCCTGCATCAAAATCCCGAGACAAAATATTTTTTAGATTTTTTGTCCATTTTTCCTGATGGGATCCCTTGAAAATGGGGTTTTCCCCTATAGGGCCCACTGCGATGGCTATATCTTCCCCAATTCTCATCCGATTCTCAAGCGGAGTACCTTAATCGATTTCTAGATCGATTTGCTACCATCCTGCATCAAAATCCCGAGACAAAATATTTTTTAGATTTTTTGTCCATTTTTCCTGATGGGATCCCTTGAAAATGGGATTTTCCCCTATAGGGCCCACTGCGATGGCTATATCTTCCCCAATTCTCATCGGATTCTCAAGCGGAGTACCTTAATCGATTTCTAGATCGATTTGCTACCATCCTGCATCAAAATCCCGAGACAAAATATTTTTTAGATTTTTTGTCCATTTTTCCTGAGGGAAAAGGGATCCCACTTGAAAATGGGATTTTCCCCTATAGGGCCCACTGCGATGGCTATATCTTCCCCAATTCTCATCGGATTCTCAAGCGGAGTACCTTAATCGATTTCTAGATCGATTTGCTACCATCCTGCATCAAAATCCCGAGACAAAATATTTTTTAGATTTTTTGTCCATTTTTCCTGATGGGATCCCTTGAAAATGGGATTTTCCCCTATAGGGCCCACTGCGATGGCTATATCTTCCCCAATTCTTATCCGATTCTCAAGCGGAGTACGTTAATCGATTTCTAGATCGATTTGCTACCATCCTGCATCAAAATCCCGAGACAAAATATTTTTTAGATTTTTTGTCCATTTTTCCTGATGGGATCCCTTGAAAATGGGGTTTTCCCCTATAGGGCCCACTGCGATGGCTATATCTTCCCCAATTCTCATCCGATTCTCAAGCGGAGTACCTTAATCGATTTCTAGATCGATTTGCTACCATCCTGCATCAAAATCCCGAGACAAAATATTTTTTAGATTTTTTGTCCATTTTTCCTGATGGGATCCCTTGAAAATGGGATTTTCCCCTATAGGGCCCACTGCGATGGCTATATCTTCCCCAATTCTCATCGGATTCTCAAGCGGAGTACCTTAATCGATTTCTAGATCGATTTGCTACCATCCTGCATCAAAATCCTATTCTCAAGCGGAGTACCTTAATCGATTTCTAGATCGATTTGCTACCATCCTGCATCAAAATCCCGAGACAAAATATTTTTTAGATTTTTTGTCCATTTTTTTTTATGGGATCCCTTGAAAATGGGGTTTTCCCCTAAAGGGCCCACTGCGATGGCTATATCTTCCCCAATTCTTATCCGATTCTCAAGCGGAGTACCTTAAACGATTTCTATATTGAGTTGCCTTCATTCTGCAAGGGTCCCTTAACTTTAATGGAAAACTTTCTTTCGAAAAATATGTAGATATTCTTCTTTTTTGAAAAGTTCTATCACCGACCCTGATTTCCTTAGATTTTTTCCATGTCCTGGTCGTGTCCTGTTTTTGGTTTTTATTTCCATTTCTTCTAGATTTTTGTTTTGTATTCTTGTGTGGCATTGCTTTTCTGGCCTCTGCCTGTGCCTCTGGCTGTGCCTGAGCCTCTGCCTGTGCCAGTTGCCATTTCCTGAATGTGCTAAACCAATAAAGCAACTTTTGACATGTCTGCCGGCTGTTTGAATTGCGTCCTAATTGTGCCACTCAGTAGTATGTGTGTGTCTCTATATCCTCTCTTATCTCTCTTCTTTTTTGATTTTTTTTCTGTATTTTTTTTGGATGCCTACGTGTGTGGGCTGTATAGCATCTATCATACACACATCTACTGAGATTTTGTTTCCCTCACACTCTCAGGTTGTGAAATTTTCTGGAGAAAGTCTGGTATGCGACGACAAGGTGACACGACTCGATTCGACTCCAATTATCGAGGCATTTCAATCGACGTCAATCAATCAATCAATTAGCCGCATGCCTCGTCTATGCATCAATCAAATGCAGACCCTCTCTCTGCTCCACCTCTACGATTCAATAAAGATCAATTTTCGTTTCGGAACTCACTGACTTGGCTTTTCGTTTAAGTTTAATGTCATGGCAGCTTAAATTTTTGTGCCGCGACGGATTCTGAAGCTGATATCCGGACCAGCTGGGCTAATTATTTGAGAGGCAAGCCACCAGAACGCCACCAAACTGGCCAACTCATCCCGAAACCGAATCCGAACCCAATTTCCTTCTCAATCTTCAGTCAACATCATCAATCTTTTGTGTTTTTCGTGGCGCTGGCGATGGAGGTGGTGGTGGTGGTAGCGGTGGGGGGGAAGCCCAGCAATTTGACAGCGATTGCGACATTTACAACTGTTCATCATCAGTGGATTTTGGGGACCAGAATCTACTAATCTGCTCCAGAAAAACAAAACGATTTCCAGGATAATAAGGAAGGGTCTGTTAGAGTTAAAGGAAACGGATATATAGCAAGTTTTTGGCTATTTTTCTTTAAGAAATTAGTTTCTGTTTATTTTAAGGTTAGATTAAGCAAGAAAGGACATGTTTAAACATGATTGGACAAGAAAAAAACAGGAATGGACATGTCCAAACAAGTTTAGTTTTAATATATTCCATTTTTCCTATTTTCTTTCACTCTATGCTTACTTTTTTATCGAAATATCCAAAAAATGAACTATTTTTAGTTCCAAGGCAAAAATAATCAAGAAAGGACATGTTTAAACATGTCTACTTTTGATATATTTCATTTTTCCATACCCAGTACTCTTTTCTTTCGCTCTTAGCTTACTTTCCCAACAAAATATCCATTATTTGCTCCAAAAAACGAACTATTTTTAGTTGCAAGACAAAAATAATCAAGAAAGGACAAGTTTAAACATGTTTGGGCATGCCTAAACAAGTCTAGTTTCAATTTATTCCATTGTACCATACCCAGTACTCATTTCTTTACCATTTTCTTAGTTTTCCAACAAATAAAACCTACAAATTTCAGAATTTTCAGAAAAATTCAAAAGTTTAAACAAAAAAAGACAAAAATATACAAGTTTAAACATGTCTAAACAAGTCTGGTTACACTTTACTCCACTCCTTTACACTTTCCCAACAAAACAGCCCTTCAAATACCTTTCATAACTACTTATTTTATTTCCACTCCTACGCTCAAACTATTTCCTCTATTTCCCTTTAAATTAAAAGCATTCACAGTCAATTGAAGACAATGTTTTGTACAAAAGTTGTTTTCCCACTTTTTTTTTATGTCGCTGACAGACATCCAGAGCCGTAGCTGGGGGGAATGGAGCTTGAGGGCGTGCCATGATGGACCACCAACAAGCCACAACAACAAGCCCAGTTCATAGACAACGAATGACATATTTTTTGTTTTTGCATTTTCATGTAGACTTGTTTTTTGTATTTTCTTTTTTTTTTTTGCTGTTTTTGGGTAGCATTTTAATGCATGCAATGCCGCAGACATGACCACAGCAACCGTGCAACACAGCAAAAGCAGAGCACCCTTCCACAGGAAAAATTCCCCCAGACACCACACTCTGGCAACAAAAACCCAAACAGGGGAGGAGGAAAATTAGAGACGGAAAACAGGAGATACCTTAATGCCACAGAAAACAAGTTATCTTATTAACTAATTAGAGTCAAATAGAATTAACTAAAACAATTACTGTCACGTAAGCTAATTAGAAGCAAAGGAATTGAGATTAAATTTTATCCAATGAGGATAACAAAGCATTTTACTTTTTTTTTTTTAGTAATTTAATATTTTGTAGCCCTTGTGATTGAAAAATTTTAATTGAAATTGTTTTATTATTATAACCCTGTGGGCGGCCGTAATTATCTGATTCACAACCTCACAATGGCAATGATTTTGATTATTGAATTAATTCATTGGACAAGTGGACACAAAAGCAAACTGAAAGCCTGCATGAATAATTAATTTATTTAAAACTCAGCCTCATGCTCAGTGCATTATTTAGTTTCAATTATTTAATTAAATTATTAATGCCGTTTATAATGCAATCAAGTTTAAATGGCCATTAAAAATGTAGCCAACCAAAAGGGCACACACTGGCTGGCCCTTAAAGCGCATGTTTGCTACGAAGGACTTTACCAAGGATTCCCTAATTGAGAGAAGGTAGTGGGCCATTTAGCCTGTTTTGGCCAATAATTTAAAATTAACACCTGCACACACGCACAGGTTTAGTGCCGTCCGTCCTCCATCGTCCCTCTTTCCATTTTTCATGAGACTCTATTTTTGTATGCAAACCCCATAAACACACACACATAGAGACTAGCTACCTTTTTAGCCATTTTTACCTTGCCCACCTGACCGGGTAGGTACATACATAGGTAGCTGGCTCAAAACCGCATTTGTTTGCGGCCAAAGCTGAAAATCAATAACCATCTCGCACACAGCCCTAATAATAGATCTCTTCTAGCTGGCGCCAGCTAGAGTCTCTCTTTTCACTCTTTTTTTTTCCTCAAAATACACATTTTTCCATACAACAAAATTTTTAGAATCAGAAAAACGCACTTAGACCGACCAGCTTATGTATTTAATTGTTGGATGTGTGTTGAAAGATTGACGGATACACTGACTAGTAGACTGGTAGACTGGCAGACTGAGAGACTAGATGTTCTGATTGATGAATGGGCAAAATGCATTATGGAAACATTCTCGAGTGGATGCATCATCGTTATCTGCACATTTTCGCACAAATGTCTGCATTTTGCATGAAAATCTGGCAAAAGTTGCAAATTTGTATAAAGCTTGGCTGTCTATTTGGGGGTTTTGGAAGCTAATTAGTGAGAATGGAATGATTTTTCAGGTTCTACGTTCTACACTGGGCATTTATTAGGGATTTGTGTCACGGTCGCCATTAATTAGTAGTTCTAAGTGTCACGGTCGCCGCAAATATAGGAAATCTACTGTTTTTAAAGTTTATTGCAGATTTGAAAAGATATTTCTTAAAAAAAGGAATTTATGGAACAAGAATAAACATGTACAGAAACAGTCATGGTCTCCATAATTAGGAGCCCATTTTTGTCACGGTCGCCATATTTTATTAAATCAATAGTTTTTAAATATATTTAAGATTCTAAAAGATATGTTATAACTTCTGGTGTAGGATTATCGTCCATATAGAACCCCCATTCCTCTTCAATTCAAAAAATAAATAAAACATACATTCCCAAAACCAACAAATGTGGTATTTGTTCTTTTTTTTTTATGTGGGATATGGAGTTGAGTGGTTTAAGAAGCTCAAACAAAGCATCATTTGTTTGCCCCGCCAACAGGAATTTGTAGACATTTGTAGAAACGCATGCAAATGGCGAATGTTCGGGGGCAGTTCGTCAAAATGAAGCCATTTGTATGCCCGGCCAGGCTCCAAACTCCATTTTCATTTTTCCAACCCCCATGTTTGCTGCCCAACTCCCCCCAAAAAAACCACACATGGCACTTGAAACACACTCTCTTTGGCGAATTTGTCGCTTATTTATTTTCGTTTTTTTTTTTTCTTGTCGGGAACATTTTTGGTATTTGGCCTCTGGGTGACAAGAGTCTAGAAAACATCGAAATTCTTGAAACTCTGTCGCGGAAAACATGGCCATAATTTGCTTCATCAAAATGGGGAACAGTTTGGGCGGCAACATACGCCACAAAAATAAATAAATTCCGTTTGTATGTTGCCCTTTTTAATGGTCCTCTAAGGCCATTAGGTATAAACTAAACAAACCCTTTTAAATCTTTACAAAAAACAAACACTATTTCTATAAAAAATTGCGTGTTTGGAAAGTGGTGGAGAAAATAATAATAATTTTCCATTTTCCACGTTTGTACAGTGTGTGTGTGTGTGTGTTTGGGGAAAGAAAACTTATTCAGTTGGCAGTTTTCGGTGAACACGCAACCGCGTTGGCAGCTCTCTGGCAACGCCTTCCAAAGTTTTTAATAAAATTGTCAGCTGCTTGTTGGGGAAAAGAAAGAGTTGCCGCCGCGTTGCTTATCCACTTTGATTGATTTCGAAATCAATTTCCTAATCTTTTTTCTGGAACACGGTGGGGCGCCCTCCCAGAAAACCCCACCATTTCATTCACTTTTGGCTCTGCCCTGGCGTCTCCTCCTCTAAAGTCCTTCCTTCCCATCCCGGTCTTTCTTTTTATTTCTGCTCTAGTTTCCTAGCAGGATATTCGGGCGTGTTGCTGTCGTAAAGTTGTACGAGTTGTGTCCAAGGACGCCCGCTTGGCTTCATAAAAATAGTTGTAAATTTCCAAGCAGTCTGCATAAATTCAGACCGGATCTACACTAACACACACACAACCTACCATCTCTTCATTCATCTTATACTTGGATATATATATATTTATACATATATATTATATGTATTGAGAGGGAGCTCCTGTTT
This sequence comes from Drosophila malerkotliana malerkotliana, assembly GCA_018153235.1. Lineage (NCBI taxonomy): Eukaryota > Metazoa > Arthropoda > Insecta > Diptera > Drosophilidae > Drosophila > Drosophila malerkotliana. The sequence goes on along the minus strand of JAECXV010000058.1, from coordinate 5,359,947 downwards.
CCTGTATCCTGTATATTCCCCCTTACTGTCAGTAACTTTCACACGTCGTTTCATTTCTGGGAAGCAGTAAAAAGTGACGCAACTTTTGTGCACATTGTCAACAGTCGTAAATTCAGCTCCTTGCTCCTGGCTAAGCTTGATTATCCTGCTAGCTGTTCAACTAGGGGTAACAGTTCTCAAGATGTTGTCCTTCTGACAATACACAAATAAGCACTGAGAGAAAACACAAACTATGCACCCAATTAGCTTTTTGTGTCACGGTCGCCATTAATAAGAAGTCCATAGTGTCACGGTCGCCGTAAGTATACAGTTATGTTTGTCACAGTCGTCACTTTTTAACAAATCATAAAACCCCAAAAAAAGAATTATATTTGTGTATTATTATGAAATCCCTTTAGAAAACCCTTTGTCCCAGACCCAAAATCCATTTTTTATGACTTTTCCCTGCCCTGCCCTTCACATTTCCAACCTAATTATTTTTCCCTTTCGCTTTTGAGGCTTGCAAATTGTCTGTCCGGCTGGTGACAGTCCTGCGGACAACTGTCCGCAAAAGTGTGCAACGGAATTTTGTGCAACAGTTTGCCACAAGTCCCCCGGATGTCACCCTACTATCCTGCCATCCTGCCAACCTTCCACCCTCTTGTTCACATTCAGTGTTTTCTCCTTGTAATGGCATTTATGATTTGTTGGCTTCCAACTTTGTTGACTCGATGGAAGGGGGTTTTTTTTTGGGGGGCAAGAGTGAAGAATAGTAGTTCGGCTATGGGTCCGGGTCGGTGTCTGGGTCTAGGTCCCGGTCTGAGTCCACCTGCAGCCTGACAGCTGTCACTGGGAGTCCATATGTCCACACACAGTTACTCAGACACACACCCGAGGATAAGTAGACGGGTACAGTGGAAAAATAAGTGAAAGTTTTGTAACTCATTCTATAAGATATAAGCCTCTAGACCAAGATCTTTGACAATAATAGTTCTCTCTTATTTTTTCTCAGTGCTTTTTCAACTGATGTATGAGAAGATATAGCCATTTGCCGGGTTGGCAATTCCATTTTCACTTCTGGGCAAAAACAAATTCAATTACAAGCCAAGGAAAATGTGCGTCGAGATCCAAGGCAAGATGGGGCGTAAAAAAACATATATATCTGTATATGTGTATATACGAGGCGGGACGAGATATGCCAGTAGTGATGGTTGGATAAGGAAACGCTCTGATACATACATATGTTTAGCTAAAATTAAAATCATATGCATGAAATGAGCGCGAAATTGAAATGGAATGAAATAAATAAGAATGCGTGGCGTGGGTAGTCTGTGGCTGAGATGACTAAGACATCTCTCCATCTTGACTTTTCCAGCATGATTTTGATGGGGCCTTGAGTTTCTGTTTCAGTTTCTGTTTCAATTGGATGGCGTTGCTTCTAATCTTCTTCAAAGCGAGAAGGAGAAGGAGAACTCTCGTCTAAAAGTCCGAAATAAAGTTTAACGAACTCTAAATGCTCAAGAAGCATGATAGCGAGCGAATGGCAAGCGAAATGGGCGAAAACTTTGTTGGCCTGCGTTGCGAAAACTAGGAAATTGCATAAAAGCTAGCTAGAGAGGAAGTGGAGTGCCAGTTAATTGGCAGAACCTTAAAAAAAATACATAGTTAAGAGATAAAATATTGTCAATAATGTATATGATATATCTATGATATTAAATATTATTAAATTCCTGTAATATTTTTGGATTTCGAAGATCTTAAAATTGGAGTCTTAAATACAGACTTTCCTTTCTTTTTTTTATGTAACCCCTATATAGAGATACCCTCATTCTTTATACCCACATCTTATATAGATACCCTCTAAATAAACCACTATATAAACCTCTATATCTACACTTTAGGGCTCACTTTTTAGTTCACCTCTTTGTGTGACACTTTCGGGAAAGTTATCTGGCTCTCTGCAGCGTTTGATGACATTTTCCAAGACCCATCTGCCCGAGAAGATTTTCCAAGTGCGTGTTGCTGTCGTGACTGTGGCTTTACCGCCACCACCACCCCCCTCTAAAAGCCCCCTTAAAACCGTAATGCTCCTCGCCTCCCGTCCCCTCTTTTGCGGTGGCTTCCGTTAAAGCTTTAAGTTGTTGTTTGTTTGGCGTATTTGAAGCATGTGCCGGAAGCCGGGAAATATTTCACCGCACCACCCACCATTGTCACCCGTTTTTCCACCGCCTCCCTCTTTCTGCCACCTAGAATGCCATAGATCCTTTTGTGGCATCTTTCAGGACTGGGCTGGCCACCAAAAACCGCCCCTAAAACTAATTTATTTACCTAGAACCCAACTGCTGACGCCTATTTGTATGCAATTAATTTTGTTGCGACTCCCCCTTGTCGCTTTGGAAAAAAAATACCAAAATACTTGCAGACAGGGGCGGCTATAAACAGGGGGCGGCCGCACTGCCAGTAGAATGATAAAAATTAATGGTTAATAAACACAAAAGCTCAAAATCAGCTTAATTGCATGAAAATTACAATTTATTTAAGCAAAGCCCCCCTTTGAGGAGGGGGGTGAGCCAAACTACGCCACTGGCTTAGGCAAATCAACTAAATTGCCAGAGTCCCGAAAAATGGCCATCCGCCTGTCAGCGATCTAATGAAAATTGATGTTATATGATTTACACTTCTCTGTGGCCATTTTCATAGCCTTCTTTTAATAGCAGCAGGAACCCCCCCTCTAAAAATTTCTAATGGCCAGCAAATACAAAAATAGAGAACCGAAGAGAGAGAGACAAATGAAATGAATATTTTTCTATGGCTATGCCTGGTCGGAGGTGGTGGTGTTCGTCGTCGTCGGGTGGGGTCTAAAAATTAATTAATTTCGCGGATCACGAAGGATATTCATTAATTGATTGCCCGCTGACTGTTTAAAAATTGATTTCAAATTGTTTGCTTGGTTTGAGTTTGGATTTTTTAAGGGAATTTAAGTAAAAAGTGTCGTTGAAAGAAACCAAATAATTTTAGTAATTAATATTAAGAAGCTTTAAGAAAATTGTAGAATCTTTCCATTAAAATTAGTAATAATTTTTATTAAAAAGCTTAAGAATTTTATTTTAGAAAATCGTACAGAATTAATAATCGATTATAAAATTATATAATTTTAATATAAGATAAATTTAATGTAAATTAAAAGATTTTGAGAAGAAAGCGTTATGAAAAAAAATATTAATTCCATAAAATTCCCTATTTTTTGTTGTTTAATATAAGTCACAATAATTTCTTCGAAATAAAGAAAAAAATCCTCATTTTCCTTATAAAAATATATATTAAAATATTAAATCCCTAATCTTCTTACAACAAACCTCTATTTCCCAAAAACATAAACAACTTAAAGGCAATCTTGTACTTACAAAAAACACATCAAATAATTACTCGTGATTACATAAAATTATCCAACTCACCTGCAAAGATAAGAAAGGAGAAATAAAACAAATTTTATTAAAAATTCAACATAAAAGGCAACTTGGCGATATAATAATTCATAATTCAGCGTCTGCTGATGGGCACTTAAATAATTTTTAATAAGGCATTTTAATGCGGCTAATTGCCAGGGATATTTTTTATAATTTTCACATGCCAATGCCTTATATATATATATATATTATATTTTTTTAATAGCAGGAGAAAGTAAGCGGTAGCGAGAGGCTATTAACTGTCAGGGGCATGCATGAAATGGCAGTTGAATGAAGGTTGCGGTCAAAACTAAGCCACAGGCAGAGGCATGGACATGTTACTGACTGGGAGGTAGCCTGACTGAGCGAGCGTCTTTATCCTGCGGCTATATGTCCTTCCATCTCATTCCGCCGGAAAGTGACTGGCAGGCTGGTTGGCTGGCCTGTTGCTTTTGCTTTTGTGTGTGCATTAATTATTTAGGCAAACGCTGCGTATACGTAATATGGTTATATAAGGCTTTTAGGCCAACTCCTGCCTCCTAAAAAGGACTCCTGTCACAGGCCAATCAAAAGCTGTTACTCAGCCATAAAGGTTACAGGACGGGGGGGCTGTATGTATGTATGTGTATGTGAGAAAAAGGGATTTTTGCTTTTCCGATTTGCGAGGAAACAAAAAAAAAAAAAGAGATTCTGCATTTTTTCTTTTTTTTTTGTCGTTGCCTTTTGCATTCCGGATTTTTGCTTCCACTGTTTCACGTAAAGAAAAGGGCATTGTGCATTGAGCAATTCCATTTGGCCTGGATTATTATTCAATACCCTGCCTCCCCCCCACCATTACAACACCTCTGTCTGTGCCGTTCTTTCTTTTATTTTTTTTTTGTTCCATCCAACTGTAGCTTCCGGGGAAATCAACAAAGTGCTAAAGGATGTCAAAAATAAAAGAAGGAAATCAAGAATTCTGCAAAGTTAAACCAAGAAACTGCATTCCTAGAGGTTTTTAAATTTTTTATAGCACTTTTAATTGGCTTGTTTTGGGTGGGGTTTTATTTATTTTTGTTTTATAGTTTTTTTTTTGGTAATGTAATTGGTTTATTTTTATTTGTTTTCTAGTCAAGTTTCGTTAGAGAATTTTAATTTGAATTAGAATATCTAACTATTAATTAAATATTATGTATTTTTATATAGATTTTTAAATATAATTATAATCAGCGATTATTTCACACTATTATACGGTTTCATTATCGATTATTTCATTTTTCTAATATCGATTATTATGTTGTATAGTTTTCAATAATTATCGATTAATAATACTTATCATAAACGAACATACTCGACTCAAACTCGATTATAATATTTTATTATTACTTGATGATTTAATTTGCATTTTTCTAAATTTCTCAGATGTTTTTCAATTTTTATCTTTTTTTATTCATTTTTTTGTTTTTTACCAATAAATATATTTTTTGGTAATCTATATTTCATATTTTGTTTACAGTTTTGTTAATATTTTTTCTCTTTTCTTGTAAACTAATATGTTTTTCCTTTTTTGTTGTACTTTCCACAATCGATATATGTTTGCAGACACAACCCGGAAAAGTCAACCTCTTCAAGTCACGTTTCATTGTTCGTTTTTCCGCTTTTCTGTAGCTTTCCGACTACATTTTTCTCCTTTTTTTCATGTATTTTTCTTTTTTTTTGTTGCATCCAAATGGACGTGACGTTGGTGGAAAGCCACCACAAAGAAACAAACCGCAGCTAAAAAGTAGCCAAGATCCAACCAGTAGCCCAACCATATTGGCCAAAGAAGCCGAAGAAGGAGTGGCCCCAACCGACCCTCCTTTAACCCCTTGACCCGGCTAACCCCTCACACTACTCCAGAATTGAATTAACTAAATGAAATTCGAACGTGCCGCCAACTGATTAACCCAAAAAGGGGGTCAGGGGCAACAACGGGGTGGCTCCCTGACAAATAATGTTGCACTCGAATGTCAACATTTAATTGCTGTCCGCGTAACAAGTAGAAATTGAAAATTAATGACAGCTTGTCTGACCGCAAAATTGACATTCGAGATGCAGTCGAGCGAACGGGGAAGAGCTTATTCCGCTTGCTGGAGCTTCGTTAATAAATAAATAAATGTCTACACATGTATTATATATATTATGTTTAGTTTTCAATTAAATGATCATTTATTTGAGCAATTTAACAAAATATTTTATTTGTTAATAAAAAGTAATTAAGGGGTTTTATTTTATGGGGAATTAGGTGGGATATTTGGAGATATATTGTGGTTTTATATAGTAAACCTATAAATATTAGTATGGTATATTAATGTGTCTTTTATAATAATTGTAATTTGTAAATAAAAAATAGATATTATTTATCCACAGGTTTAAAGCTTTTTTTTAACAGGTTTAAAGCTTTTTAATGTTTTAAAGTAAATTAAAACTGTTTTAATGTAAAATGTTTTAATGTAAATTTTTTTAATGTAAATAATGTAAAAACAATGTAAATAAACATGTATGATAACCGGTACTTCCCTCGAACATATTATAATCCGTAGAATAACAATAAAAAATATATAAAATTATTTCTAAATTCAAAACAAATATAGCTTTTACAATTTATAATAAAATAATTTTAAAAATAATTAAAATGTTGTTAAAATTTTTTCATAATTTTATTTCCTTCAATTAAAATAAAAAAACTGTTAAAAACTGCATTTCATGCTTTTTAGCAAATTAAGGTCACACTTTCCAGTTAGTTTCCCCCACAAGGTCGTTCAATAGTTGTTATAAGTCCTACAAGAACAAATTATATCCGAAAAAACCCACACAACAAGAATTTAAATACGATTTGCATGTGTTGCCATACAAACATATAAACATAAATACCGAAAAACAGGACCAAAACTGTTTACAAACAACAACCCAAAAGAAAAACTTTCATTTTCATTTATTACGTTATTATTATTTTCCTCTCATTTTTTTTGTTTTTGCCTATAATATTATTCATTTCGAGGGAAAAACAAGATGGTTCTGAACCCCTTGAAACCCCATTTGTGACGTCATTGCCGCCACGAAAACCGACAAAAGTAAATGAAAAGTTTGCCGCTTGTCGTAATAAAAATTGTGGCTTGTCATGCGATTTCTTCTGTCTTTTCTTGTTTTCTTTTTCCAATCGCTAAACCTCAATCTCAATCCCTACTTTCTCTTACTTTCACCATGACTTTTAACCCCTTTTCAGCGAGAAAACCCTAATAATCAACTGCGTAGCTGATTAAAATCTTAATCAAAGGAGAGATTTTAAATGAAAGTTTCGGTTTTTGGTTTCATTTTCGTTTTCTGTAGTTTTCCTCTCAAATTAAAAAAAAGGGGAAAACTTTTCCACAGGTTATCCGGGCTTCAAAGCAAATATTTTAAATGTAAATTAAATTTCTAGAGGATTTACCTTATCCCCCTCCCAAAAAACTTAAACTTTTGGTAACTTAATTACCGAAAAGCTTTCTGAATTAATTGAGTTTTATTCTGTTGGTTGGTATTTGAGTTTAATTAATAGAAAATAATTCTGCAACTTTAAGTAATCCCTCTACTATTATTTTCTTTTTTTTCTTGTCAAAAACAATTGAAAAATTCGAGGTTTTTCTTATTATTTTCTTTTTTGTTGAAATTGCTACAATTTTCTCGGCGGCGTCGCTTAATTTTCTTTTGTAGCAATATTATCCACGAAATTGCTTTGTTTTTCTTATTAACTTTAGCATTTTATTTTCTTTCTTATTTCATTTTTTGTGATTTCTTTTTTTTTTGTTCATTTGTGTTACGGTTTCAGTTTCCCTTTAACTTTTGGAAGCTCGAGGAGTTGGTTTCCGGTTTTTATTTTTCATTTTTTCTGTCAACGGCACGCAGGCAGGCAGGCAAGCCCCCCCGTTTTACAGTCCTGACTGTTTGTTCTCGACAGAAATCCTGGGCGCATATCCTTTTAATTGAAAATACACTGGCCCCAGCCCCAGGGCTGTGCCGCCCCGAATCTGAATCTCAATCCGCGAACTGAGACTCAGACTCAGAGACTGACTTTATATAGAAATAATAACAATAACAATTTAAATTAAGTGCAACACCAAGCGGAAAGCAAATTTTGTTTCTCTCAAGTTGGTTTTTCGGTTTTTTTTTCCCCATTTTTTTTGTTGTAAGTAAGTAATTGTTTTTAATTTAACAAGTACGTGACAGTTCTCTAGCTAGCTAGCTATCTCCTTTGCTCTCCATTTGTGTGTCCTTTTCGCACCTCAATCGAAAGTCACGTGGTAGACATTAAGTGACAAAATTTGTTTCAAACAAAAGCACACAATCAAATGGAATGGAAAACAAAATCCTTAAAGTTAAATGTTAATTTTCTTGGGGAAAACGGAAAATGAAAGGCGAGGCAAGGAAAGCGAAAATTTTGGAAAAGGGAGGGTAGTGCGGTAATTTCCATTGATTTTTCCCGAAAAAGGACAAATGTTTGGGGGAAATGGGGGTTTTTATGGCCAAAATTTTTTTAATTAATTTTTTTCTTAGCAAAATTATAGGGAATTGGTTAAGGAAAATGATATTTTATATTTTAAATTTATTAAAGGACTTGTACGTCTCAATAAAATAATTGTTTTTGCATTTATTATTATTATAATTTTGTTTTTTTTTAAGTTAAAGATTTTGTAAGAAAATTCTGTAAGAAAAAAAATAATATTTTTAATTTATTATTTAGAATAAGCTTTAGAACACTTTGTTCTTTTTAAAGACTAGTTATATTATTTATTAAATTATATATTATTTAATTGTTTTCTTTTTGAACTAAATTTATAAGACGTTTTTGGTTTTGTAAGGAAATTTTAGAAAAAATATATGATATTTTATATTTAAGATTTTGTATAAGCTTTAGTACACTTTCTATTTTAGGACTAGTACGTTCTAATAAAATACATAATTAATTAATCGTTTAATTTTTATTTTTTTATTTACTTTTATTATTTTTTTTTTTATTAAGCTAAATATATCCGTGTGCTCTGGTTTTTTAATTAAAGAACTAGAATGGAAAAAGGAAAGGAAAGTATAAAAAGGTTGTATGTATATAATATAGAACCCTTTTATCTCTTTTAAATCAAGTAATTCTTTTAAAAAAATAAATCAAAAGTTAAAGTCGAACCTTTCTAATAAAAAGAGACTTAAAGGAAAATCTTTATTCCTGTCTCCATCTCTCTCTTTTATACACGTATATCCCTTTATTTCTTTATATTTCCCATATACATATCTATATATATATATATAAATATATATATATGCTTATATATAATTATGTTTGTTCCTTCCCACTTAATTTATTGTAAAATGTTAAATTTCACGAAGCGGAAATGTTTATTAGAGCGGAAATTGTTATTTTTAGTGTGATGGGCATTGAGGTTTGTGTTTGTGGATGTTGTTATTGTTGTTGTTGTTGCTGGTTATCCTGGAACAAAGGCGACAAGACCGGCAACAGGCCAAAAGAATATCCTTTTTTTTGTGTACACCTCTATGTGTGTGTGTATGTTTTTGTATTCTCTCCTTTTATACGCTCAGCTGCCAACAATTAATTTATTAATATTTTCCTTCTTTCATTTTTTTTTTTGGTATATTTTTTCTGCCCACGTGGCGTATACGCAACTAAGTATACAAGACACCAAAAGGCATCTTGTCTTGCTTTCAAAAAATTATCCTGCCAACCTGCTAATTAGTTACCGTCGCCTTTTCTCCTTTTTTTTTTGTTACTTTCACAGCATCTTTAATTAAATGCAAAAAAAAAAAAGCTAAGAAGGGAACAAAAAATGAAAGCACATTATTTTTAAATGAAATATTTATGAAAAAGTTGATTTGACTTCGAAGGACTAAAAGGTCGTGTGTACGTGTGTGTTCTTTTCTTTGGTGGCTTTGCGTTAAATTAAATTTTCTGGATTATCTTTTAAGATAAAAGCGGAAGTCGGCTCATAAAATCGGCTAAAAAAAAAAAAAAAAGTCAAAACCATAAAAGCAAATAAGGTGGAAAAAATTAAGAAGAGAGAGTGAGAAGCTTTAAGGGAGAAGCTTCCAATTTCTTTAAACTATCTTTAGAAAAGTATCTTTATTAAAAAATCCTTTTTAGAGATTTAAAATTCCCCGAATGCCCTTGAATTTTCATATTTATTCCAAACCGTTTTCTTTATTTTTTTTTCGTCTTCCACATGAATATTTATTGAAGCTTAAGCCGCTTTTTGCAATTCATAGATAGCCATCTCTTTCTTAAGCCAAAAAAAGGGGAAAAAAGCCACAACTTGGTCCCACCAGAGAGGTTCGAAATCTGCTTAAAAAATTTTCTTTTAAATACTTAATGCAAAATACTCGCTTTGCTGTTTTTGTGGCAAGTGGAAGTGGTAGCCCCCCCAACCACACCACACCACACCAAACCCCTCTGAGTTGTCCGCAACATTTCAAATTAATTTTACAGCTGCCAGTTACCAAGCTTGAAGTTAGCCGTCCTTGGGCCACCTTGTGCTATAATGAAGTAGCAAATAAATAGCACTTTCCCCAAGTCCAACTTACCCCTTTTTCCCACTTGCCACTTGCCACTGCCAGTAGGAAAACTCTGCAGAAAATGAGGAAAAAGCAGCTGGCAGACAGGACAAGACAAAGAGAATGGCCAACAAGTCCAGAGTTTCTTGAGGGAATTTCCTAATAAATGCGACTCGGTTAGGTTAGTTTGTCATTTATAATTGGCCAGTGAACTGATTTCTTATGGAATTGGTTTTTTTTTAAAGCTTTAGTCATTTTTTAAGGTGTTTTATTTTATTTCATAAAATTTTATAGTTTATTTTAATGGAAACCTTTATATAGATTTAGTTTCAAATCCGATAAAAAAAGGAGATTCTTATTAATTTCTTCTAATTCTTAAATTCTTAAGAATTCGGTTTTTTCTTAAATCTTTAAGATACTTAGAAAAGTACCGGGTGTCGTTACAGTTTCCGGTCTATTGTATAGTTTGTATCTATTATTGTATTTATACTATTATTATTCGTTATTTTTATTAAAGTAAATATTTTGATATTTCTATTTAATTTTTTATGAATTTATTTTTAAAAAATCTAGTTACTATAAAACACTCTCTCTCTATAATTAATCGAAAAATTTCCCAACCATTTTCTCCCCAAAGAGTATATACCATTTCTGCCACAAGTGGCTCTTTTCGCCACAATTGCTCATTTTCATTTCCAGCAATTCTTCAGCCGGGACTTTGGACAGAGAAAAATAAACCGCTGCATACTTATCTGGATACTCAGTAGCAAAAAAAAAAAAAAAAACCGAAAAAGAAGCCAAACATTCTTGGGGAAAAAAATGAGGCAAAAGCGCAGTTCTCTGCACAAATTTACATGCAAATGAAATGCAATAAATTCGTTGTCGTCATTGTTTGTGTGTGGCGGGCCCTCTCATCTTGGCTCATGACGTTCAGAAAACGTAACCCAGCCCACTGCAATTTCAGCGGCTTGGCCAATTTGCATAAATCAGAGTCACACCTCTACCAGTGCTACCAACTACCAGTATAGTGCTATATATATACTGCCCGTATCCTGTCTTTAATGAATACCTTAGCCTGCACTTAATGCACGTTAATTTCATTTCACTTCTCGACTGCGCGACCCCTTTGCGGAATGCCAAAGAAAAGCAATTAATGTCCGCCAGCTCATCGTTTATTCATCCATTGCAAAAAATACAAAAAAAAATACAAAAAAGAAAAAAAATACCAAAGGGCCAAGGCAAATAGCGGATATCGGGAAAATGGGCAAAGAGGTCGGGCACTAGACCCTTTGGGGTCAGAGTACCATGTGGCAAGCAAATGCCACCAAAAACACATACAAGAAAACAAATTAGACATCGGGGGAAAAAACTAAAACAAACTACGAAAAAATATATACAGACAGTGGGCTTAAAAAAAAAGGATTAAGTTTAAAAAATATTAAAAGGTTATTTTTAAAGACTTGTAAGCCCTTTTCAACAACCTAGAAGCAATAAAATACTCACTAGTATTTTAGAAAATACCTTTTTAAAAAATTTTGTTTTGAAAATATCAGTTTAAAAAATAACATTTAAAAAAAGCCCTTTTTTAAATATCTATTTAGAAAATTTACGTTTAGAAAATATGTATATTCTTTGAATAATAATATACCTTATAGAAAATATTCTCTTGGAAAATTTCCTTGAAAAATATCCTTTTTAAAACATGACCATATGCTTTAAAATTAAAAAAGAAAAATGTGTGTCTAATTTTAGATAAAAAAGCCTTTAATAAAATGTACTTATAGAAAGAACAGAAAAAATACAATACTGTTTTAAAAACTATACGTTACACAAATTCTATCTAAATATAATATATGATATATCTTTTTACAAATATATTTTCTAAAACTATTATTAAGAAAAACATCCTTCTTAAATTTATTTTTTTCTAAAAATATCCTGGCCAATAATATCCTTCCTAAAAATATCCGTTTTTTTAAATACCCTTCACAGTAATTATTAGAATAAGAAAACTATGTATATATGTAGATATATTCCCCTTTTCCTGACTCCCAAAATAAAACTAATTAATTAAGTTTCCCCATTTCTGAATTAATATTTTCCTACAAAAATAAGAAAATTCCCTACACTTTTCCCTAGAAAAATATGTTTTTCCAAAATTTTCCTGTCGAAAACAAGCAAATGGCGCCAGAAAAATAAAATGTGGAGAGGAGGAGGAAAGAAATACATCCTCCATTGTCAGTTGCAGAATCACTCACGTCCTGTGATTGGTGACAGTGGGCAGTGGTGGGCAGTGAGATACTGGCATTTCCTCGCACCCGCTGTGAGCTGCCATTTCCCAAGTCCATCTATGGATTGGCAATTATATAATTTTCCCCAATGAAAATCCCAATCCCGTTCCTCAGTGTCCTTATTCATTTCCTTGTAGTTGCAAGGATTTCCCGGAATCCAGACCGAAATATCCCCCACTGTGCGTTGAATGACAAGAACAAAATAAATGAAATTGAGCGTTGTGCCTGGCTTATTCAAAGGCATGCTGACCCTCGGACCACGCCCACTCACGCCTCCCGGAAAAGAAAAAAAAAAACATCGGAAAATCGGTAAATAAACAAGCAAGGCATGGAAGAGCCTGGCAAAAAGTTAAAGGAAAATATTTACAAATGAATTAACGTAATGAAAATAAACTAGCACAGATATACACAGATATATATCTATTTTTTATATAGATTTCTGATCATAATGATGACGCCACAAGACTTTATTTACAAAGTTATTACATCCATTATTCCACTAGAATATTCCTCCCCCCTTAGAAATAGGTAAGCCCCATTGACCTTGGCCTACAGTTCGATGAAAAACAATATAAATACCATCTGGCGCCCCCCAATCATGTCAAAAGCCAAACGGCAATTTCATATATTTTATGCAAAAGGCCCAGCGCCAGAAATCAAACGAACCAAATTGGCCCGCAACGTCAAAACGATGGAAATTGATGGAAAATTTCTCAATTTCTGTGAAGAAAAAGTGTTTATCTAGCCGACCTCAAAAACGATCATGATCGTTCGTATTTGTAAAGAATATTATGTGTTTTGGCAGCCGATGGCTCCAGACAGTGGGCGTTAATCATAAATTTGGAATTTTTTCGAATGGATGTTTTTTTTTTTAGATCTTTTTTTTGTGAGAAAAGATGTTTCTTTTCTGGTATGCAAATATATGCAAAGAAGTAAAGTATGAAATATGAAAAAAATGTGAAATGTTTATTTATAATTTATTAAAAAAATAGCATATTAAATATATTTTAAGGAATATCTAATTATTTTGTTAATTATTATAGGAAAAATAAGTTTGGAAAAAAAATTTTACACAGGTGAACAAACTACTGAATATTTATGTAAGTTTATTTAAAAAAAAGGGGGGTTTTAAATACAAATTCTCAAGAAAATAAATATAAATAAATAAAATAGTATCATAAGTTAAAAAAAAAGAATAATTATTGAATTAACAAAATGACAAATTTAGGCTTAAAAATTTATTTTATTTTCTTTGGTGGCTCTTTTTATTATATTATCTTATATCTTTATAAGATAATATCTTTTTATCTTTTTATTATATTATATTATATCTTTATATTATAATATTAAAAAAAAGTAAAATAAATAATTTTTTTCTAAGAAATATTATTTTAAATAAAGAAATAAAGGAATTCTTTAAATATACGATGGACCTCCTTCATCAAACCTTCTTATTATATCCTTTACAGCTATTTTTATCCCCCCACCTACAAAATTCCACCAAAAAAATACGTATACGCCATGTTGGCCAACGAATTTTCAATATATTCTTGAAATGACAAAAAAGAGCGTTTCACCGATTCTGCTGCCAATTAAGAAACCAAACTCATTCGCTTTCCTTTGCATTATTTGTTTCAATATATTTGTTGATTGTTTCTTTGTTGTTTTTAATAATATATTTATTTTTTTTGTTTGCTTCTTATTTATCGCCCATCGCCCAGTTTGGATTGCTCTTCGCCACTTTTGCGATTTCCCCGCTGCTTTATTGCTGTTATTGTGTTTTTTAATGCCGCACACACGCGCTACACATATATCCAGATCTATATATATATATAGAAGAGCAAATATATATATATAGATACAAGTATCGATTACAGGATAGGAATACACAGGACACGGGGCTGATAGAAAATTCCCTTTGAGCCCGCACAAAAATAAAAATAAAGAAATGGCCAAGAAGTATGGGAGGGAAGGGTGGACGGGAGGATGTTAGGTCCTGGAAGGAAGGTCCTGTTCAAATCTTGTCTATCCCAAGACAAAAACAAATAATCTTTTTTTTTTTCTACCACCCCCAACCACCCAGTCTACCCACTCGAGTCGACTCGAAAGGCTTATCATATTGTATCTGAAAGTCTAATTTCGAACTGTAACTGTATAACCGTACAACCGTAAAACTGTATAGCTGTGTAACTGTAAATGTAACTGTAACTGCCGACCAAGACAAGCCACTCTTGGCTACTTTAGATACTTTGCCTACTTTGGCTACTTTGTCGGCATTAAAATTTCGTTTATTGCCAACCGGGGAGCTGTTAAGTCGTCAAACGGAAAGTCTTTCATGAATGAGAGACCCCCCTACATTCTCTGGCCTTTGGCTTCGTCCAATAAAGCATCTCTCTCTGTCTCTCACTCTCTCTCTCACTCTCTCTTTTTAAAACCAGAACGAAGCTGGTAATACTCTTAGAGCCTCCTGGGTTGGCCTTGGCAACGAAAAAGAAGGCATACGATTTGCGGCTAAGACGATTGGAGAGTGAAAAGTTATGGTTTTTCGATAATTGCTGGAGATAGTATGAGGGATTTTGAGATTATAATGTCTAAGGGGTTAATTTTTGGTTAAAAATAGGGGTTATTTTGAAAGTAATATCTTAAAACCATAAGTTTCAAATATATGGTTTGAAATAATTGGTGTTTTTTAGGAATTGTATAATAATAGTATATTTAAGGTTCCTTTTTGGATGAAAAATAGTTTTATTAGTTTTCGGGCTTTATATTCGAACTACTTGGATAAAAATTGTATTTAGAGAGATATCTTTTTGATGGAAACTAAAACTAAACTAACTAAAAACTTTAACTATTAAAAAAATGTAGGTTTTTAATCCATGTATTTTAATGTGTTTTTTTTTTATATTTGTATTTATTTAGACCTTTTTTTTTTTTTTTTATACCTATTTTTACTTCTATTTTTTACTTTTTCTTTATATTTACTTTTTTATATGAATTATGTTTATAATTTATAATTATAAAAATGTAATTTTTTTTTAGTTATAAAATTATACTTTATATAAATTTATATTTTTTTTTATCTATGTAAATTTATTTTTTTGTTTACATTTATTTCTATATGTTTTTCAGATCTATATACTCTTAACAAATTCTATGATAAACCTCCTAATTATTCATTTTTTTCAAACCAAACCAAAACCCCTTTAAAAAGCATAATACCCCTTTTTCCTGAACATT
The DNA here is from genome assembly GCA_018153235.1 of Drosophila malerkotliana malerkotliana. NCBI lineage: Eukaryota > Metazoa > Arthropoda > Insecta > Diptera > Drosophilidae > Drosophila > Drosophila malerkotliana. The sequence goes on along the minus strand of JAECXV010000058.1, from coordinate 5,344,442 downwards.
TCCCCCATAAGTGTATAAAAACTAACAACCACACCCCGTCGATGTGTTTTTCTGGTTAAGAGTTAGGGCCTGGGAGGTAATACCATTTGATATGTCTGATGGGAGATGTTGGAAAGCCGTTAGACATATGTACAAATGTTCGTTTTTATTATTTCTTTTTTTTTAAGAGAAGCCTTTCATTCATTTTGGTAAAATTTGATCCAAATAGAGAACTTTAGCCAACTTTAGTCGGTGTAATGAGCACCGTTTTTCTGGATTGCTTTCATTTGAAAAATTTCCAATTTTCGACCGGGACGAGGATCCCCTCGGATGCAATTGATTTAATTGGAATTAGAACGCATCTGTGGCAAGAGTAAACTTTATATGGGGCACCACCACCCACTAACGCCCACTTTTGTTGCGACAATGAAAATGCAAATTGAAGTGCACAGTCCACAGATGTGTTGAATGAGGCAGTCAGAGTCAGAGGCAGTAAAGCTTTCGGTGATGAAAACTCAATGTTAGAGGGTTAGCCACACCCACTTTAAGGGGTTACGGGGTGGATAGATGATTTAAAAAGGGGCTTTAAAAATTATTCTTTAAAAAACCTTTAAAAAAAATTACCTTAAACCAACTTTGAAATAAAAAATACATAACCGCCAGACAAGTAACACAAAACAAAGTTTTCTTTTTTTTTTTTTTAGCCTCTGGCTGGGATGGAAATCAATCTGCTGCAGCAGCCACTACTACTACTCTTCCTTAAAGGATACCCATCTGCTGTTGGAAACTTTTCCAACCTTGTCACTCTGACAGGGTTTTCTTCCCCTCTGATTTTCCACCCGACTACTATGCTACCTTTCGAGGCAGCCAACAAGTGTTTTCGTTGCAATTAGCGATGTTTCATGGAGAGAAAAAAAAAAGAAAAACCCCTTTTAACCCCACAGCCCATGGCATTTTCCCAGCAGCCAACAGCGAGCACTTTTCCTGGCCAACCGCTTTTCTAACCTCCACTTCTCTCATCACACACTCAACTCCAGTATGCAGGGAACAAGTTGCTTTTGGCCCACTTTTCTCCTTCGGGCCAGGCCTGAACAGAACAGAACAGAACAGATAGACATCCCCATGACAGGGCCACGCCCACAATTCACGCTTGACATTCAACGCCCTCAGCCAGCGAGTCCAGAGCAAGTGGTGTCTAGATGGGTTAAAAGGCAGTGAGAGAAAAGTATGGATTTTTTTCTAATATTTTTTAAACCCAAAAATCTTTAAAAATTATTATAAAAATTCTATAATTAATTAATCTTCTTTTTAATAATTTTTTTCATATTTTTTTCTCTTAGTGTAAGTACTAGAAAATGAGCAGAAGGAATCGGAAACGCTGTCACTTTGTATGAAAAGTTTTGCTGGCGTGTTTTTGAAATTTTCCAACCCCACACCCCCCTCGAGAGTGACTCGAACAGAGAAAAGGGCGGAAATTGTCAGTGCACAATATCCGTTGATTTGTGCAGCCTGCAAAATGGCGAAAAAGGAAAAACCATTGACACGAAATGCAACAACCCCCCAACCCCATCTCTATACATGAGAAATGAGAAAACCCCAAAAGACATTTTCAGCAAATTATGCATATTCCATAGATACATATATAGTATGTAAGGATGTTGGGAGCTGGAAGCTCTCTCTATCTTAAAATATTCCACCCACAACCACTTTCTTCATAAAACCGAAACCCAAAGGACCCCCGGGGACATATCGCATGACCAATTAGCACTTGCCAAGACGAGAAGCAACTGGCCGACATGGCAAACGAAAAAAACCCTTTTCCAACATCCATTATTTACTTTCAATTCCCCAAATAACAAAACGAAATTCTTTCCTTTTTTTTTTCTTCTATTGCGGTCTACCAGGACCATTAACATAAAGCCGCCCCAAAAACTCTCAACTGAAACCTGAAAATATTGAGGCACACACATTCAGCTTGTTGCTATTTTTTTTTTTTTTTTTTTTCAACCCAACTTTCAACACAAATCACTTGGGGGCTCTGAAGTCTCTGGGCCCTCAGGTAGAAAAAATTTGTAATATAAAGAAAAAGAAAAGAAAAGCAAAAAGGGACAGGATATAGAAAGAATATAGAATGGATAAAAGGCATGGTTAGGCAGGGGGGGATGGGGAGGTGTTGTGGGTCTCGAAATGGTAGGCAGGTCACATCAATATAGACGCCTGTCAGTCAGGAACTGAGTTTGAATCACATACCCCGATTGGAGAACTGTATTCTTACTTTGGATGCCCTTTCCAGTTGAGAATTTTTAGAAGAAGAAACTTACCTGGAAAAAGAATAATATTTAAAATTAAAATTAGTTGGTTTTTTTCCAAAAGAAATTATTTTGGGGTATAATAATTAATGAATTTGAAACATTTATTTGAATGTTTAAATAAATATCTATATGACATAGACATAGTATTATTAAGAATATTTTAGAAAACTCTTTTATAAAGACATAAATCTTTTTAAATATACATATATATTTGTTTTATTTTCTTGACTTTCTTTAAAAATTTTGTAATTTTTTAAATTTTTTTTAAATTTTTAACGTCTAAGGACGTTAGAGAAATAATAATGGTTTTATTGCATAGAATTTTTTTTCTCGTTTTTTTTTAAATACTTGTTTTTAACTTTTTTTTCCAAAAAAATCCAAACTTTAACTTTTAAGAAAAAAATTTTTGAACATTTTTTTGTAAAATTCTAATAAAAAAAAAGTTTAAAAAAGTTAAAAAAAAATTTAAAAAAAATTAAAATTTTTAAGTCTAAGAAAATTTAAAAAAATTTGTATAAAATTAAAAAAAAAAGGGCATAAAAAATGTATCATTATCCTTAGCAAGTGAGCCTTTTAGAAATGAAATTTTTCCCATACTTTATTTTTTGTGAATCTCTTGTTGATGATTTTCCTCATTTCCCTCGATTTCGTTAGTCCCTTATTCTGTTACTTTAGCCATTCCCATTTTTTTTTGTTTGCCAGCAACACGTCGTTGTCAGGACGAAAACTCATAAAGTATATTAACAAAATGTTCGATTGCACTTTACCTTTTAGCATTTTGCCTTTGCAATATATTCTTTTTTTTTTCTTTTCTTTTCAATTTTTTTTTTGTCTGGCCACCACCCACTTTTTGCCTTGCATGACTAAAGGATATCAATATGTCTGTCAGACGGCCTTCTAGTCTCTGTTTTTATGAGAAAGGGTAGTCTCTTGGCACATTTTCTTCTTTAATTTTTAAAGAGTCCTTTCTCGAAAAAAGGGAATATAATTTTAATAATTTTTAAAACCGAATTTATCGAAAATACAGGTTAATGGAATAAAATGTGTAACTAGAGTATGTTTTTGATTTATTTTTCAAAAATTTAATATCGTTTTTGTAGATTTTTCTATTTTTTTAATTAAATGTTTGGGTTTTAACATTAAAGTTAAATCAAAAAATATATTTAAATAAAAGACCTAAACAAAAAAAACATTTAAAAAAGGGAGAAACTATAAAACTTCACAGTTTAGAAGTTCTATTTAACTCTAACTTTTTATTATATTTTGTTTCCGCATTTAGTTGATTTTCGATTTGAATTCTATTTTTAAGAAATATAAACAAAGTTTTAAAATGTATTCGTCTAGCTAGAGTTTATGAGTTTATGGCGCTTTTATTGAACAATCTTTTGTCTATAAACAAGTCCCCATTGATGGCCCCTGACGTTGCCAACGAAATATGTTGGGAATAAAGTCTAAAGAATATTGCATAACCTTGGAGGATCCATAACGAGAGGTGGCTGGCTGGCTGTTTGGCGTCAGTTGGCAAAAAGGAATTTGGCATAAATTCTATCTCTCTCTCTCTTTTTCTATTCGAGTGTCTATTTTGTTGTAGATGTTCATGTTGTTGTTGCTGTTGTTGTTGCCTGTCAACCAAGCCAACACTCCTTTGGGGGAAAAAAACATGGAAGTGATGGAGGTGTTAGAGGGGGATGGTGTACCAGAAAGGGGGTTGGGTGGATGGATGTCTACATCGAAAGCGAATGCCATTTTTATTATTTCTCTTGGTTTTTGCCCCTTGGGCGGGAATCAACAGTTTGATTGCTACACTCGCATTCCATCAGTCATAACCTCAAAAAAAAAAAAAAAGAAAAAAACATAGATACTCCAACACAGACACTAACACACTTTTCCTGTCCAGTAGATACATTCTTTTATAGTAGAATCATCAACAATTTTAGTTCGTTAGTGAGAAAGTTAAATGGACGACACTTTGGCCACAAATTAAATCAATTCATTTATGAAATTGAATAGACTGAACCACAAAAATATTTAAGGCTATTTGGAGATTATTTAAAGGAGACTTATAATACCCTCCATGACATCCTTTTGCTGATGACAGGACGACATCATCCTAGTTTATATCATAGTTTCCAAAAAAATCAAAGCTTCACTCAGAAAACTCGAAAACTTTCACAACCCAGACAAGTGGCAGTCAAAACAAAAGTTTTCCAAAATCCTGCCTCTCGCAAGGATGCAGGATATGTGCCAACAAAAAACGAAACATGCAACAGCTGACGTTGGCGTTGAGTAATCTAATTAAAAGTTTGTTGCAACTTGTTTTTTAATGATGTCACGCCTAGGAACATTTTTGGCGCCAAACCATCTCACCATTTTTTTTCCATCTCACTTTTATCCTTTATAGTCTCTCTCTCTCTATTGCTCTGTAATTACAATTTATGGATGCTTCAAGTTTGCCGGCAGAGACGACAAACAAAAATACACAAAATTATACAAAAGGTGAGCAGTAAGCAGGCACTTTCAAATAAGGTCAGAATGCCAAAAAAAAGGAATACAAGAGGAAAAAAGGTAAAGGAAAGTAATATGGAATTAAGGACGAAGGACCAAGGAGAGGATGTAATTACATAAAAGCAACAGCAAGGGCACGGGAAACAATTTATGAGGGGCTTTCTAGGAAACCAACCTAAGCCGAGAGAACTCTTAGAAAAAATTATATTTGAAAAGCTAGAACTAGCTTAGAACTCTAGAGAAAAACGGACAATTATTAAAATATTTTTAATAAAATAAGTTTGGAAGAAAAAAATATATAAAGCCTAAACATAGTAAAGGAATACCCCTTAGAGAAAACCCTCAACTTTTTTCCAGTGCCTCTTTATAAGAATAAGAGGAAGCAGCTATTATAAGGGCAACGCACGATGCCAAAAAAAAAATAAAGAAAAAAAAGTAAAAATACGAGGACTTTGAGTTCTTAACTCAAAATTACATTCTCACTCAAAAATAAGGCCCGAGTCGAGCTGAGTTACAAAATAGAGCCTAAGAGTAAAAGTTAACACGCCTGCGCCAAGAGAAAGTCCTCAAATGAGGTGAAAGCGACGAAGAGAGCAACAGAGAACAAGGAAGAGGCAACTCTGAGGACACGGGACAATTCAAGCGGCGGCATTACAACAGAGGCACAGTGTTACAAAGCTCATTTTTTAGAGTTTTAAAAAAAAAATTATTTAAAAAAATTTTTCAAAACATATAACATAAAATCCTAAAAAAAAATGTATATAAAAGAATAAAAAAAGAAAAAAAAGTTTTTATTCTAATTTTAATCATCTTTATTTCTTTAGGATAATAAATGTTTAGAACCATAGAATTATTAACCATAAAACCATAAAAAATATTATTAGGGCGTTTTTAACGCCAGGATATACTTGTTTTGGCAATGGTAGTGAATTGGAAGCAGTACCGGCTATCATACATTCATAAAAAAGACCCATAATTTTCTATAAAAAGGTTTTTTATTTTCAAGAATGAACTGAGAAGTTCTCTTAGTAATATTTTGAAGGATAATTTTGGATATCGTAGATTTTATTAAAACCATAAATATCAAAATTGGAACACTATAATTTTAAAGACATTTTATGTACTTTTTATGAATAGACTTTTAAATTTGATATTAAATAAAATAAAAATAAAAGCTCCACCTCTAAGTACGACTATTTCTTTTGTCTAAAATTCCTTTCCTTTGTTTTTATTTATTTATTCTTTGTTTATATTGCCTTATCTTTGCTTTATTTAAATTTCTTTAGCTTCCTTTTCTTATATTTAAAAAGATACCTTTTTTTTAGCTTTTCATACCACTGTAAATAGACTCAAAGGCATTGACATTGGTCTACAATTGTGTCAATCCACTGAGCACACAGTCACATATGCCAGGCAGCTCAGCTGCTCGACTGCTTAACTACTTTCCTGCCATTCTACTGCTTTTTTTTTTTTTTTTTTTTTTTGGCCAGTCCGAGTCCTTCCGTCTTATGTAAGCCGGATCTGACAGCCAAAATTACACACAACACAAAATAGTAGGGGGTGGGGGGCATGAATTAACCCCACCCTATATTAGGGAATTACATAAAACCCCCACCATAAAGGCACCCCCTTTTTTTCTCGTACCTCTGACGTCACTCAGAAGTCGCCTTAATTGCTGTTTCCCAAACAAAACTAAACAAAAAATACATAACAAAATTGTATAAATCAAAAGCAAAGAACACGGTCATAATTTTAATTACCTAAACAAACTGAAAATCCAAGGAGACGAGACGAGTGGGAAAAACTGTCTGGCAATTAATAAAGTTTTCACCTTTTTTTAAATTTTTATTTTTGGTAAATATTTAGAAACATTAACAAGCACAAGTCGTTTAAACTTCCTTTGATTTACTATATATATCTTGTACATAAAATGAATGATTTTTATTAAAAAAAAGTTGTCTATTTTTTTTCTATTTTTTTTAAACACATATGAGAGCATTTTCAATGAAAGACGGGACCGTTTTTCCCTCCCAGACTTGTACGAAACACAAACATTCGCCTCTGGGCATTTAACAAAAGCAACAAAATGAAAGGTTTTTCTGGCCCGGGCTTAGTCTGAGACCCAAAAGGCAAACTATTTTGATGGCTTAAATGAAATGAAAAGGGCGCCTGGATGGTGGTGTACCGAAAAAAAGGATATTCCTTGGAGGTAAATATCCGTGAGTGATCCGCCGACAAACGAACGTAATCTCCTCGAATTTATCGCAAAGTGGTTTTCCGAAATTCATCTTTTAAAGCTTCTGCGGTTTTCCCCCCGACCGTTTCACGAATCGACTTAACAACTAAGTAACTTTGGTTTTCTTGTGGTTGCCTTAGGAGTCTTTCCCAAGTAGTAGTTAAGAGATTGTTTTCAAATAAATCTTTAAAAAATTAATTAAAAATACCAGGTACCTTTTAAAATTTTTAATGGGAAAAGAGGAACTATAAATGAGGCCACAAAAATATCTCTCATATATGGCTCATAAAAGATGCTTGAAAAATAATAAAGACCAGGAACAGAAACACATTTTCCTCGTCACCTGCAAGAAAAGCCTCATAAAAGCCAAAAGAAAAACATAAATCAAACGGGCTGGTTCAGTGAGAAGAAAATTACAACGCAATCGGTGGGCATTAATTAAGCCATAACAATAAACTTGGCCCAGACAGCGAAGCGGCCAAGGAGATTAATATGCATAATTTGGCCAAAAAATTATTTTAAGAAATTAAAAAAACAAAAAACTTCAAAGGCCAGAGACACTTATAATTCATTTTAAGACAAGAAACACTATAAACTAAGGCTTTTATAGATTTGTAATTATTTTAAGGCAGTTTTTGAAATAAAATATTGCTTAAATAATTATAAACTAAAGACAAAATATTATAAAAACAAGATTAAGGTGCATAACTTGGCTTTAAAATAATTTAAAATAAAATACCATATTTTTAAAGGACATTTTAGATTTTTAATTATTTTAAGGCAATTTTTGAAATAAAATATTGATTAAATAATTCTAAATTAAAGAAAAAATATTATAAAAACTAGTTTAAGGTGCATAACTTGGCTAATAAAAATAATTTAAAATAAACTACTGAAAATAATTTTTAAAGGCCTTTTTAGAACTTCCCTCAATTTCAAATCTTTTAATTTTCAAATCAAAATATGCAAAAACATCAAAAACTAGGACAATTTTAAAAGGCCAACCTATACAATTTTTTAACTAAACTATTTAAGGTAATTTCCCAAAAAAAATAACAAAAATTGTTAAAAGGAAAACTTATGAAAAAGGAAGGAAAACTTTTACAAGCGGAAAACTCTACAAATTTTGTCGGGAGCCCCACAACTGTCCCAAACTGTGCATTTGCAATCATATTTGCAATTTATATTATTATTGTGCTGTGCTTTTGACAGTTTTTGGCTGAAAAATGGCATAGCGGAGCGGGGTGTAAAACTTTCGGCCCAGAAATCGTTACCCCAGCTAAAAATTAGCATTTGTTTAAATTATTTATGTGGTTGCTGGGCTTCATGAATATTTAATTGCGTAATTTTGTGCTCTAATATGCTTCATTAGGGTCCAAGCTATCAAAAAACCAAGAGAAAAGCAAAACACTAATAATAATAAAATAATAAAAAAAAAAAATGGAATAATAAACCCTTTTTATCCTTCTTGCATTTTAAAGTGCATTTTCTAATTGCAACAAAATCCCCTCCCTTTTTTCTTTTTGTTTTTGTTAGTAATAGGAAAATTGTGTTTGGCCACGCCCCCTTCTATACACCCATCCGCCCATCAACATGCTCTTGGCAATTTATGCGTGTCGTGTATCGCGTTTTTCCCCTATCCTGTTTTCCTTACATTTTCCTTCGGTTTTTTTCTATTTTTTTCCTATTTTAGTTTAGAGTTTAGTTCAACGTATTCCCAGCACGTTGAACCTGGGGGGTGTAAAAAAAAAATAAATGTATTAAAAAAAGGATAGCTCTTGGTTCTCGTCGGAGTAGAAAAAGACAATTAATTATACATTAGAAAGCTTTTCAGGAAATTAAAAATACAATTTCAAATACACATCACTCTTAAAGGGGTTAAAATAGAGAGTTAGAGATTAAATCTTGACCTTAAAAAAGGAAAAATGTTTAAGATATTTAAGAGTATTTTAAGTTTATATTTTTAAAATTTTAAACTAACAATTTAAGCTAATTTTCATATTCTATTCCTTATCTATTTCAATATCAATCAATAAAATATTTAAGCCACAATTTCAACCCTAAGATTTCAAACTCTAATTCTTAAAGAGTGGGTGACGAATGCCAGAGCTATCTTTAATTTTTTGCGGCCCTTTAAGCCAAACAAGAAGACCACTTAAACAAATATCATTTAAAGTGGCCTCCTAGCGAACAAAGAGGTCAGCTTTCCAGCCATTTACTAAGCATTTTGCAAATATTTGCACATTTTAACCATTAAAATGCACAAAATACAAGCTTAATTCAAATATTTCAATTGATAGCCAAACCATTTACTTTGTTAATCCATTACAGTTGCTATTTTTATTTTATATATATTTTTTTTTGTTTTCATTTTCAAAAGGAGAAGGGCGGAGGAGGGTGAGGTCGGAGGGTGAATGGCTTAAAAGCGATTAAAAACAATTACGGCTTTCGAGCAAAAAATGTGAGAAAATTGATAACAAAGTTAAAAACACAAGCGCTCGCTCACAATCCGATGAATAAGTTAAATTTCAATTTAAAAAGCTCAGCAAATAATTCGTTTGTATGCACAATTTCTTTGCTATTTGTTTCCGATCATTTAAAATGGGGATTTAAATTGAAAAATAAAAATCAAGGAAAATCAAGAAATAAAATGGGAAAATAATTAAGGGATTTAATTGTTGAATAAAAATTGTCTTTTTTTAATGGGATATTGATGATTATACTATGAGGGAGTATAATAAAATTGATAGTGTTTTTTTTTTTTTTTTTATGGATATTTAAGGATATCTAATATTTCGATTGGGAATTGGGGATTTTCATTTAATAAATACCATTTATTTAATGAATTTCTAAATAATAGTTTCATTCATATTCCCTTCAAAAATTTCTTTAATAATTTGACAATTTTTTTTCAGTGCCTAGAAAATTAACCAAGAATGAGTAGGAGATGGAGGATAAGTAGTAGGAAGATGGTAAGTGGTGGGTGGATGCGTTTGCTGAACAACTTTCCATAACCATGATGTCACATTACATGGCTACTTAGTTATGAAAAGCATTTGAAGTGCTCGCGTGTTGCATTTGGCCATAATAGGTCCTGGTAGGTCCTCCAGCTCTCCTGCCATCCTGCCATTCTGCCATCCTGCTGCTTGTTGTTCTTGTTTTGGAATAGTTGTAGTGGTTAATCATGTTGTTGTGTATTAGTGTTGTTGTTGTTAGTGGCTTTGGCTTTTGTCTAATTGCATTGGGGCATTTTAGCCCCCATTGCATGATACTTAAATGCATTAAAGTCAATTCCCAATGGAATTTCGCACAAGGATACACAACGGCACAAGGATGATAAAGTGAAAGGACTCAGTGTATAGACAGACTATGTCATTATACAGTTTCAATTGGAAAATTAAATAGCTTAAATGATAATCTAGATTGGCAGATGACCGGAGATAGCCATAAAGTTGTTTTCTTATGGGAATTGAAATTAAGGCTAATAGAACTATTCAATTTTAATTGTAAAAGCATTTAAAAACATTTAGTTGATTAAGTTTTTGTTTTAAATCCTAAGCTCCATTACTAAATTAAATAAAATCCTATAATACAAGCCCCAGTTACTTGAAAAACTTCTAAAAATGGCTTTACAATTTTTTACTCTCCATTTCCAAGCATTTTCCTCCATTTTCTTGGCCTAATCCTAATAGCGTCTTTTTATCTGGCTTTTATGCTTCTCTGCATATGGCCAAAGAAACTGCTTCACTTCACATACTACAACCATTCACCCTTAAACTTTAACCCCATTCCCTACCCCCCATCCCTCCAACATTGTGGAAAACCCCCATTTTTTCCTTTCAGTAAGTTTCTTAAGGGGTTACGAGGGTCTGGAAGCACAAAAAAAGCCCTATTTTCGTGAATTTTTTTAAAAGAGCCCACAACAATTTTACCAATTTTGTTTATTGTACTTGATTGAACATTACTTGAACAACATTTTGTCAAAATTTGAAGATAAAATATTTGAAACTGAGTTGTTAAGGCAGGTTTGAATTGCACCACACCAAAAATCGTGTCCTCACGGTAGGCAGAAAATCTCGGTCAATTTTTATCTGAAATCAAAAAACTAGCTTGTCTAGCTTGTCTTTGAACGAAGGATTTTTTTTTTCATTAAAAATTGAATTTTTTATAGCGTTTTTTATAAAAAGTGTTATTTTTGGCATAAATTTTGGCCACATTTTGGCTTATAAAATGCGTTGTAATTGAACAAAATTAAAATCCTTCGTTCAATGACACAACATGTCTAAAAGAAGTGTGCAAAATTTGAAGTTGATCGGTGCAATAGTCGCTGAGAAATCTTGACTACAGACTTCAAAAAAGTGGTTTTGAGAAAAACGCGTTTAAAGTTTTAAAGCGGAATAAAACAGGGGAAACAATTTTTTTTTTACTTACATGGAATCATCGATTCCAGGTCCATAAAGGGAGGGTTCTGCTTCAGCTGCACGGTCCAAAAAGTCTTTTCTCTTTTGCCGAAGCTTCATTCTCGCTTCTTTGGTCTGTGCATCCGCTTTTTTCTCGGTTATGACACGAATTGCCGGTTATGACACGTTCGACGCGCTGGGCTTTAAATTTCTCTCATTTCTACAGTTTTGCTCGGATCGACTTGAAATTTTCAGAGAATATTCCTAATGAGTTGTACAATCGAATAAAAAAATTAAAAAAAAAACGATTTTTTCAAGTTGCCAGACCCTCGTAACCCCTTAAATGGCTTTTCAATTGCATTTTAACTTTGCAGAAAAATGAGAGAAAAAATAGAGAGCACACAGGAGTATCATACATTTATGCAAATTTAAAAAACTAATTCAAGAAGTATTAAAATAATAATTTTTAGTTGGAAATAAATTAATAATAATATTGAACTTGTTTTTATTATAATAATAAAATTATTTAATTTATCTTAAATGTTCATTTTTTTCATATATAATAATTCAATAATTCATATATAATTCATATATAATTAATTATATTTTTATTAATAAAATATTTTTATTAATATGATCAAAATAATCCATAGTATTTATAGTATAAACCTTCATGTAAATATCATGTCTAAATCATGTAAAGATCATAAATAAAACAAAAAATAAAAGAAAAAGAGATGAAAGTATGAAAGTGTACTGCAATTCTGCTTCTTGGTCGACTGTACCTCGCGAGGGAGATCCGGGGGGAAGTAGACAATGCCCACAATTCAACTCACCACAAAAACCCCACAAAAGGAGCGAAAAAAAACTATTACACCGCACCGGTACAGGGAGAGAAAGCAAAGGATCAAAAGTGGAAGGAGCGGACGTTGAAGGATGAGAGAGGGAGAACGTGGGGACGACTCCAAAGAGCGCAGGTGTATGGCCTCCCACTCACACCATTCGGTTCCTGATCGACCTGACTTCTTTAAGGGGAGGGAGAGCGAGGATTCGCGAAAGAGTGGGAGGGAGTGCGAGGACTCGCGAAAGAGTGGGAGGCAGCCGACACTTGCTTGTGTCGGGATCAACTGTACCTTACGATGACGAACCTAAAGAAGCGAAAGATGCAACAGATTCGCGAAAGGGCGAATAGATATATGTAGCTACAAAGAAGAGCTACAAAACTACAAATTGTGTTGGGTGGTAAAGAAGAGAGAGGGGAGGACGCCGAATAGGAAAAGTAAAGCCGGGACATTTTACATATTTTTTATATCAAATGGAAATTTATAATCCTGAATATAGTTATCTAAAATTAAGATTATCTTTAAGATACATTTTAAGAAAACTAAAAATTTATGCAATATTATATAAAAAATATAATTAGGGATAAACAATTATGAAACTTACATGCAACTTCCATAGATTCGTTTAGAATTTGAGACTATTAAAGGAAACTCTACCTCGCTGGGGAAATCATAAATACGCCTAAACTCGAAGATCCCGCAATAACGACGAACTTCAACGAATTTCATGATTTTATGAAATTAATATCACAAACCTAAACGGAACTCCCGGCTTTTAACACTTTCTTTCACTCATATGACGTTTTATTACTAAAACGACCCGAATTCAAAAGTAAAACTACAAAAATCACTCCCGTGCTCGCGGACTCGCGAAACCGATTTAAAGGAGCTACTGATAACTATTGAGAAGGGTCAGGATCTGCAGCCCTCTTAAGTAGGCTTCGTAAGGAGATGGACAATCCTCGGAAAAGGAGAGAGAAGGAGCGACAAAATGAAGTTTCGGCGGAGAGCGAGTGCGGGAGAGCGCAGGAGCAACCTATGCCTGGTGTTTACAGTGGGGAACTTTCAGTTTTTCCAATAAGAATATTAAAAAATATATTATCTATTAAAAATAACTTAATATATTGAAAATAACAACAAATATACATAAAATTTATGGTATAAATATATAATTGTATATATATTTAAAACAAATAATATAATAATAATAGGTACATTTTTTAAAAATAGTTTTCTCTAACAAATATTTTTATTAAAAAATTCAGATTTTTACGAAAAACAATTGATATTATATTTTTTTATAAAATTAAATATTATATACTCAAATGAATTAATACAATTAAATAATAAATTGTAATAATAATAATATAATAATAAAAAATAATACAATTAAATATTATTGAGGCTTAATTAAATATTACTTTAAAGAATTATTTTGTTTTTGAAATTTTTTTTAATTTAAATCGATCTTGGAAAAATATTTTTTAAATGTTTTAGAAAACTCCCCACGGTGCCCCATTCGATTCCTCTGTGATCTAACTTCGTTCAAAGATAGAAGAGCGAGAAGTAGGGAGAGAGTGGGAGGCTGCCAAGGAGCGCAAGTGTGGCGATTTTAAGGATACAACGAGGAAAAGGAAAAGATAAAGCTACAAAGGTGGGCTACAAAGCGACAAGCTGTGAAGGTTGGTAGAGGGAGAGCGGGGAGGAAGAACGCCAAATAGAAAAAGTACAGTCAGGACCTTTTTCCAATCAGGATATTTATTAAATTAAATGAAAAATAATAAATCCTGAGTCAATTAATCTTTTAAATAAGAATATCTTACGGAAAATATAATTAGAGATAAAATATTATGAGACTCACATGCAACTTCCATAGATTCGTTTAGAATTTGAGACTATTAAAGGTAACTCTACCTCGCTGGGGAACTCATAAGTACGCCTAAACTCGAAAATTCCACAATAACGACGAATTTCAACGAATTTCATGATCTTAAAGAATTTACATCAGAAATCTAACCTTTTACAGACGGATGTCACTACTTTCACTACCGAAAAATGTTTTTATTAACAATACGACCCGAAATTAAAAGCAAAACTTTAAAAATCACTCGCGAAACTCGCGGACTCGCGAAACCGCTTGAAAGGAGCTACTGAGAACTATTGAGAAGGGTCAGGATCTGAAGCCCTCTTAAGTAGGCTTCGTAAGGAGACGGACAATCCTCGATGAAGGAGAGAGGGAGCGACAAAATGAAGTTTCGGCGGAGAGCGAGTGCAGGAGAGACTTTGTGGCAAGAGCTGAGAGAGCAAAAGAGTTGCCATCCTTTCTACAACAGATATTTAGCAACAGATATTCAGATAGATACAGATACAGATATTTGGCAAAAGGTGTTTGTAAATTTTAAATATTGTTTTAAAATTCATAAATCTTAAATTTAAATCTAATATTAATATTAAATATTAATATTAAAATAATATTATCTAATATTTTTTTTTTATTATACCCTCCAATAAATAATAAAATATCTAATAATTTCATAAATTTATTTTGTAATCATTCATTATCCGTCGGGAAATAAATAAGGCGCCACACATGTGTCAGCAGACACATATTTATGTTCCGTTTTACATTCAACCAATAAATTGTGACCGCCCCAAAGGCGTATAAATATAAAACTCATAATTTTGAAAATTTTTGGTTTTCAGCAATACTAAAAATCGCCATAAGCAATCATAAATTCTTTCGTGCGTCATGGACAGCCGTCAACTTGTTGCATGAGTGTGTCCCAAAAAAAAAAAATACAAAAAAAAAATACTGATATAAGAAACTTTTTAATTAAGATGCCAAATGCTAATTCGTGTTGAAATGAAAATGATCAAAGAATGAAGAAAAAAGGAAAAGCAAAAATTGAAAATGAGAAAAATTGAAAATTTATTTCTTACTCCCAAGGAAATGCAAATTGAGGGAAAATGGCCCAAAGATTTACGATCAATTTGTACGTATATATTATGTTTAGAACCATAAATATCCAGGGAATTCTTTTCCAAAAACAGTTGTAAATTAAAGGCCCGTGGGCAGTGGGTAGTGGGCAGTCTGATTTATATTCATTTCAGTTTCCTCAACCTAATGGAAATTTACTTTGCACCTCATTTTATTTTATTAGTTTTTGTTCAACACTTTGAGTGGAAATTCAATTAACAATATCCCTAAATGATGGAAATAAAAAAATTTATGGTTTATATAATAGAATACATTTTTATATGGCTTTTATATATTTTTTTTAATTTTAATTTGAAAATATTTGAATTTTTATGAGACAAAAATAAAATAACAATTTATAACAAGCACTTGTTGTCCATCCATTTATCTAATTTTTCTTTGAAAATTCCATTTTATGGGAAAATTGCATATAAATTTTATTATGGGCCCCGCCCATTCATTCCGCCTCTTTTGGCCACAAGGTAAACATTTCAAATTGCAATTGCAAAATATTTTTCCATCTCTTATTAAGCTTCCAACATCCACACACATCCATACACCTTTTGAAAAACCCACTCAGTACCCCACTTTTATTTTATTTTTTTTTTTTTCCTGTAAAACTGTTGACACTTTTCTGGCTGAAGATGAACATTTTGTAGCTTAGTTGGGGCTTAGTGCAAAGTTATGTTTAAATTAAATTGTTATAAATTGCAGCTTACCATTAGAAGAAGGAGAGGGTGGCGGGGGGGACTGTGTGTGGGTTTGTGACTTTGGTTAAGGAAAACACACATAGAATGAAATATTTCAATCAGAAAAAGTTAAACGAAATATCCCAGGGCCACAAAATAAATATAACTAGGCAGAGACTTTATGGGGAAATTACATTGAACAAAATTTGGGGTTATACAAATGAAAAACAAATGAAAAACACATTTTTTTTAAATTTTTATAGCTTTAAAAATTATAATTTCTTTTTAAAAAAAATTTCGGATTGAAATAAAGCTTAGAGTAGCAATATAGAGGTCTTCTTCTAATAACAAAATTAGAACTGAATAGAGAAGCTAGACTTTTTGGGAAAAATGTAAACTACTAGCTTTATGTTAATCGGGTTGCATAATTTACTTAAAATACTTGACTCTTAGTTTACAAAAAAAAAATATAATAATAGCTAAGATTGTAGAAAAAATAATTAAAAATTAATTTTTTTATTTAAGTTATTTTTATTTTTATTTTTTTTAACCATATTTTCTTTTATTCAGTGCAGATTTATTGCTTCAAATTTGTTCAACTGTTGCGAAACAAATTTCCATGGCAAACGGCTTAAGGGCGCGTTATCTAAAAGGGCGGCAAATGGAAGTGGGCGTGGTGTTCGCCCACATTTCTTCATCTTAACATTCTTTTTTCTACTTATTTCTTCTCCTCTTTTTTTGAAGACCAGGTCTTCGTTGAATCCTTAAACTGAAGATTTGAGTGCGAACTGTGGCATCATTAACAACGCCCGAATGCATGTGTGAGAATCGGTTAAATATAAGCTCAAAGTGCACAGAAAAAAATATGGTGGGATTTAAAAAATACGTATTAAAAAAACAAATTATTTTAAACAAAATTTATTAAGGAAAAATATAAATTAAGACTAAATGGGCCTAGAAAAAGAATATTACAAACAAACAGATTTTCTTCTTTGGAAGTATTTTTTTTTTTAAATCTGTAAGTTTTTTTTAATTTCAAATTTTAAAAATTGGACAAAAATATTTCACAATTATTACCCGTTTTTGTTCTAAGTGCACTCTCCTAAGTCTAAGGGTTACATTTTTTGTTCCCCTCACCAACCGAACCAAATCCCAACCGCAATCAGCCACTCGCACACAATCGTAGAACAGGAGCTCAGGATGCTCCGGATAGACAGGATACTCCAGGACGCTGAGTAGATGGTAAGCGCATTAAAAGAACTGCCACAAGGCTAATAAAAAAAAGCGCAAAAAAGAAATAATACAAGAGGGGAACAAAATGGATATATGGTTGGGAATATTAAACGTCATAAAGCACTCGCTGACAGACAATAATCTTGCAAGTGGAATTTAAATGTCTTGTCTTTTCACATCTCCAGGTGATGAAAAATCGTTTTAAGAGACTTTATTTCGACAAGAAGAGTTCTAGGAAAATGAAAGGGTTTAAGATATAAAAGGGGTATTTAATTTTAAAGAGGTTTAAGAGGCTATAACTCTACAAGTGCCCTTTGCAAACTAGTTTATAGAGACCCCATTTTTAAATAATTTATAAACTTAAATACCTTAAAGTTTTAGTTACTAAGCTAAAGCATCTTTAAAATTTTATTTTGCCATTTAAGTTTTATGTTTAATGTTTCATCTTAAAGCCCATTTCGAGAGACGACCATTCTCCACACGGACACAAAATTTAATCATACTCGAGAGAGAGAGACAAGAGGACGAACCATTTGAAGCCATTGATTATATTTGATTACCCTTTTTGGCGAGGAAAAGGGGTTTATTGTAGTATCCTGTATCCTCCTGTTTCTGTATCCTGTGTGTGTGTGTTTGCTTTAACCCCTTTTTGGTCGTTGGCAACGCAAATGCAATTAGTTAATTCAATAGCTATAATTTCATTTGGAACTTTATAAGCCATAATTTGAGCTGCCACCGTTCAACTCGATTCGATTTCGATTCGATTCGATGGGATTCGGTTTGGATCATGATGGCCAAAACCCACTTAGCCACGTAAGTAGTTTCCCTCTCATTGGCAATTAAACTAATGCCAATTTGTTAAGCACACAGAGTATAAAGCGCGATGACGCTAATGTCCACATACCAAAAGCCACACTTGAATGCAGCGAATTCCCACTACATATAGTTCTTATACACTTATATAATAGATATATATTTTATACATACGATTGCCAGAGACTGTGTCACAGCTAATTGGATGTCCGAGTTCAAAAATAAACATACCTGTCAATGAAACAAACACACACAGAACATAAATACACATGGTTGTAGTTAGTTAATTTTCGGCTTTTAATTAGTCAAGAGTGTGAAAATAATTAGACGGCCGCTGAGAATTTATTCGCCCATTTTGCGACACATTGTAAAGGATCAAAGGGGGATGACTCAAGGATAATTGCATGGTCTTGCCAAGCCGGCACATGGCGGCGCCAATAAAATGCGCATTTTCATGGAAACTTCTCTACCAAAACTTGTCGCGAGTATCGCTCACTTTGTTAGCTATATCTTGATTCATATACAACCGATTCTTGATCGGCATAGATTAATAAATTTTTACATTTATTTTGCATCAAAATCTGGGAAGAACATATTTTTTAGAATTTTTGTAATATTTTTTGGAGGGTCTACTTCAAAATACCGAAAAATGAACCTGAGGCCCTATATGACCAGATTCTGAGGCTATATCTTTTCCGCTTCTCATCCGATTCTTAAGCGGGATACCTCAAAAGAACTCTATACTGATTCTCCGTCGATCTGCACCAAAATCTAGAAACAAAATATTTTTTAGATTTGTTGTCAAATTTTCTGAGGGGTCCCCTTCAAAATTCTGGAAAATGCATGGGGGCCCAGTATGGCCCAGATCGGAGGCTATATCTTTGACAATTCTTATCAGATTCTTTAAAGGGATACCTTAAACGATTTGTCGGTCGATTCTCCGTCGATCTGCATCAAAATCTTGCAACAAAATATTTTTTAGATTTTTTGTCAAATTTTCTGAGGGGTCCCCTCAAAATTCTGGAAAATGCATGGCGGCCCAGTATGGCCCAGATCGGAGGCTATATCTTTGACAATTCTTATCCGATTCTTTAAAGGGATACCTTAAACGATTTGTGGGTCGATTCTCCGTCGATCTGCATCAAAATCTTGCAACAAAATATTTTTTAGATTTTTTGTCAAATTTTCTGAGGGGTCCCCTTCAAAATTCTGGAAAATGCATGGCGGCCCAGTATGGCCCAGATCGGAGGGTATATCTTTGACAATTCTTATCAGATTCTTTAAAGGGATACCTTAAACGATTTGTGGGTCGATTCTCCGTCGATCTGCATCAAAATCTAGCAAAAAAATATTTTTTAGATTTTTTGTCAAATTTTCTGAGGGGTCCCCTTTAAAATTCTGGAAAATGCATGGGGGCCCAGTATGGCCCAGATCGGAGGCTATATCTTTGGCAATTCTTATCCGATTCGTAAGCGGGGTACCTTAAAAGATTTCTATATTGATTTCCTATCGATCTACATCAATATCTGGAAGGGAAATGATTTTTAGATTTTTTCCTTAAATTCTCTGGAGGCTTCCCTTCAAAATATTGAAACCCTAAGCATGGAAAAATCAATTAAAATCTTAAGTTCGACCATCAAAAAATCTTTCGGTCGGAATTTATAAGAATGTATTATTTTAATAACTTATTCAATTTAACATTATTGAATGCGAAATAATTAAAATTGAATCTTTTTTGAGGGCCTTTAAGGTTCCATTTCATAGAATTTTCCATAGACTTTCTCCCACCCACTAGCTGTACTTTGGCCCGACCGCCTTTCTTGGGATAAATATTTTTATTTAATATTTAACTTTTTTGTTATTTGTTATTGTTGTTGGTGTGCTTTTGTGGCTGTTATGCGATCCATCTTCATTTTGGCGTTTCGTTTCATTTAAGGTGAAGAATGAAGAGCGAAGAAGAGAGGCTGCCAATACGCAATTTTAAAAAGGCAAAGGCTGAAAAGAAGCAGCACCGTAAAGGTCCTTTTACACGCAAAAAAGGCTCCTGAATATGAGTGTGTATGAGTGTGGGTATGAGTGTGTGGAGGGTATGAGATAGTGTGGGTGTTGGTAGCACTTGCTTCTCATCCACTTGCTTGGTTTTAAGGCACTGAAGAAAATTTTTGGAGATATTTTTTAAAGGTTTTTTATTTAATATTTAAAAGTGTAAGATTTTTGATTTTCTAAATTATTATACATTACAAAATTATATTTATATATTAAAATTTTTTCTCAGTGTCTAGCTTTCCTTCATTTATCGTTACAAACACCTTGACGCTGTTTTTTAGGTTTTATTTTTTTGGCCCGACACGCTTTTGCTTTTCTGAAAAGGACCGCCGCCTACATTTTCTTCATTTCTGGCATAAAGAAGGCTCCTTGGCCCTGCTCCTGCCACGCCTACTTTTCTTCTTTTTTTTTTTTTTCATCCACACTTTGGTAACTTGAGCCTGGGTTTTCTTGTAAAATGAAAATGCCCTCAAGGCATCTTCCAGCTGTCGCCCATTTTCACCGAATGCAATGCCAACAATTTTTTTGAAAAATCATCTTCATCCTTCCCGCCTGCTAAGCGCCTAATGATGCTTATTTTTGGGCGTGGCACTAAGATACCCACCCACTCACACACAAATATATATACTAAAGGTATATAGTCGAATATTTTATATACTTTATTAGTTTGTCGGGGCCGCCAAACCAGAAAAGAAATTGTTTTAAATTAATTTGCATGCCAAGGCACAGAAGCCAAAGAACTGTTGAGGGACTGGGACTGGAATTGAGAATAAGGGGTGGGCTGAGGAACGTTGTCAAAAATAAAGGAAGACAGGGATGGGGGGTGAGGGGGACGGTAGCACATCGTCGTTGACTTGGCTCATTAAGAATTTCACCCCCTGGGACCCCTGGGGAAAAGCGAAGTTTTCCACTCTCCACTCTGGCACGCACACTCCTCTTTGGGGATTGGATTTTCCAGCTACCCCCCTGCCTGCCCCTGCCAACCTGGAGAATGTTCAAGAAAAGCAAATAATCGTTTTAATTTAATTATAGACATTTTTGAGGCACTGCCACACAGATTTGTTTTCTAATTGTTTAATTTTTAGGAAGACTTATTGTGTTTAATAGAAAAATCAGAAAAAAATAAGAAATTATTATTAAAGGGAGGTAGAGGCTAGACCAAAGTAGAAGAAGTATTAGGTATAATGTCTTGAAAATAAAATAAAAAATGTTACAAATTATTTTAATTATTTAAATAGATAAAAACAAGTTTTATAATTGGTGTAAGATATTTTACAAAAATTATAAAGCTATAAGTTTATTTTAAATTTTTAAAATTGGGATATAAAACACAAACTTTCGTTGGGCGCTGTTACATAATGTACGGCCATTGTAATCGCGAAGATACTTAGTTTTGAGGTTATAGGGGGATCTATAGTTACAGGAAAGATAAAACATTCTAATAATAATTATAAAGTGTTTTTTTCTATTATAAATATTTATTTTATTTAAATATTTTATTTATTTATTTAAATAATTAATTTTTCCTTTTTTTCTTATTTTATTTTAGATAAATAGTTTATTTTTCAGTTTAATTAAGATATGGTAAATTTATTAGCTTATTGATTTATTTATTTCTTTCAACTCTTTTAATCTATAACCTAAAATAGGGAATATTTATGTTTAATATTTTATATTTTTAATTTCCCATTCATGTTTTCTTTAAACCTTAAAAACCTTTTTCAAGAAAAGACCCCGCAACCAAAAGATATTACCATTTAATCAAAAAATAAATATAAATATCCATCTACTGGCAACACTTGCCTTGATATTAATTTTCTTCATCATTTTCTACCTTATTTTTTTTTGGCCAAAAATTATGCAAAAAAATTGCGAGAGAGGGAGACTGAAGGGAAGGCCAAAGAAGAAACCACCATAACGAATACTTTAATCCTATTGACGTTTAATCAAGACAGTCGACAGGAAATGAAGATGCCAGCTCAGGCGCAATTACGAAACTCGAAGACGAAACACGAAAGCCAAGCGAACACAAAGAAATCGTTTATAAATTTTCCTGTTGAATTTTCAATTGGCCCGGGCCATGAATTTCCATTTTAATGCTTCAGCCAACCAAACAAACAACAAAAAACCCGAAAAAAACACACGAGCGACATAAAAAAGCAAAGCAAATTGTTTACCTTGTGACCTTCTTATGGGGTAACCTGTTGATGGAAAAAAATTGGCCCTTCTTTAAAAAAAAAAAAACAGGGAAATAATAAAATTTCCAAAAAGAAGATATGTATATATAAACAAAACAAAAAAAAAGTCCAAAAGACGACAGAGAAGGCAAATGTTTAAAGCGCTTAATAAATAATCACATTTGCATTTTCACTTGTTGATTTTTCGGTTGCTGGGACAACAGCAACAATACAGCCTAGTACTATACAGGACAGGAAAAGTGATTTCCCTAAAAGGGGGAAGGGCAGGACGAAGGCCGGGTACAGGACGAGAGGAAAAATCTTTGAATGCCAGGCGGAAAATGCTGACTTCGAAGACCAAAGTGGCGAAGCTCAGCAAGAAAAAAAAAAAGCGAACAAAAAATGAAGCCAAAGGACATCCAAATTAGCCTGACACTTTAGTTACACTTAAAAAAAAATGTATTAAGACTATAAATTATAACATATATATATATAAAATATATATATAAAAATATCAAATTCTAACCGTTCTTCACTAACCATTTAAATAAAAAAACTATATTTTTAAAAAATTTTATTAATTATCCATTTATTTTTCTCAGTGCCTATTTCAAGTGCATTTTGTGCGTTGTCATTGGTAGGCTAAATAAATTGAAATTAGACGATGTCAGCACAAAAATCCCGAGTTTCGGGGACAATTGAAGGACGACAAGTGGCAGTCACAACATTGACTGGGTGTTTAAGCCCCTGGGCGTGGCAGAATGCATGATATCCCTCCCCCCCACCCCTCTCACCACCACAGCCACAAACACACACATACGCATACGCACAATCCCATTCAGAGGACCTCCAGGCAAATGAATGGTTTTCGGTGTTTTTGTGGGTATTCCAGGTCCTGATTCTGTTGAAATTTGAAACTGAAAGTTTCCACACAAACTCACACACACACACGCACACCCAGGACACCAACATCAATGCCAATGAAGTTAATGAGTCGTGGCAGGACTTTAAAAGGCAGGATAGTGAGGGTAGGATATGACAGGGCGATATATGGCCAGCAAATGCACAATAAAGGTCGAATATTGAGTTTCATGGAAGGTTTTTTGCTTTAGATTTCTTTAAGGCTATATCTTCCCCAATTCACATCCGATTCTCAAGCGGAGTACCTTAAACGATTTCTAGGTGGATTCTCCACCATTCTGCATCAAAATCCTGAGACAAAATATTTTTTAGATTTTTTGTCCATTTTTCGTGATGAAAATTGGGGTTTCCCCTATAGGGCCCACAGGGATGGCTATATCTTCCTCAATTCTCATTCAAGCCCCCAACTAATAACACTTTGATTTAATAGCCAATGTAAACTTTAAACTTGAAATAGACTTTGAATTAATTGACTCTCTCCTGATCCTGTTTTATCTTTATTATTCCTCAAGACCTGACTTAATGGCAAAAGTTTTTGGAATAAAAAAAGCCAGAAAAGCCACATGGCTTTCAGATTTTCCATCTGTTTTCCCCATCTCGGGAAGGGAAAGCATGGAAAATGCGTTTAATTGTGGGTAACAATGTGATGGCTTCAGAGTCAGCACCTGTGGCATAAATTTTTACCCAGAATCCCAATGACTTTCTTCCACTTTCCCCACCGTTTCAGTTATTTTCTCCTAATGTGTTTGCGGGGTGGCTGGGGTAGGTTGGGGGGATGGTTATATATTTCCCTTCATAATGTTTGTGGATGGTCAGATTTATGCTGAGTATGCGTAACATTTGCTGGGAAATATTTTTTTGGCAACGCCAGCATTTTTTCCATCAACCATCTTACCCCTCCACTCCCTACTTTCCCTATACTTACACCCACTTTCTCTTCCACGTTTAGCGAAGGACCCTCGATATTACCTTAACTTCATCTGCTGCTGGAGAACCAAAAACCAAACATTAAATCACTTAAAATGCCAGACCAAGTCCTGGACAAACATACACCGAGAGAAAGTGGAAGGGGGGTTGGAGGCGCGGTGGTATGTCCTGCCAAGAGAGAAAAGCAAGAAAAAGAGAAGCAGCCAAGCCAAGCCAGAGGGCTTGCGGTCTTTCTTGGCGCTAAAAACTTCAGGAATTTTTCGCACTCTCTCCCTCAGTCTCGCTTGGCATGCCTTCTCTTTCTTGTCCCACTTATATCCATCTCTTTCACACTGTCAAGTGGCATCTCACTGTCGTTTGTACTATTTTGTATTTTTTATTGTACTTGTTGTTGTTGTTTGTATTTGTATTCGTCCTGGCATTTTGACATTCGACAACGGCATTTTCATAATAATAAGCAGGACATGTCCTTTTTTCTTGAATCTTCAAATTTTATTGTTTGCTTTTTGGTTCGAAATTGTTGGAATTTTATTGAAAAATATGTAAATTCTTATAATCTTGTTTAGTTTATTGCATTTTTAATGTTTTTTTTTTGTATTTTAAGTATTCTATTAATTATCTAAGCTTGTTTAAATGTTTTCATGGTTAAAAAATCTTTATTATTAAACTCAAAAATATCTTGTACTTTTATTTTATTTGTGAATTTTAAAGTCTTTTCAAGATTTATGATTCAAACATAACCACTTCAAAAGTATCTTTTTTGCTACTAAATTATGCAACTTTCATTTTCTTTTCAACTTTTAATGTTTTTTTATTTTTTCCTTCTTGAAATCCTCCTGTGTATGCAATTTCCATATTTATTCATAAATTTTCTTTAGTTTTCAAATGAACCTCAGGGCATATAAAGTTCGGTTCAAATGTTTGTTGATTTATTTATGATTTTTCTTTTTTTTTACCAACATTTTCACGCGCTTTCTACTCACACACTCACCCACACCATCAAACATTCGTATCTAAAACACCAATACCTTTACATTTTATTGCCATCTTGCTTTTACTTACAAAGTGTTGTATGCAAATAATTGCCGAGTGTTTCTTGACCTGACTGCCCCAAAAAAAATATATATTTTTTTGTTTAGTAAGTATTCATAAACACTGAACGAAATTGAGAAGATTTTTTTTATTATATTTTTTAAACTAATTTTTGAAATTTTGTTTAAAGAAAATAATGTTTCCGAATTGCCTTGAAATTCTAGAATTAATTTCAGGAAAATAGTGTTTGGGGGAAAAAAATATATTATATAAAAAAAAAAAAATAAAGAAAATTCTAATATATAAATATTAAGTTTATTAAATATTCATACTTCTAAGTCTAAAAACTGTTTTAGTTTTATACAAATAAAACTCTATTAATGTTAATAATTTTGTAAATAAATTATCACAAAAGTATTTTTTACAAAAACTAATTTTTTTATTTAATTTTTGCATTTTTTGTCAAAAAAAACATTTTTTTAAATCTGAAAAACGGTCTGAAAATTATAAGAGAGAAAAAAAACTAACTAAAAATTCTTAAGAAAATAATTTTGTAAATCCTAGAATCAAAATTTTTCCAAGTCTCTCCAAATCTTAAAGTTTTTCTGGTAAACTTCATTAAAAAATGTCTCTCAGTGCATTTATTTGTGTAGCTGCCCTTTTTCTTTTTTTTAGGAAAGTTATGGAGTAAGAGAGGTGGTTAGGCAAGTCCTGGCACTTTCCTCCTGCACTTTCCACTAATAAGCCAAGGGCAGAAATTCTATGGCTGGTTTTTGGGGGGCAAGTTAAGTCCTGGGCCGAGGCGGAAATTTAAACAATGAACTGCCATGCCCATTAATATTACTTTGGGCCACTCTCAACTTTGACTTTGCCGCTGGTGTTTGCAGCTGTTCCTTGGTTTTCCCGTTTTTGTTTTTGTTGTTTTGTTTGTTTTGTCGCAAAAGAAGCCAACAAAAACAAACAAACAAAAAAAAACGCAGTCAAGACGTGAGAGCGTTTTTAAACGCACTTCTTTTCAAAAGGGATTTTCAACTTTTGCCAAGAAGTATGCAACAAAATAGTGGATTTCTATATTTCAAACAAGTTTAAACATGTCACAGATATTTTTGAAACTACCGTAGACATTTAAAAAAATATTAAAATGTAGAATTTCGTAAAAATTTTATTCCATTGGCAGGCGTAAAGTCATTCTTTTCTCCAAAAACTTTACAACCAGGGCCGGAAAACAAATGAAAATGATGATGAAGATGAGAAAAGTGGAAAGTGAAAAACGAAAAAGGAAAAATAAAGAGAACATATAAAAGTTACAGATTTTTTGTAGCAGCAGGGGAGGTGAAAAAAAAAGTTATTATTACTTTAATTTTGTGAGTCAGTTGAGCGTCAAAGTTTTTCGTCGGTTTTCCTTTTTTTTTATTTTTATTTTTTTTTGCCTTGTTTTAAGAGACGGGGTCGAACCCGCTGTGATTTGTCTTTGCCGAATGGCAGAAATTTAAATAAATAGACACAAAGAAACAAAAAATGAAAGAAAAAATTAATATTTTGTTTTAAAACTATGCTTTTATAATACAAATTTGAAAAAAAATTATTAAAATTTAGTCTGCTTGATTTAAATAATTTTATTGTATTTTTTTCTTGATTTTAAATATTATACAAATTACTAAAATTAAATTTTTCAGCCGCTCCAAATTTACTCTCTAAAGTAGGCTACAAAAAATTATATTTTCCCTTTAAGTACCGGGTACTAATAGTCGCATCCTAGTACTCTATGCCCTTTTCTTGTTTGTTTTTTAAATTAAAAAGTTGCTCGAGTTCCAAAGAAAATGTGTTTCGTTTTGGCAACATTTTGGACCGCCCCCTCTTTCCCACCCCCCCATATCCCTGGACAAAAGTTACTGCTTTTGCATGGTAACAAAAATAACAACATGTGTGTGTGTTCGTGTGTGTGGGTGTGTGTTTGGTTTTTCTCTTCGGTCTGAAGTTTAATATGTTCCCCAAGGGCCTCATTAGTGGCGCCCCCTGTTGGTGGTTAGACTATCTTTTTTCCTTCAAATTTTGTTGTTTTTTTTTTGTTTTTTTGTTCCCAATATATATGGATGTGTGTGTTGTGGCATGCTCTTTGGTCACCTAATAGAAAAAAACATTTGCTTTACACTATTTGACAATGTTTTCTATTTGGAAATCTTTTTTTTCTTTCCCGTCCAGGGGGTTTGTTTTCCACCGATTTGTGTTGATTGAACGGGCAAAGAAAAAAAAAAAAAGAGAAAGGCCCCAAAACAAAATAATAAATAAATAAAAGAAGGCCAAATTGTTGTCGATTCAACTTTAAAATGTGTGTCCCTAATGAGTGTTATTATGGGAGTTCTTTGGTATAATCGAGGGTTATCCAAAAAAAAAAAAAGAGTGGAAGGAAACCCAAGAAAAGGGTTTGAAAAAGCGGCTTCCCTGGGGAAAGTTCGACTCCTTTTTAGGGATTTCCTTTTAAAAATCTATTAAATTGAATTTTGAGAAAAAAGTTTTCAAGATTATATAATATAATATAATACTTTATCATTTATAAAACGTAGTTGTTAAACAGCCATTCACAATTAAATAAAATTTATTTTTTAATAAAAACTACACGTAATGGCTATTTAAATAGCTTGTAAAGTTTTCATTAATTAACAATTCATAAATTAATGGTATATAATATAAAAAAATAAAGAACATTTTTATAGTTTTTTTTAACAACAATGAATAGCTTTTTAATATAACTATAGTTAAAAAAAAAATTCAATGAAGGGAAATTTAAAAAAAAAAATTCTATTAAATATAAAAAATTAATTTTAAAAATTGTACAGTTTTTAAAAAGATTTTAGTCAAAAAAATAACCAGTTTTCACAACAAAATTCATACGTTTTAAAACTCATCATGGGATTCCCCTACAAATACATGGTACTTCCGAGAGAATCATGCCTTTTTGTAGCCTACTTTGCAGGGCATTTTTTGAAACAGATAAAATATGTAAAGGACGAAGTTTTAAACAAGTTGCCAATTGATATCTAAAGATTCTTTAGATTCTAATCTAAAGATTTCTTCCTTTTTTTTTAGCAGTTCCTAATTAATAAAATAACAATCAGTCCTTATATATTATTTAGAAAACAAAAACCCCTATAAATTCAGCTAAAAAAGGAGAGGTCCTTCCCTAAAAAAAAATGGCCAACAAATTTTCGACCATCAAGTGAATGACCTTGCCAATGTGAATTGGTCGAAAGAATCTCAATCTCGCTACCATCTTGCTGGGGCCGAACAAATATCCTTGAAAGGATACTTCCGGCTTGAGTAAACAACACACACGTATGTATTCCAGAGAATATATTCCAGAGAAAGTAAAGAAAAGAAGGAGAATATATATATATGCTAATGCCTTGATTACAATTTCACTAATGGCGCCAATTTGTTGTTGCTTCAGTAGCGGAAGTAGCACCCAAAAAAAAAAAGACGCAACAAAGAATGGCCCAAAAGAATGGAGAAAAATGACGTAGAAAGACGCCAGGAAAAAAGTAGAAAAGGATATAGCACCGTAGAGAAGACAGTAGCGTAAAAAAAAAACCAATGAGCAAAAATGTTTCGGACGAAACTGAAAACGATGCCACCAGGAACCTTAGTTAAGTAACACAAAGAGAAAGGGAGGGGTGTGGAGTCCTGGTATTTTTTTTTTTTGTGTGGCCTTCATTTTTTTTGGATCCTGCAGATACAAATGCGATGCGGCAGGAATCCATGGCTAAAAAAGCTGCCTCTTTTTGGTTACGTGTCTCTGTATTTGTGTTTTGGGCCATGAACCCAAAAGTCTGCACAAAAACGACTCAAAATCGGCAAAAAGGAAACTCACTCGAGGAGACACCCTCCCCCAAAAAGGGAGTGACTCGAAAAAGAGACTCTAACTCGGACTCAAAAGTCCACTCAAAATTGTAGCTTGCAACTTAACTCATTATAAGTAAGTTTTGATTAAAAAAATACTATTTTTTAGCAAAAAAAAATAGAAAAAGGTTATTAAAGTTCCTTATTTTATTTATCTTAACTATTTAAAAATATCTTTAAAAAAAGTTACAAATTAAAAATTGGTTTCTGTGAAATCTGTGAAAATAGAATACATTTAAATAACTAATTTTAAAAATTATATAATATAATAAATTTAAAAAAAATAAAGCACGATTTTCGTTTCAAAATCTGCTCCTAATATTTTAATATTTTTATTTTTATTTGTTTTTGCTGTTTTTAAAAGAAGAAACTTGTTAAAAAAAGTCTTTTAAAAAAATCATAAACAAGTAAACAGCAATAAAAAAATAAATTTGAAACAATTTTTTTGTTAATTATTTAATTCTAAAAAAAAGGAAATTTTATCAAAAATCATAGCCACTGTCCCCAAAATCCACTCTTTTTCGAAAACTCAAGCTCAAATTAAGCTCAAAGTGCCCTCTCAGACATCCTTTTACTCACTCTTTCTGCCTCTCTCTCTGAGTAAGACTTTCTCTCTGAGAAACTTTCTCCCTTTGGCGATGCTTTCATCTCCTTGGAGAGACCATGTGCATGTTTTGGGTAACAACTCCTGCAACATCCTTAGCCTTAGAGAATTCTCCGGGGGACAAAAATAAACTCAATGTTGAGTAATGGACTTACACACTCTCTCCCTGGCTCTCTAACTTTCTCTCTGGGAATTCTCAACGCAGGCGCTCTTCTAAAGAGCGAAAAATAAAATTCAATAAAAATAAGGCAGCAGCCGCACAAAACCAAAAACAAAAAAAAAAAAAAAACTAGAAAATGTTTGCCGACAGTGACCAGCCTCTGGCCTTCTTTTTGTTTAGGAGAGACCCCCTTCTACCTTGCCCTCTCCCTCTGCCAATGGTATTTTTTTCGGTTACCCCTTTAAACGCCTTAAAGTAGGCAATAGAATTTTTTTCCAAAACATTTTCCCTTTTTTTGTATGAGTTTGTATGTAAGTTCACTGAGATGAGAATTTTTAATTGCTTCACGGTTTCTGTTTTTGTTTTTTGGGAGTTTGTTGTTGTTTTTGAGAAGGGGTGATAAGGGGGGGTTGCTAGTTAAAGAGAAGGTCACTTACCTTTTGTCTCCACGTTCTCCACAGCTTTCTTTCTCTCAGTGTACAAAACGCCGCTTGCAAAAAAATGTTTTCCGTTTGTGTTGTTTGTTTTTGTTTTTTGAACAAAAATTAAATAAATAAACAACAAATAAATTTCAACACTTTAATTTTAATTTGTTTTTGTTTATATTTTAAATGGAACACTTTATGTTTTGTTGATTATTTTTCTTATACTTTTTGGCTTTTTCTTTTTTATTTTTTCACTGAACACTTTATTTTTGTTAAATTTTTTTTGGCACAACAAGAAAAAAAATGGTTTTGTAAAAAAAATTATTTCCTTTTTTTGTAAATATTGCTTGTGATTATTGCTTGATATTTTTCATGATTATTTCAATTTATTTTATATTTATTTTGTATTATTTAATTGTTATAATTTATAGGCTTTCCCGGAGGCTTCTCCAGCATGCCTGCCGTTCTCCGGCTGCGGAAATTGTCAACTGCCTTTTTTAGGATTTTCCGCGTTTATTTCGTTTTTTTTTGTTGCTATTTTTTTTTGTCTCAATTTTTGTTGTTATTGTGTGTTTTTTTTTTTGTATTTTTTTTTATGATTTTCCAGCTAGCACACTGGTAATGGTGGTGCTGCTGCTGCTGTTGGTTTTGCAGCTTGTTCTTCTTCTGCGGTGTGCATTTGTTGTTGTTTCGTCTCTTTTCCGCTTTTTTGCTCTTTTGCCAGTTAACTGGCCCCCCCAGCCTCCCCCTTCTAGCGGTAACTATGCGCAGACGTCGCTCTCTAAAAACCCTATTACATTTTACACTCAAAAACTCACCTCAAACCTTCAAAGTCTTCAAATATATATATATAACCGATATATATATATTCCTTGAGATGAAACTCAAAATTGGAGATTTTTTTCTGCTTCTTCCTTTGGGGCTCGACGTTATGCTTCTTCTTACTCTCCGGCTATGATGACGTTTATTTATTATTTTTTTTTTTGTATTTATTTTTTTTTATCAGCTTCCGTCGAGTTATCGCAGAAATTCCCGATTGCTGATTAACAATTCACAGTAAAAAAAAATTTACAAAAAAAATAGAAAACACTAAAAAATATTTGTCAATATTTTTGGACTTTTTTTAAGGTAATTTGTTGTTTTTTTTTTTCGTTTCCAGCCACAAGTGTAAATATTTTCAAATAAAGTTTGAAAATTAGTTAGCAATTTATTTTACTTTAATAGAAAAAGTGTACTGTAAATTATAAAAAAACAAAGGAATTATTTTTATATTTTTAATTTTTTTATACATTTTTTAAATATATACATATATAGATATATTTTGTATATATATATATACTTGTATATATAAACACACACACGCTTTACAGATAAAGTGCGAGAGAGATAGAGCTTATCAGTTTTTTACACTTTTTTTTTTTTTTTTAATTTTAATTTCTTTCACTATTTTTTTTTATTTATTTATTTACTACATTTACAAATTTATGATCATAATTTTTAAAATATTTTCTATACGTTTTTTTTCTTATTAAAAATATTAAAAAATTCAACGCGTTTTATTAGCGTTTTACATGCGTTTTGCCGACGGTTTGCCGAACTGCCGTCGCCCGCAATGATCGCTCAAGCACAACGCGCCAAAATCAACTGAAACCGAAAACTGAACTGAAAAACTGAAATCGGAAAAATTATATGAACAGCCTCCGGTCTCTCTGATGGCAACTGAATTGGAAATAGAAAATAATGCGAGCACGATTTAAGAGCGAGATGGTTATATATAAAGATAGCGACACAACGCGATTTTAATCGCACACGCAAAAAACTCATAATAAAATTGAAAAAGATGAAAATAAAGAAAAAAAAAACTCAAACGAATATATACGAATGGGTATACAAATGTATACATACATATATGCATGAAAATTATGAAAATATTTGTGCAGAGAAGATTGCAGGAAATTAAGTGGAAAATATAAAAGAAAACTAAAAATATGATTTTTGAATATGGAATTTTCAAAAAAGAAACTAGGAAACTAAGGTAAAAAAAAAATATTAAATAAATTATGAAAAAATTGTTTGGAATAAAATATAATTAAAAATATAATTTATCGAAACATAATAAAGCCTAAATATGTATCAAAAATATATTAAAAACAGGAGTAAGCTTTAAAAAATTTTCCAGAAATTTTAAAAAATTCTGTTCAAGTTTTTCATCAAGAAAATCTATTCAACACCCAACTTTTAAAAGATGCCTAAAAATTCTTTTAAATTCTATCCAAAATTTCCATAAAACTTTCCCAGAAACCCCAAAAATTCTCCAGAAATCTTCCCTTTAAATCTCTCAAAAAAACCTTAAATTTATCAACAAAAATACACAATTCCTTTCAAGTAAAAAACCCCAGGAAATCAAAAGCAAATAATAAACAAATCAAGAGATCAAAAATCAAAAACAAGAAAAGATCAATTGATCAGTCATCGAGAAATCATTGAAAACATCTTTTGAAGAATCAACAACGTATTCTAGTCCAAATATTGACATTTATTCAAGTTCATTGATCAAATAATAATCAATCAAGAAGCTCTAACTATTTAGGCAAACAAACGGCCATAATTGATTGATTAACTTGAGAGGGGGAACTACCTGAACCATCCAACCTAAGTGGTCTCATTAAAAAAAAAAAAAGTATAGTAATTAAAATAGTATTATATATATAGTCTATAGTACTTTTTCAGACTTTTCCCAGACAACCCAATTCAATTGTTATCAGCCTCCACCAATGGAAGATAAAAATCATCTAATGATCGTTATGGGAACCTTGTTACCAGATAACACTTTATCAAAAGATGAACAAATGATAAGATATCCCAAAACAGATCGCAAAGTTTTTCATTTTAAATGAAAAATTAGTTTTTTTTTTTAGTTTTATTTTTTTTTAACCCAAATTGATCTGAATAGAGAGTCACATGCCGCACCTAAATCAACATATAGACGAAACCATTTAGCAGGGCAAACAATTTTCCGACGATTGCTTGATCGATTTTCGATCTTGATTGTCATTATTCGTGGATGTTCAATGATGATCACAATCACGAGCTTCTTTCTCATTTGATTTTATTGCACTCGTCCATCTCGTTCTAATTATTCTAGCTCTGTCTCTGTCTCTATTATGCACTGGGGAAAATTGGATGTGAATCTTAAAATCTCAAAAGATTTTATTAAAAATTATATTTGGTTTAAGAGTTTTAAATTTCAAAATTTGTTCAATAAGTTTCTTAAAGTTTTTCCTAAAAAATACTAATATTTTGGTCCTAAAATGTACTATATTTCAAAATATTAAAATTCTAAATAATTTTAAACAATATTTGAAAGAGAAGAAAATTTGAAAAATTGGAAAAATATTAGATATGGATTAAAAGATAGTTGGAGAACTTTAAAAAATATTTTAAAACTTTGAAAAATATTAACTTAAAAAATAAAATATTTAAAGCTATAAAAATTAACTTAATAAATTTATAAAAATAAATTTAAAACCCTTTAAAGTCCTTCAGAGCTCATATTTTTATTTATAAGTCGAATTTCCATACAAAATAAAATCTTAAAGACACTTTCAATATTTTTCTTTCAGTACAACGATCTTGGGAATGAGAAAATAAATTTGTTTATTGCCTGCCTCTGTTGTCGCAATCGTTGTTGTTATTATTATTATTATTATTGTTATGGTTTATTGTTTATTGTTTTTATTAGTATTGCCATTGGTTGGCATTACTTATTATAATTGCAATTAAAATCGAACGAGTGCCGCCAGCAGCAAAATAAACAGTTAACAAACGGAATCGCAAATCGAATTTGAAATCGAAACCGCTGCCAATTGGAATACGATTCCCGATCAGAATTCGCGGAATATGCCGGCTCGGATACGTGGGTATGTAGACTTCCCAAAACCCCAAACCCCAAAAACAAAACGCCGACCCTCGAAAAAAATCGAACAGAACCGAACCGGCTGCGGTCACCGACTGAATCCCAAGCCCGAGATTCCCACAGACATCGGGCTGGCCCCCTCTACCACCCCATCACACAGCCCCTCTCCCTAGAAAAATAGAAAAAAAAAAAAAAAACAGAAATAGGGAACCTCGGACATCGGAACATCGGAACCTCGGAACGTTGATGCCTCGGAAGGGGAAATCGGAAAGTCGGAAAGTCGTATGTCGGATATAGTCGGAATCGGAAAGTGTCAGGCCAACGTCAACAAAGCCGACGTCGATGGTTATGGTGACGCAGCCGAGGGGGGGGCTGATGTATGTAGAGCGGTTTTGGTAATGGGGGGGTACCTCCAAAAAAATATATACAAAATAGGCTTAAAATAAATGAAAAAATAGGGAAGTTATATGAAATTAAAATAATATTAGTAATACACTTTATATGAAATATATATACATATATTCCCAAAGAATAAACCTGATTAAATATAATATAGTAATAATATATTTATTAAATATTAATAAAAAACTAATCTAAAATAACCCATTAAGTTAATCAACTCTATTCCAAAACCAATATGCCCTATCCTCTAGCCATACAAATTAAATAAATATGTATTCCCGATATCTTATCAATTGTCTAAACACAAACTTGGTGCACAACGATCCAACAGATATTAAGTGGCATTAAGTGAAATGTAATAAAATGATAAAGCAAATAAATTAAGGAATTAAAGTTTTAAATAAGACTCAAGTTATTGACAAAATTCAATAAATAATGATTAAATAAATTAAGAAATGAATATAAATCAAAGACAGTAAAATATGAAATATTAGAAAAAATTTAAGTTACTACTTTAATATTTTTCAAAGAACTTATTGCTATTTTTCTGATAAATTTTTTGCATATTTGTTGCCATTGACGTTGTTAACGATTTTCAAATAGTTTTCCTTAGTAATCTCCCCTCCATGACCCCTCTTATAAGAGCCTCCCCCTTTCAACGACCGTCCCTGTTTAGTGTCGTCATTAGCAACATTGCCATAAAAAAAAAAAAAAACACTGAAATTTTTGTTATTTTTCTGCTGTTTGTTTGACTTTCGTCTTGTTCGTTTGGTTTCTGTTTCTGTTTTTGTTTTGTTTTTCGATTTTTGTTTGCCCCAACACCCTATCAGTTGGAACTTCTGCATATTCTGATAAGAATTATACACCCATCACCCCCAACAGTCTACTCTCCACCCGCACTCTACTATGTACCCCTCATCTTGGGCATGTTAATTTATAGCAATCGCTTCAGAAATCGGTCAGTTTTAATGCCCATGGCGCTGCCCATTAACAAATTGGGAGCATTTCGATAAGATTCTCACATGAAATTATTTTCTTTTTCCGACTTGCGATGTTTGGAAACTTCAAAATCAGGTCAGGGAAGGTCAGTTACTCAATTGGAGTTGTAATTAATATAAAAAGTAGTTGAAAGATATAGGAATTTATTTGTAAATGAAAGTAAATCACAGAATTAATCGAATAAATTATGGATTTATCGATAGTATCAATGGTTTTTATAATTATTTAAAACTATCGTTGATGAGAGGTAAGTAGAAAATATATTCCTTTTAATTTCAAAGCCTTTTTATCTTTTTCTTCATATTAATTCAATTTTAAACTCTTTCTGGTATAGGATAAAATTTATAGATTTATCGGTTTAATCGATAGTTTATTTAATTAATAACAATAATTCTAAAATCATCAAATAGAATTTATATTTTTTACTACCAAGACTTTTTAAAATAATGATTTGCATTTAAATAAAACGTCGGTTACTTTTAAACCATCAATCAATATCAATACTATCGATATTTTTATAGATTCTGATTATAAGCCCATAAAATAACCATTAAACTTGAAATAATTTATATATTCCTAAATTTCTTCCATAAATCTAACAGCTATAAACTACAAACCTAATAAAAAGTCAATAAATACATTTTATACGTTTATTTCATCAAAAAATTTAATCTTTAATTGGCTTATACATTTTAACATGTCAATAAAAATCGTAAAGGTTTAAGATACTTTTTAAAACCATAAAATAGTTTAAAAGCTTTGAAAAATGTTTTTTTTATACATTTTTATTACAACCCTAAAACCATAAAGTACCCAATAAATTACACAGGCTTACTTTTTTTTTTGTTATTTTTAGAAGAATAAATTTTACGAATAAAATGGTGAATAAAACCAAACGCCTGGATGTATTAAGATAATCTTTTGAAATAATTTATGACACAAAACAAAGTATAGACTTTTTGAAAAACTAAAACCTAAATTATGCCAAGAACCTGCCGAATATTCGATTTAATAAATTCTAAGCAAATTATCGAAAAATATTTCCCAAATGCTTGTTCATTTTGTTTTTTTTTCTTTTTCTTTTAAAATTTTTTGTTCCTTTATCTTCTTCAAATTGAATTCAGTGTGACATTTGATTGGATTTTCGCATCTATTTCACATTATTTGTATTATTTTTTCTTTTTGATTTCGATTTGCGTATAAAAATTCTATAAAGATAGATATATGTGCAGAGGTCTGACCCGCGTATATACATATACCAGCAGATATAAAATATGTGCACACGTCTATAGATATACATCAGCCTATATCATTATAGATATAATTTCCACATATCGATGATATATGCGCTACACGTTGTTATAGACTAAATGCGTCAATTAAATATAAAAAAAAAACGAAATAAAATAATAATAAATCGGAGAGGATCGAAAGGTATATATATATTTCTTCTCCACATTCTCGCTCTCTCTCTCTCTATAAATAAATTATGCTTTTCGATATTTGCAGGTGCATGGAAAGCCAAAAACAAAAATAAATAAAAATTAATGGTGTTAAAAGATTTAGGATAAGCGCCTAATCCACCGATCTATATAGAAATCTATACATACACTCTATATATTAAAATTCTATATAATTTTTATTTTTTCTTTTTAATTTATGTGCAATTTTTGTTTTCAGATTTTTATGATCTGACTTTAATGACATTTGGCTGATTTTGGTTTGAAAGAAAAACGAAGGAGGGGTGCCCCAGCAAGGGGGATCAGCTGTCTAGCTTGTTACGTGCCTCATTAAGAATTTTTTGGGTTTTTAATTGACACAATAACAGCAATAACAGCAACAACAACAACAGAAACAGCGATGGCTAGAAATCGAAACAGAAATAAGACATAAAAATTCAAAATTTGATTTTCGTTTATTATAAATTTCCAATGCTTTTTGACTGCTCATTAAATTTTTCGAAAAATTTTTCACCAGGGTCAAAATTGTATTCTTGAAATATATATATATGTATATATAGGATTTATATTTATTATGATTTTGAATTAAAAATTTGAGTTCTAAATGTCTGGGTTTGAGTGTTTATATTTATGAGGAATATTTACAAAATATTTGTACCTTGGAAAAATTTCAGAATTTTTAAAAAGAGAAAAAGTTAAAAAAAGTATAACAATTTACTTTAGTTTTAAATATATTTCTTTAAGTCTTATTAATCTAGTATTTTAGTTACCTCTAAAACAAACAAAAAATTTCGAAAACCTTTCTTTTAAATTTGAAAAAGAAATGTTAACCCAAAACAATTAAACTAAATAAAAACAATAAAAAATAGTAAATCTTAAATAGTTTTCTTCAATATAACTTGAATATAAATTATATTATATTATTCTGTAAATTTTATTTTTTTTATTATTCATTCAACAAACTCCATAAATAATCCTCTTTTAATCGCCTTCTCATTCAATTTCTGATGAAATATTAACATCTGGATAACCTTCATAAATATATATTTCTTTATTTCTCTGGCAGATTCTTCTCAATAAAGCCATCTCATTCGTTGTTTGGCTCTTCTACAATTTCGATCAACGAATGTCAATTTAATTTAATTTATTTGTGTTTTACTTTTTCATTTTACCCATTCGCTTCGACTGGTTGGCATCGCATTTTTTATTAGCACTATTCCGCCAAGTGGATCGCGTTCTCTCTCTAACAAATAGCTCTATCTTTATTTTTTTCATAAAAATTAATTTTTTTTTTATTATTAAGGTCTGAATAACCGAAGAATAATAGAAATAAATTGCCGGCTAAGCAACAGTCTTTGGAAGCAACAGGGCTTTTTTCGAAAGGCTCTCTCTTTAGATATTTTTGTTTTTTTTTTTAATCTCTTGAAGCGTGTGTTTGCTTTGTTTATTTATATTTTTTTATTTTAAAATAACCCACTTTTTTTTAAATTTATTTTGTAGTTTTAATTTTTTTAGAATTTGTTTTCTTAAAAAACACTGGCAAAAAAAAAGTAATAGATTTATGAAATTTATTAGAAAGACGCGGCTTTCTGGCGTGCGAGCGAGATGGCGATGGCCCGCGTATGTTTACCGTTAGACCGTGCGAACGCCCGTTAGTCCCGCTAGCTTTGCCGTTTACCGTTAGTCCTGCTCGACGACATGCGTGCAAATAATCGAATACGAAAAACCAAAACGGTAAATCGGCCAAAATGCCGATGATGCCGGAACGCCCGATGCCGGCCGAAGCCCCTCGGCTCCGGCGCTCAAAGAACCAACACCCCCCAACCCACCCCATAATAGCCCCTACTCCGTTGAGTGGAGCGCAGGAATAAAGGAAAGCCCTTTGAGTGAAAACTCAAAGTTTAAGCCGGCATTTTTGAGAGTGGTTTTTGTGTGAATTTCACTCATTTTCAAATAAAAGAGTGTTTAGACTTTGAGAGTGAAATTCTAAAGTGAGTTTTAAGTTTAGGCTCAAGGTATTTAAGTTTTTCAAACTTAAATAAATTTTGATATAATTTGTTAATTATCTAAATAGCTTAAGTTTTCCTTTTTTATTTTTTTTTAGGTGTTTTTATTTTGAACATTTAAATCGTCTTCAGAAACATTAAATTTTCTATTTTTTAAGGAAATTTTTCTAATACTTTTTTTGTTAGATTTTTTTAAATATATTCACAGCAATGATTTCTTTTAAAAGTTCTTTCAAATATACAGACATAAAATTTAAAAAAAAAAAAGATTTAATTTAATGAAATAAAAGTATAAAAACAAAAAGGAAATCAAAAGCTAATAAATAAATATAACAAACCATAAAAAATGTGAAAAAATCATAAATAAAATCTATAAACTTAATAAATACTTTAAAAACTTTAATAAATATATTCCACTTTTTAGAAATAAGAATATACATAAATATATAAAATCTGATTTTGTGGAAGATTTTAAGCAATTAAAGAAAATTAAATTTAAAATTGCTTAAAACTTTCATTTTCTTAACTAAAACTACCAAAAAAAACTAGAATTTTAAATCAACAAAAATTACATACTTAAAGATTCTTTTGAATCCTTTTTTTGTAAATTAGTTGCTTCCCCCTGTGGCAAAAGCTGAAATTTGAGTTTCACTCAAGCCGGCATTTATTTCGAGTGTAATTTTAGTTATTTTTCGGATCTGTCTCCTCGAAGAATAGCTCTAGGAGCGTCTTTTTGGTCAACTGATCGCCATCGAGGCGTTCCACGCCCTTCCAGTGCAATAAGGCTGGAATGCCATCGACTTTGTACGGTGGTTTCCGGAAGTTGTTATCCTTGACATTCATCCATGACTCCCTATTGCCCACATCCACGACCAGGATCAGGGATTCTTCCGGGGCATTTGTACGGAAGGCAGTCTGTATGGTCTCTTCGGCTAAAAAAATAATTCATTGATTTATTTTTATAATTTATAAATTATTTATGATTTTTTAATCATCATAAATAATAATTATATATTTTATGTGGAAAAATGTAGTTTATACACCCACTGTGCCCCTCTGTAACGGGACTCTGGAGGAGCACAAACTCACCTTCCACACAATCGGGACACCAGGAGCGCCCTTGCTTGTCCTTTTCTCCAAAAAGGTATATATATATGGGATCCCTTTGATTCTCGTACTGTTTCAGGAGTTTCTCCATCTCAGTGAAGCCGCGTGCTGTTACAAATTCCGGCATTATTTATCCTTTTTTTTGTTCTGGTCTTCTGTTCCGCCAAAGATGAAAAGTCGCCACGAAAGTGGTGCAATGTTAGGTTCCTCCAACCGATTTTGGGCCTCGATCTTATCGGTTGGTATTTAATTGCCGGGTGGGTTTATGATGTTCTTAGCCGACGCTTATCGGCCATCGGGGAGTTTATCAGGCGTAATTATCAGCTTTCAATTTCAGAGAAACTTTCAATGTATTTTCACATTTATACAACTTGTTGTTTGTGTTTTGCTCCGGCATTTGACTTATCCACCACACGCACTGGCGTTCGTTCGAACTCACCATGCCAACCGGCACAGCACCGCCACGGTGCTGTTGGGCGCACTGTTATACCAGAACGCTGTTAATTCAACATTTAATTTTCATTTAAACAAAAAAATTTAATTTAATTTTTATACGATTATCCAAACATGATTTCTTTAAAAAAAAAAAAAATTTGAACATGAAATAATGGCTTGCTCTTTTTTTTAGTTTTTTTTTCAATTTCAAACAAAATGTTAATTGCCGATAGGTATAGCGATATATCGGTTAACCTTTGACTCAGTAACCTTTGCGAAACTTGTCAAAATTCAAACGTCAAAAAATAATTTTCTCTGGACTGTACGGAAGCAAGAAAACGAAAAAAATAAGCATGTCGTATTATACCGGGGTAATTTTTATTTTATTTATTTTTTTCTTGCATATTTAGTCTATATGTGTTTCAGAATATTGAATGGACTGAGAATTTGGTGAAAACAATGCTGCAATTGCTAAGGCAATCAGTCAACCAAAGACCTTCCTTCTACAGACCTAGAGTCAAGCGCTCCCAGCATTTCCAAAGAATCCTAAATAATATGTTGCCGATGTGCCCCCAGCTTACTGTTTGGGACATCAAGATGAAATACAACAATCTGAGCCAGGAACTTGATGATTTGAATCTGAAACTGAAAGCCTTGCATATGATAGACCTGAAAAAGCAACTTCCTTATTGGTATGACGACATGTCGTATCTACAACGTTACTTTTCAGACACGAAAATGGAATCGGAAGAGGATGATCAACAACCGGGCGGCAGTGCCAAGAGGTTTAAGCCGGGGACATCTGATTTCAACGAAAACAATCCGGTAGGTGGTTCTATTTTTCTATTATTTTTTTTCTACAAAATACTAACTCCTTGTAGAACTCGGATGATGATGAGGATGTAACTTTGGTTTCGGAGCATGTGCCTCTTGTCCCTAAGGAGGAGCGTTCAAATCGCGGAAACTACTCCCCCGGGGTTAATGCCCTGGGGGAGCTTGTAAAGGAGGAGATGGAATCTATTTCGGATCCCCATCACCGAAAAATGTTCCGCAACGAAATCATGCAAACCATTATCAATAATTCAAGAAATAGATATTCTTAAGGATTATAAAAATTATAATTATAATTAATAATCAAATAAAAATATTTAAAAATATTAAAAGGTTGGAAGTACTATGTACATTAGGGCGGGTCAATTTGTTCCTGTCCAAAAAATCATGAAAATCGTCCCCCATAATCGGAATCTACGAAGAGTTCTAAGAAATTTTCACCATTAGGTATTTCGAGGTATTTAAGCCATTTTAATGTATTTAAAATTATGTTGGAGTCAATTCTGATTCATCTTTTTGCAACAAAATTTATAATTTTTTTTTTTATTTATTTAACTTATAATTTTTTTTTAATTTCGACAAAATGAGCCAAACTAGCCATGTACTGAGCCTCATATAAGAAAGTAGGAGCTATGCGTCTGTAACTTTTTAACGGTAAGGTATCGGTCTGAAAATTGAAATATATATTCAAAGGCATTTTAAGCAACTAAATAAAAGTAGGCGTGGCATGATAAAAGGCGGAATTTAATATAAAATGAATGAATTGCAAAATAAGCTTGTCTAGAGGCATTATTTTGCTTGATCGGCAAGAGCCCTGACCGAGTTCTCACAACTTGAACTTCATTGATGGTCGTTTTGGGTCTAAAAAAACAAAAATAAAACTAAACAAGGCCTTAAAAAAATTGCAAGTTAAGTGAAAATTATTTATAAAATGCTTGAGCCAGAGAGCGAAAGTAATTAGTTTATCAGAGATATCACAAGATGGGTGAGTTGAAGATAAAATTGCGGAAGAGGAAATATTATAGGCTTTTAAACTTAAAATAAAATATTAATCTTTATATATTTTTTTTAAAAATATTTCCCCCCCTAAGCCACCTTTAAAAACACTCTCCTATTTGTGGTTATACTCCTGGCCCTTCATCTGGAGGCCTCGAAAATCGCCTACAAGAAACCTCTTTACGGCAAGACCAACTTCATCAAGGACAAGCGATTGAAAAGTAAACCCATCAAGGAAGGAACCACTACCTCCAGCACCACGTCTACGAGCACCTCCACTACCACCACAACTACTAGCACCACCGAAGAAAACTGGCCAGCAGCTGCTCCTGTGGAATTTGTGATTGTAACTACACCCAAAGCTATCCTCGATAGCACTACCGAGGAATGGCTTGCTAGGAATGGAAGTACAACGGAAATTTTTAGTACAACTCCGGAAACAGGATCGACAAAGACCGGAGGAGAATCTTCTTCTGGAGAGGAGGTGGGAGTACCACCGCAGGCAGAGTCCTCCAATGAAGTGTCCAGCACTATACCCATGAGCACCACCACTTCGAGTAGCTTGATCAATACGATTCCTTCGCCACTCCCGACTCCTGGATCTCCAGTCCAGTCGCAGGATAATCAACCGGTTCCCTGCACCTGCGGTGTCTTTCTGTCCTCGCAGATCCAGAATGGCTTGCCCACTGCCCCGTTGATCCACCAGGAGCTGGACAGGATGTTTCCATGCAATGCTATTGGTCGGAAACAGTGTCAAACCAAGTGCTTAGAAGCGGTGAGTACTCTACAGTAATCGATTATCTTAAGCTTTTAAATGATAAGCATTTTAAGCCAAAATGTTAACGATTAATCGATAAAATAATAATATTATATCCACTTACCTATTTCCCAGATCGTCCAGCACTTGCCCAACTCTGCCAATATAGTCTGCTCCGCTTTGGGCCACGATTGTCACAAGGAGCGGGCCTATCTGTTCATCAAAAACTGTCACAACCAATGGGTTAATACCAATCTGCAGGCAGGCAGGGAATACTGTTGTCGGGGTGGATTACCCTACCGTTGCCCACTGATGGGTTAAAAATTAAAGGATAATTAATAAAAAAAATTTAAAAAAACAAATAAGGTATTTTTTTATAAAAGGATTTTTAATGGGTTAAGAAAATCCACAATCAGATAAGAAAAATATTATCTCTTTTAACCG
This sequence comes from Drosophila malerkotliana malerkotliana, assembly GCA_018153235.1. NCBI lineage: Eukaryota > Metazoa > Arthropoda > Insecta > Diptera > Drosophilidae > Drosophila > Drosophila malerkotliana. Next base: position 5,300,914 of record JAECXV010000058.1, on the reverse strand, counting down.
TTTATGTTAACCACAGTCGAGCTATCGATAGTTGTGGGACCAACTATCGCACGGTTGGCTCTGTTATCGGAACATCAGCAGGCCAGCTGACAGCAATAATTGCTCCAAAAAAATATTAATTAATACAAAAGAAAACAAAGTCACCGTTGGAAAAACTATCAGACCATTTGGCTAGGTAAGGGTATCAAAGGCCAGCCCAACTCACAATATATATCAGTATATTTCGGACCATTCTAGAAATTAAATCAACGGAATTACAAAAAAAAAATATTAAAATTCACCAAAAAACAATAAAATAATGGTGTGTGTACCGTGTTTTATCATTCCGCTCTTGTTGTACATATGGCACAAATTTGTACAACCCATACTCCTAAGATATTGGAATCCCTGGGAGAAAAAGGACGCGGACGGCAATGTAATTAAGAAGGCGCCCGAATTCCCGTTCGAGTGCAAGGGCGGCGTATGTCCTTTCGTACCGGGTGCGAAAAAGGTCAACGACACGAACGCCCCCGAGGACCAGCAGCAGGAGGACACTCCTGGCCCGGTGAATCCGCATGAATTTGTGGAATCTACAGCTGCACCAGCAACAACATCAAGCAACCCGGAAGAAGAAACCAAAAAGCAAATCTAGTCAATAAACTACAAATTCTTCAAGCACACAATCTTCCTCAAGTTGTAAGGAGTTAAACCATCAAAGACAATGGAAAGCGAATAAACATGAGGACGTTATCGAAACACTACAAGGACACTATTCGTATTGTGTAAACGGATTAAGACACAAAAACGCATAAAAAGGATCGGCCAATGTGAAGGACGGGTCTATATGTTACGGGTTACACTTAAACATTCAACTAATTCTAATTAGAAATGTGACTGCTAAAGAGTATCTAGAAATATTTTTTTTTTTAAGGGAGGGTCAAAGGTTAAAGATAAAATAAAGTTAACAAATGATGCAATACTATCTGTCATAAAATAAGGTATTGTTCTACTTGAAAGATACCAAGAATAGCGTTAAAACACCCATATTTTGATAGTTTTCTTGTAAATTTTCCACTAACCTAAAGTCCTGACTTTATTCAGTTAAAAGATACTTTTTCTAAGAAATTAAAATCATTGAAAAAGTTAAAAATATTTGTAAAACTTTGAAACATAATGACACTATCGTTTAATATTCGATATTATTTCTAAAATTTTTTATCTATTTTTCCCAATGTTATTCCTTCAAAAACAACTTGTTTTTTTTTAATAAATAATTTAACTCTAATCAAATAAATAAATCAATTTTAACAGTAAATGCAAATAAAAGTTTTTCCATTTATGGGTGTTGAAGGTTAAGGTTTAATAATTTATATTTAGAGTAAATAAGTCACTTAAAACAAATAATTATAGGTCCTACAGGGATGGCTATATCTTCTCCAATTCTCATCCGATTCTCAAGCGGAGTATCTTAAACGATTTCTAGATCGATTTGCTACCATTCTGCATCAAAATCCTGGTATAAAATATTTTTTAGATTTTTTGTCCATTTTTCCTGTTATGATCCCTTGAAAATGGGATTTTCCCCTATAGGGCCCACAGGGATGGCTATATCTTCCCCAATTCTTGTCCGATTTTCAAGCGGAGTACCTTAAACGATTTCTAGATTGATTTGCCACCATTCTGCATCAAAATCTGGAGACAAAATATTTGTTCAATTTTTTGTCCATTTTTTCTGTTATGATCCCTTGAAAATGGGATTTTCCCCTATAGGGCCCACAGGGATGGCTATATCTTCCCCAATTCTTGTCCGATTCTCAAGCGGAGTACCTTTATCGATTTCTAGATCGATTTGCCACCATTCTGCATCAAAATCCTGGTATAAAATATTTTTTAGATTTTTTGTCCATTTTTCCTGATGGGATCCCTTGAAAATGGGCTTATCCTCATAAGGCCCACAGGGATGGCTATATCTTCCCCAATTCTTGTCCGATTCTCAAACAGAGTACCTTAAACGATTTCTAGATTGATTTGCCACCATTCTGCAGCAAAATCTTGGTATAAAATATTTTTTAGATTTTTTGTCCATTTTTCCTGATGGGATCCCTTGAAAATGGGATTTTCCCCTATAGGGCCCACAGGGATGGCTATATCTTCCCCAATTCTTGTCCGATTCTCAAGCGGAGTACCTTTATCGATTTCTAGATCGATTTGCCACCATTCTGCATCAAAATCCTGGTATAAAATATTTTTTAGATTTTTTGTCCATTTTTCCTGATGGGATCCCTTGAAAATGGGATTTTCCCCTATAGGGCCCACAGGGATGGCTATATCTTCCCCAATTCTCATCCGATTGTCAAGCGGAGTACCTTAAACGATTTCTTGATCGATGTGCTACCATTCTGCATCAAAATTCTGAGACAAAATATTTTTGCAATTTTTTGTCAATTTTTTCCTTGAAAATGGGATTTTCCCTTATAGGTCCTACAGGTATGGCTATATCTTCCCTAATTATTATCCGATTCTCAAGCGGATAAAGATTCTCTCTTAAAAGATTTCTGAATTGCCTCTGCAGGGGTATACCCACTACCAAGAATTCGATAACTTAAATTAAACTTATAAAATAATACAAGTTAAAACTAAAAATAAATATATATATAAAATATAAAAGAACATAAATATAAAAAGAATATATACATATATAAGAAAATATAAAAATTTCGATAAAATTTCGATTAATAACCAACATATTCTGAAATTCCGATAAGCCCCGATTATTTTCAATAAAGACCCACCCTCAGAAAAAAACCAAACTCCAAAATATTGTTTTTAAAATAATTATTTAATATTTATTATTTATGTCAAAAAAGTTTTGCATTTCAGTTATGCTGTCTTGCCGTGTTTTAAGTTAGGAAAACAAATAATTTTACAATTTACACATTAAAAACTTACACACAAAATCTGTATAGACGAGAAAGCATTACATTTCAAATTAAAATTATTAAAATTAGAGCACATCGAACAAGAAAATCGCATTCGTTTGTCGTCTTTTGTTTATTTTGTTGTAATATTTTTTGAAAATATCTATTATCATTTTGGGACTTATAATCTAAAATGGGGATTACTTTTAGGGATAAATGGGGGAGATGGATGTGGAGGTGGAGGTTCTTCTTATATATATAAAAAACTTGGCTGGTCTTCTACTCGGTCTTTCTTTTTTTTTTGTTTTTCTCTGTAATATTATTATTTTCTTTATTAATTATACGTTTTTTCGTTGGAGATTTCCGTATAATTTGTTGTGGGGTTTGTGTTTGTCAACTTAAATCAAACAGTTTATGAGAATCTTTTTACAGTTTAGCTTAAATAATATGTAATAATACATAATAGTCATACAATAATAATAATAGTTATAATAGAAAAAAAAAAACTTTTTTGTGTAAAAAAAAAATGGTTTTGATGCAGTACGTTTCTAACAATTTTCTTTTATATTTTTTCTTGTTTTTATATAAGCACTTCAGTTTCGAAATCTACAGAACTAGGTGTTTATATAATTTTCTTTTTTATCGATAAAAACTTATATCCCTAAAGCTTAAGAGGCCTACACAAAATAATTGTCGGTTGTGATCTTAATCTTAATTAAAAATGTGTGTTTGTTTTTGTTTTTGTCTTTTAAAATCGGAATTTGCGCTAATTTTAGATGTCTTTTCGTTTCTTTTTTTTTGTATTTATTTATTTATCTGGAAGCTACGTTGACGTTACGACAAATAATATTTAAAATTATTAAAAAATTACGCCAAGATAAAAAGACAAAAGCTCTTAACTGGCAAATATAATATTTATATATATATTTTACAACAAGCATATCAAATAATTTAAATTAATTTCTAACTTCTACGCTGGAATTGCGTGGCGTAATTATTAAATTAAAATACAAAAAAAAAAAGTTCTTTTCTTTTTTAAAAGCCTACAAAAAAATAAAAGAAAAATAGACAGGGCGAGATAAAGAACTAAATATTATATAGGCTATATATAGGCTATTTAGAAGTAGGGACTCTAGGAGTCCCTCCTGCTGTCGCCGCAATCTGTTCAGATCCTTTGCCAGTCCTTCTTCTTATCCTTCTCTCCATTATCTCTCTCTCTTATGGTCAAATATAGATGGCCTCGGATCCTTTATTGGCCTGATGTCCTCCGGAAATGTACAGATTATTCGCTGCCGGCGACTGAACTCCTTCGCTCCAATCCGAATTGGAGCGCGGCGATGAGGATGACCAGTGTCCTGGCGATTCCGGTGACGGTGTGGGATAGCTGTCCAGCGTCTGGACAAGATGCTGCGGCGTATGCCCGCCGGAGTGTTGGCTGGGAGGCGTTAGGTACTGATAGAAGGCCTGCTGATTGTGTTGCGATGACGGCGACAGCATGTTGGTGGACGGCGAGGAGCCGGACATTGAACTTTGTATCGAGGGCGGATTCATTTGACCCGAGTGAAATGAGTCTAGAAAAAGATTAGTAACGAAATAAATCGTATGGTTAGTATGGTGGTTCAATTCTTTTATTTATTTTTTATAATTTATTTTTAATGTTTTTTTTTACTCAATTTTTTAACAATAATTTTCACTTAAAATTCTAAAACTCCTTCTTCATCTTCTCTGAGTGAACAAAACGGTTGTGTTTCGTCACCTACTTGGACTGCTGTTTAGAGTGATTTAATAACTTCATCACTTGTTGTCTTCTTCGAGGTCTAGGACTTTCTTGTATACATTCTTTTAGATTCTTGTAGATTAGATTCTTCTTGTTTCTGAACTGCCAATCCAAAACTTTTTTTAAAGATTTATTTTATGTATTTTTTAGTCATTTTAAGTCTAAAAAATACTTTTGGGACTTTCTCAATGTTTCTTTTTTGTAGTTTAAGTTTCAAATATTTATTTAAAGCCTCCTTGTAGGTCCTTTTGTAATATTCCTTGCAAGATATATTTTGAAAGACATATTTAAGACCCTTAAGGTCTTTTTGTCTTAAAAATAATGTTTGTCTTAAATATATTTTTTTTTTTAAGGTATTTTTTTAGGACTTGAAGTCGTCAAAATTATTTATATAAGCCTTAAATTGTAAGAGTTCTTTTAGACAATTTTTTAAGATTTTTAAGGTTTAATCTTAGTCTAAAGATATCCTTGGAAGACCCACTTTAGGTCTTTTTTATGAAATTTTTGGTCTAAGAATTCTTTTAAGAATTTCTTAAGGTTTTCTTCTGAAGATTTGAAGTCTAAAATATTTATTCATCTTATTCTAGAAATATTTAAGACTTCTTTGAGGTATTTTGTTGCTTTTTTTGGAGTTTTGGTTTAAAAAAATACTTTCAGGACATTTAAAAGGTATTTTTTCGACGACTTGAAGTCTAAAATATTTATTTAGACTTTTATAAAGATTTAGATAGATATAATTTAGAATTTAAATAGACTTTTCTTTTTATTTTTTATGGTTTTCCGTTTCAGATATACTTTAAAGGCTTCTTTTAGGTATTTGGTTGGGGCTTTTGGTCTAAAAATACTATTACGAGGTGTTTTCTGAAGATTTTTAATGTCTATTTCTATGTCTATAAATGTCTATGTCTATAAAATGTCCATTTTAGACATCTTTTTTATGTTTCAGTCTGAGATCTACCTTTTAAGACCAATTTTAGGTCTATTTTTCAAGGACTTTTTTTCTAGGAAACATTTTTATATCCTTTTCGGGTGTATTTTAGAACTATAAGTATAAAATATCCCTTAAGGACTTTTTTTAGTTATTATTTTTCTTAAATTTTCGTCTAAGACATCCTTTAAAGACTTATTGTAGGTCTTTTTTAAGGACTCCCAGTGTGAGTTATCCTTTGAGGACTTTTCTATGGTATTTTTTTAGAACTTCCAGTCTAAATATCCTTCAGGATATATTTTAGTCTAAAACTTTCTTTAGAGGATTTCCAGTCTATAACTTCCTTTTGAGAATATTTAAAGGACTTTCTCCTAGAACTTTCGTTCTAAGATGACCTTCTAGGACCGCTTTCGAGGATTTCTTTGAAGCCTCCCAGTCTTGACTTTCTCTCAAGACTTTCCTTTCTTTCTTTCTTCTCCACACTTCTCTTAGTCTTAGCTTAGGGGTACTGATTCTTGGAACTTACCCGGAGATCCACAAAATCCATTCAAGTCCAAACCAGCTGAACCGAACTCCAGGCCTCCGAGTTGCTGTTGTTGTTGCTGCTGTTGCTGTTGCTGCTGTTGTTGTTGCTGCTGCTGTTGTTGTTGTTGTTGTTGCTGCTGCTGCTGCTGTTGCTGGGGGGAGAGCGTCTGCATTATTGCACTGCTTTTGGAGGATTGGGGCGGAGCGAGCATAATGCCCATATCGCTGCCGGTGGGTGAGATGATGCCCAGACTGACCGGAGAACCGACACCGCCGCCACCACCTCCGCCGCCAACATTGCCGCCACCATTACCGCCCAGCAGGCTGTTCAGACTGCTGCCACCGAATTGCTTCTGTTGGGTGGCATGCCGCATGGCCTGAATGTGGGTGGGGGAGGTGGGCAGGCTAGGCCGCGATTTGGCCGGCGAGGGAGATCCTGAAAAAGGATACGCATTAGTTTTTCCCCAAAAAAAATAATAAAACTTGAAACTCACCCAAGTAGGCATGTGGCGATAGCGCCAGACTGCTCTGGACCGAATGCGGTGGCGACTGGTTGGAGTACGGCGGACTGAGACCCTGCTCATGGCTATTACCATTCCCAGTGCCCGTCATGCCGCCCAGACCGCATAGCCCACCTACACCGGCGCCGTTCCTTTGGCCACCGGCCGTGCCGTTCATCCCTCCCAGTCCCTGGCCGTTGAGGAGGTCCTGCTGAAAGGGCGAGCCCATCGAGAAGCCATAGTTGTTGTCCAGCTTGATCATGTCCAGCCCGTTGCCGGGCAGGGATTGCAGCGATTGGGCATTCTAGAAAGGAAACAAAAATTATTTTCAAATTCTGGGAGGAGCGGGAGCCGATCCTCAGGACTTACCTTGATGCAATCCTCGTAGCTGGGCGGTTGCTTCGCTCCGCCATTGGCATTGCCATTCGGTGGCGGTGCTGCCATCGCATTGGAGTACATCGATGTCGTCTCATAGGGACTGGGCATACTATGGATTTGCGGTGAACCGTCCAACATGCCACCGGGTCCCGAATGTACTCCCAACTGTACCGCTCCGGCTAGTTGTTGTTGCTGCTGTTGTTGTTGTTGTTGCTGCTGTTGTTGCTGCTGTTGCTGTTGTTGTTGCTGCTGTTGTTGCTGCTGTTGCTGTTGTTGCTGCTGCTGGAGAGGATTCAGACCACCACCGTTGCCGGCAGCTGCCTTTTTTGAGGCGGCATTTGTCTTTTTTGAGCTCGCCTTCCGGCGGAGGCTACCCGCGGCATCCAGCCCGTTGTCCGGCGAGGAGCCTTCGATGAGTTTGGCCTTCTTGGCGGCCTTCTGTTTGGCCGTCTGGTTGCTCTGTTTCCCGCTGGCCGGACCATTGTTGCCACCATTTCCGGCACCATTGCCGGCGCCCGCCGTTATCACCGTCGGCTGGGTGATCAGCTGGGGTTGCTGGCCCGGCGGCGGGGAGCCGATCATCGCCTGCGGCGTCATGCTCAGCATCTGTGGCGACCGCGGGACATGCTCGTCCAGCAGCCGGACAATGTCGTGATGCAGCCGCTCGCTGGCCACGTCCCTCGGCAGGCGATCCATGTGATCGGTGATCTCCCGGTTGGCAAAGTTGTCCAACAGCGCCTTGCACGCCTCGTACGATCCTTCGCGGGCGGCGAGGAACAGCGGCGTCTCGTCCTTGTCGTCCTGCGCATCCCGATTGGCATGATGCATCAGCAGAATGTTCACCGCCTCCGTATTATTGACGGCAGCTGCCCAGTGGAGGGCCGTCTTGCCGGAATTATCCGCCGCATTAATGTCCGCATCGGCCGTGATGAGGTCCTCGACCATGCCCTCGATGGCGAGACGGGCGGCCAGGATCAGGGGTGTGGTGCCGTCATGCATTCTGGCATTCAGGTTGGTGGCACGATTCCGGAGGAGGATCTGGAACACGCCCATGGCATCGGCAGCCACGGCGGCGTGCAACGGTGTCCTTCCGGTGTTGTCCTGGCAGTTGGCATCAGCTCCGGCGTCCAGCAGGCGCTTGGCGGCATCCGCCCGAGCGAACCGGGCCGCCAGATGCAACGATGTCTCGCCCGTCTTGTCCATGGTGGCGTTGAGTTCGGCTCCCTGGGACAGCAAATCCGATATAACCTGAGCCGTGCTGTCGTCATTGTTCTCGATGTCCTCGCACGTGTCCAGTCCACCGCCACGAACGGCCGCAATCATCAGGGGAGTCAGTCCGCAGGGACCTCTGGCGTCCACGTCGTGCTTGCCATCCTGGTGGGCCGGCGGTGTCATAATCGCCCTCACATCCGCCACATCCAAGTGGGCCTGCGACCACACCCGCTGGTCGGCCTCCTCGTACTCGGACACCATCGTATGGTCGCTGGCATAGCCGCCATTGTTGCCCAGACCCACCACGGAGACGGGATCGCTGCGCTGTCGCTTGGGCAGCGGCATGTCCGACTCATCGTCCGACCAGTGGGCACCCGACTGGCCCACGCCCTGCGACTGCAGGCCGACCTGCTTGTTCAGGTTGCGCATCTCCTGGCCATGCGGATCCCGGCGACGACGTGACATCACAGCGGCAGGGGCGCGGAATCCCTCCGGGAACCAGGTAACCCCATGTGCTCGCTTCCTCTGCGTGCTCAGGACCATGCCGAAGAAGGCCAGCACGATGATCACCAGAATGATGCCCGTAATCACGTACTTGACATTGGCGGAGGGCTCGCCCAGCTCCTCGTCCCCGGGATTCTTGATACCCCGGACACTGTGTATCTGGAAATCGTTGAGGAGCTGGTGCTTGGCCGCCGTGGCAGCCAGAAACTCGGCCGCCTCCACGGCGTGCGAGAAGCATTCGGTGCACTTCCGGTTATCGATCTCCAGGGTCACCTGTATGCCCGTCTGGTAGACCTTGTGGGTGTAGATGATCTTGTTCTCGCGGGCAAAGTCCGAATCCTCGATGTCCGGCACCCGCACGGTGTCCCGCCAGTTGAAGATCATGTCCTGGCCCATGGAGTCCTTCTTCAGCTTGACGGTGGTCCTCAGCATGTGGCTCATGTTGCGCAGAAACTGGGCCTGGATCATCCGAAACTGGTCCACGTTCATCAGCATCACAATCGACATGGAGCCCTCGGCCAGGACCGGTGTCTGGGTGGTGTTCTCGCAGTCCAGACCGTCCCAGCTGCACTCGGCATTGTTGCATCCATAGTCGCAGAGTCCGTCCCCGTAGTGCTTCTGGCAGTAGGCATCGTACAGGCTGTTGCAGCTCTTCAGCTGGCTCTCGCAGTCATGGCCATCGTAGTGGCAGGCGGCGTTGTTGCAGTCCAGGTCGCAGCGTCCGTTCTTGAAGAGATTCCAGCACTCGTGGGCGGTGCAGTTGGCCCACGGATTAATCCCCAGGGAGCAGTCGTTGCCATCAAAGTTGCAGGCATAGCTGTTGCACTCCTGGTCGCAGTACCCGTTGCCCTGCTTCTCGGTGCATCCCTTCTGGACGCACAGTGCCCGCTGCACCTTCAGATCCTCGGCGTACCGATCCTTGCTGGAGGCCGTCACTCCGGAGCCCATAAAGCCGCCGGCATCACCCCAGCCCGGGTAGTTGGCATCGTAGATGTCGCATCGCTTTCCATGCCACTTGGCCGGACAGAGGCATTCGAAGTCGCCCAGCCGGTTCTCGCAGGCCGCCCCCTTCTGGCAGGGATTGGGCTGGCAGTCGTCCATGGTGTCGATCTCGCAGTGCTCGCCGGCAGTGCCGCGCGGACACTCGCACCGATAGCCGAAGCCGTCGTCCTCGACGACACAGTTCCCGACCAGACAGGGATTCGAGTCGCAATCCTGGCCGCTCAGTTCACAGTTCTTGCCATAGAAGCCGTTGTTGCAGATGCAGTGGTGGCCACTCTGGCGGACATTGCAGTTGCCGCCATTCTGGCAGGGACTCTGGGCACAGAAGTCGACCTTGTGCTCGCAGTGGCGACCCATGTGGCCGGGCCGGCAGTTGCAGTGGTAGTTGTTCACCAGCTGGACGCAGTCCAGGGTGCCGGCATTGGAGCACGGATTACTGAGGCACTCGTTGATGTCGCCCTCGCACCGGGCACCCACGAATCCTGGCGGGCAGACGCACGCGAAGCCGCCCACCCGGTCGATGCAGGAGCCGTTGTTGTGGCAGGCACCCGGTTCACAGTCCTCCTGGTTGATCTCGCAGATGATGCCCAGGGTGCCGGGCGGGCAGCTGCAACTGAAGTTGTTCACCAGGTCGTGGCAGGTGCCACCGTTCTGGCAGGGATTCGGGGCACAGTCGTCGATGTTGAGCTCACAGTTCTGGCCCTGGAATCCCTGCGGGCAACTGCACTTGTAGGCACCGATGAGATCGTGGCAGGTGCCACCGTTCTGGCACGGCTGTGACTGGCACTCGTCGATCTCCTTCTGGCAGTAGCTACCAGCGTATCCCTGGGAGCAGTAGCACACATGGCTGTTGCCGTGATCCTTGCAGGTTCCATTGTTGCACAGCTGACGGAGTGACAGGCCCTTCCTGTCCGCCGCATCCTGGCAGGATATGGTCTGGACGTCGCACAACTTGCCCGTCCATCCCGCCGAGCACTTGCAGCTGAACTGGTGCTTGATCTGGCTGCAGGTGGCACCGTTCTCGCACGGGGATTGGCTGCACCAGTCCACGTAGTCGGAGCACTGCTTGCCGGTGAATCCGCTCGGGCAGTGGCAGGTGTACTCGTCCCTCTGCTCGTGGCAGGTGGCACCGTTCAGGCACGGATTCGAGTCGCACTTGTTCAGCTTGTACTGGCAGTTGGCGCCGGTGAACCCGGACAGGCAGCTACAATTGTAGCTATTGATGCCATCGATGCAGGAACCGCCATTCAGACACGAGCTCTCCGTGCAGTCCTCGTCATTGGTCTGGCAGTTGATCCCGCTGAATCCCAGGGGGCAGGTGCAGGTGTAGCTGTTCACGTACTGGCTGCAGGTGGCTCCGTTCTGGCACGGCTGGCTCAGGCACTCGTTGATGTCCGTTTCGCAGTGCTTCCCATCGAACCCGTCCACGCACAGGCAACTGTAGTCCCCGATCCCGTCCAGACACGTGCCACCATTCTGGCAGGGGAAGGAGGCGCAGTCATCCGTATTGATGGCGCAGTCCCTCCCCTCGTATCCCTTGGTGCAGATACAGCGATAGGATCCGGGAACGTTCAGGCAACTGGCTCCATTGCGGCAGGGCGAGCTCAGGGAGCACTCGTCGATGTCCTCGTCACAGTAGCGGCCCGTGTAGCCCAGCTTGCAGGTGCAGGAGAAGTCCAGGAAGTTCGGAGTCGGTGTGCACTTGGCGTCGTTCTTGCACCGATTGCTGGCGCAGGGATCCAGCTTGCTCTCGCAGTCGCGTCCCGTGAAGGGCACCTTGCAGACGCACTTGTAGCCATTGACCTTGTCGATGCAGGTTCCACCATTCCCGCACGGATTCGTGACGCAGTCATCGATATTCGTCTCGCACTTGTGACCCGTGTATCCCGGCATGCACTGGCAACTGAAGGCATTCAGCTTATCATAGCAGGTGCCGCCATGCTGGCAGGGATTACTGCTGCACTCGTCGATATCCTGTTCGCACCGCTTCCCCGTATACCCCGGCGGGCAGTGGCAGATGAAGTCATTGATTCCATCCTCACAGCGTCCCTCATTCACGCAAGGATTGGAGGCGCACTCGTCCACATCGCTGAGGCAGTGGGCATCGTAGAATCCCCGCGGGCACTCGCACTTGTAGCCATTCACCTGGTCGATGCAGACTCCGTTGTTGGCACACGGACTGCTGATGCACTCGTCCACATTCTTCTCGCAGTGCTGGCCCGTGAATCCCGGCACGCACTGGCAGCTGTACGAGTTGATGCCATCGATGCAGGTGGCACCATTGTTGCACGGATTACTGTGGCACTCATTCACATTGATCTCACAGTTCTTCCCACTGGTTCCCGGCTGGCACTGGCAGAAGTAGCTGCCCACCCGGTCCTGGCAATGGCCATCGAACTGGCAGGGATTCGATTCGCATTCGTTGATCTGCTTCTGGCAGATGTAGCCCGTATATCCCGGATCGCAGAGGCACTTGAAGCTATTGTCGCCATCGATGCACTTGCCGCGATGACACGGATTCGAGTCGCAGTCGTTGATGTTGATCTCGCAGGAGGAGCCCGTGTATCCTGGCGGACACTCGCAACTGTAGCCGGCAATGGAATCATGACAGATGCCCCGATTCCGGCACGGCTGGGAGAGGCAGTCATCGATGTTGGTCTGGCAGCGGGCGCCGGTGAATCCCAAGGCGCAGCTGCACTTGAAGCCGTTGATCTTGTCGTGGCAGATGCCATCGTTCAGGCAGGGATTCGACTGGCACTCGTTGATGTCGATTTCGCACTGGGTGCCCGTGAATCCGGGCATGCAGACGCACCGGAATGTCCCCGGATCATCCAAACAGGAGCCCTCATTCTGACAGGGATGGGATTCGCATTCGTTGATGTTCGTTTCGCAGCGTGGTCCTGTGAATCCTTGCGAGCAATTACACCGATAGCTACCCGGCGTATTCACACACTTTCCATTGTGTTCGCACGGGGATCCCTGATCGCACTCGTCAATGTCCTCGGAACAGTCCACACCCTTGTATCCCGGGGCACACGAACAGGCATACGACCCATTAATCGGACTCGTGTCACAAATGGCATCCGCATGGCAGGGATTCGAGGTACAGGCATCATCCAAATGGCACAACAGTCCCGTCTTTCCCTTCGTACACTGGCAGTAGAAGCTACCGACACCGTCGATGCACGTGGCGCCATAGAAACAGGCCGCCTGGACACAGTCATCGATGTTCTCACTGCAATCGGGTCCAGTCCAGCCATTGACGCAGATACAGCTGTAGGATCCATGGGTGTTGGTGCAGGTGGCGCCATTCTGACAGACCGGCGGTCGTTGGGCACACTCGTCCACGTCATGCTGGCAGAAGGGTCCTGTGAAGTTCGGCGAGCACTGGCACCGGTAGTCGGAAATGCCATCCACGCAGGTTCCTCCATTCTGGCAGCGATGTCCCACACAGTCGTCGACGTTGTTTTCGCAGTTTTTGCCATCAAAACCTGGAAAATAGAGAGATAATTAATTAGTTGGAATTAAATAGGAGTTTGGTCACACTAAGAATAAAAATTATATTAGAAATTCGTTTTAGAAATATATTTTTTAATGATTTTATATAATTTTTCAACTAAAACCAATTCAAGTTACTGATCAAATAGGAGTTTGGTCACACTATCTTCCACAAAGGACCTCAAACATTGAATCATAACCAAGAGAGGTCACACTTCAAGACGGGAGATCAAGTTGGCAGCTCTCTCTCACACTCTCAAATATTTTTTTAATGATTTTTAATAATATTTCAACTAAAACCATTCAAGTTACTAATCAAATAGGAGTTTGGTCACACTAAGATTAAGAAATATTGTAGAAATTCATTCTAGAAATATATTTTCTAATGATTTTAAATAATTTTTTAACTAAAACCATGATCAAATAAGAGTTTGGTCACACTATTTTACACAAAGGACCTTAAACATTGCATCAAAACCAAGAGGGGTCACACTTGCGCTTTAGATCAAGTTGGCAGCTCTCTCTCACACTCTCCCACTCTCCCACTGCTCTCTTGCGCTCTCTCTTTTGGGCAATGAAGTGCATAAACAGATTTATGGCCAACATCATAAAAATGCTTCAATAAACGAAAACGTTTACAACAACAATAATAACAACATTAAATGCTGAAAGGTTGTGGGCCGGAACAAGGGAATAAAAACAGACGGGGGGGGGGTGGGGAGGTGTGTCGATTGGAATAAAAACAACAAAAAAAAAGTGGTTGAGAAACGAGAAACGAAGGAGCCGCACAAAACGCAAATACCGCTTAATTGTTGTTGTTTTTGTTGCCAAGGAATGCTCTGCAGCTGTGGGGCTCTCTCTGTCGGGTCTCCCCCCACCCACCTAACCAGGCTCTCTGCAAGGAGACAGTTGTGTTCATAAAGATAATATTTAAGAATTTCTATACTATTGAATATCCTTTAAATATGTTTTTAAAAAATAATAGAGGCGATTTAATTTTAAGAATCAATAGTTTTTAATTTTTTTTACCTCCCCCTTAAATAAATTATTTTTAATTTCTATTTTCATGATCACAGCTGTACGTCTGCGCGTCGCTTGGGGCTCGAGGCGGCTGCGCATGCGAAGCGAATGGGCAAACAAAGTGTATCGTAAAAACAGACAAGGCAAGGCAAAAGCGCGCACACACACACCTACAGCAAAGGGAAAACTAATAGTTTCCATTACATGATTATGATAATAAAAATAAAAAATTTTTAAACTTTGTTAAAGACTTTTGAAGACTTGCAACTAATATAAGAATTATATTAGAAAACTATTTGATTAACTTTAAATAAAGTTGAAAAAGTCTTAGTTATAAGCTTATCAAAACAAATCAATTAATTTTTTATTTTATATTTATCCCTCCTTTTAATTATCCAATTTCTAGCTCTATTCGGCTAACCGCGACTGTGCCAACATACATGTGCACACAACACGTCTTTGGTTGTTCTTTCCCACGGTCTCATATCTACGCTGCCGGCGTCGGCGTCGCCGCTGTTGCCCCAATGAAAATATGCTGCTCTCCCCATTTGAGACGCTCTCTCTCTCTGGCTTGGGGGCTCTCTGCTTTTTGGCTCCTCTCTGGCGATCGAGTTTTTGGACTTCGTTCATTGCGCTTTACTTATATACACACACACATATGGGTGTAGGGTGTGTGTGTGTGTGTGTGTGTTCGAGGAATTAAATCGCACTTTATGTGGTTGCAATGGTATTTCTTGTTTTTTTTTTTTTTTAATATTTTTTTAAGCTCTCTCTTTCCCTGTCTCGCCCACGAGATTTTGCTTTTTTTTAATGATTTTTCTTGCTGGATTGGTTTTTTTTCCCCCCAAGTTGCCACAAAAGAAGGGCCGCACACACACACACACTCATACATTTATTGTTATTATTTTTATTATTTGCAACTGCAACTTGTTGCACAAAAAAAAAAAGGAAAAGGGGAATTATAAGTGTCTAAAAAGTGGCATTTTAGTTTAACCCTCCAATTCACTCTAGTTTTTCTTTTTTTTTTTTTGTTTCTCAAATTTAAAAATAAATCGAAAAGAGCCTGAAGATGTAACATAACAACAACATGTGCTAACAAAAACAGACACATGTTTTATTTACTTTTTATGATTTTTGTTTTTTTTTTCACCCAGTCACTTAGTGAACTTTCAACTTGCCATACATTAAATCCCTTTATAGTTCAAATATTAAAAATATTAAAATAAATATTACAAAAATTTCATTATTTATTTTTCTGGCAATTTTGTAAATCATGTTTACTTTAGTTGCTTCCTTATTATTTAAACTTGTTTCCCAGCTTATAGCTTATATCTTCTTCTTCTTCTTGCCTTATTTTGCATAATGAGTTCAACTCCGCCCCCTTTTAACCCTCCCATGTAATTTTTTTTTTTTTTTTTTTTTTTGCAACGTGATGTCCACAGGGCGATTCGTGTCGTGTCAGTTTCGTTGTTTTATTTTCTGTTGTAATTCGGTTGGAATTGCTCAACATTACCCAACAACAACAATAACAACAACAAGCTCCCCAACAAAAGACTGCGAAAAAGGCGTTATAAAAATTCCCATTGCAATAAATATTGCAATTTTTTTTTTCAATTTTGGTCACACTTTCACACGATCCCTATTTTGTTGAACCCTTTCGTAAATATTTCCAACTATTATATTTATGATTATTTTAGTGGAGCTCATTAGAATTTTTGATTGGACGCAATTAAAAGGCCAGACTGCAGAACAACTCGAGAGAGATGCCCCTCGATTGCAGTTCTGTGTTAGCCTTTTGTAAATTGTCGTGTGCAATTCGCATCAATTGAAATGAATTAATTGAAAATTGCACACACACACACATGCATACATACATCTATACAATGTTGCACAAAAGCAATTTACATGATGAGTACAACAACAACAACAAGAACAAACACTGAATGGGCGACAATTGACGCCAGAAGGTTAAAGAAGCTAATGCAGAAAAATGCATAACTAAGAGCTCTCTTGGGAATTTATTTTCAAAATTTCCTTTTCTCTCAAGGTACAAGGTCACATTTTAAAATCCTAGTGATTTAAAGACATTTGGTCACACTGATCAAGTAAGAAATTATTATAAATCAGAAACTACTGCCATTACTGTTGGGAAAAAAAATATCCTGAGACCCAATTTATCCTCCCAGCTTCATAACACTTAAAAAAAAAAAGAGAAGAAGAAATAAACGATCTCCGTGAGCAAAATGAATGCTTGAGCACAGTTACGCCCTAAGGAGGTCATGCAACACAATCAACCGAAAATCAAGCAAGGAAATCTAAAGAAACCGAACCGAAGAAACCGCCAGAAGAAAGACCGAAGACAGAAGAAAGAAGCCACGATCTTTAAAAATTTGATGGAATGGAATGGGTTGCAATGTAAAAGTTGCATTCAAACAAAAAAAAAAAACGTTAAGAAAAAAAAGGAAATAACTGATGAATGATGCTGGGCTGGTTAAAAAAAAAGGAGGAGGTAAGCTGACAAACGAGTTTGCCCCTTGTGGCAGCTACTTCAGATACCCAATGCGACTGTGTGGGCGACTATTTCATTCCTTTTTTTTTTTTTTGGCTCGTGGCCAGTCATGACTCACCCGGCATCGATAACTGGTTATCGATAGGTGCTGAGCAAAGAATTCTCATCGGAAAGCGTGAAAAGCATTTGATTTAATTTTCCTACCAACTAAGATTGCTGAGAACCGAAAGCCTCGGGTTTTTTTTTATGTTTACAGTTTATGGGAGAAAGGCTTAGATATTCGAGACAAAACCTATTCGTAACTTGAGTTTCAATGGCTTGAATTGTATGAAACTTGGTATAGAGGTATTTAGGGTTATTTATATGATATAAAATGAATTTTATCTTACCTTTCGGACATTTACAGTCGTAGGACAATCCATTTGATCGACAAGTTCCACCATTTTGGCAGGGTGATGGCGAACAGGGCTTGTACTTTGTATCGCAATCCTTTCCCGTATAACCCGTTGGGCACATGCATCTAAAAAAGATAGAGATAGATAAGAAAAAGCCATAAATATAATGATTACATAGAACAGAAGCAGGTTAACAAAGTAATTAAAAGTTGAGATAAAAACCTCTACAAGAGAAACCATAAAATCTGTCCCTGAGTTCGACTTCCGTTGTGCAGTTCTTGGGGATATTTCGAATTCGAATTCCGATTCGGATCTGGATTTGTATCTCGAATCTCGGTGTGAGTGAGAGCCAGCCAGCCAGGCTATGTGTATGTGTCTCCTTCTGGCCATGCCACAAAAATTTTCTTAGAGTTTTAACCGGTTTTTTTTTTAGGAAAAAAAAACAAAACATAAAAACTCTACTCTCCTTTTATGGGCCGAGGTTTTTTGTTTTTTTTTTATTATTGTTCTTCCTTTATTCTTATACATGTAGATATAAATTTTTAATGTGATTTAAACTTAATTTGTTTTGTGTTAAAAAAATACAAAAAAAAAAAACTCTCAACTACTTGCAATGAGATTCTTGAGAAATGTTTCCAGGTCTTTTTCGGTCTGTTGTGGCCATTAAAACGGGTTTGGTTTTCGTTTTTGTTACCTTAAAAGGCCAAAAGACACAGCCACGCCCCTTTTCCAGCGCTAATTAAGACCATTAAAGAGCATTTAATTAAATTAAACAATTAAAAGCCACCACAGCCCAAAACTCTTAAAATAGTCAAACATTGAATTCCGCGGCTACAAAAAAATAAAAGAGATCACTCAACTCTTTGGGGATCCACTCAACTTTTTGTTTCGGTTTTTGGTTATTTCTTCTTTGGGGAGAAAATTACATCAAATTGAAAATTACCTTTTGAACCAACAACAACAAAAAAACAGAAAAAAAATTTGATTTTTGATTGACATGTGAAATCCAACAGGCCAATATAGCCCAAGGGCCTTTTTTCAATATTTTTGGGGCTCTGTTTTCTTTTCTTTGAGAGTTATTTTTGTGGGTGTGTGTAACTTTAATGATGAAGTGAAATCTTGGCAAATTTATCGAGAAAATATCGATATATTTGATACTCTTTTTCAACTTTGACCCATCGACCAAAAAAAACCTTACTCAATATTCAATAGCCCATTTCGAACGCCATGAATAACGAATCACGATTACGAATACCCACCGGACTATTCACTTAATTATTCGTTTTGTGTGTTCGACAGTTTGTTTCCATTAATAAATTCCCACCAACTGACAGTTGACAAATAAAATCGCTGTTTCTTTTGCCAAAAAAAAGTCTTAAACCTCATAAACTAAAGCATGACTAAGCTTTTGGGGGGGGAACGCAGGTTTTTAGCATAGAAACATCATAAAGACCACAAATCGAATATGAAATTTATGCAAATTATCCAGTAAACCATTCAACGGTGGCAGAAGATCATTTAGATCTCTCCATTCATTTATCTTGCGGCTTTTAATTTTTTATATTAAAGATCAAGGATTAAATGGTATAAACTATATTATTCTTTTAAAAAAATAATAATTGTTTAAAGTGTATACTAATTGCTTTAAAAATGTCAGACAGGTAGACCTCAAAATATACAGTCAAACTAAACTAAAACAAACAGCAAACACATGTTCACATCGCACTTTTCAGCTCAAATGGTTTTTAGTAAAGATATATATACATACATATGTATACAATACACCCTTCTCTAATTTTTTTTTTTTGTGTCGGATAATTTGTGTGTTTCAAATTAAAAATGCAAATGATGCCGAACACAACGAAATAATTTAATTTACGTGGCTCAACAAAACGAACCAGTTTCCAAAAGTAAACTTTGTTGTATCGCCGGAAATTTGAGATCTTTTGTCCAAATACATTTTCAATAGATTTCGATTTTTTAGGTTTTTTTTTTTTGTATTTTAATTAGAGTAGAAATTTGTTGTATCTTTAGCCTAAACGCAAAATCAATAAGTTATGCAAATGGCCAGCAAATAAAAGCAAAACTTTTGAATGCGATTTTATAAATTATTAGTTTTAAATTGCCATTAATTAAAGGAAGCTGGCCAGCCAGCGGCTTTAAAAAGAAAAAAGACCTTTAGATAAATATGCAAATCGCAATGATTTGTTATCGATTTTTTTTTGTCTTAAAAGTGGAGGTGGATCAGACGTGTTTGATCTTTTGTTGAACAGGGAAAACAATTTGCACTTGTCAACTGGAAGTTGAGTTATCACATCCGCGCTGTCACTTCGATTTATTGGTCATCGGTTTTTAGGCGGCAAATCGATTGATATTGAAATTTTTTTACGAGTATTTTGTTCATGTAATTAACCGAATTTAACAAATGAAGCTAATTGGAATATTTATTTGCAAGGCAAGGCTTTAGTACTTGTTGTTTATTTTCAAAGGATATGGTCACACTTACTGGTAAGAGCCATGGGTATTGACACAGGTGCCGCCATACTTGCAGGGATTCGACTGGCACTCTTCAACATCCTCGGAACAGGTGTGACCCGTAAAACCCGGCGGACAGGTGCAGGTGAAGCTACTGCTTCCGGCCAAGGCGGTACAGGTGGCACCATTTCTACAAGGCGAACTAGCGCACAGATTCTTTGTCTCACAGTGATCACCTAAAATAACAAAAATAAATTAATTAAAATATAATTTAGATTAAAAATTAAAAGCAAAGAAAACCTCACCTGTATAACCATTAGCACACGAACATGTGTATTCCTCGAGAGTCTTCAGTTGGCAAGTGCCTCCATTTTGGCATCTTACACGATCGCAGGCATTCGGTACAGGTATCTCGCACAAGGATTGCTCAAAGCCCAAAGGACACTGACAGGAGATGCCAGGACGACCGTTGCGAAAGATCACCTGACAAGTGCCGCCATTCTGGCAGCGTACCGAAGTGCATGGATTCCGGTGCTGACAGTAGTCGCCGACATAATGTGGATCGCAACTGGAAAAGTAAAAAAAAAAATGAAAAAATTTAGATACAGTTGCCGATTAGCGGTTTTCAATTGCTAGAGGTGGTGGGGATTTAAATTAAAACACTCAAAAAAAAAAATTAAAAACCTCTAAGATAAGGTTTTTAGAGAAAAATATCGATCAGACATGTATTGATCTGATTTAAATCGATTATATCGATAGAATATTAAACTAGTGTTTTAATCTCTAACTTAAGGTATATTAAATATATATTCTCTCAGTGCCTTTACCCTCTCATATGCTTTAGTTAGTTTTATGGACTTGTCGGCTTAGTCAGTCGCCTTCGCCAACTTCAGAGGCATTTTGAACAGATCGGCTCTGGCCGATAAATCCCAAGCTTCGAGGTGTTAAAGCTGACAAAGTAGCCTCATTTCCGTCCAGCTTTGTCAGGCTCCTTGAAGTCTCCACTCCACTTTCGAATCTCTTGGCTGACAAGTTTTAGATATTATAGATTCTATAACACGATCTATGATTTTTCCCACAAATTCAAGACAATAACAAACTACAAATTGGTTTGCAATAATGACAATATGGATGGAACAATATAGTACTCCTGAAGACTCTCTTCAGCAATTCTCCACTCCCAGTTGTGGTTGTTGTTGCTTTTCCCTTGAGAAAACAATTTTTATGTACGGTAATTTGTGCGCGATCTTGATTGCATATTAAATTTTTTTTTTCTTTATTTATTTTTTTTCTTTTTTTTTATGCGCTCCCCTCAACAAAGTCTCGGCTGCTTCTTGGCCGACAGCTTCTTCTTCTTGTGCCTCTTTTGGATGCAATGAGAAAATTACACGCATTGCAAAGTGCAGTGATAAAAAAACAAGAATAAATAAATTTAAAAAAAATCGAATACAAATTTTGGAAAGAGATGCTTTGTGAGGATTTGAACTCTAAATTTAGGACTTTAATATTTGTTCTTGGCTTTGATAAGTTTTTTTAATCTTAAAAATAACATCAATAAAATGTAAAAATAATATATATATTTTTAAATTTACTTAAAAGCCTAGAAAAATATATTTTCAACAAAAATCACTTGCCATCCTGATAATTCTTTTTCTACCTTTATAGTCCAACTTCTTCCCTTAAAAAATTTGGAAAAATTCTTTCCTTTCTGGTTTTTTTTTTCAGTGCAGCAACACAGCAGCCACACAGCCAACAAGCAACAACAGGCAATGAATAATCATTAAGGCGGCTGCTGACCAACCTGGTGAACAAAAAAAAAAAGCCAAGATGCTCCTCTGAAAAAAAAGAGGGGAAATCCGAGGTAGTTGCTGGACCATCGGAGGAAAAACAGCTTTTCCTTCTCTCTCCTTTTATTTGATTTTTTTTTTTTGCTGCTGCTACTACTTCCCGTTACAAGTGTGTGAAAATGCTTTAGATTTAGCATTAATTTGTAGCAATCGAGGGGCAAACGGTGGAGAGTGCAGTGTGTAGGGGATCTGAAAATCTGTTTGGCGGTTTGGCGGGGCCCTGCCTAAAAATTTAAAGTCTGTCGATCCTAATCGAAGACAGCTTGGAAATTTTTAGAGAGAAGAATTACGAGTAGAAACAACAAAAACAAAAGAAATAACAGTAGCTGTGGTGAAAGAAGAAATTAAGGCAGAGTTTTTACACTAAAAAAAAAGACATTAATAATTTTCTAAATTAAAAAGTTGAACAAGCAAAATATTTTAAGAAATTGTTTTAACTATAACCCTTTTTCTTTAAAAAATTACATATTTTATTAATTTAATATATCTTTTTAGTGTAAACAATTGTTAAAAATAAAAAAAACTCAAAAAACTGTATATTATAATTTATAAACAAGCCTATATGAGTATTCAGTTCGAGTTAAGAGTTCCAAGTTGTTGGTAACTCGTTTTTTGAAGTCCATCAGGTTGGATAGAGACGGGTATATAGCCGTATGAAAGAGACAGGTAGATAAAGAAAACGTGACTCGCATTGGCAAATAAACCAAGGCAGCCAGCCACTGGGTGTGCTATAGTGTAGAGTTGTATGAATGTATGTGTTCCGCTGGCTTTATCTCCTAAGCATTATAAGCCCCCTTTGTCCTCAGCTGGCTTTATTTTATTTTTTTGGGCCTTTTTAGAGAGCTCCTTGGTAAGAGGAATGACTCACACTTTGTCACGTTAAGAAAATAATTAAAGAATAATATAATTTTTAAAGAAATAAAAGATCCTTTAGTACTTTTTATTCCTCTCTGGGTAGTCTAAGCTCTTTTTAAATTTAATCCATTAGTCCTTTTTTAATTTTCCCCTAAACTGGTCACTCTAAAATTTAATTAACTAACTACCACCTCTCTAAAAAATGCAACCCATATTTAAATAACATACTACAAAAAATCAATGAACTAAAATCTTAAGCTCGTGAGAAAATGGTTCAAAGACTTATCTCAGATCGTATCTGTATCTGTGTATGCAAGTCTGCTAGCATTTTGTATCTTGCATCCGTATCTCTCCGTATTCGCAACTCAATTTGCGGTTTATTCACAATCATAACTCCCCAACGGGCATACCCCAGCATGAATATGAATTATACTAATACATATACATACATATGTATATAATATTGTATATAAATATAGTTATTTTTATGCTTCTCACGATCGTTCGATTGAATGAATATCTGAATGGGTAACCACAGCAGCTCGTATCGAATGGATTTGTATTGTGGATTTCTAGGAGGCTACCAGGCAAATGATTTAATGTCATCGCCCGATGATCATTCATCTATGCAACATGAACATATGGCTTCCAGAGTCATGGGTTTTATATTTTAGAGTATCTTGTTTCTCTAAAGACGAATTCACACGTTCACAAAATGCACTGATGAAAAATATTATTTTTTTCCTTTTTTCATATTTTTTGTGTAAACAAACAAAGCTATGTTTAAATGCTTTTTAGCTGATCTTTGCAAAAAAAAATCAGCAAGTGCCCGGGACAACAGAAAAAATGCTTATCGCTGCAAAAAAAAAAGAAAAAATCCAAGCCAAGCCAAGCCAAGTGCTCTGACAAAAAAAAAGCATCCAGTTAATGCATAATTCCCACAAATCAAACAGTTCGATCTGAAAGACTTTGCATTCAGAGACGGGACTTCCCGTTCTGCTGATAAGACTCTAATAAGACAAGTCAGATGCTAGATTTAAGCTAATTAGAAGCCTCTTATTTTTGATAAGCTTCTGGGTATATGAACTTTGATCCCATCCCATAAGATGTTGGGAATTTTTAATGGAGATGTTTTTAGAGCTGCACTTTTTGTGCCAATTTTTTCGGGCAATTTTTTTAAAAAAACATGTAATGATTAAAAAAAATTATAAAATCTCTTCCTTTTAACCTTATCTATTTTCTATTTTTTTTCATGTAAACCAGCCTTAATCACATATGTTTTTTTTCTGCGCAGGTGCAACACGCCCAAGATACTCACAAAATAGATATCCTCTCCCTTTGCTTTTCCCCCTCACTTTCATCGCCTGTCTCCTTTTCATCCAGACATTCGGTATTTGTTTAGCTGTTCCAGAACAATGGAGTAGAACTCGATGCGCTTTACCCCCTAACTAATTCTACACCCAAAAGAATTGGAATTTTCTTTCCGTTCTGTTTCCACTTTTCCATTTCAATTTCCAGCTGCTGTTTGTTCGGAGATTTAGGGTTTTTTTTTGTGTTTGATTTTCCATTGTTTGCTTGGGTTTTCTGGCAGGTAAGAAGACATGCATTTCTGACATTTTTCCATCAAATGGTTTATTTTCATGTCCAGGTACATGAATACAAAGAAGATATATACAACTGAATACAGGTTGTGGATTGAAAAAAAAAAAACCTGAACAAATTCCATTGCGCAATCATAATCATAAAAGAAAAGTATTTTTTCTATTGAGATTCTATTTTTAAAGCTTTCTTTTTAAGGTGGGACTTTTAAGATAGTTTTGGGGAATTTAAGTTTAAATTTTAATGTCAAAAACCTTTCATTTTCTAAATATAAAAAATCAAATAAAAATGGAATAGTAGTACTCCCTTTATTAACATTCTTCCCATACCTTTTCTTCCCTTCTAAAATTTTTGTCACACCTTAAAAAAAATAAAAACCCACTAATTATCTCACAAATTTCGATATCTGTGACTTGTGATGAAATGAAAATACTTTTTCCATATATAGATACCATATAGTCGTCTGCATAATTAAGAGATGTAAGCCTGGGAAAATCTTTCGCTTGAAGTTATGGAAGTTATGACGAGAAGACGGGCGACGACACACAAAAGCTACAAAGCTTCAGATTTTTATGTAATGCATCATTCCACATTCGAATAATTAACATTTTGCCTTCTTTTTCTTCTTCTTTGCCCATCATCATCATCATTATCAACATGATTATTATTATGTTCATCATTGAAATGATTTCCAGAGTTTCGTGAGAATGCGCAACTTAATTGAGTTTCAATAGAACGTTTTAATTTGGCCAAGAGAGGAGTCCAACCGAAAAAAAAACCAAACCTGACTAAAGGAATTTTGTACGCCAACGCCTTAACTGCAAAATAAAATTTAAAAAAAAAAAATACAAAATGGGTGCAAAACGTAGAGCATAAAAGGGTTTCCAATAAAAAAAATAAGAAAAAAAGAAAAGAATGTAAAATGCAAACGGAAAGCACAATAAATATTCGCTACGCTTTTGGAAAGCACTAAAAAAAATAAATTCATAAAATTAAAAGTAAAGAATTACATTTTCAAGAAATTAAGCTTACAACTTCTTTCGAATTTCTTTGAAAACATTTAATTTTGAAGTTTCTTAAATATTTTCTTTATTTTTATTTCCATAATATTTTTCTCTCTTTATTCAAGATCTCCTCCTTGGATGGCCTGCACTCTTCTTTTGTATTTTTCCCTCCATTTTTTCAGTTTCTTTGGGAGCCAGCTTGTGTAACACAGAAAAGCAATCAGAGCAGGTTGCAAACAAGTTTTCAGTTCGAAACTTTTAAACATCCAAAGGATGAAATATATATATATAAAGTCTATATATATATAAAATGAAAAATGGCCGCCCCAAAAAATGTGTCATCCCGATTTTGAAAAGAAATGAATTTTCCTTTAAAATGAATTTTCATTGTCATTTCCTTTGGATTTTTCGAAAAATTTCGACCGTAACTCCATGTCCAATGGGCTTAATGATCAGTTAATTAAAGTAATTGCAGCTTGGAAATAATGCTTTTTTCTACCTTCCCCTCTTTTTTTCACTTTTTGTATGTGTGTGTCTTCAAGAAAAGAAAAGAACAAAAGAAGACGTTGGTAGAAGGTTGAAGAAAAGAAAAGAAAGCAAAAAGAACAATTTCAAGTGCAAACCGTGTGAGCGAAGAGTTCAAATAAAAAACGTAAATTATTCTGGATTGTTTTGAGAGAGTGTATGAGTGTGTGTGGTGTGTAGAAAAATTAGAAAAAGAAAATTAATAGGAAGAAGCAGCAGCACTTAAAAGTGCAATTAAACAAAAGACTTAGGCAACGAACTTGAAATTATTAAAGAAAACTTTTTTTATTTTCTCACAAGAAAGTTAATTCACTTTCTGGCTTAAGAATTTAAGAAGTTAAATATATTATTAAGAAGATAAATATTATTAAAATTAAATTGAAATTTTAAAATTGTTTCTTAGCTTTCTCTGTTATTTTTTAAAGCTTATACGTTTTTTTGTTTCTTGGCCAACTGACTCATCAAAAGGCCACGAAAATAAAAAGCAGTTAGAGCAGCGATCGTTTTGAACATCAAACGAAAATTTCCGCCCAAGATATATCTCCACCAGACTCAAGTAGAAATGTGGCTGCTCATTAACATGTCATAAACCGCAAAGTAAGAAATGCTTTTTTGTGTGGTTTTTTTTTCATCTATTTTTTTAACCGTTTTTCTTCTCATTTCGCTATATAAATCAAATTCATTGTTCTGATCGAGACTCATATAATTGAACACAGAAAATAGAAATAAAAGAAAAGAAAAGACATGACATTTGACATGGATAAGCCACTAACACAAATGGACGTTTGTCGTGAAAAACTGCATCAAACTGTAGCAATCAAGTCAATTAAACAAACAAGAAGACAGCCAAAAACAAAAATACAGCAAAAATCCAACTCTCTGATCGTAAAAGTTGGCCAAAATAAGAGAGAGAAAAGGAAACATAATCATTGAGCTCTGAACCAGAGCAATTCCAAATCAAGACAATGTGGTAAATGGATCAAACATGGATCAACCAACAAAAAAAATACGATCCGAGGATCCGATCCGATCCGAGGCAGAAAGAGAGCCCCACTAATAGCTCAAGCTCAAGACAAAAGTTCAAAGCGATCTTATCGCCTCGCACCGAAAAAAAAAGAAATAACAGAGGAAAAAAAATACAATCCCGATCATGCAGAAAGCCAGAGAGAAAGAGTCAGTACGATAGCATCTGAAAGAGAAGGCAATATATACACATGGCCATTGGCTTGATCGTGCCTTTGATGATCATCACAAAAAAAAAAAAAAAAAGAGGAAGGAAAAAAGACTTAAAAGCAAAGACACTAAAGAGAGTTTAGAGTTAAAGCTAAGCTTTTATGTAATTGCCCAAAGATACCATAGTTGCTGAAGAAACGGAGATCGTTTGACATGTGTAATCTCAGCTACCAGAGCTGAAGAATTGGTCAGAAGAGGAAGAAAGCCTTGTTTAGAAAACGGTATTTATGGTTAGCGGTATTTAACTTGAGAATACTGTTTCTCTTTGAGACTTCTCTTTGAAATGGCCCACAAAATAAATACTAAAAAATACTAAAATAAAGTTTATAATTTTTTAAACCTTAAATCCTAAACTCTACCTAAAGAATCTCTTAAAATACCATCTCAAAACCCCAACTGATCATCAGGAAATAACTCAAACATGACTCTGTCAACTGGAATGCAATTCGATCTGTTTTTTATGGTTTTTATTACGTTTCTTTATTTTTTATGTGAGTTCTTGCAATGATTTTTAATTATGCCAGGCCATGTCTCCATCTCCATCCATTTTGTTGACCGTTTTTTTTTTTGTAACTGACTTTGGTATCTCTGTCTCTTGGCCCGCTTCACAGACTCGTAAAAATTGTTGACGACAGTCTGTCAAAATATATGGATATGGATATATATGCGCTGTGATCGTTTTAACCCGTTTCCCCCGCCCGAAACCCAGAGTCTTCTGGGACATGGACTCTCTATTTAATAACTCAAGCAAAGTTATGCGTTGCGTACGTGCCGTTTGTTTTCGGCCGCATTTGATTTATTGCAGAGACAACAAAAAAAAACCGAAATAGACAAAAAAAAAAAAATAAAAATACGTCTAAATAAGACAACATAGAGAGGGTATATATATGTGTAGAAACCCCGAAAACGAGGCGAAACGAGTGAAAAATCATGCGAAACCCCGTCCAAGGCACGAACTTTTAAAGAAAAAAAAATAAAAATACGGAGACGGAGACTCCCAGAGCCCAGAAGAGACTTGAGTCGTTTTTGGGTTCAAAGCGATTTGCCAGGAATGTCGCTCGACAACGAGCCCGATTTGATTTGATCCACAGAAGACACAGGAGGAGATTGCAAACTAAAAACTCAACTCAAGACTCGAAAGGCTCTTAAAAGTAATACACATAAGGAAAAATTAAAAAAAAATATTGAAAAAACAGTTTATAAAATTAAAATCATATTAAGACTTCTGGATAGAGTTTTTCAAAAGAAAATCTTAAAAAAAGAGCTTATTATTCAAAAGATTATATTTTAAAGATTTTTTTAAAGAACTGATTGGGAATTCTAGAGGCTTTAAAATACAAAAATAATAGTTTTTGGAACTTTTCTTTAAAAAATGTATTCTAAAAGCTTCTACTGCGAAATTCCAGGACCTTAAGATAAAAAAAAATAGCTAGAGCTTAGTTATAAGCAATTTCCATTTATTTATTTAATTTTTAAACCTTTCTAAATCTTTTTTTATTTCCGAAGCTCTTACAAACTCAATTAGGAGTTAAAGCATGTCTATTTATAAAAATTTTTAGTATTTTTTTCTTTATTTTTTTTTTCTCTTCAAAAAATCTCCTTTGAATTTCTCTCAGTGCCTGATTCAAAGACAACACATCCATCGAGGATTGTGCGGGCGCTTTTGTCTGGCCAGTTTTGAAAAACTTGCCTCTTTCTTATTTTTTATTTCTTCCTCCTTTGTCTCTCTTCCCGTCTAGACAAATTTCAACTTAAATTAAAAGTCTGTATAAACAATTTCTTGGATGTCTTTTTTTTTCCTTTTTGTTATTCGAGAGTGTCCTTGAAGTGTTTTGTGATTGACATATGCAAAATCGAAGATGTGTTATGAAATATATACAGGTACTTACGCGCAAAAGGTTTTGCCATTGTTTTTGGTGATGCAGGTGCCGCCATTTTGACAACCCACGCTCGTACAGGAAATGGGCACCAGGGCAGTATCTGAAAGGATAATTAGAGATGGGACTTTAATTAGAAAATATTTAATTTAAAATATATTACTAATATGTACTAACTCTTATATCTACATGGATCTGGCCAACTTGTCGCCCATTTATGTCTACTTAACATGCCACATTGTTGCAGAAAACGAGAAAAAGAAGAAGACGACAACAAGACAGGGAAAACATTCTGCTTGTTGCTTGTAGCTTTGTATGGAGTATCTTTGTATCTGTAAGATGCCTTTTAAGGGCAAACGGGCGGCATGTCAAAGTCATCATTGTTGGTTCTCTCTTATTTTTTTTTTATAAAATACAACTGCCAATCACAGACAATAAGTTCACTGCACTTGAACTGGCCAGCGTTGCAGAAAATATATATTCTATATAATATTCCATTTTCGGATAAGAAAGTCCCCCCTCCGACGAGTGTAAATTGAAACTTGTGCAATGAAATCAAATAAATAAAACAAATTATGCTTATTCCATTGAAAAAAATTCAAATACAGTATGTATGTATATATATCTGACACAGAAAATTAAACAAACGAAGCCGCAAACAAGCCAACCTCTGAGGTTCTGCGGTTCTGAATTTATTTGTAAAGATATATGTGTGTGCTATATGTTTGCTAATTGGGCGTGTGGCGATTTCCTGCCCCTGCTAAAAATATATATATATATATTATAGGAGACGCGAAACCTAAATCAGCAGCTCTCGGTTCATTTTCGAGGCGACGACAATAAGTTTTGATTGCCCCCGTCAAGCTTGGAGATAAATAAATCGCTTTGTCTGCCGACACAGCCATGGGTGAAGGGGGGTTTAAAAAAATATATAAAGGAGGAGGGAGGCTCTACCCCTTTAGCCCTACCAGGGGCAGGGTACAATGAATCGCCACTGTGCCTTGCATTCACAAATAAAAAATCAAAATTAAAGGCGAAAAAAGGCTTAGGGAGTTAAGGAAAATGCAATCGATTTCGGGAAATATTTTGTTGCAATTATTTTTTAAGGTTTAATGTTGAATAATATTCGTTTATAGCTATTTAGGGTCATAAATATATTAAACTTGAAGTTGCTTTAACAAATAAAATTTAACAAATGGTTGAAAACATTTTTAAAAGATATTTTAAAGGAAAATATATTAAAGGCCTTTATAGAAAATGTTTATATATTATTAAGATAGTATTTCCGCAAAAATAATTCCCTAAAAATATTCTTCCAGTGTCTGTCCGACTCCTTGAAACATTGATGATCGATGGCTTGTGGAAAAGACGTGGCATAAATCTCCAAGATACAGATATTCATACAACTCCAAGATATATGCAATATATGGAGAATAAAAATGGGGGCCTGATTAACAGGCTAATGACAATACATAAATAAACCGATGAAGAAGGAACATAAATAATACAATAAAAAAATGTATAAAAAATATATAAAACTCTGTATTGAGTCACAGACCGTGTGTGCATAATAATATTGCAGAAATTTATGAGGTTGCAGTGGCATGCTCTGCATTTGATTGTCTTCATTTGCTCACTGACGTTGTGGGTTTTTGTGTGTAAACTAATTGACCTCAATTAGTGTAAAAAACAATAAAAAAAAAAAAATTATGCAAAAAAAAAGGGGTGAAAGAAATAAACCAAATGACATAAATCTAAAAGAGCAATCATAAAATGTAATTGGCTTTGCAATTCGAATTTTTATGGGATAATTTTCTTTAGAGGGGGTTTGTAAAATAGTAAAATATTTATTCCTTTTTCTATGACTGTTTTTATTATATGATTTATATTTGAAAACTTTTATTGTCGAGGATTTTTTAGATAAAAGGATAATAACTGTTTAAAAGCTTTTTTTTTCTTCAATCATTTATGAGTCCTTGCAGAAGAAATAAATACATTTTTTGAATGAAATACTTATTTTTTTAGTTTTAAAAATTGTCTATTAAATTTTATATTTTATGCTTTAAAAATTCTTTATAAATTTCTATTAAAAACCATACATTTTTTGGTTTCTAAAATAAATATTCGAATTTCTAATATTTTTATTCGAATTTATATATTTCCAGGTAAATAAAATAAAAATACAATAAAATAGTCTTTACTTTTTTTTCTAAAATAAAATAAACGACAAATTCCTTAAAAAAAACTGTCTCGCTTGATTAAACAATTAGGGAAATAGGTTTAAATAGGTGTGGTTCCCATTTAATTAATTTGCCAGAAAACAATATAAAAAAACCTATTTTTCAAAAAAAAAGTGTGAAAGAGAGGTGGGCATGGCTGTTAAAAAGAGACAGCCAAAAGCCACTCTCGCATCAACAAGCTTCGGCGCTTAAAACGCTTCATCGACAGAGCGTGAAAAGATTTTTCAGTTTTTTTTTTCTAATTTTCAGGTACTAGCTTTATTTTTTTTTGTCTGATTTTTTTTATTGCGTGTGATTTAGTTCACATGTAAAATTAACGTAGTTTGTTTTTTTTTTGGGTTGGTATTTATGCGGCTTTTAAGCAGACAGCGATGCCTGCACTGCGAACAAATGAGCTGTTAATTGCTTGACTTGGCCTAAACCGAGTTAAGACCTAATTAAACCTGCTCAGCGATATGTGTAATGGAGATATGTAGTTAGTTGGATGGTTACTTCGGTTACTTAGTTAGATGGATGGATGGTTTAGATATATGGATGGTTGGTTGGTTTCTTGTTTGTTGTTTTTATTTTTTTTATTTTGACTTGCGGGGCGGAAAATCGAGTCACGACATTTTACAATCAACGATGAAAGCAGGCGTGACTGTGACTTGCAAATATCCGTGATTGTGATCGATGAAAATGACAGGAAATCCCACTAAATGTTGCAAGTAATAAAACCAAGTTATTTTCATTTTTTTCTTAGTTTATAAAGTGGATATTCAAGGCAATGAAAAAGTTATTCGAGGCAAGGAAAATGGAATAATTTTTTTTTCCTTTTTTTTGCAGTTTTGCAATTTTTTTAAAAGGTGATATATGTATAACCTATCCAATATTTATTTCTATAATTTTACGAACCTCATAAATATTAAATCCCAAACATAAACCCAATAAAAACTCCTATTTAAAGCTCATAAAATAAAAAAAGACATAAATGCTTCCCTTTTGTGATAATTACATCTTGTCTAAAAATCAATTAACATACATTAAGGTTTTTTTTTATTGTCCAATTTAATAACAACAACTACAAAAAACCTCAAGCCCTAAAGACAATAATCAAGTCAGACCCAGTTCGGCGCTTATCGAATTTAAATTTTTCGCATTACCGCATTAAACAACAACAAAAAGTAATATGAATTTAAAACAACAATGGTACAAAAAAAAAAAAGTAGCAACGCTATCAGCATAATAAGCAACAACAGCTGCGACAACTAAAACAAACAACCAACAACAACAAACACAACAAAACTAAAACAAGAAAAACAGCAACAAAAAACCAAACCACGGCCAAAAATTTCTCACGCTTTTCTCTAGCGAAAAAAAAAAATTATAAACAGAAAAAAATAATATAAAATAAATAAGCAAAAAAATATAAAGAAACATATCAGCAAGAATGCCACCCAGTTTTAAAGAGATTTTTATTAAAAATAAATAAAAAAAAAATTAAATTAAAAACCAAATCAAAATCAAAGTTTATGAGAAAATATTCAATATTATTCAGATAAATATTTTCATTGAGATTTCTTTTCAATTCTTCTTTATATTTTTTTGATAAAAAATGCTACTGAAATATATGAAGCATTATTAAAATCCCTGGAGGAGGGGTGTTATCTTTTTTCCATAAAAAAATTATTATTCCCGCAGGCTTCCCGCCTCAGTCTTATCAAAAATTTTAAAATTTTTTCTCAGGCTTCCATTCCCTATGACTCTATTTTTTTTTTTTTTGTGACTATTTCGTCAAGAATTGCAATTATTAATTTATCACAAAATAATTGTGAAATTAGGTTGCTTTTATTTTATTATAATTCTATGCTTTTTTCTAAATTATACTAAGTATAATGTTAAATGCAAGATAAATGAAATTTTTGCGTCGCAAATAAAATTTAAATGCATTTATTTGTGATAAGCATTTTTCCAAGCCATAAAATAAAATAACAAATAATAAGAAGAAATAAACTCTTTCAACGATCAACGACCCATTCATTAAAAAAAATAAAACAAAATTGTTCATCAATTGTTTACAAATTACTGCGTGGGTGTCGTCTAAAAAAAGAGCAATAAAAATAAAATAATAAAAAAAAATGTGGGGGTGAAGTATATATAAATACTTTACCTACATAAATGTAATGTTAATGGTGGAAAAGAATTGAGAATAAACTATACAAGTGGGGGGATAATAGTAGATGTTTTTCCAGAAAAAAAAAAAATTATGAAGAATAATTGAAGAAAAATATTAGTTTATTGTTGAAATTTGAGAATTAAAATATTTAATATTTTTAATATTTATATTTGAAGTCCTGATTTTAAAGTCCTGTCATTTGTCACCAATTCTAGCTATTTTTGATTAATTATTTTTATATAAAAATGGCTTTAAAAAAATGTTATAAAAGAAATTAATCAAAATTTATTTTTTAAAATTTATACTTTTTTGAAGATATTTTGTTGTATAAATTTTAAAATTAACTTTTTCCAGACTATTTTTAGTTTCCAGTCTAAAAGTAAGGCAACTACCCCCAAAAAATGTATATTATTTTGACCACAATTGTTCAAGAAGCCGATAATAGCCGAGGTGGCCAAAAGGGGGCACCGCCAAAAGGGAGATATATGGTGGCATGCAGAGGCGTTGTAACAGCAGAGGCAGCAACAGGGGGGGCTGGGGGCAGGCAACAAAATGCGGAAAGATTGTAAAGTGTTAATGAAAAAGTAGCCGCAGCTCGCTCGCTCGATCGTCTGAGAAGAGGCGGTTGGAGCAGTGGGGCGTGGCATGGCTATAGGGGGGCTGGGGGCAGCCAAGTCGTAAAACGAATAAACGAGTGTGGGAACCGACGACAAGCCAGCAGCAGCAGCAGCGGCAGCGGCAGCAACAGCAACAGCGAAGCAAACCTCTTTCTTTGCTCTTTTTGGGTTATGTGGCATGGAATTTTTGTTGCCACCCCCCTCCCTTTCTTTCTTTCTGTGTTTTTCTAGCTCTTTCTCTTTCTTCCATTGATATATCTAACTCTTTCTATCGTTTCTCTGAAGCGCCTGAAAGCTTTTGATAGATTAATAGGCCACTGTCGTCGGTGATAGCAAAAAAAAAATAAAATAAAATAAATAAAAATAATAAAATAGAAAAAGAATATATATATCTTTAAAAAGTAGTCTGTAGAAGAGTAGCACCCCCCTTTTTCTAACCCCACCCCTCCTGTAATTTGTTGCATGGAACTATAGAGGGAGGAAGTTTGTGGTTTTTGTGGTCTTCAAAAAAAAAAGAGGAACAAAAATTGTTATTGCAACATATGTTGAAATAGATTTCGGATTAGAGGGATATTGTTAAGGAAACTGAAATATATTTGTGGGTTGAGGGCCTGGGAATGTGGTTTATGGTTTTGTACTGATTGATGGTCTTGGGTTTTATTTTTTTTTTTTGGTTTGGAATTTTAAGTAAAAAGCTAAAATAAATGTCAAAAAAATAAATGTTTCCCTAGAAAGTGTATGATTTTTTTTTAGATTTTAGGAAGCGAAATTATTGAGTTAAAATTAAAGGTAAAGGTTATATTACGTTAATATTTTTTCTGGTAATTTTTAAAGGTTTACTGGTACTACTTCCTTTAAAAAAAATACCAAAAATAATCCTCATACATTCTTTGTAGAATTCTAATTTATTTAACACCTTGTTTATATTTTTTTCTTAAATTTTTTAAGAATTTCTGAAACAAGTGAACCGCCAAGTGAAAAAATAAAGAAAGAAAAATGTTCACAGTTGAGCGACGTTTTCCACTTGATGATCGTCTTGGTCTTGCAGTCTTTGGGTCTTCCAGTCTTCTCCTTTCTTCCCTTGTATCTACATTTTCTTTGCATTTTGTATCTTTTTTTTTCGTATTCCCCGGTCTGTGTTCACATGAGAAGCTCAGATGATTAGCATAATGCTTAACCAAATGAAAGATAATATTTATGGAAAATAATTGACCTACCCTACGGATGTAATCGAGTGCATGATGATGATGATCGCAGGGGTGGGGAGGAGGTATAGTGGTGGGCGGGGTTGCAACAGCCCTTTTGGAAAAATATACAGCTGCAGTTGTAAGTATTCCTCCTCCTGTTTCCTTTTTTTTTTTTTTTTTGGTAATTGAAGTGCACTTGAAAACATATGCGACACTCTCTATATGAGAGAGAGAGGGAGAGTGCACTGAGAGTCACCCTCATTTTGTTGCCCTCAGAGTTCAAAAGGTCGAGGCTGAAGAAAAATGCGCGCCAAATTTTGAAAAACAACAAAAAGAGCAGGCCGGGAAGGCAGGCCACGCAGGCGCACTAACAGATACTCCAAACAAACTCACAGATACACACATACACATACAGAGAGAGAGCGATATACGGATATTGAAGTTTTTAGTTACAAGAGACCACACAGTAAAGGGTTGCTTTGCTGCTTCAATGGCATATCCATAAAAATAATGGCATATGAATGATATTATATGAAGTCCCTAGCTACCCTTCTCCCTCACTCTCTCTCTCTCTCTCACTCACTCTGTACTTTAAATAATCTGAAGCATTTAACACTTCCGGCAGACAACAACAACTTGGACAGCGTGTGAATGTTTAGTTTAAGTTCCAAAGCGAAAAAAAATAAAAATAATAATAATAGGATCTATATTCGATTCATATTTACTTAACAAGTCTGCTAATTTTTTCCAGCAGAGAAACCGGCGTCAGATAACCGTTCTTTTTATGCAAATGCAAGTGCTAAGGGAAAAGGCAAAGAGAAAGATGCATCCGTAAGATACAAAATCACAAGCTTAATCAATGCTAAGTGATCGCTTCAACTGCCGTTTTTTTCAGATAAAGTTCAAGTATGTTGCCCTTAAAAAAAAAATAAACAACAGGTTCATAGATACAAAGACTGCATCTTAGAGATATTCACATAAATATGAAGTTAAGAGTTCGAACTTTGGAGTGACATTTTTTTTTTTTAATTTTCTCAATTTTTAAGGTGTTTATAGGTTTATATTTCTCTTAGAAAAACAAGGTACTTTAGCAAGTATCCTGTAGGTACTGAGTTAAGGGTTCGAACTTCAAAGAGTATCTTTGTAAAATATATATATTTTTTTAAATTTATTTTTTATTTTTAAAGGGTTTATCTTATAGGTTCAAAGACCTTTTCATAGCCCTTATTTTTTCTATTTTTAATTTTTACATTTTTTCCAGTTTTCTTAAAATTTTATTATATAATTTAACCTTTTAAAACCCCTAAATTTTTCCCAACTACTTCAAACCAAAAGAAACTATCTTTTTCTTTTAACAAAGTATCTGAAGCCCCCTTTAACAAACCACATCCTTATTAACCAGCATCGTATCTTGAAAATACTCTCATTTATAGATTTGCTAATGCATCCTGAATGGTTTTGTGGAGGATACTTATGAGGTGGGATGGTGGTGGACCACCCTGAAAGAATATGTATCTTTTTTGGTCATATCATCCCGTATCTGTGGGATATCGAAGACCGCAGATTATGCAAGCCAAAAAGTATCTATGCCTCACTTGAAGTCAACCACTCACTTGAGCTTCACATTTCTTCCCGAACCCCACCCCACCCTTTTGAAGAACCCACCGGAGATTTGTGAGCCAGAAGACGATGGAGATGGAGAAATCAAGAGAAGAAGGCAGCAGAAGAAGAAGAAGACCAGACCAGACCAAAAGTCGCAGCAATTTCAGTTTCAACTTGAGAAGAGAAGACGACGAGAAGGAGCACACGATCGGCGACTGTCGTCGATCCGCTCAAGTGTATATAATGATGATTGTCATTTTTCATTGCCTCCTCCATAGACAGAGATACCTAGGGGGGGTAGAGGGGAGCAAAGGGGGCAGAGAACTTGGCCAAGAAGTCAGGAGAGACTGAGACTGGGGGCCCAGGAAATCGTAAATTTATCTAATGGTAGTTTTTCAAGAAAGAGACTCGGGATTACAAAAAAATTACTTTTATTTTAGAAATTAAAATTTTTACAAGAAAATTAGAATTATTTAAAAATAATAAAAACATTCATTTATTTCATTTTGTTAAGATTTAAGAAGAATTTTTACATTTAAAAATATTTGGATAAAATTTCAAGAACCTAGAGGTATTTTAAAATAAGTTTGAGTCTCAATAAAATCCCCAGAAATTAATTTCCTAAATATATTCATTTAAAATTTATGATTCTAATAAAAAACTAAAGTTTCCTTCAATTTATTTTTAATTAAAATTTAAAATTAAAATTAAAATAAATAAACCATAAAACTCTCTTATTTAATTTTCCACCCATTTCTACAAAACAACTTCAAACATGTTTTTAAATCTAAAAAAATTTAAAAAAATAAAATATACAATTTTCCTTAAAAACTTTAACTATTTAGAGAGCTTCATTAATATTTTTTTATTTTCTTTTTTTTACAAAAAGAAACGGAACCCAAGAGATCCCGATCGCATGGCAACAAATCGCGTGCATTTAGTCGATCGGGGCGAATGGGGCGTGGCAGCTGGTCAGCGTAAAAAGCCTGGCCTGGCCCTGGCCAAGACGAAGATGGCCAACAAGACGATGGCTCAAAAGAAGAAGAAGACAAGACCAGGCCGAAAAGAAACCAAACCAAACAAGACAAGACACTTTGGGTAATATCTATAAAAATTGTTGTTGGTCTGGCTTTTGGACCAAGGCTTGGGAAAAAAATAAAAAAAACACGACAAGGGCGAGGTGGAGGGGGCGTGGCCACAGGAGAATAAGAAGAAGAAGAAGAATAGGGAGAAGGAGAAAATAAGAAATAAGAAGGTTGGAGGGGTTTGTTCGGTTCATTTCGCTTTGGCTTCGTTTTCTTGGCTTTTTGAGGTTGTCAGCCTTTTTTTTTTAAGAAAATACACTAAAAAGAATATATTAAAAAAAATAAGAGTATTGATTGATTTTTAAATATTTTTCTAGATTTATTTGATGATTTTAAGTCTCTTCTTTGTGGAATTTTGTTTAATTTTTGGTTTGTTTTGGAAGAATTTAAGTCTTTCTGTTTTTTAATAATTTAATAAATGTTTTAAAATTATTTATAAAATATTAAAAAATAAATTTAGGGTAAATTTAGCTAGAGTAGTTAGGAATTTTTTCAAATTTTTTTGGATGGTTTTAATTTGTTATTTTTGGCTTTAAAAAATATATTAAAAAAATCATTGCTTTTTTAAATTTCAAATTCCTTTTTTTAACATTAACTTAAAAATAAAATAATTAAAAATTTTTTTAAAAATATATAAAAATGTCTAAGACCTTACTGAGACTCATTAGAATTTTGTCAAATTTTTTTTAAGATTAATATTCATACCCAGTACTTTCAAACCTACACTCTACTACTCCTTTCAATGATTTTTCTCCTTGTGTACACCTTTGCCTTATTTTCTTGTTCTTTTTCGCCTTCTTCATCTTTGTCTTATTCTCATTCTTCTGCTCCTGTCCCCTGGCTGATCGTGTTCAGAAGAACAAGACACACACACACATATAAAGTGTAGACGAAGAAAACCCAAACAGCACACAAGAGAGAGACTTGCGGGGAAAAAAAATTCGAAAAAATAAAAACTTGTTCGGTCAGTGCGTCCGTTTGTATGTATCTTGTAGATACAAGGCGGCTGGCTGGCTCAATTGTATCTGTATCTGTATCTTCGAGCCCGACCAGAGACTCCGACCATAAAGAAAACTCATTAAACTGGCCATGGCAGGGCGCACTAATTCGCTGGAGTTTCAGGTCTCTCTCTCTGTGGTGGTATCACAAACTACATACAACCTCCTCTTCCTTCAGTTAAGAGTTCAGTTCAGGCCATCATTAAAAGTCAATAAACAGAAAAAGAAGAAAACAGAAAAAAAAAAATGAGTAAAGATTTTTAGAATCCATAGAATCCATGGATTTTCTAAGCGGATTTAATTGCAACACAAGACTTGGACTTGGATGTTGTGATGTGATGTGATGACTGTTTTCATAATTAGTTTAGCAAGAAGTTTGAACCAAAGAAAAGGAAAAATC
The DNA here is from genome assembly GCA_018153235.1 of Drosophila malerkotliana malerkotliana. Lineage (NCBI taxonomy): Eukaryota > Metazoa > Arthropoda > Insecta > Diptera > Drosophilidae > Drosophila > Drosophila malerkotliana. The sequence continues at coordinate 5,262,070 of JAECXV010000058.1, read as the reverse complement.
TCAATTCATTTCTTTCGAGCCATTTGAGGCATTTTTCCCAAGAGGAAAAGCTTGGGAAAATACAATTATTTGCAATGATGACGATCATGATTTATCATGTTTTATGCAATTGACTTTTTATGGCAAATAATACTAGAAAAATAAATACTAAAAAAAAAGAATCCAAAATTCTACCTGATTCTTGGCATCTTCAAGGTGTGTCCCGAAAGAAAACAGGATCACCTCGCTGAAAACGGAACTGCTTTTGCCATATCAAGTGACCAGGCCAACAAGATTCCTCTTCACATATACTATATACATATATGTATATATTTTTTTTAATCAGTTACAGGTTTTTTTTTTCGAAAAGGAAAAGGAGTAACAGCAAATTTAACACTCGAGAAATTAGCATCGCCTGCCACTTGATTTCATATACCGTTTTTTTTAATTAAGTCTTCTTAAGTTACTGATGGGAAAGTTATATATACGTATATATTTGGGTCCGAAATTTGGTCCGGCGGTGTCGATTAATTAATAAATGTGACAGTAAATGGTCGATAAGTGGATGTCTCAGAAATTAATTGAAATGCCGAAATAAAAAAAACGAGATCGAGCTTATGGAGAAATTTTTTAAAGGCGGCGTCCTTGAAAAGCCTTTTTTTTATTGAGGTTTTTAAATCGTGGGAATTGATTTGCTTTTAATAAGTATTTTTCATGATACTTGAATTAATGAATTGTTCGTTTAATGACAAATTTATGCAAAAAATTATGCAAATTAAACGTCAAGTAATTGACTTCTTGGCTGTAATAATGCATATTACAGCAACTCATGGGTTAATTATTATTCAAAAATGGGCTTGAAATTCTAGGGAATTAGATAATTAATATTTATTTTACTTTAAAGTAAAACTTATTAACAGGATGTACATGTTTTGGTTTAAAAAAGGCTTTAAATATTCATGAAAATTGTTAGATTTGTTATAAATTGTTTGATTTTATGAAAAGTTTGGTCCATTATTGATATTTTGTAATGAAATAATATTTATTTTCATGAAATCTTTAAGAAAAAATATAGGAAACTGTATTTAAGGCTTTTATAATTAATTTTTTTCTGTCTGGACTTTAGTCACATTAATAGTCAAAATATTTATTTTTAAAATAATATAATTTAAGAACCTTAAGAAAGAAACTATTACTTTTATAACAATAATATATTTTTAAAGATGATTTTTTCTTAAAACTTTGGTCACATTTATTTTAAAAAACTGATATATATATAGATATTATAAAAAAAAATAAACCATTTTCAAGACTTTTTTTATATTAATCCTTTGTTTTTGATTATTTTACTCACAACTTTGGTCATATTAGTCTTTAAAATCTTATATTTCTTTAAAAATACCATAATTTTTTTATTTTAAACCAAATATTATTTTTATTATAACCATTTTTAGACCCAAATATGTGTCATATCCTTCTTCTAACCTCTTCCTCCTAATAGAACTATCTTTTAAATTGAAAAACCCCTCTTAAAACTCTTAAATGTTCTTACAATTTAAGTGCCCGCTCCTTTCCCTTCCCTATCCCTCTGCCCTTTTCATTTTATAACCATTAAATTTTTAGTTACAGTTCCGAGCAATGCAACTTTATGTGGATATGATCATAAAATGCACATTTTACGATCCATAAGCATGTTGGTTGTCCCGAACTAGAAGAGTATCTAGGAGGGCCTCCTCTCCTAATTAAGGAACCGCCGTGTGCGTGACTTACAAAAGTCAAAAAAATATATAAACATATTGTATATATATATGTATATATAGATTTTAGGGTGCAGGATACAGGAAATAGCTAGAGAGAAACGACGACATTGAAAAAGGGAGCAGCAAAGATACAAAAATTTAGTCCAAGTATCTGAGAGTTTGAAAGGTTCCTAGGTAGGTTCATTCTCTATCTGCCATCTCTTTCTGTCTGTTGGCTATCTCAGTTACTCTCAGTGCCGACATTATCGTAATTTGATCTTTGAGCAAACAGCGTAAAAAGGACGCGCATGTGCAATATGTCCCATCCAGCCAGGATATGCCAGGATATACATACAAATACACACAGAACACAGGGGTTGGTGCTCCTGTTCTTCCTGCTCCTGCTGTTTTCATTTTTGGCTCCAGGAGCACAGCTGTCGTTTATTCCATACTTTATATATAACACGTATCCCTATATATATATATTTTTTTTTTGGTGCCTGATGCCTTGAAATTGAATGCGGTGGTTGGTTCGGAAAACCGTTACGTTTGCCATATTAAAACCTGCGAATATTTTGTTGGTAAATGCAGGCGGCACAAAAAATTATAAAAAAAAATATTCCTAAAAAAAGACTACCTTTTTTAAAAGTTGAATAAACTTTCAAGATTGCAGCAAATCGAGCGGAAATATTGGTTTGGTTAAGAGATCATGTTTATAAGTCGGGGGTTTGAAGACACGACTTGAGGAATTTAAGGGGAATTAGGAGTTTTTGGGAAAGTTTTTAATTGAAAATTAATAAATCATTAAATAGAGTTTATCTCTTATGAAGGAAAGTGAAGGATTTTATAAAAAATCAGTTATAGATCGTATTATAGATCCTATATTGTATGTAGATTATATTAAAGATCTATAAAATATCATATTTTAGGTTATTTTATAAATCATATCATATCAATCATATCATAGATCATATACATTCATAGATCAGTTATGGACATGTTATAGATCCTGCATACAGAGATCATATTATAGATGATATTATAGATCATATTTTGTATGTAGATTATATTAAAAATCTTTTATAGATCATGTTTTATTCATTCATAGATCATATTATAGATCATATTCAAGATTATATTATAAATCATATTATAGATCATATTCGTTCATAGATCAGTTATGGAACATATTATAGATCCTACAAGTATTATATATGATATTATAGATCATATTTTTCTTTTAAAATATTAAAGTTGAGAAAAAATATGATATTCATGATATCTTAAGGTTGTTTTCGAGGTTTAAGTTATATATCATTTTATAAAGAATGTATATTATAAGAAAAATAGAAGAAGTACAAGAAAAATCAAAGGTATTCATAAGAAAAGTAGAAAAATTTCTATTTTATTTCTAATCCTTATATATTCCAACCTCTCAACAAACTATAAATACCTAATATTTTCCCAACTCACATCCATACAATACCTTTTTTCTAAAAACTCTCTCTTTATGATAATTTTATTCAATAATGTCTCTTTTTTTTACAACTTCCTTTAGCTAATTTCTTGCATTTTATGATGAATAAAAAAAATGCAAAATAGTTGATCAAAGAAATGTCAGAAAAAAAGAGTTTAGGAGGCGGCGGAAACCCGAGAGAGTTCAGGAAGTGACCAGGTAAAAGTTATAAAAAAAAAAAATAAATAATAGTTCAATGATCTTAAGAGACAGATGGAACAGAAAAACAGAAAAAAACGAAGAAGAGGGTTCTGAAAATGATTATTTAATTGCTGGGAAAAATGATGATCTCGAATGATGAGTGATTGATGAACAAAAATCCGTATTATAGGTTTCTTAATGTATAGTTTCTAAAATATTTATTTAATTTCTTATATAATTTTATGGGCCTTATGGGAGGCCTTTTCCTTAAAATTCCAGTTAACTTCAGAGTTGAAGTTCCGTGGAAAGTTGACATTCGTACGAAGGCGATCGACCCAAAGTACACCTACAACAGTTATTTGCTTTATGATTAGACAAGAGACCCAAGCCGAGCCGTTCCATATGCAAATAATATGTATTTCAGCCCTCTTCTGGCTGTTTTCGGTTTTCTTTTCCTTTTCAAAACTTGTCAAATAAAAGATATAGATATTTACGTGGTATGTACATAAAATATATGAGATATTTTCTTTTTTTTTTGGAAGGAAGTTGACCCATTCGAAGGTAAATAAAACATGGCTTACATGGAAAAAAAAATCTGAGCTTGGTAGAGAAACTACAAAAAAGTATCTTTAAGATATAGAGTATCTTTTAGAAAACATATGTAATGCCGTCGGTAAAAAAAAACTCAAACCGCCAACTTTAATAAAAATCCATTTTAATTTTTCATTTTCGAAAAAAGAAAAAAGGTGGGCTTACAAATCTGAGAGAGCATGCGCAGTCAGCAAAAGCCAGCAAGAGAGAGAGAGAGAACGAGACACAGAGAAAGAGAGGGAGACTACGCGCGAGAGAGAGAGAAAAGCAAAGGAATGAAAAGCAAAGAGCGACCACCTGTCCGAAACTGACAACAAAAGCGAAACGAAGGAAGATATTAAAAAGGAAGCCGAAGAATACAAGCCATGGCATGGCCAGACCTGAATAGGAAAGGGAAGAACAGGAGAAGCAAGGAGCAGGCGCACAAAGAAACAAAAAAAGGGAAAAGCCAGAAACCAGAAAAAGGCTTAAAATTTGAAGTATTAAGGGAATGGTTTTGAGATTTAAGGATTTTAAGATTTAATTTTTTCAAAGCAATAAGAAAACTTGAAAAAAATTTAAAAAAAATTTGAAAAAATTTATCATAAATTTTAAATTTCAATTGTAATTGTTTAAATATTTTTTTTTAGATGATTACAAGCTTTAAAAGTCAATAAAATTAATTAAAATTAAAAAAAGTGATCCCTAAAATAAAGGCTTTACTTTAAATATTTAAAATTTCGTTCAAAATAAAGTAAAAATTATGAAAAAAATACCCTAAACATTTTAACAAAAAATCCCAGATTTTAATACCTTATTTTCTAAAAGTATCCATAAGATACAATTTCTTAAAAGAAGACTTCAAAACCCTAATATCTCAAACTACATAATTCATCTCAAATCTTTAAAGTTTTGAAAAATTTCCAAAACAATTGGAAAACAAGAAATTTCGAAAAACCACGCAATATTTTCCTTTCTCTTCCGCCCTACCACCTTTATCCTGTCTTCCCTTTTGATCCTGCACTTCGTGATCGAAGCTGGCCGTCGAGGATTATGTTTTGTCGGATTTTTGTTGGTAATTTTTTTTTTTTGCATTTTCGCTTTACTTACCAGTTCCAGCATGGACGGTGTTTGGCAAATTCGCAAACGCCAGCGTCAGCAGCAGCAGCGATGGCAGCAGCGACGCCGACCGGGGCAGAGCTAACATTTTGCTAAGAATCCAGGTGCTTACTACTGCTCGACTGCGACGTCGGCTGCGCTGCAACTGCATTGTAATCCAGTTTCCAGTTTACCAGTTTTTCGTATTTTTTTTTTCGTCTTCTGTTTCTTAGTTTTTTTTTTGTCTTTTAATGCTTTTTCGTTGTTTTTCTTCTACACTCTTTTGAGATTCTTTTGCTGAGTTTTTAGTTTTGAGTTTTTCTTTTTTTTAATATTTTATTTTATTGTTTAATAAATCACTTGTTTTGGAGATCCTTATTTAATTTTTTAATTGATAAATTAAAAGTAGATGCTCTCCCGACGATGGCGACATTTTATTTTTATGTCATAACTTTAAACAGCAAAAAAATTGTAAAAAAAAAAATAGATTTATAGATTTCTTTTTATTTTTAAGAAATTACTATATTTTTTTTTGTTGCTGTGAGGATCGGTACTGAAATTCAAATTTCAAACCGACGCCACACGAGATGCTTGCTCGCTTGCTATCTCTTTCTCGCGCGAACACTCACACACACGCACGCGTCCGGGCGCACACACACACACACCGCCGCCGCGTTTCTCGAAATGTTGTTACCCGAGGTAGTAGACACACTTTTCCGTAAATCCGAGTTTTTTTAAGATATCCTTTTTTTTATTAAATTATTTTAATATTTTTATTAAAATTCAGCGACTTATTTGATTTAGTTGCGCTTTTGGAAGCGTTTTCGTAGCGTTTTTAAACGCCATATTCTCTGGCTCCTGTTTCGGTTGATTGTCGGTTGTTTCTTTTTCGCTTGTAATTCGTTATCCTTGTGCAATCACTTTCAAAAAAAAATAATATATTCGTTTTCGATTCGTTTTATTGCGCTGATAGCTTTATTATTTTATTTTTAATTTTTTTTAATTAATATAATCCGTGCGTGTGTTTTTATTTCAAATATTTTTGTGCTTGGTGGTTTTTAGTTTTCAAACGAGCGCACACACGACCGCCAGCGCCGAAGTTCGTTGAGAAAAAAAAACACTCGAGCTGCCCGTCTGCCATCTGTTTGTATCGAAATATCGATAGACCGATCGGCAGTATTTTCTGGTATTTTACTCTTTGGTCACCCAGAGAGAGAGTATTGTTGAGATGGGTGCGAGCGAGAGGCGAATACTGCTTTATCGATAGCTGCCACCACTTGAGCTCTCTCTTGCCGATCCGACGCTCTCGCGCCATCGCTCTCTCTCGCTCGCTCTGCCGCTGCGGCTGCGCTTAGTGGTTGCATGCACCCTGGCTGAGGGCTCTCTCTACCACTCTCTCAGGCTTAAAGACGAAGGCTCTCTTGGCTAGTGATGCGCGGCTTTAAATGGTTACGCTAGAACTAGCTTTTTTTTAAAGGATTTATTTATTTATAAAAAAAATTAGGGTTTTTTTTGGGTGGAAAATTAATTTTTATAGGACTGTAAAAAAAAATATAGTAAGCTTAAGAGACTAAATGAGCCTAATTGTTTAAAAAAAATCATTTTCATTATCCTTTAATAAAAAAATTAATTCAATAAAAATAATGCTGATCTAAAATTGTACATTAAATATAGAATCAGAAAATCTCTTGTTCATCAATGTTGAAGAATTTTCTTAAAAAGTTATAGTTTCAAAGAAAGATCGTGTCCGACAGCACTGATTCTCTTGTTCTCTTCGAAATACTGGTTTCCTCTCTTGCAATTCCCGGCTTAAAATTGAGATGCACTTGCCCTCTTCATCCTTTTTATGCCTATCGATGAATATCGATAATAGATAAAAAGCGGGAAATTTAAATTTGAAAAGATCAATTACCCAAATAAAAAATCCACATTTTTAGCATTTTGAAATATTTTATTTCATTCGTTTTTTTTTTCTTGTATTTTTATTTCAACTAATTTGAGATTTTCTCGACTTAAGATTTAATTTAATCCTCATTTTCCTTGCCTTTGCCCGCAATTCATTCTTAGTTCTTTTACAATTCATCTTTTTTTCCTTTTTCTCTGCTCTCTGCATTTCACAATTACTATTTTTTTTCGGTAATTATTATAATTTACTTGGCTTAGTAGGATTTTCATTTAATTTTTTTTGGTTTTTTGTTTTTATTTAGTTTTATCATTTCATTTTTTAACATCTATGTAATTGAACTCTTAATTGAATCGTTTGACAATTTATCCCAAAAAAATTGAACATGTTTTTTCAACTCTGATTTATTTGATGATTTATCCTGTTGTTTTTTTGTTTTTTAAATATTTCTTTTTTTTTTTAAAAAGCTCTGCGCAATAGCCCAAGAAAAGAATATAGAATAGATTCGATTGAAAAAATGAACGTAAATGAAAAACATTTAAAGCATTTTCTTTCTCGGTATATTTACTCTAGATAAGTACGTATTTATATTTTAGACAATACACACAAAAAAAATTGGCTTAATGAATTAAGAACCCAAGAAGGAATCATAAGGCAGCATTTTGTGTTAAAATTTTTACGCTTTACATTTACTTATCGATTTTTTTATTCAATTTTTCATATTTGGTAGATCGCTCAAATGTTTTACAAATTCTTGCTAAGCTTTTTTTCGTTCAAATTTGTTTATTTTTAAAACTGTTTACATTTATTTTTTTGTTTTGTTTTATTTTCTTTTTTATAAATAGGCTTATACCACTAAGCAGAAAAAAAAACACAAAAAAAAAATTTCTTTATTTTTATCATTCATTCTAAATCTTAGCTAGTCATTTTTAATTCAAGCGTTGACATTACACATTTATGCTCTAAATATATATATATACGATATACAATATTTTCTTTGTTTTTTTTTTACATAATTGATTTAAAGTTTAATTTAATTTAATTTCTTAGGAGCTAGACAAAAAAAGTTTTACGTTTTCACATGGATGCTGGATGCTGTGGCCTTTTAAAACCCGATCAAGGATTTTCGGTGCTATATGTATTGTGATATATATATTTTGAAAAAACACCAATATTTTACATTTAAATATTTGATTTTAGTGTTGTTTTGTGAATTTGAAAAAATATGCGGGGCTTTATCATTTTTTTTGAATGATACTTTTGAAATTCTGTCTATATTTTCATATTTGTTTTATTTTTGGCCTATCTTGACCGGGTAAAAGGTCAAATTCAGCACTTACTCTAAAGGTTTTCTCACTGCATTCAGTTTTCCTCATAATATATATATTTAAGTCTAAAAATTTGATAAATTTTGGCTTAGAAAATGGTTTTTTTTGCTTGCTTTTTTTTTTTAGTTTACTTGGAACTAACTACAGGCATTTTATAATTATTTTCATATTGAATTAAATTGATTTTCTGTTTTTTTTTTTTTTTTTATCTTTTTTAAAATTGTATGCAACGCGCTGTTTTAAAATGAACTTTTGAAGTTTTGTAGTTGGTTTTTTGAAATGTCGTTCTTTTTTTTTATTTCGTGTTCGATACGTTTCGTTTAATTGATATATGATTTTTTTTAGGGGGTTTGGGGGGACAAGGTCCCATAGACCCACTCGATAAGTAGCTTAAAATTTGCACTAGTTGATATAATTTGCCTTCTCACTTTTTCATCGAGTTTCGCCATAAAATAATTAACGCTATAAATCACAATACGGTTTTTGTTTTCTTATCTGTTTTTTTTTCAGTGTATATATATATATTTTGAATTTTTTTTCTCAAGTTGTATAAACTATTTTTCTCTCAAGGCTTAGGGATTAAAAAAAAAATAAGAAATAGCTGGGAATATTTTTTTTTTCAAAAATTTCATTAAATTCTTGGCTGCAGCCTTAGGAACAATTGTGCAAAAAATTTGCTTATAAATTATAAGTATTTTTTTTTTGAGTGCATAAAAAAATAAGTACTAGCCTTCAAACAAAAAATAGCTTACAAACTTGAGGAGTATTATGCTACTTTCGATTAATAATCGATAAAAAAAAACATTCATACACTCTTTCTCTTAGTTGGCTAAAAGTTGTCCATTTTTTCGGTTTTTTGAAATTACTATTTTCATTACAAATTAGAATACATTTACGAATGGCTAATGGCTCTATAATGCGCTTTATTTATAGGGTGTATATGCATTCTGTTAATCGACTGATTTCTCGATATATTTTTTTCATACGATATATATCGGTGCGAAAGGAATTCTCCTCCAATTTAAACATGTGTGGCCAGAGGTCCTTTTTGTGTGTGCCCTTTGCCATTGTTGGGCAGGATAAACTGCCCGGACGGACTCTGGGCACACTGACCGCCCAAGCCGCCTCCCGCTTGGGGCGTGGCCGCCAATGTATTACTGCTGGCGGTTAAATTCGAACTGCTGCCACTAACGCTGCCTCCGGCACCGGCCCCCCCGCCAATACCCATCCCAACGCCACCCATGCCGCCCATTCCGCTGGCCAAGCTGACGGCTGTCGAGGATCCTCCAGTTCCGTTTCCGCTTCCGCTCAAATTTCCCACCGGACTCGTGTTGAGAACGGCATTGGCGGCGCTGCCGCTGCCAAAGTGCTTCAGCCCGCCGTTCATGTGATGGGCGTGGCCGTGGCGGGCGGCATGGTAGGGCGGTGGGGCGGGTGTGGCCGCCGGATTGGCGGTGCTGGGCGGCGGGAGGGGTGGAAGGAGGGAGGAATTCGTCCGGAGATAGGGATTCCCGTAAATGGCGCTGAAGCGACTGTCGATGCCATTTTGTAGCAAAGGTTGTCCTGGAAAAGTAATTAGAGGTTATCGATTATTTTTTAGGAAATAATCGTTAAGATATCGATATTATTTGAAGATATCGATAGTCTTAATTAATAGTTGGTATAAATAATAGCCATAAAAGATAGTATTTTGAAAAAAATTAGGATCTTATCGATTAGGAACGATAGTATCGATTATTTTTATGAGAAACATGGCTAGAATATCGGTTTATAGCCAGAATTTAATAGTATCTTGCAAAAGTACCGATAGTATCTATAAATTTTATACAAAAAACAGCATTAAAATAATATCCATAATGAAACAATATTACTATAGTCTTGTTTAAAAGTTAAAATCAAAAGTTATCAGTATTATCGATAAATACCGATTATTCTTTTATCAATAAAATTAAAAAAAATAAATCTTACCTAGGAATCCATTTGCTTGAGACTGCTGCAGTTCATGGCGCTGATTTCTCGGCAAACTGGCACCACCACCAGCACCACCTGCTCCAGCTCCTGCCCCACCATTGGCGCCACCACCACCATTGCCCGAGGCAGCCGAATGCGGCAAGGTGGCCGAATTCATGCCGCCATTCTTCGACTTCCCGGACATTTCGCCCGGCGGACTATAGTCCAGAGCATACTCGAAATAGTGGGCATAGCCATTGGCCTGTGGAGACTCCTTGTACGAGGTCTCCTGTTGATTCTTCAGATTCTTGATGTGGCACTGGCGATTATAGCGATCGCCGCCAAAGTCACCGGAGAAACGTTCATCGAACTTGACGGGTCCTGCCAACGGTACACCCAAGGTGGCGCCCTTCATCTGGACATCGGGCATCGGGGATTGGTTCAAGTTGATGGCCAGTCCATCGCCACCCGCCTCCGAGTACTCCACATCGTAGGCCTTCGATCTGAGCTCCGATTTCAGTTCATTCAGCTTATCGCCACCGCGAGACGCCTCGGGTATCACATCTGCGGGCATCGGCTTCTTGCGACTCCTGCGCTTCCGATAAACGATAATAATCATCACGATCATCAGGATAATGGCGACGGAGAATGTGGAACCCATTACGACCAATAGAACCGGAATATTACCCGGTTCTCGAAGTAAACTAATCACTAGCGAATCAGCACCATACGAATTCATCACCGTACAGTTGTACTTCCCAAAGTGCGACGCCTTGCTATCCCGAATTATGAGAGCAGCTCTCACACCCTCCGGCAAGTGGTGTTCCTCAAAAATATATATATCCGGATCGGCACTGCTCATATTAATGACCTTTCCCTCAAAGGACCAAAGGATATGCTCCGCCTTGGGGATACTGAAGGCCAAACAATCGATTTTCACGCGACTTCCAACGCCGCCAAACTGCACCTTGTGGGAGGTGATGATGGGTGCCCTTTTCACATAAATCGTAGCCTCCGCTCCGATCTCCGGAAATCCATTAACAACCGCCTTGCAGAAGTACCTTCCAGCGGTCTCACTACTGACTTTTATTTTCAGTTCAGCTTCTTGACTAACGATCTAATGGAGGATAAAGAATTTTAATTAAAAATTTGTAAATATTTCTAGTTTCTAGATAACTTACCCGATCGGAGTTCTCATTGATCCACTCAATTTCTGGAGGAGGATTTCCGGCCACTTCGCAACGCATACTGACAGTAGCCCCCAGATCAGCTTCCACACTCACAGGTCGTTGACGAAAAACAGGACCAACTATAAGAAAATATTTCAAATAATTATTTAGAGGGTTTCCAAATTAAAGAAAAAAACTATCGATATATTTTCTAGCAAAGTAGCTTTATTATTTATCGATAGTTTCAATATTTTAAAATATTTTCTAAAAACTTACAACTTATATCCAAAGTTTTGCTTTGTTCGCTTTTTCCCACAGCATTAACGACTTCGCATTTGACTATCGCATCATGGTATTGCCTTGTGACATTGTGAATGATCTGTAAAATAAATTAAAATTATAGATTTAAAGATTTTATTATTCATTTTAAAGAAAAAGTTAAGAATGTAAAACAAAAAAACGATTGAGCTCAAGAAACTCTAAGAAGAAAGCAGCTTAAAGTTGAATTTCTTAAAATATCGATATTTTTTTAATTAATACTCAAACCGATAGAAACTTAACAAATGAGAATAACGATTGTTGTCGATAGAATTATGAATTTAAAGATTTTATTACTAAATTAATAGAAAAGCTAAAGAAACTACTGAATAAAATTTAATTTAGTTTAAGAAAATTTAAGAAGAATACAGCTAAAAGATAATTTTTAATAAAATATCGATATATTTTTAAATAAAACTCAAACCGATTGTTATCTATAAAATTATCGACTAAAAGATTTTATTACTAAATGAAAAAAAAATCTAAGAACGGTATTTTCTTAAAAAAAATTAAGAATAAAGCAGCTTAAGTTTTTTTCCTAAAATATCGATACATATTTTCTTACATAATACTCAAACCGATTGAAACTTTGAGAAATAATAATATCGATTGTTATCGAGAAATAACAAAATCGAATCCATAGTTGAGGCAAATAACAAATTTTAATCATTAGCAACCAAAAAAAAAAATTCTATCGATATATATCGATATCTTTAAAAAACACTCACCATTTTCGTTGTAAAATCCCCCGTCATCAGCTCATCGTTAATAAACCATCGATAGCTGAGCTCATGAGGATTGGCATCCGCCTGACAGCTGAGGATGACCTCGGCACCTTCTGGGATCTTGCCACCCGCCAGGGCGCCACCCACCACCGACACCGTGACCTTGGGCGCATATTTCACCTCCAGCAGTAGTTTCGCTGATCGATAAGTTCGATCGGCTGTATTTTGGGCCTGACACGTAAACGTGGTATTGTGGTGCTCCTTTTTGGGGGCCAGCTTAAGGATCGATTTGGCGGTGATCCTGCGGGAATCGGCCAGTGGCTCCTTGACATATTCAATGCCCTTGGTAAGGACATTGCCCAGACCATCGATCCATGTGATTTCGGCCGCTGGCTTTCCGCCCACCGACACGCATTCCAGTTCGATTTCACGATCCTCGGTGGTCACCAGGTAATCACCTTGCAGGATTTTGGGCGCTTCGGGCGGTACGAGAACGGTCAGCTTGGCGAATCTCGACCGGATGCCCTGCTCGCCCTGCGGCCCCGGACCCACCTGACACTGGTACTTGGCATCGTCGTCCAGCATCAATGGATAAATGTCCAGCGAGAAGTCACCCTCCTCATCACTGCCCACCATGGAGTACCGCTCGAAGCCGCTAAGGTTACGATGTTGCCCCAAACCAAAATCGTCCTTGGTCCATTGCAGGGCCCCGACCTTCTCCATCACGCGGCACGGCAGCGTGACCCTTGAACCCACCACCGCCGTTTGATCTTGCGGTTCCATGGCGAAGTGTTGTCCTCCATTGTCGCCGCTTTTGGATTTCTGAGTTTCGTCCATGGATGAGGACGAGGATCCTGATTGCGAGTTGGAGGACGAGGAGGAGTCACTGTGGTGTTGATTTTGATTCGATTTGTTTTTGTTCTTTTTGGCTTGGACGGCAGCGGGCTGCAGGATCAGCAGCAGGACAATCAGCAGGATCGGCAGGATCAGAGGAATTTTCTGACGCATTTTCTTCATTTTTTTGTCAGTGTATTTTTGTTAACTGGTCTGAAAGGGCATAAAAAATAATGGAAAAAGGTAAGTAAATTTTATATACAATTTTAATTTTTTTAATATTTAATATTTTAAATTTTATTGCTTAAAATATTTTTATTTCATTTAATTTCTTAACTTATTTATGTTCTAAATTATTTCGAGTATTATTTTTCTTTAAAAAATTGATCAATTTATTTTAAAATTAAGATTTTAAAGCTTAAATCTTAAATAAAAAGCAGAAATGAATCTCTCTAATGGCTGCCTTAGATTCTTAGCGCCACCTATGTGTCACCATAACTTCTATTAGTAGTCCATAGAGGGCCTATTAGCTGAAGCGCCATCTGCGGGCTAGCAAGGCAACCTCAGGGCAAGTTTTAAACAAAACTACCCTACAGATGGCGCTACTTAAACACGTAATAAAATATTAAACTAAAAAAAATCAAATTAAATAAAAAAATTTTTTTAAAAATAAAAAAGTAAATCTTTATTTAAAATCATTTCACTTTGTTAAAATTCAATTTATTTGATTAAGAGAAATCCATCCTCTCCGATTTCATTTTTAATTCAATAGTTTTTAATTAAATGAAATCGAAATGAAAACAGATGCCGTCAAAAATAATTTAAAAATCACTCTTTTTTTCCCCCACCTTCGACGTGTTTTTTGTGGGTCAAGTTTAAAACAACATGTGTGTCTGAAATGTGTGTACATATAAAATAAAAATAAAAAAAAGGAAAAATGGGGAATAAAAAAATGACTGTGAAGCCAAAAAACCTTTGAGAGTGCGTGCACAAAAGTTGGGTTGTCAGATGTCTGGATTTGTGCCATCAAGTGCAAATGCAACTGAAAACTGCAACTGCAATTGCAGCTGCCATAAATGTAACTGGTAACGCAACTCGTAACTACTGGCGTTAAGCTGTATGGTCTGCACTGAGAGAAATTAAAGTTATCTTAGGTAAATACTTTTAATTGAAAGTGGACTAAAAAATTATGGTTGAATAAATTTGAAATGGAAATTATTATTTAAGAATACTTTCCAGGCTCAAATAAATGAATTTTTATGTTACAAAAATATTGAAAAATTTATGATATTTGATTAATTTCTATATTTATTTTTATAATAAATGTTTTTTTTAGCATTTTTCGAACAACATTTTTTATTTAATAACTAAGAAAATAAGGCTAAGGAAGCTAAACTTAGGTTTGAAACCTGCCAAAGTTATTTAAACCTACCAAAATTATATTTTAAATAGTATAGAGTCTTATAAGAGAATTAAATATTTTAATTTATATATTTTGTTTATTTTTTAAAATTAAATGGAGTTTTAAGCTAAAACTTTAAGTTGTCATATTTAATAAAAAATATTCTTTCAAAAGAACCTCAAAGCTAACTCTTGCTTTTTTCTAGAAAATATTATTATAGAGGAAATAGAGAAAGTATATAGAGAGAAAAAATTATAGAGAATTCCCCCTATTTTTTTCAGTACATCAAAGAAAAATCTTCAATGATTTTACTCCCCAAACTGTAAATGCAACTCTCTGCGAAATTGAAACATATTTGCAACGGACTTTGCACGCATTTCTCTCGACTGAGCTGCTTCCTTTATTTTTTTTCTTTTTTTCCTTGTCCATATATAGTAGATTTTCCTTATTTTTTTCTCGATTTTTTACGCGTTTTTTGTCGCCTATTTTTTTGCACTTTCCACTGGCTTGTGTACACTTCCTCGCTTCTCCACTTGCCATTTTCCCTCTCGGCTGAATTGAAATTCGCACACACACACCCACACTCCGAAAACAGGCCGCCAAACATATGTATGACATATGGGATAGGGGCGTCTTACCGCCCACTTTGCCATAACGCCCCCAATGCCCTTACGCCTCTTTGCCCACATTTTCTTGTCAGTCTGTGTTTGGCCTTGGCATTTGTGGCTTTTGTTTATTTTTCGCTTTTTTCGAGGGCCTTTCACTTTTTAATCCTTTTTTGCCCGAAAAGTGTGAAAGAAATAGCTGCTACACTTTAAAGGGCATATATATTCCTGATCAGGATCAATCAGAGAGTTGATAAGGTCACGTGTCCGTGTGTCCTTTTTAAGCAAACTTTTCTCTTGGTTTTAAATCTACATCTTTGTTAGTTTTTATCCAATTCTTGTGGGGGATACCTTAAAAGATTTGTAAATCGATTTTCCATCAATCTACATCAAAATCTAGCAACAAAATATTTTTTAGATTTTTTGTCATTTTTTCTAGGGGTCCCCTTCGAAATTTTGAAAAATGCATGGAGCCACCATATGACCCAGGCTGAAGGCCATATCTTTGGTAATTCTTACCCGATTCTTGAGCGGGGTACCTTAAACGATTTGTATATCGATTCTACGTCGATCTACATCAAAATCCATCAACAAAATATTTTTTAGATTTTTTGTCATTTTTTCTAGGGGTCCCCTTCGAAATTTTGAAAAATGCATGGAAGCCACCATATGACCCAGGCTGAAGGCCATATCTTTGGTAATTCTTACCCGATTCTTGAGCGGGGTACCTTAAACGATTTGTATATCGATTTTACGTCGATCTACATTAAAATCTAACAACAAAATATTTTTTAGATTTTTTGTCATTTTTTCTAGGGGTCCCCTTCGAAATTTTGAAAAATGCATGGAGCCACCATATGACCCAGGCTGAAGGCCATATCTTTGGTAATTCTTACCCGATTCTTGAGCGGGGTACCTTTAACGATTTGTATATCGATTCTACGTCGATCTACATCAAAATCCATCAACAAAATATTTTTTAGATTTTTTGTCATTTTTTCTAGGGGTCCCCTTCGAAATTTTGAAAAATGCATGGAAGCCACCCAGAAGCCAGACTGAAGACCATATCTTTGGCAATTCTTATCCGATTCTTGAGCGGGGTACCTTAAAAGATTTGTATTTCGATTCTCCATCGATCCACATCAAAATCTAGCAACAAAATATTTTTTAGATTTTTTGTCATTTTTTCTAGGGGTCCCCTTCGAAATTTTGAAAAATGCATGGAAGCCACCATATGACCCAGGCTGAAGGCCATATCTTTGGTAATTCTTACCCGATTCTTGAGCGGGGTACCTTAAACGATTTGTATATCGATTCTACGTCGATCTACATTAAAATCTAACAACAAAATATTTTTTAGATTTTTTGTCATTTTTTCTAGGGGTCCCCTTCGAAATTTTGAAAAATGCATGGAGCCACCATATGACCCAGGCTGAAGGCCATATCTTTGGTAATTCTTACCCGATTCTTGAGCGGGGTACCTTAAACGATTTGTATATCGATTCTACGTCGATCTACATTAAAATCTAACAACAAAATATTTTTTAGATTTTTTGTCATTTTTTCTAGGGGTCCCCTTCGAAATTTTGAAAAATGCATGGAGCCACCATATGACCCAGGCTGAAGGCCATATCTTTGGTAATTCTTACCCGATTCTTGAGCGGGGTACCTTTAACGATTTGTATATCGATTCTACGTCGATCTACATCAAAATCCATCAACAAAATATTTTTTAGATTTTTTGTCATTTTTTCTAGGGGTCCCCTTCGAAATTTTGAAAAATGCATGGAAGCCACCATATGACCCAGGCTGAAGGCCATATCTTTGGTAATTCTTACCCGATTCTTGAGCGGGGTACCTTAAACGATTTGTATATCGATTCTACGTCGATCTACATTAAAATCTAACAACAAAATATTTTTTAGATTTTTTGTCATTTTTTCTAGGGGTCCCCTTCGAAATTTTGAAAAATGCATGGAGCCACCATATGACCCAGGCTGAAGGCCATATCTTTGGTAATTCTTACCCGATTCTTGAGCGGGGTACCTTAAACGATTTGTATATCGATTCTACGTCGATCTACATTAAAATCTAACAACAAAATATTTTTTCGATTTTTTGTCATTTTTTCTAGGGGTCCCCTTCGAAATTTTGAAAAATGCATGGAGCCACCATATGACCCAGGCTGAAGGCCATATCTTTGGTAATTCTTACCCGATTCTTGAGCGGGGTACCTTTAACGATTTGTATATCGATTCTACGTCGATCTACATAAAAATCTAGCAACAAAATATTTTTTAGATTTTTTGTTATTTTTTCTGGGGGTCCCCTTCAAAAGTTTGAAAAATGCATGGAAGCCACCCAGAAGCCAGACTGAAGACCATATCTTTGGCAATTCTTATCCGATTCTTGAGCGGGGTACCTTAAAAGATTTGTATTTCGATTCTCCATCGATCCACATCAAAATCTAGCAACAAAATATTTTTTAGATTTTTTTTTATTTTTTCTGGGGGTTCCCTTCAAAAGTTTGAAAAATGCATGGAAGCCACCCAGAAGCCAGACTGAAGACCATATCTTTGGCAATTCTTATCCGATTCTTGAGCGGGGTACCTTAAAAGATTTGTATATCGATTCTACGTCGATCTACATCAAAATCTAGCAACAAAATATTTTTTCGATTTTTTGTCATTTTTTCTAGGGGTCCCCTTCGAAATTTTGAAAAATGCATGGAGCCACCATATGACCCAGGCTGAAGGCCATATCTTTGGTAATTCTTACCCGATTCTTGAGCGGGGTACCTTAAACGATTTGTATATCGATTCTACGTCGATCTACATTAAAATCTAACAACAAAATATTTTTTAGATTTTTTGTCATTTTTTCTAGGGGTCCCCTTCGAAATTTTGAAAAATGCATGGAGCCACCATATGACCCAGGCTGAAGGCCATATCTTTGGTAATTCTTACCCGATTCTTGAGCGGGGTACCTTTAACGATTTGTATATCGATTCTACGTCGATCTACATCAAAATCCATCAACAAAATATTTTTTAGATTTTTTGTCATTTTTTCTAGGGGTCCCCTTCGAAATTTTGAAAAATGCATGGAAGCCACCCAGAAGCCAGACTGAAGACCATATCTTTGGCAATTCTTATCCGATTCTTGAGCGGGGTACCTTAAAAGATTTGTATATCGATTCTACGTCGATCTACATCAAAATCTAGCAACAAAATATTTTTTCGATTTTTTGTCATTTTTTCTAGGGGTCCCCTTCGAAATTTTAAAAATTTTTCTTGCTTGTTATTTGGTTTTATTTTTTTTTATTTTCACCTCTGAACACTCTTGACGTAAGGTAATCCTAACGATTTCATTAATTTACTTCCTTTTTCTTTTTTTTCCCCTTTATTCTTGTTGTTAAAGAAAAGTAAACAAAAACAGGTTGAAAGCTAACGAAACGCGTCGAAAGACAGCTGACCGGGATATATGCATCGTATATATAGCATATATCCCCCAATCCGTATCGTTTTTTCTATAGTCTTGGCTATAACTCTGTCGTATCGCTATTTCTGTTTTTTTTTAAATTTTTTTTTATACACTATAATTTAAGGGGTACATTGATTTTTAGTTTGTTATTATTTTCCGAAATTTTTATTGACATTAAAGATTTAAAAAATATAGTTTTGAATGTTGTTTATAATTCTTTTAACTTTTTAATTTAAAAATAATTTCTTGATTTTAAAATCCTAGTCAGGGTATACTTTTAAGGTCCTTTATCTTTTGGATTGAGGTCCTTGCTGTTGCTTGTTTACCAGCACCATGATTTACGGCATTTGCACTTTGACTGCGACTGTGTTCCTCTGTCCGTAACCGTGTCCGTTTTTTGTGTCCGTCCGTCTGTCCGGTTGTCCGTTTGTCCGCCAACCTGTCCGTCCGTACTCCACTTTTGGGTGTATGTTTTTATATATGTGTGTGTGTGTGTATTTTGTGCGGTTCAGAAAAGTCCGAGAATATAAAGAGCCGGAAATGCCCGGCGTGCGTATGTGCCAGGTGATATAAGAGGTGGAAAGAGTGTGGAGGGGCTTATAGTAGTATAGCTATGGTCAAGATATTGGAGGTTTTATTTAAAATAATATTTGCGGGGAAAAATAAAAGAATTTAAGCAAGAAATTAAAGAGAAGAGAAATGGTTAAGATATAATATTTTTTTGTTATTTTTTATAATAATATTTCAGTTTATTTTATGATTTATGATTCTTTCATTTTTAAATAATAATATTTTTAATTCTCTTTCATCTCTTAAGCCCCAATTCCTAATATTTCCACCCCAACTGTTTTAGAAAAAATAAGTAAAGAAAAGCCAAGTGAAAACTTTGGATAGGTCGCTTGGAGCTGGGAGCAATATGCTTGCCTAAATTATTAAAAATTATAATAAAATTTTTATGACCATAAAAGGCCACCGTACCAAACTCGGGGGCACTTCCCCTCTACACCCCTTTTGTGTGTGTGTGTGTGGGGTTTCCTTTTTTTTGCCTAAAGACCCTTGGGTCCTTGGTCCTTGGACCGAAAGTTGTACAGGAAATGACTGGACATGATTTTTGGTGCACACATAACTTTTGTTTTTAGTTGCGGTAGATTCTCGTTGGATAGTAAAAACCACTTCCCCGATAGTCACTTAGAGTTCCCATCCCTGTCCCCTTCCTGCGTGCTTAGGACCTGGAGAATATCCTTATATATATGTTATTTTTTTCTTCTTCTTAGAGTTTTATGTATGTACTTCCAGGCGAGACATTAAAATTACTTTCGGACTTGCTATGTCCGCGCTGTCACTTGGTTTTTATTGTCCTTGGGATCATGAATTACTATAATCACTGCGATTGTCCCCAGTAATATGGAGTTTGGTAGAACAATTTTTGGGAAATATACTAAAAGGTGGGTTAGGGTTTTTTATTTTTATTTTATTTTAAGAGATTTTTAAGTGAATTTTATTGTAAAGACTTTTTAGGATTTAGGTTATAAAATCATAAAAGTTTCGATTACATTTTGTTAAAGGTTTATAGGTCATTTTTTTAAATTCTGGCATTTTTTCTTAAATATTTCTAAATCTCTAAAAAGCATAAGCATGTTGTTTGGTCATTGAGCGTTTTCAATGCCGGGAAATGAAAGACGAATTTAATTTTAGTACGACGTTATAAAAATGTTTATTTTTGCCTGCAGATGAAGCCGGATGATCATCTGATAGACCAGCTTATGGTGCAGGCAGAGACGAAAGTAAAGTACAGAGAGAGGGCGGCCCGACAAGTCACTTCGAGCTAAAGCTCCCGAAAGTGGAGAGGGCGGCCCGACCTAGACATTGCCGAGCTAAAACTCTCTATAGAAAGCCCGTTGAGTCGAGCGGCCGAGAGAGAGTCGGCTTGCGATCAACACAGCTTATGTACAAACTTAAGCCTAATAAATAAACATCATTACAACAAACATTACGTTAACATATTTAACATTAAATTACACCGCTGCTGCCTGACCCGACACATATTTTCAAAAAGCATCTCAAAAAGCATATTTTTTTAAATCCAATAACTCCTCCAAGACATCCTTTTGATTCTTATATTTTTTCTTCAAATTAATCTTTTATTAGTTATCGATAAATATCGATTTATTTAAGCAATAAATACCTGTACCTTTGTTTTTTTTCTTCCAAAAATATAAACATAATCAGAATCAGTATCTCTTCTTGTGTTAGTTTCCTTTTGTGTATTTTCCAAGTAACCCATTTCCTTTTGCCGCCTTTACCCCCCTCCCCCCTCTATGAATTTCCCAAGGACCTTCCCCCACCTCTATTTCCGCATTTTCCAGCATTCGCCGCTGCGTTTTGTGTTGTTTATTGTAATTTCTGACTGTCAGCGTTATTGTTGTTGTTGTTGGTGGTTCTATCTGGGTTTAGTTTCTTTTTTTTTTTTCAACACACGTGCTGAAAATGCCACCAGAAAGAGACAGTCATAGTGGGTTAGAAAGAGAGAGCATCAGAGACAAGTGAAACAAAAGACAGGACTAGAGGATGGGGAGGAATGTTGGGGAATGTGGGAGAAAAACGGAAAAACACATGCCACGAAAACGCTAATGACACACACAAGCATACACATATCCTAGTGAAAGAGGGGGCGTGGCTAGTGCGGGGGCGTGAGTAGGTGTGGGTGTGGATGTGGGTGTGAGTGTCTTTCCCAACATTATGTTAATTAGATCCCTCACGAAGGATTTTCGCTGGAAATATCTTTCATTCTCAACATTGGGTAAACAAAAGTTTTTCCTTTTTCTTTGGAAAACTACGCCACATATACGCCGACACACACACGCACACTTGCAACCTTTGGAAATTAACACACATGCAGAGGCAGTGGCTTAGGTGGAAAGGAGAGTTTGGTTGGTTTTAAAAAAAATAATAAAAATTATCCATTTTTTTAAAGGAAAAATTTTAAAGAATAGTTTAAACTTTCAAATAAAAAAAATCGCTTTTTTACATTTTCTATGAATACATTTTTATGAATAGTTTTCTTAACTTTAAGATCCTTTATCTTTCTTGGTTTATATAAATTATTTTTTAATAATAAATATATGATTTTATAGGTTTTTAGGATTAAAAAAAATGTATGCACTTAATTTCTTTATATTTCTATATTTATTTATATTTTTGAGACATTAATTTTCACTGTATGTCACACTAAATATATAGAAATAAAGTGCAAAATTGTATTATGAACATGCTTTGTTTAGGTATTTTTAAGGTATTTTTTGTAAATAAAAGTAGAAACGGGCACACTTTAGAGTGACCACCAA
The DNA here is from genome assembly GCA_018153235.1 of Drosophila malerkotliana malerkotliana. NCBI lineage: Eukaryota > Metazoa > Arthropoda > Insecta > Diptera > Drosophilidae > Drosophila > Drosophila malerkotliana. The sequence continues at coordinate 5,239,967 of JAECXV010000058.1, read as the reverse complement.
AGCGATAAGAGCCTTGAAAGTTATATATATGTATGTCTATATAAAAATAAACTAAATAATCTAAGTTAATAACATACAAAATTAAACAAAAATATTCAAACACAAATATTATTTATAGATTTTATATTTCCTTTGATTTATTTAATATATTTTTTTTTATAGAAAAGCATGAACTATAAAGTGCATTATAATATTTTATAAAATAAAGTTAAATAAGTTTGTTATAAAACTCCCTATATTTTCTGAATTTCCCTATACCCCCTTTAGCCCATGCCCCTGTTTAAAAGACCCGCACAAAGCCTGCCTCCTTTCTGTATTGTCATGTGATTATTATCCTTTTTTTTCTCTCCGGTATTTGCTTGACGGAAGTTTACTTTTAACAAAGGAAATTAAAGACAGAAATTTAACCCAAAAATGTTTACAAAATAAGTTAAAAATGAACAAGTTTTGAAAACTGGGAAGAGTTGAGTCAGGAGACTCCAAAGAACTGTTCCCAATTCTCGAAAAAGAAGGAGGAGGATTTTTCTCCAAAAATCCTAATCAAATTGGTGTTTCTCAGCTGCTCAGGCTTCCTGCTCCTTTTTTCTGGCTCATCAGTATCAGCCATAAATTAGCCAGAGGCGTTGGAACAAAAAAAAGAAGGGGAGAGGAGAAACATTGGAGTTGCGTGGGCGTGGCAAGGCCAATAAATTCATCAATTTTCGGCAAAAAAAAAAAAAAAACAAAAACAAAAACATTGAGGAGCTAAGGAAAACTTTTCGCGCCGCCTTCGCACTTTGCCAAATGCCACGCCCCCAGCATCCTGGCAGCCAGGCCACCCTACCGCACTCCCCCGCCCAAACACTCTCAAGTTGGGAAGCCTTTTAATTGAATATTAATAACAAAATCCTGCATATTAAACAGAGGCCGACACAACAAAGCAACTTTACCAGCGCCAGGACCAGAAACAGAAACAGTCGAAAGGACGAGCCAGGACCTTTTGTTAATATATGCACACATCTGGATGAGAGAGGGCACTGACAGAAAATTATATATTATTTTCAAAAATTTATCCTCTAAATTAAATGATATTTTTTAATATTTTAATATTCAAGCTCTATATCTAGACCTTAAAATGGTTTTTTTAGGAAACATTTTTCTTTGAAAAATTTCTCTCAGTGCATTTGAAAGCGTATTTGTCGGCCTTTGTATTGTGGCACGTCTCTATATCCTGGCCAAAAGTCCTGCGCGCTCCTGACGATGTCAAATGTTAATGCAATCAAATTGGAACCTCATTCAGTTCAAAGAGGAGTGCGAATTCGAATGTATGACAGGAAACGGCACTAAATCCAATTATGCATGTAGTGAGGGGGGCGTGGTGGTATATGGGGCTTCCAAGGGGCTGGAGGGGTCCTGTGGCCTGGTGGCTATCCTATAGCGGATTAAGATCCCACTGAAACGTGTCCTTTTTTTGGTTTTCGCCTTTCGTGATGGAGAAGCCCAGGAAAATTCACTTTAATTCAGTATCAGTGTGACAAAAATTTAATTTTTTATCTATATTTTCTTGAGAAAATATTTTTTAGTTTTTATACGACTTAACCAACTTACAGTTTATTTAGAGAATTATTTTAGCTTAGCTCTGATCTTGGGCTTACCTGTAAAGAAAAAATTGAGAAAGATAGAAATTAATAGGGTTCTTTTTTGTTCATAATTAATTATAGGAAAAATATTATATAAATTCTCCTTTTATATAAATACCTATATTATATAGGTATGAGTAGGTTCTCCTTTTAGGCTTTATGATACCCGGTACTTTATTGTTGTTGCTTTATATAATTCTTAATATAATATACTAATATAAGAATAAATAGTTGAAAGTCGAAATTCGTCTTAGAAATTCTACACTTTTGCTTAATAATTTTAAAATTTTGATAAAAATTCTAAAATTTAAAAAAGAAACTAAAAAAAAGCTATCCAGTACTATGAACTATATTTATTTATATCCGGTATTTTGAACTAAATATATATAAACTTAATAAAAAAATTAAATAATAAGATAATTACTTTCCATTTTTATTTATAATAATTCAAATTATTTTCATGGTAGTTTTTAAAACAAAACACCTATTAAAAATTTTAAGAAAATTATCTTATTAAAAACTATTCTTATTTTAAATTTTTTTAAAAATAAATACTTTTTTTGTAACATAATTTCATTTTAAATATAAGATAATATTTCATGATACATTATTTTGTATCTCTCTTATAAATGACTCTTCATAAATGATTTTCTTTATTAAATTTCTTCTTTAAAAAAGTACGAAAAAAATACCACAAAAACCTCAACCTCGTATGGATTTCATAAATATCTTTATAATTATTATTTTTTTGTTTATTAATTGAATGACTGGTATTTAAATTAGACGAATCATTCTCTGAATCCTTGCGTGTCGCATTCGCTTTTATTTTATTTTTTTTCAATTCGCTTTGGCTATTTTGTTAGCCAGGTTGATGTTGCTGTGGTTGTTGTTGTGGGCACCTCATGCATATATGCTTAGGTGCCATCAGCACCCTGGAACCCCCCTTGAATCACCTGCTCTCCCCCCTGGCCAACAACGCGCAATTAAATCGATATTACGCGAGCCTGAGCCTGTGCCTGAGCCTGAAGCCTGCCTAATTGCGGATGACACGAAATTGTTTGCGCTATAACAATAAAGCAAAGCACCCACCCATCAACCCCTCGGCCAAACAACGCCCCTGCCTAGCCCAGGGCCATCCCCCCTTTTGACACCTCTAATATTCCAATAGGTGGAATTTTAACAGGGGCGTAGGGGATACAAACTATAAACGTTTTTTTATTTTATTTCTTAAAATATTTTTTTTTTTTAATACCCCCCTTTGATACGCCCCTGTTTTTAGGCCTTCCCTATTAATAATTATCCTTTCTCCCACCCCACCACCCACTAACCTCGGCCATGTCTCGGCCTTTCTTGACCCCTTATTGCAAGCTGCACAATATTGACACTAGATGGCGCTGTGCCATACACAAATTCTAATTGGAAATTGATTCAATTGGAATTTGGTAAATGTAAGGAGTTAACTGTGTAATTAACTCGAGGCTAAGTGATTTATTAAAGTAACCAAAAAGCTGTTTAAATAATTGCCTAAAAGGTAGGCATGTGAGTTTTTATAAATAATATTAAATTTAGATAAAATATAAAAGAAAATATTTCTAGCTTAATTATTAATATTTTTTATATCTTAATTTTTTGTCTACTATATTTCTTAAATTTTTTTTCCCGATTTTTCCCCTAAAGACCTCCCAAAACTTCAAGTATTTACAGACAAGAAGCTTGTAGTCCTAAGCGATTTACCAAAAAGGCTCACAAAATGAGCTTAAATTCCCCAAATGCGCTTAGGTACAAAAAGGGGGGGAAGCCCTCCACAAAGTAGAAAAAAAAAATATACACACCAGCAAGCATATATGAAGAAAAAAAAAATGTAAAAGGTTGGAAAACAATTTAAAACGTTTAAGCAAAGTACAAAAAAAAAAGAAAAAAAATACAAGAAATGTTAACAAAAAAGAACAACACACACACACACACACATGGGGGGGTCTATTCATGTGCAACAAGGAGCGTGGCAAGAACAAGCGCCTTGCCAGACATGTGTTCCCCCCTTTTTCTTTTTTTTCTCATTTTTGTTGCAAGAAGAAGGCGAATGCAGGCGAGCAAGATAGCCATATCAGTTTTCCGCCTTGTGCTGTATAATAAACAATTTTTACTTAAAATACACACACATCTGGAAAAGCAGGGGTGTCGGAATAGGGATTTCTAAAAGGGGTTTAGAAATTTGTTTGTCTAGTATTTATATTAAAAAAAAATATTTTAGACAAAAAAAGTTTATTTTAATTGTTTCCAACTCCTGTTAATGCAAAGTTTTCGAACCCTTTACTGTTGTAGTATTTAGTCTTGGGAAAAGTAACAACTGCAACGGATGTGAAATGAATCATTCACGGTAGGTGCTTTATAGTTTTAAAGAAAAACTTTAAAACTATAAATAAAATTTGTAAAAGTTTAAAATATAATTTTTCATAAGCTAAGAGCAAAAAAAAGTATATTTTCCTAATAAAAATGAATAATAAATAAATATGTCTAAATTATATGAAATAAAAAGACTAAAATAATATATAAAGGCTCTAAAACAATACTAACAAACTCTCTAAAATAGAAAAAAATTTTAAAAAATAGTTCATATAGTTTTCAGTCCGGATAGTAGTCCAAAATACCCAAAAATATATTAATATTCCCTTAAAATGTTATTTTCTTTTTATTTTCTGCCCCAAGTCCCAAGACCATTTCTTTACTTTATTATTATTTTTGAATAATAAGTTATTTCTGGGCTTTGTTATATTTATAAACAATTTTTTTGTTCTATTTTTTTTTTTTCAACCCCTATTGTCTTTGATAGAAAATGCCACAAAATGGCATTAAATTAAATAAAGACTCGTATTAGGCATGGGCATGTGTTATAGAAAGGGGGAGCTATAGCCTCTAAACAGAGGCGTTGGAGCACTAGGGAGGGGGTGTCAGCGAGCTGAGCGAGGTTACGCCCCTCGGTTAAGGTGGCATAGTCCTAGTCTCTCCTCCATGGAAATGGATCAATAATGGGCACAAAGTTTCCAACAACAAACCCAATACAAAGGCAACAATAACAAAAAAAAAGGGTTTAGGTCCTAAGGAGGGATTTTCTAATGTTTTTTTTTTTCTAGCAGAGGCGTGGTAATAGAAGGGGGGCTACAAGGGGGTGGGGGAGCTGCTATTATTGCTGTTGCAGTACAGTTAAGTCAATTTTACAGCAGCAATAACAACAATAAATGGCAACAATGTGCACTAAATTGTGCAAAACTTCGTTGCGTTTTCTGCTTCTGTTTCGGTTTCTGTTTCTCTAAGGGCACTGAAAAAAATTTTTAATAAAATCTAAGGTGTGGAAATTTAAAAAAAAATGTTAATATATTTTTCTAGGAATTAATAGAGGGTTTTTAACATTTTATTTGAAGAGTTTCTTATAGTTTCTCCTGAAATATATGTTTTCTTTTAAAAAACATAATTTTATTTAATATATAATTTCACTAAAATTCATGAAACAAATTTTAAATTAAATGAGCCATATTGAAAAATTAAAAATTTTTAAAAGATTTATATTCAGACATTTTTTTTTCTAAAAAATATTAAAAGAATACTTTTTATGCTTTATGTACTTCATATAAGGCCAAAAGTCATAATTTTTCAACATTTTAAGTTTTAATAATTTAAATATATGCTTATTATTTAAGGTTATGATCTTTTTAACAAATATAAATTTTTTCCTATATTATTTTTTGTCATATTTAAAAAAAAAATAATTTTTTTTAGCCTTGGAATTTTTTTGTAAAAACTATTCTTTTCTCTTAGTGCCTTTGTTTAGCTTAGTTTCGATTTTTGTGTTGTTATTGGCTCTCTTCTTCTTGCCCATGTTTGCCATGTCATCAATTAGGACATGCATTTGGTTTTTCTACGATTTTTTTTGCAACGTTTTGTTTATTTTTTCCCCCCATTTTGCGAAATGATTTGGCGCAGTTGAATAACAAAAAATGTAGCATACATTTTAGCGGTTGGCGGTTCTCAAAAAAAAAATTAAATAAATAAAGAAAAAATATAAAAAAGCACACAAAATATATAACAAGAATTATAAACTAAACTAGGAAATTTTAAACTAAATCACATGGATTACTCTATAAATTCCTTTTTCAAAATTTCTAACATTTTTAGTTTGATTTGTAGCTGTAGCATTTTATTTTTGTTGAAGCTTGGCATAACATTTCAATATTTCTATAATATATATTGATTAGTTATCTAGCTGAAGCGCGCCTTCAATCAATTTTGAAAATGCATTTTGTCCTTGCGCATGAGTGGACGCCGCTGGGGCAGAACATGCAAGGAGATGGGGCTATGGGGGGGTGGTAGCCCGGCTGGCAATAATGGGTGACAGTGGCTGTGGGAGGGGGGAGAGAAGATGGGGGGTTCAGTTGCAGCGACAACGATATTGGAAATGCAGTAAATAATAAAGTGCAATGGGTGTAAGGTGGCTGATATATATTACATAACGCATATGCACTGGAAAAAAATTATAGAACTCAAAGAAAATCGTAAAATTGTAAAGAAAATAAAGAGAAAGTTTTTAAAATAATGTTAAAAATGTTTTAAAAAAACTAAAGAATACAAAAATATTATAAACATTTTTTTTAGTTTTTGGATAAACTTTTTGGAGCACTGCAACTTTTTGGGTGTAAGAATCTATGCGGGCTTATGCAAATGTCGCTCTGCGATATCCACCGGCCCCCAAAAAAAAATTCGATGAAAAAAATGAATGAAATTCGCGAAGAAAACAAAAGAAGCCGAGAAACCGAGAAGCGAGATAAAAAAAAAAAAAGAAATTGCAAGAGGATTGTGCACTTGAAAAGCGCCCAAATCGATGTCAGCAGCAGCACAGTTTAAAAACAAAACAAGAATTACGCAAAAAAAAAAAAAAAAAAAAGAAAGAACCCTCTTTTGAGAGAGAAAAAGCGGAAAAATCAGCGGCATAAAAGAAGGGAGGAAATCGCGTACCAAGTTATCACTGGGCCTGACTTTTCTTTTTCGTTTTTTTTTTCATGTTTTTGGGGTAAAGCCCAGAAATGGATATGGGCAAGTGGAGAAGGAAAAGCAGGAAAAGCTTGGAAAAGTCGGTGAAAATTGAGAAAATCGAGACCGCGAAGGCAAACGCGAACTCGAACGCGTCTTAGATTGATGAAGAGCCGGACGCACAAAGATCTCTTTGTCCTTTTTGAAGGATATATGTCGAGTATGTGTGTGTTTTGCGGAAATCCAGTGCTAGAATCCAGCAACGAAAGTTATCCGAGGTCAGTGAAAGCGAATTGTGGGCGAGTTTCCTCCAGGATCTAGGCTAAGCCATAGGGATTTCAGTCAACAATAGAAGAGAAAGTGAAGGAATGAAGAGAGTTTTTCATAGCTTTGGTTGAAAAAATGAAGGATATTTAAGAGTGTAGTGAAGATAGTTACTTTTTTTAGTTAGTTGAGGTTTTAGTTTTTATTTTTAAATTTATTCAGAATTTTTAAAGTCATTTTTAAATGGCTTGAAGTTGATTTATTTCAATAATTTGATGAAGAATATGCATAACTTTATTTAATAGTATTTCCTAGTCTTTTTGTATAGCTTATTAGTGTGCCCACATTTTGTGAAGAATTAAGGTAGTAAAAATTATAAATTATAAGCTATTTAGGATCTTGGTATATTTAATTAGAGTGCCCAAAGCTCTTTGTTTTTCTAAAAAGAATACTTTAGAGTGCCCAAAGGTCATTGTTTTTCTAGAAAAAGTACTTCAGATCGCCTTGGCGAATATTTTGATGACTTTGGAGAACATTAAATAAATAAAATAAATAAAATAAATAAATAAAATAAGCTTTCATTAATCCCACACACTTTTAAGGACACTTAAATTCATTTGGTATTATTTAAGTAGAGTGCCCAGTGTTGTAAAAAAAATAAGAAAGAAAGAAAACTACCAAATGTTGTTACAATTTAATTTGAAGGAAAAAGAATTTACTTTCAAGGCACAAAACTGCTCCATCAAAATGAAATTCTGGCCAAAAGAGCTGGGCGGCGGTGGAAAATGGGAGGTTGGAAGTTGCGGGTGGCGACGTACTGTTGGCCACGTTAATTGCGGCAATTAAGAACCCAGTTCTCTCTTTGAATGTCCTTGCCCGTGTATTGTTCCCGTTTCGTTTCATTCCGTTTGTTCTATAAATGTTTTAAACATTTTAATTAGTTTTAATAAACGGCCTCGGGGTGGTGGGATGAAAAATACAAAAAAAAAAAGAAAAAAAAATGGGAAAAACTGTTTGAAGTGGCCAACAGTTTCGTGTCAGGTGCAGGCTGACCCTCCTTCTCCGCCCACCATTCTCGCCCTCTCTTTCTTATGCTTGTGCTCTTTCTCTTTCGTCACACACGCGGCTTGACAATGAATTTTCGTGTAAAAGGTCGTCGCCCACTTTCTTTTTTTTTTCCTTCCGTCTTCCTTCCGTTTTGTTTGTTTCTTTTGTGAGAGTTTTCGCAGCTGCTGGGCTGGTCCGTTAAATGGTCAGAATTCCTGACAATCGCGGCCGGATTAATGGTAGTTTACCATAGTTTTGGATATCATTTTTTGGTATTAATTATGAAGGGGTTTTTGCGTAGTAATTTTTGGTACTTTTTTTATTTTTAAGGTTGATATTAAATAAGATTTTAAATTATCTATCTTTTTAGATCTTTTTGAGGTTCTTTTTAGATTTTAAATTTCTTAAATAAAATAAAAAAAATTAAATAAAACGTCGTTTTTTATCAAAAATATTGAAAGAAATTTTATTTCTTTCAAATATTGAAATATTGAAGAAATATAATTTTTGGCGGAAATATTTAGTCATATTTAGTCTTTTTTTACATTTTAAATATTTTATATTTTTTCTTTTAATTTTTTGCATAATTCTATTTTATTATATTATGTATTTTATATTTTTCTTGTAATTTTTTTGATAAATCTATTATATTTTTTTATTCTTTCAAGAAAGCAAGCATTGTTTTAGTGACGAAAGCCCTAAAAAAATTCTCTTTAAAAATTCTTTTAAATATTTTTATCTAATTTTAATTAAACATTAAATTTTCTAATTCCCATCACAATTGTGTCTGAAAATAGGCTCTTATTTGTGTGTGTGTTTTTGCATGAAATTCTGCGGACAACAAGGCGTATGCGTAATGTTTAGTTGGCGGTCGCTGCCACCGTCTGCTCCGTCCCCTTATTAACCCTCTGATGCCGCAACCCCCTGCTTTTTTGGTTTACGGTTTCGGTTCTGTTCTTTGGTCGCTGCGGTCGCTGCAAAATTTCCGCCTCTGAACTTTAACTGAAAGTTTAGTTTTCAGCTTCGGCTTCACTGTATGGTATGGTAGGTTCAGTTTTTGGGTTTGCGTGTTGCCAGTGCATTATTTTTATGTACTCTCTCCGTATTACATACCTACCTACACCCTTATATACCCTTATATTTGGGGTCTTTGTGGGGAGTTGGGGGTGTGTGTGTGTGTGTGTGTGATTGGGTCTTGCGGCTCCCGAGCACTAAATAAGTTGACAAGACTGCGGTTCCCGGACATTTGACGTTCCAGCAGCAGGGTTACCACCGTACAACAACAAAAGGCTAGTATGGAAAAGGTCACAAAACCTCAAAACGCTTGAATTTCGCACAAATTTAGCAATTTGGAAAAGGTTTTCGGGTTTTCGGCCCGTGGGGTTAATTTTGGGTTCAATTGAGGCCAACCAGAGTGGGCGGTTGCGGTTTAAATCAAACTCAAGTATTCGACAGGGACATTTCCATTTTCCATCGCCTTCAATAAACATCTTAAGTATTTTGATTTTAACTTTTATTTAAGTTGGCTTTAAATGGGGTTTTGAAGAAAATTATGGGTCTATTTTATAGTGTTTTTTGAGTTTTTATACGAAAATATATTTCTTATAATAATAATAAAATAATGATCTTGAAAAAAGTAATTTAATAAATTTTAAATAATCTTATTAATTCAACTCCTAATTAAATCTCCTGATTATGAAATCATTATTAGCTTTTTTTTATTAGATAAGAGAAGAGAATTAGAGAAGAGGAATCAAAAAACGCTTACTTATTGGAGTCAATAGCAGAAAGAGTAATTACCGTAAGAGTAATTAATGACAGGCCAAAAATGACCCAGGGAGAGGAGTAAAAGTGTGGAGCATCTCTCATCTAAATAAAATAAAAAAAACTATAGTTTCTCTCTAACACCTATCATCTCCACCCCCTTATCCCTATCATTATCCCTAAATTCTTTTTATTTTACTATTCTTATTATATTTTCTTAATAAAATTTCGTATTACGCCTCCCACCTTCTCAGGTATTGCCATTCATAAATTTTCGGCAACCTTATCAGTATTCCCAGAGAGAGAGGGAGAGCGGCCGCTGGAACTGCACGTGCCAAGTCCGCTGCACTTGCGCTTGACGCGCTCTCTCCCCCCACCATTCTCACGCCAGCGCTCGCCTCGATCAGTTCACTTTCAACCCCTCCGTTAAAAATCATTTAAAATTAAGTTTTAACAACGAATTTAACTAAAAAATGTGTTTTTAATATTAAATAGCTATCAAGTGAAGTGAAAATCATAAGTCTAAGCCATTTTTTATTATTTTTTTGGTGAAAAATGTGTTAAAAGTGAAAAATTCTTTCAAATAGTGTTGTGTATATAAAATAGCTATTAATTAAAGTTAAAAATCATTAAATCGGTGTCGGTTTGAAACGGTATTTTGGATAAATAATTGCATTTGGAAATCGCGTCGCGACGCGTCGGTTCAAAATTTACAGTTAGGTCCTAGTTGAGAATGAAAACGGAAAGCGGTGGGAGGCAAAGCGACAAAGATGCTGGAGGGGAGTCAGGTGAGCGGATATTGGGTAGTGCGCTCTCCCACACTCCCACTCTCTCATTTTGTCGCTTGTGGCTTTTCATCGCTCTTCGAGGATATTCTTGACTTTTGGGACATGACTTAAACATTTTACATAAATTTTACATGTGTGTAGATAATTAATGTAAATGGAGGTAAGTTTCAGTTTTTACATAATTATTATTATTATTTAATATTTTTATTTAAAATGTCCTTAAAAAAGGTCCTTCTTTCCTTAAAAAATACCCAACAAAAAATGCTTAAAAAAAATAAATAAATAACGAAAATAAAGATAAAAAATATACCAGTCACCCCCCACCACCCCCTAGCCAGGAGGAAAAAAATTGAAACCGTTGCCATTTTCTGTCAACGCGGTGGCCGCGACAGGAAGACGATTTGCAGCCATTTGTCATGTTGGGGGGGTGTCGAATGGGAGGGAGGTCCTGATGCAGGATGCTGAAAAACGGGCAGCCGGGAGAGGGGGAAGGGAGGTGACTGGTGCGGAAGTACTGCCAAAAAATAAAATATATTGAAAGGGGGCCGGGCAAGGCCGAGGGAAATCGTTTGTTGTTGTTTGGTTTCATTTCGCGGAGGAGGCAGGCGTGTGGGCGTGTTGTAGGGGGGGAGGGTGGTAGGGTGGTGGAGGCTGTATAGCCCAGGCTTTGTGGGCGATTGGCGGGTGTGGGCGGGGTGGCGAGTGTTAAAATATATAAGCAGTAAATAAGCTTAAAAGCCGGCTGAGCTCTGGCAATAACAGTCAACACTCGTTAAGACGGAAGGTGATATTTTTAATATGTGTAAAAATATTAAGAAAAAACCTTCAGGAAATGAATTTTGAACTTAAATGTTTTTTTTTTATCTAAATAATTTAGTGAAATAAAAGTGGAATAAATTATAAAATAAAAGAAATAAATAATTAAATAAATTTAAAAAGAGGTAAAAAAAAAGCTACTAATTTAGAAAAGCTTAGAAATAATCGAATTATTTATTTTTATTTTTTATTAAATTTAAAAACCTTAAAAAAGATTCTATTGAATTGAAATAATTTGTATTTTGCCTTATAATATTCTTTAAATTTTATTATTTAATTTTGACTTCTAATTTATCTCTTAAATTTTTTTTTTTATAATTTTTTGAATTTCCTTCATATCGGTTCACTACTGTACCCATTGTTTGCTTGTTTTGAGAATTTATGCGTCTTGATTCTTCACACATGCAAAATCCCCAGTACACTTAACATTTCAAACTGTTGGCAATTGCCAAGCTAAAAAAAAAAAAAAAAAATACCCCAAAAAAGCATAAAAAAAAATGAAATAAAAGATTGGAAAAGAAGAAAGTACAAAAAATGAGAAAAGCTAAAAGAAAAGTACTTTTTCTTGGGCCTGGGCCCCTGTTGTAAATTTTATTTTAAAGTCGCAACGCGAAAAGTTTGGCATTCTCGATAGACTGTTGGAGAAATCACTGCCACGCCCACTTATACTACTCCTTTTTTTTGTGTGTTATGAGGGAGAGTTACTTCCTTCTTTTTTTTTTTTTTATGGGATGTGTGTAAGTTTTGTTTCAACAATTTATTCAAATTGAGTTTCGCCGACTGCCGGCCATAACTCAAAGCAAAGTTTCTTGAGAAATAAAATAAAATATTTCTTCGTTTTTCTTTGGTTCTCTTTCTGGTCCTTTCACTTTCTCCTAAGCAGGTGTTGATGGCTCCATTTTGATGGAGCTGCCAGCTAAGCGGAAGCCGCAAAAGTGCGTGAGTCATAAAAATAAATTCTAGTCCCAAGTCCCCAATCCCACAAATAAAAAAACCAAAAAAAGTTTGTCAGGAACTTTGAATTATTCGCTTTTGGCAGTCCATCTAGGAGGAACTAGACGAGCCTTAAAAACGAATTAATTGGATAAGAAAATTTCAAAAATATTTCTCTAAAATATTTTCCCCATTTTTAGGCAATCAAATGGCGTAACCCCCACATGCTAGAAAAAAAAAACGAAACTACAATTTCATCTTGAAACTTTCCACAAAATTTCTTTCTCTTCCGCACTCTTGAATCCTGACTGCTGGCTCATTTGTCACATGAACTCACACATACATATATAGAAACGTGAATATTTTTAGTGGCAGAATCCTGGCTGCAGGAGAACTAACCATATAACCCTTGGCCAAGTTTTCTGGTTTGCCAACCTGGCCCAGAAAAAAAAGAAACTTTGGCTCTATCATTAGGGAGGGAGGGAGGCACTGAGGGAAAAATAAACATTACAAATATTAAAAAAATAAATTAAAAATTGAAAAAATTATTAAAATAAAATAATTAAACAATATTTAACAAAAATAAATTAAATATTAAAATTTTATATATATGTTTCTCCTCACTTTTTTAAAGTTTTTGTGTAAAATTCCTAAACTTTTAAGGTTTTAAAATTTTTTTTTTTAATTTTTGTATTTTATTTATTTTTTGGCCCCCAATTTCTCTCAGTGCCTTTTAGCAACTCCAGCTGAGATCTCTGAATTGGAGTTGCAGTTTGGTTTGCTGCTTTCTCGGCTAAGGACGACCTCAATGCGGACACGTCCTGAGCTCAGCTGCGATAGCGATTCTTTCACATCACGTGCAGGTTAAGCAGACTGCTGAGCAAAAAAAAAATAGAAAAAGGGCTGAATGAAAAAAAAATAGCATAGTGGGCGGGGCCATAAAACGTGGCTAAGACCAGCCAGCCAGCTAACAAAAGCCAGCAAAAAAAAAATGCCATTTCTCGCTCGCTTCTAAAACTTATCAATGCGATTTATGCAGGAATTCCTCCAAAAAAAATAAAAAAAAAAAAAGTTCAACATGAGTGGTATAGGAAGTTATATGTATATATATAGAAGGATATCCATGTATAGGATATATAGGTATATATATTTTAGAAAATTCTGCACCAAAATTGTCGCAGAAAAAAAATATATGGAGAAAATATAGAAAAAAAGGCTTTAAGCAATAAAAGGCGTTTTGAGAGAAAATTTTTGGGTTTGGTTAAAAAACTTTTAAATTAAATATAACTAAATTATTTTTTTAAATCCCAAATCAAGTAACACCCTTTGAACAAATTTCAAAAAAAAAGAGAAGGAAACCTGCTAGAAAAACTCAAGCAAGAAAATGCAAAATAAATTGGCAGCTACCTTTGGCATGCCCAGACCAAGGCCCAGTCCCCAGATCCTCCTCTGCTGTTGCATATTTCAATGCCGCAGGGCAGCGCAACAATAAAAGAAGCCAAAATAAAAAGAAAAACCAAAAAAAGAAGAAAGAAAGACATTTTTTTTTTTGGAAAGAAAAGAAAGAGAAAAAATCTGCGACAATTTCGTCTCATTGTCGCTTGTCTTTTCTGGTCTTCTGGCCACAAAAATTCTTGGCAACATTTTTGTGCCTTCCTCGGGGTTTTCTTTTCTATTTTTTCCTTAGGACTTTTTCACCTTATTTATCCTATACCCCTCCTTCCTTCAAAAAAGGCGGCAAACAGTAAAATTGTTGTCAATTGCGAGAAAGGAGCCATTAATCAAAGACAAGGCCAAGACCAGAAATATTCGAGGCGTGATTAAAGGAAGAAAAAAAAATACAAATTCTTGGTATCTAAGCCATAAAAATAGAAAGAGGCGATGAGAGACAGAAAAAGGCCAAGAAATACACAACTTGGTATTCAAATTGGGGCTGAATTTTGGCATTTTGAATAATTATGAAAATTTGAAAAGTTTTCTAGAGCTGGTCTAAACAAAATAGAACAGGAACTTTCAAGACAAAAGCTTAACAATTAATCACTTAATTAATTCAATAAACGCTTAAAAACAAAAGTGTTAAAGTAAATAAAAGGAAACTTTCAAGTAAATTAACGAATTTATGATAAATTATTGAAATTTTTCTTGCCCTCCGGATTTATTGGAATTTTAATTCAAATTTTTCCATTTTCGATGAAGAATTTTCTTAAATCACAACTTGTATGTGTTTTTCCGTTGCCGCTGGCTGTGAAAATGAATTTTCCAATTATTGGACAAAATAACAAGTCACTCTTGTTATAAATTATTAATGAAAAAAAATAAAGGGATTTTTTTTTATGGCCGACAAGGTCATATATATATCCCACCCACCTCCACCACCTCTTCGACCAGTTTTGGCAATCAATTTGGATTTGGATTCGATTTTCGTTTTGTTTGTTGGCCGCTTTCGGGCCGACGATTATAATCAATTGCCACGCCTACTTAATTAAATGGCTACCCAACCCCCCTTCTAAGCCACCGCCATTTTAGCTAATAGGCACTTGGCCATTAGAATGGGTTAGTGAGTGGGTGGTTGGCTCGGATTTGACCCGATTGAGAACTCGATTTCCAATGCATTTGCCAGCAGATAAGCAGCTTAGCCTACCTCAACATTATCCACAGTCAAGGGCATGCAATTAGTAGCACATACATAAATATAGAAATATAGGTATTTTGTTTGAAAAAAAAATCTAGCTAGCTAGTATTTTTATGAGAATTATTTTTATATATTTTTTTTTTATTATTTTTCTGGAGCTCTATTCCTTTGGCATTTTTCTAGTCAATAGCTCTACTGGCGGCGGCTTTGAAAGCCTCTACACCTGTTCTACCCCTACCAGCCCACTTCTTTTTAACCATTTCTCCCATTTCTCCTCTGTTGGCCTGGCTTTTTTGTTTTCCGTTGCTGGTATTTCTACTTCTTGTTATTATTTGAGGTTTCCCAGGAAAAAATAAAAAACTTTTTCCAGGTTCCTATTTCTCTTTAGTCTCCAAACACTCGAAGAAATTATGAATATTTCGATAATTAATAAAAATAATCATAAAAGTACTAATTATGCCAAATTTTTGCAAAGCAAGGGCACACTTATAATAGAGTGACCATCTTAAAACATTTTTGATCTTTTTTCTTTAATTATATTTTTTTTTATCAATTTAATTTGATTTAAGAAAAAACTTTTGATTACTTTTCTCTCTCACTTTTTCGCTTTTTAGTTTTCTGCCTCACCTGTAATTTTTGCAACTTTCAATTAGGAAGGCATTAAGCCAGAAAGTACTTCATTGGTAGAAAAAAAAATAAAAAGGATGCAAAAGAAAGGATAAAAAAAGGGGTAGCCTTACTAAATGAAATGCTGTCGCAGAATGGAAAGAAAAAAATATAAAATAGAAGACTAACCATAGAAGAGAAATAGTGCCAGGCAGCTACAATTTTTCTACTCGAAATGAATTTGACTGAAGCAAAAAAGAGGTTGAGGTTTTTTTTTTTGAGGTTTATATATATTTCCATTGCTAGTTCTATATAGTTGGCTCCTCGGAGCAGTTGTTTTTACTTTTTTTTGCGGTGAACGTGGCATGTTTTTAATTAAAAATGAATTCACCTCAAGCCGCAGCTGTCTTGGAAACAAAATATAAAAGAATTATGACAAAAAAAATGAATAATTTTTTTAAGAAAAGTTTGTAGGGAGCCTCTTTCGATATATCGATTATTCGATAGCTAACTTATCGTTTAAAATATTACTAGAAATATTACTATTACTCACTTAGCTCTAAAAAGCACTCTCAAAAATCTCTGTTTTGTCAACTCACCTGAAAATAGAAAGAAAAACATCACTTTTAAAATGGAGTATATTTTTATTTTTGTTAATTTTCAATGTGGTTTTTATTTTATTTACCAAAGTACCAGCCTTTTATTTACTTAAAACACACACACGATGAGCAGAAAAAAAACTCAATCAGAAAACTAAAAATTGATTTCATTTGCATTCAAAAAACACGAAAATTTACAAAAGACATGTGTATTTATTATTTTTTCTATTTCGGAGTGGGAGTGGAAACTACAAAATAAAATAAAATTGTGCAAACAATTGGCTAAAATAAAAAAAAAAACAAGAATCGAGAGAGAGAATAGAAATATAAATAAAACGCTTAAAACAAGAAGCGAAAATGTTGAATGATTTTCCACATTGCCCAATTATCCAATAGACTACGGTTTGATGAGCTTTGGAGGGGAGGGGAGGGAGTGGCACGATGGGTACAATGAGAAGGCCGCCAGGGGCTGTTGGGTTGAGTGGGCGTGTCATGTCTGATTTGACCTCGTTGTGTGAGGGAAAAGTTAGCGGCAATAAGCGAAAAACTGATTACACTGCCAGCGGCTGAAACAGCAATTGAAATTGATAGAACCCGCTAGGCAGTGGTGGGGGGGAGGGGCCTATGGGGCAGAAGCAGGCCCCTCCGCCCCCTTTTTTGGGTGGGGGACTAACTGGATGTACTGGCTATTTGGCAATGATTTTTGGCGGTATTGGAATGTGCCGTTTAGGCCACAAAATGCTGTAAAGCTGTTCAGTTTTGCGGCTCTGTCACACAGGGATTTCAAGTGTTTGCTTTTTTTCGCTAAAAAGTTAAGTTTTTTCTTAAAAATTAAAATTTATTTAAGTTAAAAAAATAAATGAAAAGAGTTTTTATATTTTTTTATGAAAATATAGTTATTATTTAGATTGAGAAGTAGCTAAGAAGGCATAAAGGCATAAAATATGGAGATTACATCGAATATTTATTGTTTAAGTTAGCTATCGATTAATCGAAAGTTTCTACGAATTGTTTCGAATAAATTCTTTAGTTAAGAATATAGAAAAACTAATATTATTATGAAAAGTATAGAAACAAAGTAATTCTCAGGCTTAAATGTAAAGAATACCTTTGGAAATTAAGCGTTTAAGTTAGTTATCGATTAATTGACTATTTGTTAGTTAGTAAACTTATCGTTTTGACATATTTTAATTAATTTTAAGCTAATTCTTTATTAAAATTTCCTTAACAAACAAGCTTAAGATGTCACCAAGCATAAAATATAAAGTATTACTTTGAACATTAATCATTTAAATTATTTATCGATAACCTATAGTTTTCTTAAAATTATTTATTTTATCAACTGACAAATTTTGAATACATTTTTCCACTTTTAATTACAAAATATTAAAAAAATAGAGAGCTATAGAATGTAGCTGTAGTTAAGTGAATAAATTTAATAATAATATCAATTTATCGATTAATTTGCTTATCGATTGGCATATCGGGTTGGCATATTTTCCATTATCATTTTTGCTGATTTTAATTACGGAAATTTAATGCCGAAACTCATAATTTAAAAGGCAATTTTGGCTTTGGGCTTTAATTGCCTGCTACACACACACTCTTGCTAATGCTCAACACATTAACACATATATTATATATATACATAAATATATATAGAAAAGGATATATGTATATAAAGACACTGACACACATATGTGTGTGTATAGATGAGCTGTGAATTATTACACGACACCGAGCGCATCTAATTAATAACAAAATTTTAATCGTTCAACGATAGCCAGGTATTAGCCACGCCCCTCAGCCCCCGGGCCACCAGCCCACCAGCTATCAGACCATATTTTCTTCGCCCAACCACCCCCCCAAGGACATCCGACCTCGTATTATTGCTGATTATTATTGTTATTGTTATTAGCGCTTGTTGGAAATTTATGTGCAAAAATTTATTTGCTGCGTCGGCACTCAAATCGAGCATAATTTTTCATTTAAGTGGAAATTAATATTTTTACGCCCTAATGCCAGGGACACGCCCCCCTGTGTTCTTTATGCCTTTTTCCCCGTCTTACCCTCCTTTCTGCTAATTATGTCACGTCGTTTGGTGGACCGGAACGGAAAGAAAAACAAAAAAAAAAAACAATATTCACTCTCACTTTTTTTTTTTGCCTTTATTTCTTATGAAATATTAATTTTGATAGATGGATAGATATAAGGATGGAGGAGATATGGAACGGAAAAGGTTTTGGGATTTTTTTGGGAAGAGATGGCGGTATTTTATGGCATACTTTTGGGGGAGCCTGATTAAAGGATATTGCTGAGGAAATTGAAATTAAAGAAAGAAGGACGGGAAGGACCAAGGATGAAAAGAGAAATAAAAATTAAAATTTAATAAAAAGTATCACGAAAGTGGTAATAAATTTAAAAAAAAATTTAAAAATATTAAAAAGAAAACTATAGTTTTTTCTTTAAGAATAAATAGTAGAAAATTTATAGAATGAAAGAATATAACGAAATAAAAGTATTTTAGTACTTTTGCAATATTTTTTTGTTATATTATATAAAATTTTTTTTTAAAAAGTTTTTTTTTACATTTAAAATTATTATTTATGTATTCAATTTTTCGAATAATTTTTCAAATATATATACATTTTTTATTTTAATAAAATCTTTAAATATTGTCCAAATTGCCATTTTTTCCATTTCTGTTCATTTTTCCATTTTTATCCTTTTTTCCATTTTTATCCATTTTTTCCTCCTATATCTCCACACTCATTAATAATTACAGCCTGCAAATAGAGCCCAGACCCAAAAAACCATTAGTGCAATACCCGCTCCTCCCACAGGACTCATGAAATTCAAAACTATCTATGAGGGGAGGGGGGGGTTGGGGGGTAACCTCCCTCCACTAGATACTTCTCCTCCTGGAACTCGGGCTCCTCGTGCTTTCCCAGCTGCAGCTGATAAGGATGTCCAAAGTCGTGGCTGGGGCATCGTTAGTTTTTGCCACAAACACCCATACACACACAAACATAGTCGCACAACACACACTGCGTATACGCAATATTTCAGTTTACGGCCAGGAGAGCAGCAGGCCCCAAAGTAATGCACAAAACACGCACTACCAGGCGTAGGGGTGACAGGGTCTGTAGGATAGGGGCTCGGTAGGCGGTAGACGGTAGATGGAAGGCGGGGGCGTGGCTGGTTATGTAAGCTGAAATGTTGGCGCTTCTATCTTTTCGGCACTGGAAGACTTTTATTAAGGGAATTTTATTTTTTTTAATTTTTTGAATTTATATTATGAATTTTTGTTAGTATTTCTTAATTATTTCTTATCTTTTGAAGGAAACATAGGGATTATTTTTGCCTATTTTTGTTGTGTTGATTTTTAATTTGTTTTATTTTATTTTGGATATTTTTTCTATTTTTTTTTTTTTTTTCTCATATATTTTTGACTTGAAATATTTTTTTTTTCCTTCTCGAGGTTTTTATTTTTGTATTATATTTATTTTTGAATTATTTATATATATTTGAATTTATATTTGAAAATGATTATTTTAAGCTCCCTACCTCCCCCTGTTTTTTTGGCAGTGTAGGCCTGCTTATCATTGCGCCCTCGCCTCTGCCCTCCACCACCCACATGCCCCCCAAAAAAGGCAATGCGTTTTCTGTCTTGTCATATGATTCAATGAATTTTTCACACACACACACACACACCCATACACCGAGACAGGCGGCGGTTTTCGGGACAGAGGGGCGGGGTGGTGCCGGGGATGTCCTGGCCAAATAGCATAACAAATGTACGCAGCGGAGAAGGAGCGAAGGACAAAGGACCCGGGGAGAGGAGAAGGCTTGTTACATGCAAAGCCGCCTCCCGAAAAAGGAAAAAAAAAAAAACGTTGCAACCCAAGAACGCAAAAGAGGACTTTACGTATGACCGGAGGGGGGTTTCGGGGGTGTTATGATTGTTTCACGAACTGACAAATAGACCAACATGGTTGGTCTACCAAACGACAGAGAAGGCAACAGACCACTAGACAGAGACAGAGGCAGGGCAGGAAATTTATGCCTCACGCAGGCAATGAGCAATGTGCCTGGGAAATTGGGGGGGGGAAAGGCAAGGAGTTAAGAGACAAGGGGGCGTGGCAGGACAATAACCATATGCTGGCCAAAAAGCAGCACTCATCATCTTCTGGGGGGGGCCTCAGGGTCAGGCAAAGACCATAAGGAAAATATTTATACTTTTCTTGCAAACTTTTGTGCTTGAAACTTTAAGGAATATTATTAATTTTTCTCTAATTTTTTTTTCATCTATTTTATGAAACCAACTTTAAGCTCTTTGTGAAGGTCGTCTTTTGGTCTTTAATTTGAATAATCCACAAAATGCTACAAAAGCAACTCCCACACATGTCAAAAGTATCAAGTCGGCATATTTAACTTTTCCAGCTTGTTGCCAGCTTTGAAGTTGAATTCAACCGCAGACAAAGACGCCCACATATTCTACTTTATATATATACATACACATATATATATGTATATATATATATATGTTTAAATAATCTTTTGATTAGCCAAGTTAAGCCGAAAGCAAAAACAACACACAAGCTAGAGAAAACCTGAGATAGAACTGAGCTGAGGAAAATTCAATGGGAAAAAAAAGAAACATCAAATGAATTGGCAGGAATAAGAGCAACAGTCTTGAAAACACGAAACATTAAAACAGTTTACAAAAGGCTACAGATTTAACGTTGTAATCATTTCCATTTCCACCATTTTCTCCATTTTCTTGATTTTAGATTTTCTGACATTTTCTCATAACGATTTTTGGCAACATTTTATTTGAAAAGTGTCACAGTTTGCTAATAAAAAACAAATGATTTTAATGAATTGGAAATTGAAATGGAAAATATCATTTTGCTGGCCTGGGCTTTAAATGAATAAATAATTGACATTAGAGAGCTTGAATGTGACAAGTAATAGGAAGGTATTTTTTTTTTTTATAAATTTTTGTTTTTGGTTCTTTCTGAAGTCTAGATAAGCTTATTAAATATTTATTATTTTGTCATACAATTTAACTATTTTTAAGTATTTATTTAGTTTATGTTTTGAGCAATTTTATTTTTTTATGAGTATTTAAGTCTTTATAGGTATTTCTTGTTGTGATACCCGGTACTTGTCTTTCATTTATTCATTTTCCAAGATAGAAATGTGTCTTTAATGTAAGTCATATGCTTTATTTTTGAAATTTTTTAGCTAAAAATCAAGTTTGAATTTAAAATTAGTTACAAATTTCATACAGGACTAGTTGGTATTTTTAAAATGATACCCGATACTTGTCTCTAATTTATTTATCCTTAAGATAGAAAATATCTTTGAAAGAAGGAATATTCTTCTATAGAAGGTTATATGTAATATTTATTTTTTATTTAAATATCATGTTTAAAATTTACGTTTTTAAATTATTTGTTTTTGAAATATTTCTGGTATATTTTGTAATAATATCCGGTACTTGTCTCCATTTTATTTTGAATTGTAACAAAGAATAGGGTTTTTATATCCAATTCCTATTCTGGTTTTATTATTTTTATTTTTTAATGTCCCCTTATGGCCTTTAAGTGGTAGAAAACCCTTAAAATTCTCCCGAAAATCCTTGCTTTAAAAGCTTTAAGAATATGAAAAAAATATATATACAGTCTTGTAGTTTTTCGCTTTACTTTTTCGTCCTTTAAAAAACGGCCAAACAAGAAGCAGAGAAAAAGGAAACCTAAAACACTGGACAGGCAATTGTTGCGCGCCGGCAGGATGGCGAAGGGGCTTTCATGGGGGGGGACTGATGGAAGATGAACATTTTAAAAGCCGGCCAGCTACAAAAAAAAAAGAAATACGCACGCATTTTAAAATTTTAATGCGAATTGGTGCCAGCGGGCAGCAGTAAACAGCCAGGACATCCAAAAGCAACAACTACAGCAACAAAAAAAACAAAAAAAAAGAAAAAAAAAATTGAAAAGCGGCCGAGGCAGAGCGAGAGCAGAGAGGTGGAAAAAGAAGAAGAAGAAGTGAAAGGACGTCGCCTGGGCGTCAATAATACGCACTTTGTAGCCAGCCCCCTTGGACCACCCACTCGGCACACAGACCAAAAAAGCCCCACTTTTTGTAGCCTACTTTTAGGACGGCAAGCAAAATGAAAGAAAGCCAGTAACAAGACACTGCGAGAAATTTTTAGAAAGAGACCTAATTAATAGGAAATAGTTTTTTTTTTTAATTTTATACTCATTTTTTAAAATATTTAAGAGTCAATTATTTTTTAAAAGACTTTTTTTTAATATAATCTTAAAATACTAAACAAATATTGTTTTAAAACAAATTATTAAAGAAAAATCGATATATTAATTGATTAAAGTAAAAAAACATAATAGAAAAATTTCAATATAAAATATTAAAAAGTTGTTTAAAACAGTATTTCTAATTTAAAGCGTATTTGTATGATTTTTATTTTAAATATTTATATATTTTTTATTTAAATTAAGTTTAAACTTTATCTTTAACCAATTTACTGAAAGTTTTGATAATTCTAGCTATTTTGTTGTGAAATAGTATATCTTTTTTATGTTTAGTATATTTCTAGTATTTCTTAGATTACTATAAGTGTGACCAGAAGGCAAGGAATTATTGAGAGACTGGCCACTCTAGAAAATCAAAAGGGAGACTTTTATAAGCCTAGAGAATACAAAATATTTCTTTTGGTATTATATATTTTTTTTAATTCGAAAAATCTTCTGAAAGAATCAAAAAACTATACTCAAACCACCCCCTATTTTTTCTCGCAGTGGAAAGTCGAAAAAAATCAACATTTCGCGACATGGTACGCTGATAAAAATGACAATTGATGGGCGTACGTGGGCTCATTGGGGCATGGGCAATTGCTGAGTTATGTTTTATGACAAATGGGCTACCAGGGAGTCGAGGGGGGAGCAGCGAGTATGGCGTGGGGTGTGGGGCATCCCAACACGCCCACCAATTGCCGCAGATGCAGAGATATATGGTACCATGAAAAGATTTCAGCAGGGCATCCTGGACATTTTTTTTTTTGGTTTTTTGGGAACAAAAGTGAATGAAATCGAACTTTAAGAAAAAGCTTTAATTTTTAGAATTGATTTTAATAAAAAAAATGAAAGAATATTTCATAAATTAAATGAAAAACAAGCAGAAATAGTTTTCTATTTTTGTATTTTATTAAATTAGTAGAAAAGACTTTCCTCTATTCTCTTTTTTAAATTTAAAACCCACCTCTCTCAAATCTTAAATGCTAATTTTTTTGTTAACCTTTTTGGATCAATAACTTTCGTGTCCAATCAGCATTTATTTTTATATATTTTTTTTTTGCTTGAATAATCCACTTTCTTCGCCTTTGCTGAAGGAATAAAAAAAAAAAATAAACCTGACATTCCCGATGGCCTCAAATTTTTCTGATTTGCTTACGTTTTTATTTGCCAATTTTTTCTTTAGGGATTTTTTTTTATTATTGTATTGTGTGTTATTTTTTATTATTTTTTTTTTTTTTTTTTTAGCATTTTGTATTCGGCTTGTCATTCATATTCGAGTGTTTCTCTCGATTTTTTTTCTTTTTTTTTTGTTGTCACTTTTGCTGTGGCAAGCGTTACGTGTCCTGCTTAACTAATCAGGATAACACTCACAATCACACACCTACAGAGACTAATGCACACAATGACACACACACACTCACCCATACACACTCACATGCTAAGGAGCTGGAGACAAAAGGAAGAAAAGCCCCGTGAAATGGAATAAAATGAAATGAATTTCACTGAATTTTCCGCTGGCTTTTGCTTTTTTTTTTTTTGTGTGTGTGTTTTTTTTTTGTTATATTGTTGATTATTGTTGTTGTTCATTGTTGTTGTTGTTGTTATGCATCTGTGCTCGATTGTGCGGATTGTCAATCGCATTCAATTTAAATAAATTGAGTGTTTTATTGGGTTTTCAATTTGATGCCACCGCACACGACGCTCGACGCTTTCCACTTGCTCCACCCACACTCTGGTCACATTAATCAAAAAATATTTCAACATTTTCCACATTAATATATGTGGAATGTGAATATGTCGAAGAATTTTTAGACAAATGTCGGAGAATTCCAATTAGAAAAATTATTATTTCAATTTTAATTCCTTAAAATATGTTGAAATATTTGGTTATTAATGTGACCAGAGTGTGGGTAGATGGCACAGGCATGGCTAATTTATGCTGTTGGATTTTTTGGGATTAGAAAAGTATATTATCAGTAATATTTTTAAGGTCAAGTCGCATATGTACATAATTACTTTCATTTCTCGCTTTTCAACCTCACTTATCATAATGAGCTTTACTCATTTCACGACTCTATCCCCTGGAAATGTCAACTTAAGTTCTTATTTTAACTGGGTGATAAACAGATTTAACATTATGTATATATAGTATATATATATATATTTTGTTGTTGCCTTGACTGTCACGTTGCTTATTATTATTTTTATTTTTTTTTTTTTTGTATTATTGTTGGTAGTGGTGGTGGGCCAGGAGCTTTTCGCTTTTGTTAAATCCAAACAAGCGTGTGAAAATTGCAGCTGTGTATAGGGATACTATAGAGAGAGTGTGTCGTGGAACATTAAAACAGGATGCACAGGACAATGTGGCGCCGTTGGTCCGTGGGTCCGTTGGTCCGTGTCCTAGGCAACGGCAACACAATTGTCACAATTGTTAAATATTTATAATGATATAACAAATTTTTTATGACCGTCTGGTGGACACTCGTGTAAAATATTAAGCTTTGCTGCCATAAAAAAAAAATAGAGAGAAGAGATTGTGGCATATTTTTCTTTTTTTTTTTGTTAAATAAAATTAAATACAAATGCAATTTTTGTATAGTATAGCAGTGTCAACACTATATCTTGGTGGAAAATTTTTAATTTGCTTTGTTAGCTGCCATTGCAGTTCGTTTTAATGAATTTCCGTGTATATTTATGTGTTAAACACATGTCACTGCCTCAAAGCGATGACAAAAAAAAATTTAATGAATAAATAATTAAATTGACCAAAAAAAAAATAGTAAGGATAATGAGGGGGAGTGATATACCACCTACTCTGTATACTATTTATAGAGAAGAGAAGAAAACGTATCGTAATATCTGCATAAAAATATCAAAAAACCCTTTTGAAAATAAGCATCTTTTTTACATATTTTTTGTATAAAAACAAAGCCAAAGAAAAAGAAATATAAATATATATACGTATGATAAAAGGAAAAAAGGGGGGAAAAAAAGGGTAAGTAGAAGGAATATAAATGCGAAGAATTGATGCAGAATTCGAATAATTTTATGGCATATTTAAGTGTCTGCATAATTTGCTTTCGGCTTCACAGTTTGCAAAAAAAAAAAAAAATCGGAAAAATAAAATGAAATGCCTCTTTATCCACTTCTGTGCTTGTCTCTTTTCCCCATTATCTAGCCATCTCGGTCTCGCTTGCTTCCTAGAGATGAGCACGTGATGGGATTACAAAATGGCAATCGTATGTGAATCGCAATCGTCCTACCGCACAAAATCCACAAAAAAAAAAATAAAACAAAAAACGAAAAAAAAAGGAGAAACATTTCCATGAATATCTGAGCCATTTGGCTGAAAGTTCTCAGGTTCGCCTTATTGCATAACAATCAGCTTTTCTCTTCAATAAAGAAACGATTTCCAAGCAGTCGGCATGGACATCGGCTAAGGATATATCTATATATATTTATTTGATTTGGATTATGAAAGGATTTCTTAGCAATAGTATTAGCATGGTTTTAAGGAAAATCTTAAAAGTCTTACCTAGTTTTTCAAGAACTTTAAGCTTAAATTGCTTAAAAAAATGATTCAAATAATGGTTAGGGTTTTTTTTTTTTTATATATTATTAACATTTATTTAAAAAGTTTATTTTTTGTATTTTTTTTTATTAAAATTTAATTTTTTCTATGATGCTTTTATTTCTTGTTTGAAATACAAGTTGAAAAAGGTTTTTTTTTTTTTTTTTAATTTGAACGTGATTGAGTATTTTTTTTTAATTAATATCAATATGATCATTTAATTAAATAAAATGTTTATTTCTCTTACTCGATCTTATTTTATTTTATTTTTTTTCATAGAAATATCTTAATTTTTTTAATTTCCTTAAATTCCCCTTTAATTTTTCCCATCACTTTTCTAGAATTTCTGAAATTTTTGGAGCACCTCTAGCTTTTGCGGTTGGCTTTGACTAGCAAATGGTCCCCGCCTCCTTTTAGGCCACCGCCTCTCCACTAACCCATACATTCATATGTTTTTCTATGCCTTTGGCTTTGCCTCTGTATGGGTGGGTGTGTGATGGTGTGTGTGTGTGTGTTGGTGTGCACATGACATGAAGCACAAAAGGTTCAACTGACTGTAAAACGCTTAAATTGATTTAAATGCAAAGTCGACCCGAGAGTCCGAGAGTCCGAAATGAATGAATGAGCGAATGAATGAATGAGTGGAGTAAGTGATTGGATAGTCGGAGGTTCTACCCCTACCACCCTTTTTTAGGATTCTTTTTTTTTTATTTTTTTAGCAATTTTTTAAACCACCTTTTTGCATAAAAAACTATATATATATTATTTCAACTATTTTGATGCCTGTCTGGGGCAGGAATACTCGCTTTTTACTCGCAACTGGTTCTTGTGGTTAATAATTTTTTTCTTTCATTTTGTTGTTGTTGCTGTTGGCTTTTAAAAACAAACTCAAAAGATTGAAGCCAGACTTTCGGGCAGTGTACGCATGTGTGCAAAAGTTTGTTCAACTCTCTGGCCCGCAAAACATAAACAAAAATCCGAAAAACACAGAAAAGTTGACTCAATGAGCTCAGAAATCTCTTTTTAATACTCGACCATCTAACTAAATTAACAAAGCATAGACCAAGTCTTAAATTTAAATTGGTTTTGGGGGAGAATTTAATTTAGACTTGGGGCTGTGTTGGTAAAGAGAGTGTCGGAGATCTTGGGGTTATGTTTTTAATATTTTAGGTGGTTAGATATTTAATTTATTTATGAAGATTTTTTTTTATAAGAAATATGAAGAGATATTTAATTTTTTTAAATGGAATAATTTTTTATATTTTATAGAGAGAAGAATTAAATAAATGCCATATAAATACTAAAAACATTAAATCACAAGAAAATATAGATACTAGAACTGCTAGAACTATAAAAATACTAGCCACTACAATCCTAAAATACTAAAGCCATGCCAAAAGTCACTATAACTAGAAAAGCTACAGCCCAAAAAATACTAGAACTTCCAGACCTATTGTAGGATTTTACAACTAAAGAGACCAAAGCTCTAAAAATATTTAATAAATATTTTTTCGAAAACCTTTTTAAGCCTTCAGCACATTCCTTATTCCGAAGCTTCACTGTATTATTATCCTAATTTTTTTCTTGCGGTCATGACCACCAAACTAAAACAAAATGCGTTGCGCAATAAGACGGACATGGACATGGACATGGACGTGGATGTGGACGTGGACGCGGACGTGGAAATGGACATGGACATAGGCAGGATATGAAAGGCAGCCGAGGCCTAGCACCAGCGGTGGGGTGGGTGGGCTGTAAGCTTTCAGAAGGGGGCCAAATAAACGCTTGCAGGTTGTATACAAATTTTATATGCAAATGAAGGCAAACAACAGAAACAGACAGGCAGCAAGAAAAAAAAATACATATATATATATATATATATATTTGCTGTTTGCTTCTAATGTCCATAGAGGAGGTGGAGGTGTGGGCGCAGTGGTCACAGGTGGGGGCCAAGCGGGGCGGGGTCAGGTGAAATGTACAAGGGCAGAACCCACTTCCTGGACGGTGTCACTCTGTTTAAGGATGCCCCTTCAGGGATAACGAAGGACGACTACGACGACGATGACTTCTTTTTTTTCGGTCTCGTCCTTTTTAATTTTTTTTCTTTTATTTTTATTTTTATATGTTTATATATATTTTTTTTTTATGCCGTGACTCCTTCTCGTGACTGAGCCTATGAATTGAATTATTAAGCATGCTCTCCGGCTGCCAGGACCGAGGGAGGCGTGGCAGGTCATTCAAATGCAGAAAGCAAGCCAGGAGAAGCCAGTAGCAGTGTGGCAGTGTGGCAGGTGGGGGTGTGGCAGTGCGAGCGACGCGATTTTCTGCTCAAATGGAGGCACAAACTTAACAAAAAAAAAAAAAACGAAAAATAAGTAAGATTCCAAAAATGAAAAACAGGACAAGGGAGTTTATATTTTGGAAAAAGACGAAGATTAAATATCCTAACCTGAGATTAGGTATTAGAACTAATAAGAATTAGAACTAATTAGAGCTACAAGATTTTCAATGATTTTATTCAATAAATTAATGAAAGGTTATATAGCAACTCTGGTCACATTTTCATAAAAAAGAGCAACGTTCTATCGGTATCAGCGTAGAAATACAAAATAAAATTGGCTCCCTCAGCAAATAAATGAAAATTAACCAAAGTGAGAAGAACTCGACTCGATGGCAAGTGAATTGAAAGAGCTGTTTTTTATATAGAGGGAGTTTACGTTAAGGGAAGTAAAAACTTAAATTAAATAAAATAAGTGGAATTAATTTTTGGAAGAAAATAAAAAATTAAAAAGAATAGGGATTAAGTGGGAAGATAGACAGAGATATAGGTGTATACTAGATAGAGCTAGTAGGGATAGATAAAAAATACCAAATATAATACCATTCTTATAGATATACATATATGTATCATAAATCTCATACATATACATATATACATACAGAGAACTAATTAAGAGGTTTTTTTTTTTTTTATTTATATAAATATTTACCATACCATAAAATAATGGCCTTTCATAGTTTTTCTAAGATTTAAAGCTCACTGTTTTTTTCCTAAAAAAAATATACCATAAATAGATTTACCCCAAAAGCTGAAAAAAATTACTTTGACAAAAGCCACTTCAATAAATTTGGCCAAAAAAAAAAAAATAAACGAATTTAATTAAACAGAATATAATAATAAATAAAATAATTAAATAATTAAAATATCTTGATGAAAAAAGTGGCTTAAGATGAATACTCCCTAAAGAAAATTCAAAGTTTTTTGTTTTAATTTTTTTGTTAAGGAGACTTCTTCTAATTCTGGAGGCTTGAAAACACTTTAGAGACTTGACCAAAAAACTTTGCCCTTTTTTGGCTAAAAGTGTCTAAAAGCATAGGCATATTGGCCATATAAACAAATTACAACAACAAAGCAAAAAGCAGAAAAAAAAAAAAAAACAAAATAAAAATAATAATAAAAAAAAATTACAAACAAGGAAGAAACTTTTCTAATCTAAAAAAAAAAAAACACAAGAAAAAGTGCACAACAGAAGGAGTTGGTTCCTGGGGAGGGGGGAGGAGGTGGTTTTTGGTCGAAAGTAGAGTGCGGAGTGTAGGCCAAGTGCAAAATAAAATTATGGCATTAAATTTTCATGTCAATTACAAACGGCGACAGCCAACAGCAACAAATACAAGAAAAACACCAAAAAAAAAGCTATGGAAGTGGCTTTGTTGGAAAGTAGTAGGTCGCAGGAGGGGTGAGGGTGAGGGGCGTAAAAGCCAAGAAGCTGGCCATAATAAATGACTCGCCCCCCCCAACTTCAGGTAGAGGAAAGCAGGTGTCAAAAGCAAGTGGCGCATTTGCAATTACAACAAAAAAGGCGGCAGGAGTTGGCAAGAAAAAGGAAAAAAAAAAAGAAAATTTAAATAAAAGCGAGAAAGCAAAATATATAGCCTACTTTTTTGGGCACATATTTATGTAATTAGGAATGGAGTGTGGGATTTAAGGATTTAATTAAATAGTTGTGAGGTAATAAATTAAGCAAGATAATAATAAAAATAAATAAAGAAAAATACATGAATTATTAAATAAAGAAAAATTTATTATATATAATAAATAAATAAGTAACGTAGTTATTTTATACTATTACTAGTATTATTTTTCTGAATGATTTATTTGTAGATGAAAGTCTTAAGATAGTTAGCATAATATAATATTTATATTATGGATGGAATATATATATTTTTAAGACTCTTTAAAAGAGGAACTTTAGCCTTTTATTGCATTACCGCCATTTCTTTCAAGGAAAAAAAACTATTTCTTCTAGATTCCTAGATTTTCTTTATATTTATTCCCTCTTATTTAAACTATATATAGTATATATACACCCCAAGTACCCATCCATTTATATAATATATTCTTATATTTATATTTTTTCACAATTTTTTGGGCCAAAAAGACTCCACTCCTTGTGGAAAACAGAAAACAGAAGCTGAGAGCAAAAAAAAAAAAGAATAAAAACCAAAAGAGATCCAAAGTAGGTGAAAAAGTTTTTGTTTTTTTCCTCCTCTGGCTCTGCTGCTCTTCGTTTTCTTCATTTTTGGCCTGGCCCGGTCTGGGTCTGGGCCACCTACTTTTTGGCCCAAAAAGCTTGAGCTTCCAAAACATTTTTTCGCATTGCCGTTTATTTTCCTTTTATTTTGTTGGCCAATTTCCGGTAATTCAGTTTTATGCAGCAAACTTTTCTATTTTTTTTTCCACGCTTTCTGCCATCTTGCTTCGCTTTTGCCATTTTCGTATCGCATTTATAAATAAATATGTTTTTTTTTTTTTTTTTAGAACAGGAGAAGGAGGTGTAGAATGGGTGTTTGGAGGGTGTGTGTGTGTGTGTGTGTTTCCATACCCAAGGTCATTGAGATGTGTAAACTTTTTCCCATTTGCAGTTGGGCGAAAAGCAACAAATGATGATGAACATTTTTATGGAGCAAGCACAGTGCGTTTCACGTCGTTAAATCACTGGCCAGGGAGAAAAAAAAAAAACAAAAACCGAATGCCACAGAGATCAGAGTTGAGAAGTCGTTGGCATATATAGTATACATAGTATAGTGGTTGTACTTTGGTGTATGTTTTAGGATTTATGGAGTTTATATTTTAGTTTCAATTGCAATTTTTAGATGGCAAGTTGGGGCTTTTTGAAGGATATAGTAGGGATATGGTTATGGATAGGTTTTTCTTAAAGATTAAAGAACTTGACTCATGACCCGCGCTGTAATCTTATTATCTCCACCGATTCTAAATAGACTTGGATAATTTTCACTTTCACACTGGAGCACGCCCCCTCTGCCCCAACAACGCCCCCCTTATTCCACCTCTTAATTTGATTAGAAAACTTTTTCGAGTTGAAAAAAAAAATTAAAATAATGGAGAGAAATATTTTTTGAGGTTTTTCCTCCACCCACCGCCACCGCCGCCCACTTCTATGATTTTCTGCACATTTTCCTCTGGCTTTTCTCGCTATATGTTCTGGTTTTTGTCTATTACCCGTTCTTGCTTTCGTCAGATGCTTTGTTGTGGTATTCACTTGAAAAATTTGATTGGCAAACAAGATTTTTCTTTTTTTTTTTTTTTTTGATTTTTTTTTTTTTTTTTTTGGAAATTGGCTAAAAGTTAATGGAGTGGAGGTGGAGTGGTGGTGGGATGTAGTTGCTTTGGAAACTACAATTAAATTGCAAAAAAGAGAGATAGAATCTAAATCTAAAGCAAATCAAATCTAAATCTGGAACTAAAAGAGCTGAAAACCCACAAACTTGTTTGTGAGAATATTCTTGAAATACGGAAAAGTGTGGTGTGGAAAATTGGGTTTCAATTTGGCCTTGAGATAGCTGGAAAATCAAATTTTTTGTGGAGAAATATTTAAGGTTTTTTTTTTTGCTTTTAATTGGGAGATATTTTTGTTGAATTTTTAAAATAAGTTGGGAGGTTTGGGGAATTGTTCATAAAAGGCTTTTAAATTTTAAGAATTTTAAAGATAGTTGGCTTCAGCTTGAGTTCCGATAAGAATTAATATATTTTCTTATAAGAGATATAGTTCTTTTTCCTATAAGTCTTTCAACCTTAAACCAAAAAATCACATCCACTAGGAACTCCAAACTTGTAGAAAACAATTAATCTTTATGATTTATTAATTGGCATGATTTTCACTTAATCCTTACCACCACCCCTCAAAAAAATGCAATTAAAAAGTTGAACAAATTCATAATTAATTGAAATAATTTCGAACCAAAAAAAAATAATAAACCCCAAAAGCAACCTTTAACCTTAGTGACTTAACTTTTGGCATTAAAATGAATAAAAATATGTTGAGAATATAGAGTAGTCGGACATCAAAGTGAATTTTGCTTAGTTTGGTGAAAGTTGAAGCCACCGAGGGCCTTTGGCGTTTGGCGGCGATTCCATTAGCCAAGTCCGGAAGCGGAATACGACCTCTGACCTCCTGGCCGCCGACGTGGGCGGTGGGCGGAGGGCGTCTCTGACTCTTAATTGACTAGCAACATTTTTTTCCATGTACCCGCAGGCAAAGAAAAGAAAAGTTTCAAGTCATTTTGCATTGATTGATTGATTGATTGATTGATTGATAGATGGTTGGTTGGATAGATTGACGGATTGGCCAGGCTTGGATTTCATTTGCACTCAAGACTAAACTAAATGCAAGACAAAACACACACATACTGGGAATCATAAAAAAACCATAGCATACTTAGCTGCATGAAATATGAAAACGTAAAAAGTCCTCAAGCTAGTAGCTTAGCTGCCACTCCCCTCCACTACCAGCCACCAGCCAGGAGCAGCAGCAGCAGCGCCTCTTAAACGACGCCTCTGGTTTTTGGTTCTTAACCCCTTGCATGTCGGTTAAGTTTGCTTTTTGAATGCAAAACAAACATTTCTCGGGGCCTTTTTTTAAGTTTAATGGATCACAAAAGTTGAGAAACCAGTACAGCAGTAGCTACTAGCAGTAGCTGTAGCGTGTTTAAGGTGAAAACTTGAATAAAAATTGTGTGTTTTCTTTTCGGGTTTATTTTTGGTTTAAGTTTTGGAAATATAAAGATAACAAAGACTGTTTTTTTTTGTTGGAGTATGTGAAGGAGTTTCTAGAGTTTGTTGTGTTTGTTTGGCCATTAAATCCTTTCAATTCTTTAAGCTGCTATACAACACTATTTGAAAGTGGTTAAAAATAGCTTTCCAAGATAGATTTTAAAAGGTAATATCGTAACTAAAGTTTTTTAAAGAATTTTAGGGAATAGTTATGTTTATTTTTGGAGTTTGAAAAGGAGATTCAAGATTTTGTGCTTGTTTGGCTTTAGAATTATTGAAATTCTTTTAATATTATACAGCACTCTTTAAAAGTGTTGAAATTTTGGTTTAAAATATTAGTCTCAAAGGCCAAGAAGTCTCTCATCCTTTAATACCCTTAAATATTAGCAGTAAAAAAGCTATTTTTAAGTGTTTGCTGGAGTTTGTAGACTTTCTTGTGGATATTCAACTCGAAATTCGAGTCCTATAAATTCTTAAAACCTTATTCAAATTTAGTTTACGGGCAAGTATGGAAAATAAAAAAAGTTTATTGAAAATATGAAGCTTTGTCTTTGTCTTTTGTAAGAAACTTCTTGCCTTAAAATTCCTTTTAAACCCCTTAAAAACCCCATTCCTATTCCTATTAAACTATAAACATTATTTATCGTTTTAT
The DNA here is from genome assembly GCA_018153235.1 of Drosophila malerkotliana malerkotliana. Lineage (NCBI taxonomy): Eukaryota > Metazoa > Arthropoda > Insecta > Diptera > Drosophilidae > Drosophila > Drosophila malerkotliana. Next base: position 5,206,262 of record JAECXV010000058.1, on the reverse strand, counting down.
AATGTTGTTAATAACACTTTTTCCACACTATTGTAGTGTTAAATAGTTTTAAAAATCAGCTATTAAATGAAGGTTTCTCTCTTTTATTTAATTACCTAATTAAAGCTTCTTTAAAATGTCTTAAGAATAAACCACAGTAATTTTTAAGTAATCTTGGGTTCTGTTAAATATATATCCTAAAGTAACCCACTTGAACTTAACAAACTAATCACTTGTCCAACACTAATTACCGTCAATATTTTTGTGATTGCCTCTTGTGGTCACTTTAATATCGATAACTTCAATCGTCAAAAGAAAGGCCTCCTCTGTTCTAGTTTTTTTCACCCAAATTAAAGCTTTTCTAAACAAAATTTTAAGTAAATTAAGTACAAGTGTTTATTAATAAGAAACTATACAGTGTGGAGTGTGGAAAAGGTTGTGGCACTTCTGCAAGAACTACAAGTCAGCTATTCTGGCTATTCTCGCTTTATTAACGAAAATGTTGAGCCACCGCTTAATGATTTCCTTTGGCAAAAAGGGAAGCACTTAAAATAGCCAAAAGAAATTAGCAACTCTTATTGTTTTTCATGGAAGGCAGGTAAGTAGAACCATGGAAGGAACCAGGTAAGTGGAGTAACCCCTGCTCTGTAGAAGGCGACAAAAAATATGTTCAACTTACCATAAAGAAAATCTCTTCCGGAATATGTTTAAGAAAATTCTTTAAATATTTTTTGATTGTTTTTTTGTTATTTTTTTGCAAGTCCTGCCTTTGATGTTGCGAATGTGTGAGTGTGTGTGTGTGTCCAAGTGTTAATGGATGTGTGTGTGTGTAAGTGTGTGTTTGGCCTTGGAGGCAATGCTTTTCCTTTTTGCACGAAAAAAACGGGTTTACGGCAACATTTCTTCAATAAATTGCTTCTTGTTGTTGGTGTGGCAGTTGGTGTTGTTGTTGTGATGCAGGTGCAACTTCTTGCGGTATCGGATGCTGAATGAATGAGATTCTCACATATAGAGATATATCTTTTTTTTTCTTTCCTTTGGACCGGTTGCACAGGAAATGCTCACACAGTAACACGTTTAAAAAAGCACACAAACAAAAAATGAATTAAATTGATTTAAATTCTTAATTGATTTTGGGTTTGAGTTGGGCAAGGTTCACTGCTTAATTATTTTTTATTTATTTTTTATATTTTTGAAGGAAACAAAAAACACAAAGCACTTTGAAAAAAATTGAAAGTTTCCCAGAGAAGAAAAGGGGTTTATTTTATGTTTATTTTTGGTTTGAAGTTTTATAAAATTTTCAGAGGAAAATTAAAACATTTTTCGAAGGAATTCTGAAGGAAATTGATGTAAAATTTTTGTAGAATTTTCGTAGAATTTTTGGGTAAAATTTCGTATATTTTCTTTGAAATATTTTTTATATTTTTTTATAAATTGTGGCTTTTAATATTTTGTGACTTGATTTTTATGTTTTTTTTTTAAGTTGTATTTTTCTTGTTGTCGTTTTTTTTGTTGCTGTCGTTGTTTTTGTTGTTGTTGTGGAAAAGAGACAGCTGAGACGTGCGAGCGAGCTAGCGGCACGCTGTAAAAATTACACGACTGTCTGCTGACACGGCGGAAAACGTACTAAAAACTTGTTATAGGAAAATCGCTGATGGTCTCGTACCTCTGCTGCTGCTGCCAGTTCGGCTTCTGCTGCCGCTGCTGCTGCTGTTGCTGCTGCTGCTGCCTCAGTCGACGTCACTCTGTTAACAGAGGCACGCGCATTATATGCAAAAAAAAAAAAAAAATCGAAAAATCTCTCCCCAAAGAAATAATACAAAAAGTATCCCCAGCACGAACCAAAACTGTTCCCAAAACTGTTGTTTCGTTCGCGTGCCTCTGCTAAAAATAATATCATCTTCGTGTGGCCCCACAGTTGGTCTAAAATTATCAACCGAAGCTGCCGAACCGACCGAACTGCCGAGGACTTCGGCAGCTCGCCCCCCAAAATATATCCAGGTCGTATCTGCCAGCACTCGGGTGCCATGTTAAGGACATAACAGTGCCCCAACTAACAGTAACAGTGGGTGGGAGACTGGGGAGACCGCCTTCAGGGCTTAAGTGATATTATAGCCCCCGGCATAAATTAGCCATCGGGTTCGACGCATTAAAATCTTGATTGGTGGCCGGCAGATGCAAAGGAAAGCGACACAACTCCACAACTGGAACTGGAATATATCCCAGGAATCCAGCAATCCCGAAAAACAGGGAACAGAAAACGGCGGAAGTGCCACACAAAAGTGACACGTGAAGCGGCAGTAGCAGCAGCAGCAGCAGCAACAGCATGTGCCCCACATCGGAATAAATATATATATAATATACATATATATATATAAACAGATATGTGTTTGTCAGTTCGATCAGGGGGGAAGTACAGGAGACAAAAAAAAGTGTTATATGGGAAAGCGAACTCTTGACATTGATAAGACAAACTGGCATCAAGAATACCCCCTTCCAGAGGCAGAGGTAGAGCTAGTGCTACTGCCCCAGGCACATTCATTTCCATTTCCACCCACAGTGGGTCACAAAAAGAATAAGATAAATATATATTAATTAAATATAGTCAGTGATAGGATTATTTTCTTTTAGTTTTGGATAATTCTTAGAAATTTTTAAGAAAAGGTAAAAGGTGGTTTTTGTTAGTAGAGCTTTATAGAAATTTTTATGGAAGTTATAATAAAGTAATATAATAGAAAAGAAAAGCTTATGAACTATTCAAAAACAAGGTCTTTATTCTATGAATAAAAAAATAAATTCTTTAATATTTCTGTTTAAAAAAAAGGTATTTTGAGAGAAATTTATATCTTAAACAAATATATAAATTTTTTAATTTTTAAAAAACTAAAGATAGAAAAATATTGATTTCTTCATTTTAAAAAAAGTAAAAATAGAAAAATAATAATGAAAATATTAAAAGAGAATCTTTCGTAATTTATACATTTTTTTGAAGACGGTTGAACTTAAATTTTTTTTTTAAATATTTACTTTTATAAAAAAAAAAATCTAAAAAATTATAAATATAATAAAAATTATATTCAAATTATAAAAAATAATACAAAAGTAAAAACAATAATAATAATATTCATAATAAAAACAAAGTAAAAAAAGCTAAAAAACAGCTCCCAAAATAGAAGTTTTTTCTTAAAATTTAATCTGAAATTTAAATCTTAAATTCCTAAATTTAATTGAAGTCTCAAGTCTCAATCTTAAATACAAAATTTTAAATTCCGAAAATAAGAAGAATCCCAAAAATAATATCTCCTTAAAATAAAACTCCTTAAAAGCACCAACTCTTAGCACTCACCTCACTGTTCTCCCCAGACTCATTCTTTATTTGGTCATGCGATCTTGAAGAGTGTCTTCTGGCCCCACTTTTCCCCTTGAATGGCCCCCTACGCCACCTCCTCTTGAAGGCCCACCCACAATTCCCATTCCGCAGTTCGAAGAACTATTGACAATTCATGCTGCAGGCCCATCTCTCCATGTTGCGATTGGGAATGGGACGGGGACTGGGACTGGGAATGAGGTTAAAAATTTAAATAAAATGCGCATGCAAAAAGAATGCAAAACAAAAAAAAAAATATGTAAAAAGAAATTAAAAAAAAGAAAACAAGAAAAGAATGAAGAAGGCGTGAAGATGAGAAGAAGACACAGCATACAGCACAACTGTAAACAGAAATTTACAACAAAGGTTCAGCTCATAATTAAAAGCGAGCGTTCGAGTGGCCCAGAATTCAACTGAGAACTTTCCATACATTCCATGGAACCACCCACTTACCTTATACCACCATAGTGGGTGACCAACTTCCCATCACTGTCCCCTAGTACTATTTAAGCATAAAGGGAATATGGATTATTATTTAAATATTATTTTTTTTTCTATATTATTATTATTGTAAATATTATTATTATTTAATCTTAAAAAAAATTTGATTATTGGGAGACAGAAAAAGGGGGTTTCTTTAGGAATATATAGGAATATTATAGGAATAGGTCAAGATGTAATAGTTGAGAGGTAATACCAGTAGTAATAACAGTCTAAAAAAATGTTGTTTAATATCTTCGTTTATTTATTATTTATTATTATTTTATTACTATAATTTTTTATTATTTATTTATTAATTATTCAACAAAGAAAAAGATTTATATGAAAGGGGAGGAGGGAATATTAAATGGCATAATTTCAAGGAAAATATTGTAAAAATATTTATAATATTTGACCTTTGACCAAAACCTTATACTATATATAGTATTCTATAGTATAATACTATTCTTCTAATAATTCTTCCATACACTTCTATATACATATCTATATTTCTATACTTCTAAAACTCCCTCTCCTAAATCCTTAAAAATCCTTTTTTTTCAAAAAATTTGAATTAAAAAGATTAAATCAAATCTCTTAAGTATTGTTCTTAAAATAAAATTAAATTTCTGTAATTATGCAAAAAATGTTTTTATACTAAATACTAGTGGTTCTTTAGAACAAAATTTACGATTAACGCCCCCTAAAAAAAAAAAGAAAAATCTGAATCCAGAACCTCTGAACTAAAAAAAAAAAAACAAAAGACGCCCCTCTTTTTTTTTGGAGAAAGATTCTTTTTTGTCGGCTTTGGTATCCCATTTCAAAATTCTTTTTTTTTTCTGCTGCTCTTGTTTCTGATTCTGATTTTTCGGTTGTGACAGACGAATGTCAATAGAGCGGGACGGCAGACTGGGTAGGGCTGTCCCCTTCTTTCTGCCCAGCAGCCGTCGCATTCCCATCAACAACAAATCAATGACGACGACACATGTTGGACATCCCAAGTTGAAACCGAAAACTGGAAGCCGGGAGTTACGGCGGGCATACTAGGCATGGCAGGGTTATGGATGGAGGATGGAGGGGGTGGACAGCAGGCTGTTGAGAGGGTGATGAAGAGGGAGGGGTGGAGGCAGACAACGAGATCAGGAACACCAAGAAATCAAAGTGCACTGGGAGAAATGGTTAAAGGATTTTAGAAATATTATAATTTTTGTGGTTTTTATTTTTTACTTTAAAAATCCTTAAAAAATAGTGTTTTAAATTTAAAAATTATTAGTTTTTTGTTGGTTTGATTACTATTTTTTTTTTAAATTTTTAATTGTTGTTTTTGTTAAAATTCTCAAGTAGTTTTAACCTTGCAAAGTCAAAAGTTCGAAAAGAATGAATAATTGATTTTTTTTTTAATATTTGTGTAAAAAACAACTTAAAATATTAAAAAAAAAAATAAAATTATTTTAAAGTCAATTTATAATTTTAAAATTTTTATTTAATAAGAAATATAAGTTTTAATATAATATTTTAGCTTAAAAACCTTTCGAACCATAGATCCCAGACCTCTTATAGCCTTTCAAAAAAAAACTCTGGTTTGTTTCGAACTTCTCTACTGCCCAGAGACCTCTTTCTATAATTTTCTCTCAATGTACCTGACATAACAGCAACAATGCAAGCGTTTAAGCATTTGGAAGCAATTACCGCAGCAATGAAGCGTTGAATGAATGAAAATGAATGGCCAAGACCCACCGGCCAGGGGAGCGAAAGAGATGCCAAGGCTGGAAAGGTGCAGACAGTGTGAAAGAGACATGGCTATGTTAGACAGGAGGAGAAGAGGACACACGTGTCGGTGTGGATCAGTTTGCTTTTTACCCCCAAAGACCCAACCTCCCCTCCTCCATCCTCAATGGCAAACGAATTTATGTACATTTTTGTGCATATTTCCTGGGATTTTGGATTCTCGTCCGCCTGTTCCTCTTATATATCGGGATTACTTACTTAGTGGAAGCGACAAACGACACAGGGACAGGGACGTCGAATTTTTTTTGGGGCAGGGGGAGAAGTGAGGTGGAAGACAGGGGCTCGTCCGAGAGGAGAAAGCGAAGGAAACACGAGACGCTTCAAATGCCAATGAGCCGAAGCGATGAGCCAGATGAATCAGATGAGTGCTATAAATACAGTATTCATTCAATAAAATGGATATAAAATAAAAGTGATAAATATTATACATTTATTTAATTAGAAATGAAAGAAATGAGAAAAGACCTATTAACATTTTTTTTATATTTATTTCGCATTTATATTTTATATTATTTTTAAATGGAATTCAGTTTGAGTTAAGGTTCTTTGAGAAATTATAACATAAAAGATATTTTTAATATCTAAGTTAGAAAAATGTTTTGAATATATAGGCATACCTTTTTATTCAAAAACCTTTTTTTTTATAATTTACAATATTTTTCTCATATTGTCTTTTAAGGTCATAAATTCTTTGAAGAGTATCTTTCTATTTATATATTTAAAACATTTCCTATTTATATAATTAGCTATTATATTTAATAGTTCATTATAAAGGTATTGTAGTCCTTTAAAGAACAAACAGTGGATAAAAATATATAGAGGAAATTTTATCATTATAATATAATTTTTAATAAATACCCTAAAAGATATACATACATGTATATGGTATTTTTAAGAAGCCCACAGAATTTATTAAGAAATGTATTTTTCCTTTAAAGCTTATAAGTTAATGGTTAACATAAATTACAAATAACCCTTAACAATAAGTTCAAATCATTAAAGTTACTAAATTATTCATATTAATTATTCATTCATAAGTCATATTATCTCAAAAATAATTATCCCATACAAAATCCCTCCTAGCCACTACCCACTGTAGTTGAGCCTATGAGTTTCGGCATTCGGCGCTATTTCCGCATAATCTGGGCCGGAAAAGCGGAAGCTGGATGACTTCTTCTAATGAAATGTGTGTCTTTCCATATGTGTGTCTGAGCGAGTGTGTGTGTTGAGTGAGATGGCGCTACAAAGTGTGAAAGAGAAAGCCTATAAATGATCAGAGGGGAAGCTCACTCTAATTGCTGCACTTCACGAACATTTTTATGTTTTTTGACTTTGAATTTTCAACATCCCTGCTCCACCACTCCCCCACAATATTTTCTATTTCTTTTTTTTTTCTTAGGTATTTTTTAATGTTTTTGTTTTTCATGGTTTCTTGGTTGGCCTTTTACGAGTCGTGTTGTTGCCTTTGTTTGTGTTCTGGGCTCTTTAGTGTTGTTATGATTGCAGTTGTTCGAGCTGCTCTTGATTTTGTTATTTTTCTGTCCGATGACAGCTGAAAATTGGAAGGAAGCGCCGCCTCAAAAGTACAGTGGGGCGAAGAAATTATTAGAGAGGATGTAGAGCTTAGAAGTTGGAGTTTTAAAGTCATAAGATTTATTTTTACTTTATTTATTTATTTATTTTATTTATTTATTTTAACAAAGATTTATCCTATATTTTTTTTTAAAGTCCTTCTCCTTTTTTTTATCATTAAGAGCTTAAAGAAATGGTTTTAAAGTAGTATTTTAAAGAAAAATATTGTATTATATTTCTTATATATTTATAATAGTACTCCCTATTTTTTTTTAAGTTATATTCCCAGCTTTAGTCCATTGTCCAAGTATTATAGCCCTAAAAATCTGAAACTCTCGGCACTTCCGTCCTTTCATCTCCAACCTGGTTGCTTCTTTTCTTTTCGAATTGTATTTTTTTTTTGTATTTGACTATTTGCTCTGGCATTTCAATAGAAAATTTAAAATATTAAAGTTTTGTGTGCTTTAGCGTCCGGCCTTGTTATTGTATTTGGTATTTGTGTTTTTGATATATTTGTTTATGGCGCTTCATGCTTTTTATTTTTGCTTTTTTTTTTTTGTTTGAAAATTGAGTTTCGGCGTTGATACTTCTATTTAGTCAGGCTGAAAATTTGTGTTTCTTTTTTTTTTTTTGTTTTTGTGTTCAAGTGGGTGCGAATGAGAGGAGGGGGATGAGGGCGGCTGGGGCGAGAGATGTGTGATGAGCGCTTCCGTTTCCGCAGCTAGTAGGGCAATTATTATGCTACTCAAGCCGTTCGAGCGCAAATAATACCCGAAGAAGAAAAAAAAAAAATACATAAAAAAAAAACAAAAGAATTGCTCCAGAAATAGCAGTCGACTGGTTTTTATCCATTATTGTTGCTTTAGAGGTCAGTGAGAAATTTTTTTCTTATTTTTTGTTGGTTTTTTTTTGTGATTAAGAAATTTGGTTGGAAAATTAAGTCATTTTTTTTTTTTGGAAGTGGATTAACGCCATAGGGTTGTCTGTTTTTTTTTAGAGTTATTATAGAGCTATTATTAGAAAGATGTATTAGGGTTTGAGTTAATTTAACCTGTTTTCGAAACTTTTCTTATAGTTTTTCTTAAATTTTCTGCGATTTAAAATTATAATTTTTTTCTTGAAAAAATTAAGACAAAGCATTATTAAAAAAATCATCTTAAATTTAGGAAAACATATAATTGGGAAATTTAAGAAAGGACTTAGTCTGGAAATATCGTTGCTAAATTAAACAAAATTATTATTTTATTATTTTAATTATATATTAGATCAAAATATATTTAAAAAAAAATTAAGAAAAAAAACTATGGGGTATTAAAACTGCAACTTCATGACTAGAGTTTGTGTTTTTTTTACCCTCTTAAGTTTTTTTTTTTAACAAGAGCACACGTCAATAATTGTGCTTGAAAACAAGTTAAGAAACACAATCAAGCGAAAAAATAAAAAAAAAATAAATGAAACCCCATGTGTAGGACATAGGATGGAGGTGGAGGGTCCTAGCAAGATTTGAAACCCTCGTTGCCCCTGTTTTCCGTTCCGTTTTGGGATTCGATTCGAACTTTAATGTGAAAATCATGCAATGAACCAAATTCGAGCGGAAATGATTCACACTCCAGCTGAAATACAGCAACAACTCAAGTGGGGGAGTCAAGTAGCAACAACAAGCTGAAGGAGAAGAATTCTAAGGGAGAATAAGAAGAAGAATAAGAATCGAAATTGCGTTTTCAACAATTGTTACAACAACCAGGACAACAAAAACAATGGGACGCCATTTGGAACAACAATAACAAATGTTATTGTTACCCCTACATGTTTGAGAGATGAGCGAATGTGCCACTGCCACCGATGGCGTTGAAAACCAAAAAAAAAAAGGGGGAAGAGTGCACTGGGGAAAATTGTGGGGAATTTTTTTAAAAAGGGGTTTCTTCAAATTCTTCAAGGTTATGTTTCAGGTTTAAGGTGTGAGGCTCGAGAAAGATTAATTCAAGAAATATTTGAATATTTTTGTATTAATTTTTTGTAAATTCTTATAAAATATTGATACAATTTAATAAAGTAATAAATTACAAAAAAGTAATTTATTTGAAAGCTTAGTTGTTTAAAAATTGCATAAATTTACATTTTTTTTTACAAATTCTTTATAGAAAAATAAAAGTTTAGGATATTTTTTGAAAACCTCTCTTTTTTTCCATAAAAACACACTCTGTTAAGTTAAGAGTTCGAAACCATAAGTTGGAAGCTTATGATTAATATTTTATTTAACTAAAATCTGGTTCTAAAACTTTTAAAAATCTATAAAGCTTATATATTTTTATTTAAAAAATTTCATCTACCTCAAAAGACATTTTTATCAGTGTAGAACAAGCACATACTGTCAGGCAATGTCAACGCAAATATTTCACTTCCTGTTCTCCCGATTCTCGATTCTCCCCCCCAAGTCTTACCTCTTCCCACCCCCCTTTGATTTTCTTCAGCAAGCTGCTAAGCTCTGACAAAAGGTTCAAAGGTCAAGGATTTTCACGTTTAATTAGACATGAGACGTTTTCACAGCAGCAGCAGCAGTAGTAGTAGCAGTAGAAGTAGCAGTAGCAACGTGGGCGTTGACGTGACCAGTGGGCGTGGCATCAGTAGCAGTAGCAACCGAAGCAGCAGCAGCAGCAGAATCGGCATTTAAATTTCCAATTAGCCGCCCACTGGCGGCAAAAGCTTCAGGTTAAATACCTGAGTGACACAAAGAAGTGTTTGAAGCTTAAGTCTCTCTCTCGTCGTCTCGGAGGAGGTACCAGGGTTGCCAAGTGGCGAGTGGAAAATAGTCGGAAAATGGACAGAAAACCCAGGGTGTGGGTGTTGCTGTGGGTGTGGGTGTGGGCGGTGTGTGTGTGTGTGGGTGGAAATGAGACAATGTCGTCGTCCCCGGTTGCTGCTTTTGGTCTTTAATTATGCGCCAATTTATAATTAAATGATCTGGCTAATATTTCAATACCTTCCTTTCCTAGCAGCCTTGTGCCTTGTAGTTTATTGTCCAGTGGAATAATTTTCAATTAATTGTTTGATGAATGAAAAGGGAAGTTCTTAAAGGAATCTCTAAGAGGAGTTCAAGAGGGAGGGGCTTTTGTTTCAATTTTAAATATGTTTTAGGTTTATGGTTAGAATTTAAAGTTAAAAGATTAAATTAATTAGGGTTTTTTTGAGGGTTTAAGAGATAAATTAAATTTTTAAAATATATGTGTACCTAAAAAAATAATAAAAGATCTTAGTAAGAATAAATTAGAAAATTTCATTTCTGTAAGCTAATGGTTCAAGTTTTAATGTTTAACTTTAATAAAATGCGATTATGATACCCGGTACTCTTATTTCTCTTTTGGAGGTTTGTAACAACATTTTGTGGCATACTTTTGGGCTTTCATTTTATTTGGTTTTCGTCCTGGAAAGTCCTTTTATAAAAAACTAAATTATAGTATTAATAGAAGTAGAATTAAATTAAATACATAACAAAATTAAAGCCTACATTTTTTTTTTAAATTACTAAAGTAGAAAAAATCAAAGTAAAAAAAATACAAAAACACAAAAAGTACTTCTTTAAAATTTAAGAATTCTTTAAAGAAATATCTCCAAACTACCTAGAATGCTTAAATGTATACAACCTTGCATATTAAATTCTAAAATAATTCAATTTATTTACTCCCACACTCCATAAGAATTAAAGCACATTTTTAATGGCATTTTCCTGGGAAAACTTTAAGTTTTCGGCTTAAGGGATTTAGTGACTGGGCTCGAAACATTTAAGAAGGGTTGATGTACAATACATATTACAATTTTATTTCATAGGGATTATTTAATTTAAACGTATATATGTATAGTATGTGTCGGCAAAAGGAAACAATTAAAATATTATTTATTAATGCCAGAATTAATGTCTGTGCTTGGTTAGTTTAAGGTATTACAGATTAATCTCAACTTTGAGGCTTTTATTTAAATATTTAATTGTTTTATAAAGCTATTAAATTTTTCCCCTTTCTTGGCTTTGTTTCTTTTTTTTTGGGGATTTATGCTTTTCTGTCCAGTGAGGTCCTTGCAGTTTCCTATTTATTTGTTCGCCCCACTCCATGTCCTTTCTGGCTGTTGCTTCTCACTTTAATAGCTTCATAAAAATTTCTTCATTTGATTTCATGTCAATCCTGAGAGTCCCCTCCCCTTGGCAGGCGTAATAACACTCCTCAGCCAAAATGATCAAAATAAAATAATAAAATGCAAGTAAATGAAAATGAAACGAAAATAAAATTTTATTAACTTTAAGCTTAATAAAGTGAGGAAGAGTGTGGGGGGTGGTGGTGGTGGAATGGGGAAGGACATTCTGTGGTTTGTTGCCAAATGAAGGGAGGGAGTGGGGCATTTAGGGTGCGTTAAATGTTAACACGAAATATGGTCAGTACAATAAAAGCTTTATTATTGCAAAAGTGTACAAATAAAAACTACAATACTAGCAATTCAAATTAATTTCAAAAATTATTAAAAAATTAGAATAAAAATTAAAATAAAACTAATAACATGAACAAGTCTTACTTTCTAATAAAAATTAATACAAAACGTCTTAAAAACCCCCATTGACCTTTAATTTTTTGACCCGTTTGGCTTGTTTAAGCCGCAAATATTTGCTTTTAGCTCGAAATGCCCGTTCCGCGTAGAACCCATTAAAAGCGAATTCCCAGTTCGTTTGGGATCTCAAGCATAATTCCAGATTCCGCATTTCTTTTTTTTTATCGTCTCCACTTAAAGCGCTTCCTCTTAACTTGCACCCATTTTTTGTTCAGTCTCCCCTCGCATTGAATGCTTAAAATAGATTCTTAGTTTAGAGGGACCCCTCGGTTTTTTTTTTTTTTTTTCATTTTTTGCTCCCCAACAGCAGGACCTCAATGAATTTCCGGACTCAGGGGGATAGAGCTACCGCCTTGTTTTTTAGGGGGCGGGGGCTGGGTGATTTTTAAGAGAGGGTGTTGAGGGGTCGGCACGCTCCGTTTAGTTATACAAAATATTTCTTCTCCTTCTTTGGCTTCATTTTTTTTTGAATTTTTATTTTTCTGGCTTGCCGCCGTTTTCCCTGCTTGATAAAATTAAATTTATTCATAATTTTTCCAAACGAAGGGAATTTATTTTCCTTGCGTTTCCCCCCTTTTTTTTTTGTCTTTACTTTCTTTTTCTTTTTTTTTACTTCAAGTGCAGCTCGCTCAATTTCCTGGAACGATTTGCAAGCACATTAAGAGTAGCTCTGGTATTTCTGCTAAAAAATGTAAATAAAAAAGAATTACAAAAAAAAATGTATAGAAAAATAAACAAGCACCTTGGCTTGGCCAGTTGACTTGACAAATAATGACGATTTATGGAGCCAGGTTTTAAAAAGAAAATTGGAAAAATAGAGCTAGATACTAGATTAACTATAATTAGGTATATTATTATGGGATATATTAGATTATTATTAGATAGATGTTAGAGGAAATGTTATTTTTAAATAGAAAGATAGATTTTTTCTTTTTTTTTCCTTCAAAATTTATGTCTAAATTATTTCACTCACTTTAAACAATGTCCTTTCCGCAATTTTTTTTACTAAAAAACAAAGCCCAGAAAAGTAAATACTAGCGTTGGATAAAAAACAAATAGTATTTTTGGTAAAAAAAAAATAAATAAAAAAAAAGGAAAAAATAAAAAATCAACAAAAACAGAGCTAAAAAGGTGAAGAAAGTTGGGAAACGGAGGAATGAGACAGGAAGAGAAGGGAAAGCAAAGTAGGAAATTATGATATCATCTTTATGACGCCATTATGGTTGCTGTCGCTTTCTGGCTTGTTTCCGCCCGCCCACACCCACTACCGCCACGCCCCCTTTTTTCACCCTTTTTCTAACGGAGGAGGGAGAGTGTGGGTGTGTAGTGGCATTTCTGGTTCCCCCTTCTGTAAACATTTCATGACAAACTCTAAGGGCACCTTTAAAGGATGGACTTAGGGAGGAATCCCTAGAAATAAAAAAAAATTTAACTTTTCTTAATTTTAGGTTTTGTTTTTATAATTTTAATTTTTTTTTTTATAAAAAATTCTATAAAAAAAACTAGTGAGGCAAGGTTAGGTTGGAAGGGTGATGCATAACCATAACACGAATATTAGTTATAAGTAGATATTAAATTTTAGAAAAAATACCAGAAAGAAACAAAATGATTAAAAAATTAAAAAAAAATTTTTTTTTTATACAAAATAGCTTTAAAATGTATAAAAAACAAATTAATTCTTTTTAAAAAGAAAATACTTGAAAGCTTCCTTTAAGAATTTTTCCTTTTGGAAGGGTTCTGCCTTTAAGAACCCCCTTTAAGACTTTCCCCCTTTCTTCGACCCTTTTTCCCCCCTCAGCCCTTTTAAGAAAATTTGAAAGCAAACAAGAAATGCAACAGTTTTGTGCTGCCAATTGTCCGTTTGGCTGTCTTCATGGCCAGGCCGCCAGTCAGGCCAAAAGGGTTAAGGGGGTAGCACCACCCAAAGCCAGGCAACAATAAAAAAAGAGAAGCAGATTCTTTTTACGCCATTTTCGAAACCGCAACAATGCGGTGGAAATAGTCGGGGGAAAAAAATGGGGAAAATGTGGAAAAAGGGGGAACTAGTTGCTGAACCAAATTTCGATAATGGTTTTGCTTTCAAATTGGACTCGTAAACTAATGCAATATTGATGAGGAATTTAAGCGAATTGTTTAGTAAATAAAGTGGGGGAAATAAACAAAAATATTAAAAATAAAATGGGGAGTTAGGGAGATGATTATTGGAAAAATATTGTAAAAGATTTTATTTTAAAAAACAAGTTAAAATTATTTGTATCTTAAATATTAAATAATTTTATAAAAAATAGTCTTAAAACAAGAAATTAAAAATTCATTAAAAAAGTGAAAAACTTTCGCTTTTTTTTGAAATTCCTGAGCAGCTATTGGAAAAGTGTTTAGTTTTTTTTGGTGGCCTAAGCCACCTCCACCTGGGATAATTATGCTAAAGTTTTGGGCATCTATATCTTACCTTGCCACGCCCCCTTGGCACCATTCCCCCCCCTTTAAGTTATCTTCCCTCTAAGCCGCTTTGTTTCGAGCTGTTTTACGTGTTATTCCAGGCCAAAGTCTCTCATAAATTTAATGATGTTTCTACCTTAGCTTTTCCTTCTAGCTTTTACACACTTTTTTTTTTTTTTTTTTTTTTTCAGTTTTTGTTTTTTGTTCAAGGGGGTATGGGGAGGGGCGGGAAAACCGTGCATTGAGTCTAATGAAGGCGCTGATGAGGTGGGCCGACATAAAACTTGACTTTCCAGCGAGAATTTCAGCCTCAGCTTCCAACAACAACAACAACAACAGCAATAGCAACGCAGTGTGTCTAACGTTCTAGAAATAACATTTGTAGGTAATAAATTCAAAAGATAATACACCCACAAGACCCCATAGTATGGGGTTCTATTCTGGGGTTTCTTGCCTAGGACGGTGGCCCTCTCTGCGCACAACTCGCCTCTTTAGAGACTTGAAGAAATTTTAATAAAAAAAAAATTATTAAAAATTAAAAAAAGAAAAAAATATAGAAATTATAATAATTTTATAATATGAATCAAATAATATGAATAGATTTATAAAAATAAGAAATAAATTATTATTAGATTAAGAACCAAGAACCTGTTTATAATTTCAAGAACCGAACCCCTTCTCTCTAAAATCTCCACTTTAATTATTCCGAATTTTTTTGCAGTGTATTTATTGCATCGCAAAGTAAAGCCGGTGAATAAATTTAGCCGAGTGTTGGATAAAAAAAACAGTCTGGGGCCTAGAAGGGGGTGTCAGAGTGCCCACGCACATTGAAATATTACACCTGCAATTGGCGATGTTGGGAGGCCACTGGCTGTTTTTTTTTGTATTTTACCACCCACCAAGTGGGTGGAGTGTTAATGAGGTTCTATAGATGAGCGTGCGAGTGTGCGTGCTATACTCGAGTGGAGTTAAGGGGGCGGTGAGTTGAGCCGGGGTCAGAGGTTACTTCGCATAACGATGCGTTTATTAATGCCAGTCATCGTCTTCATTAGCCGGATGTGTGGGATCCTAATTTCATTTCTCTGGGCAGTCAGGGTTCTAAGCCTTTAAGAAAATCTGGATATTTACTTTTTTTATTTTGAAATATTAAAAAAAAGTCCTAAACTTTTAGTAATTAAAATTAAGTATTAAAATTTTGAAGAAAGGCTAATGTTTTACCAATATATCTCCGATTCATGGAGACCAAGACCCATATGACCCCCGTCGGAGACCATATCTTGGCCAATTTCCACCCGATCTTCAAAAGGGATACCTTTAAGGATTCGTAGGACGATTCTCTATTAATCTGCATCAAAATCCTAGAACGAAATATTTTTTCGATTTTTTGTCAAATTTTCTGGGGAGTCCCTTTCGAATTTTAAAGAATTCACGGAAAGCCCCATACGACGCCGGTCGGAGGCCATATCTTCGTCAATTTCCATCCGATCCTCAAAAGGGATACCTTTAAGGATTCGTGGAAGGATTCTCTATTAATCTGCATCAAAATCCTGGAATGAAATATTTTTTCGATTTTTTGTCAAATTTTCTGGGGAGTCCCTTTCGAATTTTAAAGAATTCACGGAAAGCCCCATAGGACACCGGTCAAAGGCCATATCTTCGCCAATTTCCATCCCATCTTGAAAAGGGATACCTTTTAGGATTCGTAGGACGATTCTCTTTTAATCTGGATCAAAATCCTGGAACGAAATATTTTTTCGATTTTTTGTCAAATTTTCTGGGGAGTTCCCTTTGAATTTTGAAAAATGTGAATTTAAAAGTTAGATTTTTGGCAAAAACCGCGCAAATTGAAGGAAAAACCTGCCTTACATCATTCATAAAGTATGATGTACCTTTTTTCTTACATTTTCCAAACAGCATTTTCCACTTAAACCGCAAGAACCAAAATAAGTGGGCGGAGGCCGAAAACAAAAAAAATAGGCAGGCAGGTCGGGAGGGTAGCGTGTCATTAGGTTACATCCTTGTAATTACAATTCAGAGCGAGGACTCGGGGATGAAACAAAAACAACAACAAGACAGCCCGTATGAATATAAAAAACGTCCAAGCAAGAGTCCTCCTGGTGTATCCTCCCAGAGACCCATTATATCCTGAAACCTGGTTTAGACTCCTGCCGGGTCATCGAAGTCGAGGGAAATCCCCAGTCCACATATGCAGATTGTCTTCTGGCTGGCAGGCTCACCTTTTTCCTTCATTCTGGTTTTTGTTGTTTTTGCTGTTTGTTTGTTGGGTGTCCTGTTGCTTTTTATTTTATTTTTATTTCGGTTTTTTTTTTTTTTTTGTTGTTTTGTTACTTGGTGGTGAACACAAAAATTATGTCATAAAAATGTAGCTGCTAATGTCGAGGATGTAGGCTGAAAGAAATTATTTTTAAAAAATTTCTTACTAATGTTTTTAACTCCTAAAAAGGGTTAATTATGATTAAATATTATTTGAAAGGCTTAAAAATAAAAATAATATAAATAAATATTTAAAATAAAAATAAATCTCAGTGTAAAATACAAACACATCCACAAAGGAAGCCGCAGCCACAAAATGCCGCATTAAAATCACAAAATATAAATACAATATGCAGGGCTTTGTGGCAACACCACCAAGTCAGGGGGTAACTTCACCTTTGCTTATGGTAGGTATCCTTGTCATACAACTCCCCCCTACCCCTACCTCAAACTGACTTCGGGAAGGAAGCAGGGAACTTTTATGTTTATGGAAAATTACGTGAAAGGTTGGAGGTTCTTTGGAGGTTTTTTACGAAAATGGTCGGGAAACGGTAAAGTAACTAACTTTCGAAAGTTTTACCCATCGAGCGATAAAAGGCGCTACAACAATTTCTCGATATGGAATATTTCCTGTTATTACTTTACAGACACAAAATAACAAAAAAAACAAGAAAGGAAAGCTAACTTCGGGCGGAGCCGAAGTTTATATACCCTTGCAGTTGAAACCGGATATATATCGCAAACATCGGATATAGTTGGCCGATCCTTATGGGAATAGGAATATATAATCCAATTTTTTACAATACAAAATCTAAAAAAAGTCCCAAACTTCTATCTTCAAAAATACGAAAGTTGATATTTCTACCAAATACCATTTCCGATCGTTCAGTTATATGGCAGCTATGGGATATAGTCGGCCGATCCTAATGAAATTTGGTAGGTTGGATCAACTGACCAAAAATAGAATCTGTATTAAATTCCAGCTTTCTATCTTCAAAAACACGAAAAACACGAAAGTTGGGTCATTTCCGATCGTTCAGTTATATGGCAGCTATAAGATATAGTCGGCCGATCCCGGCCGTTCCGACTTATATACTGCGTGCAAAGGAAAGAAGGGTGTGTGCAAAGTTTCAAGTCGATAGCTTTAAAACTGAGAGACTAGTTCGCGTAGAAACGGACAGACAGACAGACAGACGGACAGACGGACAGACGGACAGACGGACATGCTCATATCAACTCAGGAGGTGATCCTGATCAAGAATATATATACTTTATAGGGTCGGAGATGTCTCCTTCACTGCGTTGCACACTTTTGGACAAAATTATAATACCCTCTGCAAGGGTATAAAAAACAAGGGGGAGTAAGCATATCCAGGATGTCTTGTCCTGTTTTTTTGGGGAAAAAGAGCTTAGGTTGATTAGCAGTCGAGAGCCAGAAAACAAGACAGCTGGCCAAGTCCTTGGCCATGTGCGTGCATCATGTTAGCTGTCATCGGGATTATCCAGAAACCAAGATGATCACTTGGGTTTGTCAGAACTTAGGAGGATTCCTAAAGTTAGTCTCAGGAGCTACCCTAACTAGATACTTTAAAAACCATAAAAAAAAACCAAATAAAATCAAAACCCCATCTCTTCTTTCTAATTTTTCTTGTACATTTCCTGTGAAAATAAAATTATCATAAAATGTAGCATATTTTTTCTCCTCCCGCCCCCTTAAGACCCCAAAACCAATTAAATTTCAATCTTTGGCGCCCATAATTCTACGAACTATGAACTCTACACCACCCTACACCCCTACTATAGCTATGAGGCGGAGGAAAACTTACAATTTTTATGATCTCTTAAGCCCGAAAACCCAATCCCCATTAAACTGACATCCCCACCAGATGTGTGTGGGTCGTAAAATATAAAAATATGAAAGATTTCCCTGTACTTGGGTGTTGTGCGTGTGTGTGTTGTTCAGTTTCCTTTCTGGCTTCCTTCCTGTATCTTGAAAATCTTTCGATTCATTATTCTTCTCCATTGTGTCAGCCCAGCAGTCATATATATATATTTTTTTTTCTTTTCCATTCATTATTATTATTATTAGGATTTTTTTGGGGGGGAATGGTGGGGGTCTTCAAGGTGGGGTCTGTCGTGGTCTTTAATGTGTCACCGTAAGACATCTATTAGAACTTGATACTCCATATGCAAGGGCCCGGGTCCAATGCCATGCCAGGATCCAGGAACAAAATTTAAATCTGATTTTGAAAATGGAATCATAAAGGAATGGGGAGTACCGGGAGGTTTCTGGGTCCTTCTGTAGGGGAAACCATCAACTGGGAGAACAAATATCAGAAATTAGATGAGCTCAGCTTCGCTTTCAGCTGGAAAGTCCATCTGTCAAACATTCTGTGCCCGGTGACAGTTTCTGTGGCTTTTTATTGTTGCCACCGCAGAGGAAGCGGTACTGGCAGGGGGGAGATTAGTAAAGTTGCACTGGGAAAAAAATTAAGGATATTTGAAAGAATTTTATTAATTTTAGGACCAAATTTTTAGGCAATTTTTAAATAAAATATGACTATTTCTGGAATATTCAGATATCAAGTATATTAAATGTATAGAATGGTGTGGCATTTATTTTAAATAAATTAAATACCACCTAAGTTTTACCAGAAACTTTTATTATTATTATTTATAAGGATTATTGTATAATAGATAGTTTTACCCTTTTAAAATAGGAATTCTGATTTTAATACTAAAATATAAAATAATACGAATACTAATTGAACTACTAATGTTTGTAAATTCTTTTTAAAATACAAGGAATACTCTTGTATAAAAATTCTAAGATAATTACCAATATGAATTCTATTTTTAATACACTTTTAATAGTACACTACTAATAATACACTACTTTTAATACTAATTAAAGTGCTATTTAGAATATTAATAAAATTACTAACATTAATATACTTTTGAAAGCTAATTGAAATAATAATATAATCCCTTATTTGAATATTTGTAAAGATACTTAAAAAAGGTACTAAATTCTTGTCTAAAATTAATAATAAATTAAACACTTTGAAGCATTTATTTAGAGAAAAATATAATTTTTGAATGAAATGTAGAAAGATTCTCAAGTACTACATTTATATAGAATATAAATATATACTACAATATATACATATATACAATTAGAATATACTTTTTGGAATTTTTATGAAAAAATAATACTTTTATTAAATACCAGTTCAAATATTATATTCAATTACTAAATTTTTAGTGATTACATTTGTAGGGATTAAGTATTAATAGCAAGTATTAAGTATTACATAGTAAGTATTATACTATTTATAATTATACAAAATTAATCTGTGTCTAGAGATCCTGCTAATGATGATGTTTTTTTTTTTTGTGCCCCCAGTTTTTGGTGTGGGTAGTGCAGAATGTTAAAATATGAGCACATTTCGCTGGCACATGTGTGGCAGCATCAGCCCCCCTCCCCTCTGCGCTTCTCAAACACCGCCACCCCCGCCCCCATTGGCAATCCGACCATTTGCCCCGCCCCCCTCTTACATGTCCTTTTTTGCTGCTACCTGGCAACCATATGTGGCCTTTTATTACGATTATGATTACGTGTAAGTGCCGGGGAATATGGGATCGGGATGGGCAATAGGATATAGAAAATACAGGAGTCGGAGGCCGGCGAGGATGCCCGGATATTTGGTCCGGGTTTCCGGCGACTCACCTGGGTTCGGGGGTACCTTTATAAAAAATCAGAAAGCAACCAGTCGGCAACAGCTGACAGAATCAATATATGGCATGGCCTGGCCCCCTTCCACACTCCCTATGCCTATGATTTTCATTCTCTGACAACCTCATTATGCTAATCACAATGATTAGAGCCGCTGCCGCACAAGCCGAGTCCCAAAAAGTATCTGTATCTGTATCTGCTTTACCTGAATCTCTGAATTCGAATCTCTGAAGCGGCGGGGCGAGGAGCTATCTGTAATTTGTCACGCCAACAATGCCGCAGCGTTGTTGTCTCTTATCGGTCGCATCAGATCTTTGAAATCGTCGGATAAAAAATAAAGCCGGAGCCCCAAAAAACCCAAAAACGAAACTAAGGCGAAAATTAAATCGAACATCGAAAAAGGGAACTGACTAATTTAAATGCTCTACAATTAATCAGGAGAGGTATAATGGAATAGGCTCTCAGGTTTTAAAAAATTTGAATTAAAAAAAAAGACAAATGTGAAAAGATTTTTTTTTAAATAATGAGATGAATTTTAGGAATTTTAAATTTGATTTTATTCAAAATTATTTTCTTTATATTTATTGAAATAAATATTAAAATAAAATATTATATATAACAAATTATATATAAAAAGTTTAAAATGTAAAGTATTTTTTTGTATAAATAATAAAGTTTTTTTTTTGTTAGGCACTTAAATTATTTTCTTTCTTTCTTTTTTTTATCCAAAGGTATTTATCAAATGAATATTAGTGTTTTTTTTTTAATTTCTTGGATAATGAATAATGTTTTCAATAAATATTTTCAAAATTCTGTAAGATATTAAAAAAAAATTATTCAAATTCAAAATCGTATTTTATATTTAACTTTCTGTAAAATGTGTACTTTTTTCAAATTATTCGAAAAAAGTTTTTTTTTTTTATTAAATATTTTCTTAAAAATGTTTCCTTTTCAAACTTTAAAACCTTGCCAATGGACTCTTTTTCTTTAAAAAAACCACAAAATAAAACCTCAAGGTGCGATTAATTTGGTTAAAACAAAAAATAAAAAATGGTCAACTGGGCCGTTAAGCAGCTGCCGGAAAACAAAGAGCCAAAAGTACAAAATCAAGTTCAAAACCAAGAGCCACCAACAGTTTCGGTTTCGAGCTTTAGGGCCGAAAGACAAAGACAAGTTCTTGTTTTATTTAATGTGGCACGGTGGCGGCAACGGCTACGGCTACGGCCACGGCGTTGGCGATGTGCTCATTGATAATCATAATCAAACTAATGATGCGGCAGACGATAAGCTTGCACTGGCCCCAGGCACTGAGAGAAATTAGAGGGGTGTACGGGATTTTTGTCTAAACATCACATAATATAAAACAAACTTTAAAGATAGGTATAAAAAAGTATTATTGTGATAAAAAAAGTAAAAAGAAAAGTAAAATTTATTTAAAGAATATTTCAAAAAATATTTTAATAAATTTTAAATAAAATTAAATAAATAAATAAATTTTTTCAAGTATATTTTTTTAAAAAATATTTTCAAAAGTTATTAAATACAATTAGCAAAAATAGAAACAGAAAGTTTAAGTCTTTAAAATTTAAAAGTTTAAAATTAAGTTTAAGTCTTTAAGTTTAAAATCCCTTTAGAGTAGACCTGCCTCTATATGTATATACTTAAATTTTTCTCCCAGTGCACTGACCGTATATCCAGTACCGTTACTGATCCGGGGGAGGGGCTTTAATGATGATATAGTTGCCTCACGACCGCCGGCCATGTAGTTTAGTTTCTGAACCCAGCCCGGCGCGGCCCGGCCTGGCCCGGTCCGAGTGACGATATCTTCAATTGGCTTTGAAAAGATTCTTCAATCCTTAGGGGAAGGAGGAGGCCCGGTCGGCCCAGTAGCTGGCTTGACTACTGCCACTTGCTACTGCCACTACTTATCCCGGCCAATTATCTTTCATGAAAAAAAATTATATACATACATATATATATATATATATAAAAAAATAAGAAAAACAAAGAACGAAAGGCCATCGAAGATTGTGGAATGGAGAAGGAATAGAGTAGAGTAGAGTCCAGAGTGGGGCTATAGTCCAGGGGGCTAATGAGTGCAATTTGCTTCTTGTCTTGGCCACTAAATGCTCGCATTAGTTTAGATAAATAGCTTAATTAATACGTTTAGTCTCTGGGATACGGCGGCCGTCCCCTTGGCCCTCTTGTACTATATAGCGATATAGCGTATATGTATGTATATATATGGTATAGTAGTGTTTTTAGGCCACGAGCCTCCATTCCGGCAATTACAACAATAACGAGCGGCAATTATTGGCCTAATGGCATTGTTTGATTTCCGCACTGCACTTTCGGTGCTAAGTGGGCAATATTTGTGGGGCCAGTGACTAGATAGATGGGCCCGGGCGGTATTCAATGGCTCCATTAGGGAACGATTTCGGAGAGGAGGGCGGTATTATATTGAATAATCTCAAAAGGGTTTTGGTTTCTGAACTTAAAGTTAAATTATAATAATATATATACGCCCTCTATTTTTTTAAGCTTTTTTTCTATCAATCTTATCTTGCATTATTTTCCCATTTAAATACCAGACTAGATAGATAGTGAAATTTTGTTCATAAAACCCCTAACAAGCTCTCGTATCTCCGACACATTTGGCTATAATTATAAACCACACCTAAGATGGGCTTCCGGCAATTCCACACTTGCGTTTAAAATCAATTTCTCACGTTTTCGGTTTCATTTTCTGAAACAAAAAAAAAAACCAAAAGCCATATGCCATATCGATTTAAGGCGATTTCCCTGCCTTTCTCGGCCTAATGACTGCCCCAGATCGGAAAGCATAAAGGTTGAATGATGTGCCGATGCCGATGTGCCGATGATCGAGAAAAGAAAACGCCCCCAAAATCCAACACAATGGCCATGACTAATGCAAAATACCTGGCCGTGCTCATAAACACCTCATCAGTGATCATTACGATGCCTTCGGCGAACTAAATTAGAAATAAAAAAAAAATAATAACAAGAAAGAGTCTGAAACGGGCCAAGTTGAATCGGAATATGGGAATATACATATATATGTCTCAATAAATAAATCTGGTCAACGCCGACGCGGTGCGCCAGTGCGGACGCCGATGCGGACACATAAATCTTAGCACCGATCGCAGCTCGTTAAAAAATTAAATTAATAAAACTTAATTTGCACACAGGGCGCATGAAAAGAGTCCAAAAAAAGATGCGGCTTATGTTTTTGGAAACAATGGCCTTTTTTTCAGATGCCAAATGACCAAAGCCAA
The DNA here is from genome assembly GCA_018153235.1 of Drosophila malerkotliana malerkotliana. Classification (NCBI taxonomy): domain Eukaryota; kingdom Metazoa; phylum Arthropoda; class Insecta; order Diptera; family Drosophilidae; genus Drosophila; species Drosophila malerkotliana. The sequence goes on along the minus strand of JAECXV010000058.1, from coordinate 5,182,738 downwards.
GCTCCAAATTAGTTGCCCCACATTCTACACAGAGAGAAAATTTTATTTATATTTTTTTTTTTTTTCGGATAAGAAATATTAAAATTTATTAGAATAAAATATAATGTCTAGGGGTTTATAAATAATGTCTCTACAATTATAAAAGTATTAATATTAAGGCAATTAATTCTTAGATAAAATAATAGTCTGTAGTCCATAGTCTATGGTCTATAACTATAGACTTTCATTTTAAATATTTTGTAACTATTCTTAAATCCTGTAATATACTTTACTGTACTAAACTATTCAATACTTTCCAATCTATACTATTCTATACTATTTTACTCTGTATTCTTCTATTCTACAATAGTCTATTCTATTCTATACTATTATAGACTATACTATACTTAAAATTATTGTACTTCTCTACGATACTAATTTATTTTGATATTCATACATAATAATAACACAGGCCGACAATTTCCAATTGTTTTTCCTCAACGCATAATTTTAACTGCTCCATAACCCTTAGGATTCATAGAAGAACAAAAATAGGAAATGTAGTTATTATAAATCGCCTTAATTACTTGATAGATACTATTAGACACTTCTCTATCATTCAGTAGACTATAAAGACTAATTTTATGCTGCACGATTTGTATATGAATATAATATAATTAGAGACGTATATATCTGGCATTGATTAATGTATGTAGATTTAGTATAGATATAGTATAAATAGATTCATTTAGAAGTACTCTATTATAGAAGTATATTTTTAGTCAGTTTTAATCTTAAGAAGGATATTGCGACATTTCAGGAGAGAAACAGAAGAATCTTGGAAAGAATCTTTAGATGTAAGTATATATGTTTATAAAATAGATATACATAGTTAAATATTATACAAGATTTCATAGCAATTCAATATATTTCTGTGCTATATATTTTATAATAATATGTATAGAATAGAATAATATGTAGAATAATATGTTAGACATATGTATGTACTTATTATACTTATAGCTATACTATATGTACAATATTTACGAAAGGTTAAATATACTTCCTTCTCACTACAACTTGAGAATTACCACTTCATTTAAAAAATTCTAAGATTTCTATTGAGTTAGAAACATGAGTGTATATTATAAGTCATTATTATACAATTATAATACTTTGTATACCTATTTATTATTATTTCTACATCTATGATATGTAGATATTACTACTAATATTTTTATTTCCAATTATTTATAAGACTATATATTAGTTTCTTTAGGATATACCCCTATAATCCCATAATTTCTCTTCTTCAAAAATCCTAAAAACATCAATTTCTTTTTAGAAACTTCTATTGAGGGTTTCTACCACGAATTTATACCTTTATATGTATATTTGTTGTTATTCTTATATTTTTGTTGGATATTTTTTCGAGGGCGTTGCGACGACGGCGTTTGCTGATAATGATCGATTTGGCGCTCAAGAAATGTGTCAAAAGCAACACCAGAGTCACTCGAATGAGTCGGCGAATTTGATTGGGCGGATGATTGATGATTGAACGGATTGGCATCGGGAATGGTAGAATGTGAATTGTGAATCGTGGATGGGGAATGAGTATCAGGGAGTGGGTGGACTAGTAGAGTATTAGCCGGAAGGACCCTTATAATGGATTGTTCAGTGGCGCCAAAAAAAAAAATAAAATTAACGATAATTGGATTATAATTTGTTAAGGGACTTTTATGTGGAAAGCAATTACTAAAGGAAGGTATAGTTTTTGAAGGAAAAGGAGTTCGAAAAGGGGTTCGAAAAGGATAGGTAGAGTTAAGGATAGTATTTCTAGTAATATTTCAACAATAATAGAGACTATTAGGGTATGAATTAAGATGTAAATCTAGATACTATTGAAAATGAAAAATATATCTTAAAGTTATAGTAATATAATCTATATTTTTCCTGTTCATAGTACTAACTCTCATGAATCTAAACTCCATTTCCCTCTGTGTTGTTTTTTGGCCTCATCCCCCCACCACCTTTACCGATTTTTGAATTTTTCCGTCAACTCTTGCCACACAACCGAACCGCTGCAAATCCAATTTGTTTGCTTAGGATGCATGAACCACAAATCAATTACGCGCCCTCTTCACCAGCCATCCAGCCATCCAGGCAGTCAGCAACAACAACAACAAAACCAACAAAGCCGAAAGGGAAAAACTACACCGCGGCTCAAATTAATGAAAATCCAATGAAAAGCGCCACATGCAGAGATCCAAAACGCCCAAAAACATACATACAAACATATATGTATTATAACAGTAGTAGGTTTACGTTTTCGATTTTTGAAGGTAAAAATAAATTCATTACCAAAAAAATACCCTAAGAAGAACCATGACAAATGGTAAGAGTAACCGAATCAGCGGGTGATTTTTTCCAAAAAAAAAAAAAGACTCCAAAAAAGGCCACTAAGTTAAAAAAGAGCATTCTTAGTGGGAAAACGCACATGGGAGAAAAGTGTGTGTGAGAAAAAGCCACACAAGTTGAGGAATATATTACTCGTCTTTATATTTTTTGATTGAGTTGCATTTCCTGACAGACCAAAAAAAAACTTTCAATGGAAAAACCAAGGCTATGTAATTCAAGAAGACTTCACAAAAAAAGAAAATAGAGGCCTTTACAAGAAAAAAATTGTTGACAAAACAAATAAACAAAAGTTTGCGGCGCAAATTCAAAGGAAAATAAAAGAAAAATAAAAGGAAATACTAAAAACGACAAGTTGCTGCTCAAATTACTAGACCGAACCAACAAAAAAAAAAAAAATATAAATAGAAAAACATGTCATTATCCTGGCAATCCTACTCCTCACTCCTTCAAGCATTTCATCTCTCCGGAGGGACACTCGAAGGGCCGCTCAAGTGCAATTGCAGGACTGGACATTGATTTACATAAAATACGCATTTGAAGGACCTCGACTCAGGCCAGGACTATAGGACCATCTCTTTTTACGGCGCCGAGAATTTGAGACTTTCAAGTGGTCAACAAAAAATAAAAAAAAAACTAAAATATTGGATAGAGAAAGGAGAGACCCTTTTGGGACGAAATTTGATTTTCATGTTTTGGATGTTTTGGTTACGCCTTTAGAGCTCCAAACTCTCGAACTCTTCTCGCCACTTTTCCTCTAATTTATGGTTCATCTGGAAATACTTTCGTTTCCTAATTGCAATCTCCTGGATTGCAGTTGTCCTGTCCGCATGTCCGCCTGTCCGCCTGCAGCTGTCACCGCCACATCCTATTTTTCCTAGTCCCTGGGTGTGGCCTTCAAGTTTCGAGTTTTTCGAGGAGTTTTCGGTGTAGAATTGTTTTCAAGTGCGTACTAGCCGGGATTTATGGTCCTCGGGCCTCTCAAAGGCGGCAAAGTGCCCATTAAGATTAGATAGATGCGTTGAAAGTTGGAGGAAAAGGTTGGGGAATTAATTTCAAGAGGATCATCATCTAGTTATCGTTATAAACGAATTAACGGAGATAAGTTTATCAGAGTTGTCGGGTTTTGTGAGGATAACCCCCCCCCATTTGTTGATCTTCATTAAAAAATAAATAAAAATGCAATCCCCTCTTAGTTTTTAGCAAACAAAGGAAACAAAGAAGTACAGATTTAAGAAAAAGGGAAATGGGGAATCGGGGGCATATACAGAGATATATAAAGAGATCCCCTCACATGGCATGGCATTTTCGACTTTAACCCCAAGGCCTGGCGTCAGCTGTCTTTTTTCACCAATCTCCTCTCCAGTCTGCACTCCACAGTCTGCAGTCTTTTAGTATTTTGGTCTTCAGACAGTCTATAGTCTATAGTCTGCAGTTTTCTTAAGTCTTTAGTCTGCAATCTGCTGTCTACCGTCTGCAGTTTTTTTTTCTGCAGAGAGTCTTTCTGATGTCTGGTGCGGCCCGGTCGGCAACTAGCAACTGGCAACTGCCAACCGAAATAGATAAAGTCAAAAGAATTTCCAGCCTATGTCAACGTCGCCCGGCAATGGGGAGAGACGTTCTGGCATTCTGTTATACGAAAATAGAATCATGAATGTACCCCAATATTTAAATATGCAGTGAGAGAAATTATTCAAGAAGATAGAGATATCATGACGTCTCTAGACTATATAATACCTGATACTGGTACTCCTTTCTCTTCTTATACCCCTAAAAAGTCTTTCAAAAGTCTGAAATATACACTACTTATTATTATAGATATTATTTAATATTAAAGTTCGAACCACTAGAATTATATTATAAGGATAAATAGTAGGGTTTTTATAGTATATTATACCTGGTACTTCTTTCAAAAGAGCGTTTCCTGGTAAAACCCCTTTCAAAAGTGCGAAAGGATACCACCTTTTATTACAGATAATATTTAAGATTAAAGTACGAACCATAAGGATTATATTATTAGGATTAATCTTAGGGTTTCTAGACTATATGATACCTGGTACTGGTACGTACTCCTTTCTCTTCTTATACCTTATCTTTAAAAATACCAAAATATAAACAATTTTTATTTTAGGAGAATATTTTTTAGATTAAATTTCGAACCAATAGGATTATATTATAAGGATAGTTCCTCGAATATATGATAACCGGTACTTATAACTTCCACCCCAAAAAAACTCTTAAACCTAATCTTTTAATGAAATTTCCTTTAAAAACCACCTCTCCCTCTATAAGAATATATCAAAATAATTTCATAAAAATATTTCTCTCAGTACATCTGCCTTGATTTCTCCCCTCTGACCGCCACTCTTGAGATTTTCGCATTAAACATGTCAAACGCTCGTCTCGTCGACTGCAATTAATAAAGGTGCTACATGGCGATGCTACTGGGGGATGGAATTGGGTATGAAAATGGGATGAATCTTGAATAGGGAATAGGGAATGGTATCTGATGGATATGGAAATGGTAGTGGGTCTCGGGGAATGGATCAGTCTGGCTCTCGACAACAACTCTAGTCCAGAAATAGATGATAGTCCTCCCGCCCCCCTTGGCTTGGACGACGGCTGGCGTGTTAATTTTTCGCCCCTCTCGGCATTTCCCTAAGTGGGTATCCCATAGATCGGATGGGTAATACTACAATGGCTACGGGGCCGAACCAAACATTTCTTGTTATTTATTTGGCGCGTCTGTTTGGGCCCCAATTTTTCGGGGATAGATGGATGTACGAGGTATGTATGTCCTGAGAAAAATCCCCGAAAAATATATATTTTGGGGGGAAAAGTTGGACATTTTTCAATGAGATTCAATGTTTTTGGGTTGTTTTTGTTGTGGAGGATGGGGACCTCCCAAAACGGGGATCATTTCTTACCTGAGACAGCCAACCAACTGGGGGAAGGGAGGCAGTGTGACGATTATTGATCTTTAGCCAGAAGTTTGTTACATTTCCGTGGCTATTTTTGGGAATTTCCTCACTTTCGGGGGAAGATATATACAATTGAAACACTTCCGTTAATGCATTGTGATATCACGCGCGATACCATGTTGACAATCTGATTTCCACATCACTTTGAAAATTTTCAAAAAAAAAAATCATGTTTTTCTTGGAGGGAGATTATCTTTTGAGAAAGAAGTTTGTATTTTTCGGGGGGTTTGGGTGGAAGTTGTTGAATTGAATACAAAGTTTAAAATAAATATAGGGTTTATAGGTGAATATAGGTAGTTTTAAAAACTAAATATAAGTATAATGGGTATATAAATGAATTTTGTATTTAATCCCTTCACCTTAGAATAAGTAGAGTTCTCTTAATATGTCTATATGAAGGCACTTGTTTATTTATTAAAATAGATAAAAATCGCTTGATTTTTGAAGAAGTTACAGACGTTTTATTCTGGTTCCCTACTGTCTTGTTCTTAAGCATACAAAACTATGCAAAAACATTTTAATTTTTAAAATCTATGAAAGATAAGAGTACCGGGTATGGATTTAAGTGCAGTTACCGTGTGGAGTATAACCGTCCTTACTCTTTTTAACAAAATAAATAAATAGCCAAAAATATTATTAGAAACTTATTCTTAATATTTATTCCTATTCTAAATATTTCTTAAAACCTTATTCTTAACCTTCATATATTAATTTTTTTCCATAATTTTAGTGACGAAATATTTATAAAAATGCTTAAGAAAAGCACGAGAAAATATATTAAATCAAGACTAAGAAGGTAAGTTCAATATTTTCAAATAATCTGTCTTTGGGAATCATACAATATATAATAACCCTTATAACCTATAAAGCAATTGTAACCAAAAGTGTCTGATCTCACATCATTTGTGAAAAAATACCCTTGGCATTGTTATCCCGAATATCCTTCTCTGGAGAATTGCTGAGAGTTTTTCTTTTTTTTTTGCATCAATTATGCAACTTTGTATACCCCCTTGCACACAATTCGTGGCTTTGCTATCGCATTCATTTGCAATTTCCATTAAAATGTCATTGAAATTTCACTTACAAAAATGTTTTCGTAGCCAGAAAAACCCCAGGAAAACCCCGACGAATACCCACGAAGCAAATAAAAATTGAGTCGAGTGGAAAAACTGAACGAACTACTGAACTACTACTACTAGTAGTGAGTTTTTGTATTGCGGCGATGATGGTGGGTGAGGAAAAACTTTGGCTCTGGAAAATTCTATTGCCAAACGCATTTTGCACTTCAATTGCACGTGAAAATGAAAATGAAGTGAAATGCGGGGATTTGGGTTGAGTTTTTGGGGGCGAAAATTCGCCGAAAATACTGAAAAATTCAAGCCTGTTAATATGCGTAAGTGTGTCGGGCAGGTGATGATGCACTAAGAGAATAATGATAAAAAAAAATGATTAAAATTAAAAAAAAAAAAAAAGTTTTAAAAGACAAATTTGTGTCTTAATTTGTAATAAAAATCTTTTAATTTTGAATAATAATTTTAACCAGAAGTTCAAAAACATTTTTAAAAATATTAGGTATTATTTTGAAAACTTTAAACTTGGAAATATTCTTTAAAAGCTTTTTTATTTAATTCAAACATTTAATTCAATAATTAAATAAAAGAAAAATTGGTTAAAAGGCTTTGGATTACTATTTTAAAAAGCATTTAATTTTAAAACTTGTAAAAACATAGTATTTGAAATATAAAGTTTAAAACTATTAAAAAAAAAATGAAAAACTAATGAAGGAGGTTTTTGAAAAAATAATTTTTTTAAATTCTGTTTGCTTGAAAAGAGCCTTTAAACCTTAGATTTCTTAGAAATTAGATCTAGAATTAGAGATAATCTTAAAATTAATTAAAACCCTTCTTCAGAATATATCTTCAAGTGCATTTAGTTTCCTTGCAGTGTCATTCGAAGAATCCTGGCGTGAAGTTGTCCCTGCTTTTGGTCCTTTCTTTTTTTTTTTTTTTTATTTTCTTACCCCCCCCTCCAGGTGTCTGGCGTTGTCATTGATATGGCATTCTGCTTCCTCTTTCCGCCCACCCATGGGTATATCTCCTTCTTCTTCTTATTTTTACCTTCCATACCGCCCGGCGCCCAACTCTTTGGCCTCCACCTTCTTGGGTCGTTGTCGTTTTGTCGCCTGTTGTTAATTGTCATTGCGTCGCTTTAAGCCGCTCAGTGGCAGGAGTCGCGGGAAATAAAAGAGGAGACCCCCGGGGGGTGAAGGGCCACGAACGGATAAAGTGCGGCAAGAAGAAGACAAAGCAAGTCTATCAGCCATACTCTAGAAGAGGTCATCCAAAATTTGAAACAAGGCTTTTCAGGACGAGTCTTTAAATGCCATAATTATAGAATTAGAGTTGCCATCTCAATTTTTTTTTTAGATAAATAATGTATTCTTAAAATGTCTATGAGGTTTAGGGTGTACTGGCTCTAGTGTATCCCTAACTTCGTTGGGGGCATTTTTCGATGTTGTTGTTGTTGTCGTCGCTGTTGCTGTTTTCACGCGCGGTTAGCGCCTGTAATTGCATTGCCAAGTAAACGACGAACCGCGAACAGTGAGCGACATTCGTATGTGTCCCAGGGTACAGTGGTTAGGTTTTGCATTTAAACAGATAAAAATGTATAGCTTAATTTTTTCTTTTTTTAATAAATTCCATAAAGAATTTATGCCGCTTACTTACAAGGGAAACTTTTAAAACAATAAAATAACAAAAATAAAAAAATTTTGAAAAAAAAGTACAAAATGAAAGGCTGAAAGGACTTTTTATAAAATTTAAAAAAAGGAGAAGAATCGTGAAGTACTTGAACCCAATTTTAAATTTTTTTCAATAAAAATCCTTTTTTTGTATAAAATCTGAAAAATATTGAAATTTACCTAAACAACAACAATTAGAACTCAGGCATTAAAAACAAAAACTAAAAAAAAAATGTTAACCATTTTTTTTTTTTTCTTTTCAACAATTTTTTTTATCTATTTAGATTAGAAGTAAAAATTGGCTTAATAAATAACTTTAAAAAAGTAACTAGGTAATAAACTAAAAAAAACTTAAGTTTTACAAAAAAAGTGTACAAATCTTTACAAGTTTATGAAAAAATATAAAAAAAATGTATATAAGAACTAACTATTAATATAGAAAAACAAATAAAGCAACATATTTGAGAGCTTTGAATATTAGGCTACAAAAAATAACTTTATTTTTTTAGAAGATTTTAAAGGCAAAAAATAAAACAATATGTTTTATGCCAATGTTTTAAATTAGAAAAAAGGATATAAAACTCTAAAAAAAAAAAAGTGCTTAAAATTTTATAAAAATCACCCACTGTTCCCTGCATGTGTGCGTGCGTTCGAGTGTGTGTGTGTGCGTTGGCGTTGGCGTAAGTGAAATTTATTTCAACAGCCCCGCCAGGCATTCAGTCCCAAAACTGTCGGTTGGCCAACTTAGGCGAAAAATTGAGAAGCAAGAAAGCAGGAGCAGCGGCAGCGGCAACGGCAATAGAACCGCCAACCAAATGAAACGACTATACGAGAGTCGTTCCCCACTTACCCTCTCCTGTCGTAATTCCCCTATCCAAGCCACCGGGGGCGCCACTGTTGCCGTGATGGCGGGCACACTGGCGCCAAAGTGATGGAATCCATTGCGAATGCACAATCTCACAGCGGTTGATCTTAAAAAGCAAAGAAGAAAAGGGCTAAAATGTTAGTGGGAATGGATGGGGGGTAGTGTGGATAGGGCTTGTCTTGCGAAATGCACTATAGCGGTTTCCAGGGGGTTAACATGTATTTCTTTTTATAGAAATTTAACTAAAGGATCGGAGACTTTTAGGGGTTCAAGGAAGAAGGCTTTTAAGTTGAAAGTTCTAAGTGCTTTTTTTTGTCATATTATTCTTAAATATTGAAACTAAGATGGTAATAGAGGCTTTGATATGATTGTTAAGATTTTTTTGATTATTTTATAAATTTAAAGAGAAAATATATTTTGAAAAAAAAGATTATTGTTATGAGGATTAAATGATGAATTTTTGAAAATTATGAGATTATTAAATAATAGAAGTTATTATCTCTTAAAATATACAAAAATTACGACTAAAACTTCTATGAATTTGTTTAAAAATTATTCAAAAAGTATAAGAAAGATATAGTTATATAGATATATAGAAACAAGAGTTATATATAGAGAAACGAGTGCCGGGTATTATATTGTAAAAGCTCCACCAAGCCCCCATTTTTCTGAATTATAAAGGTAGGGTAGGTAAGAGGTAGGGCCTTTCTGGATCTACTGATAAGACTACAATCCTAAAAAAATTAAAAAAAAAATGTAAGATATGATAATAGAAATAGTACCGGATACCAAGAATACAGAGTCTTTAAATCCCATATATTTCTGAATGATAAGAAGTAGAAGAAGAAGGGTCTCTCATAATCTAAAATTAATACAAAAAGCTTTAAAAAAAAAGTATATACATTGTTTTAAAATATGCTATGGAAAGAGTACCGGGTTTCATATATTCTAGACTTCATAAATCCTATTTTTTTCTCAATAATTAATTTTTATTATCCCCATCCACTATTATGGTCTATATTCTATTCGCTACAACTGCATTATTTGACCTGTTTTGGATTTTTGTTGCTGATTTTAAATTTAAATTTAAAAACCTTCCAAAAAGCTGCCAAAACCAATTCTTCTTCAAATTTTTTTGTACATTTTCGACTGTGACCGAGCACTTGAGGTTCACGATCTGTGGCAAAAAGCAAACAATGGCCTACAAGTGCGGCCACTTCTCGACACGCTTAACACATTACGTGGAGGAACAAAAAAAAGGGGGGAGAAAAAAGGTAAATAATATAAAGATATCCAGCCTGAGGGCCAAAAAGTGCGAAAGGCTTTCTCTCAAAGTCGAAGATTGCCAGAAATTCTAATTTTTTTCATCCATGAATGATAAAAGAAAGCGTCGAGTTTCTTCTATCCGTTGAATATGTCTTTAATTTTGCAATTTCCGTCAACTCATTGTTGGCTATAAAACTGGCCAAGTTTGGCCCAAAATCGAACAGTGAAGTGCAGAGCGTCAGTGCGAAATGAAATACAACGCTATTTTTGTGTTTATCGGCCTGGTGATGGGCCAGTGTTTGGCCGAAAAGGATGCCAAGGTTGTGCCGGAAAAGGATCAGACCCGATTGGCTGGAATTTACGTCAAAGACGGCAATGAGAACGGCCAACTGAGATTCTTGGCCTCCGGCCTCACCAGCAGCAGCAGCAGCTCCAGTACCAACAGTGGCCTTAACTCGGCCCTGAATCAGTACATTACCAATAAACAGGATATGCTGGAGCAGTTGCGTCCTTCTTCGAGTTCCACCGCGGGAACGGGAACGGTTACTGGAACTGGAACTGGAACTACAACCACTGGCACTGGAACCTCCACTGGTAGTGGTATCGTCACCACCACCACCGATGGTGCCATCTACGTCAACTTGGGCAACTCGGGATCCTCATCCTCGTCGTCGTCCTCGTCGTCATCCTCCTCCAACCAAGCGGCCATCAACCAAGTGATCTATGGATCCTCACCGATAGCTTCCCTTCTGCCGCAAATCGTCGGCCAGGCGGCTAGCTCCACGCGTATTCGTCCCGGCCAGGTTAACAGGCGACGGGTGGTGGCCAATCGTGGTGGCAATGGTGGCGGCAACCGAAGGCGTCGGGTCAACAAGAGGCGTGGCAGCATCAACAACAACAACATCCGTCGTCGTCGGCGTCGCGGCAACAAGAAGGGCAAGAACAAGAAGGCCCAAGTGATGGTTGTTCGTCCCAATCGCGGTTGAAAACGCGTTCCAGACACTTTACTCCCCCATCCCCCCTATCTCCTCCCTAACTTTTAAGCGAAATTGTAATTTTTTTTTTTTCAAAACCAAGACAAGCAATTTTTTTTTTATAAACGATTATTATTATTATTAGTATGCGAGAAGGCAACTTAATTTATTTATTTAAATAATTGAAAGCAATTACACTGTGCAACAAGGAATGTTTATTTGTGGAGGGTTTTTGGGGGAAATCTTTAGATTCTTCTCTCTTCTTTTTTAAGAAATCTTTCTTAGAAAAATCTTTCTCTCTAAATCTTTCTTTAGAAATCGAAATTATTATTTGGGTTTCTTTGGTAAGAGATTAAAATTTAATTAAGAAATCTTAAAAAGAAATTATGTAGGTTAGAAAAATTAGGGCTCTTCAAGTGTGACCTTGTGTTTTTGGGGTTTTTTTTTTTTGAATTAAAAAAAATAGGTATAGATCAATGTGCATAAAATATTCTCAAAGACGCCTAGAGTTTCAGTATAGTTACTATTTATTACTACTTATTATTTAATATTTATTCATTTAAATATTGTTTTATATACATATATTTTTTTAATATTTTATATTCAGGGTTTTGTTTTCAATTCAGATTCAGATTCTTGAGAATATTTTCAATTAATTTAATAACACTTTCTAAGCATAAATATTTTTAATACTTTTAATAAAACATGTTTTCCAATATTTTACATTCAGGTTTTTGTTTAATGTTAACAGCTTTCTTTTTCATACTTTCAATTAATTTAAAAATACTCCTAAAGTAAATTTTTAAAAAGGCCTATCAATTATTTCTATATTTTAATAACCTCGATTTTTATAGTGTTTTTTTGAACCAAAACTATTTTTAAAGTTACCAAAAGTCTATAGAAAGATGTGACCAGACTTAATTTAGGGCAGATATCCAAAAGGGAAACCTACAAAAACCTTTTCTAAAAGACCCTTAAAAAACTAGTAACATTTTTAATCCTCAACCTCAAATGGCCTTCAAGGCTCGCATCTCTTGTCTTTAATGTGACCATAGCTTTCAAAGCACTATCGATTAATTGAAATTAGCAGCCTGTTAATCGATTTTCAATCGAGCCCTTTAAATCTTTATTCAAAATTGAAATTGAAATGAACTCCTCAGCTGACTGCTGCCTGGCGGGGCGGCGAGAAACCTCAAATTTGTGCTGGCCAGTGCCTGGGCCGTGGCTCTAATTTATGGGCCAACTGGTGTTCATGTTCAGGGCCCAGTGACTGGGGCCCCCGTTTGGCTGTTTGGCTGGCCCCTGGTGAGCCCCTGGTCAAGTGCAAGACAAACGGTCTCCGGTCTCCGGTCTCTGGTCTCTGGTCTGCATGCGGCGGTCAATGTCTTGATAAATGTCTGCCCGACTGGCGCCAAGAGAGAGTTGTGCGCTTGTTGTGCCTGCACCTTTCTATCTACCACCACCACCACCACTACTCTCTACCTCTATATAGTCCTCTATATATATGTATGTAGTAGCGTTTCGCGCCCCCTAAATCACCGTCACGTGTCCTGGCTGTGCATTATGTGCTCATGACTGTAATGAGCCTGTAAGTGGACCTAATCAGTGTCATAATAATAGAAATTAATCACTGCAAGGCCGGTCGTGCTTTGGTCTTGTCGGGTGGCATAGTGGGAATGGGATTGGGAGTGGGTGGGTACTTGGGTCTAGAATAGTGGGTGGGTGACTACCACCTGCAGTTTGCAAAAGTCAAAAAGGTGGACAAGCCATCCTGTTGGGCGGTTTTGTGCAGAGCTTTGGCGCGCATACTTTGTAAATGTTTTGTAATGATTTGATTTGAAATTCATTTGAATTATTGCTTGCTTCCGGTTTCCGTTGCCTTCGAAATACTTTCCTGTTGCCTTGTTGCCTTCCTCCTCCAGCGCCCCCCCTCTAGCAGCAACAGCAGGAGGTCCTGGGCAAGGACTTTATGATGTACGGGTAGAACTTCTGGCCTACACTTGGCGTCTCTCTGGCTCACGGGGGAGTTTATTAAGTACTAGCTGGAATACACTTGGAGAAAATTATTATTATTATTTTTATTTTTTTTTTTTCTATTAAATTAAGGTTAAGATTCGACATTTTTTTCAATTTTTGGAAATAGTAAAGAAAAATACCTTTAAAAATTAAAAGGTTCAACTAAAGGCAATATTTTTCGGCCTAATAATACGTTTTTGTAAAATTTTGTATATTTAAAAGTAAGAAAAAAAATTAAAAACATTTTTTTCACAGAAAATGATATTTTAAAATTAAAATATTACCTATTTTTGAATCAATTTATTAATTATTTTGTATTTGATCTAAATTTTAAATCCTAACTCTACTATATTTATTATTTTTTATTTTTAAAAGAAATATATTTAAAACAAAACCCATTTTTTTACTAAAACTTATTTATTTTTTATATTTTACTTATTTGTGAACATAAAAGCTGCATTTTAAATCTTAATAATTATTATATTTTAATTTTTGTATTAAAAAGAAAGAAATTAAAATTATAAAATAGAAATTTTTTCTGAAATTCTTAAAATAAAGAATAAAATACTAAGTTTTAAGAAGATTCTTTCCCTGAATATTATCTTTTAAAATTAAATAATATACTTGTTTTTAAGATTTTAATTATCACTTAATATTTAAGTGTATTTTAGGGCCTACTATTATTTATTTTTATATTTTATTTTCAAAAGAAAGTCCTCAACATCTATTTCCTCAAAAAATATTTTTCAATTCATATCAAAGAATTTCTCCAAGTGCATTTGCATAGGCGCTGCTTTTTATTAGTATGTGTGTGTGTGTGTGGGTGTAGATGTATCGGTGTGAGTGTGCGGAACTTTGTTAATATGCAAGTGAATGAACATTTCCGGTTCGGACAAAACGTGCCATGTGCTGGGGAGGCCAGAAGCCCAAACCAAAACCCAAACCTAGAACTGAAACTGAAACTGAACCAAGGTCCTGGCCAAGTCCGCGAAACCTTTAGAAACAGGGTAAGATGGGTAAGGGTAAGGGTGTATGAAATCCGGTGGACGAAAAGGTGGATGGATAGGAGAAGAGCAAGAGGGAGATTCTGGCTCACACAGCCCAAGGACATGTTTCTGGCCAAAAAGTTCACATCACCATGTTGCTATTTGCCCTTGGAACCATTCGTTGGATATTCGTTGGATACATTTCGCTGCCCTATGATGTTTAAATATCCTTTGGGAGGAAAGAGTCCTTGCGGTTTTTAATGAAATAATAAAAATAAAATATATATATTTTTAAAAAGAATTTTTAAAATATTTTTAAAGCTTCAATTCTATTAAAAAAAGCCTCTTGAGCTTGTTAGTTTCAAGGCCTGATTTTGATAGAAACATTTCCTCTAAAAAACTTTTCTTTAAATATTTTAGTAAATATTATTAAAATAGTTAATATTTCTTTAAATAAATGGTATTATTTAAAGTTATTAAATCTTATTTTCCTTTTAAAATCATTTAATAAATTTATATCCTATCTAGTCTCAAAATACCGATAATATTTCATAGAGTATTTAATGCTGTCTTAAACTCGAGTTCGACTCTGCTCGTTCGTTATTTCTGTTTTATTTTTTTTTTTATTTCTTTGACCAGTTCTTTGGCTTCGCTCATGTGTAATTTTCAATTAAAATGATTTGAGTAGACAACTTTGAACGCTTCTGGCTGTGACTCTGCCAGGCTGACTCTGCCACTGACTCCTCTCGGACTCTTATTCCGATTTTGATTCCGATTCTGATTCACATTCAGATTTCAGATTCCGATTCGTATTCGTAGTCCGGAAAAGGAAGGAAGGAAGGAAGGAGTGGGGGACAGTAGTGTGTATGGGTCTTGCTTTTGGCCAAAAATACTTTTTTTTTTTTGGACCAGAAATCATAAATCATGCAACGGACCAAAGACAGGGGGGGACACCGCATTGGAAATCGACAGTGAGAGAGAGGAGACAGGACTAAAGAAAACCAGAAGGAATAGCCATTCACAAAAATAAATATATATATATATATATGTCTATATCCTGTATGTGTAAGCTTGTTGTGTCGACTAAGTGGGCCACAAGTTTCGTTTCACTTTTGAAATAGTTGCAAAGTGGAAAAGTTTGCCGCACTTGCCACCAGAGGGGGGAGGGGGGTAAAAAAAAAAAATGTTGGCATCTTCTCTCTTTTGGGTATTTGGCATGCAGAGTGTCCACGTCTGTGGTCAGGAAAGGGCATAATTGCGGAGCATCCTTTCCAGCCGAAAGGAAAACATGCTAACGGGACATCGGAAGCAGGAAGGCAGCCAGCCAGCTAGCCATCCCCCAAGGAGGAGGCTGGAGAAGATGAGTGCGTGAGTCACGTGCCAGGAAGTCGGTGTCCGATGGCCTTTCTTGGCCCCCCCCTAATCGTGACACGTCTGCAGTTGACAATTATGTTCTGGAAGGAAAACCAAAGACAAATTATGAATTTGTCTGGTTGGTGGTTTTATTTTTATATTTTAAATTTGGAAAGGTTTTTTTTTTAATATTTTATAAATATTATATTGAATATTATATATTTAACTAACTTGGGAGGTTAAATGGGAGTTATATGCTCTTATTTTCTTTAATGATAGAAGGTTTTCTAAGTAGTTAGTCAATATTTTTAACAAATAGAGCCAATTAACTATCGTTTCTCCTAGTATATCGATGTATATATCGGAGGACTTTAATTAATTTAACTTTTCAATAATTTGAAACATATCTTTGGGATAATATTTATTCCGTTTTGAGCTCTAGCACAAAGCTATATGATATACAACATTTTTACTCAATTTTTAATATTTTTAAATGTAGAAACTCAAACTATCGTTAAGTATCAGAGTACCATAACCTCAAACAAACTACCATAACCTCAAACAAACTACCATAACCTCCAACTAACTTAAAAATGTTGCCAAATAAAAACAATATTATATTCATTTTTTAATTCTCTTTAAGATAATTATAGTTACTCCTTTTATTAAAAATCAAAATCAATATTTCCTAATAATATTCTAATTATAAACTATCGTTTCTTATAAATCACGCTACCATCTCTACCATGTACTGTACCTACCAGTACAAAAAAAAATCACTCTTTTGGTCATTTATTTTGGGGCCAAGTGTCAATGCAGCAAATGCCCAAGAACCGATGAAATTCTGCGGCTACGAAGCCTTTGCTTCTCCCCTTGTTCTTCTCTCTTCTGTCTGTCGGTCAGTATATCTGGAATTCTTCTCGAGGTTTTTGATTTTTTTTTTCTTTTTTTTTTTTGCGTCCATCTGTTACGACCATTGTGGCTGCTTAGGTTTTTTTTCATTTTTTTTTACCCCCGCACTCTATTGGATTTTTGTTGTGGAATTTCTTGTATTCCGTTGGCTTTTAATTGCCATGACGTGTTTGTTCTTTCAGTTTTTTTTTTTTATTTCTTCGTTTTTTATTTGTGCTTGGATTTTTTTTTTTGGCCACTTGACGTTTGATTTAGTTAGTACTTTTGACCAGTTTCGGACGCTTCCAGTTTACAAGACCAATTGTAAGCCAATTTTCGGAGCAGATGTGGTGGCCGGTAGCCAGTGGGTGGAAGGGGACGACCTTGTCATGGCCGTTTGCTTGACTTGTTCTTGTTGTTATCGCTTTATTTATTTTATTTTTTTTTAACTTTTTTTTTGGCACACTTGTTAAGTGGTTTGTTGTGTGGTTGTTCACGGTTATTTGTTTTTCTTTTTTTTTTTTTGATTTTTTTGGTCATTTTATTTATTTTTTCTATCGTTTGCTATGGTTTTTACTTTAGACTGACACATTACCGCTGATTGATTGATAAATGATTCGGCGAATTAATTAAAGCGGCACCAACTGCGATAAAAAGTGCACACTTGAAGCCAAAAACAGATCATTCAAGATTTTGATAAATGTTGCTCCAAAAAAACTCAAGGCAGATATAGATAGTGAAATAAAATGTCAGGCCAGATTTTAAATCTAAAATACGTTAAAGGTATCCTGCTTGGGAACCAGGTGAGAAATGGCTGAGATATAGCCATGGACTTGGACCATATATGAAAATCACGCATTTCGCAAAGGACCTCCCCACAAAAATAGACAAAATTTTTTTAAAATATTAAATGCCAGGATTTTGATGCAAAATAGTAGGAAATCAATCTAGAACTCATTTAAAATATTCCGCTTGGAAATCGGATGAGAAATGGCTGAGATATAGGTATGAACCTGGGCCATATATGAAAATCACCAATAAAATCTCAAAAACACCCAATATTTGTTAAATACTTTAATAAAATACTGATTAAAGCCCCCCATCTCCACAAAAAATGCAACTGTGTGACATTTGACATTAAAATGATAGAATATCCTTTGTGATTTCTAACCACAAAGCTATCGAACTCGTGAGAGCAAAATCAAGCAGTGGGGAGCCATGATAAATTCATAAATCCTTGTGCTTTTCGATATGAAAATTAATTGATTGATTCAAAGAGCTTTCCTAATTGCAGGTCATTGTAATAGATACAAGAGAAAAAAAATATAGATGAAAAAAATATAATAATAATGAAGGAATTGCAATCAAACCAATTTGCCTGCCCAATCACCCCCATCCCACACCCCCACCCCACTACTAGAGCCACCCACAAAGTTCAATTCCAGGCACTGGTCGCTCCTCCTCCCCTTTTTCGCACGCCCCCTGGAAGTCTTGATTTGGCTTTGATGGATGATTGAAATTTTGCAGAGCGCGTACAAAACTTCAAGTACAGTTAATTAGGCTCAATCAATGTACAAGGGGTGGAGGGGGGAGAAGGTAGTAGGGGGAGAGCCACGCTGGGTGGCAAGGACATGACAGGAACTTGACTCATGGAGGTGGGGAGGTGAGAATGAAGCAAATAATTAAATCTAATTAATTTGCAGCTGTCAAAGGGAAACACAGAAAGAAAGAGAGGGATATATAGTGAGAAAGAGAGAAAAGAGAAAGGGTGTGAAAAGTGGGAAAAATTAGTCGAGGGTTAACAACACCTCATCGATTTGTAGCTCCGTCATCTCACTTTCTTCCCAGTCCCCCCACCTCAGCCAGTCAGCCAGTCAGCACTCTTGCATTGCACTTTTCCGGCACAAAAGTCAATTTGCCAAAAATTTGTTGGCCACAAAAACACAACAAAAACAACCAAAAAACAACAACAAAAGTAAGGAAAAAAAATGCGTTGTAATGATCCCTTTTTTTTTTTGTCTGGCAGCACCCTTATTCAATTAAGGGTTAAGCCAAAGGGTTGGTAAGAGGGGGTCTGCTCCTTGCCTGTCTTAGACGTGACATAAATCAGCGTTTTAAGTGTATATATAGTTTATATATATATATTTTTCCCCTCCGATGTTGGTGGTGCGACCTGTCAACGGCAACTTTGTTGCCTGAAAGGAGCCAAGGGGATGCAACTGATTAGGAGGTAATTGGGGAAAGCTGGGGAAAGTGGTTATAGAACTAAAAGATACCCTAGTTGGCAGGGTTCCTAAATATTTCGAGAAACTAGAAACATATCCCTTTCCATTATTTAATTTATTTTCCTTTTTAAAAATTATTTTATTATTTAAGTTTCTAAATAATAAACTAATTTATTTCCTCAAGAGAGTATCTCTAAAATACCCAAAAGTGCTAAACTTTTCAAGCAAATAAGCAAAACAAAAAAAAAAAAAAGAAAAGAGAAAAAGAGTAGAAATGTTTAGAAGAAAGAAAGAACTTGAGGCAAAACACTTGAACATCTAAATCAAATTAATCCCAAGAAAAGACTTGCTAGCTCATTCGGTAGATGCCTTTTTCAGGCACTGAAAGAAAATATTAGTGGGGAAATTATGTTTTAAAAGTAAAGTTTAAAAGTTTAAGAAATTAAATCAGTTAATAAAACGCTTATTGTTTTAGTCAAAGGTCATTTTTTATTTAAAAGATTTAATAAGGAAGCAAATATATATAATTTATTCCCTGATAAATTAGGATTTGAAAAATTAAATATTTAAATATTAGCTACTGCTACTGAATAACTGAATAACTGAACTGAATAATTTGAAGCCTTAAAATTTTGTTCGAAATAAGAATAAGAGAATTAAAACTAATACATTAAAATACTTAATTACATGAAAAGTTACAGAAAAAGGTAGTTAAAATATAAGCCATTGAATCAGTAGCTTTTATTTCTCCCGAATAGTAATAAAAAGCCTAGAAAGATGCTATAAAATTAATTGAAGAAATTTCTTAAATTTAATCTTAACAAATAAATAAAATCTTAAAAAAATAAATAAATAACTAAAAGAATATATTGATAAATTTATTCAAAAATTAAACATTTTAGTAAAAAAATAGGCCTGTTAAACTTTTTATTTAATTATTTTTTAATTTATTATTTTTATTATTTAATTAATTTAATTATAGAACCCTCTTATTCCTCCCAGTGCACTTTTGACCCACTCTGCCTCTAGTTAGCCTTCTTCTTCCACTCGACTCTTCAGCCAGGTCTCCCCTCTGCTTCTCCCCTGCCAGCCCCAAGCTCAAGCCCAGGACCAAGACCAAGCCCATCCCGGCCCCAGTTGGTCTTTTGGCAGGCGTAGTTTTTGTGCTTCACTTTGCTTTCGGGCTCAAGTGCGAACTTGTTAAATTTACGCAAGGATCTCCTAGTCCTGGCACACGCATACTCAATTAGGAATGAAGGGGGGAGTGGAGTGGTGGTGGTGGGGTCTTAGCCAGGATTAGGAATGGGCCGAAAACCCCATAGAGAAGGGAGGGCTGAGTTGGCAGAGAGAAGCTCAGTCAGTGTAGCTCAGTTACGCAAACAAGCAAATCAAAAAACCATTTGACGCACTTTCATCATCAGCAAGAACAATGGGGGTGGAGGTTGAAGGTTGTTGGATGGAGGGTGGAGGGTGGAGGGCGTGGCACCTGCTGTTGCTGACACATTCGAAACTGCCAATAAGTCGAATCTCTTCCCTCCCCCCTTTTCCACAAATTTTTTTTTTTCTCTTTTTTTTGGGAAAAAAAACACTTTTCCTTAGCAAGCAAGAAATGTAAAACAACAACAATAACGAATTGCATTTGTGGCTAAGAGGGGTGGCTAGCTAGGGGGAGTATTTTGCAGATTTTTCGGGGGGGATTTATTTTGCAATACAGCCCCCCTTTTTCACCGTCCTGGCACTTCACTTTAATGAGCGCTTAAGTTGGGGCCATGCTTCTTGCATAAACTTTTGGGTGGAGAAGAGACTTTTGGCTTAAAAAACAAAAGAAAATATATTTATTTTTAAAATTAAAAGATAAAATTTTAAATAAAATATAACATTTTTTTAAACAAATCTTTGTTATACAAATGTCTTTGATATAGTGCAAAAATGTAAAACGATAAAATATCGATAACATGAATTAATTTCTTAGCGAAACAAAATTGTGGAAACTAAAAAAAATATTCTTAAAAAAAAAACATAAGCTTAACAGTGTTATATATTATAATTTCTAAAAAAAATAATAAAAATTATGTAAAATATCGAATTAATCGGAATTAATCGAACTTGGACATATATTTCTCTTTATGTGCTAACATGCCTTACTTTCATTCCTCACTTCCAATCATTTAATTCTATAATTATTTTCTTAATTATTATCTTTAATATACCACCAAAAATTCGATATATTTATCGCCTACTGTCATCGCAATTATCGGTTGAATATATCTCCTTTGCCTATTTTTCACCACTGACTTTTGCTTGCTTGCAAACATTTTTTCGGTCCTTTATTTTTGTTTCTTTTATTTTTATTTTTGTTTTATGTTTTTCCTTATTTTTGTGTATTTTTTTTGTATTTTTTTTAGTGGGTCAAGTGCTGCTTTTGATGCTGACGTTGCCAACGCTTTTATTCCTCTTCTTCGGGCTGATGCTGCCTTCTCCTTTGGATGCTGGATGCTGGGATGCTCTCCTTTTTTGGAGTAGGAATTAAATATCAAGTGTGTGCCAGAGTGACCAGCACATGTGCTGCCGCATCCCCTTGTCGGCAAACGGCCTCTTCTCTCTGTGATGCTTCAGCCTCACAGCATCTCACCCTCTCGCTTCCACTTCCTTGATTTTTCGGCCTTTTTTTTTGCATATCATCATACATGTAAAGTTTGCTTTTGCTTTTTGCCAGCTTGGTGCTTTTGCATTTTGTTGGTCTTGTTGTTGTTGTTGTTGTTGCTTGTTTGTTTGTTTGTTTGCCGGCCTCGTGTTCCTTGGGACTTTATACTTTATATCGAATTGAGGGTCTATTGGGTTCTTTATTGGATTTATATCGGTATATAAAAATCGATATTTTGACTAAAAGATATTAAAAAAAACTCATATATACTTTTACTTCATATTTTCTTATTTATTTTTTTATCGATATTTTTTAAAAGCAATATTTCTTAATTTTTAACAACTCTGAGTTGTATTAATTGTTGGTTTTTTGTTTTATATATTTTATGAATGTACAAAAAATACTACAAAAAGTACTGGAATACTGGAAATAATGGAAATTAATCAATAAATTTTAGTGTGACCTATTTTAGATAATTTTTGAAAGCATTTATGAGTTTAAATAATATTTAGTATTCTTTAATTTTTTTGTTTCATTTTTTTTTAAATAAATGTCTTTTTATTATAACTATCTATTAAAAAGAGAAAAAATACTTAAAAATACTGCATAAGAAAAAAATATACATTTTAGTGAGACCAAAGGCTTGAAGTTCCTTAAAATAGTGAATGAAATGAAATAGTGACTCTTATAAAAACAGTAATTAGCCAACATTTTTTATAACAATTGCTAGAAAATTTAAAACCATATTTAATACCTTATACAATAATTGTTCGGTTAGTGTATCACCTTAGTCGCTTATGTTTGAATTTGATTCACCTTTTTTTTTCATTCATTTTTAGCCTGGTGTTCAAAAGCCCACACATCACTTTTGGCCTCGCACTCTCGCTCCTTCCACTTTCTTTCTGGCCAACTTGAAGTTCTTGTGTTTGGGTTAAGTGAAAAGTGATTGAGCAGATTTTTGTTACGAATCTTTTCGGAATTCCCAACGGGGGGGGGACCTAATTGTTGTTGTTAGTCCAGTGTCCTGGCCCGCCCGCATATCCTTCTCACTAAACTCCTGGCCTCCTAGCCTCATGGCCTCCTGGACGTTTTTGTCTGTTTAGCCCGTTTTGCTGATAAAACAGAAAAAGCAAAGGCCTTTCGCTCTAATTTTTATTGACAGCCGGCCGATGCTCAAGATGCACACTGACTGACCTATGATTGATGAACGCGTTACTAGTCCATCAATCAATCAATCAGTGGAGGATTTTGCTAATTAACACCACAAATGCAATAATGTATTTCTTGCTTATCTGTAGACTGTAAATATTAATGAATTTTTAGTGCTTGCATTAAATTGCATTGAAAGTTTCTTTTGACTTTTGCTGCTTCAATCATATGCCATCAATCTCAATCATCGTAATTTGAATTTGTTTCCGTTTTCGAAACACTTTTAGGGCTGCGCTTGGGATACATTCAAGAACATAACTGTAATTTCGCAATTATTGTTTGCACAATCGGCCATCATCAATCACGGAACGAACGAGGGCTCGGAACGGGGAGCAGCACATAATACATACGTATTTACATACATGCTGCGTAAATTTAGCACCTGGTACAGTTCCCTGATGATCACACTTCAAGAAAAAGGGCGTGTATGTGTTCTTGAATTGGAGTAGAAGTTCGAAACTAGCTAGGTTTTATTTGAAATAATTTTTTTTGACATTTTTTTTTGTTTCTTTTACTTTGAATAAATAAAAAACAATTATTTGGAAGATATCTTACTTGTTGGCGTTCAAAAATACGGTCCTACTAATTTTTATTTTTAAATAAATTATTTTAAAATATTAAAAAAAAATTTTATAAATCTAAAAACAACAAAAGATCAAAGTTTCTCAACTTTTCTTTTTCAAATTTGAGAATGAAGATCCCAAAAATGCTTTAGATGTTTGGAAATTAAATAGTTCAAACTTAAAACGGTCTTACTAATTTAAAAAAGTGTTTTTTACATTTATATTTAAAGAGATATTTTGAAATATCACAGCTTTCCTAGTCATCTTTTTGAAATTCAAAGAATTAACTTCTTAAATTCTGAAAAATTTTGAAAACTTTTCTAAAAAATTATTTTGAAAACTTTTATGAGTAAAATATTAAAAAAAAAAGGATCTAAGCTTCCCTTATTTTTCTATTTTAAAAATTCAAATAAAAAAAAATAAAAAAAGGGGGGTTATTTTTTTTTCCTAAGGTTCGAACTTCAAGCCTTTTAATTATAAAGTATCTTGTGTATACATTTTGAAAAGTGTAACAAATTATCATTGTCGCACTTTGGCGATTTTCTCCGGAGCATAAATCAAAAGCGGAAATGAGCACGCAATGTGCATTGATGAGATTGACTTCATTAGCAGCTGCTAGAGCAAACTCTGATTGTTTTTTGGTTTCAATCAAATCAACAGCAGTTGGATGTCGGGTGGAAGTGGTGGTGGTGATGGTGGTGTATCGTCGTCGGGTTTGAAGAAAAACTCTGTTCCAACGCCCGAGGACAATTAGTGCGAAATGCTAATGAAAGATGGCAAGGCAAGGCAAGGATATGGGAAAGGGAAGTCGCAGCTTCAATTCTCGCAGCCCCGTACTTCATTAGGTTCTGAATCAGAATTGGAATCAGAGAGTCGGCGGGGAATTGGAACCAAAAGCAGTACCCCAGTGCCCAGCACCCAGCACCCAACACCCGTTGCCGTATTCCACGGTTTTTTTTTTTCTTTCAATCCTCTAGACGCAGTCCTCCAGTAGCCACTCATAAATGCTGGCCCAGGGTCTAATCAGAATCAACTCATAAAGCAGATGGACAGTGGGTTGGGGGTTGAGGGAAATGGGAGAAAAATATTAGAATGATATATATTTTAAAATTAAATTAAGGGCCTTTAAAGACTTTTAAAAAAAGTTAAAAAAATAAAAGCATTTTTGAAAGTTTTAAAAACTAAATAAAAAAATAGAAAACCCTTGAATTAGCTATATTTTGGGTAAAAAAAATGATTAAAAGTTAAAACATTTACTACAAATTAAAAAAAAATAATTTTTTTCAAGAGTTATTATCCACAAAAAAAAGTCTGCCTACTTAAAATTAATATTGTGGCTTCAAAAGAAGATTTTTTTAAATACTTTGAAAAAATAAAAGTATATTTCTTAAATAAAGTTTATTTCCAAAAAAGATTTAATAAACTTCTTACAAAATAAATATAAATTTTTTAAAACAAAAAAAAAACATTTTTTTTTAAATTAAATTGTTCTTTAAATTAAACCCCTTTTCCAATAACTTTCGAATCACTGTCTGGGCTAACTGGACGAAAGGCTAATTAAGTTCCATTTTGAATTCGGAGAGCGAGCTTGGGCGCCTCTTAATGTCTTATGCTTATTGGCCTGTGGCCCCCGACATCTGCGGATATATATTCTTATATCTTAATACCCAGACCCCGGATCCCAGACCCCAGACCCGGTATTTATCATCGCTCCATTTATATTTCGTTCGTTTTTGGGCATTGGGTCTTCTTGGGTGTATCACTGTGTCGTTTGTCGCTTCTCGTGATAATAAAGATTTATGTCTGGGAAATATATTCCAGGAGTTGTGTTTTGCTTTATCGAACGAGTTTCGCTTTTTGAAAAAAAAGATGAATGCATTTATAATTAGAGATGCAGCGCAGCTGACAGTTTAATTTACAAAACTTTAAATTTAAGGTTTTGGGTTAATTGGTTACTTGGAAATCCTGCCAGAGGAAGGTGGCGGAGAAGAAGCCTCCATCCTATGCATTTTTTATCCAATTTGTAGGCAAAGTTGGCAGGCAGGCGGAAAAAGAAAGTGTAATCTAATCGGGACTCTGGTTGAAAGTTGCTCGTTTTCCACAGTTCCTGCAACAGTTGTAAATTATGACGTGCCCTCAGACTCCCCCTTCTTCAAATATACACACAGGGCGAGTACTACATATGGACGTCCCTTACATCTCATATATGTATATATATATTAGGCCCATAAAATATGGCCCAGAGCCCTTCACATAATTCACTTGGCTCACATATAGTGGGTTAGTTTTCTTCTCAGCATAGTTGTTCTTTTTTTTCTTCATCTTTCAGTTTTTTTTCCGATTTTCTTTTAATTTTTTTCTTCTAAAAATTTTCATTTTCCGGAAGAGAAGAGTGAGTGGTGGAAGTCTATGAAAAATAGTCGACAAATGATAATGTTTGGATCTACATATGGATGGAGATCGGTGGTTTTTCTGGAAATAGGAGAGAGTTAAAGGGGGATTTTTTAATGGTTATTATTAATTAGGAAGCAGGAAATTTTATTGATTTTGGAGAGGATTTTTTTTAGGGGGTTTTATTAGTTTATTTAAATAATAAAATCAGCTAGAGTCTTTGCTTTAAATTTGTTATACCCGGTACTCGTAGAATACAACTGAAGTTCAGGACTTTTAGAGTAGTTTATATACTTTTTTTTTTAAATTTTATTCTATTCTTATAAATATATATTTTTTTTTTAAATTTAACTTAGAAAAGTTAGTTTAGGTAGTTTTAGGTAGTTTTAGGTAAGTAATAGACTAGATAAGTAGAAAAGTATACTCCTAGTATATTATGGCTTTCTGTGGCAGTCTTAATTCTTACCAATCGCCTTATCACTCTTATAGCCCCTTACCCACTGCCTTTAAATCCAAAATGGATCAAAATGTAAACCCGAAAACCCATGTTTTTTTTGTGCATCCATCTTCATTAGGAATCATTGGTGAATTTTTGTGCTCTTGGAGATCCAAGTAGAGACCAGACCCTCTCTTATCCAAATGGGAATAAAATGTTTCAATTGTCATTCGACATTGTTTCCTAATTTTGTTTCGGTTTCTATTTCTATTTTGTATTTTGTTGGTATTGTTGTTGCAATTGTTGGATGCAATTGCCTGCATTGCAGCAGGTCGTAAATTTATTGCAAATAAATTTATAGCACTTGCAGGCAGCGAGGAGGAGGTCATCAGGACAGGACATGGACATCCTTCCTTTTGTGTGTCGGTGTCGGTGTCTGTGTCTCTATGTCTCTACTGTATCCTTGTTGTCTGTCAGTGTTTTTCGGGTGAAACAGGATTCGGACAACAGACAATTGGCTCAAAAAATTGAAAAACCACTAAAGTTGAAGGCGAAAAATGCAACCCAGAGAATCAAGCAATTGTCTTTCTAGCTCTCCCTGTATCTTTCATGCATATTAAGTTGTCCTTGTTGTCCTTTTTAGGAGCTTTTATATTTTTTTGTTGAACTTTTTCGGTTTTTAGACTCATCCGAATGCACCACAATTATTTCAGGCTGGTGCGATTTTTTTAAAAGGGGCCCAGGGAGTGGGGTGTAAACTTGTGAACTTTACAAATTGAAATTAATTACTTCACCAGACGGGGAGACAGACGGAGAGACACACAATGTGGCATGAAATCCAAACTTGTCTTGCCTTTGTCCCATGAATGAAAATTCAAATAGCAGCTGCCAGAGTTGCCACAGTTCGCAAAGAGTCCTACTTCCAGTATAGTTTTCAGTTCAAGTTATCAATTGCGGTGTCAAAAGGGAAACAAGTTATTAGATATCTTCCCAGTTTTAGTTTTGTGTGTCTTTGGGGTTTCTTTTTGCAAAAGTTTTTGGTTTGTAATTATTTTTTCAACTTTTTAGCTTGATTTGTGGGGGGAACTCTACGATAGGAGAGATATTAAAGGCTTTATAGTTATTTTTTTTAAAGGAATATTAATATTTCTTTCTATTTTTTGTCTTAAAAGTTTATTATTTCTTTTCAAGCCAAGAGCTTAAATTTCTTAACTTCTTATGATGAGAATTCTGAGAATAACTAAAGATAGAAAAAATATTAAAGAATTATCTTAAAAAAGCTTTAAGAGGCTTTAAAAGGCTGTAATACTTGAAGAGACTATAGAGCAGACTATACCCGGTACTTTTGCTTTAAAAGTTTATTATTTCTTTTCAAGCCAAGACCTAAAAATTCTTTTCTTCTTATGGTAGGATTTATATATTGATTAAATACATAAATTGAATTTTTTACACTGAAAATACTTTAAGTCAGAAAAAAAAACTACAACAATACTTTAAAAAGGCTTTGAGACTATAGAGCAGACTATACCCGGTACTTTTGCCTTTAAAGTTAAAGTTCTTATAGATTTCTTCGATTTATTCTTTTAGTTTTTAATATATATATATTTTTTAAAGGCATAAACATTATATGTATATTTCTTGCTAATATTTATTAAAAATGTAGATTTTAATTTTAGATAAAAAATGTGTAAAAATAGATGGAAATAGTGTTGATAGAAAGAAAGTAAAGGAATTAGATCTATATTTAGAAAATAGATAGAAATATAAATGTATAATTATTTTAAAAGAAATATGCTATTTCTATCTATTTCTACATATTTAAATGTTTTAAAAGGGGTTTTTTTTACCCCTATTTCTCCAAGTGCATTCTCTAAGCCCCCTTGCCTCAGACTTGAGACTTAATCACCACATGACCTGGCATCATCGACATCATCATCATCCTCATGGTGGAGCATCTCAGCTCCAGAGTCTCGAATCGGGGAGTGCGTGTTGCTTATCAATGGAAACTGCTGATGACAACGCTGGATGGAAAGAAAGAAAGAAAGAAAGGGCCCAAGATGGGCAAAGACAAGGACAAGAGAGCAAGGATGTCGGCAGGACGAGGAAGGTGCCTGTACAGGCTGGGCTGTTTATAGTTTTGCGCCAAAAGAGCCCCCATCCTTACTTCCCCAACCATCCCGGTCTCGAGAGCAACTAAATTAAAATTATTTCAACTCGAGTGGATAGCGAACGAGAAAGAGTCTTCAGCAAATAACGGAGCCATTAAAACCAGTTGCAAAAAGAGGGTTAAGCCATGGGCGTTGGCAGTGGCAGTGGCGGGGGGGATATATACATATACATATATATAGTTAAAGGAGACCAGGCATCCCTGATTTTGATTGCTGTTTTGCCAGCCGCTTGACGATGTTGTTGTCGTATCAAATTATAAATACTTATGAGCCGAGTCGAGCCGGGACGGGACGGGCCGGGCCGGGCCGAGGCCCAGACAACGGCAGATGCACTGAATAATACGACCAGAAAATGAACAGAGATGCAAATAAACAGGATTCTTTTGCTTTCCCTTCGAGGGCTACACATTAAGGTCCTTGAAGACTAAGCATCGCGTAATAAACTAAATATAATGGACTTTAAATCAAGTTTATATTTCAAGAGGGTGTTTGGGGGTAGAACTATTTGAACTATTTTTTGATAGGGTTTTCTTAGATTTAAGCTCTTTAAAGATTTAAAAGATACAAATTAAAGGCAGAAATTTTGAACGAGAGTTTATCCATTTAAAAAAAAAAAGAAGTCTTTAAATAGTACCGGGAATCATACAGTCTATAATCTACTCATAAAAATATAAAAAAAGTCTATTATCTTCTTCTAAAAAGTAAAGGTAATAATCCTTGTTCTAATAAAGCTTTGAATCTAAGATTTAGGCGTTTAAATCCTTACGAATTTTCATTTTTTAATTATAAAACAAGGCAAAAACTATTAAAAGAAAGAGAGAAAATGATGGGAAATCTAGGAACAATACCGGGTATTATATAGTCTTGAAAATACTTGAAACTTTTTATTTTAGAAACTTTTAAATTATATTTGTTAACTATAAGCAAAGGCAGAAATTTTTAAAAAAGGAGACAGAAAAAGATTATAAGCCTTGCAAGAGTACGGGATGTCTTATCTAACTATCATAGAAACTCCATTATTTCTTCTTTTTTTGAATGTTAATAGAGTTTTTTTCTTATATTGAGTCTTTAAATTTAAGTCTTTAAATATTTAAGTTAAAGAGTTTAAATTATAAAATTATAGCTTAAGATGAACATTTTTAAAGGGCAATTCTCGGGTAAGAAGTCTGCGAAGAGTACCGGGTATCATATACTCTGAAATCTAGTCCTCGGAATGAAAGTTCTTAACTGAAACAAAGACCCTTCCTTTTAATTTTAAAAATTTAAAGAAAAGTATGAAATTATATTTAAAAAAAATACTTTTTTCCTTCAAGAATTTCAGAAAATTCCTTTGAAAGCTTTACCATTCTTGAATTTCTCTCAATTATTCCTTGAATTTCAAAACAAAAGCCTTTGTCTCATATGTTTCCATCCGTACGATGTACGAATCTATCTTTTTTTGTTTTTTCTACCCACAAATTTCTTTTACAATTTCCTCTAGCTTGCTGTCTCTTTCTGGTTATCTATTCCCCTCTCTTTCCGTCTGTCTAACTGTCTGCCTTTTTTTTAGGAATTGACACATTTTTTTGGGGCTTGGCACTGCTGGTCAGAAACTGTATTCTATTTTGCATTTGTTGCACTTTTTATTGTTATATTTTCTTTTTACTATTTTCAGTGGTAGAGCCGGAATAGAGCTTTTATCCTGTTTCTCTCAGTGTATGTGTGTTTTGTTTGTCAATTTCACGCTCTATTTGTGAGGTTTGCTATTTGCCTTTGCCTTTTGTTTTGTTTTGTTTGATTTGCTTTTGCCATTTGCTCCTTTCTGCCTTTTAGTTTTTTTAAAGGTATTTTTTTTTCTATTTTTATTTTTTTTTTTTTTTTTTTTGGGATTGTCCTGCCGCTTGCTCTTTGTTTTGTCTCGAATCTTTGATATTTTTGTACTTTTGACCAATTTGCGGCGCTCAATGCAAACAAACAATCTACTATCCACCCGACTGGCTGCCACACACACACACACACACTCACCTCTATACTAGATACAATTGTATCTGCAGCTTCCCATTTGTATCTACTAAATGGTAGAGGGGGGCAGTTAGGTGACAAATGATTGGCAGCTTTTCAATATGGCGCTAATTGAGTTTTTAATTGTTTGACTTTACACTTGTTGACTTTCTTTTTATTGTCCTTTTTTTTATTTGGCCAGAATAGCTGAGTATCTGTGGGATACTTGGCAGTTGCTGGGCAATCAGGGTTACAGTTTCTAAGAGAAGTTATAGTTCTTTTCATTCTTTAATCTAAAAATGGATTTAATCTCTGAAACAAACTCCTTTTGAAAACCAATTCTTTCTCATAAAGTATCTTTCTCAGACACATCCCTTGAAGTTGAATATCCAGAGTGACAACTTCCAATGTCTAGACACCCGGCCACGCCTCTTTTTTACGCATTTTGTGCGGTTCCTTCAAACATAATGTCTTTTATCTTTTTGCCACTTTTTTTATTCTTTTTTTTTCACACAAACGGAAGAAGCTGAGGTACAAGTGCAATTATGAAAATTCATTTGATTTGTGTTTATGATTTTTGTCCGTCGAGTGTGGCAGCATAAAAAAAAATTAATAATAAAAAGATACAAAATATGAAAAAGAAGAAAAAAATTAATTTGCAATTGCCAGACGAAAGCTTCCACAAAACGCAAATCATGCGACTAAAGATCCGAGGGAGAGTCCCCTGTTTTGGAGGCTTTTACCAACTCATTGCCTCGTAATTAGTGGAAATAACTAACCAAAAAAAAAAGGGTAAAGCGGTAAGGTGCGGAAAGCGGGTGGGGAGGGGGGATACAGGGGTAAAAGCAGGTGAGATGCTTGAAGATTTGTGGCTTGTAATTACAATGCTCTGGGCTGGGAGGCCAGATCTCTCTCCACGATCACACCTCTCTTTCCTCTCATGTTTTCCTTCTTTTTCCACCACCAGGTGAGCTCTTGTAGGAAATGCAGGTAAAAAAAAAATAACAGAGAAATGGAAATTTTATAAAAAAGGGAAAGGGGAATTTTTAATACTCTAATTAATACTCTAATTAATTTAATACTCTAATTTAATTAAAATTAAAAAATTAAATTAAGGAAATTCAAAACAAAATGATGAGTTTAAATTATTGAAAAAATATAATTTTTCCTTGTTTAACTTTTATAAAATTTAGGCAACTTTTTTTATCCTCATAATATTTAAAAATATATTTAATAACAGTTCTTGAAGTAACCTTTCATATATAGTACAATTTTTAAATACCCAACTCAAAATAATACATCAAAGTAGTTTAAAATTCAAATAATTTCAAAAATACCTTTTAAATCATAAAATTATTTTAAAATAAAAAAATATTATCTTTCTTTAATAGTAAAGTTTAAAATAAGTTTTGAACCCTTGATTCTGTCAGAATAGAACTCGAAACCCATTTACCCCACCTGTGTCTTTGCTACCAACTCTCTCTCTGGCACCTTACCCCCTGTCTGTCCCTCCTTTCCCAACTTACCTTCTTAAAGGCGTTTGCAAAGTTTAAGTTTAACAACAAACAAAAAAACAAGAAAAAAATAAGCCGAATAAAAAAAAAGAGATATAACTCAACTCTGGACATGACACGGCAATTTGTGTCGCCGGCGACGGCTTGCAAAATTAATTTGTGCCCGCTGTTATTATAAACTTTTTCCCTTCTTGTTCGTCGGCTGTTGCAGTTGTTTGTTTATCTGTCTTTTTGCTGTTTTGGTAGTCACTTGTTTTTTTTTGTATTTTTTTTTTTTTTTGATTGAATTAAGCATCGTTTTCTTCCGCCAAGCTCACTTTCAATTTGTGTCAAAAAAGGCGCAAAATCGGACAACTGGAAGCCGAAAAGGCCAGCGGCAAGGTTAGTCGGGTTTTTTTTTTTTTAAAAGGGTTGCTCAGAGTTTTAGCTTTAATTTTTAACATTACTTTTAACACATTATTTAGTAATATTTTCAAAAGATTATTTCTTAAAAATTAAAAAGCAATTATGACGTTTTTTAAGTGTTGTTTTGTAATTTTTCTATTTTTCTTTATTGAAACTATTGTCTTAAGAGATTTTTTCGGAAAGAATGGTTTTATTTAAAAGCTTAAATTAATTTAATTTGAATTTAATTTTATTAATAAAGTTATGGGTCTATATTTGATTTATTTCTAGAGCTATACAACTTGTATAATATTATCCCATAAGTTATAATAAAAGATATTATTATAAAATAATATGAATATTATTAAACATAAGAATAGTAAGAGTTCCTAGTTTTTATTTCTTGAAAAACTCATAAATAAACCCAAATAATTTTTTAATAATTTTGATTTTATTATAACGTACTTTATTATTATTTATTATTTTTTTCTATAATTTTTTTCTCTCTTTAATTTTTCTTCATGTTTAATTAGAAATATTTATTTTCCGAGTAACCCTGGCCTTTTATGGTTAAGATTGCTTTTCGTGGGCGTTGTGCTGCCTGTGATTTTTATCCGTCCATCCAGTTTGAGTTTTTAATTTTTTTCCATACATATTTATTTTGTTTTTTTTTTTTTTTGACTGTCTGGGTTGTCTGTCTTGATTTTCGGTGGCAATCGCCGTCGTCGCTCAGATTCTGTTGCTGGTTGCTGTTGCTGTGCTCTTGACATTGACGGCTCGACTGACTTGACTGGGCCACATCCACATTCACATTCACATCTACTGCCAGTGGCACTTCCATTTCCACATCTCCTACTGGCGCATCCAGTGCCAGTGGCAGTACCACTTCCACATCCATTTCCCCACTTTCCACTGCCACTTCCATGTCGAAATCAAAATCGCGGTGGCTGCGGTGTCTGCGTCTTGGGCCGAACACTTCATGCTTCATTTGAGGCCGCTGCTCAATCAGCCGGAAAGGTAAACACAACGAGGCGACTGGCCATATCAAATGCCAGTACCCCCCCCTCGTTTTAGGCCAGCCCAGTTGCCGCCTCTGTCCTCTTATCCTGTCACTAAACCTCCAACTCTGTCCTCTGTCCTCTGCTATCCTTTCTTTTTTTTTTTTCCAAAGTTTTGCGCTTGACAAAAGTTTTTGAAATTGCAGGGCAGGCAGCCAGCGAAAAGTTTCGAGTGGAAGTAAGCTACAAATGCAAGTGAATTAATTAAATAAGCTAAAGCCCAGCTAATCATCTGCAGTTCATTGGGGAAAAAAAAAAAAAGAAAAAATTAAGATGGAAAATAAAGTCAAGTAGGGGGGACATTTAAAATAGATATTTTATGAGATGATAGGTGTGGTCTTCTGAGGTTCTTGAATCTAGATATGTTAGACTGAGGTCTCAGCTTAAGAATAAAAATAAGATCAAGTCTTTTCATATTAAAAAAATTAAAAATTAGAGGAAAAGAGGCTAGTAGATTTATAATAAATAATAGTTACTAGAATAGTAAGAATATGCGCCGTACAATATCCGACAGGTATCCCTCAGGCAGCTAAGCATTGTGATATGCTCTTAAATAAATGCAAATTACTAGAAAAATATTTGTAACTTAAAAAAAAAAAACATTCAAATCTATATTTCACACAAGCTTTTTAAGTTACAAAACCCCTCTAAAAATTAACTTCAAAGTCTCTAAAAATACAAAACCATAAACATTTTTCCTTATTTTTGCTTTATTTAAATAATCAGATTTGTATTCTACTCCCCATGTTAGTTAATATTCGTCCCTTGGCCGTGTTTGAATTTTACTTTTGCGTGTCGTTTTGCCATTTTGCACTGAATGTCCTTTTTTTCTTTCATTTATTTTTTTTTTCCACTTTTCGTTCATCCTGGACCCGCCCCAATCAATTAGCCAAATTGTGCATAAATTTGTGGACGCTTATCAATGTCAATATTATCATTACAACAAATATTTATGCAGGGATACTAGAAGCGAGAGGTAGGAGGAGGAGGAGGAGTTGGAAAAGCTCTGCGGGACTCTGCTGGTCTCGTTAACCATTTTCCGTTTTCCGCATTTTCCGAGCGTTTTTTTCCCCCTGCTTTTCTATTTATCTATGGCGAACAAAAATTAACACATATTTCACTTTATAGCCAGCGCGAATATTATCTAGATATGGTGTGGGTGATGATGTTTGCTTCAGGTTATTCGTCGCAATTCTACACACAGCCCACTCTATATAGTCTTTCCCCTCCTTGTATCACCAGCCACCCATGTTTTTTTCTTGGTCGTTTGCGGGCTAATACAATAAATTGCAATATCGATAAAATACACGAACGTCACGCTTTCCTCACGGATCACGGTTTACGGTTCACGGTTTTTTTTTTTTTTTTGGGGAAAGAACATCTAACTTCCCCATCCCTCTATTTATATTCCTTTCCAATCTCCCCTTTTATTTTTCTAGAATTGCCAGGCCATCCCCCTTGCTCCGTTCCCCCCCTTTTTTTTTGGCAAAACCCAACGCCCCTGCCGCTCATTCATTCACTCATTAGATGTCCTCATTTTATGGGTGCTGCTTCCTTTCGTGCTTAACTGTGCACTGAAAAAATATATATAAATATGTGGGAGGAGGGTAGGAATTTTTTTAAAAATGTTAATGCTATATTTAGTATTTTTTTTTTAATTTAAAAAAAAAAATTACCCTTTAAAAAGGGTATCATACATGGTGAGCTCTTAGAAAATATTTTTTTTTAGAGCGCCCTTCTCTGCGCTTCTCATATAGTTAAGCTAAGAGGAGAGATTAAATATTATAATTCTTAATTTCTTTAATTAATTTATAAGATATCTAGATCATTTATTTTTAAATAATTTTTTTTTCTGTAATTTTTAGGATTTTGTGTTTAGAGGGTTATATGTATTTTTTTTTCTCCCGGTTTTTTGGATAGGTCGGGGTAAGACCAAAATGCAGCCAAAATTACGAACAGAGGCTTGAAGACGCGACCCCCTTCCTATAGAACGCTCCTGCCCCTGCCCCTGCCTCTACCCCTGCCCTTACCGTTCTTGTTGTTGTTGTTGTTGACTGTCTGCGCAAATGGCGCAGCAAATTGAATTTCATTTATTGATTATCCTGGCGTTTTATTTTATTTTTGTTTCATTTTTTTTGTATTTTTTTTTCTTGTGTGTCGTGTTGTTCATGCCTGCGTCTTTTGGAAGGAGAGACCAGCCCAAGGACCTTCTCGAGAAGAGAGTCAAGAAAGAAAAACACATCGCAGAATTTAACTTGGTTTTCACTGATTTGGTTTGGTATTGGGACCCGGGATCTGGGACTAAGGGGGCGTGGCTGGGTGGCAATTTATGGCCCGGCAGAAGGTAAATTCAATTTCTGTTGCAGGCCTAACGAAAGTTTTTTCCTGATTCCGGGAGCAGAATCTAGTTGGCAGAAACGAACGAACGATGATTGGTGTGCCAGATGGGAGATTATCTGATTTGTACAAACAGTTTATTTTATTTAAGAATAACGTCAATGGTTTTCAGTGGCAGTTGTGCTTTTCCAAAAAAAGGATTTAATCCTCAGAATATCATATTTTAAGACACAACTAAGTCGTAAAGTCAACCAAGTTTCAAGTTATTATAAAAAAAAGAATATAAATATGAACCACGTAGGCCCTTTTGGCCATTCACTGAAAATCACTTTATGAGACATCCGCCAGATACAGATACATATACAGCTACAAGATACAAGATACACCTGTTTAAAATATGCATGGCCAGCTACTGAAGCATAATTTATCTTTATCATTCCAATAATATGATAATCTCTCGTGTGGCTCGCCCCTTCGTTATTATTTTCTTCTTTTTTTTTTTCAACATTTTTTTTTTTTCATTCAGGCATTTTTTGATGTATGACCCACATAGATACTTCTACACGTGTGTGTCTTGATGTATGTTTATGTGTGTGTGCGTTAAGTTGTCATTATGATTGACAACAAAGTCGACGTGCCTTGGTTTCGTAATGGGCCACATCGATTAATTCAATTGTGCGGAGACAGTTAATGCAGTGCCACCTTTTGAACCAGAAAACCAACAAGAAAACATCTCTAAACTGGTATTTAAGACACTGTTCAAAAAATGGGGGCTAAAATAAGGGCTTAAATAGAGACTTTGGTATGAATTTAAAGTACATTAAATTTTGAGATCTAATATAAAAGTATTTTTTTTTTAATTAAATTATTTTAGAATCTTGTTTCATACTTATATTAGTTTTTAGTATTTATTTTAGTAGTTTGTTAGGCTTTCTTATACTTCTGGTACATTAAAATTAGAAATTTCTCTTCAAAATTAAATTTTTAATGAATTGTTGTAGGAATTATAATATTTTATTGAATATATGTAAGCAACATAGCTTTTTTTTATTTATGCAAATTTGAAACGCACTTTTGACATTCCTGGTGTGGTATTTTAGTCTGCCCCTTTCTACTTTTTTTTTTTTTTACTGATAATACCTTAACGCCTTGTCTAGCTTGTGTTCTTAATACCAGAAATATTTTATTTATTGTCCATTTATCTTAACTAATTTATATCCCAAGTTTTCCCTTAAAAATCAGCGTAAATTTATTTTTAAGAATTTTAGACCAAAAATCAACCAAATCTTTTTGTAAAACACTTTCTCTCAGTGCAGTTGAAAGTTCGTATGCTAATTCAGAATCTCTAAGCCTCTCTAAAGTCTTAAATAAAAAAGTGACACACGACTACAGCCCACACGCAATGGCTTCTTTATGACCAACAAAAATAAAAGAATAAAATTTTTTTTAAAAGATGTATTTATTTCGTTTTGGTTTTCAGTTCGCTTTTCGGCTTACAACTTCATTTAAATGCAGAAGCTGACTGAAAACTGAAATGGGTACAAAAAAATCCAAAAAACAAAAAAAAAAAAGAAGAATCGTATATTCTGGAATATGAAATTTTAGTTTTGATCCACAAGCATTTGACAGCCAGAAAGTTCTTCTCTTCATTCCGAGACTTTGCATTTAGATGCTAATGTTAGAGAGTCAGCAGGGAAGGGGAATGGGGGGAGAATGGCTCTTGCCACACGCCAGCTGCATAATTGATAAGTCAAGGGGCAAGGAGTGGAAATGGAAATCGCAACGAATGCAGATAACCTTGTTAAGATGCCAATTACGAAAATTAACTTGGCCCTCTTTCTATTTTTTTTGCATTTTTTTTTTTCATTTTTCTTCCAAAGCGAACTTATTGATTTTGCATTTGAAATCGAAGCCAAAAGCGTCAAGTTTCCAACCATTTCTGGGTATATTTTTTTGACCCACTCCCATGCCAACCGCCACCTCATTGCTCAATTGGTGAAATTGTGTCTATATATGTATGTGTGTACCCCCTCTTGGGACCGTCGAGGAAAAACTTTATGCTAAAAGGAAATGACAAGAGGTGAGAATAAAGCGGGGGGAGGGGGAAGAGAAAGGGGGCCTGCTGGCAAAATGTGAGGAAATTCACTCAACGGAAGCAGAGACAGTTTGAAATAATTACATTGCACAAATCGAAGGGGGGTCTCTGTCGGAAAATAGGTGGTGTGCGGTGGGAGCCGGGAGGGTATACATCTATAATGCACCCATCAAACAATCGGGCCGAGGGAAACCCATTTTGATTCAGACGAATGCCACAAACATCTGTCTAGAGATGGTAAGTTTTTGGCTAGGTTTGTGGAAGAATTCTTGAAGATATAGACACCTATGGGGAAAAACCCTATTTTCGAGGGATCCGTCAGGAAAAATGGACAAAAAATCGAAAAAATATTTTGTCTCAGGATTTTGATGCAGAATGGTAGCAAATCGATCTAGAAATCGATTAAGGTACTCCGCTTGAAAATCGGATGAGAATTGGGGAAGATATAGCCATCGCAGTGGGCCCTATAGGGGAAAACCCCATTTCCAAGGGATCCCATCAGGAAAAATGGACAAAAAATCTAAAAAATATTTTGTCTCAGGATTTTGATGCAGAATGGTAGAAAATCGATCTAGAAATCGATTAAGGTACTCCGCTTGAAAATCGGATGAGAATTGGGGAAGATATAGCCATCCCTGTGGGCCCTATAGGGGAAAACCCCATTTCCGAGGGATCCCATCAGGAAAAATGGACAAAAAATCTAAAAAATATTTTGTGTCAGGATTTTGATGCAGAATGGTAGCAAATCGATCTAGAAATAGATTAAGGTACTCCGCTTGAAAATCGGATGAGAATTGAGGAAGATATAGCCATCGCAGTGGGCCCTATAGGGGAAAACCCCATTTCCAAGGGATCCCATCAGGAAAAATGGACAAAAAATATAAAAAATATTTTGTCTCAGGATTTTGATGCAGAATGGTAGCAAATCGATCTAGCAATCGATTAAGGTACTCCGCTTGAGAATCGGATGAGAATTGGGGAAGATATAGCCATCCCTGTGGGCCCTATAGGGGAAAACCCCATTTCCAAGGGATCCCATCAGGAAAAATGGACAAAAAATATAAAAAATAATTTGTCTCAGGATTTTGATGCAGAATGGTAGCAAATCGATCTAGCAATCGATTAAGGTACTCCGCTTGAGAATCGGATGAGAATTGGGGAAGATATAGCCATCGCAGTGGGCCCTATAGGGGAAAACCCCATTTCCAAGGGATCCCATCAGGAAAAATGGACAAAAAATCTAAAAAATATTTTGTCTCAGGATTTTGATGCAGAATGGTAGCAAATCGATCTAGAAATCGATTAAGCTACTCCGCTTGAGAATCGGATGAGAATTGAGGAAGATGTAGCCATCCCTGTGGGCCCTATAGGGGAAAACCCCATTTCCAAGGGATCCCATCAGGAAAAATGGACAAAAAATATAAAAAATAATTTGTCTCAGGATTTTGATGCAGAATGGTAGCAAATCGATCTAGAAATCGATTAAGGTACTCCGCTTGAGAATCGGGTGAGAATTGAGGAAGATATAGCCATCCCTGTGGGCCCTATAGGGGAAAACCCCATTTTCAAGGGATCCCGTCAGGAAAAATGGACAAAAAATCTAAAAAATATTTTGTCTCAGGATTTTGATGCAGAATGGTAGCAAATCGATCTAGAAATCGATTAAGGTACTCCGCTTGAGAATCGGATGAGAATTGAGGAAGATATAGCCATCCCTGTGGGCCCTATAGGGGAAAACCCCATTTCCAAGGGATCCCATCAGGAAAAATGGACAAAAAATCTAAAAAATATTTTGTCTCAGGATTTTGATGCAGAATGGTAGCAAATCGATCTAGAAATCGATTAAGGTACTCCGCTTGAGAATCGGGTGAGAATTGAGGAAGATATAGCCATCCCTGTGGGCCCTATAGGGGAAAACCCCATTTTCAAGGGATCCCGTCAGGAAAAATGGACAAAAAATCTAAAAAATATTTTGTCTCAGGATTTTGATGCAGAATGGTAGCAAATCGATCTAGAAATCGATTAAGGTACTCCGCTTGAGAATCGGGTGAGAATTGAGGAAGATATAGCCATCCCTGTGGGCCCTATAGGGGAAAACCCCATTTCCAAGGGATCCCATCAGGAAAAATGGACAAAAAATATAAAAAATAATTTGTCTCAGGATTTTGATGCAGAATGGTAGCAAATCGATCTAGAAATCGATTAAGGTACTCCGCTTGAGAATCGGGTGAGAATTGAGGAAGATATAGCCATCCCTGTGGGCCCTATAGGGGAAAACCCCATTTTCAAGGGATCCCGTCAGGAAAAATGGACAAAAAATCTAAAAAATATTTTGTCTCAGGATTTTGATGCAGAATGGTAGCAAATCGATCTAGAAATCGATTAAGGTACTCCGCTTGAGAATCGGATGAGAATTGAGGAAGATATAGCCATCCCTGTGGGCCCTATAGGGGAAAACCCCATTTCCAAGGGATCCCATCAGGAAAAATGGACAAAAAATCTAAAAAATATTTTGTCTCAGGATTTTGATGCAGAATGGTAGCAAATCGATCTAGAAATCGATTAAGGTACTCCGCTTGAGAATCGGGTGAGAATTGAGGAAGATATAGCCATCCCTGTGGGCCCTATAGGGGAAAACCCCATTTTCAAGGGATCCCGTCAGGAAAAATGGACAAAAAATCTAAAAAATATTTTGTCTCAGGATTTTGATGCAGAATGGTAGCAAATCGATCTAGAAATCGATTAAGGTACTCCGCTTGAGAATCGGATGAGAATTGAGGAAGATATAGCCATCCCTGTGGGCCCTATAGGGGAAAACCCCATTTCCAAGGGATCCCATCAGGAAAAATGGACAAAAAATCTAAAAAATATTTTGTCTCAGGATTTTGATGCAGAATGGTAGCAAATCGATCTAGAAATCGATTAAGGTACTCCGCTTGAGAATCGGGTGAGAATTGAGGAAGATATAGCCATCCCTGTGGGCCCTATAGGGGAAAACCCCATTTTCAAGGGATCCCGTCAGGAAAAATGGACAAAAAATCTAAAAAATATTTTGTCTCAGGATTTTGATGCAGAATGGTAGCAAATCGATCTAGAAATCGATTAAGGTACTCCGCTTGAGAATCGGATGAGAATTGAGGAAGATATAGCCATCCCTGTGGGCCCTATAGGGGAAAACCCCATTTCCAAGGGATCCCATCAGGAAAAATGGACAAAAAATCTAAAAAATATTTTGTCTCAGGATTTTGATGCAGAATGGTAGCAAATCGATCTAGAAATCGATTAAGGTACTCCGCTTGAGAATCGGGTGAGAATTGAGGAAGATATAGCCATCCCTGTGGGCCCTATAGGGGAAAACCCCATTTTCAAGGGATCCCGTCAGGAAAAATGGACAAAAAATCTAAAAAATATTTTGTCTCAGGATTTTGATGCAGAATGGTAGCAAATCGATCTAGAAATCGATTAAGGTACTCCGCTTGAGAATCGGGTGAGAATTGAGGAAGATATAGCCATCCCTGTGGGCCCTATAGGGGAAACCCCGACTTTCAAGGGGTACCTCTCGGAATTTTCGCAGTACCCCCTCTCGCGTTTTATTTATTTTTCGATACATTTTCGATATATTACGATTTCGTTTCGATATATACGATATACCTCGGATGCCTCGGAGAAGGTTACATCTCCAATATTAGTAAAGGGGAATGCTAGAAGATGCCGCAGCAGAGAAATGCAGCAAAAGTACAAATAATTTCATTATAATGCTGTCTAAAAGTGGGGAGAATGTGGTTAAGGGGCGTGGCACAGCCAAGGGGAGGCGGTAGCCCAACAGGTTAAGCTGCAACTACTGTGACTGGGAATGAAGGGAAAAAAAAAAAGAAAAATACAAGCGACAAAATGCAGAATGCAGAATATACAGAATGTTGCTATGAAAACAGAGTGGGACGTGCGACAGATAACGACGACAGCATAGCAGCAGCAGTAGCGGTGGCAGGAACAGCAATATCAATAATTGCCGCTGAAATACAAGCAGTAGCGCAGCAGTATCCATATCTCTGGCAAATTTTAAAACAATGGCTTAAAGCAACACAATACAACACAAGCTGGAAAAATAGAAATCAAAGTCGATGGAATTCGATCAGTAACGGAAATCAAAATCAACAAAGTATGAGCTATAGCAGCTATAGCTATAATATGAATTAAAGTAGCAACAGAAACAGCAGCAATAGTAACTCATGTTGGAACAGCAACAGTAACAAGTGTAGCAGAGAAAAAAAAAAAAAAGATCAAAAGCAGGACTTGTAGCAGTTGATGTTGCAGTTGCAGTTGCAGCAGGAGAGTAACATTATGAATTAAACCACCAACAGCAACAGCAGCAGGAGCAGGAGCATCAGCTACAACAGCAACTGTAATAATTGCAGCAACAGCATCAGCATCAGCACCAGCATACAGGAGCAACATAATCAACCGCAAAAGACAGCTTCTATGGCAACCAAAGCAAAAGCAACATTAAGAACCCAGCCAACATCAGGTAGAAATACAGCAGCAGCAACAGCAGCAACATGAGACATGGACCAGTTTGCAACTGTTTTGTGGGGACAAAAGGCATCTATAAATAGCAAATACTGTTGACAGGGGCCGTACTAGCGAGGTAGTGGGGTGCTGTTGGAGGGATGCTGGAGGGATGTGTTATACTAAAAAGTCTCAGTTGCAGCGACAACGACAACCAACGACAGCAGCAACAGCAAATGCGTATTAATTGCGACAGCAGTTCGTCAACATTCCAGACTTTCCAGGAGGAAGGACAAAAATTTACACAAAAAAAAAAAAGAGGTTTTTTTTCAAAAGAAAGATATAGTTAGAAACTATATTAATTTGGTATTTAAAAGAGTATTTTTTTACGAAAGAGTAGAAGACTTTT
This sequence comes from Drosophila malerkotliana malerkotliana, assembly GCA_018153235.1. Lineage (NCBI taxonomy): Eukaryota > Metazoa > Arthropoda > Insecta > Diptera > Drosophilidae > Drosophila > Drosophila malerkotliana. Next base: position 5,140,353 of record JAECXV010000058.1, on the reverse strand, counting down.
TGTAGTTAATTTCCTAACTAAAAACTTTAGTGACGAAAAAGTCTTTTTGTAGCAGCTTACACATAGATCTTAAATATTATTTAATTAAAAAAAAAAATATTTCAAAAATCTATGAAAACATTTAAATAAGAATAAACAATTCCTTAACAAGTTTTCAATCAATGGTGAAGTGTTGAAATTTTTTATGACGAAAGTCGTTAAATTTTTTGTCATTTGGCCATTTTTTTAAATATTCTAGCATTAAAAAAATGACTTAGCGAAACTAGAATTTGAAATAAATACTTAAATAGCAATACCAATAAAACTCTTTCGTTTTAAAAAATCTACGATAAGTAAAGAAAAATTCATGATGAAAGTCTTTTAATATTGTTTAATTTTTTTTAAAGTTTAATAATTTCTACAATGTTTATAATGTTGAAACAATAGATAGATTGAAATATTACACCCCAAGGCTTAATTAAACTAAGGTTCTTCTAAAAAATATTCAAAAAATGTTGAGTTTGTTTTTAATAATCTGCGAAAAGTAGAGAACTTCAATGACGAAAGTCTTTCAATTTTGTTTCCTCATTTTAAAAATTTTAGGGTTCACTAAGGCTTAACTTAATAATATTCCCAAATTTTTAGTTAGTATTTAATAATCTCGAAAATTATAGAAACTTTAATGACGAAAGACTTTTAATTTCATAGCCCTGTTCCTGTTAGTATTTCTGTTCGATAAAAAATAAGAATCAATAAAATAGATATTTATCAGAAAATCTCTCAACAATATTATTTTAAATACTTCTTAAATAACATTAAACAGATATTTTTCACGGTGCATACATGCCACATCGAAGGTGATATAGAAAACGATGCTGCAGCAACAACAACATAATTAAAGCTGGCAACATGGCGCGTGATCGACAGACATCGATAAGCGTAACTCGAGACAAGAAGATCAAACTGACCAGAAATCAAGAAGAACAAGACCGAACAGGGATCTTAAGTTAATGCCATCCTTTGCCAAGAAAAGAAAACCAAAAGAGTAGCTGCAGAAAAGGTGTGACAAACAGAAGCCTTGCGGTTAGATGTTAGATCACGAAAGCGAATACATTAGAAAATCGGAATACGAGGAGACACAAAACTGACAGCTCTGAGGTTATATGGTCAGGCTATAACATAGCCAAGGAAACCATACAAGAATACCTACAAGAACACGCATTATCCGCAGATGGTTAGGAAATTATTTCAGAAATTAAATAGGTGGGGGTTTATAAAAAGATTATACTATAGAACTAAAGACTATAGTACTATATAACACTTTATACTATGATTTTTTATATTTTGTGGAGAAAGTTTAACTAACATCTAGATTCTAGAACCAAAAACGTTCTTAAGAAGTTCTAAAGGCCTTAAAATTTTTAAAATTATTTTAAAATTTTTTTTTCCTTATTTAATCTCTTATCTTTAAAAAAAAAATTTCTTTCGCCTCCTCCTCCCCTTTCGAACTCGAACTCCTCAAAAGTCAAACAAAGTCTATAAAAGTACCTCTTCTCTTCTTGTAATTGCTCTAAAAAATTCCCTGAACTTTGATTGGACCACCGAGGCCCGTAAATTGCACTTCTGCGAACCTGTGGCTTCCAAATCTACAGTCTTTTGTGGCCAATCTTCCTGCCCAATTCTTCGGCAAATGAAGATGCCGCCCGGCTGCACTCGTAATTTTCTCTCTCTCAGTCTGCCATTTTTGTGGCATTCGATGACGAATGCGGCAATGTGCAAATGTTGCGTGCGGTATGCGGAAATCACCGCCTCGGGTCCTTCGGATGGGACTAAGAGTCGGGGCCAGAAGAGTGCCCAAAGCCGAGAGTGCATCGCATAATTGCACCTGTCGCCTCCTACAAGAAGGCAGCTGCAACACGCCGCACCGTTTGTTGCAAGTTGGCTAGTTGTTGCAAGCAACCAACTGGCGCTACATATGATTCCATATTTGGTTGCTTCAGGTTTTTTCTTTTCTTTTCATTTTTTTTTTTTTAGTTTTTTTCCCCCTCTATAAGCTGGGACACAAACCTAATGGCAGCGCCTGATTATGAGGCGGGTTATTTATGCGCCCAGGCATCAGGCATCAGGCAGCATCAATAATAACAAGCAGACATCGAAATCGCCGATCGCTCCTCCTCGGTGGTCCCCACAAGCAAGTAGTCCGTGTAGTCCATAGTCCGTAAGTCTGTCCCCCGTAGCCTCCTCTATAGATAGGATAGGAGGCTGTTTTCCATCTCACCACCCCTTTGATTTTCCCGGTTTTCCAGCCCATCTGCAGCCCATTCTGTGGCTTTGCAACGCCTTTATGCACTTTTCAAAAAAATATAGAGAGCTTTTGGATGAAGAATTTCCTAAAAAAAATAGTTTTTTTCTTAAAAGAAGACTTTATTTAGTTAAAAAAAAATATTACCTTTTTGGTATGCAATTTTTCTCAGTGCCCCTACTCGCGCCAATAAACCCGATCACAACCAGTTGTAACAAGCTGTGGAAGTGAAGCTGCGGTGTGCGCGTGGCCGCTTGGCCGCCGTGGCGTTTTATGACTCTGTTTGCCTCGGCATCGGCTTGCTGGAAGCCAGAAATCAGAAATCACACAACAACAACAACAACAAAAAAATAGAGTCCAGGGAACTGAGAGAGTTTTGAGCTGAAAACAGAAAACAGGTGCACTTCACATCAAAGCAAAAGCAGCCAGGCAGGCAGGCACAAGGCACATGGCGCAGAAGGCAGCAGGTCCAAGTCGAAACACTTGAAACACTTAATCAATGGCAGCCGACGCCGACGCCAAATAGAACAGTGGTTATTTAGTTATTAATAAAATTATAGAAAATATTTATATAAGCTAAGGTTTTTTAAGAATACTTAAGAGGGTTCATAGAAGCTAAAAAAGTATCTAAAAGAAGGGTTGAAATAAAACAAAGCTTAAAATATCTTATAAAATTGGTTGAAAAAGACCTAGACTTAGAGACTTTGACTATTACTAGACTAGATTAATAGTTACTAGAGAAAGTAACTAATTCCTTTTTTTAGCCCATTTTTTAACTTTAAAACAAGTATAAATATTTCTTAAGAAAATTCATAAAGTTAAGTTACCACATAGCTTTATTTTAAAACAAAGAATGCTTTGGTCACTCTAATTTTCTAGTTTAAAACATAAAAGTGTTAGGTAATTGAAGAGTGTTTAGTGTTGCCACTTTCTCAGCCAAAACTAAGTGTGCCATGGATTATTATTTTTACTTCCAAACCCTAGAACCCATTCGTTGAACCTTTAAAAATCAGAAATCAGGCGACAGCCAAAGGGAGCACATCTCCTCCCAAGGAATTTTATTTTCTTTTTTATTTTTCTATTTTATTTTTTTCTTTTGAATATTTGAAGTTGGATTTCTTTCTTATTTCCTGCCAAAAAGATGGGAAATATATTTGGAGCTAGTTAGGCTCTGATTTTCTTATTTTTATGTTTTATATTTATTTTATTTAAAATTCATTTTATTTTTATTATTTTTGACTTTATCCATCCTGGAACTCTACATCGCTATCGGTTGATGCTCTCAGATGTAGCTGTACGTCTAATTATTTTCTTATTTTTTTATTTAAAACTAGTCAAATGCCACTAGTTTTTTATCCTGAAACTCTTGCTCATTGGGGGCTTGTACTTCCCTTTTGTTTTTTTTTAACCCATCCTGGGACTCTACATTGTTCTCATCATTGTTTACTTTTTTTTATTTATTATTTTTACTTATTAATATTTATTTCTTAATTTACCCATCCCTATATCGGTCTCGTCCAGAACATCGAACTATTTATTTACTTATTTTGTTTCATTTTTAATTATTTATATATATTTTTTTTTAATTTAAAACAAGCCAAATACAACTTGTTTTTATCTTGCAATTATGTTTTTTGTGGGAGCTTCTACTTTTTTTTTTTTTAACCCATCCTGGTACTCTACATCATCATCCTCATAGACCGCCTTGGCATGCACGTCTAATTACCGGGAAGTCAAATGTAGTCAACATATTGCGCTTTGATTTGCGCTGCCAGCAGCAAACAGCTCTTCCCAACTAGCAACTAGCCAACAACCACCGACTATCTACTACCAACTAGCAACTAGCAACTAGCTAGCAACTACCATCTTGCAACTTGCAACTAAAACAACATCTCTGGATCAAGTTTTCGGTTGGGTTGGTAGGAGGTTCATAGTTATAGTTTACTCGCCATCAGGCCCGATGGGAAAATGTGCGTTACTGCCTCGCCTTGTCCAGGCCATGGCCTGTTGAATGTTGAACGGTTGCAGGTTGCAGGTTGCTGCTTGGTGCTTGCTGCCTGCCAGTTGGCCCATTCTGGCCATGTCTTTTTGTTTTTGTCTTTGCCTTTTGCCTTCAAGTGGTAGCCAATAGGCCAATGTGTGGAAACGCGGGCACTTCCAAAGTCCAGACCTGCTCCTGGACACTGAAAAAAATTTTAATTCTTTTTTTTTATTTGGGTCTTATTTTCATTAATTGTTTTCTTATTTATATAATTTTTCTTTGTTATTTTTTTTAAAGGATATTTTAACCTAAGAGAAACAATTTTTTTAACTTAAAATATTAAATACTAAAAAAAAAATGTAAAAAAAAAATATGTTAAAAATTACTGGAAACTGCCTAAAAAAAAAATTAAAAAAAAACATTACATTATTTTTTTATTTTTCATTTTTCAAAATTAATTTTATTACTGTACATTACTGTACTCACTTTTTAGAGTTAATTATACATCTATTTTTTTTTTATATTTTAGTTATTTAGTATTTTTTATTTAGTTAATTAGTTAATAAGTAATGAATTAGTGAATTACAAAAAATTTAATGAAAAAAACAATAATTTTATAAAACAATATGATTAAAATGAAGGAAAATTTTTAAAATTTTAATTTAAAATTCTCTATTAAATTTATAACTTTTTTTAATAAAAGAGTTCAAAATATAAAATGGATTAATTTAAAAAAGAATACAACTATAAACCTAGATTTTCATATTTGATTTTTTTTTTCTAAATTTTTTAAAAAATATTTTTTTTTTATTAAGAAATATTAATATATTTTAATATTCACTTCATATCCTAAATGTACTTAAAATTTTTTTTTTTAATAGAAAACCTTAAAAGACAACAATGATCTTAGTTGTAGTAACCAAATAGAAAACAGATTTGTTTTTATTGTTTCTATTTTTATTTCTATTTTATTTCTTTCTTATTTTGCTTAGTGTATGCCTAGGCCTAGCCTTCCCACTGACTGGGGCTATAAATCAGGCTCATTTTAATGACGCAAGCGAAATGCGAGGTTTTGAAACGTGTTTCGCTTGCCCAGTTGGCTGCCGTTTTGCAATTTGATTCTCTCTGTACGACGGTAGCTAGCCCCCCAATATACTACTATACCTCTCGAGTGGTCCAATATCCTCTGAAAGCAGCTCCCCTGTTTGGGGGTAACCCCTCTGGGCCCAGCCCTGCTCTCTGGATTTTTGTTTCGGGGCGCACCTAGCCAGCAATTAGGTGTATCAATCATGGAGGCATTAAAACAATTGAAAAATTGTCTTTGAGAAATTGAATAGCAATTAGAATATGTGCAGGCATAGTCCGGGCTATGTCTGGGCTATTATCCGATGAAAAGATATATATCATTCCTTGATATATATTTCATAATTTTTTTTAATAAAAGGTAATGACAGTTATTATAAAAGAGACGATGACGAGTCTTTGAAAGAAAAGGAAACCTGTTGAAAAAGCTTAAAAAAATAAAAATTTTTATTTACTTAGCCTTGTGTTTAGCCTTAATCCAGGTATAGTATGTTGTTTACTATTATTTAATATTTTAGTGCCATGAGATATAAAACCAAAGCGGATTCTTTTTTAACTTTGTGGACGAGTTGTAAAAAGTAATACCCGAAAAAGTTTTCAAGCCATAATTAAGTCATATTTTCTAGACGGCTTAAAATGTCATAAAAAAATACTCATAAACAAGTTCTAATCTCTTGTTAGCAACTTTTGGTATTTTTTTTTAGGGTCAATCTTTAAACAGAATTGATCATTGTTATCTCAACAGAGAGCTCTATAGATCATAAAAAGAAATCGATTTTATCGGGAATCTTTAAGGTTCATTTACCTTGTGATTTTCCCCAAGATATTCTGCGAGAGTTATGAGCAAAAATCCGCAAACTGAATGATATTTCAATAAAAAAAATCACAAATTTCGATTGAAAGATACCAGATGACGGCAAAATGGCCATATATTATGATAACTAATTGATTTAAAGACACATTTTAACGGTCCAAAAATGAGATTACATTAGGCTTATAAGGTGTTTACTATTCCACCTTTAAAGAAAAATAAGACGACTATTTTTTAAATGCAAATTTTATGCAAGATTGGTGGGGAATTTTTAAAGTGAAATGATTCAGAACTCAAAACTGGTATACTGGATCTGAATCTGAATCTGAATCTTTTATTTTTGTTAATTTTTATGCTTCTGGCTTGTTGTAAGCGAACGTAAAACGAAAATGCAATAAAACCAAATCAAATTTAAATAGAAATGACCAAAAAACAAACGATGGACAAAATCAAATCAAATTCAAAATGCGTTTCAGGAGGAGGCCGCTTCTCTGGTTGGTTTTTATATTATTTTTTGGTTTCGATACGATATTCGATTTGGTTTTTCTTGTTTCACTTTCTTTGTTTCTTTTTTTTAGATATATATTTTGATTTTATTTGGTCCTCTTTTGTTGATTTTTTAATAGTATTTTCGGTTCGATTTCGTTTAAAACGTGTACGGCTGCCACAAAAATGTTTTATTTTTTCTTGATTTCTCGATAGAACGTTTCCAATTGATACTCTTTATATTTTTTTTTGTTCTTTCTCTCTTTTTTTTATCGTTAATTTAGATTAGCTTTTACCAATTTAAATTTTATAATAAATTGTATAATTGGAGTTATTATATTACTTTTTCACTCTTTTTTCGAAAAAGAGTGGTTAGGAATAAATTGAAAAAATACAAAGGAGATTGCGAAAAATGGCTATAATTTGCTTTAGTTTGTTTGGTTAAAAGTCAAATGAAAAAATATTAAAATTAAAAATAGAGATTTTCTAATTAAAAAAAGGTTTTTTTAAGCTAAGAATATCTTTATATTCCTTTAGAGTATTACCTTTTCGTTTTTAAGTTTGTAGAATATTTCCCTATGAGTTTTTCTTATTTTTCTTATTTTCCTATGACTGCCCCCCCTTCTACCATCCATCTGGTGTTTCATTTAATTTGCATGCAAATAGAGCAACGGGTGTAGATTTTTTGTAGATTTCCGAGATGGAATGACGAGATGATGGGGTCAGAGTCAGAGTCGGAGAGAGAGGCCTCGAACGGCTGCTGCTTGAAGGTGTTTGTTTTATTTTGACATCTTTTGGTCGGCCGGTTGTTTAGCTTTCGTCGTTAATTAAGGTTTATGGACAAATTATGCCCACAAATTGGCAATTAAAATTAGAACGCGCTCATAAATTCAAGAGCATCGTCGTCGGCCCGGCCACAACACAACCCAAACACAATCTAAAACCGAAAAAAAATAAAAACTAATAAAAAATAAGCATCTTCTTCGGCATCAAAATGCGACAAAACGTCGCCGTCGTCAACCCAACTGTCGACTGACTGACTTGACTGACTGACTGGTTTTGTAGCCAGAGGTCTAATTTGTTGCACAACCATAACCAACCACCAGAGCCACCGCTGGATACCCCTGCAGGTCCAGCCACCAACTGGTTTTCCACTCGGTTGGTGTTGAAACACTGATAAATGCCGCCAATGTGGGCGTACTTGCATAAGATCGGCCGGCTATATCGTCAGTGATCTCTCTCCTCATCGCCAATACCGATATGTGTACCGACACACCACAACAAATAAAAACAACAACAAAGTTAACCAAACTATTGCTAATTGTATATAATTATTTTTAATCATTTACTTTTTTGGGCAAATTAAGACATATTCAATTAAGGCTTTAGTTTGGATTAATTAGTGGGGGTTTTGTTTAGAGTTTGGTGATCCAGAGGGGGTTTATTTTTGTTAGAAGAGTTTTGGTATATTTTCTTAAGAAACTAAGAGGCAATGGGATTTTTTTTTCTACTGTATGATAGACGGTACTTCTTTAAACTAAAGTTTCTATTTTTACCGAAAAACTCTATAGGGTAGAGTAGGTCTTAGTATTAGTAAGGTATTATGTGATACTCTAAATGGTACTTAGTATGGGACCCTTCTAAATATATATATATAAACCGGGTTATATACCCGGTACTTCTTAGTAAAAAAATTCATAAATTTTTAATCAAAAGGATGAGAGGATTTTCTACTATGTGATACCCGGTACTACTTTCATCTTTTAGAAGAAAAAAATGCCTATTTCGCCTTTAAGAAAATATTTATCTTTTAAACAATTGAATTATTATCATGTTAACCCTATATGTTTAGTCTATGTAGGACTCTATATAGGACATTTTATAATACTTTATATGGTACTCTTCAAACTCTTGTCTTGTCTTTATGGTGTTCTACTATATGGTTCTACATCTGGGGACTCTTCTCTAATCTATTTTTCTAACCAAAAATATTAGTTTTTCTACAGTATATTACCCGCTACTAATCTTAAGTTTTAGTAAAAATACTTTTCCCATTCTTCCTTAAATATAATTAACTTTTTAGCCAACAAACCATCAAAATATATACAAATATGCATCCTACAATTAAAACCAATTACCAATAGTTGTTGTTAATTGAAAATGCCAGCTAGAAAACACAATCAAAACTGGCTAAACGTTTATCCACTCCTCCAAACATCCTTTGGGGAGGGAAAACAGAACCAATCCACTGCATCCAAAGATCTAAAGTATTCCGGGCGTGTTATCCAGACTATCTATTAGGCACTCACTTAACCTCGCACAGCACAAGATCCACCTGCCCGAAATCGGAGAAGGGCCGCCAGAAAAACCCAAAGCGAAGAAGCCTTGTCAATTACAATGAAAATTTCACATTTTAGTTCAGGCCTCTCTTTGCCACAATCATTTACACTAAATCACTTAAGTGTACAAGTGTCCGTGGAACGCCCAAAAAAAAAACCCAAGAAAATAGTAGCAAAAGGATGGTAACCGCCCATAGAAGACACCCCACATATGTATATGTAGATATATAATATGTGAATCCCTATATAGGATCGTAAAAATTTACGCATATTAAAAATAAACCAAAGCATCATCGCTAGTTCGCATTTAAAAATCAGCAACTACTTTGGCCAAGAAGGGGTCCGCGCACTAATTTAGCCAGCTTCTTTCCGATTGGCTGGAAGCGCCAGGTGGTCGCACGTCGCAGCCAGCAACTTGCAACATCCAGATCCAGATCCAGATCGAGGGACCAGGGTCCAGGACCGGGTCTCTCCCCTCTTGATATGTCCCAGGTATTCTAAAGTCTAATGCCGCTTAATCTCCGCTCCCCAGACGATGCGTCCACTTTTTTTCCCCACTTGCTGGGGGAAGCATCCTGTCGATTTTTGAACAGAATCAGTGTTGAGAGGTGGGGAATTTTTAGAAAAAATATATTCTAAAATGAAAATTAAAAAAAAATATATAAGAAAAATAAAAAATAGACAGTTTTTTAAAGAAATATTAATTTCTTATGTTTAAAATCCATAATGGTTGTGTTTTTATAAGGAAATATGATAACTCCTGCAGGATAGTGTGGTATTGTTTAATAAAAAAACATTCTTAGTGTGACCTTGTATTTAAAAAAATGATCTGTAAGCTTTCAAAGCATATTCCTGACTACTTTCAAACGTTTCTACTATATCTTTCCTTTAAAAATATTTAAAATATAACCCCCAAACTTCTAGCTAAAAAAAAAAAAAGCGAAAAGAAACCCTTTGCCATCACTGAAGAATCTCGGCAACTTGGGGAACCTGACAGAATGGGCAGTTTTTAGCGGCATTTCAAAGCCTGCTTGACTGCTCCACTTTAGTTTGGCGGTGTTACCGCTTCCACTCCTGCCACACGACTTGGGGGCCTTCATCTTCTGAGCCAGATTCAATACCCCAAGAGTCCAAGACAGAGTCCGACTTCGAGTTCGAGTTGTCCCCCATTGCATCCATCCATCCATCCATCTGGAAACTGAAAACTGGTTCAATGCCTCCAGTCGGTCGCTGAATGAATAAAAAAAAAAATAGGGGGACTCCTTCCCCTGACCAAGCATAACGAGCTTTGCTTTTCGGTTTGATTTTGTGTTTCTGCTCGTATTCTGTTCTTTTATACATCTTTTTGGCGCACAGGTGGCTGCACTACACAGAGAGCGATCGCGCGTAATAAGCCGCGAAAACATTGTTCAAGTATTCTTCGATTCTTACACTGAGAAATGGGGAAAGTTTAATAAATGGAAGGAATATTAGGTAGTTCTATTTTTTTCTAGAAATTTTAGGAGATTTTAGTTATTTTAGAGGTATTATTAGTACATATTCTATTACCAATTACTCAAGGGATTATTTAATTTTTTTTAAATTAGGTTATTTTAAGATTATTTCCATATATTTTCCATGCTATCGATATATCTTACGTTTTTTCCGACTTTTAACAATAATTTTCAATATTTTCTTTCTTTTAAAATTAAACAAATAATATAGTTTTTTTTTAGAAGCTTATTGGTATCCATTTATGCTTATTTCGATATATTTTTACATTGTATCGATATATCTCGATTTTATTTCAAGATTTTCAATTGATAACAATCAGTATTTCCTTCTTTTAAAATTTAAAAAATAATATAAAATTCTTTTTTGTTAGAAAATTGTTCGATTATTTCGATATATGTATTTTATATTGTATCCATATATTTAATTTTTTTCCATATTGATAGAAAAAAGTATAGCTGTTTTTCTTTTTTTTTTTTAATTTTTTTAATAGTATAGGATTTTTTCTTTCTTGCCTTGCCGGCACCTTGCATCCTTACTAGCACCTTGCCCTTTTGTAGCCTCATTTTCTCTCAGTGCCTGCAAAGAGCCTGCGTGCAGCCGGTAACTGGTTTTATGAGAGCGGCACCTTGCTGCCTGCCTGCCAGCCTGCCTGCTACAGTTTCCCGACAGAGGATGCCGATCGCCTGGTTTCGATAAGCGAGCGAGGTTGCCAGAAACAAAACTGGTCCGCCCCCTTCCTTCTATACTACCCCCCTCCCGCCCATGGAAAGGCAAATTACAGGATGGGGGAGGGGGAGAACACACACTTCTCCTTCAATTCAGTTTCAGGCAATGGAGATGGACAACGGGCAGCAGTCAACACTTTCGCGGCACCGGGCCCAGGCCCAGGCCAGGCGATCGTTCGCATTTGGGCCATTAATCATCTGCCGGCTGGGGCTCCTCGTCGAAGGATCCGGGGATCGCCTCGTGCTCATTATGCTCGTTTAATTGAAATGTCATAGAGAGAGTGTGCGAGAGTCCAGGCCATATGGGAAATTAACAAGCATTTAACCTACGCCTAGAGTCTAGAGTCTACATTCTACAGTCTACGGTCTCCTGTCTTGAGTCTTTAGTATTCAGTCTTCTGTCTTCAGTCTTCACAATCACCCAATTTCCATCATTCACTATTTATTACTTAATTTTGTGACTTTACTTTATGAGATTGGTTATTTTTGATCTTAAGGCTTTGAAGAAGACCTTTAAGAGACCTGAAGATTTGTCTAGAAGAGACTTTTTTTTCTATTTTTTTTTTTAACTTTTATATATTCTTTAAAATCCTCTTCAGAACGAGAGATCCGAAGGAGGAATACTAGATATAGAAAAATATTTTAAACTTATTACAAAGCTCTCCAGGTTCTTCTATACATATAGGCAATTCTTGCAAAAATTCTGCTATTTAAAATATTTCCAAATATCTCATTTATTAAATAAAACTTTTGAAAATTTTGCAAAAAGTATCGAACCTTTTAATAAAACTAGAGCTTTTAGTTCTAAATACATTATACTTATATTAAGTAAATTTTCCAATAATTCTTCTAAGAATTTCTCCAAATCTTCCTCTTCTAAGAATATTTCAGATATTTTTAAATATCTCATTTATAATATACACTTTTCTAAATTTTTCAAAAGTCTCAGAACCTTTTAATCAAAAAAACATTCAACTCTTATATATATGTATATTTATTTTTTTTCGCCCTTTGGCGGAAATATGGTTTATTGGATTTGTGTATATTCTTGCACTTTTTATGATTCTGTTCTTCTGCGCTGTTCGGCTGTTTGTATAAAAGTCTAAAAAAGTAAACACTGACGGGAATCATCATCCCAAGGAGGATGATGGGAGGGGCGGCGAGGCGAGGCGAGTAACCGTGAAGCCAGAAGCCTGAAGTCGGTCGGTTCTGTCTCGATCTGACAGTTCTGGCCCCCGGCTTAAGCCCCTTTGGCAGCTGTCCCTGTTCTGCCGCCGCTCATGTTCACGGGGGTTAACTCGGTTGCCAGTTCTGGAATGCCTTTATGCAGTGAAAGAAAAAATATGTGCTTGTGTTTTTTTTACTAACAACTTTAATGGGTAACTATAAGTCTTGAATATAATTATAATACAATTCTTATACATTTTTGTTAATATATATTTTTTGTTTAATTTTTTCTTTAAGTGTATTTAGCAAAGTTAAGGCCTCGCTGCGCTTCCGCAGAATCACTTAACGCTTGATTACACCGATTGACGTTTTGACGAGGCACTGATGCTGCACAAGTCGATGATGATGATGATGACGACACGAATGTTGCTGCTGTGCTGTTGCATGTTGCTGCTGCTGGTGAGACTGAGACTGCTGTTGCGGTTGTCCTGGAGGGTCTGCAACCTGCAACCTGCAACCCAAATATCAAGAAGGGGGACGTTGAAAAACGCCAGAGCCGCAGCCGAAGCCAAACCAGAGGCTTGTGTTTTTATTTTAGACAACTGTTGAGGGCGAGGCCGCTGGTGATGTTGCTTCTCAGCTTTGATGTTGCTGCTGCTATTTGCCTCTGGAACCTGTCAATGGTGAGTAGAACGTTATTACATATTATGTGAGACAGGATTCAAGAGAGAGAGGTGTAAGAGGTTGTCGATTAAAATGTCATTGTGCCGTGTGGCTTCTTTAAAAGATAAATACTAAGCTTTAAATTACAAACTCTTCTAATAAGTTTTTCTGGTAAATCGCCAAAAGTGGCAATAATTTAGGTAGCAAAAAACAAGCCATTGACCAACTACTTAAGTTAACTAACTCGCCAAGTTGTCACTGGCAGCAAACGAAAATTGTCATCAGCTATGCAAATTGCTAGGAAATTTTTCACTTACTTTGCGGAAGCGTGGGTGATGGAGAAGGGGTTGGGTTCGGTTGGGTGAAAAATACTACTATATAGTATAGTGAACCACTAATTAGCTAAAAAAGAAGGAAGCCAGCAGAGGGCAGAGTGGCATAAAGTACTCGCAAATGACCAGAAACATCAACGTCATTATCAATATCAACAAAATGTATTTTTTCCCATACCCAGTACCAAGTATACCTGGTACTCGTAAAGCTTGAGAGGGTGTATCGTATTCTTAAGAATGTAACATTAATATTTTCTCAGGAAAAAATAATAGAGGCTCTGGAATAAATACAGAAGACAGTGTCTTTATAAATCTCTTAGATACAACCTCATAATATCTATAAGAAAGCTTAAGTACCGGGTAACACATCGTCCACAGCCTTGACCATCTAAGACTATAATTTTTTGGTGGCTCTCCTCATTATTAGCTAATAGCCGAAAAGAGAGAAAATAAAAGTGACTGAAAAGGTTGGTTGGGGGCATCGATGGTTGTACGGAAGGAGTTCCAAAGGGTTGGAGCGGAACCAAACAACAAACAACCATTATCCCCAATCGATACATCGATTTGTTCACTACCATAGTTTATATTTCCCGTTTTGAGGCCCTAAACTGTCATAAGCAGGACGAAGGACTGTGCTTCACAAGATGCGGCATGCAGTAGAATTTATGACGATCTTCCTGTAGCTACAGGCTACTCTGCACAAGCTGGGCTACAGGCTACGGGCTACAGAATACAGGATACGGGATGCGGGCTACGGTTTATTGTAAGATTGTTTGTTATTTTTGTATTTTTGTTAACAGGTAAGCATAATAAAAATTGTAAAGGGCCCGGAGCCCATTTTGTTTGTTTTTAAATTTGATTGTGGGAAAATACGGTCATACTTTTTTGTTTAATTTTTAACCCACGGAAATACAACCACACTAAAATACGGTCACACCTTTTTGTTTTACAAACCTGGTCACACTAATTTTCGACCCACGAAAATACAACCACACTAAAATACGGTCACACTAAAGTACGGTCACACTAATTTTCGACCTACGAATAATACAAGAAAATACGGTCATACTTTTTTGTTACGAGAACCTGGGCACACTATTTAGTGTGACCGTATTTTGCAAAATTGAAATTAGTGTGACCGTATTTTCATGGGTCGAAAATTAGTGTGGCCAGGTTCTCATAACAAAAAAGTATGACCGTATTTTGCGCATTTTTGCGAGATGAAAATTTAGTGTGACCGTACTTTAGTGTGACCGTATATTGTATTTTCGTGGGCCGAAAATTAGTGTGACCATATTTTAGTATGACCGTATTTTAGTGTGGTTGTATTATTAGTGTGACCAGGTTCTCATAACAAAAAAGTATGACCGTATTTTCTTGCATTTTTCGTGGGTCGAAAATTAGTGTGACCGTATTCTAGTGTGACCGTATTTTAGTGTGTTCATGGGTCGAAAATTAGTGTGACCAGGTTCTCATAACAAAAAAGTATGACCGTATTTTCTTGCATTTTTCGTGGGTCGAAAATTAGTGTGACCGTATTCTAGTGTGACCGTATTTTAGTGTGGTTGTATTTTCGTGGGTCGAAATTTAGTGTGACCAGGTTTGCATAACAAAAAAGTATGACCGTATTTTGCGCATTTTTGCGAGATGAAAATTAGTGTGACCGTACTTTAGTGTGACCGTATTTTAGTGTGGTTGTATTTTCATGGGTCGAATATTAGTGTGACCAGGTTTTCAGAACAAAAAAGTATGACCGTATTTTCCCAAAATCAAATTTAAAAATAAACAAAAGAGCCTCCGGGCCCTGTACAATTTTTATTACGCTTACCTGTTAACATAAATACAATAATCTTACAATAAACCGTAGCCCATATCCCGTATTCTGTGGCCCGAAGCCTGTAGCCAGTAGCTCCAAGCCAGTATTATTAAAAAAAAAATGAATTTAAAGTTTTCTATGATAGTATGATCCTAACTCTTTCTAATTTTAAGCAGATTTTGAATTGTTCCGAGTTGGTATTTTAATATTTTTGTTTTCTAAATTTTTCAAATGGACTGGACCGTTCAAAGGCTTCTTTTTGGGTTGTGATAGGCATAGGTTTGCCAAAGTGGATGTTGGTCCTTTGGCAGAATCGAAACTCGATTAGATTTGTGGCTGCCTTTTGTTTTTATTTACTGTTTTTGGTTTATTTTTATTAAGCATTCGATTGTCTGGCTAGATAAATTGTTCTGGTGTATATATATAGGTCTGTACATATGTACACTAGTCGGCATATATATTTTGACATAGCGACGCTTCATTTTCTTTTTCAATTATTTCTTTATTTAAAGGAAAACAATTAGTGATTTAATTTTTAATAGATATTAGTAATGTATGACTACCAAAAAAAAAAATTTTAATTTTTTTATAAATTTATTTTGTATTTTTTTTTAATTTAAACTAAAATAATCTAACGCCAATAGGTGGCATATGTATTTTGACATAGCTTTGTTTCACATTTAAATATAATATATTGTTATGTAAATTAATTTTAAACAAAAAATTAATAAAAAATATATCCTCCTTTTGTGTCTATGACCTTTTTAAGACGATTTGGAACGGAATCCACCAAGGTTTGGAGGTAGCTCAACTTAATCTTATTCCACTCCTTTGTGACCTCAGAAATGGTTTCATCCTTTGTCCTGGATAGATCGGCGGATCTATTTCGCTTTATTATTGACCACACATTTTCAATAATATTTAGATCCGGACTTTGGGGTGGCCAATCTAGTGTTTCCACCCCTACTTCTCGCAAAAATGTTGTTATCATTTTCGCCTTGTGGCAAGGAGCGTTGTCCTGCTGGAGAATTAAAGCTTCACCGATCAATCTGTCGCCGCTGGGAAATGCAAAATCATTTAGGGTTCTTAAATATTGACCCTGGTTCATAGAACCATTAATAGGAACTAAGTCTCCCACACCATTATAGGAAACGCATCCCCAGAACATTACGCTCCCAGCTCCATGGCTAATTTTTTGGCATACAGGCGCATTTTTTTTACGATATTGTTTGTTTAATCGTACGTAAACTTTTTTTGGTGATGAGTGGAACTCAAAACTACTTTCATCCGTCCACAAAACATTTCGCCAAAACGAGATAGGCTTTGAGATATACTTTTTTGCAAAGTCCAAACGTTTGAGTTTATTTTTGGGGGTAATGAAAGGTATAGGCTTGGCTATATATGTTTTTATGCCAGACTCAACTAAACGCCTTCTTATAGTTCTTTCACTTATGGAATTTAAAGCAGTCAAATTCCACTCCAATGCGGCAGCTTTTGGGGTTTTGAGAGGATCCTTTTTAAATTGGCGCACAATCAGGCGGTCTGCTTCAGTTGTTGTCTTTCGTTTTCGACCTGCTCGGCGCAAATTTATTATTTCATTTAATTTTTTATATTTATTGATTTGATAATAAATAGTTTGGCGTGGCAAATTATATTCCTTAGCGATATTTATTACAGAAATACCCAAGTTATATTTTGTTACAATTTCTGTTCTAATAATTGTACTTAGTTCCGATGTTTTAACCATTTTGATTGCTAAAAAACCTATTTTTTTGAAGAATAAGCAATAATTTTCAAGAATTGATTTAATTACACTTGGAACCTACCGAATAACAACCAAATCACACGGTGTCAAAATACTTATGCCGCTGCAAAAATCGTTGTCTGCTGGCATTCTTATCAGCAAAAACAAAAGATAAAAGAAAATAGACAAAATATTTAGCTAATTTACAGTTAATATTATGCACTTCACTTTGTGCATCATTTTTGCTTTGTTGAACACAACTCTACTAGCAAAGCAAACGTATGTAGTTAAATGAAAGCTATGTCAAAATATATATGCCGACTAGTGTATGTGCCAGAAACCAATTGCAATCTTCCATGCGTCCTATGCATAAATAATACAGTACACACACACTCCAAAAGAAACAAAAGGCGGCAAATAAAACAAAATTACGCATACGCCATGTAGGCCATGTCAAAGAATAAGGGAGGGATGATTGGAGGGGGAGGGAGGGTAGTTGGGGGCAAAAACATGCAGTACCTCCTTGTCGAGTGTGTGAAACATTTTGGCATTGGCATTTGCCATGAACACTGAACACTCTCGCAGTTTTGCTTAATAATTTATTATGCCTTGGCAGTCACAAAACTCACAGAAGAGGTCGCACAGAGAAAGGGGAAGAAAGTGGAGTGAGGATTAGGGGGAGGGGGGGGGTACTGAATCGGGAGAGTTATATACAGAGGAGACATTTTGTTACATATGTTTCATTTGCGCGTCTGTTTGCGTAATTTACAGTCACACAAAACCGCAAATAAAGTTGCCAACATTATGGTCGAAACCGTGGGGCCAGCAGGGCGGGGAGTTTTTGGGGGACAGGGGTCCCGGAGAAATGGGCAAAAAAGAAAGAGACAAAAACGGTGAAAGAGAGTGAATGAGTCAAAGGGGTTAGCGGCGAGGCCACATCAAATGAATGCGAAGACAAAACGCTAAAAAGTCAACAATAGGGAATGAGTCTCAATAAAGGGTTGCAACTGTTCAAAGACACTGACAAAAATAATAACTATTCTATGATAAATTTATAATTTTAAATAATTAATTTTTTGTTTCTTTCTTTCTTAGGTGTACCATGGAAACTGAGTGAAATGGAGCCTATTTTCATGCTGGACTTTTGTTCAAAAGAACCTTTATTTTAAGCAGCTATCACAACTATAAAATAAATAAATCAAATAATTGTTTAAAAAAAACGTTTAAAATAAAAAAAACAAGTTTGATCATTGATTAAAAAAAAAATATATTGAGGGTTTTTTGTTACTTTGTAAAAACGCTTGTTTCTTCAATAAAATTATAAAATAATGAAAAAAATTATTGAATATTTAAACTTTGGTTTTAAAAAAAATTAATAGAATGAAAATATAAAAAAATATAGAAATATAAAAGTTGGTCAAGTCAAAAATTTGAAAACATTGCCAAATTTAAACCTTTTCCTTCAAAAAAACTCCTAATTTCCTCTCAGTGCTTTTGAGCAATGGGCTGGAAAAAGGGGCGTGGAATCGGTTTGGTTTGCAGCTAGCATACATTATGACAATAACATGTTGCCACGGCTCGGGGTTTGGGTCTATATTATTTTTTCTAGGTTAGCAGTTTGAAGAGGACTCGAGACCCGAGACTCAGCTACAACACACTACCCCCATAGCCCATGTCAGGCCACAGCTCACAGCCCACAGCCCCCACACTGTGAACGTTAAGCGTTATGGCAAAGAGTTTTAGCATTACGACCGCATGCCGCAAAAAGCGCAATTGCAAAATAATTGAAAGCACTCCACAGAAACCTTTCTTTTGCCCCAAACTCTTCTAAACAACCCTTCCATCCACCTGCCCCACCTGGCGACACAAAAGCAACTGGGCTGCTCACTTTATTGATTTTCTTTAGAGGAGATAATTTTTCCAGAGGGGTTTAAAATCAATGGAGGATATTAAGAGAATATTTTAAAAGAAAAAGCCACTCTTAATATATTCCAAATATCTATATTTTTTCTATTTTATTTAACTAAAATTCAAGTCAATAGCCAAAGAAGCCAACTTGAAGTTGAACAACTTGCGGCGCCCGCAAGAAATGCTCTCTAAAATGTGAAACTTCAACACTCGAAGCATATTGAAAATGGCCACCCAAAGATCTATATATATATACAGTGGGGAGCAAAAGTGATTCCATGTTCAGAATATGCATGTTGAACCGCTCATAAAACGTAAACCAATGAACCAAATGAAACAAACTTTTTTTTTCTCGATTACTTATTTAATTTGTAAGAAATAGACTTAAATACTACAATAATACAAGAAAAAATGTAAGAGATAGAAAAAAAAAACAAAAACAGAAGGCATGTACTCAGTTTTGCACCTTCCAATATTCGCACTTGATTTTGCTCTCCCTGTTTTCTTATCACCAAAATATTTGCAGATTTACTGTTTTATGTCTTTTTCATGCATTAGTTTTTGTCATAATTCAAAGAGTCGCACATTTCTTATAGTTCAAAGTAAATTTTAATAAATTGAGAAATTAGTCGCCAACTTATTGTTGTAAAATGAAGAAGCTATCAGCAGATACCGAAAATAGTATTGTTTCTATGACTAAAAGTGGCTTTTCGACACGCACAATTGCTGAAAAGCTGAAAATTAGTCAGTCTGTGGTGGTCAAGGTGAAAAAAAGGCAAAATGTTGGTTCCGAAAATGTATTGAATGGTCGCCCCCGTCTCCTAACGGACTCTGACGCTCGACTTATAATGTCCAATATGAGGAAGGATAAGCTTTTAACACCAGCAAATGCTTCTACAGAGTTAAATAAACCCGTAAGTCGATGGACAGCTAGAAGAGCACTGGCTAGAATTGGATATGTCGCCTCTGTGAAAAAAAAATAAACCAGCTCTATCCGAGAAAAATGTTAAGGCTCGGTTACAATTTGCAAAGACCCACAAAAACTGGACTATAGAAGACTGGAAACGTGTTATCTGGTCGGACGAATCCAAGTTTAACCGTTTCCAGTCGGATGGGAAGCAGTACTATTGGCATAGGCCCGGTGACAAGCTTCAGAGACATCATGTAAAGCAAACCGTAAAGCATGGAGGAGGAAATGTAATGGCTTGGGGGTGCTTTACATGGTGGCACGTTGGGCCATTGCACAAAATTGATGGAATAATGCGAAAAGAGGACTATTTAAACATTTTAAAGACCCATCTTCACAATTTTCTCGATAAGTGTGCCTATCCTGAAGGAGAAATCACTTTCCAACAGGATGGGGATCCTAAGCACACCGCAAAAATTGTAAAAGAATGGTTGGCAAAACAAAATTTTAAGGTCATGGAGTGGCCAGCTCAAAGTCCCGACCTCAATCCAATTGAAAACTTATGGTCAATTGTGAAGCGACGGCTCGGGCAATATCAATCGGCCCCAAGCAACCTTGACGATCTCTGGAGACGCGTGGAGACTGAATGGAACCAAATTCCGAAAGAAATTATAGAGAATTTAGTTAATAGTATGCCGAAGCGCATTAAAAATGTAATAGACAATAAGGGTCTTTGGACTAAATATTAATTTAAAATTTCCTTAAATTTTTCCATAAAAGGTGCAAAACTGAGTACATGCCTTCTGTTTTTGTTTTTTTTTTCTATCTCTTACATTTTTCTTGTATTATTGTAGTATTTAAGTCTATTTCTTACAAATTAAATAAGTAATCGAGAAAAAAAAAGTTTGTTTCATTTGGTTCATTGGTTTACGTTTTATGAGCGGTTCAACATGCATATTCTGAACATGGAATCACTTTTGCTCCCCACTGTATATATATATATCTTCGATATAAGTACACTTACATGGATGTAGGTACACCCGCAGCCACACACATGAAGAGACCACCCGTAACAACAAAGGACATCAACATTTTCAATAGATTTCCGCTAACAAGATAAATAGTTCGAGTTGGAAAGTTTTCGAGGAAGAGAGATAGATATAGAAAGGGGCGAAAGAGATAAACATATGTGTGTAGGTATGTATTAAGGAAGCGTTCTTCAAGATACTTACAACAAATAGAAACCAAAAAAAAAAAAAAAAAAGTCAAGGAATGTCAGAGAAGAAAACCAGCAACAGACGTTAGAAATCGCCAGAGGAAAAGCCAAGTACAAGGAAAAATTTTGGTAAGAAAGAGAGAGCTAGGTAGAGCTGGGAATAGAGATAGAGATAGGAGACAGGAACAAGACTTTCTGGCTGGACCAGAGGCTCCTTTTGGGCCATTATTGATATCAAATTGAAAGTGGCTTAAGTGGCTTGGTCAAAGCCACCGAAAAAGTGAACGGAAATCATACATACATATATATAGAAATATATATATATATTTTTTTTGAGCATGAAATGAATGCCATCGTAGAACGAACATATTAAATATCCTGCTTAAATATCCTTCGACTGTTTCCTATTGATTTTCCACTGTCTTCCTGTCTATGGCACCTTTGGATGGTTTTCTTTTGGTTGGAAAGGGAAACCTATTTTCCAATGTGCCCGCAACATTTTCATTTCCTATTGCAATGATTTTCCTCTTTTTTTTTTCCGGCTATTTATTTTGGCCTGGAAAGAGAGACAGGCCCAGGCGACACACAGTAGAGGACAGAGAACGAATGATACTGTGAAAAAGAAAACACATTCGCCACCTGTCTGCCATCATCATGAAGAAATTTGTAATAAAAATTCAGTAGCAAATGAGAAAAGCACACACCCAAACCACACAACCACCCAACCACCCATCCACCCACTCATCGTTTTTTTTTTTTTTTGGGAAAAAATCAAAGGGATATCAAAAGGGGGTGTAGTTTGTCTGACAGCCATTTACCGTTACACGTGCAAAACTATGCCAAAGCCTCCTCCTTGGGGGGGTTTTTCATCTCGAGAGAGTTTTCCTTGTCCTAGGTCGCATTTAATAAGATGGGTGAACGAAGCACCAGAACCAGCACCACCACCACTAGAACAAGACAGGACGAAACTTTGACTTAACTTGCAAGAGGGGGTAGGGTGGAGAGGGGTCTTTTACCCACAGAAACTGGGTAAGGGTTAATGGGATATGGCAGGCGTGGGTTCTTTTGGTCCAAAAAGAGCCATCGAGATATACGGAATGGGTCTGTTTGGGGGGAGGAGGAGGAGGGCGCGCTGGAGCACTGATTTTAAATCTGCATTTTAAGCTCTTCCCAAAATGTCTAAATTTTTGTTGTTTTATGGTTTATAACTCTTTCTTTTTTGTTTAAAAAAAATTATATTTAAAAAAATAGTTGATAATAACTATTAGAATTGCATTTGAGGCTTGATTTTAATTATGTTTAGGCTTTTAAGGTTGATTCTAAAATAAAACTATTACAAATTTCAATTCCTTCTTTTTTAATTTTTTAGATTATGGATTTATATAGATTTCTATTCTTTTTCTAAAAAATTTTTGTATTCAAAAAAATATATATGAAATTTTAAATCTAAATCTGAGTATCTAAATTTGTATTTTTTTGTTAGAACCAAAAAATATTTTGTATGCTTTTTTATATTATTGTTTTATTATTATTATATTATTGTTTTACATTATTAAATATATTTTTTATAACATTTTTTTTTTTTTTTAGAATAATCCTCAACAAACCACTCTATAAATAAAAAAAAGTATAGAATTTCAAACAAAAAAGAAAGTAAAATTAATAAAACAAACCTTTATTGAAAAATTACCCTTGAAACCATTTTACATATAAGTATTTAAAAAATATCAAGAAATGGCCACTCTGAAGCTCAAACTATACCATAAACTACAAAATATTACCCCCCATGATTTTAAGCCAAAAATAGAACCATAAATGGACAAAATTATATATTATGGAATGTCATAAAAAGTGAAATTCAAACTGAGCACCACCACCAAAAAAAACTGAAAACCACGGATTTTTGCAAGAAGTGGGCAGCAGCCATAAATGAAAATAAAGTTTAAATTGCAGAAAAACATTGCATAGAAATTGCTATTTATTCAATGCCGGCCATTGCCGAAAAAAAACTGAAAAAAAAATGAAACTGCAGCTGCGCCAAATTACAAGTTGAGCGAAAAACCCAGAAAACGAATCATCCAGGTGCGGCAGAAGAGGGGGGTGGCAGCTCTGCAGCAGGCCGGTAGGTAGTCACAGGTCAGGGCTTTGGGGGAGAAAAACAAAATCGAGAGGAAACGAAATCGGAAGCAGCTTAATGTCATTAAATTAGCGCTCAACCGAATCGCCCGAAAAACCATAGCGAAGGGCCAGCCCTCAGTCAGTCAGTCGTCCTTCGATTTCGAGGACTCATAAAACATGTTAGCCCCAAAAAAGAAAAATAATAAAAAAAAAGGAAAACATGAGTCACAACAGGCGCCGCAAATCAACACGTAGGATCCACGCAAAAAACTAACCTAACCCAAGCCGTTTAAGTCGCAAGCCCAGAAGCCCAAGCCCCTTCAGACCTAACCCCTGAGACCCTTGACCCTGAAACTTGGCATTCTTGGGCGCCATATCAACCCTTTTTTTTAGGGGGGGTTGGCAGACGTTGAGTCAACTATTGAAATTTTTGTTTTTATAAAGGGGGGGGTTTGAAAAAGATCTAAACGAATAATCAAATACCCTTTTTAAGAGAGATATAAGAAAAATTAAAGAGGATTACCAGAAAAAATAATTATTTCTTAGAAAAAAATTTATTAAAAAATATATATATTTTAGAAAACAAACCCCCCACTATACCCTGTTATTTTTTGGGGCCACAAATCACACATGTCTGGTGCTGTATCATAATAACAAGACCCAGGACCTCAGCCTTCCATTTTGCGAACCGGAAACGGGGAAAAAAAACGCGTGGCAGCCATCAAATGAAATGCGGAAATGTGGCTTGGCTTTCGGGAAGCCGCCCTTTTTCGTTGAGATCTCGGACATGGGATCTCGGAATCTTTCTGGACTTTTATTGGAGAATCAGGAGGGTGGAGGGGTCAGAAGACAATTATGAAACTACAAGGGAGACTGGGGAACTGGGACTGAGGACTGGCGATGTCTAATGAGAAAACAAAATGTTGTTGTGGTGGAAAAAGTCGAGACAACAGCCGACGCGTTGACAGCAAAAATTTCAGAGAAAAGAAAGGGAAATGCGGTATAAAAATAAATATAAATAAAACCGGAAGTTCTATAAAAAAAAAGAGGAGAAGAAGCGAAGAAACCATGTGGCAGCATTTTATTTCGTTTGGCATATTTGTTATTTTTTTTTTTTTATTTGACCACGGGTTGTGTCTTTTGTTACCCTTTCTCCGGATATATAACAATGTGTAGCTTACCTTGTCTCTCGCCTTGACAGTTGTCTCTTTCTTTCGGGCCACGCACGCAAAAATGTGTTGCCTGCTTTTCAGAGCCGGCTTTTTAGACATTTCTACCTCTTGGATGTCCAAAGCATGCCGAGAGCTTTTCTAATATAAATGCACCTGGAAAAAATATAAAAAAATAATAAATATTATAATTATTAAACATAAATCTTAAGACTGATGTAATATATAATTATAGAAACTATTTATTTAATTTATCCTGATTATTTATTTTTATTTTTATTTATTTCCTGTGCATGTTGTGCACTCCCTTGTTGTACCCTTTTTGGAATTTCTTTACACACTTTGGCGCTGCTGGCAGCGAGACAAATATTAATAAAATATACAACTATTAGTCATTGGCTCGCTAGCTCACTGCTGGTTTGTTTGTGTATGTTGGGGGCTTGTATTTTTAATATGCGAACCAGAATAAATATTCATAAAAGAGGCTAAGCACCGATGGTGATGGCGTTTTTTTTTCGGGTGAAAGGAGCAAGTCCAAAGAGCAAGTGGGGGTTACGAAAATACCAACAAAAAAAAAGGAGCGCCAATGTCAAGAAGGTATAAAACTCTACAGAAAAAGTAGCTAAAAAAATAAAATATAAAAAAAAATTTCCAATTTTATTAAATTTATAAGAAAAAGCTACAAAAATATTCCCATTTATATAATTCTATTTAAAAAGCCTAATAATATATTTTTTTGAACCTTAAACCCTTTTTAAAAATAAAACATCACTTTATTAATTAAATATTAATCCTATTTTTAATCCCCCCATTAATCAAAAACCTATTAAATTTATCTAAAAATACACATTTTTACCCTCAAAAGTTCCCTTCAATGTGAAATGTAAGAAAACACTGCTCCTCTTGATGGATAACCCATAAAAAGTGAGCTTAGCCTTTTGTAAGCAAGCTATTTCCACGAAAAAAAAAAACAACAAAAATCCGCCCACATTTTCCACTCCCTACCAACACACCACCACCCCCTATCCCCACCCCTGGGAAATCACCCCCTACGAGTCAACTAACAATAAGACTGACGAATGTTGGGCCATAAAAATAAATACCTGCTGACATTTTTCATTGTAAATATTTTGTAGCTGCTGACGCGCCAAGCCGAGTGACTTGAATGTGGGCGTGGCAGGAGCAACCTATATATATATATATATATATATATACATACATGAGCGTGTCTGTGCGTGGGCGGTGGGTGTGGCATATCCTGTGCGTGAAAAAAGGTTTTTGCTTTCACACAGTCAGTCAGACAACGTGGAGCAACATTTTAGAGGAAAGCGTTGGAAAAACTTCAAAGAGGCGTTATAGGTTATAGGAGATGGTGGAATTTATCGATATAAATCGATAGATATATAAACATCAATACTATTTAGTTTCAACTAGTTTTATTTATCAAATAAAAGCCTTGATTATTATTTTTGCTTTTTTTCCAAAAGAAAAATAATCTGTAAAAATTCGATAAACTTTCGATAACTTCGATTATCTAAAAAGAGCCCTAAATATTACATATTCCAAACCCCATATTCATCCCTATATTATATATCGTTTAATAAGCAAACATTCCTAACCCAGTTGGAATTTTTCTGTAAGGAGGCTAGTCTGGGTGGGTGGTAATGGTGATATGGGGTGACGGGGGGTCCAGGCCCCTAGCCTAGCTAGCTAGCTAGACAAATGGACATTTGCTGGGTGTGTGCGTTGATCAACGTCATTATCCTGATGTCCGAGTCCATGTCCATGTCCGTGTCCGTCCCTATCTTCTTCGTTTCATTGTTGTCCCGGTCATTACGGCCAACACCAAAAGACGTTGAAAGCCGGAGCCAAAAGCCCTGGCCAACAACAACAACAATACATATATAGAAAAATTACTGAAGGTGGGAGAGCATGATATGTGGTGGGCATTGCCCGGCTTTCATTCATTTTCCGCTTTTCCGCTTTCCCTCAAGGGCTGGGCATTCATCACCAAAGTAAGGCAAAACTATTCCAGGGGTCAAGTAAATATCCATGTTGGCCAAAAGACCAAGGTTATGGCCACTTAACCCATGGTTATCAATCCAAAAAATCATCTCTGACCTATCGAGCTATAGGACTGTTGGTTTAATATTTTTTTTTTGGAAATAAAATTCATCATAAATTAAACCTCTAATTGTACCGACAATTGTTGGAATTTAATTTCTAGCCAAATATATTTTTATTGCTGAACTAATTTTGCAAACAAAAGCCGACAATTGGCGTCAATGGAAATTTTGGTATTCTTTTTTTTTTATTTATTTTTTTTTGGGGCTCTACCATAATTTTTGGTCGTTTGACGTTGAATTATTTTGCATATTAATTGCCTTAATGGAAGTGTGTGTGTACTGGTTGTGTGTACTGTAGCCTTTCAATCATCCACCCGCATACGCATACGCATACGAGTATCTTTTGATGGCTTTTAATTATTTGTAGTCATAATGCGACTATTATTATTAATAAAACATACAAACAAAATAATTTTTTGGGCAAATATAAAATGAGTGCCAGCCGTCACGCGTCTCATTTAAAAGTCATTAGTGTTTAATAGAAAAATACTGTAAAAAATATTATAGAAAAATCAACAAGAAAAGTTTGGGACTTGAGTTTCCAGGCACATAAATCAATTGAAATTTTATTGGTTGTTTGTTACTGGACTACTGGTGGTGGTGGTGGTGGTGCCTTTTAATTGCACTCTCTGCATAATGGTTTAATGCTTTCAAATATATTTAAATTATTTTACTCCTTTTTTTTATGTTTTTTGTTGGTTTTTGCCCTTTTTAACGGCCTGTGTGTGGTGTGCGACATATTAAACCAACATTTATAATTTTTCTGTTTTATGGGATGCGGGTAGAGGGAGTTATGGGAGTTTGTAGAAGAGTGGGGGTGAAAAAAGAGTTATTATAGGGCTATCTCTAGAGTATTCTTTAAAAAAAGAGACTTGAAAGAATGCAAATTACCCTTCTATAAATAAAACCCCGATTCAATTACCTTCTTCTCTGTATAACCCTCGTTAGGACTCTGCCTTTATTAATTGTACCGATGAAACGAAATTTTCATTTATTTAACCAATATCCCATGACCAAGTCCTAGCTGAAAGGAAGGAAAGCTCCCTTCATTATAAGAAAACCACCAAGGCACACACATAATTTAATGGAAATCTTTGAACTCACATGTTATATTTACCTGGTTAACTGGGTTAGACCAAGTCGAGTTCTTTGACACTCACTCCTACTCTCCCACCCCCCCTCCTTCTGGTTTTTTGTGTAAAAATTCCCAGCAGATGTCCGTGGGGTGAAAAATCACCAAAAAAAAAAAAAACAGCAAAGGGGGGTTCCCCTAAAAAAATTGAAAGCCCCCCGTAAACAACTCTTGGTAAACGGTTTTTGGCGTTCATTTCGCAGCCGTTGCTTAATTTTTTGTTGTTGTTTTTTGTTTTTCCAGAGACCACCCCTACCCTCAAAAATTTTCTTTTCTTTTCGCTTGAGGCACAAGTGAAAGCAGTGAAAGGGGGCTGGGGGTGGTTGAGTGGGCGATGGGTGAGATGGGCGTGCCATACCCGCATTCTTTGATTTTCCTGCCTGTTAAAAAAAAAAAAAAAAAAAAACATTTTCATTTTTCCCACACAGATTTTCCGTGCATTTCACTGTCGTTGGTTGTTTTTTTTTTTTGGTTTTTTTTTGTCGAGTGTTTTGGGCATCGCCAAAAAACAAAAGACTCGCAAACACACACACACACACAGCACAGAGCAGCACATTAAATTATGAAAAAAATACCAAAAAAAAAAAAATAATAATAAAAACGATGCTCTGCTCACCGCCGCCTTAACCCCCATTTGGCCCAGTGTCCCCCTTTCGGCACTCAAAAGGTCGACCATTGAATAACTCGACTCGAACGATGACTTAATGAGCAAGGATACAGGCCAGGACCAAAGGCAAAACGGAACAGGAACGAAGGACTAGCAGTACAGTGATGTTGGTTAAATAGGATAATTCTTAAATAATAAGTAAAGTTAATAGGTTACATTTTTTAACCTTTTTTTTTTAAATTTTAAGCCAAATTTTTATCGAATTTAATTTTTTTTCTAGGGGTTCGAACCTTTTACCTACTCTTTTTCCTTTAATTATTTATAAAACTTGGCATTTCATTTTATTATTATTTTTATTATTTCCTTCCACCGACACTTCACTGTACCCTCGCCAAGAGGAACATCGCCAAACAGGTGCCACCCTCTACCTTTGGCAGTACTTGATTTTCCCTTTTCTTTACAATTTCTTTCATTTTTTTCACATTTTCCTTTTTTGCTGCACAAAGCGATTTTGATTTTGTTTCTTGGCAAAAAACATATTTAATGTAACTTTTTAATTAAATCGTTATACATATATTTTCCGCTGGCCACCCTCCTCTGTATTTTTTCTTGTTTTTAACAAAATTAAAAAGGAGGAAATTGATAATGGCTCTTGGCTGTGTGGTTGAGTCAGAAAACTGGCCAAAAAAAAAGAAAATACACAAAATTAAGTATAGCCTGGAAAAAGTGCTTCAAAGTATTTGGCCCTCCACAGCAAACCTAATGAGGCCGAGAGTCTTGTAATTAAATGGCGGCGGATTTGAAAATACTTGCGCTGCTTTGGCAGTGTGTCAAATACGGAAATTGTATTAATTTTTATACAAATGCCAGTTTTTTTCCATTTCTAAATTCATAAACTAGCAACTAGGACTTGGACTTGGCGGGCAAACAGTCATGGCCTTTTGTTTTATTTTCAGAAAAAAGCCACAGAAACTGAATGCAATTTCCCGTTTTGGCTTTAATTAAAAAAAACTGTCGCCGACACAAAAAAATCCCCCCAGACAACTTGGCAACCCTGCCATGAAAGGGTTTCCTTCTTCTCCACCTCTTTCTCGTTTTTTTTTTGGGGGGGGAGGGAGATGGATTTTAAGCCATTTGAAACGCCTCTGAAAATAATAAATTCTATTTTACGGCTCGCCAATGGGGGTTGCTTTAACCCTTAAGTCTGGGCACCCAAAATCGATTGCCCCCCCTTTACATGAACATACCCCCATCCCCCAATAAACAACCAATAAATATACAAATTATAAAAAAAAGCAACAAACATAAATTTTGCCTACGAAAATGTTTTTTCTGTCAAATTTCCACCACGAGGCGACAATCAAATTTTTGGAGCCAAGTCCCAGCCCCCCATAAAAAAGGGGGGACATTCAATTTTTTTTTTCTTCACTAGATGAGATGGATGAATCAACCACCAAAAATTCAAATAAAAAAGACTTGGGGGTTCAAAAATAAAGTCTCCTTCGTCTGGAAATCAAGAGCTAAGCTCCATTCATTCACTTGCCCGGGCTGGACTTTAGACCAAAAAAAAAAACGCAGAAAGGGGGGGTACTACTGTTAACACTTATTGAAGCTGGCAGATTTATTGGAATTTAAAATTCTTTTGTTAGTCAACCAAAAGAATCGCGAAATCTAATAAACGCCAAAAAGCGTACTCCTCTCCAGTAGTAGCATCAGAAAATAAAAGTTCAAATAGGATTTGTTCTGGGGATGCCTTTTTTTTTTGTGGGTTGGCAGAGGTAGAGGGGGGGCGGGGTAGTTCAATTTCCTTGTGTACCCCTAGGGGGTTGCTTTTTAGTCACGAATCGAGTCTCAAGGAATTCCGACATCGCCAAGAGATTATCCGCACAATTAGCATAAACTGCCTCTAAATATATTGATTGTGATAAAAGGTTTTCTTTTTAGAAGAAGCTGGAATATGGATTTTTTGGAAAGGTTTCAGGGGGATTTGACCTTAAAGTGAGGAAGTTTAACCTATTTTTGGAATATTGCTATAAAAATGTATGGTCTTACAACATTTAAGACCATACTTCTTTCTTTTAAAATTTATTTTTATATTTGTTTTATGTAATTTTTTAATTTTTATCTTTTTTCAATATATTTCTTTGAAATCAGAATTTAAAAACTATGTTCTTAGGTTTAAAAACAATGTGTTCTGATACTTTTTAAAATAAAAACTAGCAAAAAAAAACAAGTTTTTTAAATAAAATATTTCATAATTTAAAACATAATAAAATCTATAATAGAAATATTAAAAAATTATTTCTATAATAAATAAAAAAGGATATTAATTCGTTAACAGCGCTCGCCTTGAGCTCTTTAACAGACCCCTGTTAGCTGATAACAGCCCGCGTGCTTGCAACATGTTCGATGTTGTGTGGCATTTAAACCACAACATTCATGTCACGTTGCTGCCTCAAAATGATAAACACAACAAAATGCCAGACAGGCAGCGCGATAGGTGGCGGCGTGTAGGGGGTGTGCCCACCAAAAGGGAGGGCTGCCATGCTTGACCGCAGAATAAAACAAAGTTTTGGGCGACTGGACAATTAATTTGCAGCCAGTAGGCCAGGCCAGCAGCCATTTCGTGAAACAATCACAACCAAAATAATGCCATCGAAACCCCCATTGATTTTTCGATTTTGAAACATGATTTTATTTTTTTTCTCAAATTTTTTGAATAGTTTGAGGATATTGGTAACTCTCTGGGGGGTAACTCTATTAAGCGAAAATTAAATTTTGTAACTAAGCAAATGTTGCATATTTGATGATTGGGTTAACCCATTTTGCAACACTATCCTGCACCTCGTCTCTGTGCTGCTTGCTACTTCTTCTTCCTATTGATGTGAGTCTGCACCTCAGTGTATGTATGTGTGTGTGTATATTTAATTAGTGTGCACACACATACCAGTCAGAGAAGGGGGGTAGGGGGTGGGGGTTTGAGGCTCCTAGGAAAGGTAAACACAAAAGCGAGAACCCAAAACTGCCATGGCCCAAAGTAAATTTCTTGCTAATTAAAATCCAAATATTAATTTTAAAATGCAACACAGCACAGTGGATACAATAAAAAAAAAAACGAAAAACGAAAAAAAAAGAATGTATTCTGCTGGCAGTAAGAAGAAGAACAGCGTTGCATGCAACTCATGACAGGTGGAAAAATCAGGTGAAAATAAAAGGGAAAAGTGGGTGTGTGTGGATGTGGAAAGCATTGATGGAGTTTTCAAAATATTTAAGAGCTGAGATATCTTGAAAATTAAAGTAAAGGTTTAAAATAAAAATTGAGAGAGTTTAGAGATTTTAGAGAGAGAAATTATGTTAGTTTTAAAGAATAAAGATTTTTGTAAAATTTTATAGAAATTTAAATATATAAAATAAGAAATTAGGCGCCTAAAATTGCTAGTTTTGCTAAAATTGAATGCTAGTATTGATAGTTAAGATGAATAATTATGGGTTTTATTGTCAAAAATGTGTAAAATATTAAACATTTCTTGATTAAATATTTTTGAAACAAGATTTTTGAAAAAATCAAGATTTTTTGAAAATACGTTTCTAGAAAAATTATTTTGGTTTTTTGTTGTTATTATTAATCGCTATTTAATTTATTTCGTTTTTTTAATAAATTATGGTCTTTTTAGTTTAGGAAAATTATTTTAAAAATAATATAAATTTTTTGAGACAATTTTTAAAGAATTTTTTTCTATTTTCCGAGTGCATTTATATGCTTTGTGTGGCTTTGCCTTTAGGGATTGGTCTTGGACACACACACACAGAAAAACGGGGCATTGTGGCACGGGACATGGGGGCACGTACCGGGGCCGAGAAGGCCCCGCCGGGGCTAGGCGGCCAGAAGGAGGGAGGCGTGGCAAAAGCGGGAGCAAACATCAGGTAGACTATGAGTACACTTGCACTTGAGACTCCTCCTCGTAGGGAAAACACCGGGCTGCTGCTGCTGCTGCCCGCTGTATTGGGGGGAAGAAGGAGGTCCAAGACCAGGTCCTGGATAAACCCCGACGGGTATTCACTGGGTATTCAATGGAAGAGAAATTGCAGACGGCCGATGGATATACAGTATGTAAGTATATATGTACATATACAAACACAATAACAATTGCTAACTAAACATTTGGACAATTTTCAGCTGGAGGCGGCTGCTGCAAAAATAATACATGGCCGGAATAATGATATGAAATGGATAATAAATGCAATCCGTTTAAAGGAGGAATTTCAAATGATTTAAATCCTAAAGGTTAGGTTAAAAATAAATTATTCTTTCACTTTGTGTCTTTTATTATCCCTAACTATCTGAGAATTGGCTAAAAAAACAAAGTCTGGGGAATGAAAAGTGTTAACCAGAATGGAAAACCATATGAATTTTAACACTTTTTTTTTATTCTCCATCGAACATGTTGCAAACAGCTGCTTCAAACCTCGAACATGTCGTGGTTCGATACGTTTTTTATGCTCCCCTTGTGATCGGCGATCATTCACTCGAAAGAGATAGAGTTAGTTATAAAGAGTGAGATAGGAAGAATCGAATCTATTCAAAATTCAAACTCCCCAGACAAAGTCTTCAAGTTTTTAGTATTTTTGGTTTTTTTTTCTTTTTTATTTTTTTTCATTTTTATGCTTATGCTAAGAGATTTACAGTTTGTGCGTGCCGAAAATGTTAATGAATTTGGCTATGCTTTGGTATATAGACCCCCCCCCCTTGCCTTAGCTTCGAATGGGTGCCCCTCCTATCACATCATTTGATTTGCGCTGTAAATCGTTTATAAATATATTCACAAAAATCCAAATGCACAGGGAAATGAGAGTTTGAGAGTTTTATTTATGGTTTCTGACTGGGTCTTTTATTTTCTAATCTAAATTTTATAGAAATATTTTGATGTTTATAAGCAATAGAGATAAGGGATTGAATATTAAGATTTATATTTTATTTTTGAGTTAAAAATTACTTGGAAAAAATTTATCTTTTTTAAACAGAAGACTTTATTTAGAATGAAAACTATTTTAAACTAAAGACCTTTCGCTTTTATAATTTTTAAATCATTTATAAAATAAAAACCTTTTACTTTTCTTAATATTTTGATTCTTTTTATCAAAATAAAACTGAAAACCACCTCTTATTTTTATTGAAAAATTATAAGATCTTATTCATTTGCAGAAAATCATATCTAATATATTATAGATATGATTCTTCTATTAAACCACATTTCTCTCACTGTAGGCATGTGATTTGACTGCCCGAAATTATCCATGCAAGGCGATTCCAATTGGTTCTGACCCAAAAATTGAAAACTCTTTTTTTTTTTTTTGTTTTCCATAATTCCTGTGTGGTTCTTGCTAATTGTGTTGGCAAACAACAACTGCTTGCTCTCCCAAGCTCTAAGTAGAATTCGCCATGGGAAGAATGGCAATCGTGTTCGACTCCAAAAAACTGTATCACATTTGAAAAAAAAACATAAATATATATATATGCTATGCTATATATATTTGTAGTTATAGCTTGGTTCATTGGAGTGTCTCCCTCCTCTCCATCGGCCAAAATCAATGGCAATATTTCAAAATGTCAGCC
Source organism: Drosophila malerkotliana malerkotliana (assembly GCA_018153235.1). Lineage (NCBI taxonomy): Eukaryota > Metazoa > Arthropoda > Insecta > Diptera > Drosophilidae > Drosophila > Drosophila malerkotliana. Next base: position 5,106,634 of record JAECXV010000058.1, on the reverse strand, counting down.
CAGCGCTCGGTTCGCTCGGACACAGGTGTGAGCCACAAAACTTGAACGACCCAGGGAAAAAAAAAGTAAAAAGATGGTGCCAGAGAGGTGGCATGGGGGGCATGGTGGAGAGGCAGGCAGGTTGATGCAGCATCATTCGCAACATCAGAAGCAACAGCAGCAGCAGCTGCTCCATAAAACCCATTATACCCAATCATCATCAGGCGAGCGACTCGAGTCGACTTTGGGTTCGAGTTCAGGTCCCCACAATCGGGATCGTTTCAAGGCACTTGAAGAAAATGTTGGCCAGTAATTAGGGATTAATTAATTACATAATTAAAAAAATATTTTCAGAGATAAAAAATATTCTAATGACAAAAGGCTAATAAGAAAGCTAAGAAATAAAAAAAAGAGCTTCCCCCATTTTAAAATCCTTCCAAAAAATCCCTTGAATCTTAAAAAAGAAAATAACTATAATTCTCTCATTAATTTCTCTCAGTGCTTTACCGCTGGGGTGCAATTTTATGCAAAGAAATCACTTTTCATACGTTGAAATCGTCCGCATATGAAGGAAAATCCACAAAGGACACCACCAACCAGCAGGGGCGGTGCCAGAAGGGTCCCCCCCTTTCCAACAGTTGTGGCTAGGGGGGCTACGGGGGGTTGGGGTTTAACTGGTTTATGCGATAAGAAGAAGCAGCAGCAAACTGGCCGATAGGGGCGCATATTTGCTGCAAGCCATACAAATACAAAATACTGAATACAAAAATACGAAACACAAGGGGGAGCTACATACGTAGCTGGCCGGTGAAGTTGTTGCGGTGCTTCAATTGGCAGCCTTGTGGTTGCAGCCGTCAGATCAACCCAGCCAGCCTTAAGCCGCCAAAAAATATATACATATGTATATTGGCAGTGATTTTTGTTGAATAATAGTGTGAATATTAGCCTGGAACCATAAGCCATAAAGGAGATTTTAAGGCTGAAATTGGGTTTAAAGGGTTAGGTTTTATTTCTTTAAAATTTTGGTAATATTATCCATAAACCTAGTGGTATATAGGCTATACTTTGTATATATCTATAATATTTAAAATATAAATTTTGGTTAAAAATAAGAGGTTAATACCTAAACTGCCTTTTGTTTATATACCTTTACCTTCACCAAAGGTTATACATACCTTTACCTTTTGAATAATTCTTCATAATTTCTACAATATACTTTATACTTTATATAATTTTCTTTTTAAAAATATAATAATATAGGGTATATTATAAGGTATTTTATAATATAGGGTAATAATATAGGTATCCTATTTTTCCTTTTTAAATCTATCTCATCACTACTTTTGTGTTTTTATTTTTTTGTTCCTTTCTCATAATCAGCCTGCTTTTAAAGTTCAAAGTTTAAAGGCTAAAAAAGTGCGGGAGTTGATCACTAGCCCTCTCTCTTTCGCACGACCCTCCCTCTCTCTCTATCGCACTCACCGATCGCATGCCATTCGCCTGCTGTGCGCGTGCGCAGTGCCCAGGCTTCTTTTTTATTTGCGCTTTTTTTATAAATTTTTTTTTTTGCGCGAAAAACGGCAGCCAACTGCCCACACTTTGTTGGTGTTGCACCTCTGGGTTACCTGTTACCTGGTACCTGTTACCTGTGTGTTTTTCCTCCAACAACTCAAAGAAGACATCACAGCTTGATATTCATTCATGAATAGGAGAACACTTGAATTTTGATTCCCCAAGAAAATGTATTTTTTTAAGGTTTTAATCGTTTGACTTTTATGACTTGTTTTGTCTCTTGCATCTTGACTGATTTGTGTTTAAATTTTATTTAATTTTGTTTCTTTTTTTTTTGTTCAAAAAACCATAAAACTCAAGCCCTAAATTGATTCGAATTTAAATGCTGTAGATGATGGGCTTTAAAAAAAAAAAAAAAAGATAACTTTTAATCATAAATTATTTCAAGATTCCCTGGTAATCTTTACTCAAAAGAAAAAAAATAATATAATATACTTCAATAACATTGTGATACATTCCAGAAAGTAAATTAGCAAAAACCAACCAAGTTCATAAAAATATTTTCTTGTTTCGGTAAATCAGTAAAAAACAAAAAAAAAAAACAGGAAGAACATAAACAAAATTTGTTTGGAATGTGCCATACAGCCAGCGGATAAAAAAGTTCATTCATTTTGTTTTTTCTCCTCTCTTGTTGTTGTTTTTTTGTAGGTCGTCGTGTTCATGTATTTTTTGTGTTTTTCTCATCTAATGTTTGGTGTTATTTTCATAAGCATAAGCATATTTCTAATTTGATGTATAAAACACAGTAATAACAACAAAAGCCAACAACTGCAGACACGTGTAAAAATTGTTGGCTTGTTAATATTATTATTTTTTTTTTTTTGTTTTTCTTTGTTTTTGTGCCCGCTGTCATGTTTTCTGTCTGTGGCAGAAACTTTCACTTGATTTGGCATTTTTGTGGCGCCCGAGTAATTTCCACCACTCGGACCTGCCCAACCTCCTATCCCGAACATGGGAAACAAGACACAGGCGCCATGGAGAAGAAAAAAAATAATAATAACAAAAATATGCAATAAACACTGGTCACTCACTAGACAGGCTAAATATCTACAAAAAAAAAAAAAAAAAAATATGCAGCTACAAAAACAAAAACATTAATGGTAAAAAATTAGTAGAGAAAAATGTTATTAAAGTATGTTGGTGTTATGATGGGAAAATTTTTCCCTTTTTTAATAATTAGTAGGGCTAAGTAGTAGGGTGTTTAACAAAAAACTAGAGTCTATTAACAATAAATTATGATTTTGAATTTTATGATGATTTTTATAGAAGTTTAATGAAATTTTACAAGGAGGGTTGGCATTTTTTGCACTTTTTTGAAAGCAAAATGGGTTTTGTTGCCTAAAACTTGTATTTCTTATCTGCATTATTATTGAAACTTTTGTTTATATTAAACATTTTATAAATTTTAGCTAAAAAATATTAGCAGTTTTAGTTGAAACCCAAGTATTAGATTATTTTCCTAAATAAAGACGATATATTGGCAACCCTGGTTACTATCATAAACAAAGACTATACATACATACATACATAGCTCTATACAATCTGTCTATCACCATAATATTATTATTATGGTGATTATTTTATTGAAGTTCTAACACTTCCAAGCCTTCGGAAGCCTTTTCTTAGATTTATTATCTATAAAATCTCCAATCGCTATTATATATATTTCTATTGCATATTATATATCCTTATATATCCTTTTTTACCCTTCAAATTCTAATAATAAAAACTATAATCAATAAATTCTTGTTTATAAATCTCTAATCTATATACACTTCCTTTTTATTATTTTTATCCCTCAACCATTATACCTCCTTAAAGACACCACCCTCTTTAGCACCACAAAATTCCCTTTTTTTTCTATTCATAGATAACTAAATAAAGTGAAATCTGATAAATTAAAGCTTAACAAATTTGCAACGAATATTGCATGGTTTTTGTATTATTTTCGGTTTTTTTTTTTTTATGGGAAACGCGTGGCTTGGAAAACAGCAACACTCCATTAGTGTGGAAAATTGTGAAAAACAGTACAGTATATATGTACAGTATAACCCCACTCCCACCCACACCACCAACACCCAATAGATCACACAAGGACGTTGCGTAGGCGACAAATAAAAAGGAGGCGTCGGCGTCGGCGGGGGTGTGTTGCCATAGGATGGAAATTCTGGAGGAGAGCGTCAGAATTTTATGGCCATTTGGACCATAAAAATTGCTGTTACAAACAACAGAAACGCATTTGTTGGTACCGCTCTACAAACACAATCACACACACACACACACAGATCACACTCATGCAGACAGGGCCAGGCCCACCCCCTTTTTAGAGGCTGCAGCGGCGCCTCTTTTATGTCAAAGTCAAAGGCCAAAAGGCGAGCACATAAAAACGGAGCGAGATGCAAGATAGACAAAGTGCCAGCAGCGAGGGTGGCTTCTAAAATTGGGGATTAAAAAAATTTGGAATTAAAAAAAAAACTTAAAGGAAATTAGAATTGTTTTTAATCAAAATAAGATTTTAAAGTTAAATACAGTAACTAAGACCGAAGATATTTTTTTCCAAGGCGAATGATAAGTTAAAACTTTTAATAATTATAATTTAAAATTCAATGACTTTTTAGCCTATTTTATGCCTCATTTTTATTTTTATTTTAATTTATTTTATTGTCTAAATTTATTGAAAACCATAGAATCTTTATTTTGTAAACCTTCCTATCACCCCTCGCTGCCAGACTCTTTCCTGAGATAGTCAATCACAAAACACAAATTCGATTAAGTTGTTTAAAAACAATTTTTATTTATTACCCACGCATTTTATTCGTTCCTTGATGGTGTGTTTGTTGCTGTTGTGGTTTCTTATCGATGCTGCCACCACCATCCCATCCCATCCCAGCACCCCACAAACTCGTCCCAAGGATTTAAAGAATTCTTCTTTTTTTTCGAAAAAAAACTCCAAACGGAAATGCAAAGTAAAGTGTATTTCTTTTTTTTGTCTTCATTATTTTGTAAATTAGTGGACCGCCCGGGAATGTTTGATAAAAAGCTGTGATAATTGAGGGAAAATAAAGGAAAAATCGAGGAAAAACTATGGAGTGAGAAATAGTGGATTGGTGGAATGGTAAATTGGTATCAGGATGGATGACAATGGCACGCTAACTCAGGTAGCTAATCTAAGTGGCCCCGAAATCAAATAAAACAAGAACCACACATGGAAAGGAAAGAAAAAAAGAAAAAAAACCCGATGGAAAATAGAAACTACTTAGCATATCAATTTAGACCACAGAAAAGAAGAAAACAAAACAAAAAACCTACAAACTGAACCCAAAAATGTCACTCAGGATACTCGCTTCTAGGGTTGGGGGTGGTGGTGGCGATAGTTTTCTTCCGAAAATGCCGAAAATAATGCCAGTCAGACAAATTACCCCGAAGGGTCATTCAGGCATTCAGGATTCTCTGCTCTATAAAATCCTAATTGACGACCCCGGCCAAAGAATAGATATACATTTTGTATTGAAACTGTAACTAAATCCTGTAGCGAATTTTTTTCCGGGGGTGGCACAAGACACCATACCCGAGCCTATAATGGCAAAAATTCAATGCCAAAGGTCAGTTGTTGGACGCATATATGTATATATTTATAAATCGGATAAATAATCTAGAGGGTGTGGAGGTTCTAAATAAAACTCTAATTTCTGGGGGGTAGAAAAGGTCCACTGAAGGTATTAAAATCCCAAAAGTAATTGATGAAAAGTGTGATATTGGATAGTTAGGAAAATGTGACAAGCTGGGTTTATTTTCAGTTATAATTGGATTTAATTAATGGAGAGGAAAATACTAGACAGTATGCTATTGTATTCCATAATAGAGGTTCGAGTTCGAAACTAACTTGAGGTTTATCAAAATAATATTTTTTTTCACTATTTCTATAAAAAAATCATCAAGTTCGAAACTAGGTGCAATTTTTTGTTAAATAATATTTTCTCTCCACTATTTTGTTTCTATTTTTCTTTAAAAAAATCCTAGTCTTCCTTTTAACTTTATAACCTAAAATAAACCCCAAAACTAGTAACATTTATATTTATTACTGTACTCTCTAACAACATTTATCACAACCTTAAGGACCAACAGACCAACAGACCGATAAGAATAGGATTTTCTTGGATAGCCAACAGAAAAGCTGGCCAACAGAAAAAAAAAGCCCCAAAAAAGGACACTCACCCAATCAAGAAGACATGGAAGTCCTAAAGGGAAAAACTGATGGCCATCATCTGAGGCCCTCAGGAAAAAGATGGATTCGTAATGAAAATCCAAATCGTAGCACAGTGCATTCATTACATTTTTGTGCCGACTCATCGAATCATCGGCTTCAGCTCCAGCTCCAGCTCCAGCTCTCTAGCTCCGGAAAGGGCCAACAACAAAAGAGGTGAGTGGTGGAGGAGGAGGTGGCATGTGGCAGGAAGTTTTTGGGCCCTCGGCTGGCTTAGTTTCCTTTTTCCGGCTTCAAGTGTGCCTCTTGCTTCTTGCCACTTGCCACTTAACAACAAATGCGAATCATTTTAAATTACCCGACCCCAAAATAAAAAAAAAAAACAAAAAATACAAAAGGATTCGCATGTGGGATTCCCGAAAAAAAGGTCGCACTTTTGGGGCGGAAAGAACTGTGTCTAATTTATCTGATCTGGATATGATTTAAATGCAAGAAAAAAAAGGTATTTATAAAGAAGATAGTTGACTTTTTAGGGGGAGAGTTGTAGTAGTATCTACTTGTAGTAGATACTTTTTGTGGCAATAACTTTTTGGTTTTAGTTTAAAGTTTTAAAAGAGTATTTATTCAAACTAGCTTACCTGTTGTATTTAATTTTTTTGAAATTTTTCTTTGGCTTTAATTTTGTTGTAAGATCTGTAAAAAAATATATTTGAAATTTATTGTTTATTTCTTTTTTTTCAATTTTGGAATATTATTTAAAGATTTGGTTTAAGAGAACAATGATAACGATAAGCTTCCAAAATGGATTATATTTCCAATTTCTGGAGATTCCCCTATTTTCCAAGGGAGTTTCCAAAGAAAATTGGGAAAAAAATGTTCGAATATATATTGTTTTCGTTTAAATGCAGTTTTAGAAAGAATCGATCTGGTAATCGTTTAAGGCATTCAGCTTTGGAATCAAATGGGTTGTAGCCAAGATATATAGCTTCTAAAGTGAGCCTTATACTTACTTTCTGGGACTCTCTCTAATTTTCTCATAAAAAAAAAAAAAAAAAAGTGATACAAAATAATGTTTATAGGTTTTCATAGACTTTTTACAGTATAGAATCTAGGAATCATTTATCTAGGAATCTTATAAGTAAGAATATCATTCTGAATATCTTCTATCGTATTCCGTGCTCTTCAAATTTTATTTCAAGTTCTGTATTTATTTTATTTAATGGTTTTTTTTTTTGAGCAAAAATGTAATAAAATCTCCATAAAATAATGCATTGTTTTCTTGGCCAAAAAAAAAAGAGCTTGACGTATTTTGAATTTAGGTCATTTCTCGCATTTGCAATTAGAGTAGAAAGTCCGGCGAGTGAATGTCCAACTCCCAAGGCAAGGTCTTTTAATATCATTTTATTCGCTTTTTTGCGTTTTTTTGCGTTTCGTGGGTTTCTTTTCTTTGTCTTTTGTTGCTGCTCGCCTGGCAGTGCAATTAAAACAATTTGCAATGTTATAATTAAACATTTGCCTCACTCTCGACCATGTCAAACAAAAAGCTGACAGGCACACAGCACACACCACATGCAACTTACCATTTTTGCTCGGTTTTTTTTTTTCTATTTTTTTTCTTCATTTTTTTTGCTACATCAATTTCTAGAGTGGCCGCAGGCTAAAGTCTCGACTTCTCTGGCCAGTTTCTTGAGATGGTGGACATACGGACACTGGATGGATTTTTCGAGTGACCTTTTGCATTAATTGTCCAATAACCACCAATGACCAATGCCAGACCCCAAAACCAAAATCCCAACGAGTTTCCACTTCACAAAAACAACACAAAACCATATAGATATATATTTTGCATTCGATTTCAATTTCGATTTCGTGATTCGTGTCGTGTGGGCGTTGATTTTTCCTATGTCTTGTTTCGAGTTCGGCGAGCGGCATTATATGTAGATATTTCTTTTAAATGATCTCGGCCTCTGGAAATCCGACTGGACATAATTTTTCATTTGGAGCTCTGGCAAAATGTTAATAGTTGACGCCAAATGAATGGGCATACAGACGGGTGGGTAAAATGAGAGAGTGCTTTAAAGGGGGCTTTTTCTTTTAAATATATCGATTGGTCCCTAAACCATATCTTTCTTTCCAATATTTTAAAATAAAATTAAAAATAAAACCCCCCTTTTGAGACGCCACTGCCCCCTATCAACTAAATGCAGGGAAAAAGCGATCTATCTAACGTTCGAAGCCAGAGTTCGGACTCTGACTGGCATTTGTTTGGGCGTTTCAATATTTTTCTTGTGCCAAGCCGGCTGTAGTTTATGTAAAAATTAAAATAAAAAAAATTTACATAAATTACAACAAAAGCAGACGCAGAGTCAGACTGTTGAAGCGAGATGGAGAGATCTCTGGCCAGACGCCAGACAGGGGGAATATGAATTTTTATTATTTTTTTTTTTCTCATTTTTTTTTGAGGCGCCAAAGCAATCGACTGAATAATAATCAATATAATAATGGGCCGCGGCTAAACAGCAACCAATAAGCTTCTGATTTGTGTGAAGTTTCAGCATTCAGGTCTGAATTTGTGCCCCTTATGCAAATTCATTGCCAATAATCGTAAATAATGAGACCACGAGCAGATCGGATTTGGCTCAGATCGGTTGGATTCGAGATCGCCAAGAAGATCCGGGGAGTATTGGCCTTATTTCTGTTCAAAAGTTGCTTCATTTAATTTGCCTTTTTGATTCTTTTTCTTTTCTTTTCATTCTTTTCATTGGTTTTGATTTTTGTTTTGCTTTTGGTATTTCATACTCCATCTCCATCTCCTTCTCATTTTTCTTCAAGAAGCCTTCTCCGGTGATTGTGTGTAGAATATCAATTACTTATGCTAAACACCTGCTGCATCGGAATGTCTGGCGGGCAGCAGTGGCAGCGCTGCATCGAGTTCTTCTAAACCGGGCCTAAATAGTCACTGCCAACACAATTACACAGAGCAGAGGGGGCACCAGCACCAGCAACAGCACCAGCCCCAGCCGCAGCAGCAGCAGCAGCAGCGAGTTTGTGCCTTAAGTCTTTCGTTATTTCTCCTTCTTGGCCAGTTTTTTTTTTAATGGCCTTGCCAGCTTTTTTGGCCAAGAGGGTTAACTTGGCTTTGGAAAGCAGTATGTAACTTGATGGGTTTTTGATTTTAAATAATTTTTTTAAGGGATTTTTTTAAAATTGACTTTAACAATCTAAAAAAATTTTCGAGTTTTAAGGAATCTTACGGTATATTTTTTAACGATAATGTCTTTTCTTTTTTTATCGATAAAAAATATTATTAAAAACTATAACCGGTTATCGATTATATCGATAAGGAAAACATTTTTTTATTTGTTACTTAATTTTTGTATATTTTTACTAACAGATTCTTACTTTTTCATAGCTCCCACTGCTTCTTTAAGTTTATTGTTTAAGAAGCGAAGAAAATACAAATATCGGTTATCGATTATGTCGATAATAAAAAAAATATTGAATTTATTCGTATTTTTAGCAAGTTCTTGCTTAAAAAGTGGCTTATTTCTTGTTCTAAAACTACCAGCTTCTTATTTATCGATCAAATATACAAAAAAATAATATTATCAGTTATCGATTTTATCAAAAACAAACCTCTTATTATTTAAGACTTATTTTTAATCGATTTTAAGCATTTTCTTTACAATTAAACATTATTTAAAATATTTAAAAAATACTCTCTTTAAACTCATAACATAGAAATTCAATAAAATAGTTAAAAATATATAAATTCCTATTAAATTTTCAGGTACAAATATTTGAAAGGGTATCTAAAGACCAACTCTATAAGCCGTGTGATATTTTCTTGTCGCTCTGCGCCTTTTACGTTTGCCCATTCAGTTCGCATCAACACGCCGTTTTGTGTTCGGCCCAGCCCCAAACCTCAACCTCACTTTATATCCCCAACATATCCACCACAATACCGACATATAGATACACGTGTGTGCCTAAGTATGTAAGAGCATAAAAAAAAAAAAGAAAGAAAAACCCAACCTCAACCTCAACTTTGCCTCAACTTCAACTGCAGTGCAATCTGAAGTCCGAGTCGAATCCATGACTTCGTGATCGCAGTGGCTTGGTGGGGCTCCTCATTGATTGGACTTTTATTTTTATTTTCACAGAGGCACTGAGAGAAAATTATAATTAAAATACAGGCACAACTAAAGGTATAAAATAAAATTAGTATTTAATAATCCCATATTTTTAGTTAAATTTTAAAAATTTATATTTATTTTATAGAATATTTTTTTCAGTGCCAGCAGTTAGCATAGCTGCCTGTGCTTATGATGTCGATTTTCCTGCCATATCTCTCAGCGTTTTTTGCTCAGTTTTGTCTCGAAATGCAGAGAGCGGAGAACTTGTTACAATTAATTAACTGATGCATCAATTAAATATTTATTCGCTCCCTTTCTCCAAAGCGGCGCCTTCGAATCCCTGAGGATTTGAAACCGCATCGAATCGTATCGAATCGAAATGGATCGCAAGATTATAATCCCCGGATCGATAAAAACTCAATTAATGGCCAACAGCTGGTCCAGGACCACCAAAATGTCAGGTAGTAATGCCTAACAATATGGTTTATACGAGTGTATTGGAGTATTCCCATCAAAAAGGTGTCGGTAAGAGATCGTGTGGCTTTCTTGAGGTACTTGGACCCATCAATTTTTCAACTTTACGATCGAACTGCATTTGAAGTGCAGTTCGGCGCACAAGAAAAGTCAATTTAATTATCACAATCAGTATTAATATTTTATGCCAAGGAAGTTGTAAACTACTTTAGTTCATTTCCCTAATCTAAGTACTAAGACTAAGACTATGTTAAGTACGACTAAGCAAGATATAATATCTTGTTTCGTAATCTAATGATAACTTTCTAGCTAAAGATATTTTAATTTGACAAGTTGTTTCTGTTTGTCGTTAAATGTAATTACACCCTGAGAAAATAGAGTCAGGGGTCTGGGTAATTGTGAAATCTTCATCTAACCCCGAAAAAAACAAAAAAAAAAATCAAGGCACTGAGTACTTTGTATTTTATGTGATTTGTTTGAAAGTCAGTCAGTCGGAGAGATGCGAGGAGCGAAGAAACCAAAACCAAAACAAATAGAATAAAGTTCTCACAATTAAAATGGGCTTAAATTAAAAAGCACTTTAACAGCTTCACACTGAAAGTTGTGTTGTGTTGGAAGTGTAAGGGACAGGGACGGGCTGACTTTTGGGTTAAGGTTTCTGCCCAAAAACTGGAGAGGAGGTGGGGCACTGAAGTTAACTGGAGTGAACGTGCCCCACAAGCAAATGACTTATAATTGATATTCCGAAAACGGATAAGCATCTGAATTTGATACCAAAAATGTTAAATCAACTTGACTGATAGACTTTTCTGCATCTGGAGCTCCTCCACCACCTCTTGATTCATCATCATCATCATCATTATAATGAAAATGGCCAAAGAAGTTAACTGTGACTGCCACTTGGCCAACTGCAACGGTTTCTCTCACAAAATTCCTAATTGGCGATGGTCACGTGATGGGGCGAAAAGTTTGTCGGTTTCTTTTTTTGGGTTCTTTGATTCAAAACCGAGTGACTTTTAAGTCGCATGTTAATGATGCCGGACGTGTGTGTCACGTTCGAGTGTCAATTTCACCAAAAACTTTTGCGGCCAATGAACTTTATTTAATAAAGTTTATCAAGTGATATAATGGGTTATCTTTAGGGTTTTAGGTTCTTTTATAGATCCTTTTCAGGCAAGTTGGAAGAATAATTTTCAAAGTCTGAACATCTCTAGAACCTCAAGATCTAAACAATCGATTCTCTGTGACAGGCTACCATTACTAACTATCGACCTACAAGTTTATTAAACTTTTTATTATAATTTTGGATTTTTGTTTCCTTTTTTTTAGCCTCTACCTTTTATAAGAATAATTTTAAATTAATAAAGACACATATCTTAACCTCTCTAAAACCTTTAGATTCTAAACAATCGATACTCAGTGACACGCTACCATCACCAACTATCGACCTTCAAGTTTACTAAAATTTTTTAGTTTCCTTTTTTTGGCTTAAACATCATATAAGTGTATATAAGAGGAGTTTCTTTAAAGATTATTAAAAACATATCTTAACCTTTCTAGAACCTCGAGATCTCCAAAATCGATCTACCCGTGTCACGCGTGTTTCGCTCTACCATCACCAACTATCGAGTTTACTCAAATTTGTAGTTATTTTGGATTTTGGTTTCTTTTAGACGGTATTTTTTTTTTTCTTTCAAGGCCCAGTTGGTAGAAGAAATGCTACCGTGTGCCAAGATCTTCGGTAATTGCCACCAGTAGATGAGACTAGATGGCAAAAAAAAAAGACAAGAAGACTTGAAGAAGAAGCTGAAGAAGAAGGTAAAGTGACGGAGAAGTGATGGAGAAGACGTGCGGCAACTCAATTTCGCATTCGGTTTCGCAGTTCTGCAGTCCTCCGGCTTGCTTACCCAATTTAAAATTAACATGTCCAGGCAACCTGAACAACTGGTCTCCATATGCAAAAAAAAAAAAAAAGAAGAAAACCTAAACAAAAATCTAATAATACATGGAGAAAAGTTTAAGAATAAATTAGTTACAAGTTAGAAAAAAAATGCCTCAAGAAACAAGAGCTATTTAAAGATTAGGAGATAGTGTTTGTGTTTTAGAGATTCAAAATAAATTTAATAAAAATTATTTTTTTAAATATTTTATATTAAACGATGCCAGTTTCTTTCTTAACTTCTTAATCTTTAAATAACTATAATTATTAATTTTTTTTTACAGTGCACATATGCACATAAGATGCTGTTGAAGAGATTCAAGTCACAAAGGAAAAAAATCAAGAGAAGAAGCGTGCGTGAGCATCGTCAGTCCGGCTTCATTTTCCATCTTCCTGACAGGTGCTGCATGAATTTGCTCCTTGCTCGTTTTTATTGTTTTTATTGTTGTCAATTTGGTGCCGATTACAGTGTATACACAGACACAGACATACACATACACTCCATACATATATGCAGTAAGGAGTCAGGAGTTGGGGGAGAGGATCCTCCAGATTGTTTATTCTTTTCTGCTTCTTTTTTTTTGCGCCAAGGCGTGGCTCTAATGAGAACAGCCGCAATTTGGCCAGATGCCACTTTAAGCCAAAAAAAAAAAACGAAAATCTGTCGACAGTTTGGTGGCAAATAATTTAAGGTTAGGAGGCCTAAGAGTTAGGAGATACTCTTAAGATTTGAATATTTTTGGGGAATGCTATACTTTAGAAAATATTAAAATTATAATATTAAGACTAGATGATACTAGGTTCTAAAAGGTTGTTAAAGAAAAGATATATTTCTTAGGAAATTTACTGATTTGGTTTAATTTTTCTAACATTTTTATAAATTTTTAAAAATCTGGAAATTGTTTAAAAATTTTTTAAACTTTGTAACTTTTTGTAATTTCTCAAAATTTTCTTAATATTTTTAAGACTTTTTGGATTTTTAAAAATTCACAAAATTAAAGAAAAAGATTCCCAATTTAATTTAATGTGAATTTTTGATAGTCTCATAAAGAATTTTCGAACAAGTCTCTTAAAAATATTAAAAATAGAGTGATAATTATAATTAAAAGTATTTTAAAAATTCCCATCCAAAGCCTTAAGCTCCAAATTTCATAAATAATAATTTAAAATTTCAATAAATTACCTTGAACATTTTAAAGACCTCAAGTTCCCTTCATAATGGAAGTGTAGTTTTTGAAAAGTTCTACATACTTTGAGGACTACACTTTAAGGCCACTTTTGAAGCCATTTTCCAGATGCCTGGCTGCTGGCTTCTGGCCGAGTTTGCTTCTGTTTTTGGGCCCGGCCAGAGAGACAGTAATTTTATTTATTTGGGCCAGACATAAGTTATAGCCGCCGCAAAGTTAATTCCGGAGCCCCGACTCCCGACTCCGACTGAGTGTATCTGATAAAGTGCAAGTTGTGTTTGTCTGCCAACAGAGAACTTGAAGGCTAAATCAAGTTGTATTCTTGGTGCTATTCTGTGTTGTGATCTCTTGGCTTTTTGGTACAAATTCAGATTCAGAATCAGATTTTGGTTTTGGTTTTCTTACGCAATTTTCACATTGTTGTATGAAAGACTTGTGTGGTGGAGTTCCCAGACTTAATCTCATTCTCATTTTCATTTCAGAGTTTTTTTCATTTTCTATTTTTCCTCATTTTAGAGTGTGTTTTTAGTTTCGGGGTCTAGGACGGAGCCAGTCTGAGAGCTTAGCCTGATTGCCATAATTAATTATTATTTCAATTTGCATCTGCAGTAGCTCCCAACTCCAAGCTACCCACAGCTTCTAGATGCAAAAACAACAACAAAAAAAAAACAACCTCCACCTGCAATTTTCTGGTTGACGTTGACTATAATTTGCAATGAAAATGCGGTCGGGATTATGCAAGCGCCGCTAATCAGCCAGAAGGCGCTGAAGCCTTTTATCCACCAGCTGCTCCTATTTTTTTTAGCCATTTTTTAAGCATTTCTGCCCAGCTTGGCGATGTGAAAATTGCTTTAAAAAATACCGAAAAAAAATTAGTCTTGCAAATCTCGCACGAAACGGAAAAACTGTGTCGACAAAAGTCAAACGCTTTTCACAAGATTTGTGGCAGCTGCCGTCGCCGCTGCCGCCGCTTTTTCATCTCAACTTGATTGACTGACTAACTGACTAACTGCCTAACTGATTGAATGAGTAACTGAGAGCTGTAGGGATTGTCAAACTGCCAACCAGACAGGTCTTCAAGAGCCCTTCACAAAGAGCCCGGTTGCCAAAACGATGCAAAAAATGCCACAAATAGCAAGCAGCTTAAGGTTTGGAGAAATTATTAAAAATGAAAAATACTTATAAAATTTTTTAAGGAATATATAAGTATATATATACAAATCTTCTATAATATTACTATTTATGGGTCTATTAAATAGAAAAAATGATTAAATTTTTAATGCAAAAATTATAAGATTTTACTGGAAAGCTTTAAAGAAAAACTATAAGGATAAGGCTCTTAGTTCTCTCTAGGATCAGTCTAGGAATAAGGATATCAAAGTTTTCAAATGCGAAACAAATATTAGGCTTTAAATTATTGAAAAAAAAACATATAAGGAAGTTCATCATCTTCAAGACTTACATACATATATAGTCTCTTCACAAATTTAATAATTTTTATTTAAGAACAAAAATTTAATAATCAAAATAATGAATTTTTATGATTAAAGAATTAGAAATAAAAATTAGTACAATTTTGTTTAAAGCAGAATTAAAATATAAAATACCTAAAAAAGTGACTAAATGCGTAATTAAAACATTTTTTTAATATCTTTAATATTTATTTTAATATTTTAATATCTTTTATATTTTTCCAAAGCAATAAATGAACCCAAAATTAACCCTCATTAAAACCGAGCAATATTTTTGTCATGTGTATGCTCTTATAGCATTTATCCAAGTCATTTGGAGTATCTGGAGTATATATACACACGATCTGGAGTATCTGGCTTTTGGCAAATATGCGGCAATTATGCGCGTTATTTCAGCTGCTGACATGCAACAGTTGTCTTGCACCCACTCAGATGATATTCGTGCTGAAATTCACGAGTGCCAGTGCCAGTGCCAGTGCCAGTGCCTGCCACCAGCCCCCAAGCTCGACTGCCATGGTGTGTCTAGTGTGTGTGGTGTGTGTATGCTCACATAACTTATGTTTAGCTGCAACTGCAACAATTTATGTGCGTATGCCACAGGGGGTGGTGGTGGTGGTGGTGGGCGGCTAAAGGGTACCAGCTGAAACTGTGCCACATTGTAAACAATGCCCCAAACACACACACTGTGGCACACACACACTGAGAGGTAAACATAACTCTAACTATATTTTTGGACGCCACTCTCGAGTTGACTGCGAAATGCATTTTGGCCAAAAGATGTTACCAGAGAAGGGCCATAAAGGGTTAAAGGGTAGCGACTGGTAAGGGGTTAAGAGGGCGAAAATGTTACAGCTTTTCTCCTATATTTTCACTGATTAAATTTCCACAGAAATTTTATTTTTTTTTTTTTTTTTAAGAATAAGAAAGGTTTAGGTTTTTGAAAGATTGGAAAAATTTTAAATCTTGGTTAAGAAGTTAAAGAAGTCCAAAAATTAAATAAAAATGAATCTTAAAGTGTTTCAACTTCCAAAAAGTCTTTAAAAAAATAAAAATTTTCTATTTAAAACCATTTATAATTAAATCAAAACTAAAAATAATCAAAAAAAATGTGACAATTCTAATTAAAAATTTATTGGCTTTGCCACCAAAATAGTTGCCAAAAATTCTCCTCAAAAAAAGACCATTCTTTGCAACCATTGTCAATGTCAATTGGAGCTTGGAAAATGAAAATATTTTCCTTTTTTTTTTTTGAGTCGAACACGTTCCGGGAATCCGCTCAACAAAGATGACAAAGAACTTTTCGGGAAGTGGGAGGGTGGGATGGAAACTGCAATGAAAAACTGACATCATATTCAGTTTTCAGGGAGGCGGCGGGGGAGGCTGGCCAAGCAGAGACCAGAGAAAAGCGTCAGTCGGGTGTTAAATTTTCCTCCCCATTGTATTTAGACAAAAACTAAAAACATGGTCGGAATGTAGCTTAGCCCTAAAAATTGACTTGAATTTGCAAACGAAAAACTTTTTCAGCCATGCAATGAAATAAAACAAAAACATATAACAAAAAAAAATAGAGAAAAAAAGGAATATAAAACATTGAACAACAAACAAGAAATCGTAACAAGATGGGCGGCGGCTTTACTAGGTGGGCGTGGCAAATCCCATGTCGGGGACAAGAAACAACCAAATGAGAAAGTGCATCAGGAGGACTGCTAGAACACAGGACACCAACAAAAAAAGGGGGCAGGAATGAAAATATGAAAAATTCATGCAACCAAAATAGAAGTGGCAAATGCCATGGCAAAAAAAATTGGTTAGCAAGTGGAAAATGCTCCTAGACCAACTAGAAACGGTTAAATTTTTGGCTGAAAAATAGAAATAAAAGTTTTCAAGTAGGTTATAACCGATTCACCAAGGTAAACGGGTTAAAAGCTTCAAAATGGCAATATGGCAATAAAAATATTTGGAAAATCTAAAGGGAGTATGTGTGGGAGTTTCTTTGTTTCTAGTAGATTTATTTATAGAATAGTTAGTCCCCAATAATAATATTTATTTCCAACTAAAATATCCCTTCAAAGACTACTAGTTCTTTGACTTTTTTTAACTTTCCCCTTTATATTCCTTTTCATTGTTGGTTCTCCCTTTTTTTTAAAAAATCCAACCAGTTAATACGAAACCTGTGCCAAAAACAGGGCCAAAAGGTACCTGTTTTTATTATTATTTCTTTCTTACGTTTTTATTTTTTTTTTTCTGACCCTATTGCTGGGCTTCTTTTGCTGGAAAAAAAAAGGACTGAGTAGTAAAGTCCAGGACCCCTTTTTATTTTGGGGTTTTTTTCATTTTTTTAAACGAAAGAAGGGACACGTGTTCGTTGCCTTCAGTTTTTGGTTTGATGGCTTGAAAGATGGGAGATTGGATGAAAGATTTCGGATGGAAGATGCTACAAGATGGAGAGATGTGGAGCCCCTGTCCTGTCAAACTGGTTCGAGTAACTTGACATTTAACGTTTACGCTTTAGTTTGGTTCGAGGGTCCTCCAGGCTCAAGGGTTTTCAGGTGTTTAAAGTTTTTATAAAAAAAAAAAAATATTAAAAAAAAAATAGTGAAGAGTTTAATGAGGAAGAGGGTTATCCTTTCTATTATTTTAAGAAATATTTATACTGTTTATTACTTTTTCTTTATTATCTTCATTAATCTTACTATTTTAAGTTTTATTTCAGAAAACCCTCAAGTTATAGCCATGTAGTGCCCTAATAGCCCCAAGACACTGGCCAAGGATGCGCCCCAAGAGAAGAAAAAAATCCTGAAGCAGCAGAATGGCGAGAGAGGGAAAGGGAAAGAAGAAGGATTCAGGATTCAGCGGCTTCATATTTCGATGTTATTTATGCAACTCTGGGGTCGGTTCCTTTTGGCTGCTGTAGTGATGCTGAAAACATCGATGTATCGAACATCGATGTTTTTCTAAGCGATGTTTTCCGAGGTTTTTCGATGTTTTTTTTTATACCGATGTTAGCCGATGCATCGATGTTTCTCGAAACATCGGTCTCTAATTTCACAACACTTCCTATATAGTGTCCAGTTTAATCATTAAATAATTTTATGGTTTATTTGATTTAAACTTGAATGATTCGTAAAAAAACTTAACAAATATATTAGAAATGCCAAAGTAAGTATAGTTATTAGTTTTAAATGGATATATATATATATCAATTACAAATTCCAGAGTAACGTCAAGGACCAGCTTTTGACGAAATATTGAAATTAATAATATTATTATTAATAAAAATAATAATTAATTATTTTTATTAATAATATTATTTAATTAGAAAATATTATTTTTCTAATTTAAATGACTAAGACAAAATGAAGACTGCTATGAAAGTATTATTATAATTTATGTTTTTGCCTATTTATAATCTCCATCTAAATCAAAAGACTTTTTATTTTATTATTATTTTTTAAGTTTTTGCCTATTTATAGTCTCCATCTAAATCAAAAAACTGCTATGAAAGCATTATTATTTTTTAAGGTTTTGTGCCTATTTATAATCTTCCATATATTGAAAAACTGCAATGGATGCGTTGTTATAATTTTTTTAAGTTTTGTGCTTTAAATATCTAAAAAATAAAGAAATATAATCACCAACTGTTTGTTTGAAGTTTTTACTCATAAACAAACTAGTAGTACAAATCTTTTTGTAATTTATTTCAAAATTCATCGAACCTCGATGTTTTGTTTAGCGATGATTTCCGAGGTTTTTCGATGTTTTTTTTATACCGATGTTAAGTGATGCATCGATGGTTATTTTGAAAACATCGACGGACATCGACATCGAGGTTTTCCGTCGAACTTGCATCACTAGGCTGCTGCTGCTGCTTTTGCTGCTGCCTGTTATTAAAAATATTTGTACAGCCGCCTGGTTATTTTTTTCCTACCCTGATTTTTATATATCTTTTTTTTCTTCCTTTTTCGACCAACTATAGTATCTTGTGCATTTTTTTTGTTTTTTCCTTTTTTTTTCTTACCTGCTAAACCGCAATTCCCCCAAGCCTTTTGGCTCCTTATTCTGGTCTACTGCAACTTTATCCTTGTCGCCCTGTGCCGCTTGTCATCCTTGAGCTGCTCTTCCCTTTCATATTTCAGATACTTTTTTGCATTTACTTTTTAAAGGATTTTTTGGGTTTATCTTACAGTTTTTGGTTTTAAATTTCCGAGGCCCCAAAAATTATTAATCCCTTTCGGTATTGATTTTATGAATATTTGTAATAAATGGTGGAGAAATATTGAAATCTAGATATAGAAATCGTTTAAGGTACTCCGCTTGAGAATCGGATGAGGATTGGGGAAGATATAGCCATCTATGAAGTCCCTATAGGGGAAAACCCCATTTTCAAGGGATCCCATCAGGAAAAATGGACAAAAAATCTAAAAAATATTTTGTCTCGGGATTTTGATGCAGAATAGTAGCAAATCGATCTAGAAACCGTTTAAGGTACTCCGCTTGAGAATCGGATGAGAATTGGGGAAGATATAGCCATCCCTGAAGTCCCTATAGGGGAAAACCCCATTTTCAAGGGGTTCCATCAGGAAAAATGGACAAAAAATCTAAAAAATATTTTGTCTCGGGATTTTGATGCAGAATAGTAGCAAATCGATCTAGAAACCGTTTAAGGTACTCCGCTTGAGAATCGGATGAGAATTGGGGAAGATATAGCCATCCCTGAAGTCCCTATAGGGGAAAACCCCATTTTCAAGGGGTTCCATCAGGAAAAATGGACAAAAAATCTAAAAAATATTTTGTCTCGGGATTTTGATGCAGAATAGTAGCAAATCGATCTAGAAACCGTTTAAGGTACTCCGCTTGAGAATCGGATGAGAATTGGGGAAGATATAGCCATCCCTGAAGTCCCTATAGGGGAAAACCCCATTTTCAAGGGGTCCCATCAGGAAAAATGGACAAAAAATCTAATAAATATTTTGTCTCGGGATTTTGATGCAGAATGGTGGAGAATCGATCTATAAACCGTTTAAGGTACTCCGCTTGAGAATCGGATGAGAATTGGGGAAGATATAGCCATCCCTGAAGTCCCTATAGGGGAAAACCCCATTTTCAAGGGGTCCCATCAGGAAAAATGGACAAAAAATCTAATAAATATTTTGTCTCGGGATTTTGATGCAGAATGGTGGAGAATCGATCTATAAACCGTTTAAGGTACTCCGCTTAAGAATCGGGTAAGAATTGGGGAAGATATAGCCATCACCGTGGGCCCTATAGGGGAAAACCCCATTTTCAAGGGGTCCCATCAGGAAAAATGGACAAAAAATGTAAAAAATATTTTGTCTCGGGATTTTGATGCAGAATAGTAGCAAATCGATCTAGAAACCGTTTAAGGTACTCCGCTTGAGAATCGGATGAGAATTGGGGAAGATATAGCCATTGCCGTGGGCCCTATAGGGAAAACCCCATTTTCAAGGGGTCCCATCAGGAAAAATGGACAAAAAAAGTAAAAAATATTTTGTCTCGGGATTTTGATGCAGAATAGTAGAAAATCGATCTAGAAATCGTTTAAGGTACTCCGCTTGAGAATCGGATAAGAACTGGGGAAGATATAGCCGTCGGAACGATCGGAAATAATCCATCTCTTGTGTTTTTGAAGATAGAAGCTTGGAATTTTTTTTTAAGTTTTTCTATTGTTTCTAAATTGTAATAAGGATCAGCCTTCTATTTGCGAAATTTGCGATTTATATAATTATAAATTTAATTATTAATTATCTCTTTAAGTTATTATTAATATTTAACCAATTAAGAGTCACACTGTGCTGGCCCTTTGTATTTATTTATGCATCTTTATTGACTTGTTTCACTTGGTCTGCCAGTTCTCGGTACTTTTTAATTTAAATATTTTTCCCCCATCATGCGTCTGAATATCGAATTGATTAAAAAATAAAAAGCAGTCGGCTCTGTGACAGAGGTGGGTGGCTATGTAGGTGTGGGTGCTGGGTGTTGGGTGGATGGGTGGATGGGTGGGTGGTTCTTTGGCACACATTATTTAATGCTATTGCATTTAATTGGAAATTTCTGCTTGAGCTGAATACACGAGGCATCGAAACGATGAAATTATGAAAAATCTATATGCGCGCATCCCAGGATGCCAGGATGCGTACCCAGGATACATGCCACAAACGAATATACATACATATATATATGCCTGAATATCGGTCAGATGTGGCTGTGTGTGTGGATGGAGGAAGAGGGGAACTTAAAGGCGATTGCCTCTACAAACAACAACAAACAATAAAAAAAAAGCAGGACAACAACAACAACAACGTTAAGATTAAATGCGGCGTAGTTGCCATTAACAATGATTACCTGAAAGCCGATTCCCAATAATTAAATGTGCAACAGCGCGCCATTTTTAATTGCAGGCCACAAAATGGCCCCCGCACACACACACACACTGACTGACACACACACACACATTCTGACACACTCACATATGCACTTACACATCCGCCTTCACCTTAATTTCTCTTTTTTTTTTGTATTTTTACCCCCTTTTTCGTGTGTCCGGCGAGCCGCAAAAGCCGGACACGGCGAGTTCAGTTCTCCGGAGTCTCCGGAGCAGCAGATTCCAAAAAAGGGGAGGGGCACCAGGGTGGCGGTGGGTGTGCGGGGCTCGGGAAAATGGGTTTCATGCGCATATCAAAATGTTGATTCTGATTTTAATTTATTCATATTTATGCAAAAGAACAGCGACAACAGCAGCAACAAAAAGCATTCAACCACTTGCATACTTTTTCCAGGCAGTGTGTGTCTGTGGGTGTGGGTGTGGGTGTGGGTGAGGCTGAGAGCGTGTGTGTGGGCTTATTAATTTTGACTTTAAAACGCCTCATTGCACCCAAACGCACTCATTTGCTTATTAAATGCGCGAAAATAATCCCAGATAAGAAATGAACATGGTCACACTTATGGGGTTACAAGGTAGGAATATTTTTTGCAAAATAAAAAGAATTTTTTTAAGGTTTTACTTTGTTTTTGAAGATATTTGTAAAATATATAAAAAAGGGCTATCAATTTTGATTTAAACTTTTGAAAAAGTAAGGCTTTCTATTTATATTATAGTCTGGTCACACTTTAGTATTTATAATACAAACATATTTGTATTTTTTTATTAAAATACTTATTATACTTCTTTCTTAGTTGAAATACTTTAATTTTTCTAAATAAACATGAAATATGTAAATTAAATTTTACAGAAATAGTTTCGTAGTTAAAAAGGCCTTACTAGTTTCAAGAGCTTTAAGAAAATATATAATCTTGGTCACACTTACCTTTTAAAAAACACTTGTATTGCACATCGCAGGGTATTGCTTTTGAGCATCTTCAAGGAAAAACTTATACATGCTCTTGGGCATATTTTGAGAGGAATAATTTTGACCTGAAAGAGAGAAATAATTTTAAAATATTGTATTAGCATTTTAAATACCTAAAGACAAAAATATTTCTACGATTAATAATAATCTGCAAGCCCCTAGAGACCCTAAAAACCAAACACTCCAAGTATGTCCTTTATTTTCAATTAAAAAACAAACATTTTGTTTAATTCCTTAAACCCTTGACAGGACAGGACACTCCTGTGCTGTGGGTTGCCCTTCTGTCATATTTCAAATCCTGATGCCAAGATGCCACCGCTGTTGTTACTGTTTCTTGGTTTAATAATTGAGTAGTAGCCTCCATATCCTGGCAGCCATTCTGTTGGCAACTAACAAAGCTTTAACCCCATACACCACACCACACTACACCACACCCCCACCTAAGGACGCCTCTGTGCAGGCCATTGTGTTTGGTGTTGGCTTTCTTCTTCTATGGGACGCTGCTGTTGTGCCTGAACCCAATTATGAATTATTTGTAATATTATCTTTAAGTGTATGGCATAAAAATTATAATTTTGCGGCCAAGTAGAAGACCCACCAGAAGAATAAGGATGAAGAAACCCCATAATGCTTCTGTGACAGGCAAGAAGGGGGTATATGTATATAGAGTGGTAGAGTAGAATGGTGGTATGGGTAACGTCTACAATTTCAGTATTAAAATTTATTAAAAATATATAAACGAAGGAATTTCTAAGCCACAAGAAGCCTTGGCCGCAGCTCAGGTTGAGGTAGCCTGGTTGACTTGCCCGGGGATTCTGAATTCTGGATTCTGTGTTCAGGGAATATAAAACGCTTAACCGCAACAGCCGTTGTTACAACGGGGTATGAGGAGGGTAAGAGTAAAGGGGTCTTGTCACAGGGGGATATAACCCCTTCAGGGCGTCTTTGCCTCGCCATGTGAATGGCACCAAAGTGGATGCTTCAGCATGCACGGACGCTACTTGCAAAACATTTTCAAAAAGCACTTTAAAAAAAATTAAAAAAGAATTTTTAAACAAAAAAATATATATACAAAATATATATAAAAAATATTTTTTATATATAAAAATGATGTAAAAAACAGTG
The DNA here is from genome assembly GCA_018153235.1 of Drosophila malerkotliana malerkotliana. Lineage (NCBI taxonomy): Eukaryota > Metazoa > Arthropoda > Insecta > Diptera > Drosophilidae > Drosophila > Drosophila malerkotliana. The sequence continues at coordinate 5,083,179 of JAECXV010000058.1, read as the reverse complement.
CTTCAACAAACAAATCTAAAATAGAATCAAACCTCTAAATTTTTCTCAGTGCCCCTTTAGCCCCTAACTCCCTGCAGTCTGGCATCTCAGATTCGTGGTTCGGGCAACTCCATCCGTATTCCGTATACCGTATACACCGTATATTTCGTATTCCGGGGCCCGAGACAGTGATGCAGTCTTGACAGATAAACAGGAAGTCGTCCTGGGTCCAGGAGTCCTGCCTCCTCGACACTTCAGGCTTTTTTCCAAACCATGTGTGTGTGTGTGTGCTGGCTGTGGAGGGGGTATACTTTGCAGCTTTCTGCATCCTCCAAGTAAGCCCAGTAAAAACCCGAATAAAAAAAAAAAAAAAATATATATATATATATATATATGTATGAAAAGCAGAAGCTCGGGGCTCATATTCGTCCTTTGTTTCAGGCCACTCGTGTTGGCCCCGTTGTTTCGGTTTTTATTCATAAAATAAATGAAGTACAAGCATTTAGCCGAGTCAGACAAAATTGCACCACAGGGAGATGAGTTCAGAGATGGGTGAGTGGGTGGTGTGCTGGTTGGTGTGCTGTTTGGTTTGGTGGTTGAGTGGGTGTTGGCATAATGCCGTCCGTATGGGTGACGAATGACCCCAACTGACTTTTGTAGTGAGCGACGGCAGACTGAATTAGCCGCAGTCGGACATACGTAAATAGATATACGTATACCACTCTCTTGACTAGGAAATGAAGCTGCTTTTAAATGTTTTTCTCGTTAGTTTTTTTTTTGTTTTCTTCTGTTTTGCATTTACTTGCAAATATTTGCACTAATTTTACATACAAGTACTAATTCTACAAGTATGTGGTCTTAAATAGGTCTACAAAATGTAAATTATAGTGGGCAGAAACTAAGGGGAATTATACCTAAAAAGACTTTAAAGTTGAAATAATTTCTTATCGAAGTAATCGATTAATTTTTAAAACACTGAGTGTTTGCAAAGTTCTACAAAAAAATTAATTTAGTAACCAATTAATTGATTAATTTTGTAAAAACCTTAACGAAACAAAGATATTTAAGTGTGAATAAATCTAACTCTAAAACTAATCGAATTAATCGTTCAATCGATTTTATCGATAAATTTAGCAAAAACACCAACAAAGAAAATATTTTAAGGATAAAACATGTATGTTACTTATAAAAATAATAGATTAGTTTAAGACTTTCCGATTAATAAATACATTTCCTTAAAGTTGGAATAAATAAAATCGAATTTATCGATTTATATGGAATATATATTTCTATATATCTCTATTATTATTTCCTCTTTTGTCTTGACCTTAAAACCGAAAATTGAAAACTTTTAGTTAATTAAATCCTTTTGCCTTTTCCATTGAAAAACTTAGACCAAGACCCTATTAATATTTAAACATTACACTTAATCAGCTTAGGTCTCACAAGAATGGACTATTTCAATTTATTAAATTGAATTTTAAATATTCATTTTCCGGGAGAGCATCGCATCTTTTCTTGTGTGATGCCAACCAACTAACCAACCACCACCACCATTTCGTCCATTTTGGCCATTTACATTCACCTTGACCAACTTCCGACACTTGCCGACCAATTTCTGGTGGTGTCAATGTGACGTATGAGCAATGCGGTTTCATTTCCAATTTTAAGCTTCCCTTACCATCATCCCCCCACACCACACCACACCACACCACACCAGTTGGCCCCCTTTTCCTTTTTTTTATCCCCCCTGTAGGTTGTGTGTAGTAGTACTGTAGTACAAGTACAGTGTATACATGCCTAGGGCGTCTTTCGTCTGAAGGTAATTATAAATAGCTGACTGGGGTACCCTCAGACTCATTTGTTACCCGACTCTTTGGCCTACCCGGCCCAATCTCTATATCTCTATATCTTTTATATACATATATGATAGGTAGGTAGGTAGGTGTGTATGTAGCCTTTTGCTATATCTACTGCATCTCTCACCTGTACCAGGTATTTTAACATGATGCTCAAGTGGAGCGAACGCTTGTTTTTAATTAGTTTGCGCTGACCAGGAAGGAATACCGGGGGACAGGGGATGAGGCAGGATGCAAGGATTCATGCCAAAGGAAGCTACTAAGTGTGTGTGTAGGTGTAAGCTCAACTATTTTAATCGAAAATTCTAGTCATCAGAGGGTAAATATTTTTGCAATTTCTAGCATTTTTAGCGAGCATAATTTAATGACTAAATATGAGGTTTGGGATGGAAAATTTTTAGAGAAAAATATGATGAAAGAAATAGTGTAGTCTTTTTGAAGAAGACCTTTTCTAGGTTAATGTCTTTGTTTCTCTCCAAAAAATTATCCATAAGTGTCGGCAAAAAAAAATAAGGGGGCTAATGTCAGGGGGGGCCTAACATTTCCGCACTCCATAAACTTTTCGTTTCGGTTTCGTTTTTCGTTCTACTAATTATACCAACATATATGAATGTCCGCTTTTCACTTCCTTTCTCCACATTGGCTTTATTTTATTTTCTTTTCTTGAAAAAAAAAGACTATAAAAAAAAAGGCCAAACAATCAAAGATGACCCATCCACACCTCATGCCGTGCCGATCGACCATTCCGACCATTTCAATAAATGGTACGAGAACCCACTTTTGAAACATCTCTCTGAATCTCTGAGGAACCCACCACGGTTCGATCTGAAACTCGATTGGAAGCCATCAAATAATGAAGCGTGCTAAATGCAACCGATTTATTTTATATATATCTAGAGGCATAGAGAGCCCACAAAGAGCAAATGTGTCAGTAGATACAGTGAAGACTCCAATAGGAAGTATATTCTTATATCTTAAAAATAAAGTCTTGAAAAGAAAAAGCGACTCTTCTTGTTGAAGATATGTAATCTATAAATTCTATCAATAAATCAATATTATTTTCTATATTTTGGATATTTTACTGTATCTTAGTAGCCACGCATATGTATCCGTATCTATATAGATCTCGATGTGGCAGCGGAAGACAAACAATTTCTTGGAATTGATTTCTTGCGGTTTTGCGGCGCGTAGCCCTAAAAATGCACAAAGACCCTAAAAGACAGACCCGCAGACTTTGGGCATGGTCTGGTCTGGTCTGGTGTATCTAAAGTAACCAAGTATCTGAATATCCGAAGTGTATCTCAGTATCTGTGTAAGATAGTATGTGGCGGTGGTGGCTGGCGTTGGTGGCCCAAGCCAGGTGGAAGTGGCCGGACGGAGACGGAATTTGAATGGAAGAAGGGTGTTTAACCCTCCCCGATGACACAAAAGCATCTCAAGTCGGTTACCCCTAACACTCCCTTGCTCTTTCGCACCTAGTCATGCCCTCTCCCTCTCCCTCTCGCTCTCTGTAGCCTGAATGCGGTTGATGCGAATGTATCTGTATCCGTAGCTGGTGTGTGTGTGTGTGGGCCAAGTGATGAGTTGATTGCTGACATGAAATGTGGGCTGGGATTGTCAAGCTAATGGAATCGGCTTTGCACGTAATTGATAGCATAGTTGCTTTAAATTGTTAAATATTTAAAATTACTTATTTATATATGTATATATTTTTAGATTTTTATTTAAAACCAAAGTTGAATTTTCTGAGTTATAAACTTAGTAGGCTTTTTGAATTTAAAATTTCCTTTTAAGAGTTGCCACTTTTCACTTTAGAGTTGTCGAGTTTCATTATCGATATGTAAGTAAAAACCTATCGAAATACCGGCAATCGACATAAAAGTCTAGGTTGTCAGTCATCTCACAATTTTTTAGTCAGTCCAGTTTCGGACTCACAGGTCAGCAGACCTAATAGCTCCTGATATTTATTTTGATTTCTTTTTTATTTTTATTTTTCTTTTTATTTATTTTTTTTATTTTTATATTCCCAAAAATGGTATTTGAGGATGATTAAGCGAGAGTGCCATCTTTCTGATTTCCTTATTTTATTATTTGATTTTTTATTTATATCTTGCCTTATTATAAAGCTTCAGTAAGTTATACTGGATATAAAATATTTAATTTTGGGATTTTGAAAGACACTTAATAGTCTGACTTACTTCCGACTTTCTAAATCGGCTTCCTTTTTTTCGCATTTTCTTTTTTTATATTTTATTAATTATTTTTTCTGTGACCCTTTGTTCTGATATTCCGGGACACAATCCTTTGGTATCAACTCATTTCCTTATTTTATTTATTAATTTTTAATAAAAAAAATTACCATAAAGCTTCAGTAAGTTATACTGGATATAAAATATTTAATTTTGGAATTTTAAAAGACACTTAATAGTCTGACTTTCCAAATCGGCTTCCTTTTTTTCGCATTTTCTTTTTTTATATTTTATAAATTATTTTTTCTTGACCCTTTGTTCTGAAATACTGGGTCATATCCGTTGATTTCAATTCATTTCCTTATTTTATTTATTAATTTTTAATAAGAAAAAAATTACCATAAAGCTTCAGTAAGTTATACTGGATATAAAATATTTAATTTTGGGATTTTAAAAGACACTTAATAGTCTGACTTACTTCCGACTTTCCAAATCGGCTTCCTTTTTTTCTCATTTTCTTTTTTTTATATTTTGTTAATTATTTTATCTGTGACCCTTTGTTCTGATATTCCGGGACACAATCGTTTGGTATCAACTCATTTACTTATTTTATTTATTAATTTGTAAATTTTTTTATTTTGTTTTTATTTAAATGATGCAGAATGCCAGTAAATGGTACCTCAAATTGGGTTAGCATTAAGCATCAATGATGAGAAATCATGAAGAATTCTGAGTAGACCGGTACTTGACTACTCTTTTAATTATTTATTTTTTTTTTTTAATTTTTGATTTTGAAAGACAATTAATTTGTCAGACTGACTAAATAACTGTTTACTTTTTTCCTAATTTTCTTTATTTATATTTTATTAATTATTTTTTCTGTGAACCTTAGTTTTGAAATGCCGGGGCATAGTCGTTGATTTCAACTCATTTTCTTATTTTATTTTTTAATTTTTAATAAATTTTTAATAGTCTGACTTACTTTCGGCTTGAAAGCTCAGTGTCAATTTTTTCCCCTTTTTCTTTTTTTTATATTTTATAAATTATTTTTCTTGACCCGTTGTTCTGAAATACTGGGTCATATCCGTTGATTTCAACTCATTTTCTTATTTTATTTATTAATTTTTAATAAAAAAATTACCATAAAGCTTCAGTAAGTTATACTGGATATGAAATATTTAATTTTGGGATTTTGAAAGACACTTAATAGTCTGACTTACTTCCGACTTTCCAAATCGGCTTCCTTTTTTCTCATTTTCTTTTTTTATATTTTATTAATTATTTTTTTCTGTGAACCTTAGTTCTGAAATGCCGGCGCATAATCGTTGATTTGAGCTCATTTTCTTATTTTATTTATTAATTTTTAAATTTTTTTTATTTATTTTTTTTATATATTTATTTAATTATTTTTTTCTGTGAACCTTAGTTTTGAAATGCCGGGGCATAGTCGTTTGTTTCAACTTATTTTCTTATTTTATTTTTTAATTTTTACATTTTTTTTATTTGAATAAAGCAAAATGCCATTAAACTTAATACCAAAGTGGACATCATCATTGGCTTTTTCATAAAGAATTCTGATTAGACCGGTACATTACAAAGCTGACATCTTTATAGTGTTTTCTATCCCTTTTTAGGAGTATTTTTTTGATTACCACATAAATCATTTTTAGATTGAAAAGAATGCAATCAATGCAGTTGCTACAGCATGGTTTCCTTTTTTTTTGGTTTCTTAATTTTATAACCATTTTTATTGAGGTTCTTATTATCTCATAAACATCATTTAATCCTTTTTTTTTTTATTTATTTATTGAAGAATACTAAATAGAATCAGATAGATTGCTCAGTTTTTTTATACTGTATTTATTTTTAAAAAATTAATAATCTTATTTTAAATAGAAATTATTTTGTTTTCTTAATTAGAAAACGGCCCGTCTTGTCTTTGTAGGCCATATATTGGAACGAAAAATATTAGAAAAAAATAAGACGCTAAAATCTCAAGTCGAACCGGTTCGCCTGCCAATCCAAATTGGGCAACGTCGCCGAGGCGCCAGCCATAAACTATTCAGGCCAAAAAAAAATACTCCATACGATACGATTAATTTGTTGTGGCTATAAGTATTTTTTTTTTTTCTTTCAGCTTTTAATTGTACCTCGTGATCGAAGATCTATTGGGAGCATATATGGTGTTAAAGGATGGAGAAGCCTAAACTACTATTTTAAATCAATAAAAATAGAAAAAATAGTTGCTTCCTTTTAATCCTAATCTCAATTCGAATAAAATTGATTGCAATTAACTTTTAACTGGCGAATGCAAGAATAAATGGCAAATTAAAATCGTAGGTAATTTCTAGTCGAAAAACCTGACCGCGGACATCTTTCATTACCGTTTTTCTAGCGCCATCCGGTTCTTGGTTCTCACATACATATGTATGTGGCTATCGGAGGGAGCTATGAGGGGGTGTGGTACGACCGATACCAAAGTTGGTAGCACCGAACGAAGGAAGGAGATTACGAGTTCCAGAGACCAGAGAGACGCGCCAACAGGCGACTAATAGAACTATTACACATTAACGTGGTCGTACATACATATATGGAGCGTAGGCCGTTCCCATGGCATACAAATAGATACTCGTACTTAGAGATAGTCGCACTCTCAGATCGGATACACAACTCGAATGGCCACAAACTTTAACTTTGCTCTCAGGTGTGGCTCCTTTTTGAAATTTCAAGACACAGGGCACTTGGAGAAATGTTAGGGAATTAAGAATAATTAAAAAAAATAAAAATAAACAAATAAAAAAATATATAAAAAAGGTTAAACTAAGGAAGGGCTCAAATTTGTGATAATAAAAAAATGAAAAATTTTTAAAAAAAGCATAAAAAAAGCATAAAAAAAATAATTAAAAAAATTTTAACTAGCTATTGGTATTATTTAAAAAAGAAATATGAAAAAATTCAAAAAAAAAAAAAAAAAACTGTGTTATTTCCTCAGGTAGGAGTCGAACACGAGACTTTTTAGTTTCAAAGGCACACAACTTTTACCAGAGAGCTCTTCTGACAGAGGAGCTTATATGAAACCATAACCCATAATCCTCAAATTTTTTCACCGTGTAGTCAGTCGGCCTCAACTGAAAAGTAGCTCCTTAGATTTATGGAGCAGAGACAGACTCCGTTCGAGTTGGCTCATATTTGGAAAAGTGGAAAAGGCCAAGAAGCAAAGCAAAGCACAGGTGTCTCTGACAAAGCCTAGCGGACTACAAATTATTGTGAGAAAAATCAGCTGTACTCGGGGGCTGAACTCTGATTGATTGACTGACTGACTGACTGGCTGGATGGCTGACTGACTGAATGGCAGAGAAGCTAAAGTCGACTTGTGGGCCGACCGAATGAATGCCTTTTTTTTTTTTTGCCAGTCCGGCAGTTAGCCAAGTTGAGTAACTGTTGTTACCGAGATTGTTTTCCTTTTTTCTCTGGTCTTTTGGCTTCTTTTTTTACCCAAGAGAGTAGTAGAGTTAGTAACCAATAGAAATTACGTTGAGATTGCCGGTGATTATCGCCGGGGATTTATGGTAAGTGCCATTGATCATTCGTGGAAAACGCCGGTATTTTCATTTCAACTGACAATTGTTGGAATCTTCAGTAGATTTTCATCATCCGCATCAAGAGGAAGCTTGACAAGCAGAATTAGAATTTATATACATAACTAAACACTAAGGCTCTCTAGTCTCTAGTCTCTAGGCTATTGAACTTTCAACTTATTCGCGATTCAGATATATGTATATATAATATTTTAGCGACCCTCGAGTTGAGAGCACCGCCCATGCAAAGAAATTGAACATAAACCTGGTAATTATTAGCTAAATGAGTTTGCCCCTCTTTTTTCATTTTTTTCATTTTTTTCTTTTTGTTGTATTGTTGTATTTTAGGGGCTTTTTCTTCTTTATTTGAATGGGAATCGGAATCAAGCTGGTGCTGCTGCTGCTGCTTTTTCATTTGCATACAACACAGCCATCAGCCATCAACAATAAAGCAAATTGGCAGCCTACTCTACACAAAAATAAAAAAAAAATAGAAGGGAGGCAGCTCCAGTTCCCCCTTTATTTTTTTTATTTTTCGTGTATTTTTTTTTTTGTTTAAACTCCCATTCAGAGTTCATCCCACCCCACTAGAAAGATTAATTCATTCATTGGCATTCATTGATCTTTCCAGAGACCAGCAAAGAAGAGAAGAGTCTTTTTTTTTGTTTCCGCCTGTCACGCCCCCCACAAATGTTTACATTTTTCACAGATTTTTGTTTTTTTTTTTTGGGAGGAACAGATCGCTTTGCTGTTTTCTGCTTACAAATTTCCATCATCTGTGTCTTTAATTATTCAAAGTAATTATGTTGATTGGCCTGGTAATTGTGCCTGAAATGTATGCCCCATTTGGTTAAAGACTGGTGCTTCTTAATAGGATATATCAGTATAGCAGTATATCAGTATAGAGTATTCAAAAGTTCTTCAATACATTTTCTACAAAATTGTGTTAAATGGCGAAAAAATGATGTTGGCATGCAAAGCATCAGAAGGCGGAAGTGTTTAATGAACATTAGCCAGCGACAGCAAAAGTCAAATAAAAATCACAAAAACACCCAACCCAAACAAAAAAAATGTAAATAAATACCTAAATGGTTGTAGTTTCTTTTTTTTTTTTTTTTTTTGGGTAAACCCTCTTGACTGAGCCAACAATTTATTAGCCAACCAGTCCAGTGCCCGGCTGCTGAAATATCTTTATCTCGGTTTTCACACCACCCATTTGATGTTTAAAGCCGACAGGCAACATGAAAAAAATCCGATCAAATCATAACCCCAAAAAAACCCCCCTCCCTAACCTCCCTAAGCTCTGTGACCCCATGCGACCTCCTCCTGCATATTCCGATTTAAAAGCTAGTCTAAGCCCGAGCTTAGATTATTCCATAAGCTCTGTGAACCAAAAACAAAAAAAAAATTTTCGGAATTTTGGGAATTGTTGAATAAAATCCAGGCAGAAAATCGAGAACAACTTGCCATACAATGGTATTTGAGTTAAATTAGTTCAATAAAAGTGACACAATTTGATTATTTATTATAGTGCGAAAAGAGTATATATAGAGTCTCTGTATTATCGACTTATTTAAGAACTTTGAAGTAAATCGATAGTAGCTTTCGATTGCTTTTAATGCATCCCTGAACATAGAAGACTAATAAAGAGAACGAACTTACTATCGATAGTAGCTATGATAAGTTCCTGAACTAAAGCGTCTTAGAAAAAATGTATTTTCAACAAGAAAATTTAAGAAGAGAGTACTTCATTTCTTTAATATGTACTCTTGTAAGTAGTATACTCTTTACTAAAGATACTAATAGAGTGAAGAATTTCAGACACGGTTGCCTTAAATATATGTATCGATAGTACAGTATAGGTATGTGTATTTATGTATCGATAGTAGCTATGGATGGATTATTATAAAAAACATGTATTTTTAAGAAAAATAATGAAGTGGAATAAGGAATAATTAGAGAAAATTATGGTAAAGTTCATGGATTTTTTATTTTCCAGACACGTTTGCCTTTCAAGTATATCGATTGTGGCTATCGATGACTTTTTTTGCATCCCATCACTGCATGAGTCTGCATGATTTTAGTTTATTTTTATTTAAGTTTTTTTTTTAGCGAAGCGAAGTATGGCAACCTTTATATCAACCTGAATTTTTTGGCACTATAATTATTTAACATTTTTTTAATTTACTTATTTTTATTTAAATATTTTTTTATGCAAAAACTGCGGTTCTTATCTTTGTGTATTATTTACATTTTTATCCAAAACCTTGATTCTTTTAATTATTTGTTATTCTTTTTAATTTGAAGACTCATCTGCCAACAAAACTAACACCAAAAAAAAAATCATATCAGTATTCAAATGAGCTTTTGGCCCGTTTTGTTTGGTTTCTGATTTCTGATTTGCTTCGTGTTTTCGGCCACCATTGTGGCGGCAAAATTTATGGGCTTAAAAGTGTTTAGTTTTGTTCGCCCAGCAGCCCAACAGTCCAAAAATCGGCCGACAGCAGTCAAGCGCATAAAGATGCTTTAATTTATGCCTATTAGGTGTTTTTGTTTTTGATTGTTTTTGGGGTTTTTGCTTTTATTGTTTTTGTTCTTTTGGTGGCCATTTAATCATTTTTTTGCTTTTGGCCATAAGCGAATACATACATGGCTTTTAAATGCATCCACCATCCCATCCCATTCACATCCACAGTCGCAGGAACTCTTGTCGAAGAGCCATTCAGCGATTTACATGAATTATGCGTGCCAAGGGGCCCCCCGGTCGCGACTCTTTGGCTCTGGGCCTCTTGGCTCTAAAATTCGAAATGCGCTTAAAGCTTCTATTGATTCTCGGGTCTTGCATAATCTACTAAAATTTACTAATTCCCCTTGAAGCCATTTGAGCGTCAAGCACTGAGAGAATTTCAATAAATGCTTTACTTATTAATTCTCTATTTTAATTTATTTTTATATTTTATATTTTTATTTATTTCGAGCGTGGGAAACTTCCATATTTATTTTGAGAACTCAAAGTCTCTAAACACCCACCAAATAAAGACAAAAAAAAGCTAAAAATAATAACGTACAGAGTAGAAATACAAGCCAAAGACAAAAATATAAAATCATACAGGAAGTTGTGATTAAGTTCGAGTGTGTAGACTTTATTTCAAAGACCACTAATTTTTTATCCCTCATCAAAGCTAAGCGACATGTGGTTGAAAAAATGAAAATATTTAAAATAGAAATAAAACCTTCAAAACTTATTGAAAATTTTATTTTTAAAGGTAGAGATATATCTCTTAAAAATTCCCCACAAAAGCGGGAAATTGCCACAAAAAAATTACTTAATTAGAAAGCAAACTAAAGGCAACAAAAACCAGCCAGAAAATGGCAAATGGAAGTGTGGAAATCACAGCAACAATGACTAAAAAAAAAAAGGCGAGAAAACTGGGCTGCTGCGCATTTAAAGTCACTTTTCGAAGGGGGTTTCGTTCAAAAAAAAAAAAAAAACTGTGTCTATGGCGACAAAAAGGGGCGGTGCTTTTGCCGGAAAATGGGTTTTTGGTTTCGGTTACGGTTTTACTACCAACCTGCCTACCTTCCTCCTCCTTTTTTTTATTTTTAAGGTGCTATGACAACGTGTCGTCGTCGAGCTGGCTTTAAGCGCAAAAAAAAAGGTTGCCCATTTAAGCCGATTTCGGAAGCCACTCATATTCCGGGATTACAAATCAACTTGGCCCCCATCATTAGTAAAATCGGGAAATCAGAAAGCTTTCTGATTATTTTCGGAGAGGGCCAAGACAGGCCATTTTCTTTGCTTATTTTCCAATTTTCCATTTAAAATGTCAATTCGTTGCCCTTTTCAAAAGTTCTTAGAGAGTCTTTGAGAAGTTGGCCAATAATTAAATAACAGTTATTGCTTGCTAATTTTTTTTCTTTCATTTTTTTTAAGCTTTTTCTTCCCATTTACCAATCCAATCCGTTTAAGCGCCAAGACATGACATATTCGTGCTTAAGGCGAGCGGCCAACAAAAAGAAATGACCAGTTGAAGACTGGACTGAAGATTTTCAAAAACATGATTGATTAATTGACTGACTGGTAACGTCAAGACGATACAGTGGTCACTCCTATGAAATGGCTATTTAAATACAACACCAAGAACAAGAACGACAACAGTATTAATTATTACACGGCCTTCAAAACGAAAAAAAAAAAAATGCTCAAGGCACTACCCATTCTTTTAATCGCTTCGAAGAGAATTGGAAAGATGGTATAAGCATACATATGTAGGTATTCAGGTTCACTCCTCAATCAAATAAAATGCGACGATGAGTCAAGAAGTGACGGATGAGTCCCCGGAGGCCCCAAGAAGTTGGTCTAATAATACCATACCCACAAAGTGCCACAGACGGCCAATCGGCAAATGAAAGTTGTGTGTCGAGCAACAATTTGATCTCAATTAAGTCAATGTGATATATAAACTTTTGATAGATACTACTGGGGACTTGGGGACTGGGGATTGGGATGAAAGCAAACGGAAGTCATCTGGTTTATGGAGAATTAATGGCATCTCTAAATGTTCTTGAGAGTTTATTTAAAACAAAGAAAGCTTGGTGAACAAAGGCAGGGTGCATTTAATACTAATCGATGTATATATCGATAGGTTTTAATAGTTTTAATAGAAACCTGAGAAGTCCCTATTACATTTATGACCAAATATAGTCCGAAAACAGAGAAAGCCTTTTCTACATAGACAGGGTGGATAAAATACTTCATCAATATATATCGTTAGGTTCAAATAGTTTTAATAGAAACCTAATAAGAACATATGCAGACACCCTGTCTAATATCGCCAGTAGACACTCTGATATATATCGATAGGTTTAATCATTTGTAATCATTTGTTTCCTAAAAAATACCTATGACATTCCTTTAATTCCTATAATCCTAAAATAAATACCTAAAAAGCAACTTTTGACTTCCAATTCCATTTATTTCATTCAGTTTCCTTTGGAACTCTAAGGGCAAAAGTCTTGATAGCTCTCATTTCCTTATTTTCCTTTTTATTATTTTCTATTTAAATATATTTTTTATTTACAATGGTTTCTCCCAGAGTCTAACCTCATCATTGTCGATGAGTTTCTATTTAGTTAAATTATTTTAATATGAATTTAATATAGTGTGTTCTTATTTTCGTTTATATTTTATTATTTTCTATTTTATTTATTAATTAAAAAAAAAAAAAACTTTAAAATCGAATATGCTATTTCTCAAGCTTATATTCTTATTTCCTCATTTAATTATATTTTTCTCCCATTTATGGTAAATGAAAACTTCTTTTTATTTTATTAATGTTTTAAAATTGTTCCCCCCCTTTTTTTCATGATTAAAAATAAATAAAAACTTTAAAATGCTAGAAAAGGGGGGGGTTAGGGGGAACCTAACGGTTAATGGGCTATTTCCAATTCATGCATCCGCATAAAGGGGGGTCATAGGGTCATAAACATTTTGCGGCCCAATGATGTATGGACATGTGAGGTTGTTTTCTCTCTTCCGGAAAATCGACGGTACCCCCCTCTTTTTCCAGGGGCGTCGGCTGGGTTCCAGCTGTGCTATAGGTGTCACAGCAGGAGGCAAGGATAATAAATTTGACTGCTCTGGGCTTCCAAAAAAAAAAAACCATAGAAAAGGGGGGAAACTATAACAAAAGCAGAGAACTGAAAATGGAACAGAATTCTCTGTTTTTTTGCCACAGTACCCCCTTGATTCCCCGCCTTGCTGTTGCATTGTCGCAGCCCCCTACGCCTTTTCCCCCTCTCTCTTTTTTTTTTTTTTTACTTCCATCTGTTGGTCAAAATAATAAATTTGTTCAGGTTAATAGAGTTATTTTAATTTATGTGATTTCATGCGGTTTTCGTGTGGCTTTTTGCAAATGCGTCCCGTTGTTTATTTTCCTGACTTTCCCCCCATTGAGTTCCCCTCACAATCATACCCCCTCTTGGAGTTTTCTCAGCACCCCCTAGCCCCCACCCCTAACGCCCATCTCAATTAATGACACAACAAGTTTCGACCCATTGATCATTCTTCCAAATGACATTTTTGTTTTTTTTATTCTTTTTTTGGGGTGTATGTATTGTGTTTTGGGCCAAAAATTATGATTTAATTGTTCAGGTTCTTCTTTTCGTTTGTTTTCTTTATGGGTTTTATATAATTTACCATAGAATCGGTAGGAATATTTATGGGGACAAGTGTAATTGGTTTCATGGCTCATCTGACTGGATTTGAGAGTTGCATTGTGGTTTTTAAATATGATTGCCATTTGGTATTATTTGCATTTTCCAATTTGTGATTTTTAATTTGAAATAATTGAAATTCATCTATGAATTTTATTTTTTTTTGGTAAGTTTTATGTATTTGAGGTGGAAATTTAATAGAATTTTGATTAGTTGCTTTTTAAGCTAAAAATAATAGTATTTTTCAACAAAATATTCATATATTTTATTAGCTTTTTAGTAGTTTAATGAGTGCTTAAAGCACCTTATTAAATTTTAAAATTTTAATATTCTTAACAAAAAAAAAAAAAAAAAAAAATTATACATTTTTGTTTCGAACTCAATGCTTCATAATTTTATAACCGTTATTCTAAGTAATCGTAATAATATGTAAGTGTTATAAATATACAAAAAAAAATAATAAAGAATAATAAAGAAAAATAAAAATAATATTATTAATAATAATAATTAAACGAAAGGCAAAGAAAAATGATTAAACAAAAACTGAGCTTGATCAAAAATTGTTTAACAATTGTTCTATTTTAATTGTTATAAAATTGTAAAAAAAAGTTCTACTTTAAAGAAAGAATTATTCTACTTATTCTACTCTAAAAGTTATAATTTTTTTTTAAGAATTATTTTTTTTACATTAATAAAGATTAAGATTTATAAAGATTTTTCTGAAAATGAGAATTCTTCCCGTAAGTCCTAAGCTAACTAAGCTGAAATAGCTTCAAAAAATAGATAATCTAATATTTTCAATAAAATATTTATTTTATATCTTTATTTAGTTATTTTTCTTTTAAAAATCATCCAAAAAACAGTCTTTAAAGCTCCTAAACTTTTAAAGAAACCCTGAAAGAGCACCATTTTTTTTTTGTTGGAGACCTTGGATTTTTCAGGAAATATAAGAACTTGGCATCATTTCGATTTCAATTATGCGAAATCATTTTTCAAGTTCGCATCGTTGCTTTCGGCACGCGACAGAAATTAATAATTGAGCAACAGGGGGCTTGGAGAGAGGGCATCATACATGCCAGGATGGATAGATGGATGGATGGATGGATGGATGGATGGTTGGTTGGTTGGATGGATGGACCATTTGCTAAATTGAAACCAGCAGCTGATGTGGAATCGGTGGATGGTGATGGTGATGATAATGATGATGCCCAGTCAGACACAAAGTGGCAAATCAATTTCGTTTCACTTTGATTGTATGCAAATCTTGGCTGGGGGGGAGTTTTGGCCATAAAAGACAGAGATAGATATAAAGAGACAGAGAGCCACAGAGTGAGACAGCAAGAGAGAGTGGGGTCAGATGTGGTGGTGCTGCATGTTGCATGCAAATTAAGTGCAACACTCGCCATCAGCATTCGCCACTCAAATTTGAGAGCTCGCAACACCAACAACAACACCCAACACCCAACATCGTAGTCGTTGTGATTTTCATTGTGGGACAGGAAGTGCAACCGAAGATTTGGAGAGCCCCACCTGGACCAGCACAGCAGCACAGCAGCTAGCAGCTCCTTCAATGTGTGAATGAATAAATCCCCTCCGATTTGTGCAACAGGATGCAGTGCGATTACGCAGGTGAGCAGGTGAAAGCTTCACCATCAGCTTCGGCAAGGCGAGGAGCCGGCCAGCAACAAAAACCGAATCCGTTGAAAAGAAACCCCGCCCGGAAAATACCCATTTTTTCGCCTCACAATTTTCCAGGCCTATTACACAAAAGTTTTTCGCAGATTAATGGCTGGCAGTTTTTGTCCAACAAGTTGTTGTAATAATGCACAGGTTTATCAATTAGTAATGCAGTTTATTTTGTTCTTTTTTTAAAGTGGGATATGGAAAGCCCCATAGGACCCAGGTCGGAAGCCATATCATCGCCGATTTCTATCCGGTCCTCAAAAGGAATCTGCATCAAAATCTGGCAACAAAATATGTTTTAGATTTTTTATCAAATTTTCTAGGAAGTCCCCTTCAAAATGTTGTGAAATGCAAGGTCAGAACTATATGAATCGAATCTGAGGCTATATCTCCGCCAATTTCGAACCAATTTAGAAGCTGAATACCTTAAAAGATTTATAAATATATCTCCGTATATGTTCTTGCATTTGTCAACCTAGTTGACCTCCAAAAAGGGATTTGAATTCAAATTTCCAATGTGAGCGACCCCGAAGGGCTCGCCTCAAACAAAAATAGAACCTAAAGCCACGCACTTACTATATATCGATTATTTTGGCAGAGACAGATCCTATGAATAGAAAGGCCCACCTCGAGTGACCCATAATTATAATAAATATTTCAAAACAACCTAACAGCGAGACAAGCGTGAGAATTTTATCTGTTCAACTGTCTGTCTGCCTCGAACTTGGTTCTTCCTCGCCACTTCCTTGGCTCCGCAGCACCTCCACTCGGGGTCTTTGTTTGCAATTATATAATTAATTATTAACTGCAGACGGAAAGGAAGAGGAGGAGAAAATTGTCTGCGGCATGCAAGCTTAATATCTTCGATATCCAGACGAACGGACAAGCAATGACAATTGATGGCTACTGTCCAGATTTTGGGTTACTATATCATTTATTAAGAGT
Source organism: Drosophila malerkotliana malerkotliana (assembly GCA_018153235.1). Classification (NCBI taxonomy): domain Eukaryota; kingdom Metazoa; phylum Arthropoda; class Insecta; order Diptera; family Drosophilidae; genus Drosophila; species Drosophila malerkotliana. The sequence continues at coordinate 5,066,730 of JAECXV010000058.1, read as the reverse complement.
CCACACACATATCAGCTGTCTGCCAATCTCAGACGAAAATATAAATAGTTTTTAGCTAAATTTAATATGAGAGCTACTAAAACCTCTTTATACAATTTAAAACCATTCAACTCCAAAAAGAAAAGGAAAAACACACGCACTTTGTCTGTTGAAACAAAAACCTCGTAAATTTTCATAATTGCATTGGACACTCGCAACATCTCGCAATGGTTATATGTACTATATACTTTTTCCCCGGCGAGTTTATTTCGGGGTCATGACGGCCAAGTCTTGGGACGGGGGTCTTGGCTTAAGACTAAACACGATTTCCTGTTTCTCGGCCAGCAGCCCTCGGGGTCCGGGCGTCGTCCGGGCATCGGCAACAACGTGTCGTATGAGCAATGTCGTCTCAGTGCAAAACTCGAGGCGGATGTGTAATCATTTTATCATATTACCCGTACCCGTGGATCTTCCCCCCTTTTGGAGAGGGGGGTGGTGTGTGCTTGTCCCCCTTTTTTCCGCCCATATCCCGTAACCGTATTCGAAACCGTAACCAGTAACCGGTAACCGTAGACGGGGTCTACTACTGACTGGCCTGTTGGCCAGTATTTCGCCATAGTTGTTGCTTTTATTTTGGTTACCCTTTAATATCAAGAGGGGTTTTGGTTTTTTTGGGTGTAGGATTATTTTTAAAATTAGTATAAAAGGTAGGGATTTTTGGATTTATTATATTTTTATAATAATTACATATTTTAAAGGTTTCTTAGTTAAATTATAAGTTTTAATGCGTGTTTCTTCTTTAAAAGTGTGCTTTATGTTTTTTTCTAAAATATTTTCGAAAAGGTGTCTATTTTAAATTTAAAGTAGTATCGGGTAGGTATTAGGTATCATATAGTACCAATTATTTTTAATTGTATAGTACCAGGTATCGCATAGTACCACCGGGTATTAGTACCGAGATCCGGGCTTCGTATTGTATAGTATAGTATATAGTGCCAAGTATCGTATAACTATATCTTAACTATATTATATAGTTATATAGTAGAGTTAGTTATGTAGTACTTGGTATCGTACAGTTTCGTGCATCGTATAGCATTCCATAGTTCTAGGTATCCCTGATATCAGATAGCACAAAGTACCGCATAATACCAAGTATTGTACAGAACCGAATATTTTTTAAATCCAGGTTTCTTTAAGTACCGGGTATTGTATAGTATCGGGTATTATATAGTACCAAGTATAGAAAAATAGTACTTGTTTTTAAATAGTATTAGGTATCGTATCATTTTAGATCTATTGTAGTACCGTGTTTACTATAATAGTTATACAACCTCATCCTAGAAACCTTTTAAATAGTACCAGGTATCGTATAGTCGTCTTACCAACCATTAGATGGCCCTTTTCTTGTTGTTGTTTTTCAGGGCCACGTTTCGCTCGTTAAGTTCCGTCGTCATCGTCATCGTCATCGCTTGTTGGTCGTTGATGGCGGCGCAAATTCAATTAAATTAAATACATGGCAACAGCCACTACTGGCAGGGCAGTAATATTAGAGGGTAAAAACAGTACAGGGGGGAGGGGGTCGACCCACCAAGGGTGGAGATGTTTCGCACAGCAGCCTCAGAAACACAAAAACAGCGAAAAAAAAACATACTAAACTAAGATGAGGAAAGGCCGCAAAAGACTAAAAAGACCAAAAACCAGCAAGACAGCAAGACAAGAGGCGGTGTCTTGGTCTTTGCATTTAAATTTCCGCTGAATTGCGTTCGTTTGTCGGCCGCCGCTTATAAATCTTAATTAATTAAAATACACACAACAATGAGCAAGCCAGGGAATTTCACTCTTCGTCTTCGACAAGATGGAAAGTTTCCCATACTACACTTGGGAACTACATGCCCCCCAAAAAAAATACAAAAAACTACATGGCCTAAGTGCCAAAAAGTGGCCAAAAAAACTGCATAAATATCTGTTATAGTTTGGAGGTTTTTTTTTGGGTTTTCTGAAGAAATGTATAAAGGTTTGTGGTCTTGAAATTGTATATAGACTTCTCAGATATCCAAAAACTCCAAACCAAATTATTTTCCATTCAAATCACCAATTTAACACTCAATTTTCTGACATTATCTTAGCCACACACTCTCTCTCTCCATTTTTTTTTTTGCTTCGTTTTTTATTTTATGGTGGAAGCACTTAAATTTGCCCTCAATTGCGACCATCATGACGAACTTCCTAATAAAGTTATTAAGCGGCAAGTTAACAGCAATTACAAGCCCAGCTACGCTCATCTCTCAGCATCTGTCAACGCTGCTGGGGATGGGACTTTTGAACTTTTTATTTTATTATTTTATTTTATTTATTTTTTATAGACATAAATAATATTTTTTTTTTTTTTTTTTTTTTGCTTAGTTTGGTGGTCATCCCATCGGCTCATCATCAAACGCCCCAAAGAACAGTTAGCCGTTGCTTCATCATCATCTTTATGGTTGTCTGTTTTTTACATATTTTTTTGTATTTTTATTTTTCTTCCTCCGTTTTTCTAATCGAAATGATTTTGCTTAATTCATCTTAATTAGAAGCCAGAAAGGCCAGAAAAGTCAAAAGTTTGCTGACCGTTTTGAAGTTTTTTTTTTTTTTTTGGCGCTTTTTCAAATCTCCCAGAAGACATCTCTTTCTCAGTTAATAAATAAAAATAAAAATAAAAAATAATAAAGGCGAGGCTAGTCTGGACAGCTATTTATTTTAATTTTAATTTGCGCTTTTGCAGTGTCCGTTAGTTCTAAAGAACTTCTCCCAAAAAGTCAAGCAAATAATAATAATAATCAAGATGAGCCCAGCCATGGGTGTCTCTTTAAGGTTCTTAACTTATTCTATTCAACTCTCTTGGCTCTAAACAGGAAATGGCAACGGAAGTTTAAACTGAAAACTGAACTAAATCTGAACTGGATTCTGGATTTTTTGTTAATTTCATGGTTTAGATTTTATTAACTGGAATTTGATATTTTATCGATAATTGGGCTCGACGAGGCTCTGTACCTTGGGCAGGGGTGGGGGTTTCATAATTAAAAAACATATTAGGTTTCATTCATTAAATGGGTTTTTTTTTAGAAAAAGGTATAATGTGAGTCATAAAAAGTAGAATAATATATATTTTCATATCTATAATATTTTCCATTTTCCTCTCTTTATTAAAATCCCAACATAATCACCAAATATTTTCAAAATCCTAAAACCAAATTCTGAAATACCTACCCGACAGATACGAGCAGCAGTATCTTTGGCCTGGATCCCAACTGAATCCAAGTGAAGCATTTTCGAGTCACTTAAATATTTGCCTGGCACCAGATTTGTGTTCTGTCACCGAAACCGAAAACTTTGTGCCACAGCCAGGATAAACTTGGACTTATCTTCGGGCATTCTCTAGACACAAATATATATATATATATATATATATACACATACTATATGTCTTGGAGAGAATTTTGAGATACGCAAGTGGAAACTTAGCGCCATAAACTGGCGCCAAATCATTCGCAAGTCTCAATGACACCTGCACGAATTGTCGTGTAACACTTTGATTTTATTTTTTATTTTCAGTTTCTCTCGTTGTTGTTGTTATTGTTGTGTTACCTGTCTCATAGAAACCGAAACGTAAACGTTGACTGTGAGATACAGATACAAATGTATCTCGGCAAACGAGAAGAAATATTTTTTCATTTTATTTATTTATGTTTAGTGGCAACAACGGGTTTTCAGACGCGACCACGCGACATATGCGCTACAAAAACACTAAAGGGGCTAAGGGTGGTGGGTATGGTGGGTAGGATGGTAGGGGGGGGTCCAGTTCCACCAGTTGTCTTAAAAAGACAAGTCAAAAAATGTTGGTCGCGTGGGCGTTGCGTCTTCAGACAAAACAAAAAAAAATAAATAAAAACCGAAAACCTGTGCCACAAGTCTTGGCCATAACTTTGCATTTTGTTTTTATTTTTATATTTTGACTCGGGCCAACAAAGCAGCTAAAATAACAACAAAAACAACAAAAAAGTAATAACATTAAATGACGAAGAAAAATGCTAATAGTAACAACAACAACAATAGCAACAACAAGAGGCCTTATCCAAACGAGTTTAAATGGAAATAAAAATAAAATAAATTTTAGAAAAAAGGTTACATTTTAATTGCTTCAAACTATTAGAGTTTTGTTTAAAAAATAAATATTAACATTTAAAATATTCTGTTTTTTTTTTAATTTACGAAGCTTTTAGTATTTTTTAGTGGGTTTTTCTTAAAACTTCTTAAAATTTGCTATTTTATGGTACTTCTTTTTAAGAATATTCATTGTTTTAATTTCTATAGTACTGCCAATAACGAGCAAAAATGTTAAAAATTTTAAAATAATAGCTTAAAATACCTCTTCAGTTAAACAAAAGGGTGTGAAAGTGGTAACCGACTTGTGATGCTTTTGTCGTCGGACGATTTAAAACCCTTTATTATATTAAAGAAACCATTACTACCTTAGTCTAAGGTCTAACTAAAGTCTTAAGGTCTTTATTATTAAAGTTCATCATTTTTCGACACTTTTTTTAGAGACTTTAATATTCATTTAATATTCATACATTTACCAAATATCGATACTAAATACTTACTAAATATTATTACCTATATTATTACCTAAGTTATTACATAAATGTATCATTTAAATTTAAGAAACTACAGAAAGTACTCATTCCATAAGTAACTTTAAGTAGTCTTCAATTTCTGCTGATGGTTTAATATTCTTGGCTTAACTTAATATGAATACTAATATCTATTATTAATCTACAAATTATAAACATATTTTATTAAAATCTCTACAGACAAAACTAAATCTTAAAATCTATTAAATTTTCATTGAAAATCAAGAAACTATTATAAAGTTTATAATAAGTAACCTAAAATAGTCCTTAAACATCTTAAGTTTCACCTTTTATGCGTACAGCCTTTCAAGATATTCTTGGTTTAATATCCAAATAAAATATTTGTTAATAGGTACTTACTTTCCAATTAAACTCAAGAAACTATTATGTACTACCACCACTACTAGTAGTAGCCTTAAAATTTCCTCAAGTTTACCTTTTCCCGACCCATCCTTTCTAGACTCTGTTGTCTCAATACTCCTACCCAAATGTGTGTCAGCTTTTGCGGTTTAAACAAAAAAAAAAATACTTAATATTAATCTGAAAATTATAAACACACTTTATTGTGTCGCCCGAGACTTGATGATCTTTGTTTTTCGATTTATTTATTTTCAGTGGCTTTGTTGGCCAAAAGCTGTTTAGTTATTCTTTTGCGCATTTCATTTGGATTTAGATTTCGATTTGAATCCGTATACGAATTTGAAACTCTGGCTTTGTCATTTAACTAACTGAGTTTTTATTGCACTTCTGTGTTTGTTGGCTGCCAGCCGTTTTTGGTCAAAATGTGTGTGTTTCTCTATGACATTGAATGGAGTCTCGATGGCCAGTCGGATAGTTGGATAGTCGGTTAGCCGGCTAAATTGAAAATTGTAATAAATTATTTGCATGGGCAGTGAGTGGGTGGGCTGGCTGGCTGGCTGGCTGGCTGTCTAGCTGGCATATTTAGAGAGAACAGCGAACGTGTTAAAGAAAATCAATTATCTAATTGTAATCGAATTTGAATTGTGTGTTGACCGAATCCGGAATGCGAATCGGTTGTGTGGGCAACAAATTTGTCCAAAAAGATGTCTCAAACACACAAAAACTGATGATTAAACCAAAAAATGTGTCGACCCAAATTCCCAGGGAGTTTATTTTCAATTTATTAATTGCTACAGTCATCCACAAATCAATATCGTATATATATATATATATATTATTCATTTTATTATCTGTCATACAAATAAATCTTTCGAGACAAAAATTAGCTAGCTTATCAATGTTGACTAGCTGACTTATTTAATTTGAAAATTTTCCAATTTGAATGCAAATAATTTGTGACACCAACGATTTATGATCCAAAATATATATATATATATACTACATATATAAGAAAAAGGGTCGTACAAAAATGTTAACACAATTTATTAATCAAGTTAGCGGCGGATGGCAATTTGTTATATTTTTTCGAGTTGAGATCAAAGACAAAAGGCAGAGACCCCCAGACCCCAATGAGCATCTGGAATTAGTCAATGTTCGAATTTGGCACAAGTTCCATAAATCACACCCAAAGACCAGATTTCATTTCCAAGTTTTTTTTTTTATTTAGATTTCCTATCTGAATTCGAATCCAGAATGCAGACATTCCTCCCGACTCAGTGTTTCATCATATCATCATTTTTGAAATAATGAACGAGGTGACGAAGTTCCGGCAAAAACCTTATAAATTACAGGTTTTTTTTTTAAATCCGATATTAGAGACATTTATTTCATATGACACCTTAAGATGGCTTTAAGATATATTTTAGTGGACCATTTAAAGTAGCACAGCGATTTGTTACGCCGCCTCTCGACTTGTGTGGGAAACGTTGTCGGTTTTTATTTGTCTATATATTTAGATTTTTGATATTTTTTTGGTTGAAAAACCAGCGGGGTATCTCTTGCATTTTGCATTGTCTTGTCTGAAGGTCGAATGGGTTTTTATTTTCAGTTTTTTTTCTTTTTCACTTTTTGTTGTTAGTTTTTGGGTGCCCTGGCGGCTTAAACGAGATTTGAATAATTGCAATGTCGAGAATTTGAATTTATGATGTGTGTGTGTGTGGCAGTGCCGGAATTAAGCTGACAATAATAATGGAAGATCCGCTGGCGAAAGAGTTGACAAATTGCATTGAAAAGCTCATAACAGAAATGGGGTCACAATTTTAAATTTAAAAAAAAAATACACATACTTTAAAGCCTAAAATCTATATATTTTTTTAAGCTTCCTGAAAGTCCTCCACCTAAGATAGCCTCACCTTTCACACTGCCCACCAACCACCATCATTAGTTATGCTCAAAGCCTGAAGACAAATCTTATCGGAAGACAGCCCGGAAAAATATACAAAAAATATAAGCAAGTAACCGTCTCTGGACCCAACCCCGAAATCCTTCTTATCAGCCAAGTGTCAGGCCCGCCGAAAACATTATCCGAAAAAACCGAAACAGAAACCATAGCTCCTTAAAACCCAGCCCCTCGGGTGCATTGTCTCTCACATTTAACCTTTTTTTTTCGGTGGCGTTTCGAAATTGAAAGTTTTTTTAGTTTTTTCGTTTTTTTTTTTTTTTTTTTTTGTGGCTGCTAGCTGGGGCTGGTTGCGGTGCCGAAACTGGTTTATTTGGCCAAAACAAAAATAGAAGCCAGCAGCTAACGGCTAACTGCAAGCAACTGCAACTAAAGCAACTAAGACAGTGGTTCAAAACACGAAAGAAAAATAAATAAAATAAAATATTAAGAAATTAAAATAAAGAAAGCAAGATATTAACATTATGAGGGGGTTATTTTCTGACGCAAGTATCTGGTATCATATATCTTTTCTTTTAATTAAAAATATTCTATATATTTCCTAGATCCTGTCCCACTGCCATTGGACCAACCTTAAAAATTTCCACATTTGGAGAATCTTTTTGGCCAACTTTCAGTTCGAAGATTTTGGTTTTATTTTTGGGTTTACGGTTTCAGTTTTTGGCTTTTCAGTTATCGCTGTTATTTTTTTTGCATTTATTCTACAGTTTTCTGTATTTTTGTTTAGTTTTTTCACTCGTCTATTGGTGTCTTCGTTGCTTTTGGGCATTTTTGGTTTAGTTTTTTTTTTTTCTCCTCTGCTGTTGTTGTTGTATATATATTGCATTGTGTGTACCTTGCCACAACTAATTTGTGTGCACCTCTCCTGTCAGAGGCGGCGGCAGCCCGGGAGACGGTGTAATTGCCATGGCAGTTGGCCGACGGGGGCGTGTTGCCACTCCCAATTACCCAGTTTTTCCATTTTTTTTCGGGTTTTCCTATTCGTATTTGTATTTGTATTTTGTATTCGAATTTTCCAACACGTTTGATATATTTTTTTTTCGGTTTTTGTTGGGAAGGAGGAGGTAGGAGGCCTTCTCTCAGGTTTGGTTTTTTGGGGAGCAACTTTTTTGCCAACAAACCCGAAATTATTTACAACTTTGAGCACACTTTGGCCTTTACGAAATAAAAAAAAAAAATAATAAAAAATAAAAAAAACGATGATGACGCATCCACCTGTCAGACCAGTGGGCCTCTCTCCTCCCCCTTTTAAGATTTGGATTAGTGGGTCTTGAAAGACTTATCCTCATTAAGTTCTTCTTAAAATTTATCTTAATTTGAGGGAGCTTTGTTATCCCCCCCGTTTCTTTGGGTTGTTTATCTTTGGGATGCATCCGCATCTGACCTCATCTCTTTAGCTGCATCTGCATCTTGACTTTGTCCATCTGACGGCCCTGACGGCCTGCCTGTGTTTAATTGCACTTTAATTAACTTGCATTGTTCAAAGCGACGTGTCGCTGGCTGTCACCCCCTGTTAGTCCCTGCCCCGCCCCGCCCTGCCCCTCTTTTCTGTAGACCCCCCTTTTCTACACTTTTGTTCGGTTTTTTTTTTTAAGGAAGAAAGTGCGGTAGCTGTCAGTTGTTGTTTGTATTTGTTTTAAAAAGTGTTGCTCTGCAGTTGGGCTCAGTTCGCTTCAATGTATCTGTATCTGTATCTGGCTGCGTGTATCTGCATCTGTGCATCTGCATCCGTGTCTGTATCTGTATCTGTATGTGTGAGTTGTTTTGAATGCCAACTCAAACAGTCAAGTGTCGTGCAGTGAACTGTCAATAGAGTGTACCAACATTTCGCTCTGGCAAATAGAAAAAAAAACAAGAAAGCAAAGCTAACTTCGGGCGGAGCCGAAGTTGATATACCCTTGCAGTTAAAACCGGATATATATAGCAAACATCGGATATAGTTGGCCGATCCTTATGATTACATCATAATAAAACCAATTAATTACAATAAAAAATCTAAAAAAAAAGTTCCAAGCTTCTATCTTCAAAAATACGAAAGTTGATATTTATACCAAATACCATTTCCGATCGTTCAGTTACATGACAGCTATAGGATATAGTCGGCCGATCCTAATGAAATTTCGTAGGTCGGATTAACTGACCAAAAATATAATCTGTACCAAGTTCCAATTTTCTATCTTCAAAAACACGAAAGTTGGGTCATTTCCGATCGTTCAGTTATATGGCAGCTATAAGATATAGTCGGCCGATCCTTATGAAATTTGGCATGTCGCAATGTGTTGCCAAAAATAGCTAATCGTGTCAAATTTGAAATCTCTAACTCTAAAAACACCAAAGTTATACCATTTCCGATCAATCAGTTATATGGCAGCTATAGGATATAGTCGGCCGATCCCGGCCGTTCCGACTTATATACTGCGTGCAAAGGAAAGAAGGGTGTGTGCAAAGTTTCAAGTCGATAGCTTTAAAACTGAGAGACTAGTTCGCGTAGAAACGGACAGACAGACAGACAGACGGACAGACGGACAGACGGACAGACGGACAGACGGACATGCTCATATCAACTCAGGAGGTTATCCTGATCAAGAATATATATACTTTATAGGGTCGGAGATGTCTCCTTCACTGCGTTGCACACTTTTGGACAAAATTATAATACCCTCTGCAAGGGTATAAAAAGAAACTCCTTTTTTTTTTGTTACTTTTGGCCCCCATCCGATTGTAGATGAAGCAGACAGTACAAAAAAAAAAGTTTTTTTTTTTATATAAATATACCTACAAAAAAAAAAAGAAAAAGAATTGAAAAGACTACTCTTCATAGAACAGGTGTACTACAAAATGTTTCATTCTCATTTGAATGAAAACAAGAAAGCAAAGCTAACTTCGGGCGGAGCCGAAGTTTATATACCCTTGCAGCTATAACCGGATATATATCGCAAACATCGGATATAGTTGGCCGATCCTTATGATTACATCATAATAAAACCAATTAATTACAATAAAGAATCTAAATAAAAGTCCCAAGCTTCTATCTTCAAAAATTCGAAAGTTGATATTTCTACCAAATACCATTTCCGATCGTTCAGTTATATGTCAGCTATAAGATATAGTCAACCGATCGTTATGAAATTTGGTAGATCGGATTGACTGACCAAAAATAGAATGTGTACCAAGTGCCAGCTTTCTATCTTCAAAAACACGAAAGTTGGGTCATTTCCGATCGTTCAGTTATATGGAAGCTATAGGATATAGTCGGCCGATCCTAATGAAATTTTGTAGGTCGGATTAACTGACCAAAAATATAATCTGTACCAAGTTCCAGCTTTCTATCTTCAAAAACACGAAAGTTGGGTCATTTCCGATCGTTCAGTTATATGGCAGCTATAAGATATAGTCGGCCGATCCTTATGAAATTTGGCACGTCGTATTATTTTGCCAAAAATAGCTCTCATGTCAAATTTGAACTCTCTAACTCTAAAAACACCAAAGTTATACCATTTCCGATCAATCAGTTATATGGCAGCTATAGGATATAGTCGGCCGATCCGGGCCGTTCCGACTTATATACTGCGTGCAAAGGAAAGAAGGGTGTGTGCAAAGTTTCAAGACGATAGCTTTAAAACTGAGAGACTAGTTTGCGTAGAAACAGACAGACGGACAGACAGACAGACGGACAGACGGACAGACGGACAGACGGACAGACGGACAGACGGACATGCTTATATCAACTCAGGAGGTGATCCTGATCAAGAATATATATACTTTATAGGGTCGGAGATGTCTCCTTCACTGCGTTGCACACTTTTGACCAAAATTATAATACCCTCTGCAAGGGTATAAAAAGGAATTTCTTTATAAAGAAGTCTTCATGTTTTAAAAAAAAGAATATTTATGTTTTTGTAAGGTTTTTGTAATACTAGTAGTAATATTATTTTAATAAAAGTATAAAAAAAAGTTAATTCTTATTTAATTTGATAGGAAGGAATAAAAAGAATGGTTCTTCATAGGAAAGAATGTTTATATTTTTGTAAAAGAAAGCCTTTTTCTATGTTAAGATATATTTTTATATATTTAGATATTATATTTTTGTAAAATTTTTTTCTTTTTTAAGCCTATTTTTTTGTTAAGATCCTAAAAATGTATTTTCCCCAAATTCTATACTATTTGTATTTAAAAATTTAGAAAGAAGTGGTTTTTGAAACAGTCTGTTTTAATCTTTTTCCTAAATTTGAAAGATTCTTTGTTCAAAAATGTTCTAAGAGCTCGTCTTTTATAAAAATAATATATATATATATATTATAATAATATATATATAAAATTATAATAATAATGTATATAATAAAATTTAAACTCATTTTCAGACAAATATTCATTAAAAAAATAATGAAAATTATTTTAAAAATAATTTCCTAAAAAACTTCTTCAATTAAAGCTCCAAAATTTCTTTAAAAAATAAACCCACCTAAGGCTATGATTTCTGTGATTCCCAAACACAGTAAGTGATTGTGTTGGGTTGGCTTTGGGGTGAACCAGCAGAGTAAGCTCTAGTCTGGGGCATCGCTAATGAGACCACGTCTTGGTCTTGGAGCCCTTCTAAGGACCTTCCGGGAACCGAACCGAGCCCAACCGACTTGTCCTTGTTCTGGCTACAACTTCCTGCTTGGCATCTGGAATTTGCTTTTGTTCTCTGCAGACTCCCCCCCTTTTTTTTCCACCTTTTTGCATCCACCCAGGCTTCCCTCTCCCCCCCATTCCAGGTTGGACTCCTTTCACCTGGTGACTTATCCGTTTCATTGAGAGAATTCTCGCTGTGATTTATTTTATGAATGAAGTCAGCATTTCATTCATTCGCTTTCTAGCTAAATACTACGACTAAGAAAGAAAAATAAAAAAAAAAATAAAAAAGTGAGTGGGCTGAGCGGGTGGGTGGGAAGGAAAAACAAACCCGAGGACATGCAACGGTATGCATAAGGATATGCGCTTCCGTCTTTGGGTATTCCTGGGTCGTGCTACTTTTTTTCTTTTCTTTTCTTTTCTTTCTCGTCCTGGGCTGCCAATTAAAATGCCACCGCCAGGCACATGTGAGTGAGTGCACCCCCACACACAACCCGCCTATGGAGGAGGAGTGGGCGTGGCAGGGTAGCCCACAGAACCTGTCTAGCTCAATTTGCCAAAGCAGCCGCGACGACGATGTCGAGATGACGAGGGAGAGTAGAAGTACAGCGTAGGGACCCCAGACCGAAGGATCTGCTGCCAGGAGAAGCCCCCCCCTTTTTTTTTTAATGACTGTAAATCAAGCGTACTTTGCATTTTTCCAATCCGCCACATCCTGGCATCCTGCAGGCAGTTCCACATCCTGCCACACTAGCCAACAAAAATTAAATTATGAAAAACGAAAAATATTTTCAATTAAAAAAAAAAAAAGGAACAAAAAAATAATCACCAAATAGTCCTCCAAAAATTATCTTAAGAATCTCCTTTTTAAAGTAGAAAACCTGTAGTACTGTGCGTCCTGGATTGGGGCAACAAACCCGTGTGACATGCGGCTCGAACTTTCAAGAGCCTTGACTGACTTGCAGACTTTCCCACCCGAGTCCACCCGCCTTCGTTGTAAAGTGGGCGTTGCAGGAGGCGTGGCCAATTAGCATTTGGACATTCGACAGCTGGGCAGAGCGGAAAAAATTGTATAGAAGCACTGGCAAACACAAGAAATGCCTTAACAAATGAATTAATAAACAAAACGAAAGAATATTTTAGAGATGGTAAAGCTTTTTCGATAAATCGATAACATTAATGTGACCAGCTTTGAAAATAAGACAAAAGCCTGATAAATAATAGGTTTTAAAACTTGTACTTGAGTGACCAGCTATGAAAATACCTTGATAGGCAAAAGTCTATGGGCTTTACAATAGATATTAGTGTGCCCAACTTTGAAAATAACTAAGAAAGTGCAGAAAATATGTTTCAAATAGGCAAATAGTGTGGCCAGCTTCGAAAATAGCTTAAAATTCTGCAGTAAATAGCCTTTTAGAGGATCTACAACAGATATTAGTGTGCCTAACTTTGAAAATAATTTAAAAGACTCCAACAAGTAAGCTTTAAATTTTATGTAAGTGTGCCCACCTTTGAAAATAACTTAAAACCCTTCAGCTTAAAGCAGATATTAGTGTGACTAACTTTAAAAATTGTTTAAAACCCATTAAAAAAAAATTATATATATATAAAACCTTTATTTAAATGCCTATTAATAATACCCTACTTCGTCTATAGAGTATCACTGCCTAGCTTTATATTCATAGAAAAAAAAGGGGTTTCCCCTCGTCTTTTGGGCTCACTCAAAATGAGTCACGTTGCAGCCACGGACCGGAAGTGAATGATGCAGAAAAAGGCAAAACAAACACAAAGGACACACAAAGTCCACCCCCGAGGAGTCAAGGAGACGTTGTGACGTTGACAAATGCCTCAGAGCTCCAGGACTCGGGACTCAGGACTTAGGAATCTACAGCCCAGAAAAAGGGATCTGTCTGCAGGGGTAGCAGGTTTTTTTTTTCGGAAAAGGTGTGGGGTTTTTTGGGGTGGCCGTGAGTCAGACGATAATCAGTGCACCTGCGTCTGGGCACGCGACTTTATTTTATATTTTTATTTTTTTTTTTCTTTATTTACCCAAAAAGGCTCTGTGAGTCAACCAACCGGAAAATGTCGAGACATAGCGATAAGGTTTTTTTAGAGAATTATGCAACCAGGGTAGCTAGCTACCAAATCTGCCAGTATCTGCTAGAGCACTCTAATTGAATTAGAAAAAAAGATCAAATGTCAGGCAAATAATTAAGAGTAATCACTTTAATTTAAAATATATTTATAAAGTCTCAGAAAATATGTGCAATTAATTGAAAATCTCCGAACAATATAAATGGTTGGTCGATTTAATTTATGGCAAACAATTTCCACCTCCATTGGCAATGTTGCAAATTAGAAAACCGTCAAATTGTGAAATTATTGACCAAATACTGTGCACAAATTTCGCGGAAAATCATAATCCACAACCCAAAATAGTTTCCCCCTCTTCAGCATCGTGGCGAAAAATTTGCAAACCAATTTCTGACCTCGTTGTCACATTACAAGGAATTTCGCATAAAAATGTTGAATATTTTGCTGTTTGGTTTTCAAATGATTAAGCATAAACAAAAAATTAATTAAGCATAGACAAAAAAACAGCAAAAAAAAAGACCGGAAAAATTATTTGTTTATGATACATATTTTGGGTTAAAAATTATTGTATTTTGCGGCATTATTATTATTCTAGTGAGGCATTTGGACTAAATAAAATATGACACAAAAACCAAACAGAGTTCCACAACCGTTGCCCAAAAATACGTGGTGAAAAATTGCAAAATACGAAATTAATTTATCGAATTGGCATTATTGTGCATTGTCTGATTGTATGTAGTTCCAGGTAGTCATGGATGTTCGAATCAAATGAGTGCTTTTCAATTTATGGTTTTTCGGCTAAAGTCCGGTACTCTCATACCCCAAGTCCTGCTCAAAAAAAAGTAGAGAATTAAGCACCAAAACTCATGACTGGTAATTATACAAATATATGGAATGTATATCATCAAAATATATAGTCATTCAAGTGATGAATTAATGTTTTGACAAAATATTCAAAAAGAAAGTGTTGGTTAGCTCACAAAAACAACTGTACAAGCACTAGTGTTTGTCAAAGTCCTTTTTTTCAACACTTGAAATATGGTAACACTAATTTTTGTCCAAAATTATTTCTTAACAAGTAAGCTTTGGCCATTTTCTGACACCCAAAAATGTTGGGCCCTTACCCGAGTCTCATACTTGAATCAGTCTCGTTATGGACTCACAGGATGAAACATCAACCTCACCTATTATTTTCTATTATTTTTTATTTTCTTTTTTGATTTTTTTATTTAAATATTTTTTTTACAATGGGATTCTTTACTCCCTCTCATCATCATCGTCGTCTTTTTCGGATTTATATTTATATATTTTTATTTTTTTATTTTTTTTGTCATCCAAAACACAGTGGACTCTCTTCGTCATCGTACTGGTCCTTGTTCTGTGTTCCTGAATATGGGCCAGCTCTTCAAAAGCCCCGCATCTTATTTTATTTTATTTAATAATTTTATTTTTTTTGTTCATGAATATCCTAGATCTTTGACGTTCCGTTTCTTTGGCAAGCCGAGCAAATTCCTTCATAAGCTATTATTTATCTTTTTTTATTATTTTTATATATTTTTTTAATATTTTTTTTGGAACCTTGGTTTTGGTTATTTGGCCAATCTGCATCTTCGTCCTCTGATTTATTTATTTTATTTATTTGAATAATTATTTTTTTATTTATTAATAACCTTCGGCTTTTATTTTCTCATGCTGATTCTGTTGCTTATCTTTATTATTTTTATATTTTTTTTTTAATTTTTTTTATTTGTAACATTGGTTTTTTTAATCTGCAACCTAAGCCTAAACTTGCAACCAACCTAAGCTTTTTATTTTCATCTTCCTTCTCTGATTCATTTATTTTTTTATTTAAATAATTTTTTTTATTTATAACCTATGATTTTATGGTTTGCTTTGTCGCCATCCCCCTCTCTCATTTTATTTTATTTAAACATTATCCATTATTAAGGCCCTTTTTTTTAATAAGATATTCTTTTTTTTGAGCTTGGGGCCTTGATTGGGCTTGCTTAATTTGCTATATCTTAATTTTTTTATTTTATTAATTTTTTTCTTTTTTATCTGCAACTTTTTTTTAATAACCTGTAATTTTCCTCTTCTTATCTAATTTACTTTTATTTTTTAATATTTGTTTTTAAATCCACTAATACCCCACCTTATGGCCCTTCGTTTTTTTTTTAATTTTTAACCTTCCTTCGTTCTCCCCTCTCTAATTTCTCGTATTTTATGCAAATATCATATTATTATCCTTTAAAACAAATTCAAAATTAATTTCGAATATCCGTCCATTTTCTGTAATACGTTCCCTTGTCGGCAAAGGCCTTTGATTTATAATTTTTCGTTTTTCTGTTTTTTTTTTCTGCTGCCTCCTTATTTGTGGCCTTGGCTTGTTTTCATAATGAGGCGCAAAGAGTTGAGTTCGAGCCTGCCAAAGGTGAGAATTATGAATGAGGAGACGGGGGCCATCCGAAGCAGAACACTACTCCGGCTCTGAAAAGTGGACACTTTAATTGCCGGCAGAAGGTCGCACACGCAAACACATCCAGTAGATCCTGGACTGGTTCACAAATTATAGATCAAGGCAAATTATGATTCCCATCCATCGCATCGCATCCATCCATCCATTCATTCAACCAACTGTCTGTCCGTCTGTCCGTGTGTCCGTGTGTCCGCATGTCCATCAGTTTATCCAGCCGACAATGACACGCTAAAGATCCCAAAAGATGCACGTCTGGCATTCCGTCTAATCCGAAAACGAAAACGGCAGCCTCACTCCTGTTTGTTAATTGCACTCCAGTTTTTTTTGTGTACTTTTCACAGGATCAGACGACGACGACGCCTCATTCCGATTCGGAAAGTTCAGCTCACACACAGGAAGCCGTGTCGCTCGCCGTGGCCCAAAAATAGAATCAAAATCCGATTGAGAAACCAGAGACGGCGACGAAAAATATTTTCAAACACCACAGGAGGGCCCGAAACCTACACACACACATACACATAGATATACAGGTACTACAGGTAGTTCCAACACAGGTACAAAATGACTTCACACAAAAACTAGACAGGAGGAAGCCGAAAGGAAGACACTGGCAGAAAAGTATCATAGATGGATTTTTATATTTTTAATTATTTATTTATTACTGATAAAATTTTTATCAAAAAAAAAAAAAACTTATGAAAAAAACTTTATTTAAATCTGTTAAATAATTCAACTAAAAAAAAGTTAAAAATAAAATAAAATAAAATTTCTAGTAATCAAAAATATCTTTCTAATTTTAATAGAAAAAATACTGTAGTTATGAAAAAAACTGTACTTAAAATAGTTAAAAAATCTAACAAATTGATTTGAAAAAAAAAATTTTAAAAATTATAAAAAATAAAGTGTCTAAAAAATAAAAAAAACATGTTTTCTAAATTACAAATATTTGCAGGAATTTATTTTGAATAATTAGTCTTAGTCTGTCTAGCACGGCCACACTTTTCATGGTATGGTTGGACTAAGGTCACACTTTATTAATGGCCATTAAAAGCCATATGCTATGGCCACACTGATATAAGCTTTGCAAAAATTTAAATAAATATTTCTATTATTAAATTCACGAAAATAACTCTTCTTCTTTATTATTTATATGCCTGATCTCAAAGAATATTTTTTCAGTGTACCTAATAACCATCAGAAGCAGAAAATAAGGACCGAAAAACCCCAACTGCAACTGCAACTGCAAAAGTTGATGCAACACAATACAAACGAGCGAAAAATTCAAAGAAATCAATTGCAGGGCCCAAAAGGCACGTCTTCACGAGCGAAAGGGACACTATTGAGAAACTTCGTAGGGGTTGGGGGTAGAGGGAATCTCTTTTTTCCGATTGAGAGAAGAAAAGAGTAGGAGAAGTGAGGTGAGGTGGGGGGAAACTGTGAGACACACGCACCAGCACAAGACACGCACAGAGAGTCGGGTCTCATTATGGTCTTCTTACTTCTTAGCTGTCGATCCTGAGCAGCTACCGGAAATGCAGCACATTGCACCACAGAAGAGTAGTGGTGGTGGTGGTGGGGGGCATTAAAGATGATGCCAAAGGAATTCATAATACACTGGCAAAAAAAAAAATTTCCCAAATAATACATCCCTGAAAGATGACTGTTTTTTTAGGGCATTTTTAGGACATAGCTTTTGGGTTTTTTAGGGCTTTTTTCGGCAAAAAGTTTGGCTCGTCGTTGGGTGTCAAATATTTCATTCAGTCTCCTACCAGCCTCGGGCTGGTAAGGAACTCAATCGTCTTCTTTTCTTATTTTTATTTTTATTTTTCTTGATTTTATTTATTATTTTGGTATTATTTGAAATATATTTATATCTTGAGATGCAAGCTATGGCCTATTCGCTAATTGAATTAAGTTGTATTTATGCCAACAATATTTTAACAATTAAAATATAAAAAAACAATAAAAATATTATTATGCTTGGGACTGTTTGTTTCTTCTTTTCTTATTTTTATTTCTTTTTTTTTTTTAATTTATATTTTGGTATTATTTTAAATATATTTGTATTTTGAGATGCAAGCCATGGCCGCCTTATTAGTCAATGCGACTAAATGGTATTTATGCCAATAATATTTTAATAATTAAAATATAAAAAAAAAGACAATAAAAATATTATTATGCTTGCGACTGTTTGTTTCTTTTTTTCTTTTCTATTATTTGTTTTTTTTTTATAAATTCAATGGACCCTATTGTACACCAGTTCTTTGTCGATCAGTTTTTTTTTTAAATAAACTGAGTTTTTTTAATTTTATAAAAGAGGAAATATAAAAAGAAAATGTTTTGGCTCCTGTTGTTATTTTTTCTTTAATTTCTGATTTAATTAATTTGGAGTTTAAGAAAATCAATAGAAAAGCCGCAGTGTATTTATAAACTTAAAATATTGTACGGCGAGAGTTAAGCTCTAAGGATAGTTAGGATAGATCCTAGAGTTAAGCTCCTGTTAGAAGCTTTTTTAAACCCGATATTAAAAAAAAAGAAAAAGGTTCTTGAAAACGTGGCTTCAAGGCCACTGTTCAGTTCCCAGGCAGTTGTCAATTTTGCGACATCTCTCGCATAGCTTAGAAGCCAAGTCCTGGGGACTGGTACTATTTTCTCAAAGCCGAAACTTAATCAACCGCATTAATCGCATTACAAATTGTGGCTGGTCTACATTTTTTCCCAGAGATGCCCAGCGAGCCAAAGAAAATGCTGTAATGGAAAATGAAAAACTAAACTAAATGGAATATAAAAAAAAAAAATGAAAAAAAAAGTGCATTGACGGGATGCCAGTGATGTTGCACTTGTCGCACTCATAATACAACTATGTCCCTGTGACCTCTGACGAACTTTGGTGTATTTGTTGCTGCAGCTGGGCTGCAGATGTTGCACTGTTGCATTGTTGCAACAACAACAGCAACAACAAACAACAAAAGCACCATCGATGTGTTGCACCTCCTGGCATCGAATGAATTTAATTGACACCCCGACAGCCGACGGCGGCGTGTTGGGCAAA
Organism: Drosophila malerkotliana malerkotliana; assembly: GCA_018153235.1. Taxonomy (NCBI): domain Eukaryota; kingdom Metazoa; phylum Arthropoda; class Insecta; order Diptera; family Drosophilidae; genus Drosophila; species Drosophila malerkotliana. Next base: position 5,047,525 of record JAECXV010000058.1, on the reverse strand, counting down.
ATCTGCAACTGCAATTAGCTCAACCGCTCCCACAGATACTTGGATTTTGCAGATACTCGTACTTTGTGTGTGTGTATCTGCAAAAGTATCTTTTTCCCACACGCCACTGACTTGGTTTTTGGCCAAGGTTGCGGTGGCCTGACTGCCTGACTGCCGCCTTCCATCGAGAGAATTCTCCTCGCGCCACTTTTTCTGGCCTACAAATTATGCAGAAATGTTATAACTTTTACTGCTGCAGCTCCCAACATGGGAGGGGAGGGGGGCGGTGGCAGAGTGCTCAAAGATACAAAGATACAAAAACCAGAGCGAGTGTGAATGGGAGAGCATAGCGTTACAGGTACAAAGCTGGGCGTGGGCGTGGGCGTGGCAAGTTTGTAACAATTCTCAAGCGGGACAAGGTTGCCAATTGACTGTGAACAGAGCCAGAGAATTGGAGGAGAATCCGGAGGAGAAAATGGATAATCTGGACCGCATTCTTTAAAGACTCTGAACTAAGATGGCTTAAATAGATGGCAAGGGAAAACGTTACCAGATGGGCAGAGATATACTAAAGGAAGATATACTATTGAAGAGAGGAAGATAATAATAAATATTCATGTACCGGGTATAATAAATAAATATATTGAATTTTTCTAAAATTTTATATTGAATTGAAATAAAAATGCTTTATCTACTAAAATAATTATGACTCTTCTTCTAACTCTTTTTAGGGGTAATCCTCAAAACTCTTTTATATTAGTAAGCCCCTCAAGTACTGGTATCAATTGATGGATAATCCTCATAACTCTTCTTATAATTATCCTCAAATATTTTAGCAAACCCCTTTAAGTACTGGATATCATATAGTCAAGAAATAGAATTCATGAAAATTCTCCAATTTTTATAGAATTTTAAATGTATTATAAAAAATATACATAAATAATAACAAAAATATTTAAAAAATAACTAAAAATAATAAAATGTAAATGAAAATAAAATAAAGTATTAAAACATAAATCATATATTTATTTGAAGAATATTCCCTATAACTCTATTTGACTCTATTGAAGGTTTATCCTAATAACTCATAAACCCCTTAAGTACTGGATATCATATAGTCAAGAGATAGGAAAAAGATAATTCAAGAGAAAACGTAATTAAATTAATAAATAAATCGATTTTTCATTTTAATTTTAAATTTATTAAAAATATAAAAACTCTATTTATTAAAAGAATATTTCCCATAACTCGATCTAACTCCATATAATCCTCAAAGTTATACAATTTACTAAATTTAAGTAAACCCACTGCAAATACCGGGTATCATATTCACAAATCACTTATTTTAGTTTAAAAACTAAACTTCCTATGTAATAATTTTTTTTATTTTTTATCTCTCTCTTTCTCTCTTAGGATATTATATCCCACATGTATCGAATTTTGAGTTTTCTCTACAAGAGCTAGTGAAAATCTCAAGTGCATTCACCCCAACCGCCGCAAAATATTTTGAAATAATATTTCAACAAAATTATGCCTAAGCAGATCTCAGATCTGGGATCTTGTTTCCCCCTTTTTCTCATATTTTCCGGGGATTTCCCAGATTTCCCATTGTCATTATTTTTAACAGCTACGGAAGCTGGGCGAAAAAAAAAAAACAAAACGAAAAAAAAAAGTGAGGCAGAGTCGAACCCAAAATGAGTTTTCAAATGTACGCCCCTCTCTCTTTCGCACTAAATAGCTCTCTCTCTCTTTCGCTAGGTGTGTGTGTGTGTGTTGTAATAACAATAATAAATGTAAAAAGAGCCAACAATAAAATGAAAAGGGGGACAGTCAGTGGACAACAAGATGGCATTTAATAGCCCCCCGGAGACACAAGAGTTAGAAAAAGCGTGTGAGAAAAATAAAATTCCAGAAAAATAGCAGAGCAGCGCTGAGGTGCAGAGGTGCACCAGAAATTATTGTAAATTTTATTTAATTACTAATGAAAATATCAAGGATTGTGTGGGCAAGAGATAGAAACAATAAAGATTCCAGAGAAACAAGAAAAGGGCGATCGTAAAAATGTCAGTCGGGCAGGCCGGAAGATCCCAAAAAAAAAAAAAAAAAAAAAAGAACCCAAATCTTAAAGAAAAAGAACACTAAGAATTCCAGAGGCGGCGGCAGAGGTCAAAGGTGACCAAAACAAGCCACAAACTAGAGATACAGATAAAGCAACGTTTTGAACTTTTTAAGGAAGAGACTCCCACACAAGAGTACCAATGATTTTTATCACCAAAACTCTGAAACCCTGAACCATCCATCATTATTCATTATTTCCAAATAAACTTTCAATTGACATATTCATAAATACTTTCAATCAAAGTCACACAGCTGTTGTTCTTTTTTTTTTGGTGAGAAAGGCCAAAAAAAAATCTACATACATAAAATTAAGGGAAAAAAATCAGATCCTTTTTTTTTTTAGAAAAAACTACCTGCCTTGCTTACACATCCTACACCTTTCTCTGTCAGTCACGTAGTCAGGGCCCATGCCTTCCCAGCCACTTCATTATAAACAAATCTGAAACGTCTGCCTGCCTCAGATACTCGTAGAGTCAGATACAAAGATACAGACAACCTAATGATGCTCATTAGATGTCTTTAGGGTTCATCAAATAGGGAAAAACTAATTTCCCAGACAGACAGAGACAGAGACAGAAACAGCTAGCTAAAGAAAAGACTGGGAAAACTGGGAAAAGTGATATTTCGTAGAATTACTCAACAGGCTAGTTTTTCGGTTTGCCTTTAATAGATTTCTGTCTTTTTCTTTTTTTTTGTTTTTGGTTTCTAAGACCCACCACTGTAAATTCTCGACAATTTGCAGTTATTTTTAGGTTCTTATGTACGAGGGAGTGAGTGCGGAAAAGTCGGGGGTTATATAACATAGCATATATGTAGAGAGTCTTAGGACCCTCCATAAACTAGTCAAAGATTTTCCCGGATTTATGCGTTCAGACAAGCTCAGCTTCGTTACATTATTTTTAGACAAAGCACTTAAGATTTTCTTCGACGTTTTGTGGGGGATCTTGGACCATCTCTGTCTTTAATTATCATACTTCCTCTGACTTTTTCTTTTTTTTTGGATATTAGAAAGCATGGCTGGTGGTAGTACTATAACTTTGTCAATAAAAATTAGGAAAATTAGGGAGAGACATGAGAAACTAGACGTGTACTCTGGTGGTATTTTAGTATTTTTTAATAAAGCTAGTCTTAAGCTTTATCTAGCTTTTTATGGTATTTTGTTGCAAAAAGGGAAATGGGCAGATGAAGAGATGCCAGGAAGACGCACTTAAGTTTAAAAAATGTCACTAATAATCGTATTAAAAATATATATAAATAAAATATATAAAATAGCACTTACCTTTATATCATTTGAAATAGTAGTCTTTAAAATCAAAATCCTGTGAAAAGTAAGAGATAAAGGTATAACTTTAATTTCTCCCATTATTCAAGAGGTTAGTCCTATAATTTACTTTCTTAAGTACTTTAATTGAATACTACTTAAATAGTATTAAAATACTTTAATATAATACTTTAAGTTCTATCATTATTCAAGAGGTTAGCCCTATTTGGGGCGTGGGCTTGGGTTTCAAAAATGAATAATAACTGAAAAGGTTTAGGAAACAAATAAAAAGCCTTTAAAATTTACAGAAAAAACATGCTTTTAATTTATAGTTTTTTTTAAAGAAATGTTTATAAATTTTAAAGAAAGATGTCCAATAATTTAAATACTTTCTTATAATTTGTAATAATTTTTCAAAATTCAGATCATATTTTCTTAAATTTTTAATAATTCTTTAAAATTAAAAGTAAAATGTTATATGAATTTTAATGATTTTCATTCTTAACAAACCACCTTCCTTATGTCGGCAACCTGACTCACACACTGAGAAAAACTCCCAAGTTAGCTACCTACCAACATTAGTTAAACTGCAACCCAAACCAACGTCTTAATTACTAGACAGTCGCTACTACAACTCTTTTTTTATTCCATCACCTTTTCGCCTTGTGGGCTTTAAAGGGGAAAACGCCGGAAAAGGCGGGAAAACTACGCTTTTTGTCTCAGTAACTCGTAATTTGTTGTTTTCATTGAAACTGGCGCCAAAGTGAATTTCCCAAGCCGACAAAAAAACGAAAAAAAAAGTAAAAGCCAAGCTTAGAGTTGTCTTGTGTTTACGGCTTCGGTGTTTAATTAAGTCAGTTCAGCACAAACTTAACCAAAAAAGTGAAGCTTAAAATTGAATTAAAATCCACACAGCACACGCATGTTGCGTGGCACTTTTATGTATTCAGAAAAAAAGAATTCCTCATTGATTTTCATTTGAATTCTGTTGGCAAAATAAGCCATAATAGTTCGCTTACTAACGATGCAAAATAAATAAAATCGAAACGAATTAAATCTAACGAAAACAAAAGTCTGAAACAGTCACAAACATGTGAAAAATGTTAAGCAATTTTTTCTGCAATATATGTACATATTCCTCATCTCTTATTATTATAAAATCTGATGAATAAAGAGATATATAACTATATACAAAAAAAAAAAGTCGTATCTATGTCAAAAGAGTGATTTCATCCTCCCCTACATTTCTGCCAGAAATCCTCACAATTTGCATGCCAGCTGTTTTTAATTTTGTTTTTTTTTTTATATAATAAATCTGAAATAAATGGTTGTCATTTAAAATTCAGTCAATGGCGTCGCAAATAAATCAAAAATTTATTGTAACGCATTTAAATACATGCATATTTCATCTCCAAAACCAAAAAAAGATGGCTGTGAGGCTGTTGGGTGGATTGTTTTGAGTTGAAATCGATGATGGGGTTTCGATTTCGCTCTTTTGAGGGATTTGCAGAAAAAACAGGATTTTGTGACAGGTCAGCAGCAAATAAAAGGGGTGTGGCCGGCCACACTGCTTTAAAATTAGGCTTCAAAATTGTATATTTCTTTAAAAAAAAAATACAGTCGTCACTTGGCTAATAAGTCCCCCGCCCCTCTAAAACTTAATTGAAGAAAAGATGATGAAAATCCAAAAAAAAAAAAAACCACAAGACAAAGTCCAAGAGCTGTGTCATGGCTGGGTTTTTTCTTCTTTCCCCCAAAGCGCTTTTCCACATTTTCAAGTTCATTGTCACTTGTCGCTTTGTCAGTGAAAGAGTAAGAGCTATCACCAAACGAAAGAGATGAGAGACCCCCTCAAAGACAGCAATGAAGACAACGACCGCTTAGCGAGTGAGCTCCAAAATGCCATAATCCAATTATGAATTTTCACATAAATTTTGTACTCCATCCCAAAAAACATAAATACATATATATATATATATTCCTGGAGTGTATCTCTTCATATAGAATTCCCCTATCAATCGCCCCCTTTGCTCTCGCTTAATAATAACAATAAATTTCATGCATAAAGCAATTCAATGAAAATGAAAACGAAAATGGAATGACAACGCCAGCGAGGAGCTCAAAATCACCAAAAATAAAAAAAGAAGGAGTCTTTAAACCAACAACTTGGATACTCTAATATTGAGAAATATTTAGGAATATTTTTTATTAAAGAGATATCTCTACCTTTCATATTTATTTAAGAAATATGTTTAAAGAGCAAGGCTATCAATGAATATTAACAGATCTCTTCCAACCCAACCAATCAAGAGACGCTGCCACACATTGTACGGCTTTAAAATCAGGAATAAGTAGATCGGAGAGTTCAAAAGTTAGAAAGTCTTCTTGCAAAAAATAGTTCCAAAGATACTTAAAGTCTAAAAGTCTTACTTTTTTTAATAAAAATTAAACTTTAACTTTAAATATAATAAAATCCACATACCCTTCTCTAAGAGACCCTTAGTAAGAGTAGTAAAATAATGAAAACTTTTCTTAAAAAAGAGTGCAAGATTATTATATTTTTTATCAGTCTGGACTGATAATGCCTGGTAATAATTATGAAAGACTTTTCCAAGGAACCAAAAGGGGGGATACCAGATTTCAAGGAGGGGGAGGGATGCTGCAATATTGGCGGGGGCTATGAGGGGGAATGAGTTGACTCATTGAAAGTCATCAGGGCGACAACGTCAACGTCATTGTCAGCTTGCAGCAGCCTGCAGCATCCACTCAACCACTCGGATTCTATGGCACTACCATATAGTCACCATCGCTCCACCATACCGCCTCGCCTCGCCTCCCACCCCCTCCGATTTATCCGGAGAAATCCATTGGCAACCCATCTCCAATCCATCTGCATCTGGAACCCATCCTCCCAGCACCGAGTACCCGAGTCCCCGAGTCCCCAGTCCCCAGTTTCGAGTCCCAGGTCCCATCAACATCATCATCATCCTCTGGGCCGTCTGGTTCTGAGTCTGCAATCTTTGTTTTATGCACTGAGAAAAATTAAGGAGTAATTATAAAGAAATTTTGGAGAATAAGGTTTAAAAATAAAAATATCTATCTATATCTATAAAGTTTTAATAAAAAAATTTATGTTTAAAATTAGAAAAATTTACTTTTACGGTAAAATAATTGTTTTCTTAAAGTTTTATTAATTTTAAATAATAAATTCCCTAAGAAACTATTCTTAAATTATTATATTTTTTAATAAAAATCAGTTTTAATATTTTTTTACCTTTTTTTGGCTAATATTTATTTTTAATTTATTTTCTTGCCTTTATTTAGTAAAAAAAACCCTTTTTTTTATATCTCCTCTAAGTAACCCCCATTTCTCCCGGTGTACCTTTGTCTTGGTCCCCATTTTTCGCTCTCAGCTACCCCATCAGAACTCATCGAGTATGACAATTTCATTTATTTAACATGATTTTTACGCAGCGAGTGTCACAATGGCTGAATACATATATATATATATAAAATATATATATAATATATATATATATATGTATATGTACATGTATCCTTTGGCAGGAGAGAAGGGTGAAAAATGCATCTGCATTTCAAGTCCCCAGCTGAAGATGAAGCTGAAAGTCTTCCAGAAGAAAAATGATGAAGAAATTGCTTGGCGAATGCCCGATTTAATGATTGCCCGATTGAGTTATCTATTAATATGATCAATCGTTCATTTCAATCAAAAACAAATGATTGTTTAAGCGAAAGACCCACAAGGAAGGACTAAGTTAAATGAATCCGAAAGTAAAAGGATTTCTTAATAAAATTTCATCTTAAAATTCAAACTCAGTACCCAGTATTCCAAATCTAGAGAGTGAGTCTTGTATTAATTTTTATTATTTTAGACATATTTTTTAAGGGCATTTGTTTGTTTTGCTTCTTGTTTTTGTTTTTGTTTTTGCTTTTCATTATTATTATTATTATTATTATTTTGGAAAAGGCAGAACGAGCAGAAGAGGCTGCAAAATCGCTCAACAGGCACGTAGCTCATTGATGAAATGGAAAATGGGGAATATGATTCTGGAAATTCTGAAGATGCTTTAAAAAAAAAAAAAAAAATCGAAAAACGAAAACCAAGTGGGGTGGCTGGAGGAGGAGGAGGAGGAGTAGGACTGCGACTGAGACAGGGTCGAGCCACTTCACCACGTTGCCGCCTGACACTTGGGCTTTCATTTTTATTTTGGACTCTCCAAGCACTCCCCCCACTTGGATTTTCCCATCCCCCCCATTTCTTTATGAAAATTGCTGATAATCACACAGCACAGCATCCCACCCCACACCCAGCACCACTTTCCATCCTCATTACCCAAAGTGCGAGGCGATCACTCGAAGGGGGTCGGACTCTTCAGCTCCGATGAGATAAAAATAATTGAGAACAGAAAAATATTGGATTGTTGGAAGAGGGCTTTCAAAGTATAACATTTTATATGTATATATATTTTTTAAATATTTAATTTTAGTTGGAGTGAGAGGTGAGATGTATCCCCCCCCAGAGAGACAAATACCTGCCAAGTCTCGAATTACAAATGAAGCGGAGCCCAAATTGTTGGCAATTTTAATTACTTACATTTCACTTTTGTCAAGCGAACGGCAGCCGGTCAAGTGCACCGCCACCCAGCCACCCACTCTCCCTAACTCCTCGACCGCCCTCCACCCCCCTTCTACTAGCCACGCCCCTTTTTCCACTCCCAAACGTGCTATAAACCGGTGCACGCTCGCCCGCCCCTCTGCCATTGGAATCCTCTAAAGAGCAAGAGCCTCGTTACTACACTGAAAGAAAATTATCTTTGGAAATGGAATTTTTTAGAAAAATTTTAAAAAGACAGTTTTTTGATTTTTGATACATTTTTGAGGTTCTAAAAAATCTAGTATTTAAGATTTAGTAGTTTTATAGTGCTATTTAGGATTAGAAGCATACTTTTGGTATTATTGGTATAAGCTTTGTTGGTATTATATGTAAAACGCAGAAAAGGTCACATTAAAAGTTACCTAAACGCGAAAAAGGCCTTTAAAATTTTGAAAAATATCGAAACAAATTTAACTTTTTAGGAAAATAAAAATATTTCTCAGACTATCGGCTATTTTCCATTTAAAAACTTAAAATTTTCTTTATAATTATATTTAAATAAATAATTTAAGTTATATTTTTCGACCAAAAATCATTAATAATCTCTTACCTTTTTTCTAATTACTATATATTTCTCTCAGTGCCTTCACGATTCATCGAGTCGCAGTTTTAGTCGCATTTTCAGTCACAGGCAACGGCTTTTTAACTAATTACCGTTGCGCCATTCACCTTGAGTCGCTCACCGCCGCCTGTCGCTCCCAACACCCAAAACCGTATTTTCCAGTCCCCAGACTATTTCACCCCCCCCCCCACCATCCCAACCCCCTCACAAACATATATATGTTTTTCCAACTCTTTTTTTTTGTACTCTAACCTGATTAGAGGCTTAGTTTGGTTTGGAAAATGTATGTATGGATGTATGTCTATTTCTAGAATTAAAATACCTCTTGAAAAAATTAAAATTAAGCTATAAAATATTATTTTCAAATAAAAATATATTTTTTTAAATATTACTGGGTATTTAAGCCTTCGGTTTATAATTTCTTTGACTCTTTTCTTACAGTCTGTCTTTTTTTTTTTTTTGAAAATAATTTAGACAGTGAAAGTAATCGGCAACGAGTTGTTATTGGAGGCTTTCGAGCAAATGGACAGGCGGTGCAAAAATTTTAAATGAACTTTACGGTTTTGCGGAAAGAGTGCGATATATTTCGCTGAGAAAGAGACAGGCATAATAAAAGCCCACACGTACACGAGGCCAATGGACCCCATCAGAGGGGGAAAAACTCCTTACTTTCACGGGACTACTATTTTTTTTATTTTTTTGGTTGCGGGGGAAGCACTAAGACTTCATTAAGGAGGGATGAAAATCAAGAGAGAGGGGGGGAGGTAGGCGGGAAGGCCTGACTAGCCAGTTTATTTTTGGTGGTGCGAATATAGGGGGGAGGGGGGGTCTTCAACAGATGTTGCCAATTGCCTCCAGAAATCGAAGAAGTCGCTTTTCACTCAAGCTTATTAAGCTCCATTTTCTTTAGAGATTCTGGCAGGGGGTGTCCTTAGTAATGGCTGATTAAAAGGGGGGTTAGCGGGTGGTGGCGTTTAAAAAACCCTACTTGAGTAACAGGTTCAAAACTCAAACAAAAGTTGAGAATTTTATTTTTTTTTTTAATTTTTACAAAGAAGAGATCTAATGTTTAGGACTTCTTTTTTTATCAAAATATTTTTATGTAAAATATTTAAATAATAACAATTTAATTTTTATTAATATTAAATAATAAAATAATAGTTGAATATTATTAATTTTAATTTAACTAAAAAACTATTTGTATATGTATTTATATTTTTTAGGAAGTCTTTAATTTTTTCTTAGAAAATCAGAAACAGAAAAAGAGCTATCACTGTGGGCCCTATAGGACACAACCCCATTTTCAAGGCGTCCCATCAGAGAAAATGGACAAAAAATCTAAAAAATATTTTGTCTCAGGATTTTGATGCAGAATGGTAGCAAACCGATCTATAAATCGTTTAAGGTACTCCGCTTAAGAATCGGACAAGAATTGAGGAAGATATAGTCATCACCGTGGGCCCTATAGGGCAAAACCCCATTTTCAAGGCGTCCCATCAGAGAAAATGGACAAAAAATCTAAAAAATATTTTGTCTCAGGATTTTGATGCAGAATAGTAGCAAATCGATCTAGAAATCGTTTAAGGTACTCCACTTAAGAATCGGATGAGAATTGAGGAAGATAAAGTCATCACCGTGGGCCCTATAGGGCAAAACCCCATTTTCAAGGGGTCCCATCAGGAAAAATGGACAAAAAATCTAAAAAATATTTTGTCTCAGGATTTTGATGCAGAATGGTAGCAAATCGATCTATAAATCGTTTAAGGTACTCCGCTTAAGAATCGGATGAGAATTGAGGAAGATATAGTCATCACCGTGGGCCCTATAGCGCAAAACCCCATTTTCAAGGGGTCCCATCAGGAAAAATGGACAAAAAATCTAAAAAATATTTTGTCTCAGGATTTTGATGCAGAATGGTAGCAAACCGATCTATAAATCGTTTAAGGTACTCCGCTTAAGAATCGGATGAGAATTGGGGACGATATAGCCATCACCGTGGGCCCTATAGGGCAAAACCCCATTTTCAAGGGGTCCTACAGGAAAATGGACTAAGAAACCGATTAAGAAACCTTCTTCGAAATCATTCTCAATATACCCAAAATTTTTTTTCCTTCTTACAAGAATGGAAGGATGGAAGTAGGCCGGCTTTTAAGAGTTACATGTTCTAAACTCTACAAATAGGTGATAATTTTTTTTTAAATTATAGAAATATAAGATCTTTAGTTTGTGACTTTTGCTTTTAAAACATAAATACATATCTTTTTAAATATAAATATTAAATATTAAGATATTATTGTAGAAAAAAATAATATATTGTGTATAATTTCTTACCTTTTTATTATAATTTCTTAAAATTAAATAATTTTTTTATAATTACTTACCTTTTTATTCGATTTTATTTTTTATTCTAATTTCTCATTTAATTTCTTACCTTATCTTACCTTACCTTTTATATTTAATTTCTTATATATTTGCTTACCTTTTCTAATAAAATATTAAGCTTTTAAAGATTCTAAAATCTATTCTCCAAACCACCTCTCAAGAAACTCAAGTTCTTTATTATTTTTCGATTTTTTTTTCTTTCCTTCCCAATCACAGTGACTTTTTCACCATCACGGTTTGACCTTTGACTTATTTACTTTTGGCCCTCAATTCGGATGCACTTATTTCTCCATAGGGCCCTTCCACCCCTCCTCGTTTTTTTTGTCACCCCCCCATTTGGCTTTCTCTTTTTTTTTTTTTTTTGCCGCTTTGAGCGATAATTACATGTCGTCTTAGACGCACCGGGGGCACACCGACCCTAACGGGGAGGGGAGGATGAAAGGGTGACTGGCAAAGTGTTAGTTACATTCTGGGGGCCCCAGCACGTAATTTGCTGATTTTGAAATTCGCTCGCCCCAGCAGCGGCTATGGCGACGGCGGCGGCAAATGAAATGCTCCTCATTCTGCATTTTAATGCGCCCCCCCCCAGACTGACAGTTGCCAGAAGCGTCGCTACAGAGAGGGGGCGGGCCCGGTGGCGGACAGTGGCGGGCTCTACCCGACTTGATCTCTTTCGCTTTGCATTTCGTTATATTTTTATTTATTTATTTCCATGGATTTTTTCTTGATTTCCTTTTTTTTTTTTTTAAGCCTTGTAGACTGAAAACTATTTGTTGCTGCCGCTGTCAACTCGCCATGGGCGGTGGCTTAAGGGGGGGGAGCGATGCTAGCTGCAGCTATTTTCGGAGGGGGTTGAGTCAGCATCCCACCCCATTCCCCCCTTCCAGCCTGGTCTTTTCGGCTCTGGAACATATTTGCACTGTCTGGCAATTTTTAAGCAATTTCAGCATGACTTGGGTGGGACATTTTGACCCTCGCCCCCCTACCCCCACCCCCTTGGAGGGCACCCCTTTTTCCAGGCTTCCCACTGCTGCATCCTGTTTAAATGTTTTCCCTTTTTTTACAGTTACTTTGGCAGCAGCCGGAGAGACGAAAAAGAGACGAAAAAATAAATAGAGCAAAGGGGGGGATCAGGTCGCAGTCGTTGAAATTAAAAATAAATTTCACAGTAAACACACATAAAAGCAGACGCTGGCATTGGCCTCAGCGATGCCGCCAGGAGGCGGGGGGTTCGGGTCGGGGTAAAGTGGGAGCAGGATATAAAAAAAAATTGTAAAAGGGGGAGTGACTATAAAGTTCTAGTCCATTTGATTGTCTATAAGTCGTTTTGGTAATGACCTATATGATGGCTTTTTTTAAAGAGTTTTGGGAATAGTTTTTCATATTTTTGGGGGAATTAGGGTTTAAAAATAATAGTATTTAAATAATAGTTTTAAAATTATGAAATTTTAAATAAAAAAGGAAAGGTAAAAGGAAAAAAATATAAAAAATATAACATAAATTAGATATAACATCGCGTCTTTTACATATTAAAGAAAAACATTAAAGAATTATTAGAGAAAGGTTTTCAAGCATTATAGTTTTCTCTAGTATTCCTTAAAAACCTTTATTACTTTAATACATTTTCCCAGTATTCCTTTTAAAATATTTTAAATAAAAGCCTCGAGGTTTGTTTAAAGTACATAAAGAATTTTAATATAGGAAGGTTATACCCTAGTATTCATATTAATTACATATCTTCGTTCATACAACTAATTAAATAAAATTTTGGATTATTATAATAATATTTTTTATATGTATTATAATAATATACGTATTATAGATATGTATATTATATACATATTACCACGTCAATGATACCCGATACTCTTCTCTTCCTCCCACACACCGTTGGAATTAGATATAATATAATATAATACAACAAACTATTAAAAAAGTTAGATATAGCACTACAACAACATTTTAACTTCAGTAATTATAAGAAAACGTTCTTAACGTCCTTTAATACAAACAAAAAAGGTAAAAGAAGTTAAAGAAAGTTTCTCGTGAAAATATTTCCAATAATATCCCTAAAATCCTGCATACTTGTATTAAATATTTTTATTTAATATATACTACATATATGTATGATATACTATTTTATATAATATTCTATCTATTTCTCTTAAAATCTCCGTACTACTTATATTTGTATGAAACCCTCTAGTCCTAATTAATCCCATTTTCAAATTATCATATATCCAGGGTATCATTTCAAGGTATATCCTATCCCACCCCTTGGAAAAAAATAGAAATTGGAATTTTTCAGGGGAATACAACGTCGCAGTGCAAAAAAAAAAAAAAAAAAGGAACCGGACGTTCAAAAATAGTTCGAAGAGTCTCGGGAGGAAAAAGGGCATGGTGGCAGGGAGGCTGGCAGGGAGGCTGGCAGGCAGCATGGCAACGGATTTTCCGCTCCTGGAGATTGGCGGTATCTTTTGCCCTTGAATACCGCTCGCCGCCGCCCCAAACCCCCAAAGTACCCCCTTCTCTCTAGAGAATCGGGATTTGAGAATGGAGAATCGGAGAAAAGGAGAGAGAGAAGAGCGAGAGGAGTGAGATGAAGGAGAAACGCAGAAGCGTGCCAAAGTACAGCTGTCCGGGAGATGTAAGAATCGTCTGGAAATGGTATTTTTGGGGAGTGTATTGGGGGGTGGGGATGGATATATGGAGGGAATCAGGATGCCATGATGATGAAGGTCGGGGAGGGGGGGAGGCTGGAGAGAAACTGTGTAACTTACACGTCTGAGTGCTTATATTTAGCAGCCTGGCAACACAACAAACCAATGTGATGGAAAAGAAAATCCAGCCGCCGCGACGGAAAATGTCTGCATCTTTCCATGCAGTTGCCATGACGAGTTTTCCTTCCTTCCTTTCTCCTCCTCACCCACCCCCTCACCTTAATGAGCATCCAAAACTGTCAACTATAAATGGAAGTGGGGGATGTAAGGAAGTGGGGGTGGGGGGTTTTAATACGAATGCTCCTTTGGAGTAACTGAAAGTTCTGATTAAATTTGATTGGAAAGCATAGAAAATTGATTCGAATTTTCCCGAAATGGGGTTCAAAGGCAAGTCTTTTGGGAAGGATTTTCAAGGGAAATACTTTCAAATGCTTAAGAACTAAGGGGGAGTATATTATAGAACTTAAACAGGGTTCTTAGTATTTCTTATTTAATTTTTAAAGAAAACCATTAAAAACTTGATTAAAAAAATAATTTCCAGATAAACCCCTACAAGAAAAATATTTATGATTTTATACTTATAATAATAAAAGACTATAAAACCAAAAGATTAAAATTCTCGAAACCCTATCGAGTAGAACCAGAATTTATGGGGGATCGATCTTTCTTATCGAATGGAGTATAGAACCCCTAACAGACTGCCTGACTTGTTATGGTTCGAAAAAAACAAGAATTGTTTATAAACAATTTTTAGAACTAAAAGTCAAAGCCGTGATTGAAACTGAAATCGGGGAGAGGTCTGCAATATCAGTATTTCTGCCTTTTTTCTCGTTTTCCCTTATCTTTTGGTTTCTTTTTCTTTTTTTTTTTTGTGTAATTTTAGAGCAGAATGCATTGATATTCCCATACGACGGCCATAAATTACACGACAATTACAGCCAGAGGCCAACAGAAGCGGCTAGGCACTGAGAGAAATTATAGAGGGGTTGTTCTTGGGGGGGGGTGATAATTATTGTTATTATCATAACTTGGCTAATATTTGTCTGATCGGTAAATGGTATACATTTCTGTTATTCTTTTTTAGAGGAGTATTATCTTATTTGGAAAATTTTGAATAAGATTTTTGACCTAATTTTTGAAACTTTTCATTATTTTTGAAACCTCATACCCTCATTATTTTTTTCAAAAAATTTATAAAAATTTTGTTTCTTAAATTTTGAAAATAATTAAATCCACTTTGCAGGATATTAAAGCCCTGATTCATAAATTTCATTTCATTTTCAAATCGAATGAAAAATGGCCAAGTACTGGCCTGAAAGCCTTCTTCCTAAGGCTCTATTTTTAGGGCAAGGTCCTAACTATTCATAACTTGGGCAATACTTGGCTTAAAAACAAATATTATACCTTCACGAGCTTGTTTTTTCAAGTACTATCGTTTTCTATTAAAATCTTTTATTTGAAAATTTTTACCAAATTTGCGAAAAAATTTAAAAAGAGTACCCTTGTGGATTTGATTAAAAAAATTGGCAGGAACATTTTTTATCCAATCCTCAAATTTATGTTACTATTTTAAAGATATTTAAACATAGTTTCATAAATGGTATGGTGGTTTCTAAAACGATTGGGAAATAGCCAAGATATGATCTAAAAACCATACAAAATTAGCACTTTTTGGAATTTTTTTTTTTTAGATAAAGAACATTTTAACTTTTCAATGATCATATTTCTCTCTCTCCCGACCCTAATACATGAATTCCTCAAATATTCTAACTATTTCTTTAATAATTTAGGTGAAATGTTATAATTTTTGTTCAGTGGACAAACTAGAAAAACATTACCCAAAAAAAAAAAGAAAGAGGCGCGAAGAGAGTCGACGAAGTAAGCGGAAAATTGGAGAAAAACGCAACGCTACCGCCGCGACACTCCATCACGCCCCCACCTCTGCCCCACCCCCCAACCTTGGGCCCCACCACACTCCCCTTGAATTTTCCGGCGGTGCCTCCCTCACACGCGTAGTTTAAATTGCGTTTGCAGCAATCGTGCCATAAATTTCCCGCCTCCACTACCCCCGTCGACCCCTGCCTTCGGAAAACCGAAAAGAAGTTGTTTATTTTTGGTCTGCCCAACGGGAAATGTCTTCGCATGTCTCCGTCGTAGTGCCGAAAACTTCCCATCTAGCAGTCAATCTCTTGTATCTCTGTATCACACTTTCTCATTGTATGTGTGTATCTTTGTATCTCATGGATCGCATGAAACAGCTGCCTGTGTATCGATTCAATTATGGGCCATCTCCGAATCGACTTATCATGCAGTTGTCTGATTAACAAGTCGCACCCAAATCCAACCTAGAATTTTTAATCAAGTAGTAGAACTAAGTCTTAGCTTCTTAAAGCTTTGAAAAGTTCCCATGGAATTCCCACAATCTCAGTTTCTTTTTTTTTATTCAAATTACTCTATAAAATGCGATCAAAAGTGCGACCATATGTCGCACTTTGCCTGCCGGCCTTTTGTGCAATTCTTCTGGCTACAGGCTACAGCAGTCTTCGGGTCAGACCTCAGGCCGAAGAAAGGGCCGGAAGACCAGAGTTGAAGAACAGCTGCCATTTGGACAGCATTGACCTCTCTGCGGCCAATTTCACGTACTCATCTCAATCTATAGCTTTTTTTTTTAATTTTTTCCCATTTTCCCCCTTTTTTTTTAAATTTTTTTTAAGGCAACAGTTGGTGGTCCACACTTTTGGCGGAAGGTGGCGCTGCTAACAGCAAATCAGTTGGCAATTAAGGCCATTTCATGGCAGATGGTCCAAAGTAAAGTACGGTCTTTGCGAAAAAAAAAATCGAAAAAAAGAAAAAAAAAAAATAATGAAATTGGGGTGAGAAAAAATGAAAGCCAAGATTGGCTAAAAGAATGGGGTACTCTGAAGATTCTATAACTTTAAAGAATTTAAATCTTAGTTTAAAAAAATAATACAAATTTATAGTTTCTTTAGAAAAAGATTATTTTTTTTAGGATATATAATTTTTAATATTAATCTAAGGTATTTTTATATATTTGGAAAATTTTGTTCAAAACTCTTATAAGATTTTCTTTAAATAAATATACTATTCTTATAAGAGTAATGTTATTTTAAAAAAAAAATATTTTAAAATTAAAATTAAGTTTCTTTTCTCTATTTTATCACTTTAAAAATAATATAACCTTTCAAGAACCAAAAGTATTCCACACCATTAATTGTATATTGTATTTAATTATTTTGAATTCGTTTTAAAAATAGTTTTAAATAAAAAATGAATCATTTCTCATTCTAAAAGATAATATTTCAACTTTATTTTATTGAAAATATCATTTATCCTCCATATCCTTCCAAAACACCAACCCCAAGAAGATAACAGTGGTTGGAGTCGAACCGGCTCTGTTAACCCTGTTGCTTTCTGTTAACGTCGCGTGAGCCGCATCGAACCGCTTCGAACATGTTGGCTCGCTTTGTTATGTTCGATGGCAACCGGCACGGGCCAAAGAAAATTGTATCTTCGGCTGGGACTCGCATTCCGTTTCGTTCGCTCGAAAAAAGTATCTCGTGGGCTCCGAAGTATCTCGCAGATACAACTCTCAACGAGCGGTTAAGCGACTTTTCACAAATGACGAAAAAATTCAACGCGTCCCATACGAAGACACAACAATACAAAAATTTATAAAAAATAACAAAAAATTACAAAATTCGAATTATTTTTTTTGTGTGAAAATATTAAAACATATATACATATATCTCTCTTGGTGTGGATTACCAGTGCCTGGAAAAGTGATTACCAAAAATGGATTAACTACAAGATCTAAACAAAAAAAAACAAAACAAAAATATTACAAAAAATTAACATGATGAAGTGCTTGTGATTGTTGATTTTAAAAAAATATATATATATTTTAAAATATATATAAAAAAAAATATTTAAACTTGAATACTTTTTCAAAAAATTTGTTGGAGTTTAAAAGAAAGAGAATAAAGTGTGAGTAGAAAAAGTAGTGTTTTTTAAACTCAATATTATGAGACAGTTTTTTTTTTTTAAATTTTTATTAAAAATTTTAATTGTGTGGCTAAAAAGGAAAAAGTGCACTGCTGCTGCTGCTCCCTTATGTTGACCTTTTCGTTTGATTTTGTTTATAAAATACAGTTGGCTGACTGGCTGGCTGGCTGCCTGGCTTATTCCCCTCCCAAAAAACAAAAAAAAAATGTGCTTTTGCCTTTGAAGTTGGCTCACTTTAGGCACTTTGACATTTTGCCTGTTTTTTATTTTTCAATTTTTTTTTTGTTTGGCGTTGGTGTGTTTGCTGTTTTCTGTTAGTATTTGTATTTATTTTTGAGTGTATGTGTGTGCCTTAAATCCTCGAAATAGTACTGGATTTTATTCGAAAATAATAGAAAAATTAAAAAAAGTTTCTTAGAGAAAACTTTCAACTGAAGATTCTAATATTTTAGTCTTTTAATCTTAATGATTTTCGAGTCTTCTAATTAACTTCTTTTTGGCCTTTTTTTTCTTGGTAGATTTTTCCCTTCCACCCTAAAGCATCTTCCAAAAAAAAAAAAAAAAAAAAAAAAGTGCTCTGCTTAACTGATTTTATCTTTTCTTTGTTACTTTTGCATGATTTATGATTTAATATTCAAGACAAGAAATTACAAGTCAGATAACGATTAGCATTTCTTAGGCTTTTACTTAAAAAAAAGAGAAGAAAAAAACTACCAACTTAACCGGTTTATTATTTATTAAAAAATAAATAAAGAAATAAATAAATGAAAGATAAATCAAATAAGAAAAAGATAATAAATTAAAGACAAAAATTACCTTAATTTCGTAAATAAAAAAACATCTCTTAAACCTTTGCCTTCAGCTGTGAAACAAAATGTTTAGCTCGCGGCTTGAGTTACTTACTTTGTGGAAGCTGCAGGGGCCCTCCAGAAGCTCTTCCAATACTTTTAGGGCACTGCACACAGATACAAACCGATACACACAGATACAAAAACCGACACGCATACATGGCCAAGTTCACGCACCTGTCCCTTGTCATTAAAAAAGCAAGCAAAGTTTCAATCTGCTTTCTGATGCTTGTGCTTCTGCTTTTTTGTTGTTTTTTTTAAGAAGAACACTTGAAGAAACAAATATGTGTTTTCTCTGAAGATATGATAGGTCATGTGAAACCTTTTTTTATAAAGATTAAGGCTTAAAATCTCTAAAAATAAATGAATAATTTTGTAGTTTGGAAGTACTGGGTATCTATGTTATTTCTAAGACCTTTCAGGGTGCAATAACATTAGACTTAGACTTAGAGACTACATATGTTGATAACCTGTATGGGTTCTTTCCTACCTCTGTATTTTTATAAAGGTTATATCATAAATACAAAATATACATAGGTACCTAGATACTCTAGAAGTACCGGATATCTATGTTATTTCTGAGACCTTTTAAAGTCTTATAACATTAAACTTAGACTGAGACTAGTTCCTGCTTCCCTTTATATATAAAGGTTTTTATAAAGATTATGTCTTAATCAATAAAACCTATAGAAACAAAAAAAATATAGGTATAAACTCCAAAAGTACCGGGTATCTATGTTATTCCTAAGACCTTTTAGAGTCGAATAATATTCAACTTGGAGACTAGATATATGATAACCTGTATGGTTCCCTCTTCACTCTATACCCATCTATTTCCCTCTATAAAGGTTATATTTTTTAATAAATAAATCCTATGAAAATAAAGTATAGCTATAAACTCTACCGGATATGAAGTACCGGGTATCTATATTATTCCTAATACCTTTTAAAGTCTATTATCATAAAAATGACTTTTTCTTAAATATTTTCTTAAGCCCCAAATAGACTATTATTTTTTTGTAAATATTTCCTTAATTTTTTTAATATCTTCCCCCCATTTCTCCCAGTGCTTGCTAACTTTTTACTTAGCCTGCTGCCTCGTCTTGCCCAAAAGTGTGTGTTTGTATGATTTTCTTCCTTTTTTTTTTTTTTTTGATTTTATAATTTGGCCCAATTTGCTGGCATTGCAAATTGCTAAAAACGTCTCGAAACAATCGACAGGCTGGAAAGAAAAAAGGGACGACCAAAAAACCAGGAGTCTAGAGAGGCAGTAGGTGTGGCAGGAAGTGCAACATGCTCATGTCGCAAGTTGCAGTTTCTGTATATATATATATATATATTTTTTTATATCGATTTGTTGGATCGTTTTGACGCGTCCTCGTCAGCATGTCGAACCTTGTTTTTCCTTTTTTTTTCAATTTTTTCGCCCCCCTTTGTTAGTTCTTTGCATGCCACAAATTATGTTCTGCAGTCCGTTTAACCCCTTTTTGGGGTTGTCGGGGGGTATATAGCAGCCCCCGCCAGCCTTAACCCCCCTATGAGTGCTTTGTGAGTCTCGGTCTCGACTCACCTTGAGAGTCGAGCTGTCAGACTTTTGACAGTTTTGTGCCTGTTGTGGGGGGGGCCATCCTTTCATATTTTTCTTAAGGCTGTGTGTTTTTTTTTTTTTGGATTTCTGTTTTTTAGATTTAATGAGTTGTCAAGGTATTTATTGGCTTGCTTTCTATTTGAAGGATGTTTAGAAATTTTTATTCAAAGGGAGTAAAAGTTGAAAGGAGTTAGGGTCTTGAAACCTTAAAATACTTCAGATCATAAGAGGTGTATTATAATTATAATAGAACCTATATTACTTAACAAACTAAACCGTTCTTGTGGTCTAGTTCTTCCAGGGTTCTGTTTCAAGAACTTAAGATCATAAGAGATGTATTGAAAAACCCTATAGAAGCTATAACCCTTAAGTAACTAGATTGTAGAAGTTAAGATCTTAAGAGATGTATTATAATTCTTATAGAACCAATAATACTTAAGAATCTATTCTTGTAGTTCAGTTCTTTTAGGGTTCTGTTTTAAGAACTTAAGATCATATTATGTATATTAAAACCCCTATATCAACTATAACCCTTTAGAAACTACCCTATTCTTCTATTAGAACATCTTAAAACTTCCAATACACGCATCTCAAAGTTTTAATCCAAAAACCTCATAATTTTTGTCATCCAACTTGTTTGCATCTTGCATCTAATTTCCCATCTCATCCGAGAAATAAAATGCTAATAAAAAAAGATATATACAAGAGAGTGGTAAGGGCATTGAAAAGGCAAAACAATTTATCCCTTGGTTAATTTGGTTAATTGAAGACAATTGAAAGCCGCTTTGCAGTTCATTAAGGCTCATCAGTAGAGCTCCACCAGTTCCAAGCTTCAAGCTCCAATCATCTGGTCTATATCCATCCAGCTAAGAGATTCTGTCTTCCGCCTCCGTTGTGAAGATATTGTTGTGGTGGTGGTGGTGGTGGTGGGGCTTGTTGTCTTGTCGCCAGACTAATTAAAATATTTGCACTCAAATGCTTAAGCAATAAATATTTGTCAAGCCATCATCATTATGGAGGAGGAGAGTATGGGTATGGTGACCCCAAAAAGACTCTGGAGGGTGGGCAGTGGGTGGCTTGGAAAATGAAAATCTATGAGAGGCGGCGGCATTTTAAAAGTGCACTCGGGCCCCCCCTTCCTTTCAAAGTTCTATGCTCCACTTTAGCCTGCATTTTTGATGAGCTTTAATGGCGCCGCCGATGCCGCCTTAATGCAAGTGCCCTGGCCACCCACCCTCCTCCCACCACCCACCACCACCACCCATTGAAAATGCCAATTAATAGTCATTGATGGGAAAAGTTGAATCCCGAAATGAGAGAGAGAGAACGAGTGTAAGAGCCAAAGTGGAAGTGTGCCATCGCCTTGAAGAGGGTATATATCAGGGGCGGGTATATACCCAAAACGGGGGGGTAGCCAGGCCATGTGTGGATTGACTTTTTCGGGGGTTGGCTCTGGCAATCAGCATCAGAATCCGAAAAAGAATCAAGAAATGGGGACAAACATCAAATTAGTCTAAAACGGAAGAGCGGAAGAACGGAAGAGGTTGCAGTCCCCGGGGAAGGGGTGGGATGGATCTGGGAGGATAGGGCTAAAAGCCAACTCAAATGGGCATAAAATTTCCTTATTGTCGGACATTGAATGCCGCATACAATAGTCACTCGAAAATGCCAACAAAAAGTCCAACAAAATTTACGCCATATGGCCCACAAGGAATTCAATTCTCTAGTAAAGAAATCCAAGAAAATATAGAAGGAGAATATAAATCCGACAAAAAGGGGGGTACTTTTTCAAGGGATGAGATTATCAGAAAAGGATATGACTTTATTCTTCCAAGTAATTGATTCAATTAATTAAGAAATCTTAAGGGTCTAGGTCTGGGGAGTATTTTTTGAAAATTATGGCTAAGTGGGTGGTTCATTTTAGAAATATTTGGGAAATAGTAGAGGTTCTTAAGAATTAGGATATAATATATGATATAATAGTTCCATGGAAGCTAGGATTACTTTATAATGTATATCATCTGATAGTATATGATTTAATACAGTATATAAAGGCTTATGATTTAATATTATATTGTATCTTGTGTTGATAAAGAGTTATTATAAGACTGAACCCTAAATATCCTATGAAGAATTGAAAAAATAATATTATATCTTAAAGATTATAGTATTACTAGTATAATAGTATAATATTATTTATATTATGAGTAATATTATAGTATTATATTAAAAGAAATCTTAAAAATATATATTATAGTAGAATATTGTACAATATGATATAATATATGATATAAATAATCTATAATTCCATACGTTCTTTAGGATCAACATATAATATGCATATACCATCATAGGTCTTGTAATATGGTATAATATTATATCATATATGATGATAAGTATATGAGTACGATGTTATCTGAGCGACTGCATAGAGTTCCTAAACCTTATCTACATATCTAAACACATAACTCTTATAAAAACCTTAAGATTTCTTCCAAAATTGAATTAATTTCCTTAATAAACCTCTCAAATAAATCTCAAAAATCCCTATATATCATAAACCCAACTAAAGACCTATATAGTTCTTTCTCTTAAGTATTTTAAACATTTTCTTTCTTTCTTCTCCTCCAAAAATAAAACCCCCCGTTTTCTTTCATCAGCAATTGAACACAAGCTGCATACTTTTTAGCTCTAAAGGACACAAGAAAAAAAACGCAAAAACGAGCTTGGAAATTGGGAGAACTTATGAAAATGTTTTACAATATCCTTTTCGTGTTATTACAAGTGTACGTCCTTGTCGCCAGCTTTGTCAGAAATGTCTGGCAACGCTTCTCCTTCTGTTCAGCAGCTTCTGCTCTCCCCCCTTTATTTTTTTTTTCTTGTGGTGTGTAACATCTTCACTCCTTTGGGGCGTCGTCAAGTTCGCGCTGCGTTTGAATATGTCATTACTCGTTTGGCCCTCGCTTTTCCAAACGCTTTTCCGAGGCAGGGGAGCGAGGTTCCCTTCTAGTGATTTTCTCCCCTTTTTTTTTTTCTTTTTTTTCTTTTTGCAGAGCAACAATGTTGACGCGTTGTCGCTAAGCCACCCAACCATCTATCCACCCACCCGATGTGTGTGGGTTTCCCCTTTTCTTGGCTTGAACTCCGTTTGGCCCGTCTGACGGAAGTGACAGTTGAACATTCATTCATTCATTCATTCACTCACTCACTCCCTGGCTGGTTGGGTGGTTCATTCATTCATTCATTCAGACACCCATACCACCCGCGGAAGTCGAAAAATCAAGCCAAGGCAGCCCAGCAAACACAGGAACCATAAACGAAAAGCTTGCCACTTGCAAGAAAAAAAAAAAATAATAAAAATAAAAAAATCTAAAAAAAAAAATATAGAGCCTACAAAATTTCTATGGCAATTTGGCCAAGACGAGGGACTGCTTAGAAAAAAAGGAGAAGTCGTTTAGAGATGAGAGCGTGTTGTGGGGCTCTTGATTCTAAGACTCTTTTTTAAGTTCTTGAATTAAATTCCAAAATAAATGATATTCCTATCATTTCTTCATAATTTAAATAATAAACTTTCTGACATATACCCCTCTGACACTTTTTTCTGACTTAATCACGATCTTGTCTCTAAAAGAAAAATTTTTTTTTGGGCGGAAACACAACGCAATGACTGAACGGAAGTTTTTTGGAAGCGCATAAAATTATTATGGAGTTCCCTCACTCTCTCCCCAGCTACAGCTTCCTTTTCTATCTGTATCTTTGGCTGGGTATATGTATCTTAGAGTTTCAGGAACGTGGCGCGTCAATTGCGAATTCGAGTCCGGGACCTTGACTAGCACTTCATGGTCCTGCCGCAGTCAGCTTTTTATGGCTCGACGAGCTCATGTCTTGCCTTTTTTCTCTCTTTTTTTTTTCGTCAGGACCTTTGTGGATTCACTTTAGTTTCAACAGTAGTCGGTATCCTGCTCTCGTATTATTTTTATGCGCAAATTTAATATTTACATTTAGCCAAAGTGGATTTCGGGCTATCGTTGACTTTGGCTCAGGCTCTGGTCTCAGGGATCTGGTCTCAGGGCTCTGGGCTCTGGCATTTTTATCAACTGACAACTTTTCTGACCGCAGAATTTTCCCCCACTTTGAGATGGGTGGGGACAAGAGAGAGATGTATCTGCTAGATAAACAGGAACAAGAACAAGTTAAGAACCCTGAGAGTCTGAAATAAAATGGCATTTAGATAAAGTCTCATAGGCCATATGGAATATTTGTGGTTTATGTGGTGGCTAGAGATATGGGAGAATGTTTAAGGTTCTCGATGGTTGATGGTTGAATCCTAAACAAAAAAATTAATATTTATATTTAAGCCCTCCTTTAAGTACACCTCTACTTGACACTAAAACATAAATTTTCTAGTCCCTGAGCTTGGACTGAGCTTCTCTAATAAATAATTCATCTGGCCTATGACTCATTATGCAACCACCCTTACTTTTTCTTTTTTTTTTTTTTTGGTATTTTGGATATCAAAGCATAGTCCTCCCTCCTCTTCCTCCTCCCCCTCGTCTGCTCAGCAGGCTGTTCTAGTTTAAGTTTCGATTTTGTTATCCTGCCGCCACCCTTCTAAGCTATGAGTCATCCATCCATCCTGACAGGGACACCCCCGCTGAGGATTTCTTTCTATTTTTTTTTTTTCGTCATTAAATTAGCAGCTGACTTTCAAGGAAAACAGCTGACATGACAAACGCCCAGGGGGGTGGCTTACCATACTATAGCCCCCCCTTTTTTTCAATTCTGTTTTTTTTTTATATCCACGCTGCTGAATTTGTAAAACATTTCCAAGTACACGAGCGACAAACAGGCAACCACTTAACGCTTGTTGCCACATTCAGAGCTCCGTTCCAGCTGTCCTGTTATTGTCCTGAAGAGTGCGTTCAACAAAAAAAAAAAAAAAAGCACCACCTATCCACCACCTACCCACCCCCACAAACCCCTAACTCCTTAACCAAAAAAAAAAGGAATAAATAAAAATACAAAAAAAAAGCAGAGACAATCGCCTGATTCGGCTTTCGTGCCACACACGTTTTGTACTTTTTCCGTGTATTTTATTTGTATTGTGTGTGTGTTGCATGTCTTGTCTGTGTATTTGTATATCTACCTAGACCTCCTCTCCCCCTCCCCCACTCTCTATCGTTCACCAGGACCTTAGGCATGCAAGGATATAATCGAGAGCATAGCCAACCCAGAACCTTACATGAATCATGTCCGCCGCTTTATCAAAAACTGCATTCGAGGGGGGGGCCTAGCTGGCTATAAAAAAAAGGAAAGGGGGGGTGTGTGTACCCCAATACAAACCAACTGCGGTTACATTTACAACCCTCCCTTTTGAAAGGGGGGGGGGCTAGGACAACTAACCTCCTATATTCCCTCTAATGCAGGCATCAATTTTTCAATTTGTTTTTTGGCTTCACTTTGCATGCCATGTTCGGCTGAATAAAAAAATATATATATATATGATTTCTCAGGCAAGGCCATTAGAGACACAATTTCTGATCTAAACTAATAGGCTTTCAATCGGGAAATTAATTTAATCGACAAAAATAACAAGATTTTTTAAGGTTATTGGAGTTTGTTTTTAGAAAGAGTTTTTGAAATTAAAAGAAAATATAATATTCTTCTATAATAGTCTCTCTATGATATAATATAATATTCTATAAATAATATTCTATAATTCTCTATAATATCCTCTCTATTATTTTATATAATATTCTATATATATTCTACAATATTCTCTTTAATATAATCTCCCTATAATATCCTTTGTTTGGTTTATATCCTTTTACGATCTTGAAAGGAACACATCTCACTCGGGTTTAGGTATTTTTATTTAAATATTATAATTTTTTTTATAATTTAACTTTTTCTAAATCCAAGACACCCTCCTGGGGGTATAGACGCTCAAAACTAACCATGGAGGGCTTTTTCGATTCACTTCTTTGATTATTTATTTTATTTATTATTTTAATATTAAAAGAACCTGAGTTTTTTTTTACCAGCTTAGGGTACATATTTCCTCCTTTACTTCACCATTTTACATCTATATATTATATTTAATATTTATAATATCTCTAAATTAATATATAAACTTTATAACCCATACCATACATCCCTATATATCATAACCTTCCTCTAAACCCCTCTCTATTAGTTTCCCTTTTTTCAAACATTCTTTAAGAGCAAAAAAAACCCAAAACTTCAATCATTAATAAATTCCTGGACCCTTGAAATATTTATGTTTAATAAATTTTCATTGCAACAATTACCAAAAAAAAAAAAAAAACAGAAAAAAAAAATTAGATCATAATAGGAAATGAACTAGAAAAAGGACTAGTAGCTCCTTCATAAAGGAACTTGCATAAAAATGTCGATGGTTGAGTTTTTATGCGAAATATGCGTGATTACTTGTAAGTTTCCCTGTTCGCCAGGATATCAGGCTCTTTCTCTCTCTCAAAATAAAGGGGGGGTCTGCGGGCACATAATGTCTAATAAACATTTTGTGCCCTATAAAAAGAGCAATGAATGCGGAAGCCCGTCTCCGGCGAACACGGCCTGTGCGTGTTTATTACCAAGATGAAGACGAACATGGCCAGAACCAGAGCCAGAGACGGTAAACAAAAAGAAGAATATAATAATAATAAAATAAATAAAAGAAATAAAACGAATATTAGATACCCTACAAGACTATTAAAAAACTATATAATACTAGGAGAGAAAGTATTCTCTAAAATCTTAAATCTTTTACAAAAAAAAAAACCTGTATATATTCTTTGAAATCCTTTCTAAAAGTATATATACCCCTTATAGATAGGGTATTGAAAACACAAGAAGCATTAGCGAAAACAATTAATACATATAGTACATAACCCAAAGGCAACTACGACAAAATAATAAACAAATGGAACATCACAGGAACACAGAATTCAATTAATAATCCTGCCTTGTATGTCGTCTGGCTTTATTTTTACATTTTTTCTATTTTTTTTATTTTTCAGATCTAAGAGCCAAAAGGGAAAATTAGAAAAAGATACTTCAAGAGAAGAAGCTACAGCTCACTTTCAAATAAAAGGGTTTTTAAGGTAAGTTTTTAAAAAATATTTCCAAAAAAAGATTAAAACTTTGATTAGAAATCTCAACTTGAAGCCTCAAAGAATGGCCCACGCCAAGCCCTTGGCTACACGACAACCCTGGTGGGTTGCCCTCTTAGCCTTTATTTTATCTATTTGCCATCGTCTCGGGTTCGGTCGGAGAGTCCATAATAATTAGTTATAATCGGATTTAGTTAGAGGAAGGCGAAGGTGTCGCCAGGTGGTTGTTGTTTCTCGTTTTTTTTTTCTCTTTTTTTTTTTATTGTATTGTGACCGCACTCGGATGGATACATAGATACAAAGATACAAAGATACATGAGATACTGAGTTATAACACCCACCCGTGTAACGGTCGAGACCACAAAGGCAATCAAAATGGAAAAAGCCAAAGTCCAAAAAAAAAAAAAAAAAAAAGAAAATCTTGGGAGTGGGCTTTGAAAAGCAAAGTATCTGCAAAGTGTATCTCGAAAGTGAGTTTTTTGTATCTTGAGTATGTTAAGTAACTAGAAGAGACTATAAATTAGACTAAACTATATTTTAGATTAATTTTTTTTAAATAAATTAAGTCTCTTAAGTTTTAGGAGCTTAAGATTTCTTTCCAATTATTTCTCTCTGTGTATTATTGCTCTTTTCTAACACGTTTCCAGTGCAGTTTCGAAAAAAAATAATAAAAACCTGTCTGGGAAAGGTCTCCCGATTTCATTTATTGAATTGTGGAGTCTCTTCTCTTCTGACGATTTAAAATAGGTTTCTTCTCCTTTTTTCGTTTTTCTTTTATTATTCCGATTTATTTATTTATTTTTTTTTTTTTTTGTCAAGGGGGGACCTGCTGCAATCGACTGCAGTGGGATATAACTCAATTAGCCGCATGGGGAGAAGGAAATGGGGAAATATATACACTGACAACGTCGGACAAAAGAATATAAGCGGAGGTCTGAGGGCTGAGGTCTGAAAGGTAGCCAGTGGAGATTGTGTGTTTTTTTGGAGGTTCAGGTTCAGGTTGAGGTTCAGGTAGAGGTAACCAACCAGTGACAGCTGTCAGGCCTAAAGGGAGCCCTTTTGGGCAGCCAATTGTCATTGTGGATGATAATTCGAAATGAAAATACCAACTCTCTTCTATGGGAAACTAAGAGGTTTTGGAGGTTTGGAGGTCGTGTTTTCCTGATTAGTTAGTACAGTTGAAAGTACTTGAAAAATAAATAGAAATAGAAATTTGAGGTTAATATATAAATTCAATTTTGAAAATAAATATAGAAAAGTTGGTCAAGTATATACTCTTTCGAAATCATATTTCTCTCGCAATAGACTTCGGGGGTTTTGTGGGTTTTCTGGGGGATTGGATCGATCTATGTCAATGTGGCCGGCCCACACGAAAAAAATAATAATAAAAGAGGAGACAGAGACAGACAAGAAATGTTGGTGTGTGGGCGAACTTGGCTCGAATGGAACTCGAATGGAGCATAAAATATGTTAATAAGGCTTAAAGTTATACACCACAACAGCCAAAATCCCCCACCAGCCTAACCTGGTCGCCATCGTCGTCGATCGAGCTTGTAATACAAAACCATAAACATGAATTTGAAAAAAATGCTAAAACGTAAAGTGGAGAAGCTAGCTGGTCTCTGGTCTCTCGATCTTCCAATCGAAATTTTTTGGGCTCCCCATCGTCTTGTCATTGTTGCACTGTCTTGTGTTTCTTTTTCTTATTTCTTATATATTTTTTTTTTGTTGGCCTGGCTTAATTTCCTGCTGCTCGACTTTAACTTGTTTTGTTGCCGCTGATGGTCTTCTACCAAAAACCACACAAAAAAAAAAAACCAACCACGAAATCAGTTAAGTTTCAGGTGTTCAATTTACTGATTGAAATTCTGCTTCGATGTGGCCAAGCAACTTTCATTCGATCTGCTATACATATATATATATATATCTATTTACATATATACTTTGTATACTTCTTCTCTTATTATTTTAAAAAGTTATCTAGAGTCTCTGGATGATTTCGTTTCATAATTTTATGCCCGAACGGCCCATGTCAGGAATTATGTTAGAATTATGCTAATGAGAGCCAGATATCGATCCCAGATGCTCTGTGATTATACACGGCTAACAAGTTTGCTTTCGGAGCCTGCAGAATTGATGAATAACTTAACCCGTTCTTCGTTCTTTCGGCCCGAGCAGAGCTTGCAGTTTTGCTTTATATTCATATTAAAGCCGGACTTGTTGAGTTCCGAGCCATGCCTGATTCGATTAAAGTTATGAAATCCCAAAGGAGAGAGAGAGGCTTTATTTCATTAGAGTGTGTCGGGGTTCGTTTTTTTTTTATAAACGATTATTTAAAAGAAAAAAAACTCTGTAGCTTTAATTAAGCTATAAGTTTAATGAATATTAATGAGAATGTTTTTTTTTTTAGTTTAACTCTAAGGCCTCCCAGTTTGTAGGTTTTATGCGCCAATAGAATTCTTTCTTAACTTTCTTAAGAAGCGAGTAGTTTTCGATAAATATTTCGATATGTATAAAGACTAATATATATATTTTTTAAATAAATAAACATAAAGAATACCTTAGTAAGCTTATTATTTAACTTAAAAATTGTATTGTTTTTGGGATATTCCTATATATGCCAGAAGAGTTCTATAAACTTTTTTTAAAAGCGATAAGTTTTCGATAAATATTTCGATAGATATAAGGTATTAAAAGAAAGAATTCAAAGAAGATAAATATTTGAGGTAAAGAATGCCTCAGTATATTATTATTTTTTAATTTTCTAACTTATACAGGGTGTTTTCACATTTTTTTTTATTAAGTTTCTTTAAAGTTTTTGATACTTTACCGATAAAAATGTCGATAAATACTGGATCTTTAATCTTCTGTAAATAAATGATGAAGAATACCTTAGTTTTTATGATCTAACCTTAAAAGTTGAAACAAAAATAATATATATTTTTGGACTTAGTTCTTTTTTTAAGTTCCTATAAGTTTCGATAGTATTTCGTTAGAAATTTCGATACATTTTAGGTCTTAAACCTTCTCTAAAAAAATAATAAACAATACCTCAATTAATTTTTATTTAATCTTAAAATTTAAAACATAAATGCTTCTAATTTTTTTTACCAAAATGTTTCTTTAAAATTTTCAATAATATTCTGATAAAATTTCGATTATTTCGATAAAAGTCCAAGGTCTCATTTATTTTATAAATAAATAAATAAATTAATTAAGTTATCAACAAACTCTTAAAACTCTCTTCATAAGAAATTAAATATTTTCTATAAAAATTAATCTAAACAATCGATTATATATCGATAAAGTCGCTATTTTTTATAAAACCACCTCATTACAAGACTCCCAATACCCTTTATTAAATCAGAAACCCTTTTTCTAAAACTGTTCCACCTTTACTTTTCTTCCAAATCCAATTCCTAACCATTTCGATAATTATCAAATCTCCCTTTTAAGAATGAAAGATGACCCTTTTGGCTTTCAGTTAACTGTTCCCTTAACTTTTGCTGACTTGGCCGATACAGGAACTGGCCATAAGAGTCCTTAAATGTGAATGTGTGTGTTTGTGTGTGTGTGTGGGCCATTAATAGGCGATTTAAGTTTATTTTTTGTCCGTTGCCTTTTTTTATTGACACTGGAAATGGGACCCGGAGAGAGATGGTGCTCCATTTTGGGATTTCGTTTTTTTTCTGGAGCTCTGTCCCCAGGACACACATTTGTCTCCTAATCAGAGATGGTCAGACAAAGGACTAGAAAGAGAGAGAAGAGAATAGCAAATTGAATAGCCAGGCCAGACCTCATCCTTTTGACTTTGACTTTGGTCCTGGGTTTCGGCTCCTTTTGCCACTTAGCCGATGCTGCTGCCTTTTACTTGATTTGTTCGGGCAAACAAATTGTCAACAGGATTTCGAAAGAGATGGCTATAGTATGAGAGAAAGAGATAGAAAGAGAGAGACTGAGAGGAAACAGGACACACGCACAAATTGATTTTAATTGTTAAGCATTCCCTTTTTTAATTGTCCTAATCTTTGCTGAACTCTGGACCTTCGACCAATATCCTTTAGGCCTTTTTTTCAGCTACCCATCTCACTCTCTCTCTCTCCTTCTCTCTCTTTTTGTTTGTTGCCTTTTCCATTTTGTCAGCAAAAGTCCTTTAAGTAGCCATCCTTTTTGGCCAAAGCTTTTTTTTTTTCTTCTTACGACTTTCTCTTTATTTTTTTTTTTTTTGGATTTTTGGTAAAGGGTTAACCGGTCCCTAAGGGCACTTCCATATGAGTGTGTAAGGAGTGTGTGTGTGTAAGTGTGCGAAAGAGATGGCCTCAGTGCGGCTTTCAAGTACAGTCTCGACACTTTAACTGACAGTTCAAGTTGAGTTTTTCGCTTGTTTTTTTCTTCAGAAAAAAACTTCCAGATCAACGGGGACACCTTTTTCACTTAAAGTGAAAGTTTTGGGGATATGTGAGGGATTTTTATTTGATTTTTATTTTATATCCTGATAGTTTTTTGTCTAAAGGATATGGAAGTCTTCTCAATCTTAGCCCTCTACTTGATCCTCATCTCTTAACCCCATGCTGCCAATCCATGTCAGCAAAACATTTCCGCTGCTAACGTTTTCCGCTCCAGTTTTCAATTTTTAATACTCTCAGATACAAAGATACTCCTCAGATACTCTTTATACAAAGATACTCAGATACTCAGATGCAGTAATTATTTTCAGGCGACGCTTATCACACATAAATCTCAACTTGGGGCACTCTGAACACACTCGACTCCAAACCAATCCATTCGATACAGGGGTTACTACATATTGGGGGTATTATTGGGGCAGGAAGGGTAGAGAGGTAGGGTAGAGGAGTATGATTGGGGGGCTTTCTATCGAAGGGGATATTGTGGCCTGTTTTGTCAGTCAGTTGCAAGTTGCAAGTTGCAAAGTTGGTAGTTGGCAGTCACTTCCCCCAGCCAACGGGCTTCCTTTCTGCAGCTGCCTTTTATTTTTATTTATTTTTTTTTTAAGAGAGGCCCCCCCCCTTGTCTTGGCCTACGCCCCTGTTTTGTTGACCACAAGATGCAGCTGCATTTATCCCAGCATCCAATATGCCACATCGAGCAGCATCCTTTAATGCCACAAACCGAGCATCTGTTGTGATATTTATAGTGCAACTGGAATCGGGGAAACAGGTGCTAAGGCAACGCCCGAGATCAAGTTGTCTTCATTGCCACAAACAAAAAAGCTCGTGTCACGAAAAGGGAAACAGATTTTAAAAAATAAAATAAATAAAGAAAATAATAATATTATATATAATAAAATAATATTGTTTTTCTTAAGGGATTTAAAAAGGAAAGGCCTAAAATTCAATAAAATATCAGAGATTTTTAAGCACTTTTCTATAATAGATCCTAAATCTTAAAGGTACCCTATATATCTTCATTTAATAAATCTACTATAATATCGATTAAAACTATCTATAACCTTTGATATCAGAGTTTGAAAAGTGAACAGAATATACATATATATCTATATATCTGAAAACTATCTATATCTTTTGAGAGCATAGTATAGTTTTTAAAATATAAGAAACATAGTAGTTTCTTTTATTTTTTTCTTCTATTTTTTTTTCATTTATTTTTTTCTTTTATTTATTTTTTTTTTCTTTTCTTTTATTTTATAGTTTTTTTATTTTTTATAGTATCTCCTTCTTTTCAAAATCAATTCCCATCACTGACAGCATTAATTATTTACCTGCTGGCCAGTGTACTTCTACTCTATAAAGGTAAACCAGTTTCCCCCGATCGCATTATTATCGCCGGCCAGGCCGAGCCGGGACGGGCCCGTGTTTGGTTCGCTTCGGTTATTAGATGCAAGCTGCAGCGGATGTGCGGCTTCCTTCGCAAGACGAGACTTTTGTCATTTACAGTTTAACTGCCTACCCAGCCACTCCCCTTTTGATACACAAAAAAAAAAATAATAATAAAAAAAAAAAATTTAAGAAACTTTATAAATTTAAAGCATTTCTTTCAAAATCCAATTTTTAAAGTCTTCAAGTTAATACTAATTTTTTTCAGTGCCTTTTAGCTCCTTCTAAGCACGTTGAAGTGGCTCTCATAAATCAATAAAGAAAGGCCCACCTGGTACAAATAACTTTGAAAAATTTATATTGAACACTCTGGCTTTGCGAAAAAGTTTTTTTTTTTCTTTCTTTCTTCGTTTTTGGGGCAGGTGGGGCAACTTGAGCTTTAGTTTTTCCGGCCAAGAAGGAAACAGAAAATAGCCAGAGAGTAGGAGAGTAGGAGAAAGAGGGCCCCAACTTGACTTTCTAGCCAAAGTTGCAGCTGCTACTGTTAAGTCTTGGACATGGCCAATGAGTGAAGTGATTTGTATTGTTCGAAAAAAAAAAAAAGAGAAAAGCAAGTCAACTTCTTCTCCCACAAATTTCCATATATGACATACCGAGACATGTCCTCGATAGGCAGACAGGCTGACAGGGTAATAAGGGGGGAGATAATAAATTAAATAAAAAAAATAAGAAAAAAAAAGAAAGGTTTTTTTGTTTTAGAAAGAATACGTATTTTTAGTTAAAGGTCTTTTTTCTTCTAAAGAAGAAGGTCTAAAGAAAGGTCTCTTTCTTCTTCTCTCTTAGAAGTTAAAGAGCCTACAGTTACACGTTCGAAACGGCTGGGATTTTTTTAACTCTTTTTTTCGCTCTTTTTGAAATTTTAATAAAATAATTTCTCTAATGGTTTTGTAACAAATACTATTTTAAACACATTTTTTCCTCACTAATCATCTCATTACTAATTTTTAATCACCTTTTTTTACCTTGGAACTTAAAGAGCCTACAGCTTCAAGTTCGAAACTCAGGAAACAATTTTTTTTTTCCTTTTTTTTATCTTTTTTGTTTATATATTTTTTTTTACAATAAATAAATATTTATATTCTTACAACAAAGGCTATTTGAACCCCTTTATTTTCCTTTTTTTTTGGAAACTACCTTTTTTTAAGTTAGAGAGACTTAAAGATTCTTCTTCTTAGAGTTCGTAACTCCTGGGAATTATTATTTTTTTCCCCTTTTTTTTTGTATATATTCATATATTAATTTAATATTCACTTTCCAACAAAATCTACTATTACAAACCCCTCCTAACAACCTTTTTCTCTTAACTTTTTTTCACTTTTTCTTTTCTAATCACCTTTAAATGAAGTTCGAAAACTTAAAAATGTCAAATACTCAAATCCATTTGTATCTAATCCAATTAATCAGCCCTCTTCTCTCTGACTTTAGTCATAAAATCAAGTTCCACCATAAATGCTAAACCCAAAACCCCATTAAACCCAAAAGTTCTGCTATTGATAGGTAAAAGTAATCAACACTTCTAAAAAAATACTAAAAACTGTTGAAACCCAATCTTTATGGACCATAAAGAGGAAACCCTTTTTTTTTTTTGGTCGATGAGCGTGTCCAAAAATCGGTTTTAATTGGCTTGGCAAACGCAGCATTTCAAATTATCGTCTTTGAGATTGGAGGTTGGAATGGAAGTAACCTATGATTTTATTTAGAGATTTCAAGATTTTTCAGATTTTTCGTTTCTCCCACAGACTCCCAGAGATTTCAACACTAATTTTGAGTAATTTTCGACCCTTCCGGTTTTTTTTTTTGCGTTTTCAACGGAAGCTCGCTAATCTTTTGCCTCCGTTTGCATCTTTTTGGGGTTATTTTCATTTCATTTTTTTCTTTTTTATGGATTTCTTCTTCTCTACTATTATATCATTTTTGGGGTTACAAGTGTGTATGTGTGTGAGAAAGGCGCCAATTTCCGTATAAATGCAATAAAAACAAATAATAGCGACAAGTAACTAGAAATACAAGAAAACGAAATTAGACAGACGGAAGTCTGCCTCTTGAAAACCCAAAGAAAACCCTAAACTTTGTAGAGTACTATACTATTATAGAGAGGAGGAGCAGAAAAATGCGTGAGAAAATTCCAAGACACCAGGCACCTGTAAAACGAGGTGGAAAATCCAAAGAAAATGTGAAAAAATCGAAAAATGGTAGTTGAGGTACTTAGAAAAGAGAATTTATTAAGGGAACTTTGTTAAAAAAGAGGGAATCTTAAAGAAACTTATAAAATATGAAAGTTTTCTTGAGGTTTTATTTAAAAAAATATTTTTTTTAACATTTTTATGCAATTTTTTTTAATGCATTTTCTTGCTTATGTTTCTCAAGCCTTTCTTGATTTTTTTAAAAATATATTTTTGGCTTTTTTGTGGCCTTCCCCCTTTAACTAATTTAAATATAGTTCGTTTTTGAAGCTCACGTACTGCTTTTTTTACTCTTTTTTTTTTGGACTGTCTGCACTTGGAAAAACATGAATAAAACCGTAAAAAAAATGGGAATAAAAAAAACAAGACAAGCGCGCTAACAGCAAAATACAGAAAACATACAATAATACGAACAATAATAAGTAATAAGACCCTGAAGCTAAATACAATTGTTGCCTTTGCAGCCAAACCCTCCTTACAAATAAAATTTGTTCAACAAAACGATACAAAAAAAAAATACAAAATAATGCAACAAAGCTTAACAAAAGGGTAAAAAAAAAAAAAACAGAAACAAGCAACAAATAAATAAATAAATAGAAACATATGTGAGCATAAAGAAAAGACAATTTTTTTGTGTGATGTCTTTGTATATTTTTGGCGCCAACTCAAGGTTTTCAGAAAAAAAAAGAAACGAAAAAAAATCGAAAACCAAGATATCTAATCAGGGTTGTTCCGCTAATTTTTTTTATATATTTTTTAACTTCATTGGCTCTTAAGCTTTAACTTTAAAATATTTCCTTTATTTTTTTGCAGATCCATTATGATGGGTTTGGGGGAAGTGTTGCCACAGCTTCTGCTGCTGCTGGCCACAGTTGTCAGCTTCGCCACGACCTCACCCTACACCAGCTACCAAAACCAGAGATTCGCCATGCAACCCCAGGACCAGACCGCCGTGGTCGGTGCCAGGGTCACACTACCCTGCCGGGTGATCAACAAACAGGGCACCCTCCAGTGGACCAAGGACGACTTCGGACTGGGCACCTCCCGGGATCTGAGCGGTTTCGAACGATACGCCATGGTGGGCAGTGACGAGGAGGGTGACTACTCGCTGGACATCTATCCGGTGATGTTGGACGATGATGCCCGGTACCAGTGCCAGGTCAGTCCCGGTCCCGAGGGTCAGCCACCCATACGATCGACCTTTGCCGTTCTAACGGTTCTAGTGCCGCCGGAAGCACCGAAAATCACCCAGGGAGATGTCATTTATGCTACAGAGGATCGGAAAGTGGAGATCGAATGTGTTTCGGTGGGCGGGAAGCCAGCTGCCGAGGTGAGTTTACTTTTGAAAAATATTTAAAATTTAAAAAAAGTCTATTTGAAGTTAACTTCTTTGAAAAATTACTATTTTTCATAGAGAACCTTTAAAAGAAACCTTTAAAAACATTCTTCGCAGTGCACTGCTCTTGTATCTCCTCACAAAAAATAGACTTTTTCGAAAGAATATTCCTTTTTTTTTGGAAAAATCCCCGCCAGTCAGTTGGCCAAAACCAGTTAGCCTGTTAGCCAGGCTAATCGAACAAACAATGAACCGCAATCCGCCGTAACCAGACATCTCATACTCTGCATACTAAAGCCCCCCCCCACTAACTCCCCCTCACTCAACTCTCAACCATCTCTCATCCATCAGATTACCTGGATTGATGGCCTCGGCAACGTTCTCACGGATAACATTGAGTACACGGTGATTCCGCTTCCGGATCTGCGTCGCTATACGGCCAAGTCCGTTCTACGGTTGACCCCCAAAAAGGAGCATCACAACACCAACTTTACGTGCCAGGCACAGAATACGGCGGACCGCACTTACCGCTCTGTGAAAATACGTGTCGAGGTGAGTGTTAGCCCCCCCTTTTTATAGTTCATATGTGGTTCAGAAGGGGGGAGGAGGCCTAGGTAGAGCCTACCCCCTAGGGCTATGGGTAGCCCTTTCTTCTTTCTATCAATGCGCATTCTGCATTGTCACACTGAGAAAAATTATGTTACTTATATCTTTATAGAAAAAATAAATATAAAAAAATATTAAAATATAAAAAAAAAAATAATAAAAATTAATAAAAAAAATAAACAAAATAAAATTTAGAAGAAAAAAATTTTTTTTGAACTCGAACTTTACTTTGGTAGTTTAAAAAATTAGGAAAACTTTTTATAAATATAAATAGTATATTTCAAAAATGTTCTTATAAAAAAAAAAAAAAATTCTTTTAA
Source organism: Drosophila malerkotliana malerkotliana (assembly GCA_018153235.1). Classification (NCBI taxonomy): domain Eukaryota; kingdom Metazoa; phylum Arthropoda; class Insecta; order Diptera; family Drosophilidae; genus Drosophila; species Drosophila malerkotliana. The sequence continues at coordinate 5,009,936 of JAECXV010000058.1, read as the reverse complement.
AAAATAACGATAGTTTTTAAATAAATAAAAATTAAATTTAATAGGTAAAATAATTGTAAAATAAAATTTTTTTTTATTCAAAATATTTTTTTTCTTTTAATAATATAAAAATTATTGTAATTATTTCACAAAAAAAAGGGTCTAGATCAAAATCAAACTCAAACCTCAGCCAAAAAACCGTTTATAACCGTTTAAATAATTTTCTAAAATTTTATTAAAAAAAAAAAAAAGTTAATTTATTTTTCGAAAAAAAAAATGTATATTAGCTCAAAATCTAACTAGAACCCCAAATACCCCAACTTTCTTTTTAAGAAAGCTTAAATTATTTTCAAAAATATCTTCTTTTTTTTTTTAAACCCGCAATTTCTTTAAGTGCATGGCTTGTCCTGCGGCTGCCTTATCTAACGTATGCATGAAAGAGAGAGCCTACTATCAATTTTACGTGATGCGGAAGTCCATTGAGGGATAAGGGGGGGTGAAGAGTGGCGCTGGCGCCCCAGTGGCGCTCCAGGGACGATGGGCAGGGATTTTAGAGAATGGACTTTTGTGCCGGACATGGCATGACACTGACGGGCTAATTCAAGCTTCGACATAAAGGAAGGCCCGGCTGAAGTTTTTTTTTTTTTTTGGTTTTGGTTTTGGTGTGAAAGTGAAGAGAGAAGAGAGGACCAAGGACCAAGGACCTAGAATCAAGGACCTGTCATTGGCTTAGTTTCGATGAGGAACAGGACAAGGACAAATCCCTTAGGAGGGAAAGAGGAATGCAGTCCCCCAAAGAGGGTCTTAGGGTCTTAGAATTATGCAGTTTTAAGGACTTAAGGACCTTCTTTAAGGATCTATCTTAGAAATATAATTTTTAAAAATTTTCCTATTTTATTTTCAGGTTAAATATGCCCCCAAGGTAAAGGTTAATGTAATTGGCTTGCATCCCGGAGGAGCAGGTGTCTCTTCCACCAGTACCAGTACCACCTCATCCTCATCCTCCACCACCATGGGGGGATCTCGGATTGTGGAGCATTCGCAGGTGCGTTTAGAATGCCGGGCAGATGCGAATCCCGGTGATGTACGTTACCGTTGGTTCATCAACGACGAACCGATCAATGGCGGCCAAAAGACTGAAATGGTGAGTACCCCCCCTCTATACTATCTTGGAAAACTGGTCCACATTCCAACTTGGCGCATAATTAGAGCAACTATTACTACTACTGGGGATGTTGTATAATGTTTGCAATTATTGGAAACCAGTTGGCTTGGCCACCGGAAAGGCCTAGCGTTCCCACAATTATCTCTCTATATTTCTATTATATCTTAGCTGTATTTGTATCTTTATCTTTGTATCTTTGTATCTGTACCACAGGTGATACGCAATGTAACGCGAAAATTCCATGATGCCATTGTCAAGTGCGAGGTACAGAATTCCGTGGGCAAGAGCGAGGATAGCGAGACTTTGGATATAAGCTGTGAGTTTATAAAATATTAAATATTAAAAATATTAATTATATTAAAAAATAAAGTAAAATCCATCATATTTTATAAAATTATTATTTTCTTCTCCCAAAAAAACCCCCCACTTTCTAGATGCCCCCAGTTTCCGGCAACGTCCTCAGTCCATGGAAGCCGATGTCGGCTCTGTCGTCTCCCTCAACTGTGAGGTGGACAGCAATCCCCCCGCCGAGATCGTTTGGATCCAACACCCCAGTGACCGGGTCGTCGGCACCAGCACCAATCTCACCTTCAGTGTCAGCAACGAGACGGCTGGTCGCTATTATTGCAAAGCCAATGTGGCCGGTTATGCCGAAATATCCGCCGATGCCTATGTCTATCTGAAGGGTTCCCCAGCCATCAGTTCATCCAGATCTCAGTACGGTCTGGTGGGTGATACGGCCAGGATTGAGTGCTTCGCTAGCAGTGTGCCCAGAGCTAGGCATGTCTCGTGGACATTTAATGGTCAGGAGATAAGTTCAGAGTCGGGTCATGACTATTCCATACTGGTGGATGCTGTGCCGGGGGGTGTGAAGAGCACTCTGATCATCAGGGACAGTCAGGCGTACCACTATGGCAAGTACAACTGTACAGTGGTCAATGACTATGGCAACGATGTGGCCGAAATTCAACTTCAAGCTAAAAGTGAGTCTTGAACTAATTTCTTTCTATTTTTCCCTATTTTTTCGATAAAGGATAGGATATAAATATAAAATATAAGATATGAATCCTAAAACTCTTCTAGAACCATCCTATATCTAGAAGTTCTCTATAAATCTTGCTAAAATTTTTTTTGGTATATTTTTTTCACTATATAATATCCGGTACTACAGATTTGACTGAATATTTCTTAAAGAATTATCCTAATAACCCCAATTATTTAATCTTTATCTATAAATCCTCTATTAATATTGTTTAAATTTTTTCTGATATATTTTTTCACTCTCTAGTGCCCGTTTCTACTGATTTTTAATGATTTTCCTTACTATATCTCAAAGACTTTTTCTTTTTTTAAACCCTATAATTAAATCTCTATCTAGAAATCCTCGATGATTTTTTTTCAAATTTGTTTTTCAAATAGATTTATTAACTGCATTTAACCCGTTACTACTGATTTTTACTGATTCTACCAATAATTTTCAAAAGACTTCTCCTAAAAACCCCAATCTTTCATACCATGTCTTAAAATTCTCGATTAGGACTGATTTTTAGTACTATTTCTCAAAGAACACCCTTTAAAACCCCAATCTTTCAAACTATATCTTAAAATTCTCAATAAATTTTGAAAAAAATTGTTGTGTTCCATTTTTTGACTATACAATACCCGGTACTAATGATATTTCTGATTATATCTCAAGGAATTCTCTTAAAAAACCCAAACTTCCAAGCTCTAGATCTATAAATTCTCTATAGAACTTGCTGAAATTTGTTATAATACGTTTTTCAACTGTACTATACCTATAACTACAATCTTTTATTTAATTTATTTTATCTTTTTTCAAAAACCTCCCCCAATAACCCCATTTTTTCAATTTATTTTAAGAAATTCTCAATAAAATTTGTCTAAACTTTTTTAAAACTTTTTTTCACTAAAAAACACCCAAACACTACTAATTTTTAACCAATTTTCTGAATTATTTTTTTAAAAAACTTCCCTTAATAACCCCAATCTTTCTCCCAATTTTTTCAATTCTTCCAGAGAGCGTCTCCCTGCTAATGACCATTGTGGGCGGCGTTTCGGTGGTGGCTCTGCTCCTGGTCCTCACGATCCTCATCGTGGTCTACATCCGCTGCAAGAAGCGCACCAAGCTGCCACCTGCCGACGTCATCAGCGAGCACCAGATCACCAAGAACGGAGGCGTCAGCTGCAAGCTGGAGCCCGGCGACAGGACCTCCAACTACAGTGACTTGAAGGTGGACATATCGGGGGGATATGTGCCCTATGGGGACTACAGTACTCACTACAGTCCCCCACCCCAATACTTGACGACCTGCTCCACGAAATCCAATGGCAGCTCCACCATTCTGCAGAACAACCACCAGAACCAGTTGGTGGTGCAACAACAGCAGCAGCAACAGCAACAACATCAGCACCACACCCAGACCTTGCCGATGACCTTCCTGACCAACAGCAGTGGCGGCAGTCTAACGGGCAGCATCATCGGATCCCGGGAGATCCGGCAGGAGAACGGCCTGCCCAGCCTCCAGTCCACCACCGCCTCGGTGGTTAGCTCCTCGCCGAATGGCAGTTGCAGCAATCAGAGCACCACCGCCACCACCACCCATGTCGTGGTGCCCAGTTCCATGGCCCTGAGTGTGGATCCCCGCTATAGCGCCATCTATGGTAATCCATATCTGAGGTCATCCAACTCCTCCCTGTTGCCACCACCCACTGCCGTTTAAACCACCCACACCCCCCCTCCTATTTGCACCACCCCCTTGGGAGTTTCTAAAAAAAAAAAAAAAGCCACTCTAAGACTGATCTCAAAGGACTCGAAGGCTTGGATATCACTTGAAGGCTGGGGGTTGGTGCAAAAATACACTTAAAAAAAACAAAACACTTCTTTCTGCTACCAAAAAATCGAAGATAGAATTGCTTAAGTTTAGGGTTATAGCTCACCATCAGATAAAAAAAAAAAATTGCATAAAAAATTAGATTTAAGAGAAGAAACCTTAGCAACGATTTATTTTTAAATTCTTCATCGTCAGTCTTTAGATTTAGACATTTTTTTTTTAGTAGGCTAATTACGAGTTTTTAGAAAAAGAGACTAAGCTTCAAAGAATGAGTGTTAAGTATTTACAACAACAATTAAAAAAAAAAACAACAACAAAAATATTAGACAGTTTGCTGCTTGTTAAGAGAACCGCCTTAAAAAAAGAAATTAAGAAAAGGATTTTTATGGAGAGTTTTTAGGGAAAAATAATTTTTTTAAATAAAATATTTAAGGTTTTAGAAATTTCATACCTTTTTTTCGTTAAAAACTTTAAAATTTCAAGCTGCTTACTTTGTAATCAGTATTTTCATGCATTCTTTTATGTAATACTTGCTTGCTTACTAAGTAATCAACATAATTTTTTTATAATTTTTTCCCTTAAAACTTTAACCATAAAAACCACCAAAAAATAAAGATAAAAAAACAAAAAAAATTCAATTATGTATACATGGATATATAGTATATTTGCTAAATGTTAAAAAAAAAAAAAAAAAACAAATTCATATATTTATATGTATACAGCCGTAAAGACATTCAGTTGAATGATTTTTATTAATTTTAAGCAAAAAAAAAAAAAAAGAAAAGAAAAAAACGAAAATATGCCAAAGTACCTGATAGTATTTAAGTCAAGAAATCGCCAAAAAAAAAAAAAAATTAATCGATTTCTCTTATAAAACTTTTTTTTTAAATTAATTAGTAATTATATAAGCTAGCCAGTTAAAAAAAAATATTAAAAATAGAAGCTAGAATTTGACAGTCGCCTTAACTTATGACACGCCCACACATCTCAAAACGCCCATATGCCAGAAGAAAAAGAATTAAGAAATAAGAAGTACATACATATATATTAAATGTCCTGGCAGAAATATTTGATTTAATTTTTTTTAAAGCTAATCCCATGAGTGTAAAAAACAATGTAACTTACATGCCGTTTTTACATGTCAAGTAGATGGCCAGTAGAGCATCAATGGAAAGGGAGGAGCAGTGCCGTTGTATGCTCTCCTTGCTCCACACGCATTCTGACCTCCCACTACCTTTCGCTCTTGGAACAGAATTCTAACTGTTCTTTGCGCCGCCTACGCTTGGGTCTTTGGACGCACACGCGATACGCGAAACCGTCATGAATTAACTTGATAAAACACGATTTTAACAATAAAATAATAATATTAACTAATTAAGAAGAAGATGCTTATATTTCTGAACGATTTTTCATTTTTTTTTTACACTTTTTTCATTTTTTTTTCACCACAAACACACACAAACACTTCTATAAGCATATTTCTTTTAATTTCCAACTTAAACACCACTATTTTCAATTAAAACTAACTTTAAAACTTGATTTTAATCACTGATTAATAAAACAAACGGTAAACGGCGAACGGCAAGGGTTGAAAAAAACTGAACCGATCCGGGCAAGCGTAGGCGACAGAGTGTGGGGGAGAGAGAGCGCGAAAAAAAGTGCAAGCAGCGCACGTGCAGCGGGCAGTGGGAGAGCATAATTTTGGCAAATGCTCTTTCAGGTGTTTTTTTTTTGGTGCTTAAGAGAACCTACATGCATATGCTCTTTTTGGGGAACTTTAATTAAAAATCAAATATTCTGCTTAAAAAAATGGAAACAAAAATTGTATTCAATTCGTCAGTTCAATTGTGCTAAGTGTACTTCTAAGTGTATAACGGTCTAATTATCCTAGTTGGTAGCCTAACTAAAGATACGCATACATATTTAATTAATATATAGAAATAGCTTTAGTTATATACCAGAAAACAAAAATTAAAAATAAATATATATATATATATATGTATACATGCATTTTTTTTCATAGAATTAAGCATTATATTTTGATAAACAAACATACATCTTTTAAGAGAAAAAAAAAAAAATTGTGTGTGTAAATTCTACTTTTAAATGTATTTCTCTCTTAATTATTTTTTTTTTTTTTTTTTCGCTATATTTATTAGCTGTGGATATTTTTAATAGTTTGAGCAATTAAATGCAAAAAACAAACAAAAACACATATACACACACACACACAAAGTTAAACACAAAAAACAAACAACAAAAAAATTAATAAAAATGTATTGAAAAATAAAAAAAAAAACAAGAGAGTTTTTCTTTTTTGACATCAAAGTCGAAAGACAAATACAAATAAGCGGGAAAAAACATTTTTAATTTGACCAGGACCTGCTTGCCGAGTCCTGGCACAAGGATCCAGGACCCAGGACCAGGGACAAGACCAGCACCATAGACCAGAGACCAAAAAAGGAAAACCGGAACAACTGTCAGCTAACTGCAAAAAGCCAAAAATCAAACAAACAAAAGTGAAATGAAAATGTTTCCAGTTCTGAGTTCCAGTTGGCCAGCACCCCACCCCCACCCCCACCCCACCAAAGTACCGCTATTCGCCACTCGAACCAACTCGACTTGCACCACCACCGCACGGTAGAACGCCCCCCGCTCCACCTACACCAGCACCACCACCACCACCACTCGTGTGTGTTAATTTATGGCAAGTCGCTACCGGAGTTGTCACGGTTTTACACTGAAAAAATAAATAAAGGGGAGGTAATTTGAGCAGTTTTTTAATTAAATAAAAGGTGATAAAAATGTGTAAAAAATTGCAAGTCTTTCAAAATCTTTAGAATTTTGCTCTAAAAATATATATTTTAAATGAAAAAGAGAAAAAGTGAAGTTAATATATATAGAAAATTAAATTAATATAATTTATAGTCCTTAAAAGTATCTAAATTTTAAAAATTACGAATATATAAAAATGATAAAGGTAAAAATAAAAACTTTTTAAACATAATTTAATAAATTTCAAACTCAAAAAAGTTAGAACTTTCGATAAAAAAAAAACTTAAACTCTAGGTATTATGAATTAAAATTGCATTTGTAAACATTTGATGATTAAAAACTATTAATTCCTAATTCTAAAATATGATAATGAAATTAAAACAGTTTTTAGAACTAAAATTTATTTTAAAAAATAGTCAAATTAATGAATTTGCATTTTTTTTATTTATTTTTTTGTAAATTACTTGTATTAAAAAAAAAATAAAAATGTGTTTTTAAATAAAGAATCAAAATTCTAATTTTTTATATCATAAATATGTACATCATTATTTAAAATAGTTATTTAATTAAATAGTTATAATAGTTATTATTTATTTTTATATAAAATAGTGTTTTTTATATAAAGACTTTAACTTTAATATATTATTATTTTTATTAACAATACTTTCAAGTTCAAGTATTTTTCTTTCAGTGCTTCGAACCGAAGTTTGAGAGTTGACAGTGCAAACAAACGGCTCGCTAAGCTCGACTAAAAATGCTTAATGAGAATGCGTAAGGGTGGACCAGCACCAGCAGCAGCACCCTCACCCACCCATAACCCCACCACCCACATAGCAACCACCCCCCTCTGCCTGAAGGCCAACCCAGGGGGACGGGGGAAAAGAGGGACAAGTGTTGGCCGCAAGAAATTCTGCGGCTGGTGGGCAACAAAGTCGCGCACGACGCCCATTAAACTAAATTAGTTGCCCTTTGTCACCGAACGACCCTTGCTGTCACACGTGACTCCAGGATGCCCGAAGGGGGTATGACTATGACCATAAGGGGGGACTGGTGGGGAGGGTGGCTTAAACATACGTGCACTTGGCCAGAAGGAAGTTGCAATTGCGGTTGACTGTATTAATTAGCATTTTTTTCCCTCTATATTACTAGACAGAGTTCATTTAGGGAAGTTTAAAGAAATTTAAAAAAAGTTACGAAGAAATAAAAAAAAAAAATTTAATTATTTTTAATTAAATATAAAATTATAATATTTCTTCCTTTATGATATTTTCTGTTTTGTTTAGGTTTTAAGTCTTAAAATTAGGTGGCTAAGCCTAAAAAATGGGGAAAAGCTTAAATCTTACTATTAATCTTAGAGGTTGGCAGTCTTAGTAGGTGACGAACCAGATTAATTACTTTAAAAAAATTAATCACGTTTTTTAGAATTGTATATTAATATTTTTTAGTTTAAAGGTAAATTTAAATATCAAGCTTTTAAATTTATGAGAATCTAAAAATATGTTTAAAACAGAAACTAAAGTAAGAAGAAAGGTAATGAAAAATACTATAATACCCGGTACTATTATAGTATTTTTTCAGTAACTTTCATTGTTTTAAATAATATTTTGCTTAGATTTCAATAAATATGTTCATTACAATTAATAAGTAAGGTCTTAGAGCTATGATTAAAACATACATATAAATAATGTTTGAAATCTTTCAACAAAAAAATAGGGAATAATTATTGAAAATATAAGAGTACCGGCTATAGGTACTTTACAAAAGATAAGATTTTCACAAAACATCAAAATGGAAAAATAATATAAAATACTTTACTTAATTTTTTAAAAATTATAACTAATATATACAATATACAATGTATAAAATACAATTATACAGTAAATCTTAAAAATAATCTCTTCCAAAAATCTATTAAAATTATACACATTGTTTTTAATTTTCTATAACATAATGTATTTCTTTTATTTGTTTCTAAATATTTTCCGAATAAGTTGTCTTAACTTTTGCAACTCTATTTTAGTTAATCGATGACTGGTGGTTTCTTTTTTAATCTTCTTCTATATTTTAGTCTCTAGATTTGGACTCATTTTATTTATACTTTTTTTCACATCCTGAGCAGGTCAGGTCCTCCTCTCAAATTCCAATTCCCATTGTCCGTGAAGTCGTGCGGAGTTCTCCCAGAGCGTTAATCACTCGACTATGTGATCCAACATCCTTTCGGCTCCTTTTTGGGGGTTCCCAGTGTGCCTTTTCCTTTTTTTTTTTTCCTTGTGTTTTTATTATTTTGTTTGGTGGAATGAAAGGACACATAGCACACAGAACCAGGACCAGGACCAGGACCAGGAGCAGGACAGGAGGACAGAACACAAAAAACGGACACGAGGCGCACGAAGAGTTACGATTTCATTAACATGAGATATGGGAAGTGCCAAAGCGCTGGTCGCTCTCTGAAAAGGCTGTGGCGTCCGTCCACTTCCCTGAGCCCTTTCTGCTTCCGGATTTCTTCTTCCTTTTTTTGGGGGTGGAGGGTAGTGGGGTGGATGGGTTCTCGGGTTCTTCGGGGTCGTTACGGGGGTCGTGTTGGGCTGCTTTATGGCTCAAGTGTTGGCTTGTCGTCGCCGCCTGTGTCGCACTGCGTTGTTAATTGCTGAAAGGTGGATGCTTACACTGCACAAAATTCTCTATAGTTTTTAAATTGTTTTTGGTAAGAGGGTTTTTTTTACAATTTTTTAAGCTTTTTTTCAAGAATTTAAAGCTTTTTCATGATTTTATTTGATGTTGAAGGTTTGTAAAATATTGAAAACGTAAAACAATTATTTCTTTACATTTTTTTCGCCACTAAAACACAAATATTTTGTATCATTTAAGGAACTTTTTTAAGATTTTATGTAGTTTTTTCTAGGCTTTTAGCTTATAAGTTAAAAAACATCTTCTATCGTTCCGAAATCAATAAAATCTTTATTGATTTTAATGTTTATTCGTCACTGCTATAATATCTAATCAACATTTTTTTTTTATTTAGTCTATTGGAGCCTTTTAAAATTAAAATGATACTAATGATTTTAAAATTATACACATACTTTACAGAAAACCATAGCTTATATTATTATATAATACATTTAGAATTACATTCGTCACTGGAACTTCAACGTTTATAAAATAATTTATAATTAATATATACAATTATAATACCAACTCATTTTCCTAACACGTTTTAGATTATTAAAAGAACTTGCGTATGCAAAAAATTAACCAATTTCTGGATAAATATATTTTTTTACTTTTAAGATTTGTTTAAGGGGTTATATACCTTTTTGAGCGAAAAAATTGAGGGAACTTTGGATTTTTATTTCGTGTGTGTAGCAATTATTGTATGACACTGAAGTTATTTTTTATTGAAAGAACATGTTTTTATTGAAACAATAAGCGTTTGTTCTTAAAAAAATATGAACAATTTACAAAGTTATGGCAATTCTCTCGGAACCCTTTTTTTTTATAGCGGCTTGCGGTGACCACGATAGCACTCCAGCCGGTCAACCAAAATCCAAAACCAAAAATTTTTATTAGTATAATATTATATCCAGTTCGTGAACGATTAGTTTCAAGAATATTTGGTTTTTCCTGCATACAGTAAACATTTTTCCAAAAATTTATGTTTTCAGTTCTAAAAATTTTATTAAAAAATTTTTATCTGCGAAATTAAAATGGACGCAAAAAAACTGAATCGTTCACGAACTCCGCACAATCATTACGAATAATTTAAAAAAAAATTGAAGAAGATAGATCAAATAGTTTTTGTGTAATCGTGGTCACGGCGAAGGCACTTTTGGAAAAAAACGACTTTGAGATAATCGCATTCAAAGTAGCTTGACGCTGTCCGCAGCCGTGACGAACTGCACCTCAAAACGCTGTTTTCCTATCGAACTATTATTCGGATCTCCATGAAACTTTGGGAAAATATTCTCTAGGGGATATACTTTAGGATTCAGAAAAAAAAAATTTTTCGTTTTTTTGAAGAAAAAAAAGGTATATAACCCCTTAAACTTTGCTTTACATTCGTCACTAGAGTTTTAATACCTCAATTTATGAGGTTTCATACGATTTTTAGTTATATTTAAATGCTAACTGAATTTCTTAAAAGTTTAAAGCTAGAAAAATTACTTGCATATAAAACTAACAAACTATTTTCCACAAAATCATATTTTTACCCTTTGAAGCCCCAATTTTTCTCAGTGTTGAAACAGAGAGCCTGCTTAGGGTAGCTTCATATGATTAGCAAATGTTTTGTTTTTCACTATGCACTAAAAACCAAGCCAGGAAACTGAGGAAAATGGGCAACGAGGAAATGGGAAACGCACCAGCTAACAGCTGGTGGTGCAAAGAATGGAGTAGAGTGGGTGGTTGGATGGGGTTTGGGGGGTGTCTTTCATACCGCTCCTGACCCTAACCCCAAAATGCTTGGCAAGTTTTTGTGCGAGTCTTTTTGGTGGATTGTTTTTGGGTGGGGATGGGTGGTTTTTGGTTTTGTTGGGATGGTGGTTGGGGTGGTTGCTTAATGTCGGGTTGCCACTGTAATTGCTCCTCCATGTCTGTGTGTGTGTGTGTGTTTAGGTTTTAGTGTATTAGTGTGTGTGCGTGGCGAGTTGAATTTCTTGAATTAATAAAATGTCTTCATTATTTAAATTGCACGCACGGCCACAGGACCCTTTTGACCCACCACTCAAACATATGTGGGTCGGGTTGACATGCATATATCTCCCTCTTTCTATATAAATATATACACACATGTGTGCGAGTGTGTGTGTGTGTTTGTTTCTGAGTTAATTAGCAGCTGGGGAATTGTGAAATATATTAATATTGTACATTTCGGTGGCTCTGGGCCCAATCCAGGGCCCCTGCCCTTGCCTCTGCCTCTCAATGATTTTACCCACATTGGGCACCAACCACACACCGACCCACCCATCCAGCGACCAAGTCACCCAATCACCCCACCCGTGACCACAACAAGCCGTGTCACACATTCCATTTTCCCACTTCGATGGCCTTTTGTGGCTGAATGCTTGCCATTGAAAGTGGTGCGAGGACTTCCAATTTCAGGTCAAAGGCATTACAATACAAACTAAAAAAAAAACATTTTTATCCTTTAAACTTAATTATATTTATCCCTTATTAGTTACAAATAAAGTTAGTTACGTTTTACAATAAGATAACCCGCTCTAGAATCGAACGAAAGCTGACCCTCGCGGTCATTCTATACACACTTCAGGATTTTGGAAAGATCGCCAAAGAAAATTTGACAAAAAATCTAAAAAAATTTTCCCCCAGATTTCGATGCAGATTAGTAGAGAATCGTTCTACAAATCCTTAAAGATATCCCTTTTGAAGATCAGATGGAAATTGGCGAAGATATGGTCTCCGACCGGTGTCCTATGGGGCTTTCCGTGGATTCTTAAAAATTCGAAGGGGACCCCCTAGAAAATTTGACAAAAAATCTAAAAAATATTTTGTTCCCAGATTTCGATGCAGATTGGTAGAGAATCGTTCTACGAATCCTTTAAGATATCCCTTTTGAGGATCGGATGGATATCGGCAAAAATATGGCCTCCGACCTGGGTCCTATGGGGCTTTCCGTGGATTCTTAAAAATTCGAGGGGACCCCCTAGAAAATTTGACAAAAAATCTAAAAAATATTTTGTTCCCAGATTTTGATGCAGATTAGTAGAGAATCGTTCCACAAATCCTTTAAGATATTCCTTTTGAGGATCGGATGGATATCAGCAAAGATATGGCCTCCGGCCTGTGTCCTATGGGGCTTTCCGTGGATTCTTAAAAATTCGAGGGGACCCCCTAGAAAATTTGACAAAAAATCTAAAAAATATTTTGTTTCCAGATTTTGATGCAGATTAGAAGAGAATCGTTCCACAAATCCTTTAAGATATCCCTTTTGAGGATCGGATGGATATCGGCAAAGATATGGCCTCCGACCGGTGTCCTATGGGGCTTTCCGTGGATTCTTAAAAATTCAAAGGGGACCCCCTATAAAATTTGACAAAAAATCTAAAAAATATTTTGTTCCCAGGTTTTGATGCAGATTAGTAGAGAATCGTTCCGCAAATCCTTTAAGATATCCCTTTTGAGGATCGGATGGATATCAGCAAAGATATGGCCTCCGGCCTGTGTCCTATGGGGCTTTCCGTGGATTCTTAAAAATTCGAAGGGGACTCCCTATAAAATTTCACAAAAAATCTAAAAAGTATTTTGTTCCCAGATTTTGATGCAGATTAGTAGAGAATCGTTCCACAAATCCTTTAAGATATCCCTTTTGAGGATCGGATGGATATCGGCAAAGATATGGCCTCCGGCCTGTGTCCTATGGGGCTTTCCGTGGATTCTTAAAAATTCGAGGGGACCCCCTAGAAAATTTGAAAAAAAATCTAAAAAATATTTTGTTCCCAGATTTTGATGCAGATTAGTAGAGAATCGTTCCACAAATCCTTTAAGATATCCCTTTTGAGGATCGGATGGATATCGGCAAAGATATGGCCTCCGGCCTGTGTCCTATGGGGCTTTCCGTGGATTCTTAAAAATTCGAAGGGGACCCCCTATAAAATTTGACAAAAAATCTAAAAAATATTTTGTTCCCAGGTTTTGATGCAGATTAGTAGAGAATCGTTCCACAAATCCTTTAAGATATCCCTTTTGAGGATCGGATGGATATCGGCAAAGATATGGCCTCCGGCCTGTGTCCTATGGGGCTTTCCGTGGATTCTTAAAAATTCGAAGGGGACCCCCTATAAAATTTCACAAAAAATCTAAAAAATATTTTGTTCCCAGATTTTGATGCAGTTTAGTAGAGAATCGTTCCACAAATCCTTTAAGATATTCCTTTTGAGGATCGGATGGATATCGGCAAAGATATGGCCTCCGGCCTGTGTCCTATGGGGCTTTCCGTGGATTCTTAAAAATTCGAAGGGGACCCCCTATAAAATTTCACAAAAAATCTAAAAAATATTTTGTTCCCAGATTTTGATGCAGTTTAGTAGAGAATCGTTCCACAAATCCTTTAAGATATTCCTTTTGAGGATCGGATGGATATCGGCAAAGATATGGCCTCCGGCCTGTGTCCTATGGGGCTTTCCGTGGATTCTTAAAAATTCGAAGGGGACCCCCTATAAAATTTCACAAAAAATCTAAAAAATATTTTGTTCCCAGATTTTGATGCAGTTTAGTAGAGAATCGTTCCACAAATCCTTTAAGATATTCCTTTTGAGGATCGGATGGATATCGGCAAAGATATGGCCTCCGGCCTGTGTCCTATGGGGCTTTCCGTGGATTCTTAAAAATTCGAAGGGGACCCCCTATAAAATTTCACAAAAAATCTAAAAAATATTTTGTTCCCAGATTTTGATGCAGTTTAGTAGAGAATCGTTCCACAAATCCTTTAAGATATTCCTTTTGAGGATCGGATGGATATCGGCAAAGATATGGCCTCCGGCCTGTGTCCTATGGGGCTTTCCGTGGATTCTTAAAAATTCGAAGGGGACCCCCTATAAAATTTCACAAAAAATCTAAAAAATATTTTGTTCCCAGATTTTGATGCAGTTTAGTAGAGAATCGTTCCACAAATCCTTTAAGATATTCCTTTTGAGGATCGGATGGATATCGGCAAAGATATGGCCTCCGGCCTGTGTCCTATGGGGCTTTCCGTGGATTCTTAAAAATTCGAAGGGGACCCCCTATAAAATTTCACAAAAAATCTAAAAAATATTTTGTTCCCAGATTTTGATGCAGTTTAGTAGAGAATCGTTCCACAAATCCTTTAAGATATTCCTTTTGAGGATCGGATGGATATCGGCAAAGATATGGCCTCCGGCCTGTGTCCTATGGGGCTTTCCGTGGATTCTTAAAAATTCGAAGGGGACCCCCTATAAAATTTCACAAAAAATCTAAAAAATATTTTGTTCCCAGATTTTGATGCAGTTTAGTAGAGAATCGTTCCACAAATCCTTTAAGATATTCCTTTTGAGGATCGGATGGATATCGGCAAAGATATGGCCTCCGGCCTGTGTCCTATGGGGCTTTCCGTGGATTCTTAAAAATTCGAAGGGGACCCCCTATAAAATTTCACAAAAAATCTAAAAAATATTTTGTTCCCAGATTTTGATGCAGTTTAGTAGAGAATCGTTCCACAAATCCTTTAAGATATTCCTTTTGAGGATCGGATGGATATCGGCAAAGATATGGCCTCCGGCCTGTGTCCTATGGGGCTTTCCGTGGATTCTTAAAAATTCGAAGGGGACCCCCTATAAAATTTCACAAAAAATCTAAAAAATATTTTGTTCCCAGATTTTGATGCAGTTTAGTAGAGAATCGTTCCACAAATCCTTTAAGATATTCCTTTTGAGGATCGGATGGATATCGGCAAAGATATGGCCTCCGGCCTGTGTCCTATGGGGCTTTCCGTGGATTCTTAAAAATTCGAAGGGGACCCCCTATAAAATTTCACAAAAATCTAAAAAATATTTTGTTCCCAGATTTTGATGCAGTTTAGTAGAGAATCGTTCCACAAATCCTTTAAGATATTCCTTTTGAGGATCGGATGGATATCGGCAAAGATATGGCCTCCGGCCTGTGTCCTATGGGGCTTTCCGTGGATTCTTAAAAATTCGAAGGGGACCCCCTATAAAATTTCACAAAAAAATCTAAAAAATATTTTGTTCCCAGATTTTGATGCAGTTTAGTAGAGAATCGTTCCACAAATCCTTTAAGATATTCCTTTTGAGGATCGGATGGATATCGGCAAAGATATGGCCTCCGGCCTGTGTCCTATGGGGCTTTCCGTGGATTCTTAAAAATTCGAAGGGGACCCCCTATAAAATTTCACAAAAAATCTAAAAAATATTTTGTTCCCAGATTTTGATGCAGTTTAGTAGAGAATCGTTCCACAAATCCTTTAAGATATTCCTTTTGAGGATCGGATGGATATCGGCAAAGATATGGCCTCCGGCCTGTGTCCTATGGGGCTTTCCGTGGATTCTTAAAAATTCGAAGGGGACCCCCTATAAAATTTGACAAAAAATCTAAAAAATATTTTGTTCCCAGGTTTTGATGCAGATTAGTAGAGAATCGTTCCACAAATCCTTTAAGATATCCCTTTTGAGGATCGGATGGATATCGGCAAAGATATGGCCTCCGGCCTGTGTCCTATGGGGCTTTCCGTGGATTCTTAAAAATTCGAAAGGGACCCCCTATAAAATTTGACAAAAAATCTAAAAAATATTTTGTTCCCAGATTTTGATGCAGATTAGTAGAGAATCGTTCCACAAATCCTTTAAGATATCCCTTTGGAGGATCGGATGGATATCGGCAAAGATATGGCCTCCGGCCTGTGTCCTATGGGGCTTTCCGTGGATTCTTAAAAATTCGAAGGGGACCCCCTATAAAATTTCACAAAAATCTAAAAAATATTTTGTTCCCAGATTTTGATGCAGTTTAGTAGAGAATCGTTCCACAAATCCTTTAAGATATTCCTTTTGAGGATCGGATGGATATCGGCAAAGATATGGCCTCCGGCCTGTGTCCTATGGGGCTTTCCGTGGATTCTTAAAAATTCGAAGGGGACCCCCTATAAAATTTCACAAAAAATCTAAAAAATATTTTGTTCCCAGATTTTGATGCAGTTTAGTAGAGAATCGTTCCACAAATCCTTTAAGATATTCCTTTTGAGGATCGGATGGATATCGGCAAAGATATGGCCTCCGGCCTGTGTCCTATGGGGCTTTCCGTGGATTCTTAAAAATTCGAAGGGGACCCCCTATAAAATTTGACAAAAAATCTAAAAAATATTTTGTTCCCAGATTTTGATGCAGTTTAGTAGAGAATCGTTCCACAAATCCTTTAAGATATCCCTTTTGAGGATCGGATGAATATCGGCAAAGATATGGCCTCCGGCCTGTGTCCTATGGGGCTTTCCGTGGATTCTTAAAAATTCGAGGGGACCCCCTAGAAAATTTGACAAAAAATCTAAAAAATATTTTGTTCCCAGATTTTGATGCAGTTTAGTAGAGAATCGTTCCACAAATCCTTTAAGATATCCCTTTTGAGGATCGGATGAATATCGGCAAAGATATGGCCTCCGGCCTGTGTCCTATGGGGCTTTCCGTGGATTCTTAAAAATTCGAGGGGACCCCCTAGAAAATTTGACAAAAAATCTAAAAAATATTTTGTTCCCAGATTTTGATGCAGTTTAGTAGAGAATCGTTCCACAAATCCTTTAAGATATCCCTTTTGAGGATCGGATGGATATCGGCAAAGATATGGCCTCCGGCCTGTGTCCTATGGGGCTTTCCGTGGATTCTTAAAAATTCGAAGGGGACCCCCTATAAAATTTGACAAAAAATCTAAAAAATATTTCGTTCCCAGATTTTGATGCAGATTAGTAGAGAATCGTTCTACGAATCCTTTAAGGTATTCCTTTTGAGGATCGGATGGATATGGGCAAAGATATGGCCTCCGACCGGTGTCCTATAGGGCTTTCCGTGCATTCTTCAAAATTCGAAGGGGACCCCCTAGAAAATTTGACAAAAAATCTAAAAAATATGTTGTTCCCAGATTTCGATGCAGATTAGTAGAGAATCGTTCTACGAATATTTTTAGACATCCCTTTTGAGGATCGGATAGAAATCGGCGAAGATATCCGACCTCCGACCGGTGTCCTATGGGGCTTTCCGTGGATTCTTAAAAATTCGAAGGGGACCCCCTAGAAAATTTGACAAAAAATCTAAAAAATATTTTGTTCACTGATTTTTATGCAGATTAGTAGAGAATCGTACTACGAATAGGTAAAGATACCCCTTTTAGGGATCGGATGGAAATCGACGAAGATGTGGCCTCCGACCTGGGTCCTATGGGGATTGCCTAAAATTCTGTTATAAAATTGCATATTTTTTAGAATTTTTTGCAGCATAGTTTTGGGCTGCAAGCACATCATGCCAGTGCTGCCCATCAAATACATATATTAAAAAATAAGAAAATATCAATAATGATAAATAAAAATATAAATAATGGTGACAAAATTAAAAAATTCATTTAAAAATCACGATTTAACTTATTGGATTAAAGACTAGTAAGTATTTGGTTATCGATAGACAAATATGTGAAGAAGATCTGTGTTGGTCGCACTAGTCACAGCTAGATGGCGCCACACGATCGTACTGGTATTGGTTAAAATAATAAATAATTTTAAAAACATATAGAAAGTATATAAGTTGTAAAAAAAAAATAGAAATACAATTTCTAAAATATTTATTAAATTTTAAGAATATTAATAAAAAATTAGCTCTTATAAATCAATTATGAAATATTTATTATTCATAGAAAAAAAAAGACATATTTTCACAGGATAGTTTCACGAATAAATGCAATGTCCTGGCTACAAAAAAAAGTTTAATTTTCCCAAAAAAAAAAGGGGGGGAAGGAACTTCTTATGTTAGTCCCCCGGTGACATCGATGGCAGCCCCATTAATGTACGAGGACTTGGAAGAAGCCAAAAAGGCAATGACCTCGGCTATTTCCTCCGGCTGACCCAGCCTGCCCAAAGGACACTTTTGCATGACCTGCTCCTTGATGGCCGCCGGCACCACGGCCACCATCGGCGTATCGATATATCCCGGGAGGATGCAATTAACACGAATACCAAACTTGCCAAACTCTTTGGAGGCGACTTCCGTGAAGGAGATCACACCCGCCTTGGTGGCAGCATAATTAGCCTGGCCAATATTATTCATTTTGGCCACAATACTCGATAGATTAACGATGCTACCGTTTTTCACATTCTGTTCAATCATGGCCTTGGCAAAGTACTGGGTTATCAGAAACGTTCCCTTCAAATTCACACTGTACACATCGTCATAATCCTTTTCGGGCATTTTCAAGAGATAACCATCCCGGGTTATGCCAGCCGAGTTAACCACAATGCTGGGGGCTTGTTGGAATTTCTTCAGGGCCTCGGCCACAGCTGATTGGACGCTCTGGGACGAGGCGACGTTCACTTCTAAGGCGGCCGAGTTTTCGGCACCCAACTCCTTGGCCGTTTCCTGGGCAGCCTGGATGTTGCAATCGGCGGCTATCACTTTTGCACCATCACGGGCCAAAAGTCGGCAAGTGGCACGCCCAATTCCAGATCCAGCACCTGTTTTTTGTTTTTCAGATTAAAATTGTAATTAAATACTCGAAGCTGATATCTGTTTTGTGTTGAAGTGTAAATATCAATACACTTACCCGTTACGAGGGCCACTTTCCCGGCAAGTATTCCCGTCGACATGGTTCTTTTGCAAATTAATCCACCCAACTGATTTGTTCTACGGTTTTTTTCGACGTGTGACACAATATAATCATTAGTAGCTATCGCTAAAAAATAAGAAACAGCTGTTCGAAAGCTCAATCCGCCAGATAAACATAATCGAAAGCTTTTGTGGCATGATCGGTTCGAAGTTTCTCTTTTAATACAAATTATTCAAAAGCTTAACTAATGTTTTTTTTAAAAATGTTTACTATTTTCTGTATCATTTTGGGCAAATAATGTTTATATTTTTATATGAAAATATGAAACAATTACAATATCACTAGAGATGATCACTAGATCACTAGCATCTTGATGCTTTAGAAATTTTTTGAAAATAAATTTTACTTTTTTCTGTTTTTTTTTTGGAAGCTATATTTTTTTAAATATTTTTACTTCTATATGAAAAATTAGAATATGAAAAATACAGATTAAATCCATAGAAGGCACTCCCTTCTTTTATAAAAATGGTTTCAAAGCTTTCGAAATATTTTTGTCACTAATTTTGTTACTTTTTCTGTATCACTTGGGGAAGTAATATTCCTTTTATCTTAATATTTGTATTTTTATATGAAAGATCAATATTTTTGCTAATCAAAGATCACTAATAGATCACTATTTTTGCTTTTTCTGAATTAGACTTTGACTTATGCACATATTTTTATCATTTATTTATTTATTTATTATTAAAGATAGAAAAGTTTACAAAACTAGACTAACTTGGTAAAGCGCTGGCAGCAAGGCCTTCGGCTTTTATCATTTATTTCAAAGGTATATGTATATTTTTCAATTTTTGAACAAATTTATGTTTTTGTTTAGATTCTAAAATTAACCAATTTTAAAATTAACTTTATTTAAGATTTTTTTGTATTTAACAAGCTTATCAGGCCAACTGGAGGAAAATAAAGATGAAGTTTTAAGGGGTTACGCCACCCTGACCGCGTGGAAACGGGACGGTTTTTCAGGAATTTCTTGTGACTAAACTAGTTGAGATAGGATTTTTCCACTTTTATTTCTATTTAATACAACTAATGAGCTTTATAAATTCTAAAAAAAAATTTGTTTTCAATTCAAAATGGCGGAGATATGAACATCGGCGATCATGGGTTTTCCCGGAGTGCTCCTTGATGGTGGGCATGATTCACGTGTCAATTTTCATCAGAAAAAAGTAAACAAAATTTTTTTTTAAAAAGTGATAAATTTGGAACAGAGTGTCGTAGCCGTTTTAGGAAAAAGAAAAATTACGCAAATGAGAGCACTTCAAAACTTGACTCAATGTTTTAGGCAAAAAATTTCGTACTAAAAATTGCATAAAAAAATTTCTATCCATTGGATCGAAAAAATCCTACGTCACTCTGTGGAAAATCTATGTAAGAAGATGTGTTTCAAATTTCAAGTCAATCGGTTGAACAGTTTTTGAGTTATCATGCCCACCGTCTTGAAAAAAGTGGTTTCGAGAAAAACGCAAAAGAAGAAAAAGAAGTGTCTTAGGTGCCCTCCTGCCGTGCCAACTTCAAATAAACATAACTTCCATAATTATCAAGATATTGTCTTCGGGGACGTCTTAAAATACGCGTAAGAATATAGTCTTTTAAATTAAGTAAAAAAAAAATTCGATTTTTTGAAAATTTCAGGGTGGCGTGACCCCTTAAAAGCTTTGTTTATTTTAAAATTGTGTCTAAAAGTAGGCTACAAAAATGTCGAATATTCAGGAGGGTTTATTTTTTAAGTTTTTAATATATATCTAAACACATTTTAGTAGATTTAAAAAAAAAATTGATTAAGAATTAAGTAAAATATTTAAATTTTAGTAAAAAAAAAGATTCTGGCACCTATTTATTAACACAACTACTAGAGTTTTAAAAATAAATCAAAAAGTATAGTGCCTATTATTATTAATTTTAATTATAATTATAATTAGGCTTAATTTTATATTTTTTAGGATATTTTGTTTTTTTAAAGAGCGTTCTCTTTTGTGAAAGAAGTCCTTTCATTATAAAATACATTATTTTATTAAGAAAAAAGTCAACCCAAAACCTACACCCTTTACAATAAATTACATATATTCCCTAATTTTTTTTAATTGCATATTTTTTACTCCAATGGTATAAGATAATACTCCTGCAATGGTATCCTCAAATCATCTCCACTCCGAACACTACCAATTCCAACTCCACTCGATCTTGCCAAACCGAACTGCCGCAGAAGCTTCTTCAAGTACCTTTTTGGTATTTTCACCAACTGTCTTCGTATAATCCTCTGGACCTTGTTCCAAGGACGACTGCTACCTCTGTGATCCTCGTAATCCTCCTCCAAAGACTGTTCCTCCTCCTCCTCCTCCTCATCGTCATCCTCTTCAACGTCCTTTTGGGTCTGAAACTTGGCCAGTTGTTGGACCAATTGTTTCAATTGCTTTTCACTCAACTGACTGAGATCGATTTGGGTTTCATCAGCGATATTGTTGGACTTTAACCCCACGGATGGACGACTGCAACTTCTGGCCCAAGTGTGCGGCGTGGTATAGGCCAGAATCGAGTAAACGATCAGCATTAACAATGGCAGGCCCTCCATCTTATTGTCTTCTGACTTCTGCCTCGGGCCACCATCGGGCTTAAATACTCCGGGCCCGGAGAGTATGATTTTGCAGCATCATTCCGTCACGATTAAATCCATCTTTTTTGGATTTAAGACTTTAAAAGTGGGTCAAGTGCGTACTTTGAAAAAACACATTAATATATATGTACATGGGCATGGATACTCCATTGATTCTATTCCCACTTTACGATGTAGGGATCAATGATCTCGATGGAGTACTTTTTTTGGCAAAGAGTTGTTTGGTTTTTGGTGGTTTTTCAAGTTTTTAGATATTATTTTTTGGGGTTTTGGGTTTTTCTTGTATGAGTAGGAATACTACTATTTATTTAATTTTATTTTAAAATTTAAAAAATATAATCTTTTAAGAGACTAGCTTAATAAGCTTTTCTTGTTCTCTTTTTATTCTTTTTTTATTTTTTTGTAAAAAGATTAAATCCAAGGTCCAAGATCCAACATTAAATAAAAACTCTTTACTTATTTTAAAGGAAAATTAATTCTTTTTTTCCAAAAGAAGTTTCGATATTTAGGAAAGACTATAAAGAATAAGTTTCAAATTTTTTTTCCTACTTTTTCTAGTAAGATTTCACTTTTTCTTAAATTCTGAAACTCGAGTTCAATTTTATTGATAAAAAAGGAATAAAAATAAGTTTTAAATATAAAAGAAAAATAATTGTACATTTTTACACTTTTTAAATGCCAAATGCATGCCAAATTTAAATGTCAAATTTTTCCAACATTTTCTTCATCTTAAATCTCACTTTTCTTCTTTTTCATATATTTTTTATTTTTAAAAATTAAATAAAAAAAAACACACATTTTTAATTTACTTTTCAAAAGACTTCATTTATTCGTTTTGCAATTTCAAGTTAAGCTACAATAAATTAGAAAAAAAAATATTACTTTTGCTAGAAAGCGGTCGTTGCTGAAGGATAGGATACCCTAAGGAAGCCTATGCGAATCCTTGTGGATTCCTGGTCGGTTCCTTGGCTTTTAGGCGGGAATGATGCGAGTACGCCTGTTCTTGTTGCGATTCTTGCGATTCTTCTTGTTGCCGCCGCGACGACGATTGTTGAGCTTCTTGGCGGGGACGCGCTTGCGCACCACACGCCTCTTGTTGCCGCCGGGACGGCTGCCGGTGTTGAGCATCACCTTCTGGCCGTTCTTGAAGTAGCGACGATACCTGGGCGGAATCCTCACACTGATCACCTGGCCCCGGCGGGCACCCTTGCGGCGCAGGTTGATGTGGCTGCTGGTGGCCTTGCTCTCGCCGGCTCCGTTCACCGGTCCTGTGCCCTGGACCTCGTCCCCGGTCACTACTTCGTATTCCTGAGCACCGGCGGCCAGAGCGGCCTGCAGGGCCTGTTCGTCCATCAGATCGGAGGGATAGGCGGCAGCTGGCTGCTGTACAGCCTGTTCCTGTTGCTCCTGCTCGGCATCCTGGTCGTCATCATCATTTCCATACGACTGCTGCTGACGGCTGGAGGCCGAGGGCGATGTCGTCGGCGTAGTGGGTGAGGTGGTGATCGTACCGGTGGCAGTGGGAATGGTGCCCGTCGAGGTCACAGTCACCGTGGGGCTGGTGGGGCTTGCGGTTCCTGTCGTGGTTCCCGTACCAGCTCCCGTAATAATAATCGGAATCACGGGCTGATTATTGCTACTGAGCAGATTCTTGAAGGAGAGGAACTTCTTGAGGAAGAGACGTCCACTGGATGGATCCTTGACACCAGCACCAGCTCCGGCAGCTCCAACACTCTGGCTATTTCCAACTTTCACATCCTGATCCTGTTTGGCGACAACATCGACCAGAGCATCCTGGTTCTTGGCACGAGATTTCTGGCCAAGACGCGTCTTCTCCGGAGCTGCATCGATGATTGTCACCAGAAGACAGGCGGTCACAAAAATAATTGCAAATGATTTCATTTTTGGAAGGATCTTTCTTCTTTCACCGGATAAACTACTCTACTTTAAGAGAGAACTTTTAACCGGATAATTTAAAAAAATATATAATTAAATGTATATATTTTTTTAAGGATGCTTGCCGTTGACTGGACAATCAGGCTTTGATACATTATCGGCAAAGTGCGAGGGTTTTTATAGTCCCAACGGGGCATAAACCCTTAGGGTATATCCAAAAGACCTTTACAAACGGTAAATCGGTGAAAATATACCAACAAAATATATATAGAACTATATATACTGAGATGGGAAAGAGAGAGAGAAAGAAAAAATTATACTATGTACACACAGTCTTATGAGTTTGAAGCCAAAGCCAAAAGCAATTGAAATTCAATTGAGTTTCGGTGGCAAATATCGCTTGCAGCTATATTCAAATAATACTACTATTCTTTCATAGTCATCGTCCAAAACTTTGTTCTGCCGATCATCGATTTCGGAGATTTCTTCTGGCTTTTTTCGGTTTTCTTCGCCAAGCGTAACGATTTTTTCTGTTAGCTTTCTAAGTGTATTTGGTTAAAAAAAAAAAAAGTGAAAATACCTAACTGGTGTACTGGTGTGTGGCATTCAAAGTGATTTCTAATTGAACCCAGAGGGTCGAAGGTGATGGGCCTACGGCTCTCCTCCGAAAGTGACCCAAAAACAGGTAAGAGAAGCTACAGTTCAGGTGGGAAAGGGTATTCCATATTTTTTTAAATATATATATATATATATATAAATATATATTTTTTAAAATAATTTTTAAACAAACATAAATAAATTATAAAAATAAATAGTTATACTTTCATGATACTTATAAAGAACGTTAGATAGTAATGGTAATGGTTTTAATATAGGTGTATGGATATTTATATTCTCAAATTTAATATTCAAAATAATAAATTAGCTCATCATCTTCATAGAATGGTCCTATGGGGTATAATAGGCCAATCCCAATCGTCCAATCCCCAAAAAATACAAGACTAGTATAACCTTCTATACTAGTATTCTATATATCCCAGTTTTACTTTCTATGCAAGTCGTATATCTACTAGTTCTATGAAGAGGATCTAAGGAGTATAGTCACCTTATTTCCAATAAAATGTAGAGTTATTTTCCCCAAAACTATATAAACTTTAGAAACTGTTATTCCCTTGATTTTATGAGGAAGATCTATGGAATATAGTCGGCATATTCCGACTTTAATGCTTTGAAGATCATGGTGATTTATGGAAAACAATTATAATCTTTGTGAAAATATTTAAAATAAAAATCAAACTCACATGCAACTGAACTTCCTTCGACGATCCTGCGATACTTCAAGTTTTAAATATTTAGATGCATAAGTAATTGTATATTTTTCCTCCTTATATGTCCTTTTTAAATGCCATAAATTTTTAAAATTTTAGTCCATATTTAGGTCATCCTTGTATCTAGTAAAAATCCGTATTTGAAAGCAAAAATTCCAAAACTCTGAAAAGTATTAAATTTTAATTCAAGGCATAGTTTTCAGTGCAGCTTACGGATCCTCTATCTTTTGTATTGCTCCTCTATCTTTTTGCTTCCTTGCCTCCCACCGCATTCCATTTGAGAAAACGTATTCCATTGTAACTGTATTACTGTATTCCACAATAGCGTCGTTTTGGGGCATGGAACTCACACCAATACCACCACACTCAAGAGAGCACCTGGAAAATTAAAATCTAGTCAAGAGATCCTTCCTATTTCGTAGATTAACTATCTGATTTCCCTTAAAATAGGTAATTCTTCTGACTTGCGATACGAGACTCATACTTACCTGACCTTGGAGGGAAAATGAAGATAATTTCTGGCATCTTCTATTTATTTTGTTAAGCGATTCCATTCCAGTAGAAAAAACACCAGAAGCCTCCAGTTATAATGTATTTAATACATTAGCAATTACGAGCAATTACTTCCATATTTTATTCAAGGCATTATTTAAGATATTTTCAACCAACTCTTGACTTGAAACGCTCGTAAATGAAAATGAAGAAGAAGCAATCGGGAAAACTTGAGAACGAAGCAGCGAGTGGCAGAGGCAGCGAGTGAGAGAGAGCTGGAGAGCGCAGTTGCAGCTGATTGTTCTTCTCTCAATAAGGAAAACTGCTTGTTTTTTTAGTAAGCAGTGTTTTCTGGTATTTTTTCTAGGGCTGGCGGAAAATAAATAAAAATTTTTAATTGTTATTTAAAATTTATATTGAAAAAATTTTAAAAAAAAAGATAATTAAAAATATATATGTATTCTATATATATAAGGATATAAGGGATTTAAAAACAAGTTAAAATTCAAAATGATGGTTTCTAAGCTTTTAGGTTAGAAAAGTAAAGCAGTTTTATATTTCTATCATATTTCTAACGTGGTATAGTCTATAATTTTTAACTTAGTTAGTTACTTAACTTGAAATAAAATACTAAGAAGCTTTTTTTTATATATTTGCTTTATTATCGTTTTTTTTAGCCATTACAGGTCAAAGTTCAAAGGATCGGAAATGTCGAAGGCCTAGTTACGACGACGGTTGAGACGGCGACGCTGGCGCAGGCGGTTGATGCGGCTGTTGCGGCGCAGACGGCGACGCTGGTTGCGGTGACGCTGGTTGGAGCGACGGCGGGCGGCAGTGCTGCGGCGGTTGGCGCGACGACGCTTGGCCTGCAGGCGGCGGCGTTGCTGGCGACGCTTGTTGGCGGCACGGCGACGGCTGGTGTTCTTGCGGCGGCGGGTGGCCTTCAGCTGCTGGCGCAGCCTATCGTTGATGTCCTTCTGTCGGCGCAGCTCCCATTCGCGCATCAGTTCGCTGTTGGAGAGATTGTCGGGATTGCGGCCGGAGCTGGAGCTACCGCGACGAAGGCCAGAGGATTCGGAACGCTTCGATCCCAGCACCAGACCATAGCTGTTGTCTTCATCATCATCGTCGTCGTTCTGCTCCACATCGTTATCCTCGTTCTCGTCGTGGAAGTACTTCTCCTGCACCTGCTCCTCCTCTTCGTTGTCAAGGTCCTCTTCCAAGTCATTTAAACGGCGACTTCCTGAACTTTTTACTGTCGTGGTGCCTGTGGGGGTGGTGGGGGTGGTGGTACTGGTGCTGGTCCCAGTGGTGGTCGTCGGCGTCGACGGAACGGTGGTAACTGTTGTCGTGCCTGTGGTGGTGGGGGCAGTGGTGGTTCCCGTTGGGGAGGGTGGCGGGCAGGGGGACTGCTTCAGGGCCAGAAGCTGCTGAAGGTTTCGGGCCTCGATCTGGACGGGCTGGCGGAGGAGACGCAGCTTCGTCTGCTGGGGGGTTTCTTCGGCGGCCGAGTCCTTGTCATTGTCCCTGGAGCGGGCCACTAGAAGAAGAAGATAATAATATTTATAAAAAAATTATATAAAATATTTTTAAATTTTTAAAAATATATTTTTAGTTAGAAAAGTACTAAAATTTCTTTAAAATTAATATTTAAATATGGAAAATATGGAAAAATTTTGAAAATATCAAAGTTTAATATTTAATATTTTTAATATTCATTTATATTTATTGCTCATTTATATCATTTTAATATTTCATTGATAGAGCCTAGCTTTTAAGGTATTAAACTTTATTTGGAAAATTTTTATTAAAAAAAACACTTTTTTTTAAATGGAAACTCACCAGAGGCCTGAACAAAAATCGCTAAGCCCAGGACGAGCAGGGCACCGTATATGAACTTCATCGTCGTTTTTCTTTTAAGGAAAATGGATTTCCAGGAAGAAAGATAGTATTATCTAGCTGGATGCTGGATACTGGATGTGATATTCAATCGAATTAATTCGAAGGCTATGCGAAGGCACTGTGCGCTGCCTGGAGGGAAGATCGCCGGTGAACTGTGATCTTGCCATCGGCGAACCGGGGTTATATACCCAACGCTCCAGTTACGAGTCCACCATACTATCATAGTCCGATTCTTTGCTAATAATTCTCATTAACATTTCCATATTTTTTGCCAAATGAAATAAAAGAACCAAACAAAATACGTAAAATAGCAACAAATTTGCCAATTTTTCTCTTTATCTTTTTTTTTTTGCAAAAAATTTTTGCATAAATTTTCGGCAAACGCTATTCGGCGATCGTTGAACTAGTTTTGACCCAAAACGATATCGCTGCCAAAGTTCGCCAGGTCGCCAAGTGTCGCCAAAACTGAATGAAAACTAAGCGGCCTAACTATTAGGTTTTTTTTTCTTATTAATTAGTTTCACTTGTTGAATAGTCATAGGTTTATATTTAGTGATACTAAATATAAACTTTAGTTCCATTCAATTATTTTTAAATATGTTAATCTCTTAATTTTATCCAAAAATTGAAAAAGAAACATTGTAAGATTTCAATTTTTGATCAGGTTTTTAATAAAAATATTTACTTTTATAAAGTATTTAAGAAAGTGAGTATTTATTACTTTGGTCTTTTATTTCTCATCATTATTTATCTTGAAAACTAGGTAGGATTTCTACTTTTAAATGTTTCGGGTCATTGAAATGGATTTTGATTCGACATTTTAATAAATCTTATAATAATAACTAATTAAAAAATGAGGAAGAAAAGGCATTTCCCACTCTGGTTTTGACATGTTTAAAAAAAAAAAAAAACAATAATATCGTTGCCTTATAATCCTAATATTCCTAATCATATAATCCTAATAAAGTAAAACTATGAAATCGTTGCCTTTTAATCTCAATAATCTTAATAGATGATAATCCCAGCTAATTATCAATATATCTAATATAAATATACTTTTATTAGATTTCATTTTATTATCAAAACGTAATTGTCATAAATAAGTTTAAAATGGAATTCTTAAAATATATTTTAAAGGAAAAATAAATAAAATAACATATAATATGTGTGGCCTTATCTTGAACCTAATATTGAACCTAATACTTTCATATTTTAGATAAACTGTAAAGCCTCCTACTCCTTTGGCTCTTATCGATAAATATCTTCTTATTTTTATGAAAAGAAAATTTTCGCAAATAACTATATCCAAAAAAACTACTTTGAAAATAAGATTAAGAGGTATTATATGTTTTATTTGTCTATTATATCCTACGATTTTAATTCTAAATATCTATCGATAACTCAAATAATAATTTGTAATCAATTTTTTTGAAAATAATAGAAAAAAAGGATTTTTTTCAATCAGTTTCTTACATTTATTATTTGCTGTAATAGACAAAGTTTTTGAATCATGCCTCTAGAAATTTATAGATTCTGATCGTTTTAATATCTTTATTCCTCGTTTGGAACTACCAAACCTCGTTTCTGTTTAACTAAAAAATATGTGTATGTGCTCTTTACTTATTAATTAAAAAATATAATTTTATATAATCCACAGATTAATTTAATTTTTCCTTTGTTAAGATGATATGTTTAGAAGTCTATTGATTGTGTCGTTAAAAAAAGCGTAAAACAGCTTCGAATAACATGTCCTGAAAAAAATGTATTAAGAAATTATGAATGTTTTAATATTAAATACTAATTTATATGATATTTCAAACCAATATATAATATAATTGTTTTTAATGGCTCTGATCTGTAAAGAAACTAAAACCAAGTGGAGGTTCTAGTCTTCTAGGGCCATGGGCTCTTTTTTTTTAATTTCTAATTTGTAAATCTTTTTAAATCTAAATATTCCTCCTTTTCCCCCTTAATTAAAACTTTTTAAAATAATTTTTTTATTAAATTTTGAATTTATTTATTTGAGCATATAGTCCTGGATCGATTTTTTTGCAAGGTTATCCTTACAGTCCTTCTTAGGTCCTTCCTCCGACAATGCGGATGGAGCGGTTCCTGTTTGGCGTGGCTTGTGGACGGCGGACAGGGTGCATGTTTTGGCGGCGGTTGCGGCGCTGGCGAAGCTTCTGCTGCTGGGAACGTTTCTGCTGCTGGCGGCGCTTCTGCTGCTGCTGCTGGCGGCGAAGCTTCTGCTGTGGCTGGCGGCGACGGAATCGCTGCTGCATGCTCTGGCGCTGACGACGGGCCTTCGCCAGCTGACGGCGGCGACTGGACTGCGAGTGGGCGGCCTGCTGGTAGACGGCTTCCTGCACATCCTGCTCCTCCTCATCGTCCTCAAGATCGTCGTCGATGTTCTTGTGGCGGTATTGCCTGCTTGTGGTGGTGGGGGTGGTGGTCGAGGTCGAGGTGCCCGTGGAGGTGGTGGGACTGGTGGGAGAAGTCGTCACGGTGCTGGTGGTGGGAACGGTGGTGGTAGTGGTGGGGGCGGCGGTGGTGCTCCTTGTGCTGCCCTGAAGGCTGTTAAGAAGATCGCTGATCTGCGCGGAGCTGAGTCGTACATGTGAGCCGGACTCATCCCGCTGGCGGCCTAGGACCTGGAAGTTCTGGGTCTTGGCTACGAAAATAATATAAAAATTATTATAAAATTTTTGAAATTATAACTTTAATATATAATACCATTGACAACCACTGCCAGGCAGGCAATCACAATTAATCCCTTTATGAGATGCATTTTTCAAATATATTCGTAATATCCTTTTGGCTGAAGACTGTGACTGACTTCTTAGGCCTCGACCTTCGAGGCACTGTGTCTGCAGGGAAGATCGCCGGGGAACTGTGGTCTTGCCATCGGTTGGGGTTATATACCCAACACTCCAGTTCGATCGAGCAACAAGTCCACCATATTATCATAGTCTGACTTTTATAATCCGATTCTTATCTCTATATAATTCTCATTAAAATTTCCATATTTTTTACAAAGTAGCAAAATTGCAACAAATTTTTTATTTTATTGCACAGATTTTTGCATAAATTTTGGCAAGCGCTATTCAGCGATCGTTGAACTGTTGGTGACCCAAAACGATATCGCTGCCAAAGTTCAGGTTGCCAAGTGTCGCCAAAACTGAATAAAAACTAAGCGGCATGTTTATTATTAATAAAAAACCTTCTTTTAATAATATTAACAATAATATATATATTAGGATAATCTAATATTAGTATAAATGAATATATTTCAAACTAGAAGCATAAAATAAAATTTGGGTGTAGATGATGTCCTAGGATTCTAATCCTAATAATAGTTATAATAATAGATTATAATTTTAGCTTATTATTGATATGTTTTTAGGGATATCTTACTGTAATTGTAATTTACAAGATTAAAAATGCATTTTTAAAATAAGTAAACGATTAGTTTGACTTACTAACTTTTTGATATGTTTTAGATAAACTGTAAAGTCCTGGGATTGTAATTCTAGACTGTTATCGGTTACGAGATCTTTCTTATCTTGAGTGTTAATGCGAATACCAATATAAAATTTTCGCAAATAATTAATTATTATACAAACCACATTATAAGTTTTATTTGTCTCTTATATTCTACGATAAGAATCCTTCATAACTATTGATAATTATGTGTGAATTATGTGACTAATAATATGTAAAGCATTATTTTCAAGATAGTGGTAGTGGAAGAGGTATTTTTCGCACTCAGTTTTTAATATTTTTCATTTGCCTGTAATGTTTGCGGATTTAAGTACTAGATATTTATCGATAATTATCGTTTTATTATCTTTAATCCTCCCAAAATAATGTATGTATGTGTATGTTTTACTTATTATATTGACCTAATCTTTAATTGTATTTAATTGCTCTGATTTGAAAGGAAACTCAAGCCAAGGTCGAGCTGTAAGTCCTTTTACTTCCCCCTTTTCCCCTTTTAATTAAAACTTTTGAAAATATTTTTTTTAAAAATGGATTTTATTCATTCGAGTTTATGGTCTTGGTTCGATCCTCTGCGAGGTTATCCTCGAGTCCTTCTTAGGCGGCAATGCGGATGGAGCGGTTCCTGTTGGGCGTGGCCTGACGGAAACGGCGGACGAGGCGCATGTTCTGGCGACGGTTGCGGCGCTGGCGACGCTTCTGCTGCTGCTGGCGGCGGCGGCGCTGCTGCTGGCG
The DNA here is from genome assembly GCA_018153235.1 of Drosophila malerkotliana malerkotliana. Taxonomy (NCBI): domain Eukaryota; kingdom Metazoa; phylum Arthropoda; class Insecta; order Diptera; family Drosophilidae; genus Drosophila; species Drosophila malerkotliana. The sequence goes on along the minus strand of JAECXV010000058.1, from coordinate 4,978,361 downwards.
ACGCTTCTGCTGCTGGCGGCGCTTCTGCTGCTGCTGCTGGCGGCGACGCTTCTGCTGTTGCTGGCGGCGACGGAATCGCTGCTGCATGCGCTGGCGCTGACGGCGGGCCTTCACCAGCTGGCGGCGGCGGTTGGACTGAGAGCGGGCGGCCTGCTGGTAGACGGCTTCCTGCACATCCTGCTCCTGATCATCGTCGTCCTCCTGGAAGTTGGCGGCCACCTGGTGCTCCTGCTCGTCGTCGTCGTCCTCAGCATCGTCGTCGTTGAAGCTGTTGCGGCCGGTGCCGGTTGACGAGCCCGAGGTGGTGGGGGTGGTGGTCGAGGTCGAGGTGCCGGTGGAGGTGGTGGGAGCGGTGGGAGAGGTCGTCACGGTGGTGGTGGTGGGAACGGTGGTGGTAGTGGTGGGGGCGGCGGTGGTGCTGCTGCTGCTGCCCTTCAGGCTGTTAATCAGATCGGTGAGCTGAGTGGAGCTGAGGCGTCCCTGGGCGACGGGCTCATCCCGCTGACGGCCAAAGACCTGGAAGTTCTGGGGCTTGGCTACAAAATAATTATAATATAATAATTATTATATAATTATTGAAATTATAACTCAATTATAATACCATTGGCAAATACAGCCAGGCAGGCAATCACAAGTAATCCCTTCATCAGATGCATTTTTCAAATATATTTTTTTTTTTTGAATTTTTTGAAATATATTCGTAATATCCTTTTGGCTGAAGTGGCTTTGTAACTAGGCTTGGATGGCTGGGCCGATGTGACTGACTTCTTAGGCCTCGACCCTCGATATTTATATGTTACAAAAGTTACAAGAGCTCCGAAGGGCCTTCCGACTTTGTTGAGGCCTACAGAAAGAGATGGCTATCCTTTTGCCATTGGCCAGAGTGAGAGAACTACACCTGAAAGGGCCTGAAATTGTAAACTTTTTTGCATAATGCCATAAATAATCCCAACATGACCCGTAACCCCGAAAGATCAAACCAAACATATTTGCATATTCGCTGGAGACACTCTATTTTGCATATTCATATTTGGCGATTCTTCGGCAATGGTCTTGGCGACGAAGAAATTCTTCCAAATCGAAGGGCGAAAGTGGAGGTCCGAGAGAGAGAGATGTCATTGAACTGGACAGGTCTTGACCCCACGCGGGAGAATTCTTCTTTAAGTCGCAGATTTCTGCGAGATCACAAGTTCTTCAGAGCTGAGAGCTAGAAATTTAATCAAAGATGTAATAAGATCTTGACTTAAAAATATTTTTAAAATTTAGTTACCTATTTTTAAAGTAATTTTTTTTTAGTTTTAAGCTCAAGGAAGCTATTTCTTGGGATATTTAAGACTTACCGATATAAACAATCAAAATACGCATGATATAAGATATTTTAGCTAATAAATTACTACTTTTGTTCTTTGCCTTTAAACTTAACTTGTTTATTTTTGTTGTTTACTTGTACTTACTTGTTTTTTTAACTTGTTATTTTTAGTTAAAAAAAAAACCCTATTTTTTATTTGATGGAATATACATTAAAAAAAAATGTTTCCTATTTTTTTAATAGAGTCCAAAATCGCCACAAAAAACTAACTGCCTAACTGCCTGCCTATCTCGTTTTAAGAGAAGTGAGTGTAGAGATTAATTTATGTATATATTAAGAGATTAAAACTTCACTCTAATCATTAATTTATCAAAATAAATTTTAATTTTTTCAAAATAAGTTTAAGTTTAAGAGAATTAATTTAACACTTTAAACACTTAAATATTTTTTTGTGAAATTCTATTAAATTTTTAAAATATCTTAATGTTGTTTAGTCTACTTTTAAATTTTTTTAAATATTTATCAGTACTAATTGGAAGCTTTACTTCAACATCAAGTGTTTTTGTGTTAATTTTAAATGAAATATTACAAGATTTTCTTAAAAAGCTTTGAAAATATTAAAAAGGGCTCTTTTTTCAATAAAAATATATTTGTGATGATTAAATTTATGAATAAAATAATAAATCAATTCAAACAATACATTTTAGTGAAATGGTTAGGTATATTAAACTGGAGTATTTTAAAGTTTTCAATATTAAAGTATTGAGATATTGACTTTTAAAAAAAAAAAAAATATTTTTGTCAGCTTATATTTTGTAAGCTTTAAATTCACCCTAAAAAACCCCCTAGAAAAAAAGTAAAAAAAAAGACTCGTATATTTTTGTTGTTTTGCATACAAAATTCATTTTATTTCAGTGTATCGGATCGTATCGCTTGGAAGAAGTACATCCAAGGGTTTGGGGAGGGGGGCAGGTCCTTACTGCAGGCTGCGACCACGACGGTTACGACGACGACGACGCAGGAGACGCATCAGACGGCGACGCTGCTGCTGACGGTGACGGCGCTGACGCTGGCTCTGCTGGCGGCGACGCATGCCGGCCTTGTTGCGACGATGACGCTGACGTTGGACGCGGCTGCGATTGCGGTTGCGGCGCTGGCGCTGCGAGCGGCGGCGCCGGTTCTGCTGGCGAACGCGGCGCAGTCGCTGTTGGCTGCGCTTCTCGGAGCGGCGCTGGCGGCGCAGCAGGGCGCGAATGCGCTGGTTATGTTCGCGCTGCAGCCGCTGGATGCGTCGGCGGTTGCGCTGCTCCACCTGGAACTGACGCCACTGATTGTCCGACGGACGGACCACTCCCGAGGACTGTTCCGCGGCCTGGACGCTGTTGCCGTTGCCGTTTCCATTGCCAGCCGGCGAGACCATGTAGAAGCCATCATCGTCGTCATCCTCCCTGTCTTCCTCGTCCAACAGGTTCTCCTCATCGTCCTCGTCCTCCTCCTCGGCAAAGGATCGTGGCAGACCGAGGTCTTCCTCCTCGTCCTGGTTGATTTCGCCATCAGGGAAGAAACGATTGGTGCCGGTGGTGGTGGAGCCGGTGGGTGTAGTGGTCGAGGTCGAGGTGCCCGTGGAGGTGGTGGGCGATGTGGGGGAGGTCGTTACGGTCTCGGTAGTTGGCGTGGAGGAGGTTGGGCTGGTGGTTTCGGTGGCGGCGGTGGTCGTGGTGGTAGAGCCCTTCAGCGAGGAAAGCTTGTTGGCGATCGAGGAGGTGAAGCGGGCCTCTGCCTGAGGATCCGATAGACGCTGACCAAGACGGTAGCCATTACGACGTTCACCTGTGAATTAAGTAATAAATTAAAAATTATTAAAATTACATACAAAGGAGGTAGTATTATGATCACTAAAAGTAGTAAAATTAGATAATTAAAATAGTATTAAAAATACAATTTTTTTTACTATTTTTTATGTTTTTAAATACAGTTTTTTTTGTTTCTGTACATTTTCTTAAAAAGTTTTATATTTAATCATTTTCTTGAATTCAAAATAGTTTCAAATAGTTGTACTTTTAAATTATTTTTGTATGCATTTTTTTTATAAAAATTTGTTGTATTTGGGAGTACGTTTAAGTTGAAGGTTTTTATTATTTTATTTATTTTAGGTTTTATTATATTTTGTGGAATTTCTAGTTTTTAAAATGTACTTTAATAAACTTTTTTAAATCGTTTGAAAATCTTTAAAATAAATTTCTATTAAATATGCTTGTATGCCGTAGTTTTTCGAAATATCTTTCCAATATTATTGTTTACAACTAGCAATATTTTTAATTTTCTAAAAAATATTTCTCAAAATCTTTATACTTTTTTAAAACCATATATATATATATATAATTTATAAAAGAACTTTTCAGACTTAAGCACAATTTTTTTAAGTGTACAAGTACTGGGTACGAATACTTCTGACCCATATTCAGTTTTTTATTTTTTGCAAATTTCGGAATTTGGAAATACTTTTAAAATAAATTTTGTTGGAGGATTAAAAATGGATCTTACACTCAAAAAAAGTTAAAGTTGGAATATAAATTATTACTTTTATTTTTTAAAAGAATCTGTTCATTTTTTTTTTTTCACAAAAAATTAGGTTTTAAACTCAAATAATATTCAAAAAACCAGTAAATTTAATTTCAAAAAAATTGTTTTTCTATTATTTTTAAGATTGTTTTTATCGCGCTTACTTTAAAGGGCGTTAATATTTTTAAAATTGTTTCACTTTTTTCACTTTTATTCGAAAAATTGGTTTGAAATTTTTGAAAAAAAAAGAAATACAGTTAAGAGGACTTACCAGAAATGGCAGTGGGTGCCAATAAAGCGCAAAGCGCCACAACCAAACACAACTGAAGCAGGCAATTCATACTGCTGACGATTCGCTGACACGATTTCGCTCAGTGTAGATGTGATCCTTTTTTATTAAATAAATGGACTCCTGGTTCTCTTACTTGTTGCCTTCGAGTTCGAACTCGCAACTGACTGACAACTGATGGCTGAACTTGGGATTTTATAGCCAAGTTTGAATGACTTGGCCAGCTGATCGATGGCTGTCATCCTCCTGGGGCCCCTCCATTCACCCTCCTCCCAGATTTCCACCAAAAATTGTTCTTTTAATTTTTTTTTGCCAAGCTAACTCTATTAGCCAAGTTCGCCGGGGGTCAAAGTGAACCGGGTCGTCGGTTGAGAGGCGTACGAATTTTATGCTAATTTTCCCCACTCTTTCGCCAAAAACATTCTTCTTTCCATCACTCTGACTAGCCGATGATTGATTAACGTCAAATCCCCTCATTTTTTTTTGCCAAAATATGAAAACAGCAAGAGACTGCAAATTGACCTTTTGGTTTCTTGGCTAAAAAACAGAAGTTCTGGCCCGTCAGTTATATTTTGCTGTGATTAGAACCCAAATTAGAACCTTACAGATTTTACAATGTAAGAGGATGTAAGAAAAACGAGAAGAAAAAAAAGAAACCTGGTATATGGCTAATTTTAAAAAGCCATTAGGTTTATGGTCAAGAACTATACAAAAAAAAAAATTGGCTTTGAGGGCTTAATATAATTAGTTACAGGAATCACAAAAAAAAAAATTAAAAATGTGTGAAAAAATGTCATGAAAATTAATATTAATATTCCCCTAATTAAAGTGATTTAGACCCATAAATAAAAGATAAAATTATATTAATATGCAATTTTAATATAAGTTTTAGTTTACAATTAAAATGAATCTAATTAAAATGTTAGGAAAGGTAAAATATATCTAAACTGAATCAACATGGTCCTTTGATTAAATTAAATTCTATACAACAATATAGTATTACATTATTCCTATCAACTTCCTATCTATATTCCTATCAACTTTTTATCTATATTTTACTGTCATATATAGTGGCCATCACTCTAATATCAATACAATCAGTATAAATATTTAATATATTTTAATATTAATAAAATTACCAAGATACAAGGCATCCAAAACATAAAAAAATACCTTAAACTTTATATATCCAAAGGTCTAAAATTGATTTTTATATAAGGATCTTGACTATATCTAATATCTACGATAGGCTAATATGTTCTGCTTGTTGGATTCATAAATCCTTAGAATCTTAGAATCCTTAGAATCTTGAGAATCCCGTTTGAAAGTACTGATCCTTGTAAACTAAAAGATAATCTTCGAAACCTTTAAAGTTCGATAGTTCATTTTCAATATTTTTTTTTTTTTGTGAAATAAAATAAGCCATGAATACTTTAATAAGTATTTTTAATATATCTCTATATCTATTCATCTATTTATTACTTATTGCTGATATATTAAAAATATCTAATTTAAACGAACCCAATTCATAGATTCTTAGAAAATACTGCTTACAGGGATACAAGCAGTTGTGCTGGTGTTTTCTCCTACAGAGTCCACAGTGGACTGGCTATATCCATGGCTATATATGGCTATATCTTCCCCATTTCTCATCCTTCCCCTTAAACGATTTCTAGATCGATTCTCCATCGTTCTGCATCAAAATCCTAAGACAAAATATTTTTTAGATTTTTTTGTTCATTTTTCCTGAGGTATCCCTTGAAAATGGGGCTTTCCCCTATAGCTATATCTTCCCCAAATCTTATCCGATTCTCAAGTGGAGTACCTTAAACAATTTCTGGATCGATTCTGCATCATTCTGCACCAAAATCCTGAGACAAAATATTTTTTAAATTTTTTTCCCATTTTTCTGATGGGATCCCATGAAAAAGGGGTTTTGGCCTATAGGGCCCACGGTGATGGCTATATCTTCCTCAATTCTCATCCGATTCTCAAGCGGAGTACCTTAAACGATTTCCACATCGATTCTGCACCATTCTGTATCAAAATCCTGAGACAAAATATTTTTTAGATTTTTTGTCCATTTTTCGTGATGGTATCCCTTGAAAATGGGGTTTTGTCCTATAGGGCCCACAATGATGGCTATATCTTCCCCAATTCTCAACCGATTCTCAAGCAAAGTGCTTTAAACGATTTCTGGATCGATTCTCCACAATTCTGCGTCAAAATCCTGAGACAACATATACATCCATTTTTCCTGACAGATCCCCTGAAAATGGCGTAAAGATATATTATACAAATTCGTAAAGTCCTCCCCAAAGATCATCATTTTTCTGGCCTAAAAACCCCTGAGAATCTCTTATGGAGAGCCCTGTTGATAAAGAAGGTCCTCCCAATAATCAACCAAAAAATAGATAATTTTTTTTATATCACATTTATTTGAATTCGAATCGTTTGTCAATAGTTTGCATAGTTCGTGTCCTGGATCGCTGGTGCTTAACTATAATACTATATAGAATCTGAGGGGATGGGTGGGTGCTGGTGCTAGTGACCTTTAGCCCTGGTAGACGACCTGGCCGCGTCGACGCTGGTTGCCACGCCTCCGGTTGTTGGGGCGGACGACGCGAACGTTGCGACGACGGTTGCCGCCGCGACGGCGACGCTGGGAGGTGGGACGACGGCGACGTCGCTGGACGTTGGTGCCGCGACGGCGGATGTTGCGGCGGCCGCTGTTCTTCCTGCGGCGGACGACGACGCGGTTGGCGCGCTCCTCCTCGATCTCGTCACCGGAAACGCCAGCCGAGTTGGCAGAGCGCTCCATCAGCGCCACAACAGCGCCGTCAGGAATGGCGTCCAGAGCGGCCCGAGGCACCAGAAGCGCCGCCTTTCCGGTCTTCTCGTCGAGGACACTCTGTCCCTCGATCTCGATAATGCCATCGGGCACCATAATGGCACCAGCCTGATCCCTGGCCACCACCATTTGCTGGGCACCCTGGCCGACAGCCTGGGGCTTGGCGTTCCTCAAAAAGGATTCCTGCACCTCAACCTGATCGTCATCGTCGTCGTCGTCCTCCTCCAGGGAGTCGAGATTCTTCTTTTGGTTGCGGAATGCAAAGTTATTGCGGGCAAATTTCAAACCCAACTGATGTTCCAGTTCGTCCTCCTCCTCGTCAGCGTCATCGTCCTGGTTGTCGTCATCATCGTTATCATTATCGATCAGATGATCCAATTCCTGGGAGTCCTCCTCCTCGACAATTTCGAATCCTTTAACAACAGCACCGGCATTGGCACGTCCCTTGGGCACTGTTAGGAACAAGTACGGATGCTGCTGTCCGGCGGAATTGATTTTACGCTGAAGGCGTTGCTGTTGCTGCTGTTGCCTCTGGAGGCGTGGCTCGGCCAGGGCCATGGCCATCAGCAGGCAGCCCACAAACAAGACAGCTCCCAGGTTCGACATCTTTTGGGAGAATATTTTTTATTTTAATATTTAAATTATTTTTTTTTAAATATAATAATTTTTTTAAGGTGTGCAATTGATAAAGTTAAAAAATATTATATCAATGCGATCCTAATTGTAAGAAAAGTTCCAGCGAACTGTACGATTTTCAGAGCTGGCATTAGGTTTTTATGCGAAAAAGTTCTACTCAGAATTTCTTAAAAAAAAAAGAAAAGAAATAGAAAAGAGAGAGCTAACGATGTCCATAATTGCGGTCGATGTCGGCATAATTTTCAAGTGGCGAAATTTTTACCACAAACAGAAGACAACACAAAAATACAAAAACCTAAAAAAAAAAAAAAAATAGATATATTCTAAAAAGAAGGTCTCGCAAAATGTTCTAGAGGTTCAGGTGGTTCAGTGACCTGAACTCTTGAATTAATCAGCAAAAATATATATATACATATCTATATAGACGTCTAAGATTTCTCAACGGTCATGCTAATGACAAAACAATCAGAGACACGCACCTTTGGCACCCGCAGAAGAATTCTTCTGAAGAAGTTCGGCCCGCAAAGTCATGGACCCTGCCGACCGACCTACCGGCCGGCCTGCCTGCCTGGCTGGTGGACTGCCGGACTGCTTTCCGAGTCAACGACGCATGCGAAGTGGTTGAATTTTATCCCAGGCCATCGAATAATATACAAAAATGGTTTTAGCTTTTTTCGGTGGGGTATAGAGGGGGGCCTCGTCTTCTGATTGATAGCCCTTCAATCCACAATCCGCACAAGTCCAACAGCCCAGAGTTATGGAAAACAGGTAAAGCACACTTCTCGTCTGATTTATTGGCGAAAAAGAATTCCAAATCCAAATCCATATTTTCTTTGACCAAAAGCCACCACAAAACCAAATTATTTATTATTACAAGGTTTTTTTTCTATTCTCTGGCTTGGTCAATGTTCTCTGGAGTCTGGGGAGGCTCTGTGGTCTTAGATCTCAGGCACTTCAGGTCCAATTACCTTTAAAGCCTCCAAAATTAAAACATTATCCAATTTGTGGAGGTCCAAGAATTTTATTTAATTTGGATCTTGGGATAGGGGAAGTAGACTATCTTTTTAATGGGAGACTTAAAGTTAGAAATTATATTTTAAAAAAAAGTTGGTATTACAGTTATGAGTAAGATACAATAGCTTTGTGGTTTCCATATCTTTTGTGTAGAAGATATTCTATTCATTATTCAAATAGGCCATATACTATATTTGAAGGTAGCCACTCTATTTAGCACTTAGGAAGGCACTTTCCTCATCCCATGATTATCTCCCTCCATTCTACATTAATATTAAATCTATCTTGGAATTTTTAAAAGTAAATAAATCATACCATAACATTTGGAACTATATATTGACGTGTTTTCGCAATTATTAGAACAGTAATGGAAAAACTAGAAATTATAGCGCCTTAGGGTATAATATTTCGTTTTGTATTATAATATAATATTTTAAAATATGGTGGCATATATTTTTAAGTCATATTTGGAAGACCTGATATTTTTAAATCCCCAAATAATAACTAGCTTAAAACCTATGCTGTTATAGCTAGTGTTTCCCTCCAGAGAGATAACTTGTGGCATTTTTTAAATATCCCATCAATAAAAACTTTATAAAATAAATAAATAAAATATTATCTATCAATAGCTAGATACAATTATAGATAATACTATAGTAGTTCTGACGTTTTGTAGTAGTAGTAGTAGTAGTAAAATAGTAGTAGTAGTATAATGTCGTTTCGTATTCTAGTATCCTGTAGTATTCTATTATAATATCCTTTATCCTCTAGTAAGTGTCCTTTTTAGTTTCTTAATTTTTAGTATATATTTCTGATATTCACATATATATTTATATATCTAAATTCTTATATTATATTATTTTATTCTTCTATATTACATATATATTATTTATATTCTTTTTCTTCTCTTTTTTAGGCAGATGGCTATCTCTATTCTATTTAATTTCTTTATTCTTTCTCCTTCTCTCATTTCTCCTTTTCTCGTTATAAACTCTTTGAAAATATAGCTTCTTAAACTAGTTCTCGTTTATTTATCATTTTTTGGAAAAAAAAGAATCATCTTTTTAGGGAATTTTTTTAATCAATTAAAGTCAGATTAAAGCCTTTCTCCGGGTTTCTGACTAACTAGAACTAACTAGTTTCTAAGAAAAATCACTTTAAATTTATTTTCTAAGCGAAAGCATATTTCTTTTTATGATTTTTGGCCTAAAGGCATTAATTTTCTATAAAAGACCATATATGGTTTTAGTTCCAAAATGAATTTCTTAGGTCTTTGAAATGAAAATGTTCTATTAAATGATCGTCAAAAACATAAAAAAGCGTAAGAATTTTATTTAATTTTTTATATGTTAATAAAAATTTACATAAATCTATTTAATAAACTGATTTGTTTTCTAGAAGCTTTTAATAGTAATATTATGTATTATTTTATTTCATTAAAAAAAAACTAAGTGTATACATTTTTAAAACAGATTCCTTATGATATTAGGTGTATATTATCCATCTAGAGGACAAAATCTTTGGATATTTTTGGTTCCTAGAATAAATAATAGTTTATAAATCTTATGATATTAAGAATAAAAGATTCCCAAGCCTATAAATTAGATACAAATTAAATAATACTTTAAGATAAGTACATTTTTCACAAAACATCACAAAAAATATTTAAAAAATACTAGTTTTAAGCTTCCAAATGTAAAAAATTGTAATTTTAAACGATTTAATGTAAATCTGATGCCTACTACTAACCCTTAACAGGACCCCAATGTTCCTCAGAAATCGAAAGATCGACCGCCTTAGTGAATGAAGGTGGCAGCAGCCGGAATGTCTCTCCGGCAATAATCCACATCTCGGAACTGCAGGCCGCGAAGGTGCCGCTCAGGACGGCCATTTTCAGGCACACGACCATCCGCGAGGACCACTCCCGCCTCGCAAATCCCGTATTGAACGAAAACCAGACGCTACAGGCGACGGTGACGAATCCGAACAGGCCCATCAACCGATGGGTCAAATGAAGGGCCCTTATGGAGTAGCAGACCAGCCCCAGGCCCGTACCCAGAGCGCCCAACAGCAGAAAGTAACCGAGAAGGCCGCACAAACTGTGTTTCGAGGTGCAATGCGATTTATAATGATCCTCCTCCATGGCATTGATACGGGCCTTGCTGATGCACTTCGTCAGGATGCCGATGAAGCCTGGCCAGAGGCACAACATTCCCAGGCCCATGTGAATGCGGACAAGGCTTTGGTGGGTGAAGATCCGTGGCAGCCACCAGGCGTCCGTCATCAGAAGAGCCTCGCCGACGCACAGGAACAGCCCGAGAGTGCAGTGACAGGCGTGATCTGCCGTCCCGATCAGATCCAGGCGGAGGCACTTCTTCACCACCACAATAGTGACCAGAGACATCAGAAAATGGGCCAGCAACTCGAGGGCTATTGTGCAACTAACCGTCGTCATGAGAGGTACAAAAAACGGCCAAACGAACTCGTTTACAAAGTGCGCTTCCACCTTCGTCTCGTTAACCATTTTTTTAGTAGAGATTTGGTTTAGATTAAGGAAGAGTTCTATAGAGGACTATGTACTAGAATAGTTTGTATATTCGATGTATTTTGTTTTAGCTAAAGCGTCTAATGATGTATACTTTTATTTATTTTGATATTTTGCTCAATGCTGTGTGGATTTCTATGTTAAGCCCACCTTCTGGATATTGTACGGCTCTCAGGACTCTTCCTGATCAGAAAGAAATGTTAGGAGAGAGGGTCAAAGCTAAAAGTTAAAAGGTTTCAAATAAAGAAACAATAAAGACCATTGTAGTCCGAACAGTATACTCTAAAAGGATCATCTTAGGAATATGTGAAACTACAACAATTATGGAACAGAGGTCTACAATTTCATGTCCTTTTTAAGTCCTAGCAGATTATGTTTATAAACTTTTTAGTAAATTGGTTCTGCAAGTAGTTTATCCTCATCAAACCATATCATTCTATCTTTCATTTTCTTGGCTAAATGAAACAAAAATGTTTATTTATGCATTTAATAAGAATATGTACCTCATATTCTAGATCCTAGAATAGGAGATCAATAAATATGATTTCTTATGATTTTATGATTTATCTAAAGAATTAGAATAATTAATTTGAAATATTTTAAGAATGAAGTACCTAAGGGTCAAAGTGTCCCCCAATAAGTCTCCATCAAAGGATTGAAAGTTGGAAGATTTGAAAGATAATTATTTAAGATTTTAAAGAATAAATTAGATTTTAAAAGAAAATTGTTACTTTGGCTAAGAAATCCCATTTAAATGGCTTGAATTCCTAAGAGAATATTGTAAAATATTTTTTTTTACTTGTTAGTTTTAAGAAATCCTATTTTTTTTTTACGTTTTTTAATACTTTATTGAACGAAATACTAAAAAAATGTATTTCTTTTATGATTTAGATTTGGAGTTTCTTTGATTAGTAGATAATTTAAATAGGATAGTAGATAAACTACCAGGCTTTATAATAATATATAATACTCAAAAAAAAAAGGATTTGTATTGAATTGAAGGAATTCATTTTATTATTCATAAATAATTAGGTTTCTCTAATTTTAAAGCAAAAATATTTTTATAACACATATTGCCAGTTAAAAAATGGCATAATATTTGAGATTATCTGACAAATGTCTTACTTAATTTTTTTATTTATTTAAAACAAGATTAAGGCAAATAATCTATATTCCAAAATAGAGGTTTTTCTATATAGTATTTTTATATAAAGTACTATAAATAATAGTACTAAATAAATAAGTAATCACTTCATAATATTCAATTTAAATTTTAAAAGCATGAATAATTTTCAAAACTGAAAGGCTATAGCCTTTTCTACTACTTCTACAACTTCTTTATTTAAAAAAAATAAGGCATTCCTACCTCATTCTTGCAATCAATTCATAGCTCTTTAATTTCCAGCTTATTCTTTCGCAATCTTTTTTGATTCAAAAAAAAAAAAAAAGAGTCAAAAGTCATCGTGAACCAAGAACTCCACAGTCGGCTTCTGATTTCTTCAAAGAGGCGCTCGACCGATGTCACATATATTTTTAGAATATCAGGCGAACAAGGAATTTGTGTAGTATTTTCATATCATATTCATGGAATCGACTACTAATATTATAAATATTCATAGTGAATGATAAAGGTTATAAAATGCCTATAAAATGACTATAAACCAAAGGATGACGAAACCAAATTGAACTGGAAATTACGATGAATTTTATTCCCAAGAAATTGAGTTGTTAAATTAATTTAAAAAAAATAGGTCAAAGGCAATTAATATTTATACAATTTTTTTTCGAAAAATTTCAACTTTCATTTAAATTTTCTTAAAAAACTTGGAACCCCTTTTCTCCCCAAAAAAAAGAAATCGCACTTGGGTCAAGTTTATAAATTTTAAATATTTATTTTATGATTAGATCAGAAAAAAAAAGAAATTTGCTTACAAAAATCCGCTTGGCAACCGAAAAGGTGAAGAAAAGCTTAAAAAGAAACCTCTAATATTTTTGCTGGCTAATTTCCATAAGAATTCCAAGTTCAAAGGGGTCAACAAATGCAAAACGGCATAAAGAAAGCTGCTGTCCAGCTATTTTTTTTTTTTTGCCAGATGTCTAATAAATTGATTTGAGCCACGAATTATGGGGCTTCTTTTTTTTTTTTGTCCATTTTGGGCAGGGCATCTGCGAAATCGAGTTGAAAGTTCATTGGCTTTTTTTTTTTTTTGGGCATTAATTATTGGTTTAAAAAGGTATATAACGTATAGAGATAGAAAAGCAACTAATTTAGCAGGTGGTGACCTCTACACATGTCTCGAAATCATAGAATTTTGATGCCATTGTCTTCCCAACATACCATAGACCTCTTGCTGGAACATTCACCCCGTTAGAAATTCTTTTTTTTTTCTCCGACTTTTCAAGCCAAGAATAATTAACGAATCTGACCGAAAATAATGTTGTCAACGGGTATTCTTTTTTTTCTGAGCCACTTGAAGTGCTCGCATGTTGGCCTAATAATGTCCCATTGAATATTATGGCGCTTTTTTTTTCTTAACAATTTGCTTTGGTCTCTTGGCATGATTATGCAAATTTGAACAAACTTGGCCATAATTGTGTTGGCCGTACGTAGATTTATCTTTTGTTTGATTTTCAATCGTTCCGGTTGATTTGATAAACGTTTCCCCCAGGCGGCTCATCATCACGTCTTCTGTAAAAGCTGGAAGAGAATTCTTTTTTTTCTTTGTGTATTTGATGCCTTAACCAAAAAATAAAGTATGAAGAATTGATACAGCCTTTGAGAGATCATTATTTCTTAGATTTTTGTTTAAAAAAATACTTTAAATATGGGAAATGTTAATACCTGGTACATCTAAGTTTCTATGTATAATTATACCCGGTACTTGTGGAGTAAAGCCTTATAATGATTTTGTAAAAAATTTTACATATTCAAAGCTTTTTTTACTATTTAAAACCAAAAAAGTTTCATAAAAAAAGCTTCTAAAAAATCTCAGCTTTTTAAAAACCCTAAACTAAAAAAAAACTTTATATTCCTTAGAAGCTTTACAAAAAAAAAATTGTTTACATAGTTTATATAATTCTTCTAATATTCTTCTAAAGCTATTTGAAAGCTCTTTCAAATCCTTAGCTTTAAATTATTAAACAAAAAATAAAAACTTTTAAGAAAAAACTAAAAAAAAGAAATCAACTCTTTGCTATGAAACTTATAACGTTTCAGGACTATGAAACACCTTTAAAAGCTCACAACTATGTCACTCACAAATCAGAGCTGTTTTCCGATAAATTATTGAAGTTGATTTAACGGTCAATCAACTGTTAATACACCAAATACCGTTAATCGGTCAAAAGTCTAACCGTAATGTCGATTAATTAACATAAACTTCTATACGCAGCTTCCATTTTTTTTTTCTTTGAAAGAATAAATTAAGCTTGACCCCAGAAAGTCTACAAAAAAAAAAAAAGAAAAAATCAATTTATGGAAAAAAAATTCAAAAGATGATAGATACATAATTTAAATCGGTCAAGAAGCACGAGCCTCATTAGTAAGCCATCTTTCTGGTTTCAAGGGTCAATGCTCTGCCACCGCGAGCTCGGCTTGAACTTTCAACTGGCCAGACTACCAACTGGTATTTTTTTCGACTCTCTTGGATAGGTTTTTTTTTTGGATAGATAGGCTTTTCAATTCATACTTTTGGTTTAGGCATTAACACACGCAAAAAAAAAGGTAAAAAAATTTATTTCTTTTGTGGTTTTGTTTTTTTGTCACTTTTTTGGGGTGGGGGGGGGAGATATTGAAAATCATTGGTTTTTGGTTTGGTTGTTTTTTTTTTTTTTGATTATTTTTTTTGTTTATCGGAATATTTCAGTAATCAGTGTTTTTTTTCGTTTTGGGTTTCGTATTATTATTTTGTGGTTTTTACAGAAGCTTAGACTGGGGCTGATCCTCTTTGGGGGTCTCGATCTCCTTGGGGAGTTCTTCCTTTTTGGGTTCCTCCTGGGCGACCTCCTCCTTGGGGGCTTCCTTCTTGGCAACCTCCTCCTTGGGGACCTCCTCCTTCAGGGTTTCTTCCTTCTTCTCAACCTCCTCTTTGGGGACCTCCTTCTTCTCAACCTCCTCCTTCTGGATCTCCTCCTTCTGGATCTCCTCCTTCTGGACTTCCTCCTTCTGGACCTCCTCCTTCTTCTCAACCTCCTCCTTCTGTGCCTCCTCGGGACTCTCCAGCGACCTACCGCTCTTCCTCAAAGCAAACCTCCTGTTTTGGGTGAGCAGATCAAAGTAGGGATGGAAGTCTCCGTAGGACACATAGCGAGCATCACCATAGGCTGGCTGGACATGCCGGGACAGACCGGGCTCATCGTCCTCTCCCACAATAATGAACTCCTGCTGCTCTCCGTTGGCTGCCTGCTGGGGAGCCGCCTCCGTGGAGGCCATAAGCATCTCCTGTTCGGGCTTCATCTCGGCCACCTCCATGACTGGCATCTTCTCTACAGTCTCCATGGCGGGAGCCTTCTCGACAATGGTTCCGGGACGAATCCTGGTGGGCAGCAGACCCGAACCGCCGGCCTTGACGGGCTTGGCGGCGATCAGAACAGGCTGGGCGGTGATGGGCTTAATGGCAGCGGTGGAGGTGGATCCGGTGCGGGATGGTGGGATTTGGGGGGGCTGGAAGATGTCCATCAGTGAGGCATCGGCCAAAAGGGGCACAGCGGCGGCGGTCAGTTGAGGGCGCTTCTTCTTTTTCTGGCCATTGGTGGTGGATCCGGTCCTCACGGGGTTAATGGCGCTCTGGGGGATGTTGAGGATCAGGGGCTGAGCCTGGATTCCTTCGGCGAGGGAGACGACCGACTGGGTCTCGGGGGGCGAGAGACCCAACTGACTCCACGGAATGGTGATGTACTGGGTGGGACGTCCCTGGCGGCGAATGGGCACGGTCAGAGGTGGCTGGGGGAAGGATCCGGAGACGGGAACCCTCTGCTTCTTGCCCTGGTAGGCATAGGGATACCCATTGGCCAGCTCGGGCGCCACATAAACGGTCTGGCCGTTGCGGTTCACGACGAGAGTGGCCTGCTGAGGACGGCCGCGGGTCTTGCCGGAGTTGCCGCCGCCAACCTGGCTGCGACGAAAGGTGTTGCCCAGTTCGCCGGGGGTCTGGCCGCGGGTGAACTGACGGATCTGGCTAATGATGCTCTGCTGGCCGCGCTGGATGAAGTTGGGCTGGTTCTGGCTGCGGCGTGTGGACGTCGACGAGGATCCAAAGACCGATGGCTCCGGGGCAAAGTCCTGCTCCTGGCTGTCATCATCAACAATCTCCTCCTCATCCTCGACATCGTCGTCGTTGTTGATGTTCTCATCGTCGTCCAGCTCCTCCTCATCCTCGGAGTCTTCGGCCACCTGGACGGGCTGCTTCTTCTGCTGGGTGGTCTTCTGGGTCTTCTTGTTTTGGGTGGCGGGACGACGCTTCTGGCTGATCGGTGCCTCCTGGTTCTGCTGGCCGAACTTACGCCTCTGGTTCTGGACCTGGACCTGCGACTGCTTGCGCTTCTTTTGGGGACGGACAGCCTCCAAGGAGTCCTCATCCTCAAACTGCTCGAGGGAGAGATCATCTTCGTCCTCGTCATCGAACTCTTCGTCGAAACGGTTGCCCTGGAAGTAGTCATCCTCCTCATCGTAGTACTCATCCTCCAGAGAGTCCAGTCGGTTGTTGTAACGGTTGGGACGCTGGCGACGACGGTTGCCATTTCCGTTTCCGTTTCCATTGAAGTTATTGTTGAGGTTGCCGTTTCCATTTCCATTGCCCTTCCTGTTGCCATTCCTCTGTGGCCTCTGCTGGACTCGCACCACAATGTCAGGACGCTGAGTGGTTGTGGTGCTGGTGGTGGAGCTTGTGGAGGAGGACTCCCTCACTGGAGTCTCTACGAAGCTCTGGGGGAGTTGCTGTCCAGCGGCAGCCAGACGATCGTTAAACCAGCCCGAAACGGAACCAGCCAGCGTCGAAAAGGACGAACCCAATTGCTGGGCAGGATTCATGCCGAACAGCCAGGTGCCGGATGTGGCGGGTGCTCCAGTGGCGGGTGCCTGTGCCTGCTTACCCTGGATCTCATCGAGGGAGGCCTGGCGGGGCTTGAAGGCGATCAGTGGATGAATTATGAAATCGGCCACCGTATGTGGTTGAACGGCTGGAACTGCCTGAGCTGACTTCTCCAGGGCCTCCACCGGAGCAGATTTCTCCGCCATGGCCGGTGCCACTGGTGGCTTCTCCGTGGGAGTTTTGGGTGCCATTACCGAATCACCTATTTAGACACACACACACACACAAACGCACACACATCCAGCACAGTACACAATAAAAAAAATATTTAAAAAAAAAAATCAAGTACACGGTTCACATGAAAAAAAAAGAACAGAAAAAAGAAGGAATAATATTATTCAAGGGGTTTGTTGGGTTAAGAACTTGTTTCTTTGATTTGAAATCCTACCAATGAGGGCCATATCCGCGATGGGGGATTCCGTGGATTGTTCCAATTCGGGAGCCTCGGTCACGGCCTGGACCTGGCATAGGAATAGGGCCACCAGGCTCACAGCCACCACGAACTTGGTCATGGTTTTGAGTAAACTATCTTTTTCTATTTGTGGTTTATAATTTATTTAATTTTTGTTTTTTTGCGTGTATTTAGACCTAGTTCGTAGTAGTCGGTCTACAGACAAACGTTTCTGTTGCCAAACTGTTTAAGCGAGCGCCGAGTCCCAAGCTTTTTATGTGCCTTCTACAAAACGGTTTTGGCCAAAACGCTACTGGCCATCTCTATGGGCCCCCGATTCGTTCGAAAAGAGTACGAATTCTTCTAGCCCGAGAGAAGAAAGAGTCTCCAAAAGCTTCGCCCAGCTCTATCTCTCTTTGTCATTCTTGCTTTTTTTGGCCAAACTCTCTTGCTGTTCTGACCGTAAATCAATTGGCCAAGTTTTCGGGTCGTCGGGTCGTTGGAGCCACGCTTTTTTGGCGCTTTTTTTTTGCTAGAAATTCGGTTTTTTTTCGAAAACTAGTTCGGGCGTGGAATTAAAGAATTTTTGTCCAAAGTTATGACCTGAACTTAAATGGTAGACCCATTTCTTTTTGATGGCCTTGTAATATGCAGATGGATTTTTAAAGATTTTTTAATTGCGGTTTTTATAATCCGCGAAGCAGTTAAAATTTAGTATAATGCTTAAAGAGGATTTAGGTTTTGAATTTAGCAATAGTTTTTAAAACTTGATATTTAAAACTTAAAGCCTTGGAGCTTACTTTTATTTAAGAAACGAAAAATATTCAATATCTTATTGCTTTTACAAATATTTAACAGCCATTTTTTATTTAAAAGAACAACATTTTTACAAAGTATATTATTTATTTGGGTATTTGGGTTTTATTTTCGTGTTTTGGGATTTTTGAAAATTGGCAAAAGAAATATTTTTAATTGAAAACGATAAAAATTATTAGATTTTATTCAAATATTCAAACTACTCATTCAAACTACTCATTCAAAAGTTACTCATTCAAACTAATATTCAATAGTTTAAGATTTTTTTCCTATAAAATGATGTTATATTTATAAAAAAAAATTATGGTGTTATTTTTTTATTAAATAAGATAAGTTTTGAAAGTTTTTCTTCATTTTTCTAAGAAGGATTCCTTGTTAAAATTTCTAGCCAAACCAAAAAAATCTTCAAAAAAATTATCAAATTCTGGCCCATGAATATTTAAGGTTTGAAATGTGTTCTTTTAAAATATTTATGTGATATTTGAACAGCTTAATCTTAAGTTTTTCTTTAATTAAATCAACCACCTAAATATTAAGTTTTAATCTGTTTTTAAAGAAAATTAAGGAATAAAGCACATCATTATTTTTGAAGGCAAATTTTCTTCATATATTTGTAACACTTAATATTTTTTAACTAAAATTATTACTTTATTAGTACTAATTATGTAACTCATTAAAAATAGCATAAAAAATACTCATTAAATTAAAGATTAACATTAATTTCCTATAAGATTTTCTAGTGAGTCATGACGAAATAGTAATATACCCCATTGAGATCATTAAACTTAAAGATAACCCCATTCGATTGATTCATCTCGAAGAGCCCCCACAATTTTCCCAGAAATAAATTACATTTCCGATATTTTTTTTTGGCACAAAATTCCGAATAATTTCCCGCTGGTCCATTGATTGGATTTCTTTTTGGCGGAATGTGGATCAGTGTGCCAATTTCTGAGGGATTATTTCTGAGACATTGTTCCAAAAATAGTAAATAGAACTTTCCCTATTAACTTTCCAATAGTGTGACCCCAACATTCCCAGGTGAAATGAGATGATGTTTTGACCTCCGAGGGCCTTCGAACTTTCTTCGTAGACACACATAAATACATAGATAAAAAAAAAAAAACACACACACACATCCAGGTGGCTAATGAGTATTTATGCTTTTTTTATGCATTTCCATTAGCATGAGATACTCGGCTTGGATCTTTTTCGCATTTTTTCTTTTTTTTTTGGCGTCCAGTCCTCCCGAAAAGCTAATGAATACATTGCGTTCTTTTCTCTTTATGATTTTTTGATACACTTTCTTGAAGGTATTATGGTTTTTGGTATTGAGAATTTATATATAGACTTCTTTTATTGAATCTCAATATATAATAAAAATTGTAAGGACCGAAAGACTTTATCCCATAGCTGTTAAATAACTGAATAATGGGTAATACTATAAATTGGGTCTTTTTGAAGTTAAAAGATAAGATATATATCTCTAAACCACAAATTATAGGAAAATAATACATAAGAAATTTTTTTAAGAAGCGGAAAACTATATCATATATTAAAAAAAATAGATTCTTCATTAAAATAGCCACCTCTTTGAAAGATGATTTATATATATGACCTCCAAGAGTATTTAAACATCGTCTCATTTAAAAGTGAGATTTTCTTTCTTGTGATTTTTTTTGTTTTTTTTTTTTTAGCAGGCGGTCTGCTTTGCTCTTCGCATAATTTGGTTATTAAAACATTTGTTTATGTCGCCCATAATGGGCCGCCAAAAAAAAAACGACACAAAATAACGCCCTGAAGAGATGCGGTTTCTTTTTTTTCCGGGTATCAAATTTTTGTTTTATATTCCCTGCCCAGCTCGTCATTACAGAAATGCCAACACGGTAGCTGTGGGAAATTTAAATAATTGCCACAGCAATAACATAAATTAGATAAACCATCAAAAGGGCGGCCACGCAAAAAATATAAAATTAAAAAGTAGCTCAAATACAAACCAGAATAGACAAAAAAAAAAAGAAAATATGGCACATAAATTAATCACACCACCTGTGGTCTGCAGAAAAAAAAGAAGAAAAAAATAAAACCAAATTTAAAAATCGATCGAACCACTGTTCTAGCTGTAAAGATATATAAGAGGTGTAATTTACAGCATTTAATTAATATTCTCCCCGGGGGACGCCGATCAGCATCCACACTCCACACGGTAGACAGAATCGTTTTGTCTTTGATTAGCCATAGGAAAGTTTTAAAAACCATACCAGAGAATCGTTAAAAATCTGATAAACGTACGTTTCGAAATTATATGGCTCTTCAGGGATGCATAACTAGGTTTGTTTGTATTTATTATTTATATAAGATTATAAAATGAAAATAAATTAAGGTTTTTGAGTTATATTATTTTAAACAAAATTTATATACATAAAAGTCTTAAGTTTATTGGATATATGCTTATTTTTAAAATATATTTTAAGGTTTACTGGAAAGCTTAAAAAAAAGTTTATTACCCATTAGTATTATAGTTTCTAAAATATACGAGTTTTATTGTAAGACTTATAAATATTTATATTTTAAAGTGTTGAATTAGGTTTAGAATATTTTTTTTCTCTTGGAGGATTTTCTGTTTTTTTTTTTTTTCATTTATATTTTAGGAACTAATTAGAAAATATATATATTTTAGTATACAGTTTTCTGCAAACTTTAGTATTATGTAAGAAATAAGAAATTATTATCTGGAGCTTTACTCTCTCTCTAGATCCTTTTCCCTGATTTGAGCCGTACAAAATGCGGCAGCGCCTTTTATTGAACCTAAAAATTAAAACCATTTTTAGGACTTATCCCTTTTTTATAAATTACATTTTATGTATGTATAATGTTTTTTTGTATTTTATCTAACTTTTCTGATTACATTTGTATATTTTTGTAGTTTATGAACTTTAAATTTTGTATTTAAGATTATTTTAAACTTTAAAATGTATGGCTTTTAAGAAAAAAAAGAAATATTCAAAAATTCAATAAAAGTCAGTTTTAAATATTTATTATGAACTCTAATACCATTATTTTTTTTGTTAAATAATCCATAGAAATATCTATAATGGCTTATATTGTTCAAAATCAATCAACGATTTTATGAGCGCCTCCCTTTATGCTTCTTTTTATTTTTAATAAATCACATAAAATCAATAATCTTTATTTTCCCTCAGAAAAGAACCATTAGCTTTGTTTATAAACAATAATAAATGCCAAACAAAAGATTATCGTCGTGGGTTGACAAAGAAAGATAAATTCGTGGCTTAAAAGTTACAAAGCCCCTTTTGCCTCATTTTTTTTTTTGGTATCCAATGGGTTAAGTATTTAATCTTTAAAGCCAAGAGGAAAAAAACAGAGAACGCTTTGTGAGGACAGAATAAATTTCGCACTATAAAGTCAATGTCTTTGATTGATTTAAATGTCGGTTGAATAAAATTGGGAACACATGCCATCTATACATATCTGTATATACATATATCCATAAAGTGGTATATATTTGTATGTGAACTTTGACATGTTGGGGGAAGCACAGTGGAAACTCGCACACTTTCGACATTGACAAATGTCTGTCTGGCTTATTGAAAATCTCACTTTTGACCTCAAAAATTTGCTCGAGAAATATCCAAACAACGACCTAAAATGCAAATTTTTTAGCTTTGATTTTTTTTATATATTTTATATATATTTTTGTTGTTGTAGGCGAAAAGCAAATTAGCTCAGAACTAGAAAGGAAAGCTACGTTTGTATTAAGATGAAGTTTGAATGCTCTTGTGGATTAAAATAGATATTCATATAAATGGGTTTTTAAGGATTTAGTTTTTATAATGGACTAGGTTTAGTTGATATATATAAGCAATATATGTTTGTTTTCCAAATTTCAATACAATATCTTATAAACTGTTAGAACAGGACTGCGACAAACGGACAGGCTTATATTGGCTTCCCAACCTTTTGTAAACCTTACTATCCCCATCTGTATGCTATAGTTAAAAAATATTGTTATATCTGTAAGATTTAGGATACTAGTTATCCTAGAAAAAGACTTATATTTTCTTCACCCTAATATGATAACCA
Source organism: Drosophila malerkotliana malerkotliana (assembly GCA_018153235.1). Lineage (NCBI taxonomy): Eukaryota > Metazoa > Arthropoda > Insecta > Diptera > Drosophilidae > Drosophila > Drosophila malerkotliana. The sequence goes on along the minus strand of JAECXV010000058.1, from coordinate 4,955,755 downwards.
GAACACTCTCTGGTAGAGCATCACAAACTTTCGTGCGAGATGCAACTGGAAATGGAATTGGAAATTGGTTACCAAGAAAAGGAGAAAAAAAAAGTCAACGTTCTTGGCTTGGTTTATGGATTTTCTCTACCACTTTTTGGGGTTTTGTGACTTTCTGGTTTTCGCCCATTTGAAATTTGTGCATAAATCAGTTGGCGACTGAACTGGCCCGACCATTTCGACATTTGCATAGTTTAATAATTTGCCAATCGGCCTGCAGACAGGGTCTCTAAAACCTTTCTTCTTATATTTTTCAAATTTTTTTTATTTTGCTTCTTGCCCCTTTCGAAAATCCAATCTCATTTGGTATTGTCTCGTGTTCTGACCCGCTTGCCAATTTCTTTTGTATATTTTTCTTGTTTTTGTGGTGATTTTTATGTGTCTCTGGCATTCCTCCTGCCATGTATAAAATGTCTTTGCCGGATACTTGTTGAACCATTTAATAGAGTCACTCGCCCAGCGACACACCAGAGCCCACCAGGTTGCCCAGGTTCCGGTCCCAAGAAGAAGTTCCAAGTCCTCAGTTCTAAAAATCTATAATCATTATGGCAATTAAGTTGGTCGCCCTTTTGGCCATTGGCCTGGCCGTTTTGGCCATTAGCGAAGGTGAGTTTCGTATCGAGAATCGCCGTGGCCCTATCTCCGGGGCATCGTTTCCTCCCATTATCTTTTCTTTACTAATCTTTTAACTAATTTTTGTTTTTTTTTTTTAACGCGTTTCTTTTAATTTCTACAAATGATTATTGTTTTCTTGTTTAATAAATCAAAGAATTTTATTTAATCAATCATTAAGATAGATTTTTTTGATCTTTTATCTTTGTTTCGATTAATTGGTTTATAATTGAAAAGAATCGATTAAAGATTTATTTAAGATATTTGTTTAGTTTTTAGTCTTTGAATAAAGGATTCTTCAAAAAATGTATTTAAAATATTATTGTAGTAGAAAAATACCTTAAACACAATTTTTATTCAGAAATATCGATGAAATCGATGAGAATCGATATTAGTCCTTTTTTAAAATATAAATACTATTAAATATCAATTTTTAAAGACCGCGAAGTAAAGAACTGCTTAAATATTAGGCCAGTAATTAAATAAATATTAATTATATTAAAGAAAAATCAATAATAAATCGATGCTTATTCTTTAAAAGGATCTATACCTATTATTCGATGATATTCCCTCTATCCCACTCGAAATTTTTAACTCAAAATATCGATTAAAATCGATATAATTAAATTAAAAAATCGAATACCTATTTTTCGATAATATTCCTTCATTAACTATAACCTTTTTTCCTTTTTAGCCCGCCACGTGTCTGGGCACCGTTACCACCAGCGCGGACACTTCCAGGAGCGCGCCCTCATCGCCAAGCCCCATTCCGGACCCCAGGGACGTGTCTTCCCCGGAGCCGTGGCCATCAAGAAGCTGGTCCTGCTGAAGTTCAAGAAAATCGTGCCCATCTCCCTCATCCTCCTGAAGTCCAGCAACGAAAATGAGGCCGAGCTGGTGCCCGTCTATCCCACGGATCAGATTCCCGAGAATGTCCAGTTCATTCCCACCCCCAACGGCATTTCCGGCCACAAGGATGTCCAGGCCATAGCCATTCCCACCGAGCTGCACGATCAGCTGCAGATTAATGGACTCTCCAACCTGGAGAACATCGAGGCTCTCCTCCAGAGCAGCTCCATTTCGGCGGCCGACAACGAGGCCGAGGGCGGTGCTCCTGTCGGCAATACCATTGCTGTGGCCCAGCCCGAGGATATTGTCCTGGACCAGCCGGAGAACGATGAGGATCAGCTGCTGGATGGTGGAGCTCCTGCCCCCGTTGCTGCCGCTGCCCCTGTCGCTGCTGCTCCTGCTGCCGGACCCGGTCTGCGTCGCCTCTCCGCCGATGAGTTGCTCCGCTCGGGAGTGAGGAACTCGGCTCAGCAGCAGCAGACTAGCGTGGAGGAGATCCCCTTGCTTCTGTACTCGGCCAACGATGGTTCCGTTTCCGTGTCCGGTTCCGGTTCCGTTGCCGGACGTCGTTTTGTGGCCGCCACGCCCGCCAAGAGGCGTCGCCAGCACTTCTACAACTAAGTCCCCCTTCGGAATCCTTCTCTTCTCATCCTCTTCACACTTCAACCCTTCCAACCTACTTAGATGGCTGTCACACACGGGCTTCACTGTACCTCCTACCACCACCCCCTCTCACCCCCCCCTCTCGTGCTATGTATTTATTTTTTTTTTTTACTTTAGACTGAACTGAATATAAATTAACGTTATGAGCGAAATGACAAAGGAGACGACATTTGCTTCCGGGTGGGGCTAATGGGGTGGTGGTGCAGTTTTCAGAGCTGAAATGCACTGTGAAAAATGTTTATTTGAGAGAAAAAAATATTTTGTGTTTCTTGGGATAAATTTTAGGGGTTTGGAAAGTATTTTAGGTGTTGAAATCATTTTTTGAAACCTTGACTTTCTTTTGAAAAATTAAAAAAAAAGGAAAGGTTTTCGAAATATGAGCTTTTCTGAAAGATAATTTTAACGAGAAAGTACTGCAAAAATTTATCTAAAAAATATATTATTCTAATACTCTTATTTATATATTTTTTTTCAACTTAAATCTTTTTTGGAAAAAGTCTTAAAAACGTCAGAAACACATTTTCCATCAAAAAATATTTTTAAATTTGGAAAACAGATTTTTTGAAGAGGAAATATTGCTAAAAAATTTTAAAATAAGCCTAAAGAGTCGATAGTTACATTTCAGAGGGATAATAACCTAAGTAACTATTTTATTTTATTTATTTGTTTTATTTTTCATTCCAAAAAAAGTTCTATAATTCCAATAGAGCTTGAAATAAGTTCCTTTCAACTTAACATTTATTAATACTTTATAAATTCTTATCAATATTTTCTTCAAGTGCTTTTGAAGTGGGTGTCCTGGTCCTGTTTTTTGGATTGGTACGCTGGTAGGTTAGGGGATAGCCTGCTTATCAGGCGACTGCAGTTATCAGGCCTTTGTGTCCGGGCTTTGTGCCGCTGACGTGACATGTCCTGTCTGTGCCTCAGTCTCAGTCTCAGTTTCAGTTTCAGTCTCAGTGGCTGTTGTCCCCGGGATCCTTCTCTGGGTTGTCGTGTGTGGCAGCCTGCCAACAAATTTCCAGCCAACAAACAAAACACATGCCACAAATTTGGCTTAGGCGCAAAAGTCAACGGCACTAGAGTTTCCCAAAAGAAAAGCAGCCGCACAACAAAAGCGACCAAAGATGGGGCACGTTAACCTGCTGCAGTTTCTGACGAAAGTCGTCTCTTTAATACTCTTTTAATATTTTTAATTTTTGAGAAGTTTTCTTATAAAAATAAGACCTTGGAAGAAAGAAAATAATAAATAACAAGAATCTTCAAAAACAAATAGTTTAATATTTTCATAAAATAATAGTTTGATTATTTTTTAAATATATGTTAACACTTTTTTTGATGTAATTCAACATAAATTTTATGAAAAAAATAAGCTCGGAGTAAATTACATATATTTTAGCTATTTTTTTTTTTTTTTTTTTTACATTCTGTTAGCTTAAAGTTAAAACTAAAGCTACAGGGGGGCGTTATTTTAGCTATTATTTTTATAAATCTTATAAGTTTATAAAAAACAAGCCCTTTTAGTAAAACTTTTTGGGGAAAAAAATATTGTATTATAGCCATTAACTTTTATAGATAGAATATCTTCTTAATTTTTGGTGTAATTTTGGAAAATCTGCACTTTTTCCCGCAAAATATAATAATCCATAATTTAATAAAATCATTAAAAATATATATACATATATCTTTTTTTTATTAAAATTTATGTTAACCAATAACCCTAACACCTTTTTTTCAATAAGAGTATCCACAACTATATTTCTTTTCTAGTGCAACTACCTAGACCCCCTCCCCTTCCTGGATCTCAGGCCCCGCACTTTTGCTTTGTCGTGTGTCTTATTTGCCGCAGTTTTGACAGGCCTCCCCCGAGGTGTCACGCCCCCTGCCTGCCTGCCTGCCTTCTATCTAGGCCTCTCAGCACCATGCTCCCCTATCTATTTTGTAGATTATGCAAGCTTTTTCGGAATTAGCCAGGCGAAGAACAAACAAACAAAAGGACATTATTCCACATACAGTGGCCATACTACATATTACCACTACTGCCCCCCAAAAACTTTCCTGCTGCTCCAAACTTTTCAACTTTGGCCTATTTATCTATATTAAAAAAAAAATTGTTGACTTCATCCATTCTTAAGAAAGTGGCCATTGTTTAGTTATTTTTGGTTAGTTTTCAAGTTATTTGACGCATATTTTTTTATAATTGTGGCAATAATTATGGTCTTAATGTATTAAGAAGCTAAAAAATAAACAAATTTATTTTAAAATTATTTTTATTTAATTTTTTTTTTCAAGTTATTTGAGGGGTTTTTTATAATAATTGTTGCAATAATTATGGCCTAAATGTTGGTAGTATCTGAAAAAAATACCAATTTATTTTAAAATTATTTTAATTTTTTTTTTAATGTTAATAATCAAATACTTTTGAGTTTAAAATACTAGAATTTGAAAGACACTGCTTGAAAATAGTCGTTTTGAAAAACAAGCAGTTGTCCTTTTAAGAGAGAGTGCGCTCTCTTGCAGATCCTTTCGTTCGCTCTCTTTATCAGTCTCTTCCTCAGTTCGCCAACTCACTGTATTCTGACTCGCTGCCTGTCGATCAGTTCCTCCTGATCCTTCGAGGCCGTAAGTTGTCCCGCTTTTTAGTCCCAATTTTTAGTCTTTTTCTAATATTGTTTTAATAATCTGTGCTTGAAATTAAGATTAATTGTGTTATTATTTAAAATTGTGATGAAAATATGTGAAATAAAGTGATGTTTTTAGGAAATATATAAGCCGCGTCGGGCATATAAGCGCCGCGGTAATAAAATTAGAAAAAGGAGTCTGCCATTTACATGAATTATACTTTCAATCGTTTTTAAAAAGCGTAAGTACTATATCTTTATTAGTAATACTATCTATAAATTTATATATAACATTAAGATTAAAAATAATTAAAAGAATACCTAGTTATTAGACTACTAATATAGGATCCCGAGCCGCAAGCCCCTCCAGCGTCAAAAATCGTCGGCCATTTTGTACGGCAGCCAAGTGGCAACGAAAAGCGGTGGGAGGCAAGAGAATCAGAAAGATTGAAGAAGCTGGCAGAACGTTTTAGTTTTCTGCTCCCTATGGCTGTACTTTTGATTTTGTTGCATCTTTCATTCCATCGCTTTTCGCGACGAAAGATATTTGGCGTTGCTGCTTAGTAACAGTTGCGGCATAAGAACTATGATTGTTCTTATGGCTTAACAGTGGGCATTTTCATTTTTTTTTGAAAATAGACTTATAAAATATATATTTTTAATTTAAATGAAATAAATTGAGAATAAGATAAAATGAAATATAAAAGAGAATAATATGTTTAATGTTTTTGTTTTAGTTAACCTAGTAAATTTTTCCAATTAGAATTTGAAAACAATAGGTATACCTACTATCAATATTTTTTTTATTTTTTTTTTTAAACCAAAGTTATAACTATTAGCAATATTTTTTAGAAAACATCAGATCAAAATAAAGAAAAGAAAACGTAAATTAAATTATATTCAATTTAATTAAAAAAATGTTATTTATTACAATAAAATTTATTTTAAAGTACAGTAAAATAAATTATTTACTAAGCTATCAAAAAAAAATTTTATTAAAATTATAAAAAAAATTAATATGTATATTCAAAACTTAATTCAATTTAAAGTTAAACAAAATCCGTTGCCTTTTTTTTAAATTATAATATTTTTTTTATTTTGTTTTTTCTTTTAAAACCAAAAATTTTAAATTTTTTAACCATAGTACGGCGGTGGCACGTAAATGGTTACTTTTTTATTATCCCCACTGTTGTTGTTGTTGTTGTAGAAGCGCCCACACGGAGGCGGGCCATAGTAGGAGTAAGTGCAGACCGTGCAACAGTTGATGGGCGTGGCCACCACCACAACGGGCGTCTTGTTGTTCACCGGATAGCTCGGATAGGCGGAGGGGTAGGCGGGCGGCGGATAAGCCGGCGGCGGTGGCGGTGGTAGTGGGCGGGGTGGCAAGTAGGGCGGTCGCCCAGGTCCAGAACAACAGGTCTGCGGCGGCGGCGGTGGAGGCGGGGGCGGTGGCACAGGATACGAAGGATCGACCACGTACGTTTCGCAGCATGTTTGCTTTTGAAAGGCCTCCAAGGTGCAGGGCGAGACACAGGAGTTGAAGAGACCACTGATCCAGTCGTAGATCAAGCCGAAGGTCCTGCCCTGACGCTGCGTGACGTCATAAGGCCCAAAGGCATCCACCGAGTTGTTAAAGGACGCAGATCCTGATGTCCCTCCAATCTCCTCCCTTGGGGTTGTTTGGAAATCTTCCAAATTCGATGATCGATTAAAATAGACATATTCAAAGTTATCGTTTATCGAAGTCCTTGTCGATGTGGTGGGGGCGGTGGCCGTGCCATTTGGGAGGCGTGGCTTCCAGCGCTGCAGTCTCACCTGCTGCTGGGCACGATGGCGATCTAAGGGTTAAAGAAAACTTTGAGAAAAAAAAACTAAAAGCTTTTTGAAGAAAAGCCTAAAAGCAGGCAACATTAATTTTTGGGCTATACGACACTGAGAAAAATTAAAAAACGTAAACAACATCGAAATATAATAATAAATAATAAAATTAAATAATTGATCAAAATTATGTTATTTTGTTTTTAAAAATATACAAAATTAAAAAATGATTCTTACAAAATTTTATATAGAAAATAAATGACAAACTTTAAAAGAAAATGAAGAAATTTAAGAATAAAACACAATTAAAAAAATTATTGAAAAAAAGTAGTAAATTAAAAATTTTTTGTAAATATTAGGTAAAAAATGGTAAATAAAAATGTTAAAAAATTATATATTAGGTGAAAAAAGGAAAAAAATAAAATTGTTTTTTTTTTAACTTAAATGTTTCACTAAAATTTTTCATACACTGTAAAAAATAATTATTGATTTTTTGAAACAAAAATTTAAAAAAAAATTAAAAGTTAAAGAAAATTTCATCCAAATTATATAATCTTTAAATTATAAACATTAAACCTTAAACCAAAATATGTAATATTGTAAAACCCGTGCCAAGTGAGTAATAACTTAATATTATTACCAATTAGTGCTTCAATTTATTTTTTAAATTAACAAAATGCATTTTATTCTTGTGCTCAAGTGGGTGACATAAAAAAAATTGTTGAGTAGGTGGTAAGGTGTGTGACTGACGGTGGTGGTGTGGGTGGAGTGACCTCTTGACTACTAACGTCCGAAGAATCCAAAGCCGCCGTAGTTGCCGAAGCCACCGGCATTACTGTTGGCATTCGCGTTACCGCCGCCGCCGAAGCCTCCAAAACCACCCCCATTAGCGCCGGCATTGGCGCCCGCACCGCCCGCACCACTGTTGGCATTGGCATTACCGCCACCGCCGAAGCCTCCAAAACCACCGCCATTGGCACCGGCACTGGCACCGCCCTGGCCACCGAATTGGCCGAAGCCGCCGCCGCCAGCATTGGCATCAGCATTGGCGTTGGCGGACTGGCCATTTTGGGCGGTGGCTGTGGCGCTGCTGGAGGCGGAGTTCGTCACGAAACCGCCGGGTCCCTGCTGGGAGCTCGTCTGGGCGTTCGTTTGGGCCGTGGCATCACCCTGGCCGTTGTTGCCCTGGTAGATGCTCTGGCTGTTGGCATCACTGGTGGAGTCCTGCCGGTTTCCATCCCTGACCACCTGGGAGTTGGTATTGGCGGTGTTGGTCGATGATCCGAACTGGTTATTGTTCGTCGAGGTGGAGCCACTGTTCGAGGAGTAGGTGTCCGTGTTGCCCTGTTGGGTGTGCTGGGTGTTGGCATTGGCGCTGGAGGCCTGCTGCTCGCCGGGCTTAAAGTTCAGAGCCTGGCTCTGGGAGTTCTGGTTGCTCTCGTAGCCACCGTTGGCCGTCTGGCCCTGGTGGGTGTTGGTGTTCGCCGAGCTCACCTGTCCGCTGGTACCGTCTTGGGCCAGGTTCGAGCTGATGCTGCTGCTGCCGGTGTCGCCGTTGCCGGCATGGTTGTTGGTCGAGGCCTGCTGGTTGAAACCGGGTCCACCCTGGGCATGGGCATTACCATGGGCCTGCTGCTGGTTCTTGTGGCCCTTCTTCCGGCCCGGCTGCTGTTGCTGGAAGTTCTCGAAGCCACCTCCACCGCCGAAGTATTCGGGGTTTTCAGGGCCATACTCAGGTCCTCCGAATCCCGGTCCTAAAATATAATTTCATTTAATATTTTTATACTTTTTTAAACTCTTAAAATATTACATATTGTTAGAAAAATTATCTACCTAAGGCTTATCTTAAAATTTAAGTACCGGATTTTTAAAAGTACCGGATATCATGTTGTATTTTTGTAAAAATATTTTAAAAATTCTTTACATGTTCACAAACTAATATAACCTAAATTAAATATTATTTTCTTTTTTTCAGTGCATGAAACGGAAATCGATGTTATGGAAGGAAAAAATTAGAATATAAAGATAAGAGATCAGAAAGAGAGTCTTTGAGGGAAACTGGGGTAGGCAGGGGTTAAAACGGGGTGGGAAAAGGGGGAAAATGGGGAAAAAGAGGGGAGGAAATAGGGAATTAAAGAGAAGGATATAAGAAAGAAAAGGAAGATAGATAGATATTAAAACTAAAATTAAAATGAATAAGTAGGTAGTAAATTAAATAAAATTATATAGGTAGTGGGGGAACATCGTTATCCGTAATAATTCAAACAAAATAAATAAATACAAAAAAGGCACTGTGGATAGCCTTCCGTCAAAATACAAAATAAAATAAATAAAGATAAATAAGAATTACGACAAGGCGCCCTGGATAGCCTGCAGTCTGAGTTCTTTTTACTTTATTTGAATAAATTTATGAATAAAATAACAAAAATAAAAAAAAATTATAAATTAAGACAAGGCACCCAGGATAGTCTACCGTCTATTTTTTTGTTTAATTTTTGTTTTGTTTTTATGTGTAAAAAAATGTAAGAAAAAATAAAAACAGAAATAAGACAAGGCACCTTGGATAGCCTTCCGTCAGTATTTTGTTTTTATTTTAGTTTTGTGTAAAAATGTTGTTATTGTATTATAAATATATAAAATTTATAAAAATAAAGAAATGAAAAATAAAAATTTAAATTTAAAAAAAATGTAAAAATTTAAAATTGAACAATAAAAAATTAAAAACTGAAAAATCAAGAAAATCCATTTAAAAAAAAATTACCTATTCATTTGGTTTTTTTGTATTTTTTTTTATGTGGGAAAAAAATTTAAATTTAAAATACGTCAAGGTATCTATAAAAGCCCTCGTTCGCGATAAAGTTAGAAGTTAAAGGATAAATTAAAAATAAAAATAGATTCTTCCCAGGAATGTAAAATTTTGTTTTTCTTAGAAAAGGATCAAACATCGATTTTTTTTTGGGTAAGTCTGAATCAATATTATTGTTATTGTTATTGTTTATTTTATTATTTCTATTTTATATATTTTTTTAAGTTTTAAATATTTCATTATCTATTCTTGGAAGGGGCCTATGTCCCTAAAAGTAAATAATACCGTAAGCCTTTTAAAATAAATTTTATAAAGAAATCTCTTTAAAAAAAAATTGCGGAAAATCGTAAATTGTTCCGCTCTATAAATGCGAGGGTGTCTATTGAAGTTTTGAACCTAGTTTTAAACTATTTTTATCTCATTTATGAAAAAATATTTTATAAAATATTTTAACTCTTTAATTTAGTATTAAAAACTTACCACCAAATCCAGGTCCTCCTCCGAAGCCTCCGAAACCGCCAAACTGCCGGCGAGGTCTGTCCCATTCTAGGGGTCGGGGGGCGAATGGTCCGGGGGCGAAGGGCCTGCCCGGATAGCCGAACGGCACGAACTGTGCCCGCCGCTTGGGCCGCCTGCGAGCCACCGGCTGCTGTCGCACCACCCGCTGGAAGGGTCCCCCGAAGCTCTGGCCATTGGTGGCTGCAGTGCCGCCAAAGCCGCCGGTGCTGGCCGAGGTCTGGCCCCGGCGGGCCTTGCCGAAGGCATTCGAGTTGGAGCGTGTGTCCGTGACGGTGACTCCGCCGTATTGTTGGGTGTTCGACTGGCTGTTGCTGGAGGATCCCGCCTTGGCACCCTTGCCCTGGGCATTCACCTGGGCCTGCGACAGAGTGTTCAAGTTCTGGACATTCCTGTCCAGATCGAGGTTGAGGAAACCGAGACCCAGTCGCAGATCGCCATCGGCACCGCGCTGCAGACCAAAGCCGTTCTGCAGATTCTGGGGCGACAGAGAAGCGCCCAGGCCGACATTTCCGATCCTAAACTGATCGGCGATACCCTGGGAAACGGCTCCGTTGGCATTCGTCCTAGTGCGGGTGAGGGTGTTGCCCAACTGGAGGCCACCAAGATCAACGTCACGGGTCTGGGCCTGGCTGTTGGTCACCACACGATTGCCGTTCTGTTTGGTCACCGCCCGGGAGTTGGACAGACCCTGGGTGTACTCCAGGTTGTTGCCAAAGTCCACCTGCCGCTCGTAGGCGTTCGTGTTGGCCTTGGAGACGGATCCCTGGCGACGCTGGGGTTGCTGTTGGTAAACCACGGGTTGCTGATAAGCTATGGGTTGCTGGTAAGCCAGTGGTTGCTGATACGCCACAGGTTGCTGCTGGCGATAAGCCACCGCTGGCTGGTATTGGGTTTGGGGTCGGTAGTATACCTGTTGCTGGAAGGGCTGCTGGAACTGCGGCTGGAATCCAAAGCCTCCAAACTGCGCCTCAGCTGAAATTTTTTAATAAAATTATTAAAATAATATTTAGGAAAAAATTAATAAAAATTAAAGGTAGGATATTTCCATCAATATGGATAATAGGGTTTTAGTGAATTAAAATTTTAATAAGGATTAGAACGCTTTTTCTTTAAAATACCTTTCTTAAAAAATGAGAAAAAATTTAAAAAAAAAATGGAAGTAAACATATAACAGAGCTCCCTTTTAAAAAAGGAATATAAACCTATTTTTAAAACATGGAGAACATCCTTTTTATATATTTATTGTCTCAGTTAAAAAATGAAGTAGGGTAATACTATGAGTTAAGAAGAGTAATACTAATGTATCAAAGAATAAATTGTAAATAAAAAAATTTTAAAAAATTAGAAAAATAAATAAATAAACCCCTGATCCAAACATAAAAGAATACTAATATAAAATGAGGAGACAATAAAAAAAATAGTGTTTTATGTCCATCCTTTCCATAGACAGAATATAGGGAAATAATAATCATAATTCTTTAAATTTTGTTTGTTTATTTAAAATTATTCTGGGAGAAATAAAATCAAAAAATAAAACCCTCTTTTTCGAAAAATATACCTGTATGTTAGCATTACGTATACGCCATGTAGTCCTTATGTAAAATAATTGTTTTTTAACAAAATGCAGAAAATTGAACACAAAAATTAAATAAAATTATAGTATTATACAAATTGTGATAATTTTGTGATCATTTTGAAGAAATGTCAAAAAGCCATAAGCTCATTCTTAACCAGAACTGCTTCGTCTAACACTGCGTATGAGTGATATTTTAAAGTAATTTCTTCTCTTGTAATATTTTTACTTTAAACCCTATTTGACTTTATTTCATTAGTTTTTTTATGTATTTTTTTTCTTTTGAAATTTATTTTCTTTTTATCTAATTTTTTTCCTAACTCTTTAGCATTTTAGCATAAAAACTCAAATAAACGGAAAGTTTTGTGGCTTTAGCAGCAAAAATTAATAAAAAAAAAAAAAAAAGAATAGAATAGATTATAGCCTTTAAACAAAACTTGTTTCACACGCGTTGTTTTTCGTATTTGTATTATATTTCGAGTTTATTTGTTATTCTTTTTTAACACATCTTTTTTAAACACAAAAACACACAAAAAAGAAAGAGATAAAAAAAAGAGGCTGGTTTTAAGCTTCAGAACTGTGAGATGGGCTACAGAGTGGGTTTTGGGAGGAGTTTTTAGATTAATTAGATATCCAACAGGTTCTTATAAGAACAGGTATTTAAATTAATTTTTTTAAGGAATTTAAAAAGAAGAAACAATATTGAAAAATTAAAAAAAATTAATTTAAAATCTCAATATCCTTATATTGTATTTTTTCAAAAAAGCCTTTTGTAGCCCCATTTCACTCTGCCTGCTTTCTATCTCACTCTCTCTCACACACTGAACACTTTTTGGGCTGTTTTTGTTGTTTTTTGTTCCAGAGTTGACAATGCATCGCACGTAGGCGCAAAATCCAGCGATAATTTTGCAATTATTGCTGTAATAACAAAGCCCCGAGCATGTCAATGTGTTGTGCGTGTATCAGAATGGGGTGGGGAGTGGTTTTGGAAGCGGGGGCGGTGGCGAAGGCGTAGGCCTGTACAACGTACAGCCAGTATCCTGTCATTATACCGTCTATATGGCCGTATTCCAAAAATATTTACCTTGCGGTTGACAAACTGCCAGCCAGCACACAATTAATCCAACAAATGCGTGTCGCATCCTGACTCCTCTTCCGTGTATATTCCGCAATCCGTATTCTGTTGCCGTACAGTCTACCTACCTCTATCTCTCTCTCACTCTCTTTTTGTATTCCCTTTCTCTTTCTTTCTCCGGGGCTAATTTTCCGTTGCCGTTGCGAAAACAGCGCACGCAATGAGCGCGTTTTTGGCCGCTGGCCGACTTTTATTGTCTCTCCGGTCGTGTATTTTTGCGGTGTCGTTGTTGCTGCTTCTGCTGCTGCTGCTGTTGCTGCTGCTGCGGTTGTTGTTCCTCCAGTTCTTCTCTATCATGTTACACAGAAAAAAAAGAATAGTTGGTGATTTCTAGGATTTTGTCACTCGATAGGGCTTGGTTTCGAAGATTTAGTTTCAAAAGAAATTATTTGCCGCTTTTTTTGTATTTTTATTTAATGGTTCAAATGTTTTATTTATTTTGTATAATAAAAACATATACAAATTTATTAATTTTAACGAAAATAGTAATGAAATGTAATATACTTTTAAGAGACTTTTTGTAAAGGAAAAAAAATTATATTTTTGGTTATATTTATATATTTATTATAAAAAGCTAAGTATTAACTATATAAAAACATTAGAATGTAATTTTGCATTTTTAAAAGATACTTTCCATAATTTTGCATTTTTAAAAGCATTTTTCTTTAAAAAAAATCAAAATAACGCAGAAAGTTACATGGAAAGGCTTTTTTCCAGATAATTACTTAAAATTTGTTTTGCTTCTAAATTAAAAAAAATTTGATAAAATAAACAAATAATTCATCAAATAATTTTATTTATAAATAAGAATTTTAATAAAATGCATTAAAAATATATAATTTCTTCCCAAGGATTTAGTTTTAATATGCAAATAGAAAAAATTAAAAGAAAATTGTAGTTTGTTGGTTTTATAACATTCAAATAATTTTTTTTATATTTAAAAAATTATATTTAAATGTATATATACACAATAAAAGAAATTAGAATAAAAAAGTAAACAAAAATCACAATCAATTAGATAAGATAGAACCTCATCTAATCAACTAGATAGAGGTTCTTCTTTTAAATCTTTTATGAATTTAACTTATTTTCTTAATTTAAAATTTCCATTTCTTTCCTTTTTGCAGTAAAAAACATTAAATAATAATAATCTAATAATTCATAAATTCCTTTTATATAAATTTATTTAATTCATTTTAATTATTTTAGGACTTTCACTGAACTAGTAGTGGTCAAAATCTACTAAGTCTTCTTAGTCATCTAACACCATTAATAGCTTTTTCCTTTAGCCTTTAACTTTATTTTAAACACCATAAAAAAATACACATTTTTTAGCTAGAAACACTCTAGAGTCTAGACTATCACTTTTTTTCTTTGTGTACCTCTCTTGATGTGAGTATATGTTTTTTTTTGGGGATTTTATTCGCGTTCTGGGAGAGCGGTAACAAAGTTGTTCGGCGTCGGACGTTCCGTGGCGTTCTAAGCCCGCTGCCGGTTTGGTAATCGGGCTTTAAACTAATCAATAATTAACGCCCGACTTGACGTCCAGCCGTCAATATGCCTATTGTTCGATATCGACAGAGTCGAAAAAAATTCTCGTTTAACTCGTTTGGAATAGACAGAAAAAAAATGACCATTTGGTGGATCACTTATCGATGATGGTGTTTTTTTTTTTGTTGATTTTCTTTCCTGTTCCAATCACAAGTTTGAATAGCTAATATATAAAATTTCTTTTATTTTTGTTTTTCGGTTTTTTTAGAGGTTAGGGCTTTGTTTCTTTCGGGGATTTTTTGGCACGGAGAGAAAGGTTTTGGAAAATAAACTCGAATTTGAATTTCAATTTCGAAAGATTCAAGAAGAGAAAGCCAGATAAGAAACTTGAAAAGTTTAAATTAATTTCGATTTTCATTTTTTGGAAGGAGTTAGGCATTAATACTATAATAGACTTTTTTGGATATAATAGATGTAATTATTATTTTTTAAATAGAATTAAAAACCCACCATGACTAACTAATCCAACACATATATTTTACTGTTTGCCTTTATTAATACAATGACTTTGTCTATATTTTTTGTACTACTATTCCTCCAACAAAAGTCCCCTAATTGATGCTAATAATTCTGGGTAACTCCCGCAATACGACCTCAACTCGAGTCTCGAGTGGACATTATTTGGAATCATCTTGGGAGCTAAAGATTTCTGATTTCCGTAGATTTTGTGGTGGATCTTTATGACTTCGTTCAGGGTCAAGTTTTTGAAGTTCAAAACGTTCGACGTCAATGCACGGGCTGTAGGTCAGTCGGAAATCAAATGGGCGGCATGTGCCTCCCGCCTTAAAGAGAAGAAATAGTAAAAAAATAAATAAAAAAAAATATAAACAGCATCCACATTTGGTCAGCAAACAGACAAACAAAAATGGGAAACCAGTCTTGGCTTGATTCTCTTTATTGACCAAAGTTTTTAGCTGTTTTTTTTTTTGGAGGGAAGAGCAGAGAATTTTTTTATTTATTCTTTAAACAAAAAAAAGAAACCACCCGTGTGGCATAAAATTAGGCAAAAATCAGGTTCGAACTAATGAACTTGTAGATGTTGTATCTTTCGGATAACCAGATGGTTCCCTTTGTGAATTAATTGAGTTTCTAAACAAACAAAATAAATGTCTAAAAAATCCAAATCATTGTCGGGCTAATGATTAGGTGTTTTGTTTACAAATTTTATTCTTTCTTTTTATTTTTTAAGTACATTTAGTATACACTGCAAAAAATAAAATAGCCATTGAAGGGTAAACGATAAACAAGGCCAACAAAAAATAAACAAAATTGGGTCAACGGGGGGGCTAGGAACTAAAAAAAAAATAAACACGCGTAGGAGAAACTTTCGCCAAAAGTGAGAAAGAGTGAGGTATATGATAGTGAAAGAGAGATAGGTATATCAACTTCAGTTCGATATAAAAAATTGGTTTTTATTGTTATTTCATTTCTAGCGTTTATCGGTCTGGCGGCATCTTTACGCTGACGATTCTGTTGAATGTTCGATTGGACCTATGTAGCTCCTCACCTCTCTTCTGTATCCCTCTTGTATTTTCTGTCTCTTTCTAAGTGATTTTCCCCCTCACTTGCCGACTCTTTCACTGGTCAGCTTTTATGGTTCCTGCCTTGAACGCGTGAAATGGAGTAGAAAAATTGTTTTTCTATCAAAGGCAAAATATCGCAGCAAACTCTCAACCATTACACCACCCCCTATACTCTGCCCTTGCTAGTTACAAATTTGGTTTTTTTTTTTTTTTTATCAATTTAATGCCCACAACTTTTTCTGGACACGCGGCTTTAACTTTTTGCTTTTCTGGTAAAAATGTTCCTTTTTTGATGCCACTTGTCCTCCAAAAACGAAACTGTCTGACTTTGATATGTGCTGCTAATTGGAGTTTCATTTGCTTAAGAGGAGCTAGAAGCAAGGCTCTAAGGATATATATATATATATAGAGTAGAGTAGGTGAGCACAAACTTCTTAAACTAGTTTATTTGATTTCGGTTGGCTTTTCCAGGGCAAGTTCTTAATTACATTCCGATTCTGATGCCATAAAGTACAGGAATTTCGCCAAGTGAATATTCTGTTTAGACTCTTGACTTTAGAGGGAGATCTTACGAAAGTGTTGGGGGTTAAGTGTTAAGAGGGGTTTTCTAATAGGGGTAGCTGGCAAGGGGGATAATAGGGTTGTAAGGTCTTAAATTTAAAAGGTTTTGAAAGTTAAGGTTTTAGGGTTTATGGTTTTAGGAGGGCTTAGAATAAAATAAATCAAAACTTTTATAAAAACAATACTATAGTATACTTACAAAATATACTATAAAATAGGCTAGAAATAGCCAATAAAATATACTATTAAATATACTTTAAAATATACTATGAAACATACAATAGAAATCGAATTAAAATGGTCTCAAAAATATACTATTAAATGTAGCTAAAACATGCTTTTTAAAAAAACTTATAAGAGAACAATCAAGAAAGTATTAGTTGTTGAATAAATCTTTAAGTGATAAAGTATTAAAGTATTTTAAGTATTATTTTTATCTTAAAGTATCTTAAGTATTTATTTAAAAAAATAAAAGACACATAAATACACAGAAAATACTCTATAAAAACAAATATTAATTTTTTCTCCTATTTAAACCTATATTTATAATACCTATACCTATATTTATAATAACTATACCTATATTTATAATTACATTTATTATTTATCTTTATATTTCTTTAATCTCTTTAACATATTTCCAAAGCCCAAATAGTAAAGTTCTCTAAATTTTTTTCCTAGAACCATACTTCCTCAAAAGCCTTCCAAGTTATATACACATATTTTTATCTTTGTAAACCTCTTGGAATTACTTTTGCAAATTTTCGCTAAAAAAATTTGATATTCAACTGGATGATGAGCATTTTATGATAATTTGTTTTGACAAATTTTTTAAGTTGCAAATATGGTTGGCCCGAAAAAGTTTCCTTCGCTGTCTGCCTGCCTGCCTGCCTGCCAGACTCACAGATACAACAACAACAGCTACCGAGCTACACTGGCAGTTGCAGATGCAGATGCGGATGCGGATGCAGATACATTGTGCATTCAGTGAGCCATATGTTTGTCTAGGGTTGTCTAGGGTTGCCACGCACACACACACACACACACACACACACAGACATACTGAAACATACACATATGTTTCTTTTCGGTTGAGTTTCTTCTTGTTCTTTGGAAGCTTGTTGTTGGGTTGGCGTTTTGTTTTCAGTTTACTTTTGCCGCGTCTGCATTGCGTCTTTTGTTATTATTACATTTTCATAAATGCAAAAGATACAGATACACATACTGCCAGATACTCACCAAGAAAGATACACACATACACTCGTTGATAAATTTTGTAAAGTTTTGTCTGCCATGCGGCTCGTTAGCTGCCACTGTCTCTTTTCCAGTTCTTGCCACAATACTCACACCACTTTTCATCCATGATGTGGCTTCACTGTAGACCCCTCTCATCGCCCCCCCTGTATCTCCTCTGTACCTCCATTTTTATACGCATGAAAAATTACTTCCAACTGCAACACTGAAATAAGATATTTCAATTTTGTATTGTAATTTCAGAACTTAAAATGTAATTTTTGAAGACATAAGGGAGTCCATTGTGTGTAACCTTTCACTAGGCTACCCTTCATCCCCCTCTGCGTCACTATTTCCTGCCTTTTTGCCTTTCAACTTTGGTCGCCCGGATCCTCTAACTTCTTCCGAAAGTGAACCCTTGTGCCGGAATTGTGTCTGCCGGATAGATGGTTCAATATAATACTCTTCTCCTTCCCCCTCCATCTTCCTCCTGTATAAGCCAGACTTTCTTAACACTATCCACCACCCCTCCGCACCCCCCATTTGTTGCTTCTCTTCTTTGGAAAATTATGCAAACAGGCAAAAAAATAAAAAAAAAGACAAGAATGAGATGTCCTCCTGTTCCTTCGGCCCTGTAATAAAGTAGAGCTACTGCACCACCCAAAAAAAAAACCCCAAAAAACCACTCACCTCTCACCTTGTTGGTAAGGGCATACCCTGGAATTGGTGGCTTTATTTCATCAGAGTTTCTAATTGAAAGTAAATAAAAGGCCAATGTATTGGCAGTTTTGTTTCTTCAACTGGGTTTTCCTCGTATTTGTTTTTGTGTTTATAATAAACTATTTATTTAGAGAGAAAACAAATAGAGTTAAGAGATTAAATTGTATTCTTGTGAGGAGTTGTTTTAATTTGATTAAAAAGACCTTTTCAATTGACCTTATAGTAGATTTACTTTAAAATAATTAAGGCTCTAGAGCATATTTATTTTGTGTTAATTTTTGTAGAAATATGTTTTTTTATCCTTTTTTAGAATTCTTGTTGATTAAAATAAAATAATTTTGCTTCTTTATTTATTTGTTAATTTATTGATAGCAAATTATACAACACGAGGACTTAAAAATAATAGGAATGTTGTACTAGCTATGGGACTTTGGCTATCTATCGCTTCAAAAATTAATCCTAAAAATTATAAATAATAAATAATATTAACAAAATTTCTAACTAAGAGAAGGTAATTTTATGTAAATTTAAAAATTTTAATAAATAAAATTAATACCTTAAAGGGTCACTTTGCAGTCTTTTCCCCAACATTTTCAACAACTGTCACATTTTAACTATTTTATGTGTGCGACTCCCCGCAAAAGGAGAAGGGGGTGTGCAACTCATAGGGGAGGCGGCTGCATTTTTGGGGTTGCCGCCTTAGGGTTGCCGCCTCGGCGGAAGGCTCAAGTTTTTGGCAGCGCTTAAGAACTTAACACACAATGCCAAAATGTGCAAGCAACAGAAAATTAAGAACGGGAGCTTGGCAGAGCAACTTGCCACACTGCTACACCCCCCAAACCCCCCCAGGCATAGCACACGCCAAAGTTTTTACCCCACTCGCCCCCTCCTTACTCATCCCTTAGCCCTCTGCAACCGCCAAAGTGACAAAGCTGGAAACGTCGTGTGTTGTAGGAAATGAGCCAAATTATGGCAAATTGTTGGCAAAAGTATTTAAAATGAGTTTATTTTCGAAATAAAAACTTCTGGTTTCGAACTTGTGGGAGTTTTGTGAGCTCTCTTTGCCGCTAGGTGGCGCTTGATAATAATCATGATGATGATGATGATGATGATGAGAGAACTCACATGAGACAATTAAAATGCCATTAGACAGGCAACTGCATAAATAAGTGAGCAAAGTGAATCACTCCGGGCCAGGTCGGGGCCCGGGCTGGGTTGGGCTTTTCGACTCGAATTCAGTTTTGAGCCAAATTAATGGCCATCGGAGCGTGGAAGCTGTCACAAAAATTGCTACGAATTCGACGGCATCATTCCCAATTCCGAATAAAGTGCAAATGACAGCCGACCGTGGAGGGAAGCCGGCAAAAAAAAAATAAAAATAAACACGTTTTGGTAGAAAGCCAAACCGGAAGTCACTTTAAAAATTGGGCATTTTAAAGGCTTTCGCGATATAGTCACCTATCTTGGCCGATTTTTAACCGATTCTTAAGTGGGGTATCTTAACCGAATCGTGGAGTAACTCTTCATCAATCTGCGTCAAAATATTGAAAGAAAATATTTTTTTTAGATTTTTTGATGAAGGGATCAAGGGCGCTATAGGACGAAATCCAATTTTCAGGGGATCCCATCAGGAAAATGGACAAAAAATCTAAAAAATATTTTGTCTCAGGATTTTGATGCAGAATGGTGGAGAATCGATCCAGAAATCGTTCAAGGTACTCCGCTTGAGAATCCGATGAGAATTGGGGAAGATATAGCCATCACCGTGGGCCCTATAGGGCAAAACCCCATTTCCAAGGGATCCCATCAGGAAAATGGACAAAAAATCTAAAAAATATTTTGTCTCAGGATTTTGATACAGAATGGTGCAGAATCGATCCAGAAATCGTTCAAGGTACTCCGCTTGAGAATTGGGGAAGATATAGCCATCACCGTGGGCCCTATAGGGCAAAACCCCATTTCCAAGGGATCCCATCAGGAAAATGGACAAAAAATCTAAAAAATATTTTGTCTCAGGATTTTGATACAGAATGGTGCAGAATCGATCCAGAAATCGTTCAAGGTACTCCGCTTGAGAATCGAATGAGAATTGAAGAAAATATAGCCATCACCGTGGGCCCTATAGGGCAAAACCCCATTTCCAAGGGATCCCATCAGGAAAATGGACAAAAAATCTAAAAAATATTTTGTCTCAGGATTTTGATGCAGAATGGTGCAGAATCGATCCAGAAATCGTTCAAGGTACTCCGCTTGAGAATCAGATGAGAATTGAAGAAAATATAGCCATCACCGTGGGCCCTATAGGCAAAACCCCATTTCTAAGGGATCCCATCAGGAAAATGGACAAAAAATCTAAAAAATATTTTGTCTCAGGATTTTGATGCAGAATGGTGCAGAATCGATCCAGAAATCGTTCAAGGTACTCCTCTGGAGAATCGGATGAGAATTGGGAAAGATATAGCCATCACCGTGGGCCCTATAGGGCGAAACCACATTTTCAAGGGATCCCATCAGGAAAATGGACAAAAAATCTAAAAAATATTTTGTCTCAGGATTTTGATGCAGAATCGATCCAGAAATCGTTCAAGGTACTCCTCTGGAGAATCGGATGAGAATTGAAGAAAATATAGCCATCACCGTGGGCCCTATGGGGCAAAACCCCATTTCTAAGGGATCCCATCAGGAAAATGGACAAAAAATCTAAAAAATATTTTGTCTCAGGATTTTGATGCAGAATGGTGCAGAATCGATCCAGAAATCGTTCAAGGTACTCCGCTTGAGAATCGGATGAGAATTGAAGAAAATATAGCCATCACCGTGGGCCCTATAGGCAAAACCCCATATCTGAGGGATCCCATCAGGAAAATGGACAAAAAATCTAAAAAATATTTTGTCTCAGGATTTTGATGCAGAATGGTGCAGAATCGATCCAGAAATCGTTCAAGGTACTCCGCTTGAGAATCCGATGAGAATTGGGGAAGATATAGCCATCACCGTGGGCCTTATAGGCAAAACCCCATTTCTAAGGGATCCCATCAGGAAAATGGACAAAAAATCTAAAAAATATTTTGTCTCAGGATTTTGATGCAGAATGGTGCAGAATCGATCCAGAAATCGTTCAAGGTACTCCGCTTGAGAATCGGATGAGAATTGAAGAAAATATAGCCATCACCGTGGGCCTTATAGGCAAAACCCCATTTCTAAGGGATCCCATCAGGAAAATGGACAAAAAATCTAAAAAATATTTTGTCTCAGGATTTTGATGCAGAATGGTGCAGAATCGATCCAGAAATCGTTCAAGGTACTCCGCTTGAGAATCCGATGAGAATTGGGGAAGATATAGCCATCACCGTGGGCCCTATAGGGCAAAACCCCATTTCCAAGGGATCCCATCAGGAAAATGGACAAAAAATCTAAAAAATATATTTTGTCTCAGGATTTTGATGCAGAATGGTGCAGAATCGATCCAGAAATCGTTCAAGGTACTCCGCTTGAGAATCGAATGAGAATTGAAGAAAATATAGCCATCACCGTGGGCCCTATAGGGCAAAACCCCATTTCCAAGGGATCCCATCAGGAAAATGGACAAAAAATCTAAAAAATATTTTGTCTCAGGATTTTGATGCAGAATGGTGCAGAATCGATCCAGAAATCGTTCAAGGTACTATTCTGGAGAATCGGATGAGAATTGGGAAAGATATAGCCATCACCGTGGGCCCTATAGGGCAAAACCACATTTTCAAGGGATCCCATCAGGAAAATGGACAAAAAATCTAAAAAATATTTTGTCTCAGGATTTTGATGCAGAATGGTGCAGAATCGATCCAGAAATCGTTCAAGGTACTCCGCTTGAGAATCGAATGAGAATTGAAGAAAATATAGCCATCACCGTGGGCCCTATAGGGCAAAACCCCATTTCCAAGGGATCCCATCAGGAAAATGGACAAAAAATCTAAAAAATATTTTGTCTCAGGATTTTGATGCAGAATGGTGCAGAATCGATCCAGAAATCGTTCAAGGTACTCCTCTGGAGAATCGGATGAGAATTGGGAAAGATATAGCCATCACCGTGGGCCCTATAGGGCAAAACCACATTTTCAAGGGATCCCATCAGGAAAATGGACAAAAAATCTAAAAAATATTTTGTCTCCCCATTTCCCAACCCCATTTCTAAGGGATCCCATCAGGAAAATGGACAAAAAATCTAAAAAATATTTTGTCTCAGGATTTTGATGCAGAATGGTGCAGAATCGATCCAGAAATCGTTCAAGGTACTCCGCTTGAGAATCGGATGAGAATTGAAGAAAATATAGCCATCACCGTGGGCCCTATAGGCAAAACCCCATATCTGAGGGATCCCATCAGGAAAATGGACAAAAAATCTAAAAAATATTTTGTCTCAGGATTTTGATGCAGAATGGTGCAGAATCGATCCAGAAATCGTTCAAGGTACTCCGCTTGAGAATCCGATGAGAATTGGGGAAGATATAGCCATCACCGTGGGCCCTATAGGGCGAAACCCCATATCTGAGGGATCCCATCAGGAAAATGGACAAAAAATCTAAAAAATATTTTGTCTCAGGATTTTGATGCAGAATGGTGCAGAATCGATCCAGAAATCGTTCAAGGTACTCCGCTTGAGAATCCGATGAGAATTGGGGAAGATATAGCCATCACCGTGGGCCTTATAGGCAAAACCCCATTTCTAAGGGATCCCATCAGGAAAATGGACAAAAAATCTAAAAAATATTTTGTCTCAGGATTTTGATGCAGAATGGTGCAGAATCGATCCAGAAATCGTTCAAGGTACTCCTCTGGAGAATCGGATGAGAATTGGGAAAGATATAGCCATCACCGTGGGCCCTATAGGTCAAAACCACATTTTCAAGGGATCCCATCAGGAAAATGGACAAAAAATCTAAAAAATATTTTGTCTCAGGATTTTGATGCAGAATGGTGCAGAATCGATCCAGAAATCGTTCAAGGTACTCCGCTTGAGAATCCGATGAGAATTGGGGAAGATATAGCCATCACCGTGGGCCTTATAGGCAAAACCCCATTTCTAAGGGATCCCATCAGGAAAATGGACAAAAAATCTAAAAAATATTTTGTCTCAGGATTTTGATGCAGAATGGTGCAGAATCGATCCAGAAATCGTTCAAGGTACTCCTCTGGAGAATCGGATGAGAATTGGGAAAGATATAGCCATCACCGTGGGCCCTATAGGTCAAAACCACATTTTCAAGGGATCCCATCAGGAAAATGGACAAAAAATCAAAAAAATATTTTGTCTCAGGATTTTGATGCAGAATGGTGCAGAATCGATCCAGAAATCGTTCAAGGTACTCCGCTTGAGAATCCGATGAGAATTGGGGAAGATATAGCCATCACCGTGGGCCCTATAGGGCAAAACCCCATTTCCAAGGGATCCCATCAGGAAAATGGACAAAAAATCTAAAAAATATTTTGTCTCAGGATTTTGATGCAGAATGGTGCAGAATCGATCCAGAAATCGTTCAAGGTACTCCGCTTGAGAATCGAATGAGAATTGAAGAAAATATAGCCATCACCGTGGGCCCTATAGGGCAAAACCCCATTTCCAAGGGATCCCATCAGGAAAATGGACAAAAAATCTAAAAAATATTTTGTCTCAGGATTTTGATGCAGAATGGTGCAGAATCGATCCAGAAATCGTTCAAGGTACTCCTCTGGAGAATCGGATGAGAATTGGGAAAGATATAGCCATCACCGTGGGCCCTATAGGGCTAAACCACATTTTCAAGGGATCCCATCAGGAAAATGGACAAAAAATCTAAAAAATATTTTGTCTCAGGATTTTGATGCAGAATGGTGCAGAATCGATCCAGAAATCGTTCAAGGTACTCCGCTTGAGAATCGAATGAGAATTGAAGAAAATATAGCCATCACCGTGGGCCCTATAGGGCAAAACCCCATTTCCAAGGGATCCCATCAGGAAAATGGACAAAAAATCTAAAAAATATTTTGTCTCAGGATTTTGATGCAGAATGGTGCAGAATCGATCCAGAAATCGTTCAAGGTACTCCTCTGGAGAATCGGATGAGAATTGAAGAAAATATAGCCATCACCGTGGGCCCTATAGGCAAAACCCCATTTCTAAGGGATCCCATCAGGAAAATGGACAAAAAATCTAAAAAATATTTTGTCTCAGGATTTTGATGCAGAATGGTGCAGAATCGATCCAGAAATCGTTCAAGGTACTCCGCTTGAGAATCGGATGAGAATTGAAGAAAATATAGCCATCACCGTGGGCCCTATAGGCAAAACCCCATATCTGAGGGATCCCATCAGGAAAATGGACAAAAAATCTAAAAAATATTTTGTCTCAGGATTTTGATGCAGAATGGTGCAGAATCGATCCAGAAATCGTTCAAGGTACTCCGCTTGAGAATCCGATGAGAATTGGGGAAGATATAGCCATCACCGTGGGCCCTATAGGGCGAAACCACATTTTCAAGGGATCCCATCAGGAAAATGGACAAAAAATCTAAAAAATATTTTGTCTCAGGATTTTGATGCAGAATGGTGCAGAATCGATCCAGAAATCGTTCAAGGTACTCCGCTTGAGAATCCGATGAGAATTGGGGAAGATATAGCCATCACCGTGGGCCTTATAGGCAAAACCCCATTTCTAAGGGATCCCATCAGGAAAATGGACAAAAAATCTAAAAAATATTTTGTCTCAGGATTTTGATGCAGAATGGTGCAGAATCGATCCAGAAATCGTTCAAGGTACTCCTCTGGAGAATCGGATGAGAATTGGGAAAGATATAGCCATCACCGTGGGCCCTATAGGTCAAAACCACATTTTCAAGGGATCCCATCAGGAAAATGGACAAAAAATCTAAAAAATATTTTGTCTCAGGATTTTGATGCAGAATGGTGCAGAATCGATCCAGAAATCGTTCAAGGTACTCCTCAGGAGAATCGGATGAGAATTGGGAAAGATATAGCCATCACCGTGGGCCCTATAGGGCAAAACCACATTTTCAAGGGATCCCATCAGGAAAATGGACAAAAAATCTAAAAAATATTTTGTCTCAGGATTTTGATGCAGAATGGTGCAGAATCGATCCAGAAATCGTTCAAGGTACTCCGCTTGAGAATCGAATGAGAATTGAAGAAAATATAGCCATCACCGTGGGCCCTATAGGGCAAAACCCCATTTCCAAGGGATCCCATCAGGAAAATGGACAAAAAATCTAAAAAATATTTTGTCTCAGGATTTTGATGCAGAATGGTGCAGAATCGATCCAGAAATCGTTCAAGGTACTCCTCTGGAGAATCGGATGAGAATTGGGAAAGATATAGCCATCACCGTGGGCCCTATAGGGCAAAACCACATTTTCAAGGGATCCCATCAGGAAAATGGACAAAAAATCTAAAAAATATTTTGTCTCAGGATTTTGATGCAGAATGGTGCAGAATCGATCCAGAAATCGTTCAAGGTACTCCGCTTGAGAATCGAATGAGAATTGAAGAAAATATAGCCATCACCGTGGGCCCTATAGGGCAAAACCCCATTTCCAAGGGATCCCATCAGGAAAATGGACAAAAAATCTAAAAAATATTTTGTCTCAGGATTTTGATGCAGAATGGTGCAGAATCGATCCAGAAATCGTTCAAGGTACTCCTCTGGAGAATCGGATGAGAATTGGGAAAGATATAGCCATCACCGTGGGCCCTATAGGGCAAAACCACATTTTCAAGGGATCCCATCAGGAAAATGGACAAAAAATCTAAAAAATATTTTGTCTCAGGATTTTGATGCAGAATGGTGCAGAATCGATCCAAAAATCGTTCAAGGTACTCCTCTGGAGAATCGGATGAGAATTGGGAAAGATATAGCCATCACCGTGGGCCCTATAGGGCAAAACCACATTTTCAAGGGATCCCATCAGGAAAATGGACAAAAAATCTAAAAAATATTTTGTCTCAGGATTTTGATGCAGAATGGTGCAGAATCGATCCAGAAATCGTTCAAGGTACTCCGCTTGAGAATCGAATGAGAATTGAAGAAAATATAGCCATCACCGTGGGCCCTATAGGGCAAAACCCCATTTCCAAGGGATCCCATCAGGAAAATGGACAAAAAATCTAAAAAATATTTTGTCTCAGGATTTTGATGCAGAATGGTGCAGAATCGATCCAGAAATCGTTCAAGGTACTCCTCTGGAGAATCGGATGAGAATTGGGAAAGATATAGCCATCACCGTGGGCCCTATAGGGCTAAACCACATTTTCAAGGGATCCCATCAGGAAAATGGACAAAAAATCTAAAAAATATTTTGTCTCAGGATTTTGATGCAGAATGGTGGAGAATCGATCCAGAAATCGTTCAAGGTACTCCGCTTGAGAATCCGATGAGAATTGGGGAAGATATAGCCATCACCGTGGGCCCTATAGGGCAAAACCACATTTCCAAGGGATCCCATCAGGAAAATGGACAAAAAATCTAAAAAATATTTTGTCTCAGGATTTTGATGCAGAATGGTGCAGAATCGATCCAGAAATCGTTCAAGGTACTCCGCTTGAGAATCCGATGAGAATTGGGGAAGATATAGCCATCAACGTGGGCCCTATAGGGCAAAACCACATTTCCAAGGGATCCCATCAGGAAAATGGACAAAAAATCTAAAAAATATTTTGTCTCAGGATTTTGATGCAGAATGGTGGAGAATCGATCCAGAAATCGTTCAAGGTACTCCGGTTGAGAATCGGATGAGAATTGAAGAAAATATAGCCATCACCGTGGGCCCTATAGGGCAAAACCCCATTTCCAAGGGATCCCATCAGGAAAATGGACAAAAAATCTAAAAAATATTTTGTCTCAGGATTTTGATGCAGAATGGTTCAGAATCGATCCAGAAATCGTTCAAGGTACTCCTCTGGAGAATCGGATGAGAATTGGGAAAGATATAGCCATCACCGTGGGCCCTATAGGGCGAAACCACATTTTCAAGGGATCCCATCAGGAAAATGGACAAAAAATCTAAAAAATATTTTGTCTCAGGATTTTGATGCAGAATGGTGCAGAATCGATCCAGAAATCGTTCAAGGTACTCCTCTGGAGAATCGGATGAGAATTGGGAAAGATATAGCCATCACCGTGGGCCCTATAGGGCAAAACCCCATTTCCAAGGGATCCCATCAGGAAAATGGACAAAAAATCTAAAAAATATTTTGTCTCAGGATTTTGATACAGAATGGTGCAGAATCGATCCAGAAATCGTTCAAGCTACTCCTCTGGAGAATCGGATGAGAATTGGGAAAGATATAGCCATCACCGTGGGCCCTATAGGGCAAAACCACATTTTCAAAGGATCCCATCAGAAAAATGGACAAAAAATCTAAAAAATATTTTGTCTCAGGATTTTGATGCAGAATGGTGCAGAATCGATCCAGAAATCGTTCAAGGTACTCCGCTTGAGAATCGGATGAGAATTGGTCAAGATAAAGCCATCACCGTGGGCCCTATAGGGCAAAACCCCATTTCCAAGGGATCCCATCAGAAAAATGGACAAAAAATCTAAAAAATATTTTGTCTCAGGATTTTGATGCAGAATGGTGCAGAATCGATCCAGAAATCGTTCAAGGTACTCCTCTGGAGAATCGGATGAGAATTGGGGAAGATATAGCCATCACCGTGGGCCTTATAGGCAAAACCCCATTTCTAAGGGATCCCATCAGGAAAATGGACAAAAAATCTAAAAAATATTTTGTCTCAGGATTTGATGCAGAATGGTGGAGAATCGATCCAGAAATCGTTCAAGCTACTCTTCTGGAGAATCGGATGAGAATTGGGAAAGATATAGCCATCACCGTGGGCCCTATAGGGCAAAACCACATTTTCAAAGGATCCCATCAGGAAAATGGACAAAAAATCGAAAAAATATTTTGTCTCAGGATTTTGATGCAGAATGGTGGAGAATCGATCTAGAAATCGTTTAAAGTACTCCGCTTGAGAATCGGATAAGAATTGGGGAAGATATAGCCATCACCGTGCGCTATATAGGAGAAGTCCCTATAGGACATAGAGGACACCCTTAGAATACTATATCTTTGCCAATTTCCATACGATTCTTCTAGGGAATACCATAAAAGCTTATAATTAAAATCTCTTTTAATTTTTAAAAATAAATAAACTTGTTTTAAAAAGGTTTTTTAATAAAAGTTATAAAAATAGCCTTTAAAATAATGTTACTGCCGCCAACTATCAACGGAGTGACTAACCGCACGCCATAAGCCAAAAACAACTCGTTGACAAGCCACTCACACCCTGCCGGATTTCGGATTCAATCCATATCCTGCCATGTCCTTTTTCTATGTGCTTCTATATATAGAGGGAGCCGAACAGAAATAGCACACACACCACACAATTATGACTTGTCTTGGCTGTCTGGAGGAACAAGCGACCTTATCTGTAAAACAAAAATGCTGAAAACATAACAACAAAATGTAAATCCTTTCAATTGAAATGTAACATTCCAGTTGGTGGTGGGGGAGGGTAGTTGCGGGGGTAGGAGGCGTGGCCCGGCCACACACCATAAGGGAAGGTGTGGGGGAAGGTCTGGCTCGTCAGCAGCTTTTCCTTGCTGGGCTGGCTGTTAAGTTATTGTTACTGGTGGGAACTGGCTTAGCGACTCGACTTTGTCTTTTTGGGCAGCTCCCCTCTGGTCTTCCCTTCCCCCGGTGGCCAACTCTTTAGTAATCTCTGCCCTCTTCCTCTTCTGGCCAACCATCCAACACCCACTTTTGAAGGCCCTCTGCCCCTCAGTTTTTGTCAAAGCCAGGGGTTTTAAGGATAGTCGTTGGTTTGTCGTCCTTTGTTGAGTTATTCCACTGAGAGAAAATTAAAGGGAGTTTACTATAAAATTTTTTATTTAATGTAATTATTTTAAATATTTTTTTTTTTAATTTTTAAAATTTATTTCTTGTTGGCATTTTTAAAACAATGGTTTTTATTACTTTTTTTATTTTTTATTTTCTAATATTTCTTACATAAATATTTATATTTATTTTTATTAATGTTTATTTTTAAATTTAAATTTCATAATTTCATTTTAAAGCCCTATTTTTTTTTCTCTGTCTATCTTGCATATTTTCTATTTGTGCGTATCTTAGTATATATCCCCCCGTAGTTTTGCCCTCTTCACCTCCCCCCTCCGGAAAATGTGTGTGTGTGTGGCAACTGGCTTAAAGTTGTGCGTGGATTTGTTTGCTAATTCCATGGCAAGGCATTAGCATAAAATTGTTCACATAAAACGCCACTTCTCAGCGTCAGCCTCCGTTTTTCACTTTCCACTGCCATTTCCTTCTCCGCTTTTCCGTTTTTCTCTTCCGTTCTCTAGCATCTTCCCTTCAATCATCATCATGATCTGGCTCGGGGCCCTCAATTCTTTGTTTGCCAAATCTCATTTGCAGCTAATCAACAGGTGTAGTAGTAGGTCCACCCTAAAAAAAATGAAAAAAAAAAACAACTAATAAAAAAATAAACAAATAAAAAGAAAAGAGACTAACAAAGCAATTGGAAAACAAATAAAAAATATATAGGGAAGAAAAAAAGAAATTTAAGTTCAAAAAATAAAAAGATACTAAAAAAGTTACTTAAAAAAATGCACTTTAAAAGTTAATAAGGATGGTTTAAAAATATATTGAATCTTTATGTTACTTAATATTTATACAAGTATACAATATACTTTTATTAAAGCATATTTCTACATAAATTAAATAAATTACTTAATATTAGATTAAACAAAAATATACCTCATTTACCACTAAAGTATTTTTTTTTATCCAAACCGTCAATATTTAATATTAAAAGAAGAATTATTATAATATATAAAGAATAAACCAAAAATAGAATATATAATAAAATACATACATTCAAATTTTATATTTATCTATATTTTGTTTAATATTTAAATAATAATAAACTAATTTCTTACTTTATCTAACAGTATTTTTTTTTCATTTCTTTAAACACTGAATTAAAATTGAAACTTCTGAAAAAATTTAAAAGAAACTCAAATAAAAGAAGACAATGTTTATTATCTAAGAACATTTTTAAAATTAATTATAAAAAAAAGGAAAAGCAATTCAATAAATATTAAAATATTTTAAGTACTCTTAAACAAAGAATTCTATGAATTTCAATAATTTTTTTTTTAAATACAAAAGAAAACAATTAAAAACAAAGGTATATAAAATATTAAAGAAAGAGCCCTCTCTTCAAGAAATTAAAATCAAAGCCATCAACATAAAAACATAAATTTCTATTCCCAGAACCAACCAGCTATTAATATCTATGGTATATACAAATATAATATAATTCCCAACCTCAGATGTTAGCTGTCAAAACAATGAAAGTTCCTGGCCATGAGCCGCCTCATCATAATCCTTACATTTCAGTTATCCTGGCTACTGGCTCCTGGGCTCCTGGATTTTTTTGCACCAACTGGGCATAATGCTGAATCAACAGAGCTGTCAACTTGGACAATCCTTGGAGCCATTTTGGCGAGTGTTTGCCTGAGCCTAGCGATTGCGTCTTTGTCTTCCCTTCCCCCCGCCTCCTTCTCGTCCTTGTCTCGAGTCCTTTCTGTTTCTTTCTGAGGCTCCCTGGCGCCCCCCCTCCCCTTGCTGGCAACAAAAACTCAGCGTGAGATAGTTAATTTGTTTTCACTTCAGCAACAAGAATATCATCTACAATGCCCCCTTTTTCGCTTGGCACTTTCACCGCTCCGCACCGCCCCCCCCTTCTCTTTGCATCCCTGGTTTTTAGCCCACTTTCGTTTGGCCCTTAGCTGCTTACCACTTTTGGCTCATTTATTTTCAGTTTGACGCCTGAGCGCTGCTTATTTGCACAACAATACACCGTAGATAGAGTGGAGGAGAGTGAAGTGAGAAATGCACTCAAAAAAAATTTACTCTAATTATAGGTTGGAATTTATTTAGGATTTAATTTTGGTGGGTTTTTTTGTTACGATTTTTTGAAGGTTATATTTTAGGTTTTTGAGAGGCTGGGACAATTTTTTGAATATGAAAAATATGAAAATATGAAAAAGAGAGCTAAAGAATTAGACAAAAATAAACAAAATGAATTAAAATAAATAAAAAAAAGAAAAATAAATTAAAATAAATCCAACATATAAATACAATTTTTCTTGAAGACCTTTTGGAATAGTTCCCATAGTGGGTAGTAGATCTAAATAGCGTAAATCTACCCCATCACCTTAACCCCCAAATATTTTCTCTCAGTGCCTGCCTTGGTGGGCACAGAATGGGAAGAGTGGCGAGGTGGGTAGGTAAAGCCCCGGCAAAGTGGGGCCTCGAAGTAGCCGCTGTCAAACTTATCAAATGGCGACGCGAAGTAAAAAGAAAAGATTGCACAAATGACGACAACCCGGTGGGTGGCGGCCCAAAAACGGGGTGGCTCCTTGAACAAGGCGAGGGGTGCTATGATGGGGTGGTGCGACAGGCAGTTGACAATTGCGAAAAAAATAAAGAAGATCCGTAGCAGTATGGAGAGCCATAGCCAGAGCCAGAGCCAAAGCCAGGAGCCAAAGAAGTAACAGCGAGCGATTGTCACAAAGCAAAATTAAAAACGCAAAAACAAAGCGAAAAAGCAAGGGCTACGGGAAGGATGGCATTTCTACTGAAATGTAGAGCAAGTGGCTGGGCAAAGTTTTATGGCAACACCACCATCACCCAAAAGGAGGCTTCTCCGCGTCCTTCTGTCCAGCTTGCAAAATTGTCACCCGTTTTCTGTCACGGCTGCAAAATGTTTCAATTTGCCATTTTATCCCAGCGACAATTGTTGTTTTGTTCGGGATGGTTATTTTGGGTGGGTTTTTTGTTGGTGGGTGGGTGTCGTCCTGCGAGGGTGGAGGAGCCTGACATATTTTAATTAAATTGTTTGCCACCGAGCCTGAGCGCGAACGAACGCCTTGCGCCCCCCAAAAGATCCACGAAAATCATCAGCAGTTTATGAGAGGGATTTATATTTTTTTCCTCCTTTTTGGGAGGGTATGGAAACGGTTATGAAGTCGTAAGAAATGTGCCAATAAAATAAGATAAATTGGATGCCATTTCTCTACTAAGATGGTGGGAGAAGCCTTTGGATAGGCTTATGTATGAGAGGGGATATCAATTTTGGCAGATGGAGGACAGTTTTTAGAGCTAATTGGCCTAGAAATCAAAGGGTTCTAAAAACTAGTTTTTATATTTTTTAAAATTGAAATATTTATAAATAAATTTATATATTTGCAGATTCTGTCTTTTGGAAATATTTTAAAAAATTCAAAATCTTAAAAAGTGTTTAAAATGTGAGTATATTTCAAAATTTATTACATAAGCATAAAATATAATAATACATAACATAAAATAAGTAATATTTTCCTAAATAAAACAAAGAAAAAAAAGAAGCATATAAAAAAAGGGTATAAATAAATTAAAGAAATAAAATAAAGAATTTCATTTAAAAAGAATCTGTTTTAAAAAATGTATTTCACAAAAGTATATTTTTAAATTATTTCTATGAGGAATTACATAAGTATATATTTAATACTCCTACTATAAAATATAGACCTTTAAAAAATATACTTCTTATATCATTAAATATAATAAAATCGTTTGTCTAGTCTTTTAATAACATATGTATGTATAATCTAATCTCTATTATAATTTTCTGAAATATTATTTCATTCCTCACATATTTACCATATACGAGATATCCCTACCATCCCTACTATATATCATATCATACACCCTTAGTTTTCTCGGCACATTTCCTAACTTTCCTTTACATCTTTCCATTGTTCCGTTTTGGCCATTGTTATCATTTTATCCGCTTAGCCCTCTCCTCATCCTCATCTGCTCATTTATTCCCCTTTATTCTGCCACCCTTGCACCCCACTCCTTGTTAGCCATTCCATTTTACAGTTTTTCGCGGACATTTTGAATAGCAAAAGGATAGCACCTTTTCCCGCGCAATTCCATCTCTCATATTTTCCATTGTTTAAAAAAAAGCACTAAGAGAAAAAAAGAAAAAAATGAATGAAATAATATTTAAGATATTTATAGAGATGTTACTTTATTTATTGAAGGTTTTAAATTATTTACGAAATATAAAGTCTTCAAATATTATTTTGAAATATTTTATTTAAAATTATTTCTTTCTGTCTATAACCAAGTGTAAAGATCAATGAGATAAAATATATTTTATTATGCACACAGCAAAACAGGGAACCCAATTCATTGCCGAAAAACCAACTGCCCCGGGGCCAAATATTATGAGAATTATGCTGGGGAACCTACTACTACTAAAGGGTGGTAGATGGTTGGTGGTGGCTGGTATTTGGGATTTTGTGCCCAGAAAGCCACGGCACTCTCAATATTAATTATGCACTCGCATTCAGTGCTAAATTCGCACTATTCAAACATTCTGTCGCTTGCCACATGCCACTTGCCACTTTTCGGCAAACGGACAATTAAAAGGCCAAAGCGTTGGAACATTTTTGCGCCAACGGGGGTAGGCAGCAGCTATTAAATTTGTTGGCTTTTATGATTATTTGGTGAAGGGGCTATTTGAAAGTGTAATAAACAGTTGTAAATTCCCATCGATTGCTTTTGGGAATTTTTTTTTATATTTCCCCAACAAATTATGGTTACTATAGGGGAGGTTTTAAATAAATTTTAAAGACTTAAAAATGTATTAAAAAATGTTTAAAACTAATTTCGTTCTTAAAAATTAAGTCTTTTCCCTTAGAGGTCTTATAGTGCATACTCAAGTCTTATTTTTGCTCTATAAAGTGCATTTCTACACATAGGAGTATGTTTTACAAGGGCTATATTATATTATTAAGTTATATTCCTGTTTGATTTATTTTGAATAAATTTTTATTTTATTTTACTATTATCTTTTCATTTATTTTTTCCTAAAAATCGATGATTTATTTTAATTTCTTGAATGTATTATATTATACTTTAGACTATTATACTACAGACTTTAGTTTAGACTCTAAGTCTTGTATTATATTTTAGTTCTTTTTAGCTACAAAAATTCGTTATTTCTTAAAAAATAACCAACTTCCTTGTCATAAAACTTTGACATTTTTCTCATTTATTTTGTAATTATTTTTCCCTGTGATTACATTATTAAACATTAACATATTTGTTTTCTTACGTCCGAAAGCAAATCCAAGTCCAAAGAACCACATTAAAAGTATTAATTAAATTCCAAAAAATTTCCCTCTAAATGAAGAAAAACTTGCCAAAGGCAACATTTTGCTTAAAAAACAACAAAAAATACCATTAAGGCGACAAAGTAAAAGCTGGCTGTAGACAAAAAAAAAATAATTACAAAAATAAATAAACAATGAAATGATACAGAAAATCAAGAGAAACGAAACTGAGAACGAAATGATTTTCTAAGTAAGTGCAAATTGCGTTTTAATTAAAATGTAAAAATTAAATACACAGACTGACAGGCAGGAGGACTAAAGGACCAAAGGACTACATCAACCAAAACAAGAGAAACAACAAAAAAAAAAAAATTAAAATGAAAATAAAACAAAAAAAAAAAAAAAAAAAAGAATAAATAAAAACAAAAAAAGTAAGAAAGAAAAATAATTAAAATTTGGAAAAGTAAGTTGGAAATGTTTTGTCGCCTTCTTCGGTGACAGCTGCTCGACTGCCGACAGTTGCTAACTGCTGACACGCCCACCGCCCACCCACTGTCCACCATCTACCGTTTTCTTTAAAATTTTCATGCTTTTTTTTTGGGGGGAAGGGGGGGACTCCTTTCCACTGCTACGTGCCAAAGTATTAACTCACTCTAAGCTCGCAAAACGCGTAAATGTCACAATTCCATTTATTTTTCCCCGTATTTATATATATATATGTATGAAGTCTTTGACTGGGCCACGCCCACTTAATGGGTGGGCGGCAATCCTAGGCGGCTAGGCAGCTACGCGGCTGTGGTGGCACTTTTCCACTTTTCCGACTCTGCCGCTTTTCCGAGTCGCGTCTCTCTATCATTTCGGCGGTCTTATCAGAATATACCACATTTCCATCGTAAGCTCTCGATTCCCTTGTGAAAATTATTTGACAAACAGTTTTCCGCACGCGTTTTTCCTTTATTTTTTTTTCCTTTTCCTTTTCCTCCTTTTTTGGTTTTTTTTTTCTTTTTGGCTGGCTCTCTCATGTTCTCCCTTTGGCGCAACATCTTGTTTTTTTTCCGAGGCATAAAAATGCAAACTTTTTAATTGGGTTTTTGTGTGATCGCATTTGGCTAAGGCTTGCTTTAGGGAATTTTCCGCCAGCCAACGGGAGGGGTGGGGGATATGGGGGGCTTTGAATTGGCAAGTCCGCGGGCCGCCCTGCAAAGAAAAAAAAAAAAAAAGAACCAAAAAATCCCCATTTGACGTTGATGTTGGCCATTTGACGTCGCCGAGAACGACAACACTCGGTTGTGCTCGAAAATTTTTAAGCCGCTTAGCTTGACCAGAAACTTCCTCACACCCTTCCCTCTCACCTAGATATTTCACCTAATGAATTCGACCAGGCCAAAATAGAAAATAGGAGTA
Source organism: Drosophila malerkotliana malerkotliana (assembly GCA_018153235.1). Lineage (NCBI taxonomy): Eukaryota > Metazoa > Arthropoda > Insecta > Diptera > Drosophilidae > Drosophila > Drosophila malerkotliana. The sequence continues at coordinate 4,919,911 of JAECXV010000058.1, read as the reverse complement.
GGGAGGGGGTAAAAAAAAGTAACCAAAAATCATGAAGGCAACACGCTTGGGGCGAAAATTAAGCAGGCTCAGCTAAAAATTTTGACAGCTTGGCGGTGAAACAGAATTTCAAGGGAAAATATTTTTCTATGATTTTCTGGGACAAACTATTAGTTGTTTTTTGGGTTTATTGGGGTTTTTATATTTAAAAATAATATTTTTTTTTTATTAACCAGACTAAGAGGGGTTGTATTTTTATGTTTTTGTATAGAAAAATGATATTTAAGAATATTTAAGCTTAACTCAAAATCAAGATAATATCAAGCCAAAATCAAGACCAAGTCTATCAAAACCATAAACCGATAGGCCTTATTTCAAAACTATTCCCAAAAGACTTAATCAAAACCCCCAAAGATTAAAAGTAAGCCCTCCCTATCCTACCTACTTCAAAACACTCTCCTTAATGAGGTGAGATATACCACCCTAAGTATATATATTCTCAAATAGACTTATCGGTAATCAAATATATATTTTGGTATGGGAATTCCCTTTTGGGGGGATCTGGTGACCGAGCTGTCTGTCTGGCGTTTCGATTTGTATTGCATTTGCAAAGAAAAGGCAACTGTCATAAAATTAATTGAACTATGTATTTATTGATTAAGCAATTAGTTGAAATTACACCGGAGGTAGCTAGCCTCCACACCGCAACTCGTCGTCGTCGGAGAGATACATCTCTCGGCACAGTTGGTGGAACATGTGCAGTATATCTTTGGCAGTTACTGTAAACCCGACGCCCCTGTCCTTTACAGTGGTGTCTTTAGAGGGGGATAGGGGATAGGGTGGTAGGGTGGTTCTGTGTAAACATACGCAATATCCACACGGCCAAACTCCCGACTTAGTTCCCGACTGTTCGACTATATAGCATGTGCTATTTATGCTCGGCACACAGTACAAACACGGACGGACAGAGAGACAGTCAGGCAGTCCCCTAAAGGGGATATAGAGAAGGGAATAGGGGGGGTAGGTCAGGACACGGGGGAGTATAACTTACCCGGATCGGAGTCCGCTTTTTTCCTGGCAACGAATGCTAACGAGAATGGTTTATGAGCTGGTTTTCGCATATGTTTCTGCCCCGGGAAGCTATTAGAAATGATTATACGCAGAGTTCTTTATGGGTTTTTCAATCGAAACACTAAGGGTTTAAAAGTTTAGTAAAGATTTTTAAAGTCTTTTAATTCTATATAGATTTTTAATATTTTTAAAAAATTTTATAGCAAAAGACAGAATTTTTATTTGAAAAGTACCGGGTATGGTTATAAAATCTTTACAGTATAGAATAACCTAAACTTTAGTAAAATATATATTTATCTTAATTTTTAAAAAATTATTTCTTTTATAATTTAGTGAAAATTAGTTAAATTTTAACTCACAAGTACTGGCTATCATTATAATCTTTATTTTATTTAACAACACATTCTTTTCTTTCAAAATTAAAGCCTGAAGTCTTATTCAGGCTTCTTATTATTTTTAGCCTAACTATTCCTTTCTTTTTAGCTTCCTAGTCCTTAATTATAAAAACCATTTAATTTTAATAATATAAGCTTTAGATTTAAGCTAAAAAATAGAGCATTTAAGTTTTCAATTATCCCTGGAAAAGTAGACCGTCACTTTGATTTGCTTGTTTGCATTTGCTTTGTCGGCTTTAACTGGCGGCGCTTTAATTGCAGACCGCAGGGGGCATTGCCAAGGGGGATCATGGGCGGCCACCCCCCCTCACCGGTACTGGAGAGTGAGTGTATGCCTTGTGGCCAAGTCCAAAAGCAGCAGGATACCAACAAAAGCCAGTCGAAAGGAATCGACTCGCAGGACTACTGACTGGCTCCTTTTGGCTTTTGGCTCGCATGTGTTGCCATCGATTTGGCCGTTTAACATTTATCGCAGCCCAGAAGGGTCTGCAATGGGGGGTGGTTGGAGATAGAAAGGAGGGCATAAGGACATCCAAGGAGCAGGAGCAGCAGCAGCAGTGGAAGATCAATATATATGTCCAGCAATTTTGCACATTTTCCACCGCGTGTCACCTGCGCAGCTCAGATAAATGGCCCGGGACTAGGATATGGCAGGAAGTATTAGGGATATAGATATTTAACCCATTTGAAAAAATTTTTATTAAAATTATAAGAGTTATAGAAAATTCTTAAATATTTAAAAATATATATCTTCTTAAAAAATTTAATAAAAATCTTAAAACTTCCTCACCTTAGAATATACAAGATTTTGCCAAAAAATTGTCATTAATGGGCTAAGAAAAGTAAAGACCAGAATCCAGAATCCAGAATCCAGTAAGGCGTGTGGCAGACAGTGTGGGGCCAGGGCTGGGACCATGTGAGGCTGGGTATCGCTGTAAGTGCCGCAAAAGTTTCACAGCCAGCGGCGATTTGTCGATTTATGTGCTGTGAATTGAAATGCAGCCAAGAAAATTGCTCACCTCAACCAGGAGGTTCTAATGCAAAACAAATCGCTCGTGGATTGGAAAATCCAAAGGAACAAGAAGCTCCTTTTAAGCCAGTGTCCTTCTTTTCGGGTTATTAGCCATCTAACCATGGTAGCTCCCTCTACTCTGGCTCTTTTGCCAATCGATCTCCTTCCGTCGTTCTGCTTGTTTTATTATCTCGTCTCAAAAAAAAAAAAAACAAACTCGAAACAGGAAAAATTTAGAAAAAAAATGTGCACGAAAATGGCAAAGCGCTGAAGCGTTAGCGACATTGTTGACCGTTAGAAGCAGTGTATTGGTAAGAGAAGGAACGGCTGGAAAAGGGTGGGAGGGGAGGGGTTAGGGTCAAAAGAGGGAGGGTGGGTCCAAGGGGGGGGCGTATTTGACCCCAGCTGGTCCGCTGGCTGTCCAACTTGTCGCTGCGATGATTAATGGCCAGCAAACTGATAAATCAACTTTGTCGCTGTTGCTGTCACTGCACAAACACGCCGCAAAATGCTGCGCCCCACCAATGCACCGCAAAAAAAAAAAATAAATAAATTTAAGAATAAAATAAATTTAATAAAAATAAATAAAGTTTAAAGGTTATAGGAGAACATTTTAAGGTATTAGAAACTACCAGAGCTTGCGATGCAAATGATAGACAAATAATATACTATGATAGTTTACAGTTAAAAATATTAGCAATCATAACTTTTTTAAAATTTTTATTTTTTATTTATTATTAAAAAATACAAAATTATTTATTTTTTTATTAAATGGTTAGCTCTTTTTCTATTGAACTTTGACTAGTCCTTAAAGTTAAAGTTCCTAAAAATTAAAGTTTTAATGAAATTTAAGACTCAATTATTTCTATTTTTTTGTTATTTATTTTCTAATAAAATGTTTTATGAAATTTTTAATCAAAGAACCTAGTTTCTTTGGAAACTATATTATTTTATATTTATATATTTGTGTTTATACATTTTTCCTTTTTTAGTCGTATACGTTATATTTAGTTATCAAAATTCAAGAAACGGAAATATTAAAAAATAGATATTTAAAAAAAATATTTGAAAAGATTTTGAGGCTAAGAAATGCATAAAAAGAAAAACAAGAATATATTTATTAAAAATATAATTTAACTAGGCGTATACGTAATATTTTCAATATTATAAAAGTATAATAAAAACATTTTATTATTAATATTTACAAGAGAAGGGATTGTTACCGCTTAAATAATTTTTAAAAATTCGATTACCAATATAACAATTAATATAAATATCACAAAATAAAAAAAGAATTTTCTTCAGTGTAAAAAATGCGAGGAGAGCGGCGTGTTAAAGGGAGGGGTGGGAAGGGAACTGTTCCTCTTCTTCGGTCATGCCCCGCATTCCTTGCATCGTTCCCGGCTAGAAATTCGATTCGTTTCAATTCGATGCGGCTCACTTGAGTTTTAGCTAATGTTCGATATGGCCACGCCCCTGGCATGCACCGCCTCCGTACTCCGGCAGCCCCTCTGGATGGCCGAAACACCAGCGACATATGCAAACATGACCATTTTGAACGTCGTCCTGCTTCGATGCCTCCTATTTCCTCGGATCCTTTTGGGTCCTTGTCGGTGACGTTCAACAAAAACAAAAAAAAACAAAAATAGAAAAAAAAAGAATGTCAATTCTCGATTGTCCATTGTCTACCGGAAATTATTTTGCAGCTAAGCAAAGAATATAAGCGAAACCATTCCATCAAAAATAACGAACTTTAAATGCTCTTAGTTTTTAGGGGAAAGAGGGTTAAAAAAATGGGAAATAAAAGGTTATCATTTAGTAATATTATAGTTATAAAACATTAATTAAAAAAACGTATTAAAAAAAGTAATAGTATTATTTAAAACTGGTTTTAAAAAAGTTGTTCTTAAAAAAACAAAACTACAGAAAATCTTTTATATTTTCTTTATTTAAAATATAGTATAAATAATTTAGAATAATACCTTAAATAATTTTAAAAATTATCAATATTCCAAAAACAAAAACAACTTTAAAAACCCTAAACACACACTTAAAATAAATCATTTAATTATCAACCTTATGGATTCTCGCACTCGCACTTTATCAAAATAATGGTTTGGGTTTGGGAGGTGCTTGCAAATAATAAACCGAATAATTCCAAGATCGGTATGATTTATTTTTATGGAGCTATACAGCTATAGCCATATCCTGTCTATATATATCCTGCACACATCCATTGTGTGGCGCCTTTTTGCCGCGTGGCACGCTCATTGGAATTCATTGCATTTTGCCATTTGGCTCATTAGACACATTTCGTTGGCAATTAAGTAAATAATTTGCAAGCCGCAAAACGTTGCAGTGGCCGTTCCGCGGCGGCTCGTCTGCGGTCCACTCTTAAACCACCAAGCTGCCTGCACCACCACCACCACCACCCTCCTGCAGCAGGACCACCCACTCCCCCACCGTCCCCCCTACAGGCACTATCCTTACAAACACCCACCACTCCTTCGTGGTCGCGACCTGTCCCGTTTATTATGTTGTGTGTTTGTGTTTGTACAAGAGGGGAGGGTAGGGGGGAAAAGAGGGGCATGAGGAGCGAGGTCATGGGGTGAAAGGTTGCCTCTGTGGTTGCTGCCTGTGGTAATTTATGTTACTGCACCGAGTAAATGCCGCCAAAGCACAACTCACATGGCCGGCACTCACTGCCAGCAAAAACTAAGAATAAAAAATAAATCTACCAGCCGGGTTGCAAGAAAAACAAACAAAAATTGAACAAACTTTAAGTTTACTTCTTATATTACATATTTTTTTTAAAAGAATTTTTATATAAAATTTTAGAGCTTTTAAAGCTTTTATTTAGGGCTTAGTTTTAACTTTAAAACAAAGTCAGAGAAAGGAATAAGGAATAGAGTAGTAAAAATTACTTAATAAGATATATTTATGTTTTAAAACTATATACATATTTTTATAAATGTTTACATTTAGTTCAATTATAATTTTTTTATTTTTACATATATGTAAATAAATAATAAACGTATTAATCATTATTAAGAGAAGTATTGCGAATTAAATACTGTCTGCTCTTTTATTTTTTGTTAATAATAAAAAAAAATAATACAAGGAAAAATAATATTAATTATAATAATAATAATAATTATAATTTTACAAATAGTTAATAATTGTTTCTCAGGGTAGATATTTACAACCATTTTCAAATAAATAATATATGAAATTAAAAGATTGCTATTATTAGTATTATTATTATTTTTTTAAATTTAGTTTTCAAGTAAAGATTTGCTGTTTTTTTGTTATAATTTTTTTTTTTTTCAAGGAAATAAATATGGATTTTGTTTGTTTTTTTAAGAAATGTTTTTCTAGAAAAATTATAAGCAATTTTTTTCAATATAAAAGAACAAATTTGTATTTATTCTTTGCATTTATATACTAAGTATATATATATTTTTTAAATTATATTTATTTAAATTTAAAATAAAAAATAAAATAGAATAAACACAATAAATATTCATGACCTTAATTGGAAGTCTGTTATAAGCTTAAAAAAAATCCATTACTCCCAAAAATATTTCCCAGTGCCTCACTCACACAAGCACACAGTATTCACTCAGCCAGACACATGCACACACACCCACACACACCACACACACACCACACTCACGCACATACCACACACAAGTTTTGTGTTTGTGTTTGCGCTTTTGTTGTTCTGTTTGCCAATTGATTTGAAAATCGCAGCAACAACAATCACAACGAAAACGTGGCCGGCTAATGCCGAAAACATTGCGTTGAATGCCCCTCCCCCCTACCTGCCCCTCTGCCACCCTACCTTCCTAACCCCCCTTACCCACCTACACACCTCCTTGTCCAAACGGGTCTTCCCCCTTTCTAAATGCTGCCTGTGGCTGGTTTCTTTTCTGCTTTCAACAATGCTTTTTCGCACGCACTGTTTGCTGCCCCTAAAAGTATGCAGCTCGCATATTTAAATTTTCGCTAAGCTCTCGCTTTTTTCATGGTTTGGTATTTTGGGGGAGCCAAGGTGGGAAGGCAGAGGCTGTTTTCCTCTTAAAAACAACTCCTATGATCCTTTCGATTCATTGTGTTTTTGTTTTTTTTTTCTTATAATTTATTTCTAATTAATTTAATTTTCAAGCCAACAAAAATCTCGAAATAGTTTCAATAAATAATCTAAAAAATTATCTTATTTTTTCAATCAATAATCTAATGCGTTCTATGAACTTTTTCATTAAGTCCTCCCACTCCTCCTGTCACCTGTCATTATGCAACCAATCACCTGAATCCCCATCTCTGCTCTCAGCTCTCAACTCTCAGAAATCAAATGTGCCATCCTCTGTCGCCATTATTCATCCAACTAATCTCGATGGGCGCCTTTATGGAGTGGGAGTGGCAGAAATCATTCGATATAGGCTATAGGCTCGCCGTGTATCAATGATATGAGTTTAAATGCCAGAGATGATCAAAATATTGTAACAGTGATTTTAAACAGTAATATTTTTTTATTTTCTTTTTTTTGGGGATAAAAAATACTAATACTAAAAAATAATATTTTATAAATTTTTAAAGAATTTTTATAAGAATTTTTATAAGAATTTTTACTTATGTATATAGAGCTTCGTTTATTCAATGTTATACTGTTTTGGTATTATTTTTTAAGTTCTTTCACAGTTTTTAGTATTTTAAATTTAATTTTAATTTCATAAAAAGAAGTACAGAGCACAGAAAAAAATATGCAGATTGTAAACGTTCCTGGTATTTTTTTTGAATACTTATGTACTTTTCTAGTATTGTCACTATTTTTAGAATTTTAGTATATTAATACATATATTATAAGGTAACCAAATAAATTAATTAAAATACTTATTTTAAGTAGATTTTTTAGTGCTCTTTTTCTAGTATTTTCCCAGTCAGTATTTTTTTTGAGTTTTTAAAAATTTAATGTAAAGCCCACTCACAGAGAACCATATACATACATTAAAATACTTACTGTTCATTAAATATATCTAGTATATGGTATTTAGTAGTGTTTTAGTTTATCTATTATTTATTCAGTATTTATAGTACTTTTTAGTATTGAAAAGAAAATTACGGCGTTATATTTTATTACGGATAAATAATTTAATTTTTTATTGAGTATTTTTGAGATTTTCTAGTATTTTTTCAGTCTTAATAGTATTCTTTTTAGTATTTAAAATTTTAGTATAAAGCTATAGTCACTGTGACTAGCTGACAGTGCCTTTCCGACAAACCTGAAAAAAAAATTGCCATAAACGCGTCGCACATCCACAGCCAGATCCACATCCCAGATCCGTATCCATATCCTGGACCCATTCCAGGAGCGTCTGGTCAAGGACAATGGCCGGAATGCAATGCAGACGTTTGTCGGGAGGTCCTTTCGGCCATCATTTCCCAGGACCCCCCGTCACTTGGCTATTCCCCCTCCTCTTTTTAGGTTTTTGGCGTGTCCAAGCGTGGCTCCTACTACGTTATGAGGATGTCCTAACTCGTGGGTCCCGGGTCCTGGGCTATCCAGGATTCAGTATCCTTTGCTGTTGCTGCTTGTGCTGCTGCTGCGACTGCTGTCACTGCCACTTGTTTATGCATGTCATTGTTTGCATGCAAATTTCGGGACAGCCTACAACTGGAACAATTTTACCTCGCCTGGCACTTTAAAGACTTAAAGACTTGACTGGGCATCCCTCCCCTTAGAACCGACATAACAATGTCCTCGAGTAGTTAGGGACATTAACAGGAGTGCCAGGACAAAGCAGGGGGATGGTGGCGAGGCGAGTGGAACAGGATGCGGCTGCCTTGGACCTCGACTGCCATTTTAATTGAATTATGGCGGCGGAGGCGACTTCAAAGCAACCCGACTGCCTGATAAGAACAAAAGTATGCTTGCCGCATGGAATTTCCCTTCGTTTCGCAATTTCTGGGGTTACAGGGGGATGTGGTGAGGGAGAAGATGGGTAGAGCGGTAGTCCAGGGTGGACCAAAGGAGTCTAGGGTGGCAAGGTTCTATGGGGTGAGGCAATAAATATGGTTTCATATAAGAAACGCCATCTAAGGCAGTGTGACCGGGGTTTTTGGATGAAAAATTAAAAATATTTGGTTTTAAGTGAGATTTTATATTTTAAGATAAAGCTTAAAATTATTATAAAAAAATTATAAATAATTCTAGAGAGGACCAACATCTGGTGTGGCAGTAGAGTGTTTTATGTAAGAAAGCCATCTAAGCCAGTGTGACCATGTTTTATAAAGGTAAATACATGAAGATACAGGGTTTAAAAGGTGAGATGCTACAGATCTTTAGTTTTCTAAATTATAAACCATAAAATAATTATTAAATATTTAAAAATAATACAAAACGAAAAAAAGAAGTGACAAAAAAAGTGTAACAGTGAAGTATTTTATATAAGAAAGCCACTTATTTGAGTGTGACCATGATTTTTTGATATAAAAGTATAGAAAAAATCTTTAAATTCTGAACTTTCTTAGAAATTTTAGGTTTTTAAACTTCAAAACAAGTAGTAACCTTTTTTCTTTATTTGTTTAATTAAAGATATATTAAATATATAATTTTGGAGAGGTTTTTTAAATCCTAGATCATTTAATTTTACGGTTGTAAAGATTCTTATAAAGAATAAATTAAATACTTATTCTAAATAAATATAAAATGATATATTGAATATTAATTCTTTTTTTATAATACTAAAAATGTCCTTATATTAATTACTTCCTTTATTATGCTTATTCCTAAAGCTTATTCCTAATTTCCTAACAACCACTGTGGGGCGTTCATATTCCTCTTTTGTTTTTCCATTGTTTGATTTTTTTTTCTTGACCAATTTTTTTTTATTTTTTTGTTATACTGTCTGGTCTCGCATTTCAGGCGTGTTTGGCTACGTGAGAAACTCGAGACCCAGGGTCCTTGGCGCGGACCTGTTGCAGGATTCTCTCCGACAGTTGGCTGCCCGCGGCCAGACTACGACCAGGACCAGGACAGGGCCAAGAAAATGCAACTGAACAGGACAGGAAGTAGGAAGTGGATATACCACTATAAGAAGAAGAACAACAACTTCAAGAAAAAGCAAAGATAGAAGCAAAAGGACGAACATGAACAAGAACAAGAGCAAACGAGAAGGAACGCCGCAAATTATGCCAAGAAACTTGTTAAACTTATTAAAACGAAACCTCAGCGTTAAGTTGCCAAGTGCAAATACACATGCTGAGACCTGGAGGAGGAGGAGGAGGAGACCATGCCACGCCCACCTCCCCAGTGGGGGGGCTTCAGGCGCAAGAGATTCAGAAACCAAGAGAAGATGCGACAAAATCCCAGCGAGCGGTAAACAAGTGGGCGTATTGCCATTACATATGTGGGCGTGGCCGGCGAAATAAGGCTGTGTGTGGGTGTGGGTGTACGCGTGTGTGGGTGCGTACAACAATTAAAACACAAGGCACAAGGCAGAAAAAGAGAAGAAAACGAGAGACATATCCTTGTGGTTGGAGGCGTCTTGCGGTTAAAAACTCTCATAATTTACTTTGTTGGAAAAAAAAAGACTTTTCAACAACAACAAGTAAAACAAGAAACAACAACAAGTCGAGTAAAAGCCACAACAAAAAAAGTTGGCAAGTCAACAATTAAAAATGGATCAACTTTACACCAACAAAGGGGGTGGAGGATATTTCACCAACAAAGGGAAATTACACCAATAACTGTAAAAAATGCAAGAAACCAGGGTAACCAAGTAACAAGAAAGGCTTTAACAATTTTCAAAAAAAAAAAAAAAAATGTATCATAAATTAAAACAACAACTATAACAACAACAACATGCAACAATTGAAGTAAACCAAGTTTTTGGAGGCAAACTTTTGTAGCCAAGCTCTGAAAATCTCAGCCATGTCGTAAATATCGAAGCAGACACACTCAAAGACGAGTTGCATTTCGCCACCCACTTGCTGAGTGAAGCACCCCCTTTAAAATAGGATATCCCCCCACAAACACACACACACACACACATACTTTCATACAATTCCAACATCTTTTCAGGATTCTTCAAGTTAAGTTTTATGAGGAAACCAAACAAAAAAAAAGAAAAGACAAAGATTCTTTCTCTTTTTATTGGGCTTTCACTCTCTCTCTATCTCTTTCGTATCGTCATCTCTTTCTTTTTTGGCCCCGGCCACTTGACGAAGAAGTTCATTTGCAGGAAGACGGAGGAACAAGAAGAATAATTAGCCATGAGATAAAAGCCAAGCAGGAATTTAATGAAAACTCCTTCCTGGCAAGTAAACGAAGGAAATGCGAGCGATCTGTGAAAATAACAAGCGAGGGGGGTTATGGGGTTGCGCGAATAGGGGGGACTGGGCTTATCAAATTCATATAAGGGGTGTTAAAAAAATAGGATTTTAATAATTGGGAAAGCTTTTTAAAAAATATAAATAAAATTTGAATAATAATATTACTATTACTATTATTCTGTATATACTTTTGTGTTTTAAAATAAAGAAAATATTTAAAAACATTTTTAAAAAAATTAGTTTTTATCAAAAATACTCGAAAAATCGTAAATTGAAATCATAAAAAATATTCTCTGTTCGGTCTTTAGCTTCATTTTTCCCCAAAATAAAATATAGTAAAATTTAAGAAAACAAACATATGGTATTTTGTTCAAAAATAAGAATAATAAGCCTCTTAAATGTCAATAAATTAAATTTTACAAAAATTGCTCTGAAATAAAACTTAAATTTTTCAAAATTAAAGAAAACAATAATTAATCTCAAAATTTGTATTAACTTGAAACTAGAGAGAAGAACAAGAAACCCCCTGCCCCCTTTTAAGAATTATAAACTCCCTAATTACATAAACAAAGCATAAGAATTTAAGTAAAATTCCTGAAACTGAGTAACCCCCAAGAGCAAATTTTCTTTCTAATGATTTAACCCGAAATTAATTGTCTCTGACCGGAGGCATTTCTTAGCTGGTTTCTGGTCGGCATTTGACGACCAAAGCGAACCAAATCTTTCTGACCGCAAATAATTTGGACCAAAGTTTCGGGCTTCTTTGGCTCTTGGCTCTTAGGTCTCGGCCGGGAAATGGCAAATTGAATGGGAATTGGTTTTGGTAGAGGGTTTCAGGGGTGTAAAGGGGCTAAGAGGGTAAGGGGGTATAGGATGCAAACTTTACACAATTTATCATTTCGATCCGTTATGGGTTGGTGAGTGGGTGGTGCTCTCTTTCTGGGATCTTCTGCTTCTTGTTGGCTTGACCGAAAATTGCATTACGCATACGCCACGTGATCCGGCCCTCGTCACGTACCCGGCCACAAAAAGATTTGTTACGCAATGTGTCCCCCACTACCACTACTCCTTCCCCACTCCCCACTCAACACTTCTGCTTTCTACATTTTTCACTCCACTCGACTCCATTCCACTTGCCACTTGCCACACTCTACACTCTACACTTTCCACTCCTTTCTATTCTTTCCTGTTCTTTGTTTTCCTCTCGTGGCAGCCTGCAGGCGGCAAGTGTTGCAAATAATTCCCAGACGAAATGAATGTCCACGTCCAGACAGGGCAAAAGGGGGTTGGATAGAGGGGGCTTAGGGGAAGATAGGTGGATGGAAGGGGGCGGCGGGGGGGTCAAGTAGTCGGGCATTAAGTTGCACAAGCTACAGTTTAAGAAAAGATATTTATTAAAAATTTATTTTATTAGGATTTAAAGAAAAAATGGTTTCTCTAAAAAAATATGGTTTGTAAAATATTTATGAACATTAAATTACTGAAAAATTCATTAAATATTTATGACAAGAATTAAAAAAAAGTTTATAAAGAATAATAATGATTTTTTTGTTTATTTTTCTAATATTTGATTGCGTTTTTAGTAAGAATGTCCCAAAGTTTTTTAGTCAAATCCTAAAATTCTTTTAAAATTTTCAAACACTTAAATTATTTAAAAAAAACCATGAAATTCAAAAATTTTAAATAAAATTCCATGAAAAAATAAAATTAGTTAAATTTTCAGTTGAATACTTATGAAAAAAAAATTTAATTAAGATTTTCTAGCCTGAAAAATAACATTTTCATACCTTTTCCTCCAAAAAAATGCAATAAACCTAAAATATTTTTTTTTTTTTATAAAACCCACACCTTTTTCTCTCAGTATCTTCAAAGGCGTTGCGGCAGATGTCATTGTGTTTGTTGACTTTTAATGCCGTCTGGTCTGGTGCGGTTCTGGTTCTGCTTCTGGTTCTGGTTCTGGCTTTGGTTTTCCTTTTTCTTTCATTCTGGCCGTCACACCATCACATTACATAAAACCGCTGGCCAAAAGCGTTCCAGGAATCGATGTCATCGCTGCCTGTCGCCACATTCATTAATCAACTGGCGCGATGGCCAAAAGTGGGTGCCATGATCCCAAAAGGAGGGAGAGAGTTGGGCCTTTGAATAGTAGGGGGGGATGGACGGGGATACCAGGACAACTGGGTGTCATCATCTATCCAATGGCAAACAAATGAATGCCGGACATTGATGGTGACAGCTTCGTGTTTATAATTACAAAACCCCAAAAGCCAAAAACTTTGATTCATTTGCCCCAAGAACTTGATGACGTTAATGAGCCAAACAATACAAAAGAAACAACAGATTTTTTTTTATGGCATTTAAGGATCTTTTTAAGGACTTTTTCTTGATAAGATGAGGGAAGTATAAAGAAAAATTAGGACAAAATATTATATTTATGATGGAAAAGGCTTTCTAATTTGCTTTATAAATATTTGTTGTAAAGGGAATTATATTTATTTAAAGGAAACAGTAACATTTATTTATTAAAGAATTTAGATTCGATAAAATCTAATAAGCTATTAAATATACCCATAAAAATCGTTAAATAAGTATTAAAAAAGTAAAAAAAATATATAGGAAATAAATTATTGAATAAAATCGCTAAAATATCAAAATACTTGTATAAAATAAATGAATTAAATCAGTTATTTAATATATAAAACTGCTTAAAAAACAATTCGATAAGCTACTAATTAAATAAAATTTTTCAAATATCGATATATATAAAATAGAACCATAACATATCGATAACCAGAAAAACAAACCAAACAAATCATTTGAAAGTTAACCTTTTTCAAATTTCCCTTTGCAATTCCTTGACCATGTAATTAATGCAATCGTCCGTGCTGCAATTCTGAGAGTAAAAGTGTAGACACTCCAAACGCCCCCTAAAAAAAAAAAAATAGGGGAAAATAACAGAAGTGTATTCCCTCCTTGAATTTTCAACCATTTTCCGAGCCTAAGTCAACGGAAATTTCAATCACGCCCTTTACCCTCCGCCCTCCACCTCCTCCACCACCTTTTTTTCTCTCCATTCTCCATTGCAATTGCAAACTGCACAAAAATAATGACAGGCACTACTGTGCATTTTTCCTACTGATTTTTCCCCATTTTCCATTTTCATTTTTGCAATTTCTTTTTTTTTTTGACTCCCCTTTTTGGTTGCGTGACTCACGTAACTGTAAAAAATGGGAGGGGAGAGGTTGGGGAAGAAAAATATGGAAAAGAAAAGTGAATATTTCGTTGGGTAAGGGATTGAAATTTTTGTAAAAAAAAAAATCTCAAATCCCCAAAAATATGGCAATTAAAAGTGTGATGACTTCTTAAATAATAAACTTCAACGTGAGCTTTTCTTTAAAAAAAGACATGAACATGAAGACCAGAAAATTTAAAGCCGATTTTATACACTCGACTGCCCACCTTTAGACATAATATTGCACTATTTATTTTTATTTTTCTGGCAACTTTTTTGGGTGAAAAACTATAGAAAACTTATTGTATTTATATATAGGAGTTTGGCTGAAAAATTCCACTTCCAATCCCTTTGCCTGCCTATTAGGCGTAACAAATTTTCACCAGCAAAGGGGAAAAACTAGTGAAAAATTAAAAAACAAAAAAAAATAGTAGAGACGAGAAGGAAAACACGACAGAAGCCGACAAAAAGTTGAAGTTGAAGCTTGAACACCAAAAGAGTGGGTGAAAAAAAAAAAAAAGGAAATTCGGTTGCCGAAGGGGGGTAGAGAGGGTTACGACGTTACGACGAGAAAAGTACGACTAAAGTTTGCACTAAACATCCGGCAGGAAAGGCAGGAAAACATCGCTGACGTTGGCAGGCATTTTCATAAAATTAAACACAAAAATTTTACTCCGCTGAAATGCAATCCAAAAACGAGGTGATCGAAGGTGAACAAAGGTGAATGAAAGAAATAAAAAAGAAAAAAAAACAAAAACCAGGCCAATAATAGAAAAATATTCAACAACAGTTTACAATGTTGCGGTGATGTACGAGTCGGAACGAGAATGGTTGCGAAAAATGTTGCCGACACCGACAAAAGGGTTCTACAAAATGTTTTAACACGCACATTCGACAAATGGTTGGGTTTTTGCAAAGGGGCTTTTGCCATCTGAGGGTGCCGGGTACTGATAATAAAAGAGGCTATACTTGTACAAAAAAAATATATATGTACATACATATATCAACTATATGAGGTTTGCCTCAAAAGAAGGCAATTTTCCAAAAGTTTTAAACACGCTTTGATTTTTTACAAAACTTACTTTATAATTGAGGATTGTTTCAGGATTTAAAAAGGGGGTTTTTTGGCGGTTGGCATTTAAAAATATAAGTTGTAGGGTCTAGGGTTTGTTTTTATTGTTTTTTTTATTCATAAATATGGTTAGGAAAATAGAAATAGATAGCCTTATTCAGTTTTATTCTTTGATTTCTACTCATTCTCAGTGTGATCATGTGTCCCTGTTTCTACTGTTTCTACAATGATGCTATTCCTTATACTTCCTGATTTGATCATTATTTTACATTTTAATTAGTAAAATATTTATAATAATTCATATTAGTAATTCATAAAATAATTATTTATTTAACAATAAAGCTCACTCAATCTAAGGACATTTTCTACCACTCTCAGTGTGACCTTGTGATTTTTAAAAGCCAAACAGGGTTGCCATTTTTCCTTTTTAGAGGAGTTATGTCTTTGGAGTTGCTAAAAACTGCTCTAAAAATTTAAAAAAAAATATATAATTTTATGAAAATGGTATTTTTCTAAAAAACCATTAAAATCAATAAAAATTATGCTTTATTTTGATTGAAATATTATAGTAGAACAAAAAATATATCTCTCCAAACCCTGTTTAGAAATAAGTTGACATTTTTTGAGGTTTTTGGGTTTCTGGGGGTTTTTAGGGTTCTGGGCCAGTGGCGATGTCAAGGCCAAACTACGAGGCTAAAAGGGCGCGGCCTCTGTGAAACCGAGACAGCATTAAAAAGTGAGAGAGAGAGGGAGATACAAAACTAGTTGGGGACACGCACCTTTTTTTCTGTTTTTTACTTTTTTTTTAGTAAGGCACACACATGTGTGGACTTTTCTCTGTGGCAAGTTGTTAAATGGCACTGACACTTGACCCCGCCCACCTACCACCGCCCACACATACATTTATAAATATTTATATCCTACACACACATATGTCTGTGTGGGTGTGTTTGTTTGTGTTTCCTTCATCATTTTTTTTTTGTGGATGTTCTTTTTTTTGGGGTTGTCCTTCAGCTCATAATCCTTTTTTATTGCAAATGACCACGCTAACTGGATATAGTGCGGGTTCAAGGGGAGATCAGGCCAGGGGGCCACGGGGCTAGGGGGCGTGGCAATTTGGTCAGCTCATAAGGCTCATCAACAAGTTCATTTTACGGTCAATTCATTAAAAAAATAAAAAAAAGAGCTTGGCAGGAGGACAACGGATGAGTTTAGAAGCCATTTTGACATATTTTTTTTATATACTCTGTACTGTAGGTTGTTTCACTCTGTGTGTTTTTTAAATAATAATTTATATAATATTTCATACACAACAAGTATCACACAAAAACTATATACAAAAAAAACATGAAATTAATCTTTAGATTGATTGGTAGGGTTATTATTGTATTCTTTTTGCAAACAAAATTTTTTATTTGTTAATATTATTGCAAATTTAGATATTATCTCTATATCTCTGTTCCTTTTTGTGAATCTTTCTTGCTATATACATTAATTGACTTCTGAAGATAATCAATATGTTTTATTTATTATAAATACGATAGAGTTATTAATAGAATATGTATTATTATTATAAAATTATATATGTATATTATTATTATACTATATTATAATTAGAATTTCATAGATGTCTTAATGTTTTTTACATAATTTATGATGTATACTTGTACTTATCTTTTTAAATATTTTTCTTTATATATAAACCTTTTTTTTATATAAATATTCACCTTCATCATCCAGCTTATAACTAATTTTTCTGTTTTAGATACAACCCATAGAGTATCTAAAGTTTTCAATAACTTGTTTCTTTCTTTTTTTAATTTATTAGCATATTTGTTGCTTTTTTGTGTGCTTCGTTGGAGGTGTGGCACATGTTTTTTTATATTTTTCCTGGCCATGTGTGTGTTTGACCCTCATTTGCTGACATTTAGTGGCAGTTTTCAGCGACAATGTCAACGCTGTTACACGTGTGTGTGTGTGTGTGGGTTATGCTAAACATGTCACTTCCTTTCCCTTCCTCCTCTTTCCTTTTTTTTTATATATTTCCCTGGACATTTTTTTTTGTTGTTTATTGTATTTATTTATTTAATTTTCGCCTGGCTTTCTGACTCTCTTCTGGCTTGGCTTTAATTTTATGATTATTGTTTTTTTTTTGTAAATGACCCCCCCCACCTCCATCCAGACCTTTTTGATGACCACGCCCACTGCCACCTTGGGGGCCTGGGCCTGTCTTTTGTGGCCGGGCTTTTGTTCATTTCTTAAGTGGCGCTTTATAATGTTGACAGTTTTATTGAGGCGCCAAATGTGTTGGTCATTTTTGGCCTTTGTTTTTTTTATTGCTACCCCCCCTCCCAACCTGATACAAGGTATGACAGAGAGTTGACTTTCTCTTCTTTTTTTTTTTGGCATATTTTGTCTCTCTCTCTTCGATCCGGTTAAGCCATAGTTTGAGGACTTACTATAAGTCCCCTCATTTGGCAAATAGCAGATTTCATAGCATACTTTCCACTCCCAAATTGGTTGACTAACAAGGATAATACCACGTCCCTGTTTGGGTAGAAGAGTCCTTCCCTAAAGTGACCATCAAAAGGACCATAAACAAACCAAATGGTACACCAGAATCACCTGAGTTTTACACGACTAAGCCGGATGATTCGAAAAAAAATATATATATATCGAATATGTTCTTTCAATAAATATTTTGTAAAGAGAGATATGTATAATAGTTATTAAATATTTTTATTAAAAAAAAAGGACATCAAAAAGGACATTGGAAATATCAAAGGTTTTTTTTGTGAGTTGGGATTTGTTTACTTTTGATTCTTATTTTAGAGTTTGGATTTTTAAGCTTCAAGGCTTAGTAATACAAGCTAAATCCTTTAAAAATTATTATTTTTTCTTAGGAACATTATTAATTTATAAAATGTTGTGTTAAATATTTTAGAAAATTTTAAGAAGCTTACTTTAAGTCTCAATAATTTTTGTTTCCCATTTTTATAAAAAAGTAACCATTTCTCATAATCGCTGTCCAGTAAAATCAGTAACTTTGTGCAATAAAAATTATAGCATACATTTTGGAGCATTTCCTTTCCATTTCCGTTGACTCCGCCCCCTCCCCATTTTCCTTTCGCTTTCTGCAGATTCTTGCCGCAATGACAAAGTTTCCGCATTAGCGAACAGAAACTGTGGCATACATTAGGGCGCTTCATTACCCACCTTTCCAGATATCTCCGAGAACAAAAAAAAAAAAACCAAAATCTCAGAGATACCATACCAAGGTCTTTATTGTTTGGTGTTTCAAATATATATACATTTTTTTTTTGTATGATTTTGCGGCTCATTTGGTTTTATTAAAATTTGCACGTTTTTCACGCTTATCACCGCTCAGCACAAGCACAAGCTTTGATTGTGGCTCATCCCCTATATCCTTTGTACATGCAGATCCTTACATATGTATTCAAAAATAAAAAAAAAAAGGACGAGGGGGAGATTGGCAGCGAGAGGCCTTTACTTTTATGCTAATTTCCAAAAACTGAAATGAATAAATGTGTTTTGGGCCGCACAATGGCTCAGTGCCTTCTTTTTTTCTTTGCTTTTATTATTGTTATGGAAATTTTTATAGTTTCCCCATCATTTAGTTGTGCACACACACACATACACCCTTCACACACACACACACCCTCTTATCCTCCATCCACACACATATACAAAATGCTTTTTCAATTCAAAAGTTTTTTGGGGGAAACATGGGGTCTTTCTTTTTTTTTTTGGGGGGGTCTTTGTGTGGCCTAAAGTTGAACATTTAATTTCTGTGTATGGTAAACACACAAACAAATAAAAATAAAAAGGGTAATGTATATATTATGAGGAAAAAAAGGCCTCCCCCCGACCCCCACCAACCACCACACAATCTCAATTTCGCTGTCATTTGTTCTAAGAGAATTGTAAGCAATAAATAAAAATTACACGTTCAACAATTTCTATCTGAAAGCTGTGATCTCGCCCAAACAATAGGGTTGCCTTTTTGCCAAAAAGAAAAAGGGTTACCCTTTGTTGCCTTCTAATTGGATATGTTCAGTGTTCGTCTTTGACTTTAGCTCTTTGACTCGACTTGACTTGACTCTAAACGGGACTAAAAATTCCTTTCGAAGGATAACGCAAGAAGGACAAAGGAGGTCGGCGATTGGATTGAAAGAAATATGTCGCTGGCAACTCTTTTTTTGTTTTTTGTTTTTTTCTTCTTTGGTTCTTGTGTGTGTGTGTGTGTGTGTGTGTGACGGTGACGTTGCAACCCTGAAGGTTGGACGGCCGAACGGGGCAATCAGAACTTATGTTTACCCCAATTAAGGTGAACACGAGACCGTTTTTGCGATCCAATGAGTTAGAAACAAGATAAAGGACCCAAAGCCCGAACAATAAGCCCAAGTCCTGGTTCTATCCGGAGTCCGGAGTCCCTATACCTTCAAACTGGGTTCTTGGTCGTTCTTCCTCCTTCGTCCAGACCGGCTTCTGGTGCTGTTGCACTGTGAAAAATATTTTGTAGGGGAAAGTATATTTTCAAAATATATTTATTAAAATTTTGACTTTCAAATTATATTTTTCTATAAAATTAAGAATTGGAAAAAATACTTTTATTTGAGTATCAATTTTTAAGCTACAAATAATTTAGAAAAAAACAAATTAAAAAAAAAAAAAAATTAAATTAAAATTAAAATTTTTTTTTTTTTATTAATATAACGAAATAAAAAGGAACCCTAAGATATATTTTTTTGTATACAATATATACAATTGTAATATGTTTAACATTTTTTTGGATACAAAATTGAAACTTTAAAATTTATTTAGAAATTTAAAAATAATAAATTTAAAAAATAAGAAAGGCAAAATTATAACAATAATTGGTATGTAAAATAGAAAAAGATAAGACATATTTAAAAACTTTAACTCCTAAAATTTACGTTAATGTAAAAAAGCTTTTTTGTTTGTTTAATGAGAAAATTAAAAAAAAGATAATTTATTAAACTGAGTTTTAAAATAAAGAAATCTTAAGAAAATTTAATGTTAAAAGGTAATTTTTAAGACAAATCCTTCTTTTAAAACTTTCTCGCAGTGCATGTTTGTGCCGCCTGCTGCCATGCATGTTTATGTGTCCTTCTCGTCCTTCTCACAACAATGCCGCCGGATCAGAGGGGGGGATAGTGAGGGGATAGTGGATGAAGAGAGGAGACCTCCGAGAGGACCGGCTCTGAATGCCGAAGCAATGATTAAAAATTGTGCAAGCGTGTGGCGGCCAGCGAATGTCGATTGCGGTTCAACTTTTCCAAGGGGGGGATAAAGAAAGGGGGGGATAGAAAGTCCTGGTGAATGGCCGAAGGAGTAAGCCTGCAATGGATTTTCGGGGGCAGGAGTGGGACGGAAAAGAGTAGCAAAATCCAAAAACCAAAGTCGTTCGCTTTTATTGTCATTTGTATGCGTGCTGGACAACTTTAAGGGGGGCATACTGTACCAGACAAGGGGTCAGTGGCGGGCCAGAAAGCCTAAGCTTGGTACTTGAGATGCCGGCTTGAGGAAAGCCCCAAAAGAAAAGCCTTCAAAGTATCAGAAAAAGTCAAAACTAAAAAGGAGAAATATTATTTTAATTCTTAATTAAAAAAAAATTATAAAAAAAAATTAAAAATATTTTTAAATTTGGTATATATTCTAAAATTATTCTTTTCTCCCTGTAACCCTTTTGGAACGGCAAGACTCCCTCCAGCTCTCAAAATCAGCCTCAAAATACTCATTAGCCATAACGACCATCCTGGCTGGTTTCTGGATGGAGTCTGCCCGGGATGTCCTAGCGGTGGGCTTGGGGTTACCTCCTGGGAGGGAGTAAGGATAATGCAGGACATACAAACCAGCTGTGTCGATTTCGATGTCGATGTCGATGTCTATCTATTGTCAGCCATCAGCTACCAGCCACCACGCATGGAGACTGAGGAGAGTTGGGAAAGGATAAAGGAGGAGATGCTCCAGGATGCTCCAGGTTCTTCTATTTGTAGGAGCAGTAGGAGGAGGCCTTCAAGGCCTTTACACTTCAAGAAAAGAGAGTTAAGAGACTTGGATTTTATATTCTAAAATTTCTTATTATAATTATTATTATTTATGTTAATAATATTTTGTGTAAAAAGAAAAAGAAAGGTGAGAAAAAAGGAAATCTATTGACAGGATTCTCAGAACTATACCTGGTACTCTAGCTACAAATACCGGCTATGAATATTGTCTATAAATGTAAATAAAATGGTTTAAAAGTAATAAAAGTTTCCTTTTTAAGATTTCTTTCAAAAATCAAATAAAAATTTGAATTTAAAATAATTTCCTGTCCATCTAGCCTCTAAATATTTCTTAAAACTCCCCCCTTTTTTCTTTCAGTGCTATTAGAAAAACGCAGACAGGGCCTATCTGCGCCTTTCCACTATTTACACTCGCCTCATTGTATCTAGATTCGATTGGCAATTTATCTGGAAATGTTTGGTCCCTGCTTACCTTTTTGCTCTTATAATTGTGTGGGGGAGTGGGGTCGAATATCGGTTTTTGAATCTTAATTTCTTGAAACTCCTCCTGCTCCTCCACCCTTGAATTTCAGAGGCAAAAGTTAACTAAGAGGAGTATATGTTTATATTCCGAAAAGAAGCCGAGAAGCAGAGGAGGCCCTGCCACCTTCGAACTCGCAACAAATGGAAATTTTGTCAAGCTTGAAATCCTTTTATAATGACAAAAGGTTTCCACCTCTAAGCCGATTACAGCGACATTGGCATCAGGAGTCCAGACCCAGGCCCAGGCCCAGGGCCGGTCTAAACACCAGGCTCTTAACTATGGTAGTTGAGGTGCCGGCGAAAGTGCGCCGTCAGTGGAGAGCGGGTGGAGTGCCTACTTTTCTAATTACAAAATAGCTGAGACAAAATAACAAACAAGTAGCAAGAAAACAAAAATAAAAGCCAACAACTGAAATTGAAATTGAAACTGAAACCGAAAAAGGGGGACTGGCTGGGGTTGGTTTTTAAAAGGCTTTGCCTTGTTAATCGGAAAGGGAAGTGAACCAATCAAGGAGGCTTTGCAATTTTAAAAATTATTAGCTGGAAAATAATAGTAATAGACGCTCATGGAAATATTAGCCATATCTTAGAATTTGGGAGGCTTGAGAAATATTTTTGGCCAAAAGCATCAGCCTTAGAGGCTAGGAACGAGAGCTAGAGGTCAGGAACTAGTAATTAGAGGGCTGGAAACCAAAGGGATAGCAACGAGAGACCACAAACGAGAGTCTTGAATCTGGAGGATAATAACTAAAGACTAGAAACGGGCTAAAAACTATAACTATAGAAACTAGAAATTAGAAACGAGAGTCTAGAAAGTAGAAATTAGAATCTAGAGACTAGAATCCAAAGGCTAGAAACTAGAGGACAGAAATGAGAGACTCGAATCTGAGTACTAGAAACGAGTGGCAAGAAACTAGAGACTAGAAACTAGAGTCCAGAAACTAGAGGCTTGAAACTAAAGACTAGAAACGAGAGTCCAGAAACTAGAGACTAGAATCTAGAGGCTAGAAACGAGAGACTACAAACGAGAGGCTTGAAACTAGAGACTTCTGGCATATGTGGGTCTATGTGGGCAGATGTGGTTAGCAGACCCTAAGCTACCAAATACAATTCTTCAAACATAAAACCCATAATTCTATGTTAAGTGTATGTGTGTGTGTTTATTTTCATTTCAGTATCTTTGTGCAAGGGTATTTGTTGTATAGTATATAACATAATTGTACATAATAGTACGCAAAAGTAAATAGTACATAAAAGTACATAAAAGGTCAAAAATAAAAGGCAAATGATCTTTGTGGGCTCCTTTCAGGCCTTAGAAGCTTTCAAAAATCCTTTTTTTAAGCATCGGGGCCATCGCTGTCGCTAAGGTCCTCGGAAAAGGCCAGAGGTGCTGATCTTGGCAGAACGAAACGCACATGCGGCACCTGGGCGACGGGAGCAGTGCGGTGACGCAGCTGGGAGCTATTCTCATCCGCCGCCGGCTCCTCATCCGCCATCGGCAAGTTCTGGTCCGAGCCCAGGGGCGCGGGACGGCTCAAGTATAGGGTCACAGAACCCTCCGGGTGCTGGTTGGGATATGGTGGCGGGACTCTTCCGCGAGTTGGCAGTGTTTGGCGATTGCCGGCGCCGCCGTTAATGGTTCCACCACCAACACCTCCTCCTCCTCCTTCTCCTCCTCCTCCTCCTGCAAGAACTACGAAAGGAGGCATTTCCTCGCCTCTCCACCCGGGCGCGTTGCTGCCGTGGGGGGGATGATCGATCCCGGTGCTCCAGTGGAAGCCTTCGAAAGGATGAGCATGAATGGGGCTACCGTTTGGAGATGGCCCGAGAAGGGTAACCAGTCCGGAGGGTCCTATGCCGGTACCGGCAGGTCCTCCCATGCGAAGAACAAGTCCGGTCGACCGGCGTCCACCAGATTCTGCAGCTCCTCTTACGTTGTTGTTTTCTCCGCCGCCACCTCCTCCTCCTCCTCCTCCGCTTCCAAAGGGCAAGCCTCCACCGCCACCTCCAAAGAATACGCCTCCACCGCCACCTCCAAAGAGTAAGCCTTCACCACCACCTCCTCCGGCACCGCCGACGACGTCTGCAAAGAATAAGTTTCCACCGCCACCTGCGCCTCCCAAGGTGAAGCCGCCTCCGGATTCGCCAACGCCACCGCCACCGCCAACGCCACCTCCAACGCCGGTGGCGGCGCCGCCTCCAAAGAATAAGCCTTCACCGCCAACGCCACCGCTACCGCCGACGACGTCTCCTAACAATAAATTTCCACCGCCACCGACGCCATCAAGGGGGAAGCCTTCACTGTCTTCGCTTTCGTAGCCAAAGCCTCTAACCCCACCGCTGGGTCCTTCTCCGGCTCCCAAGCTGAAGCCTCCAACGCCGCCGCTGGGTCCTCCTCCTCCTGCGGCTCCCAAGCTGAAGCCTCCACTGCCACCGCCGCCTCCTCTTCCGGCTCCGAAGCCTTCACCGCTGCCCAATCTAAAGCCTCCTCCGGCTCCAGGGGCGCCTAAGGGACTGCTGGCACTGCCACCCAAGGCTGCAAACAATAAGCCGCCTCCACCTCCTTCTCCGGATCCTAGGCCGCCTCCTCCTCCTCCGGAACCAAAAGGGATTCCTCTTCCGGCAACAAAACGAACACCTCCATTAACAACACCATCTCCGGCGGAACCCAAGACGCTGCCGCCTTCCCCGCCGCCGGCCGCAGTTCTTACCAGACGGGGCGGATCCTCGACGGCCGGCGAAGAGTTCTGGGCCGTCGCCGAATGCATCAAAGCCAAGTGCCCGGCCAGATTATCGAGGCGATCCGGATGCCCATCCGGCTGGGCTACGCAGAGCGGACATATCACCGTAGTGCGATCCAAGCGATGTAGTTCATTCACATGGTCCACCAACTCTGACGAGGAGAGACCCAACTGGCCGCACACCGGACACGTGAAGCTATCGGCGCACAGGCCCGGCATCGGTTCGCCGGCAAAGTGCAGTTCCATGGCCTCGCGATCGAGCAGACATTGGAAAGGATGATCCCGCCGATGGTCGCCGGTTGCCACTCCGTTCTCGTGACAATCCTTGCAAAGATCGAAGTCGGGACAGCGAAGGCACTTGTAGCGATAGTGGACCAGATGGGCGCAGTCGCAGCCATCGCAGCTAACGTCCCAGTGCGAGGACATTGTTTGGATGATGATTTTCTAATAAAAATTTGAAACAATTTTTAAACAAATATTAAATATTAAGTTAGAAGTTTGACAGCTCTGGCTTGGCTTTGTAGTTTCGTGGGGAATTTCTCAAAGTATTAGTAAGGAAAATCCATCGAAAAACTTACTTTATAGCGCTTGTTATACCAAGTCCTTCAAGTGTAAACAGTGTCAAGTTGTTGTCCTTCCAGAGGATCACGAAACGCAAATCTAGAAAGGGAGTTTATGGATAAAAATATTAAAATCTTAAAAATATTAAAATATTTAGAAATTTATGCCACAATTCAGTAGCTCTAAGAAAACTAAAGTTCTACTCTAGGCAGACAGTGAACTTACTGCCAGTTTCTTCAAATACAAAATTTCTACGAATGAAATTAATATAATTTTTTCGTTAAAATAATCCCAAAAATAAATCCGAAATTAACTTGTTTCAGTAATATTTTGAAAAAAAATTATATAAAATTGTATACTAAATATTTACATAGTGATTGAAGTATAATTTTTCACAGCTTTTATAATAAATTTTTAAAATGAAATTCTATAATTAAGAAGCTTCAGGTTTAAGGGCAAGAAAATACGTCATATGTCTTTCTTAAATACCACCGTAACCTTCTGCTTTTATTATAGTTAAGAATTTTTCCTTCAAAGCATATAACTTGTTATTAAAAAGACCAAAAATATTGAGCAAAACTTACCAAATTTGTTATATTTTGAGTAAAAACTTGAGCACTGAGCTCTATTTAAGCCAAAGTACCAACCGAACAAAGAACCAAAGAAAATTTTGTTATCCCACACGCGTGTAAAAGATTTTAGGTATTTCTTTTATAATTCAACTTTTTCTTGAAAAGAATTATTTATTCCAAATAATAAAATATTTATATATATTTTTTTGCTCTCTAGATGTTACTTTCACAAAATCAATCGTTACAATGAACCTACAAATCTGACACAGGCATGATAGTCTTGACAGAGATTACTATGTTTTAAAAAATTCAGATTATTGTTAAGATTTTGCAATTTTCTATCGAAAATTGTGTGGCTAGTAAAGGGTTAGGCCTTTAAGCGGCATTTTAGCGGCCATTTTAGCTCAATTTTTGGTATGGTTTTGGTCTCAGTTTCGTTTGTTCGCGCTTTGTCCATAAATTTCATGCAAATTGACTAATTAATTTTTGCGCAATGGATTCTTATCGCGCCATGCACTGAGCAATATATTTAATATTTGCATAATGCCTGTGTATTGGCTCGATTTTGGTTCGGCGTTTTGGGGTTCGGGTTCGGGTTGAGAGTTCACGTTGGGGCTTGGCTCGGGTTATGGTTTTTGGGATTGGGTTTGGGTTTAGGTTGCTTTTTGCAACATGCAGTTCAGTTTGCAACCCAGTGGGTGGGAGTCAGTGGGGTCAGGGGTCAACCCACGCACTTACCTTGGCCGGTAGGCTTTATGTTCGAGGCTGACAATGCACTAAGCGATAAAAGGGGTGTGTTTTTTGGTTGTATATTAAATGATAATTGAGATTATAATGGTAGTAAAAAATAGTTGGTAGCCTAATGAGGGGTATAAAGGGTTTTTTAAAGAAGGTTATTATGTTTTTTTATGAGAAATATATGAGAATATTATTAAATATAGTATTATTATGGAATATTATTAAAAACTTCCTAATTTTTAAGTTCTTAAGTAAGGATCTTCATGAGTTTCTTTTAAAAAATACTATTCTTATACCTTTGAAAATATTATTAGTATTAGAAGTTATAATTAGTTGGCTTTAGTTTAGTGTTTTAGTACCTAGTACTTAGTATCTAGCACCCCCTATCTATCTATAATTAATAAATTCTTTCATAATAGTCATTCCACAAAGAAAAAATTGTCTTAAAAATATAAAAAGTGAAGAAAAAGTATATTTAAAGACTGATATTAAAAAAATTTAAAAATACATGTGATTAAATATTTAAAAAAATACAAAAAATAACAAGTAAGTAAATAAAACAAGGTTATCCAAGTCTTCAAGACGCTCTGTCGCTTCCTTTAAGATTTTCACCTTAAAATTTATCTTTAAAATTAAATCCTTAAAATTTTGTTGAAGTGCACTTGCCTTTGTAGCTATATGCAGCAGCTCCCTGGGTGCTTTCTGGTGCTGCAGTAAAAACAACAACAATTTTGATGACGGATATTAAGCATAACCACACAACTAAACGAAGACTCTCCATTGGAGGGTCAGAGTAGAGGATGAGTAGCAAGAAAAGGGGAGAAGGGGGTCCTAGAATGTAGAATGCTTCCGTGTTTTTCCCGCAGGACAACGAGGAGTGACTTTAAGCCTGCCAAATATGCTGATTGCAGCAATAATGATGATTATGTTTGCCTGGCCTGCATGCGCGGCTCGAATTTGTTAGCCACAGCGGAAGGAAGTCGAAAGCATTGACAATGCCAGCAACACGAAGGGGTAACCAGTGCCATTGCACACCCAACTACACCCATACCACCCACTCTCCATCCAACTCTCTACACTGTGGTGTGGTGGTGCAACAACGACAATGACGAGTTGCAAAGGCATTTTCCAGCGCGACTTGCAAATGCGACTGCTCGTCCAACTTGACGGCCTTACTCACTGACTGACTGACTGACTAAATGACTGAATGACGGAATGACTGAATGCCAAAAGGGACTAAATGACAGCCAAACAAATGCAAAAACATCAGGGAGACCGACTCTGGTAAGCGGTAGCTTAGGGAAATACGAGTATTACGAAAACAAAATGCTACGAAAAGTCAGTAAACAAGAGGGATACTCTTTCTAGAAAAAAATATGACTTCGATAGGTGTAGGGAGTTAAGGGGAAATAATAGAAATTATAAAAGAATTTGTTAAAGAATTTTTTTAATAATTCTTAAAAAGTTCCTAGAATTCATATAAAAATTATTAAAAATATAACTGTATTAAATATCACTTAAAGCTTACTTAAATCAAAAAAACTATTCTAAAAATTGCAAACTAAAACCAAACGTAAACCCTTTTAGGGATAAAAACCTTCCTAAGAGTAGCTTTTCTTTTTTCAACTTTTTTTTCCCCTAAAATTATCAAATAGCAAACATTATATCATTCAGTATCATTATTTGTTAATGTTTATGAATTTAATGAAGCTCCAATGACAGCTCTAAGCTTGAAAAACAAATGAGAAAAACAAAAACTGAAATTAATAAAAGAACCCTAGAGGATATTACATTTCAAAATGCATTCAAATTCCAAACGACTTTTAGGTTTTTTTTCTAGTTTTTTTTTTTGCCATTTAGCGACAAACACTGTGCAACAAAATTATGGCATTGCGTGTATGAACTTTTTACGCAGCCTATAGCTTGAATTCTTTAGAGTCCAGGGCCCAGGGCTTTGCCTCCCATCCCCCTTGAACTTTTACCCACCGACTATGCCATTCCGGATGAGACTTGGCTGTATGTGGCCATATTAGCAAAGTGAATTGGTTTTTATTTGTAACGGAAATGTGGATAATTATTTTCAGCTGTTTGGTCGTTTGGACGGTTTGGTTTGGACGGTTTTGTTGCTCGGTTGGTTAGATGGTTGGATGGTTGGTTGGATGGTTGGTTGGTTGAATGGTTGGTCGTTTTCTGATTTGCATAAGTCGCAGGTGACAGTCGTGGCTGTTCGTTCCCAGGCTTTCCCACTGGTTTTCCACTCAATACAAGCCAGGATTCTACATAGCGTAACAGGACCTTTTTTTTTGTCATACACTGGAGACTAACTTTAAGGCTGATTTTAAATTTTAAATATTATATTTTAAAGACATTTTTTGAGGGAATTTATGATGGATTATGTGAATAATTAGAAGAAAAAGCTATCTAGTCTAGAGTCAAGTTTTTGTTATGAAATACCTCTACCTCTTATAGCTTTCAAAAGGCTTATTTTTTCATAAAAAAAATAATTTCCCTCTTTAATTTCCCTCACTGTATTAGTGAGGCTACAATTTAAAAGCCAGCAGCTGTGGCTTAGCCCGATTTCCCTCTTACCATGCATGGGAAAAGCGGCTTAAGTCTTGCCGTGGAAGGACCAACGACTTGGCCAGGATCTGCTCCTGGAAGGAGCAACACAGTACCTGACCGTCCAGTGATAAGAATATTCTATAGACAAAGCTATTTTTACTTTTTTTTTTTTTTTGGTATTCGGATTTTGTCTCTTGGAGAGAGGGGATCCACTGACTTGGCTCCAGTTTGGTTATAAACACAAAAAAGACACTCGAGTCCAAAGGCGAGGTGCCTCATTTTTTTTTTTGTTTATGTCTCCAATGGGAGGCACTTACCAGCGGGGTGTTGGGGATACTGGGTGGGGGATAGACTTTTTTTTGTATATTTTTTAAGTGGGTGGTGATCGTCGTCGCTGGTGGCTGAAAGTCAACTGAAAACCTTAAGCCGATTTTTGCCATTTGCCATATTTATGATTTTGGTCTTTTTTTCCCACAATTTAGTATTTATGGTATTTTTTTTTGTTGGTCTAATAAAAATATAGTACTTTGCTTTAAGACCTTAAATAGAGCTTACAGTTAGGTTTGAAAATTCTTTAAAAAAAATATTTAAATTCTACAAATTCTTCTTAAATTAATTTATTAAGGGTTTCGTTCCATTTTGTGATTGGTTTTTTTTTTTGCAAACTAATTCAATTTATATTTAATTTCTGACTTTTTGATGGAAAATCCTAAGAGAAATGGATCGCCGCGCTTGATTTTCCGAAAATATTCCTTCCAGTTCTCCACATCCTTTCGTTTAAGGTAGAAGTGTCCTGTTTTTTTTTTGTTTTGGAAGGTTTGAGGTTCAGTTTGTGCTTTCAAGTGCACTGAAAAAAATTGTTTATGATTTTTAAATTTTAATTATAATTATTTAAACTAAAACCAAAAAAAGTTAGTATTTCGTTTATTATTTTATTAAAAGTCTTAAAACTATGAAACAAGAAATATATTTTTTTATAAAATAATCTTAAATAATTATATATACTTTATAGATTTTTTTATATTTTTTTCTTTAACTTTAAATAATTTAAACTTTAATTTAAATTCACCATTTAATGCAGTGCATCTTTGGGCTTTTATGCATGTCCCCATTAACTGGCTGCTGGGTAGATCCTTGCCCCTTGGATTTTGGCAAAGGACCTGCCAGACTCCTGTATCCATTCAACCTCTCTCTCTCTCTCTCCCTCCTCTGGCCCCTAAAAGTCGTAGCATTCAAAGGCGGTCATCAACATTGCAACATTTGCTGGCTTGACTTGCATTCGCCCGTGGGAAATCAGTTTAATGGAAATTATAGCATTCGATTACTTTTCAAACTCCTCCTTCCTCTCCTCCCTCCCTCCACTCTCTCCTCTCTTAGTGCCCCTCTGGTTTTCCTTCAGATTTTCCGAATTTAAGTGGCTCATCAAGGCAAACATGAAATCGCAAAGGCAGAAATAGCAGCAGCAGCTCCAGTACTAGTCACCTCAGTTTATCACCGAGTTTTGTCAAAAGCCTAAAAGTATTCAACAAAAAATCATGCACCCAACTACAACTACAAATACACACGAAAAAAAAATAGAAGAAATGGGAAAATCCAGGGGAGAGCTGGAGCGGTGAAAACTACAGGCGTTGGCATGGAAAATTCTCCTGCCTTAGTCAGGTGAGGCATTTTGCTCCTGCCATTTGCAATTTAAGTGACAAACCAACGGACAGTCCAAATGCCCACAGAGGGAAAGTGCATTCTTCTCCCATTTTCATTCTTTCATTCTTTCGTTCTTTTCTTTTTTCCTGTTTTTGTCTTTCTCGTTGAGCTTGAAGAATTTTCCAGCAAGAAGAGTTGTCTTTTCTTTATGGTTTTCTGGCTGGAAATTACATTATCTAATCAGATTATTTATTTTGGGAGGGAACTTTTCACACTCTTGGGTTGAAAGAGGTAAACTTGGAGTTTGGTTTTTAAAAAAGAATAAGTGGCGAATGTTTAGAGAATATATTTTAAAATTTTAGACATTTTTATTCATTGATTCGTGGATATTGGAAAGTGATATTTATATTTTTTGTAGATCTAATATTTTTGGTAGAATTATTGCCTTAATATTTATGCATTTATTTATTGATTTTATTACTTAATTATTGATTTTATTTATTAGAATTTTTTTATTTAATTATTTATCAATATTAAGCTAGTTTAATACCAAAAATCGACTGTGGGTAAAGCTATAGCTGTTAGTAGCCTTTAGCTTGATTCTTTTTAAGGAATTTTGGTTAAAATATGGCTTTTATTTGAAAAATAAATTAAAATTGAATAAAACATAAACTATTTTGGACTACTACTGGACTACTACTACTAACTAATATTTTTTTTATTAAAAAACTCCTTTTTTTTTTTTAAACTCTCTTAAAATCTCCCACCCTGACCTGCCTTTTTGCCGCAATTATTTTTTCTTCGACTACGTGATGCGGACTGACCCGTTCTCCTGATGACCCACGGCCCCTGCACCCCTAGCCCCTCTCTGGGGATTCTTGTGTGAAGGTCACGTGGCAACCCCTACACCTCTACACCACCCCCAACCCCCCTCTTCGAAAAAGAAACCCCTTTCGTTGCCTGTCGAATATCGACATTGAGTTTAATGAAGTGCAACGAGAATTGGAAGCAATTGAAATGCATTTGGCATTTTGCAACGAGAGGTGGTGGAGCAGAGGAGGAACTTGTTTCTGCCAAAAGGTGGATAGATTTCTGTTGCATCATCCAGAGGCCGTTAAAAATGCCAAACGCATTCTAAACAAAAAAGAAAATCTAAAAAGAAAAATAAAAATTAAAATACAAAGCACCTTTAGGTCCAAAAATTTATTTCTTAGACCACCCATAGTCACCCCTCCCCCATTAGGACCTTCGTGGGACCAAAACTGTTCCCACTGACTCGTTAACAGTTCTGTTAACCGACTGTTGAATGTCCTGCTGCCGACGTCGCTGCCTCTGTCGACGTTTGCTGCCAGCGCCTGCGCCTGTCTTCGGCTTTTGGATCTAAAATGTCGTATTTTAGAACATATCCTCGTTTCAGATTCGTATTTTTGATCTATTTTCTTTTTGTTTAGAACATGACCCAACTAGGCTTCGGCTTTGAAAGGATTCGCCAGGACCTTTTTCATTCCATGGCTCTCAGAGCACTGAGACGGTCGACGCGCACAGGGCGTATACGTGATTTCGCCATGAATTTTCCAGCGAAAAAGGCGAGATTTTATGGCAAGTTTTAAATGTGAAAAAAAAATAGGTAAAAATAATTATTATTTTTTTGGTGGAATTTTAAATGAAAATCCCGATGAAAATCCACTTGAATATCCAGTTGACTTGCAAGACTTTTGACTTGTTCCTCGTCCTCATTATTCAAGCCGCTTATGATGATAATTTTTGGGTGAACTGGGTCTGCTGTCCAAATAGTTTTGGGGCAGGACGAAGGTGGTGGCACTAGGTGAGGGGGGGGGGTTGAGAAACTATAGTTTCTTGGGCTTTGTAAACATTTCAGCAAGTTTTCGTCAAAATTAAATGGCAGGACATTTAACAGGACGGGCTGACGGCCAAAGCAGAACGAGGCCAGGACGTGGCTTCTTCAACAAGTTAAGGGGAATTCGAGAATTTGAGAATTCGGGAATTTGAAGCTGAAAGTTTAATTTCGTAATTGTCTTGGGCTTCAATGGCCCCAATGAAGTTGCCAATTCCGGGAATTCAATTCGAGATGCTCCCGCCCGAGAGGCAAATCCAAGGAATCGGTAATCCAATCCGTAAAGTTCTCATAAGTTAATGAGAGCCACACACCGTCGTACACGTGGTAATTTTTAATTTTTTTTTTTTTTTAATATTACTGCAACAAATATGATTTCAATTTGGTTTAGAATTTTAGAAGCAAAAATGCCTAATTGCTTCAAATGGTTTCAATATCAATAACCAAGACTTGGAATAACCTGTTTGGCTTTTATTTTAGGGCTGTTTTTTAGGGGGTTTTGCGAGAGTCTTGTTTTCTTGGGAAAATGTACATAGTTGTATGGGAGAATCGGTGGGGAATCGTTCTACAAATCCTTTCAGGTATTCCTCTTAAGAATCGGATAAAAATCGAAAAAGATATAGCCTTCGCTCTGGGTCATACTGGGCTTCCCTTGCCATTCACAGAAATTTGAACACTATTTTGTTCACAGAACACTATACAATTTTGCAAGAAATCTAAAAAATATTTTGTCTCAGGATTTTGATGCAGAATGGCGGAGATCGATCCAGAAATCGTTAAAGGTACTCCGCTTGCGAATCGGGTGAGAATCGGAAAAGTTATAGCCATCACCGTGAGCCCAATAGGGCCAAACCCCATTTTCAAGGGATCCCATCAGGAAAAGGGACAAAAAATCTAAAAAATATTTTGTCTCAGGATTTTGATGCAGAACGGTGCAGAATCGATCCAGAAATCGTTTAAGATACTCCGCTTGAGAATCGGATGAGAATTGGGCAAGATATAGCCATCACCGTGAGCCCAATAGGGCCAAACCCCACTTTCAAGGGATCCCATCAGGAAAATGGACAAAAAATCTAAAAAATATTTTGTCTCAGGATTTTGATGCAGAATGGTGCAGAATCGATCCAGAAATCGTTGAAGGTACTCCGCTTAAGAATCCGGTGAGAATTGGAAAAGATATGGCCATCACCGTGAGCCCAATAGGGCCAAACCCCACTTTCAAGGGATCCCATCAGGAAAATGGACAAAAAATCTAAAAAATATTTTGTCTCAGGATTTGGATGCAGAATGGTGCAGAATCGATCTAGAAATCGTTTAAGATACTCCGCTTGAGAATCGGATGAGAATTGGGCAAGATATAGCCATCACCGTGAGCCCAATAGGGCCAAACCCCACTTTCAAGGGATCCCATCAGGAAAATGGACAAAAAATCTAAAAAATATTTTGTCTCAGGATTTTGATGCAGAACGGTGCAGAATCGATCCAGAAATCGTTGAAGGTACTCCGCTTAAGAATCGGATAGGAATTGGCGTAGATGTGGCTTTCAAAGATATTCCCCTCAAGAAGATATAGCCCTCCCAGGGCGTAGTATAGGAACTCCCTTAAGAATAAATATTTAAATACCTTCTCCAAGTTATTTTTCGTAAAGAACTGTGTGAACTACGAAGCCAGGCACTAATTAAAAACAAATAACCCAAAGGCCGAAGAGTGTCATCGCCGAATAAAATATATATGACAATATATATACATATATATAACAAAAAAAGAAAAAAAAAAAAAGGAAGAGAAAAAGATGAAAGCACACAAATAAATTATAATTATAATATGTAATAAATAAAAGCAAATATCGCAAGTGGCGATGAGACCCGGCCCGGGCGGTTTCACACGCAATTAACATATTCTCTCTGTTGCATTTAAATTGCTGCATATGGATTACGCGGTGTGGTTCCGACTTTGGTCTCTCTCTGTCACAGCCGGCTTAAATGAGCTGATCCCACCCACTAGCCCAGCAACCCACCCAGACCCCCTCTCACGGAAGCAGGACCAGCCAACCCATTCGCTCGCCTGGCATTCTTGCGCTTCGGCACGCTTTTTGTGCTGCGTCGTTTTTTAATTACTTGCCTCATTTTTTTGTTTCTGTTTCTGTTGCGCCTTTTTTTTTTTTTTATTCAATTACTTGTACAAATTGCAAACAGACAAAAAAAAATAAAACGCCAAACAGCAACGAATACAACAAAAAAAAAAGGCAAGTAATCGTGGAGGTATCAGGTGTGCGGATAAATGTTGCAATTTGTACGGTGGTGGTGTCCCAGAACTTGCAACTGCACTTGGCCCCGCACTCTCCAGCCTCGCACCCACCCCTCCGGCAGTCGCATTAAACAATTAACAAGTGTAATTGATAAACAATTAGCGGCATTATGAGCGGGCCGCAAACAACAACAATAAAAAAATTTAAAGAATATATAAACTTAAATTAGGGGGTTGGGAAAATTATTAAAAGGGAGTATATAGGATTCTAAAATACTCTAAAATAAAATATATTATGTATTTTGATTTATTTTGAATAAAAATTTAATTAAAATTATTCTTAATTTTACATTTAACTTCCATTATAGGTATTAATTGACTTGAAATACTTAGACTTATAGCTTCTAAGAGTCTTATAGTCTCTTGATATCATTATAATGGTGCTTGGCAATTTAATGGAAACTATAGAAACTACTTTAGTAATAAAAAGTGGGTAGTAAATATTTTTTAATTACTTTGTCATTATTCCTTGTGACATTTTTTAAAGCTATTGAGACTTTAGATGACTAAAATCACTTAAATAAAAATTTTTTTAGTGAAAGTTGATATAAAATTATATGAGTTTTTTGAAGAAGTAATTATAAAAAATTATTAAAGAATTTTATTTGGTGGAATTTAATATAATTTATTCAATGGCATTTTTTTAATACAATATAATAATTATAAATTATATAAAGGCTCATAAATAAGTACTTTTCATAATATTATTCCATTATTATGTTTACAAAACCCAATCCGAAAGTACTTTCATTTTTCCAGTTCACCCTTAAAAGCCATATATACATTTTATAAAGGGTATACCTCAAAAATATATATTTAAAAATAATTATATACTTTGTATACATATTTTTATTTTAATTATTAAAAGGCACATGTGGCCGAAAACACAACTGCTCAATAAGACGAGAACAATTTGCTTATAAAACCAGACAATTCTCGGAACTCGCTAATGACCATCGCAAATAGCACAAAAACTTGCTGGCGTGCTGGCCAGACACAAAAAAAATAAATAAATAAATATATTTGATAAGAAGGCACTATTTTTGAGCAGACTTTGGGGTATATGGACTAGTGGAATTTGGTTTTTTTTAAGGGAACTATTTAAAAGTAAGGCTAAGGTGACAGATGAGTTCGTAACTTTTTTATATTAAACATTTTTATGTTTAATACAAATTTAATTTCATAAAAAATCAAATAAAAGTGAAAACTTATATTTAAAATTATAAAAACAATTTAAAATATAATAAAATCCAAATATATCTTAAATTTTAAACAAATATATGACAATATATATTTTCAAAATTACAATGTATTTTATTGTCAACCAATATACCCTAATATTTCGATTGTAGAGCATCTTGGAAAAAATCCCCGAAATATAAAAAAGTGTTTATAAAAATTTCAATGTCTAATGACAATTTATAGACGTTTTTCTAGTCGTGAGCCCAAAAAAAAAATGGAAAAAAAACTAAAAAACCAGTCGTGTATGCCTCTTTAAGTGGGAGGTGGGGCATTCAAGGGGGTGGGGCTGCTAAGTGCCGTTCATATATATAAGCAAATGTCCACCGATGATCTCCATTTAGTTGTCGATTGGAGGTAAATCACACAAGACGAGAAAAATATTCAAAAATGCGTGCGACGACTTTGATTTTGGGACTGCTTTTCGTGGCCAGTTGTTCGATGGTGTTGGCCAGGCCGCAGGATAGTTCCAGCACCACAACCCCCAGCACCACCACAACTAGCAGCAGTACCACTCCAAGCACCACCACCACGACGACAACTACAACAACTACTCCAAAACCAACAACTACAACGACAACCACAACGGAGAAGCCGAAATCCGAGTCCACCACTGCCAGTACCACAACTAGCACCACCACCCCCAGCACCACAACCAGCTCCACTACCCCCAGCACCACCACCACTACCACAACTACAACTACCACTCCCAAGCCCGACGATGAGGCCGAAAAGCTTTTGAAACAATGCGAGGAACTCAAGAACCGTCATAAGCGCGGCAATTCTTCCTCCTCCGAGGAGGACGACAGCGGCGAGAAGAAGTCCGCCAAGAAGGAGCGCAAGCAGCTGAAGAAGCTCTGCAAGCAGCTGAAGAAGCAACAGGAGAAGAAGCAGGAGCGCGCCCAGCAGTCGGCCCTCTCCGAACTCTCCGATGCCCTCAAGAACTACGCCCAAAAACAAAAGCAGAAGAATTAAAAAACTCTGCTCTAAAAACATAAATTAATTGAATTTTTTTTATTGTTGCTTAAGTGTACAAATTTAAAAAATAAATGAATTACAAATATAAATAAATAAAATATGAATTTACTTGAAAAAGTAAAAAACCAATACAGTGGAAAGTGATTTTATTTAAAAGGGTTATAAAGAACTAGAATTTTCATAAAGTTTGTAAAATAAAGTTGAGCTTAAAAATGGGTTAAAAATAGTCTTGCCCTCAAAGTATCTATTAAAATAATTATTTTATATTTTATATACTACACATAATTTTGTTTAAATATCAAAAACCATATCAGATATCAGTTAAGACTGTTTCTGATGCTGAAATATACTATATAATACTCTATACAATTCAATTATTCTATGTATAATCTAGTTTATATTATAGTAATTTCTCTCTATATCTCTATAGTATAGGTATAGTTTCTTAAAAAGATTTCTTAAAAGAATGATTAAAAAACGATGATAAAAAGGTAGGGTTTCTTAAAAGATTCTTCCGAAAACAAATTTGTAAAGAAAAAATATAGATATAAGGTTTATTTGATCTTAGGCGTAAAAATTAGTCAACTAACTTTATTTAAAACATTTGTTTTTAATTATTCAAGCTATCAAGTACGAAACTATTCCATAATTTGATTCAAAACTTTAAAACTTTATACAATATACATGTCTTTTATATTTCAAGCAGCCGCAAAGTACTTCAAATATGATAGAAACCCCAAAACTAATATGAACACTGATTTATAATAAACCAAAAAAAACACCAAATCAACAGAGAAAGAAAGTGCAAATATCCGACTTTTTACTTAAAATGTTTTGGATAAAGTTTACTTGGTTATTATCACTACAAACCATAAACCAAAGTAATCAAATATTGAAACACAATCAGATCAAACGAAAACTAGGTGAAAGTTATACCTTTATTTGGGAGTGATTTTTTTTCTGATTGCCAAACTAAACTCTAACCCTGTTGGACAAGTAAATGATTTATTATTAAATCACTTGCCAGCATAGCTTATTTGCATTCGACAATAAATGTTTCCGCTAAGCTAGACCAGAAATAAAATCCCAGGCAACCAAAAAAAAAATAAACTCGTTTTTCGGGCATTCAACAAGTTTTCTTTAGTTACAGCACTTTTTTACAAGGGCACTTCCACTAATAGATGAAAAATATTAGCCACACATGTTTGCTAGCTAATAATATACATAGATATGTATGTACATATATGTATATATGCAAAAATGTGTGTAGCTAAGGGTCACAAATTTGAAACTACTAGTAGATGACCAAGAAAGCATAATTTGCATAATCAAGCGAAAAAGAAAAAATGAAATGAGGAGAATTTTTGGTTTTCTGTTTAGTTTTGCGAGACAGCAGCGAAAATCGACGAAGAAATATGAATGCTAATGAGTTTGAGCCATTGAACTCTGCCCGGTGGAATATTGGGATGATGGGAAGTGGAAGAGGTTATCAATACACTGGGAGAAATTTATGATTTAATTATTAAGAAAGGTATAGAACCTTGAGAAACCCTTATATTTTAATACAGTTTTTTTTTAAGGAACTAAGAGAGTGTCCAACAATTGACACATTAATAAAGGCTTTTTAAAACTCTCATCTCTAAGCCACAAAAAAGTGTCACCGTTTAGTATGACTGAAAAAAAGGCTTTACGAAATAACGCCTCACTTCACAAAAAGGCGTTAGGACATTTTTCCTTGACACAAGTTTTGTTCGTAACGAAAGGATATAAAGTCAATCAGTATCAGATGTGGAGTCGAACGCTCCACATCTAGCTCCTCATTATTTTTTTTGTATTTTATTTTTATATTTTTTCCTGATTTTTCATTTTATTATTCATTATAAATTATTATTTTGTTTAAATATTAGAGTAGAGCCTATTGGTGCCGTCTTTGTCCCGGATCTGAAAGTCATCCTCTGCTGGCCTTCGAACGCTCCACATCTAGCTCCTCATTATTTTTTTTGTATTTTATTTTTATATTTTTTCCTGATTTTTCATTTTATTATTCGTTATAAATTATTATTTTGTTTAAATATTAGAGTAGAGCCTATATTGGTGCCGTCCCAGATCTGAAAGTCATCCTCTGCTGGCCTTATTTTTATTTTAAGCATAAAAGAAAATATTATAAAGACGATTAAATATAAAATTAGTTTATTTATTTATTTATTTTTTTGTTTCAAGTTGGTGCCTCAAGGGAATCGATGTCTTTGTTCTTGATATATATATCTCAAGCAATAGCTATTGGTTCCATGTGGAATAGAGCTAGTTACATATCATATTTTATTTAAAAACAATTTTTTTTATGTGTAAAAGGATATAATATACAGACGTCTGAACATAGATAAATATTTTTTTAATTTATTTTTTTTCCTATTTTAAGTTGGTTTCTAAAAGAACCTAATAATTATTTTTTTCTTTTTCTTTTTAAAAAGTTATTTTCTTTAAAATACATTATTTTTTTAAAGATTTCAAAAAAAAAAACGTAATAAAAATATAGAAAAGTATTTTTCTCAGTAATATTCCCTTTTGTAAAATGGGTCGCCCCCGGGTCCATTCTTCTCGCCTGACACGCTTTGAACTCGCCAAGTTAATTATGCAAAAATAAAACAAAAAACAAGAAAAAGGGTTAAAATTAAAAAAATAAAAAAAGCACAAAATTGTGAAAATAAAAAAAATTCTTAGTGAAATGCCGTTAGTGGAATGGCCGACACACAAAAAAAAAGTTAATATAAGTCCGAGCCAAGGCCCAAAAGTCGAATCAGTTGATCGAGAAGAGACCTAACAGTTGGTCAGAAATGATGTTTTGCGGCAATTCGGGATTCGGGATGATCCTGGTCCTGGTCGGGGCCATGGCCTTTACCAGCGACCTCTCGTTGGTGAGCGGTAAATTTTTTTACCAACAATTTTCGATTCAAGAAACAGAAAAATAATTAATATGTGTGTGTGATTTGCTTTTTTTTTTGTTGAAATTTTTTTGGTGTCAAAGGTCAAACGGTGGCACCACTGGTGACCTCAACGGTGAAACCAACAAGTGCCCCCAAAATGGAGGTTACGCCCACCAAGGCAATGATTGTTAATGCTCCGCCCAGTAAGCAAAAAAAGGTAAGAAAATTTATTCAAAATTAAATTTAAATTATAAATTAAAATTCTATTTATTATTTTTTAGGTTCCTGAAATGAAACAGGAACCCCTGCTGAAGGCCAAGGATGGTGCCAGGCCTCTGCAGGTCACTGGATTTATCACCAAGTCTGGAAACATCTATGAGATTGAGGACAAGCGCGGCATGGGCGCCATCGAGGGTCGCCAGGCTGTTGAGGAGAAGCAGGCCGATCAGATTGTTTGCAATTATGGCAACGTGGTGATCTACAGCGATGTGCCATGCGACCAGGTGACCAATGTCCGGGTGGGCGAGATCAAGCAGATCAAGGACGGCAAGGTGGAGAGCCCCGAGAGCAGCACTACCGAAAAGAATCCATCCGACGAGGACAAGGAACAGGATGAGATGCAGGTATGACTATAAAAAAAAAATTTAATTATTAAAATAAAATAAATATTTAAAAAAAAATTAAAATTATAGGAACAGGATCAAAATGAGGATGATAACCAAGAGGAGGAGGTTCAACATACCAATCATCCCAGACAGCAGCCGCAGAACAATCGCCGACGTCGCCGTCGTCCTGGACAGAAGCAGCAACAGCAGCAGAGGCTGCAGCAGCAGCGACGCCGCCAGCAGCAGAAGCGTCGACGCGTCAACGGAAACGGAAATGGCGGTGCTGTGGTAGTGCGACGTCGTCGCAATCGCAACAACAACAAAAACACTGGAGGCCAGCGTCGCGGTCAACAGCAGCAGAGACGTCGTCGTCCCAACAACAACAACAACAACAATAGGCGTCGCAATGGCAACAATAACAACAACAATAGAAGGCGCAACAATGTCCGACCCGATCAAAGACGTCGCATCATCAACATGAATGGCCAGCAGAGGCGTCGTACTCGCCAGGGCAACAACAACAACAACAACTGAAAAAGGGGTTAACACATGGGCTTGAGAAAAATTTCAAAATCGATATATTTATTAAAAAATAAACTTGCATCTTAGAAAACAAAGACTAGAAATAAAGTTCTATTTTTTTTTAAAGAAACGTACATATATTACAAGATATTTACGTGATATGCGGTACTTCTGGTATTAAAATTGGACTCTTTCTGGTATAAATCATCAATCATCAATCATCATTATCTTGTATTCGAAATGTCTCTTTTTTTAGAGCTAAATACTAACACTTAAATACCAAAAGGTGTATGATAGACTTTTGGT
Organism: Drosophila malerkotliana malerkotliana; assembly: GCA_018153235.1. Taxonomy (NCBI): domain Eukaryota; kingdom Metazoa; phylum Arthropoda; class Insecta; order Diptera; family Drosophilidae; genus Drosophila; species Drosophila malerkotliana. The sequence goes on along the minus strand of JAECXV010000058.1, from coordinate 4,878,690 downwards.
ACTTTTGGTATTTAGGCTTAATTTTCGTTTAAAATGAGAACCAAATGGTATTTTTGTAGGGCAAATAAATACTAAAAGATGTATGATACTCAGTACTATTATACTTTTGGTATTAAAATAAGAAATTTTATTTACCTTTATTTCTCTGGGGTCCCTAAAATAAAAAGGGGAAGCAAATAGTATTTTTCAAGAAAAACAAAAATTAAAAATTATTAAGGACGTTCGGTACTTTTGGTATTAGAATAGTTAAATTTCTTGTCTCTCTGTCGTTTTATTAAAATAATATAAAACAAAGACTCTCTGATAAAAATTATTATTTTTGCAGAAAAATAAATACTAAAATGAATGTATAATACCCAGTACTTTTGGAACGATAATATTTATATTTCCCCCTCTCACTGCGTCATAAAAAACTAACATCAAACAAAGATCCAAATTTTAATAAATAAATAAATATTATTTCTTAAACAAATAAATACTAAAAGAAGTACCAGAGCCCTTACCTTAATTATTTAAATTCATTAATTTTTCTTCCCTACCTTTGTCATATAAAACGACCTCCCATATCTCTTGCATGCAAAAAAAAAAAAAAAGAAAAAACAAAACCACTAAAGAAAAAGTCAAGCAAACAAATGGAAAGCCAAAATGCAGCTGAAAGTCTCCTTTTTCCGGAGCTTTTGCCGGAACACACTGGTGCAAAAATTGAAAATTCACTTTGTGTTGGTCTTTTTGGTCTTGGGGAAATCAACACGGGGCAGTAATTAAAACAAGTGCAAGCCCATAGTGCCGATGGGATAAAAAAGATGGCTAGCAGGGGGTGGGGGAAGGGGGAAGGGGGTGTGAGGGATGGGCTAGCAGAGAAAGAGATAGGAGGAGGAGTCGACTTATCAGGTGTCCTGGAAATATTTTAATAAAGGGGTATTATATAATGATATATATTATACTTTATTTTATTTAAATTGTTTAAATATATAGTTTTGTTCATTTTAAAATTTTAGAAAAATTCTATTTATTTTCTTTTTAAAAATTCTTTTTAAAATTATTTTTTTTTTTAAATAATTTCGAATATTTTCCAATCGTTTTTTGATAGTTTAAAATGTATTCTATATCATGATCTCTAGAATATTCTATATTGTTATATTTTATATTATTCTGTGTTCTATTCTATAATTTTTACCCTATTTTTTTAACCTTTAAATTCAATATTTTTTAAAAATAAATATTAATTTTTATAAAACCAAATATGGTAATCAGGAACCCATAATTTCTATCTAAAATTTAAAGGAAAAATTTGTTTATATTAATTTTTATTACCTCATTTTTTTACATTTCTTATAGAAAATTAACAAAAATATTGTCATGTTTTAATAAAGAAGAATTGGATATATATTATCCAATTTGTGTCTATAATTTAAAAAATTGTTAAAAGTATGAAATAAAATTAAAAAATATTATTTTAATCTTTTATCTTTGAACACCACCACTTAGTCTCTAGATTGGAACCACTTTCCCTTTTAGTAACTTACGCATTAACCCCATTTAACTTATTTTAATTCCATTTATATGCAAGTCCCCACCCTCTCTTACGTCCCCCTCTGCTGCATTTTTCGCAAATCATTTTGGCGAGTGGCAAAAATTTCCCCGAGCACGATCAAAGTGAATGCAATTTGTTTGAATTTGGTCAGGACTTTGTTTTTGCTGTTGCCAGCTTGTCACTTTAATTGTAACTAGATTTTCGACTCGACTGTGCACACACCCCGCCACCTCTCTCTCTCTCTTTTTATATATATTTGTTGCATATATATATAGGGATATATTTTTTTTTTTTGGTGGGAAAAATGTCAGAGGCGGCAAGGGGGGGGGGCTATGGGTCGCTTGGGGCTGCGATGTCAACGTCAGCATCAGTTACAAGAAGAAATTTGCGCGCTCGGGCCCAGCGCACTTAACACATAAAACAAACAACAATACCAGGGGGGGTGTGGGGCCCGACAAGGGAGGACGGGTCCTGCAGAAGATAGGGGGGGAGTGCTGCGAGCCAAGCGCGCCAAGAAAGTCATTCAAAAGTCAACCAACTTTCTTTTGAAACACGTTAAAGAGCAAGAAAAGAATCCCTTACACAAGACTCAGGGGTTTGTCGGGCGGAGGGGGGGATGGAGAGTGACTTAAGCGAGGAGGGGGGTGTGGAGTTGGGGACCAGCGCGACCAGGGGCGCACTGGTAGAAGGGGCAACTGCTGTTGCTGATTTTCCTTTGTTGTTTGCATGCACACAAGGCACCGAGCGGAGAAGCGATGCCTGCACTTGCTTAAATACACTGAAAAAAAATATCAAGGCAAGGGCTTCTGATCGGGCATTTGTCTATAGAGTTTTCTGAATTTTGTGGAATTTTTTGTAAATTTTTTTAAATAAAAACTCATACTTTAAAGAAGGTTTTCTTTGGAGAGAATTTGAATCTTTTTCGATCTTAGGTTTTAGGTTTTTTATTTTAAGATGAGATTTATGATAAAATTTAAGCTTTTATTTCATAAATGTGTTAAGTTTTTGATGAATTTAAATTAGAAAATTAATTTCAAATTATATTTAAGGTAGTTTTGCTTATAAAATCTTGATATATATCCTTAATTAAGAACTTTAAAGTCTAAAAATTTTCAATAATTTGAAAAACGTATTTCCAGAATTGTGGTTGATTTTTAATAATTATTTTTATTTTTTCTTTTTTTTTCAGATCCACCACCTGTTACGTTTTTTTTTTATAAATATTGGGTAAGTGAAAAAATATATACAAACATATATGCTTATAATTCAAATTTTAAATACATATTTAATTTTAACTTCAAAAATAATACCAAATGATATTTTATTATACATGTTTCTTTTTAGAATTATAATTCAAAACAATATAAAATATTTTATGACGATGTTTTATTAAATTTTTTTAATTTTGTAGAACTTTTCTCACATAAATTCTTTAGATTTTAAAAATTGTTAAATTAAAATAATATGAACAAATCAAAGTTCTAATATAAAATGCATGTATAAAAAAATTATAAATAAATTTAAAAAAGGAAAATTTTTTTTTAAATAATTTCCTAAACCAATTTTTAAGCCTTAATAAAATATAAATAAAATAATTAAAATAAACTGAACTAAATTTCTTTAAATAAAAATTTATTCATTTAATTTTAATTAATTTTTAATTCAACTCTTAAAGCTTAAAAATATTATAATTTGTTATTAAAAACAAAAACCGAATTTTTTCAGAAAAAAAACTCCTTTATCGACAATTTTCTCTGAGTGTATTTATTTTTTCTGCAGTCCTGCGGAATTGGGGGTTTTGGGTGCTATGTGGAATGAGGGGGGGCGAGGGGGTGGTGTCTTCAACCAGGAGGGCTGCCAGCTCTCCAAGGAGCCATCAAAATGTGACGTTGTCGCCGCCGTCGTCACTGCCTTCACTGTTGTTCTTGTCATTGTTGTTGTTGTTGTTGTTGTTGTTGGTGGGTATCGTTGTCATGCGTTGAGCCTGCAAGTTTATCACCTCATTGTTCTTGCACGCCCCTGTCCTTGCCAGTCAGTCCTTGCCAACCACCCACCTCTAACCACCCACCACCCCCCTCGCTTATGGCTGTTGCTGTTTTGTGGTTTTATCGCTGACTGTGGCAGTTGAGGGAACCGCAGCTGCAACTGCAGTAACTGCAACACCAACACCAACATCACCAGCAGGAGCAGCAGCAGCAGCACCAGCAATAACAACAACAACAACAACTGCCGCAGGATTCCACGGCAGCCATCAAAGCCACTCGCAAAATGGAGAGAGTAGAGGGAGAGAGGTGGTAAGGGGTGGCAAAAGGACTTTGCGGTGGCCGAGGACAATGGCCAAGTCATAAACTGCCACTGCAGGAGGCATTTAGCCAGAGTTGATGTCCTCGCGGCGGACGGCAAAACAATTTTTGGTCAATTAACATTGATCAGCTGCCGGAGTGAACAGTGGCGCCCGCTATCGGTCAATCAGGGTAACTTCATCCCAAAGAGAAAGTTAATATTTTGGGTTTTGGGACAAAAATATTTATTGCATGCTTTTGGGCGGCACGGCTATTGGGGTGATACACCTTTTTTAATTTTTATATAAATCATTTTATCATTATATTTATAATTTGTAATTAAAATTAAAAAAATGTAAACTAAGTTTTATGGTAGTATTTAGCTACTGAAGCTATTACTGATATTTTTTTAAGGGTTTGTATTTCTTTTAAATTTTTCCAACAAATATTTTCTTTTTTCAAGTTCTTTCAAGATAAATCGTGTTAATAGTGACGTACATAATTTTATCATTTACTCTTGCTCTTCCTCTTCTGCCTTTGAACACCCATTGGAAGGCAGTGGGAAACGGGAGATCGTGCACGTGCGCGCAGAGCTCTTCTTCTTCTTATGCCCTTGACGAGCCATTGGAAGGCAGTGGGAAACGGGAGATCGTGCACGTGCGCGCAGAGCTCTTCTTCTTCTTATGCCTTTGAACAGCCATGGGAAGCCAGTGGGAAACGGGAGATCAGCACGTGAGCGCAGTGCTTTCCACTGCACATGGCGACTGCACTGGCGCTCTCTCCCCCGCTATTTCTTTCACACTCTCTCGATGGCCGTCGACGTGATCAGTTGCATTTTCGATCGTTTCTGCGATTCCGCTAGTTATCGGTGTTTTCCTTTAATTTTCGTTCGTTTCTTAGTGTTTCAGTTCCTTAAAAATATAAAGTGTATAAAAAAAAATTAATATTTCTTAGTTAAAAGTGAATTTTAAAGTGAAAATGCGGCGCATATTGAAAACGAAATGCCTCTCTGTGTGTGTGTGTGTTACTGCGTCATTAGCTAATTTTTGCTTAAAAAAAGTTCAAAGGGCTAAAAAAAACTTATATTGGGGCTTATGGCTTAAATATTTAACCGTTTTTTTGTTGTTTTTGTTCATGTTTCATGTTTTTTTGATGAAATATTGTGAAATTTTGAAAATTTTGCTGCGTCTTCTTCTTACTTGTGCGAAGTGTGCAATTTTGTGCGCGATACAGTTAGCCATTTTGGTTGTTTGCTTTGCTTGGAAGATCGGCTTCTGTTCAAGAGAGCGTCGGTTATACGGTACGGTGTGTCGGTTACGGTACGGTAGTTCTCTTTTGGAAAGAGACCGGATTTGAAAAAAAAAATGAACAATAAAAAAAAACAGAATGGTGAGTTTTTATTAAAAATATATACATACTTGTTTTTAATAATGAATCAATAAAATGAATTAAAATTTATTAATATTATGGATATTATTATTATTAGTTATTTATTACTTTTGAAACATTTTTCAACGTTTTTTGCCAATATTTTGGTATGAATGGAATGGAAAATGTTAGAATTTATTTTTCTATTAAATTTAAAATTGTTTTTCTATATAAATGGTTTAAAATGGAAAGAAAAATTTAAATTTTTAAATTATAAAATATTGGGAGACAAATAAAAATGCGTATTTTTTGTTTTTTTTTTTTTAAAGCTACAATTATCTATCAAGAAACTAAAAAAAAATCTCCTTTCATACCTCCCCTACAGAACTAGTCTCCATACCCCCTTATTACAACCAAAACATATAAAAAACTTTCTATAATTGGCCATAATAGCTTTTAAATATTTTCCAATTTCCAATTACCATTTTCCAGTGCATATTCTACTCTTTTTTTTTTTTAATTTTATTTTATTTCGGTTTCCCCTAACAGACATTTTCTCATTAGCCCAGTCAACGCATTTTTTTCGCTTCTGTTTCTCTTTAATTCTCTTTTTTTTTTTTTGCGCTCCACAATGGAAAGAACAGTAAGAGAGGGGGATTGGATGTGGGAGGAGGAGTTGTGCCAGAGTTCCCACCTCTCATCACCACCACCCCTCCCCATCCATTTGGCACTGGATCCAAAGTGAGTTGCAACTAATTTCAGTTTAATTTGTGTCAGTCGGCGTCTCTTGGTCCTGGTCCTGGTCCTGTTCCTGGTCCTGGCGTCCTTCCGCTTTCTTTATTTTCGCACTTGGCCCTCCCGGTTACTTATTATCCTTGAGCGACGTGTAAATGCTGCTAATGACGACGTCAAAGAAAGCCGCCATCATCAGTAGGATCTGGATCCAAGACCTCGACCGAGCGAGCGAGTATCCTTCGCTGTCTGATTTCGGGATTCCATCCTTCCTGATTCATCGGTTCATTCACCGAGCCACCATCTTTAACGAGTTTCGGTGTTTAATTTGTCGGATTTATTATTTTAATTCGCAGAACATTTTCGTATTTTTGAAGGCTTTTGAGTTTCGATTTCGATTTCATAATTAGAGGCTTGGACAGACGACCTATGACCTTGACGAGGGTGAGGGTGAGAGACCATCCTTTGAGTAGGCTCTTGAATGAAAGTTCTTAATGCGCTTATTTTAATATTAATTACAAACAGACACCTTTTACTTTAATTTACAGTGAACAAAAAATGAGGTTATTTTTGCTCTTTTTTTTTAAACTTTTAATTAGCTAATGCTGGTGGTTTTTATGGGAATTATTTGAACATGTTTGAACATGTTTTTAATGTTGGTAATGGCTAGAAAATGCTGGTGTTTCATTTGTGATAAAAAATTATCTTTTTTTTTTAAAGGTTATATTATTGCTTTTTTTTTTTTTTTTAAAAAAAAATTGATGATAAAGGGGAAATAAGGGCTTGCGCTTTTAAAATATAGAAAAAATGTATGGAAAAATAAAGGAAAATATGCTCTTTTATAAGAAAGAAAGTATATAGAAAGGGAGAAGTGTTTAAATATGTATTTAAAAAAAAGGGAAAAATGAAAAAAAAATTAAAAAATTGAAAAATCTTTAAATTCTTTTCCTTTAAAAAGGAAAAAATTATTTTTAAAATACATACTTTACACTTTACGTACTAATATTTTAAAAATACATACATACTTTGAATAAAATTATTGTTTAAATCAAAAATTGATTAATTAATTGTTTAAATTAAAATAATGTTATTAATTTGATTTATTTGATTTTTCTATTTGTCTTAAAATATTTGTAATTTTTGAGCATTAATTTTTTCTAATTTTTCTTAAACCTTTAAAGTATTTAAATAATTTTTTTTTTAAATTTAAAAACATACAATTTTGTGTCTTTTTTATATGGGCTAATATATTAGTTTTCTAAAGTCTAAGAGATATTTAAAACTACCTAAAAAAATTTTTATTTAAACAAAAAAAAATCAGTAAGGAACATATCTTTATCCTTCTTTGTCTTTATAGACAAGCTGTTCTTTATGCGGCAGCGTCTCTCAGTTTTTAATTATTTTTAATGTGGTAGAGGTTATTTTTTATTGATTTTATCTACTGAATTAAAAAAAAAATAAATAAATAATAATAAACCTAAAATTATACATATTTATTTCATATTTTTATTATTTTCTTTTTAATATTTATTTAATATTTTGTTATATATCTTAAGTATTTTTTGTTAAATATTTTTTGTTAAATATTTTTTTGTTAAATATTTTTTTTAATAACCAACCCCTGGGCCATGTTTCCCGCGAACCTGTTTGAGATTTTCACCCGGCGATTTAAATAATTGACAGATTTTGGCGATGGTCGGGTATTACCTCCCACCTCTGGCTGCCTTTTGTTTGCTTAAACTTGAGTTTTGGAAAGGAGGATGAGGATGACCCCTCCCCTCTAAGTCACCGTCTTTGGTGAAATTCTGCGGGTGGTCGGTCAATTGAATGGTTTTGTCCTTCGGCTCTTCTCCACCTCCCCCACCACCTCCACCTCCTCCTCCGACCTCTCTACAAATGGCATTCGTTGGTGGCTTTTGTTCATTGCGACTGTTAAACTGTTTTATCTTTATGCGATTATGTCTGGTGGTTCATAGCCCTACAGAACCATCCTTAAACCCACCCCCACCACCCCCACCAGCCGGCCCCACCACGCCCTCTGGAAATGTGCGTGTGCCTGCCCCAAAGAGTGTAGAGAGAGGGAGAGGAAGAGTTGAGGAGCAACTCTTTGCCCAAAGGATTTGTGTTTAACAAAGTTAAGTAGAAGACGTGCTCAGGCACGTTTCCACACCAGCTATATGCGCCCCAATCCCTCTAAAGCGCCCTCTATACCACCCACCACCCACCGTCCTCTTGCAACACCCATGACTTGTTCTACATTTGGGGCGCTGTCAATATTAGTGGCGCTGCCACTCGAAACTTTGTACAATGGCATTGGGGATATTTGAAAAACTGACAGATTCATTGGCGTGCCACACCAGACAGAGAGGCGGTGGGGTGGGGTGCGGTGCGGGGGCTAACGATGCGTGAAAGAGAGGCCAGATAGGTGGGCGAGCTGGGAACCAAGTTATTTCATTTTCTAATTACTAATTACAAGTGCTTTTGTTTCTTAATCGAATGAGAAATATGCATGAGGGTTGTGACAGTTTTTAGTTAAAAATTAGGAAGTAAGATAAATAAATAGGTTTATTATATTTATAATTTTAAACTTAAAGGGTCTTAAGATATTTTTTATATAAATTTTAATAAATAATAAACTAGAATTTTAATTTTTAGAGACTTTAGGAAGAAATACCTTATTTTTAAAGGTTTCTAGTCGTTTTCTTGCAAAGTTTTTATAGATTTTTGATAGGTTTTATCTTAAAATATTAGTTTTTTTTTGAGCATACAATTTTTCTAATTATTTCCTACACCTTTTGAAGTATTTAAATAATTTTTGTAAATTTAAAAACATACATTTCTGTCTATTTTTCACATGGTTTGCCTAAAGTCTTAGCAAAAGTTTTTTTAGTTTTTTTTTTTAACCAGTCCCTACTTTCCTAAAAATAATGTTTTAGTGTGACCAAGGTTACTTGCGATGCCATGATGGTCTGGTCTTTCAAAATACAGTATTAATAGAATAGAAAAATACTAGAATATTATTAGAATATATATAAAATAGAATCTCTAGAATGGCTAATAGAACACTAATTAGTTATTTAATAATTTAATATATTTAAGCTCTTTTAAGAATTAAAAACAGTTTCTTAAATAACTTTAAAGTCTTAATCTCAACTAACTATCTCTATTTGCCAATATTTTTATTATTTCATTAAAATCCTCTCTTCCCGCAAACCACTTCTAGTCACAAATTAGTCAATAATATGCCTTAATCTTGGAATTGACTTTAATTTGTTTTTCTCCATCCCCCCACTGCCCTAGCCCCCCCTCCCCACAGAGTAAAGTCCTTGTCAGGCTTTGAAATGGGTTTTCCAAAAAAAACTCAAAAAGAATAAAAAAAAGAAGGCCAGAGGAAAGGGAGGAGGAGGAAAGTGCTACTCGAAAATAAAATATTTTGTGCTAATTTTGTCACGGCCCCCTTTGGAGCCCCCTCACTCCTCCTCTGAAGCCATGGAGGAGCCTGTTCCATGGATTTACCAATTTCCCCTTTTGATTCATTCACAATTTTTTCTTCTTAAAGGGGGGTGGGGAGGGGAAGGAGGGCAACAACTTTCTGTCAGTTGTTTTAACTTGGCCTCAGGGCAGGCAGTCATGAAAGGGGTATGGTATGGTATGGTATGGCATGGTGGTGGGAGGGGTTCTTGAGATGAAGACGCAGAGTCGAGAAAGTCGAGAAGTAAGTGGATAGATGGACAGAGGGACAGAGGGGCAGTGGTAGGGGGTGGCGGCCCTCGGGGCGAGGGTCTGGAGACTGGAGACTTTTGTGTTATCAGCAGTCAGTTAGTAGCGCAAAACTTTTTAAACGTTTTCGAAACAAGTCCAAATTTAAATAAACCTTTCCAATTTTTTGACGATGCCATTAACTTCCTCTCTCTTTCTTTTCCCACTAGCTTCTATCTCACTCTTTCTTGCTTTATAAAAATTGTAATTTTTATAAAAAAAAAGAAAATAAATGTAGATATATGTAGGTATGTGTGTCTTGAGAAGAACTGAGATTGCAACTTCTTGAACTCACTTTTGACCCACGCCCCTCCGCGACTCCCCCTTCTCAGCAAAAGCCCTCTTTGGTCCATAAAATCGACTTAAATTTTTTATTGCGACAAAAAAAGTAGTTTGCAAGAAAAAAAAAATAAATTTGCTCAAGTCTGAAGTCGCCTTATAGGGTTAGATTTTTTTTGGGTGTTCTTAACCCTATAGATACCATATATATACCATAGATATAGAGAAAAATATGAATAAAATTATAAGAAAAATAGGGGGCTGCCAACAAAAAATAGACAACTTTCGGAAAATTTATAAAAAATATTATGAAAATAAGGATTCGGAAAAAAAATATAATTTATCTAGAAAATATAAATTTCTGAGAATTATTAAAAATACTACAAACATAAATGTTTTTAAAAACTTGTTTCGATAATTTGAATTTTAGGCAAAATTTGCGGAGAATTTTGAAAAGTAATTAGAAAATAACACAAAAATAATGAAAAGTACTTAAAATTTTATAAATTAAATTTATGAAAATTAAAAGCTAATTAAATTAAATTTATTAAAATTTTTAAAAGTAATTTTAAAACTATAGTCAATTTTTAAAAATGATTGCACATAAAAAATAATGGAAATTAGGAGAAAATTATAACAGAAGAAAGACAAAATATATTTTAATAAATTTTAGACACATTTTTCTACAAGATAAAAAACAGTAATAAATTCCATAAAAAATATTCCCAATATTATAGGGACTTTTATGTAAATTTTAAAGAATTTTAGAAACATTTTTTTATAATTTTTAAAATTATACTGAAAGTTTACTTTATTTACTGAATTTTTGGTAAAAAATTTTCACAAAATATTAAAAACAAACGAAACTGAAACGTAAGATCCAAAAAGGGTTAACACTGAAGTCACCTTTTTTTTGCTTTTACTTGTTATTATTTTATTTATTTATTTATTTTTTAAACAACGCCTTGAAGTAGGCAAGTCAGAAGCTATAATATTCTCTCTCTTCTCGCCTTAAAAGTGCGAAGAAAGTGAAGCATCTGCGGTAAGAACAAGCTAAGATAGTTGGCCAAAAAGACCAAGAACAAGGCTAAGAAGAAGAAGATGCAGGAGGGGGAGGAGGAGGAGGAGAAGGAGGTGGCCAAAAGCGTTTCAAAAACTGCCAACGACGGCGAAAGCAACAAAATAATAAAAAGCTAACTTTTTACCAAGTTGACTTTGACACATTGGGCCAAAATAAACACAAACACAAGCCCACCATCCAGCCGAAAGATAGAGACAGAGTATAGACAACAAAAAAGAGACAGCAAGTGTGGCGAAGAAAGAGACGAGAAAGGTGTTAAGTTGTGCCGTTGCATGAAAGTGGCATAACATTGCCCCGAAAGTAGTTGCTGCAAAATATTTATTTAAATGTGTCGTCTTGCACATCAAATGAAATGAAAAGCCCATCAAGAATTCATATAGAATTTCATATTCCAGATTCAAGTCGGGCTTTTTATTGTCTAATGGAGAGGTGTCTAAGGGGGGAAGCGGGGTTAGGGTCATTAAAAAACATTTAATATAGAAACATACATAGTCCTTTCTTTCGAAGAGAGAAGAAGATTTTCACAAAAAGTTGAGATTTTCATGGGGGATAGAGGGTAGTGGTGGAGGGGTTGTGTATGGTTTCTATTTATTAAAGTATAATTAAATAAAAACTATATTAATTTTTTTATGGTTAAAATTTTATTAAAATATTAATAATTTAAATGTTGAAATTGAAACCTTTGATTTTGAAAGGTTCTTCAAAATTCTTGAGTTAAAAGACAGAAATGTTTTTAAAAAGCTATCATACATATCCTTACCATTTGTTTCATTTTAATAAAAAGTTACAAAAAAATATATTGAAAAAAAAATAAAATAAAATATATAAATATATAAATATATATAGTTTAAAAATGGTTTCTTCATAAAATTCAAAGCGTCCAAAATCCATCAAGTCTTCAATTCTTGTTTACTTCTGTTCTAGTATAGAATGGACCCTATATTATGGGATTTGTGGGAAAATATTAGGATTTTTTTTTGTATTTGAATGTAATAGAAAAACAATAAAAAATGTAGGAGAATTATTCACAATCTTATGTAATAAAGAGGAGATCTCTGGGGTAGATCCTAAAAAAGTTTTTCTAACTTCATGAATTTTTTTTATTTGTATTACACAAATAAAAGTGAAAATTTGTTAGAAAATACTGTTATACATATTCGAAAAAGTTTTAATTTATTTTTATAGTGAGTATCTTCAAAAAAAATAGACCTCCTAGGACTTAGAACAGGTTCTTTATAGAAACTAGTAAAATTAATACTTTTGAAAAGCCTACAATATCCAAAACAACATTTATTTTCTAACAACTTATAAAGCTTGTTGTTAAATTCTAAATATTTATATTCTAGAAAGTACTAAATTCTTAAGTTTACATATTTAATATTATCAAAATTTAACTAAAAATTCTTATCAAAAATCGAGACAAGTAAAGCCATTTTTTTAACAATTTCATAGCAAGTCTCTTTAAAAAAAAGGCCTTCAAAGGCTGTGAAACTAACCCTGGCTCTAAATTGGTTCTAAATAAATTATTTAAAAAAATCGAAGCTCTACAGATATTTAAAAATCTTACTATATTCGTATAAATTTTAAAAGCCGTTATTAAGTACAAAATTTTACAAATTTTAGTCTTTAAATATTTTTAAAAACCTAAAAATCAATCCATGGTCTTTATCGCTTCCTTGGAAAAGAATGAAGAAAAAAAAACAAGAGCCAGAATCCAGTTGGCCCATTAATTTGGCTTATCCCCCAGCACGTGTAATTAACATCAGACGAGAGCTACGAGAGAGCTTCAAACTAAAAAACCCAAAAAAGGAAAAGAAAAAATAAAAAAAACGAAGCCAGAACCAAGAACCAAGAACAACTTAAAACGAAGCGAGATTAATGGATTTAATCGCGATGAAAGCGCGAGTTTTTCGTGCAAAAAAATTCGGTGATAAGCGTTTGCGATAAGAACCTCGTAGAAGCTCATTAGGACGGCTAGCTCTGGATAGCATTTTTGGCTATAAAAGTCGGGATCTGTTACCAGAACGAGCACAGTTTTTTCTTCACTCGAAGCCAAGCAAGATGCATCCAGTTGTGAGTTATCCTTTGGCCTTGTTGGTAGCCATCTGCCTCAGCAGTGTGGAGACGGCGCCTGGGAATGTGGCCCAGCTGATAGTGCCCTTGACCCTGGCAGAGTTCCAGTTCCCGCCGGAGGTAAAGGAGGAGGAGATCCGCCAGAATCCCGAGCCGAGGCTACGAAATGCAGAAGATGTCCAGGGTCGGTTTTTGGGAAGCCACAAGAATGGTGGCACCACCATTCTAGTTCTTTCTCTGCCAGCAACCAGCGCGTCCAATGGAACCGGGCCTAATGTTACCCAAACGGTGAATACTACCGTGACTCCATCTAGTGCCACCACTACCACTCGAGTGGATGACTTTATTCGGACACCCATCGCTGTGCCTTATCCCGTCAGCTTCCCGATGCAGTCTCCCGCCTATCCGATGCAGTACTTCCGCAAGCGACAGGATCAGAGTCCAGCGGTGTCCTACCCCTCGGCCTTGTTCGGCTGGAACGGTCCAGACCAGGCTCTCCTGGGAGATGGTGGCTTCTCATCAATGGCTTCGGCCGGCGGCGGCAGCTACGGCGCTGGTCTTCGGTCTCCGGTACCCATGGTTCCCATCACCATCGGCAACGAGGTGCGCTATGTCCCCTTGAACCTTCGCATGTTCCGGCAGTTGATCCCTAATCAGCCCGTCATCCGGGAGAGCGAGGACCTTGCCGAAACCGATGACCTGTCGCCCTTCTCCCAGGAGGTCGAGGAGGTCAACGATGACGAGGACAACGCTGATGCCTCTGAGGGTCTGGGCGGTCTGTTCCGCTTCCGGCAGCGCAGGAGGCGTCCTCTGCAGAACCTCCGCCGGGTTCAATACCTCTAAGGAGATGATCAAGGATGACATTTGGAAGGACTCACCCACAAACGGCTAATCATAACTAGAACCCCTTTTTTTTTTGTAATTTATTTAAAATCTGAAAAAATATTAAATTTAATTGAGCATGGAAGGCACTATGACTATATCTTTGGGGGTTTCTGAGAAGATTTTTAAGAGGGGTTCCTTAAAAATTAATTTTCTTAAAATTTTTTCTAAAATTCCTTTAAAGTTGAGATTAATCTCATCTGGTCCATATATTTCTCGATTTTTCATCGACTTTGGGAAAGGATATCTTTCAAGAATTCTTTGAATTACAGAATAGAAGAACATTCTACAAGAATATCTTACAGGTGGAATAATTTTCTTCTAATCTGCATCAAAATAAATTAAAAACAAGGCCTTAAAAAATATGATGTAAAATTTTAGTTAAGTTTCCTGAAGCATCCTCTTCAAAATGATGGTAAAAATCATCGGAAGCCTCATATGAGCTTAATGGGAACCTATATCTTTGTTAATTTACAACCGATTCTTAAGCAGAATGCATTAAAAGATTTCTAGAACGATTCTAGTTCTAATTTTCGTCAAAATCCGAGATTAAAATATTTTTAAAATTTTTTCTATATTTTCTGGAGTTTCTTCTTTGGAGGGAATAACAACATGGTCTGAAAATATGGCTGTATCTTATATGTATTATCCATTATTGCTACAATTCTTGAGCAGAGTAACTTAAAAGTTTTGTGGGAGAATTCTTCATTATTCTGCATCATAATCTTGAATAAGTACGACCTCGATCGAAGGCTAAATCTTTGCAGATTTCTAACCGATTCTGAAGAGGAATGCCTTTAAAGATTCATTGTAGGGTTCTATATAAATTTTTATCATGATACAAAACAAAAATATATATGTTATAGATTTTTATTACCTCTTTTTTTAGGAGCCTTTGGTGAAATAGGGGATTATTAATTATAAACTTAAGGGAAATGCCTTAAAATATTTGTGAATTCTATTATGCTGTCTATTATTTTGAGTAAAAATCTGGTAATTTATCTTTAATTTTTCAAAAAACACTTGATTGTGAGAAAATACTAAAATAATCTTTCAATAAAATCCAAAAAGAAGGTGCCTCCCCCCAAAGGTCAAAGACTAATTTATATTTCCTCGACCTTTCAACTATCGAACTTTTTTTTTGGAATCAATTGCGCTGACAGCTTAATCATCACAACTATCGAAACTTGGTCTAGTTTTTTTCTCAAATATTATATATCTATGTTATAACCGATGAACTTTAAGGCCCACAAACTAAAATAGAAAAAAAAGGAAAAGAGAAAATAAAATGAAAAAGTTTTTTTTTTCGCGAAACTGGTAGAGTCAGAGTCTCCGTCTCGCAATAATATAAAGTTGATAAGTTTCTTCCATCGGCCGGATGGCAGGAAGTTTTCAATTTGCGCCCCGAGATTCGCTTATTGGCCATAAAAACATTTTACATTTTTCTGAAAGATGTGATGTACTTGCAGAATGATGCGCTAACTGGATTTTCATTTAATTTGCTTCCAAAAAAAAAACAATTCAATCAATCAATCAATAAAAAAAAAATAGGAGCAAGAGGGAAATTATCTGGGAAATGTTTGTGGAAGAAATGCCAAATAGTAGAGAGAGAGCAAGAATCATGAAAATTTTCTAGGAATTTTTCCCCCCTTCTCAAAAAAAACTTGTCCTTATTCTAGACTTTAGACTGTGTGTGTTCCATTTTCCGGATGTGTGTCTAATTGATGGCAACATTCTTATGGTTGGGAGTGTGTGTGTCTGTCAATAATAATAGCAGATAGAAATATATATATGTACAGCCAGCCGGGACTCATACCGAGACACAATAACAAATTAAATAAATATAAGAAGCTTTTAAGTTAATAGAAAATTCTATAATTGAATTTCATGCCAGAAACAACATTGGAAAGTAACAACTACAGAGTTCGTGTCGAAGAGCAGAAGCCACTAAAGATATTTAATCAGAAATGCAAGAGCCCCCAAAAATAATAATCAAAGATTGGAATTCCACACAAAAAGAGACATACGATTGGAAAATTTAATTATTGATTTTGAAAGAGAGACGAAGACGAAGAAAAAAGGGCATTTAAACAATTATGATTGATATTCTTGGGTTGAAATATTTAGACAATGTGTCAAATGATTAATATTTAAGATGCCTTCCTCCATGCTTCTCAAAAAGAGCTAAGCTGGTCTGGAGGAAGAAAAAAATATATATGTATCTTGACCCAGGCCAGGCCAAGAAGTGTTGCGGTACAAAATAATACATAATAATGATAAAAGTAAATACAAGATTTCAAGGGAAGCGTCAGAGCTATTGACACAACACTCTGGATGATTACAGAGTAACATTTTGTGAGACTGGCTGGCTGGCTGGCTAAAAGTTGAAAGCTCCTGCTACACGAACAAGACGAACACGTATATGGTATGGTGGTGGTGTATACTCCTAATGGAGTATCTCTGAGCAGCATCTTTGTATCTTTTGGCTGTCAAGAGTGTGCTGGCTGCGTATGCCGTGTGCGTGCATGGCTGGAATTTTGTGGCAAACACTTTTCAAGATTAAAACAAAAAGATTTAAGTGAATTATGTTAAAGTTATTTGCCTCACAGGCTCACAGGCTCACGCACTATCCCAAAAAAGATACAGATACAGAAAGGCTATGGATACTGGATACGAGGACTCAGACTCAGACTCAGACTTGGTCATGTAATATAAATATGTACATGAAAATAAATATGTATTGCGGACATGAATTCGTTTATTTATTTATACAGACCCCAGGCAGGAGTATCTTTGAGATACTTCTACACTACACTTGCCATTGAGGCGTTTGCCCCTTTTTGCCGGTGTTCAGATTTATGTGAACGCATGTTTATTGTCGAGTTTATTAGATTTGATTTAGTACGACTACCCATCTTGAAGAAATGGAGAACTTTCGCTTGTCTGTCTAGAGTCCAGAGGGTATACTTTCCTCATCAAGCCTCCCACTTTCGTGTCATGAACTGGGACGTGTTCTACCCATCTATAATGATTGCATGTCATCTTCTGCGGTGGTTTTTCTTTGGCGTGTCAGCATCACGCAAGACTGTGAAGTGAAATTTTTTAATTGCATTGTAAGGCTATAAGAATGAAGCTCTTCAATCTGGTGGCAAACACTGCCCAAAGTACCCTCCAACCATGAAGAACCATCACAGAGACACCATTCTCCTGCTGGGCCTCCTTTTCTTTTCAATTTCTGGCACTGAGGCTCGCAGAAGCGGTGAGTTATACAGAGCCCTTCTCTGCGCTTCTCAAAAATGTTAGCTTATCTTTGATAATTAAAGGATATCGCTTGCCCCGCTTGCCACAAGGACGCAGTGCTTCTGGCAGCAGTCAGCAGGATGTGGGCAGTGGCCGGGATCTGTTCAAGAAGTTCATGCTGATGCGTGGCATGTTCCAGCAACCGCCCAGCGACAATGTCATCGTCATATCGCAGCCCTCGACGACAACCACAACGACAACTACACCGATAACGACAACCACACCGTCGACCACAACCACGACGACGACCACCACGAATGGTACTAGTCGCGCCTTAAATCCCAATCTTGGAAGGCAACTGAACGAACCACCGCAGGAGGTGGCAGTGCCCACGTTTACAGGACTCGAGGATCGTCTGGATCTGCCGGTGGCTGTGGAAGAATCAGAGCCCATGGAACTAGAGACCTTCAAGCAGAGGAAACAGTTACAACTTCAGCCCCTGTTCTCCCAAAAGAAATTCAAGCTGAGGAGTCTGCCATCCAAGAACAAGAACAATAAGAAAAATGTTAATCGCCACCAAAAGATACATCATCGTCGTCGGTTTATTCAGAAGAAGCATCGCCATCAACATCAAAAGAAACAGAAACAGAAACAACAGCCATCCACAAATCAGCATCGCAGCTCCGAATCGCAGGTTGTGGATTTCATCGAACCGTATCACAACGACAGATCCCCCAGCCAGACAAGTCAGTCCGGTTCCGAGTCTCAGCTCCAACGCATCTGGCGACGATTCCAGCTGGCCAACTAAGCTCATAGCTGGGATTTCAAATTTAACAAGATTTTTTTTCCTTTTTTTTTTTGAATTTATTTTATTTATTTATTGATTAACCTTGTATTATTATTTTTTTTTCAACTAATATATTATTTTTTAAAGAAAAGAGTGTCTGAAAAGTTTCTGGTTTGGGTTTTTATACTTAAACCTTTTCTATTAAAAACAAAGCATGTTTTTATGTTTAAAGGCTTAAAATTATAACGCTAAAAACTTATTCAAGGCTCTGAAAAGAAAGAAATCGTAGTATTTTTATGGAACTTTTCTTTTAAATCATTTTTTTCTGAAAAAAAACTTTCTAAAGAGCCTTTTTCTGCGCTTCTCGAAATAGTAAGCTAAGAACTAGGTAGTAAAACCTTACCTTACCTTTTACCTTAGGAAAACCTTAGGAAGAATCTTAGCTTAGGATGGCTGATGGACCTAGAACCTTTCCTAACATAGCAGTAAGCAGGTTACCTTATTAGGAACCTAGCCTTTCCTAGCTACCTGAGCTACTTTACTAAACTAGTTCTCAAGTGCCTCATAGCTGTTCTTTAGCTTTTTAATAGAAACTTTAGTTTCAACATAAAGCTAACCTATTTTTCATAAAATTTAAGAGATGTTAAGAGGAGCCCCAAAATAAAGGTCGTACTCCAATGAGCTCCTTATGGAAAACTGATTTTATTCGGTGAAGTTCTCTTATAAGTACGATACATGAGAATCTTCAAACTATGTATTTAAAACTACTTATCAACGCACTGCACGTTGACATGCTATGCGACCCTTTCTCAAGTGTGACAAGCGGATGCGTTTATGTTTGTTATTTACGATGCTTATGTTTGTGTTTTAATGTTAGGCTGCAGGGGATCGGTTTTAGATTATGCTGTTTGACTCATATTTCCATGGGTCCGATCCCTTGAAACTCTAACATAGGAATTTCTATAAAAAATAGTGTTCAATGCTTGAACAAGAGACCTTTAACTTCTCAGCAATTTAAGCACTTCTCCTAATGGATTTGTACTTTTAAAAATATATTTTTTAAATATAATGAGTGAAGTTATTTTTCCATAATTTTTCTGAAAAGTAACCTACTAATAAGCCCTTCTCTGCGCTTCTCAAAAAAGTAAGCTTATTGGTTTGAAAAAAATATTCTCAAAAATTTCTAATTTTTCTTCACAAAACTTATAAGAATAAGTAACATTTTCTTAAAAGAAAACCAACCTATTCTCCATATAAATTATAGCACCTTTATTCTTTTGGCACTTTAAAGTTTAAACTCTCCCCCTTAAAACATTCCACACACGATCTCGGTGAATGCTACATATTTCCTCAAAATTTCTTTAAAAATTCCCAAGAATAAACTCCATATTGATTGTTCGCCCTTTGGTCTTGCCCTTTAAATCACAATCAATTAATTTCCAGAGTAGAGCATTTTTTATGAGAAACTCTGAGGTACTCGGAAGAGGCCAGAAACGAACAATTAAACAAAAATCAGGCTGCTGGCATATTGAAGAGGTTTTAAATTTCATTTTCGGGCTACGGCCGCAGCACAGAGTCATAATATATTTTATGGCAAATTTGCCAAGAACAAACAATATTTATTCAGGCATATATACATATATATGTTCGAGGGGTTATAGGTGGGTTGTGATGGAAGGTGTGGATGACCCTGAAAGTTTTCGCGTTTCACGTAAAACAAAATGGCGCGACCTCGACGGGGAAAATCCTTTTCTCGTTTTTTTTTTTTTTTTTGGGAGAAACAATTGATAAGAGCGGCGACGTCGACGTCGAGGGGCTCAAAACGAAAAAAGGTTTGTGGATTAGGCCAAGTCAACGACTTGGGCTCACAATTTTTGTATTTTGTATTTTCTGTATTAAAATAAAATGAAAGTAAATGGGTGCCAGAGGGCCAGACGAAATATGGGAACATGATATCCTGCCCGATGGCTGATGGCGAATGGCGAATGGCGAATGGCTCCTGGCTGCTGGTTGCCTTACGCTCCTACTGCCGATATCCTGCGGCAAGTGGCAAGTTCAAGGATGTCTGGCACAGTCGTGAACCATGAAAATAAAAGCGTGAACCGGACCCGAAACCTGGCGCGCCTTAAAATGTACATTTCTTGGCCGCTTTCTCTTCTCTTCTCTTCTCTTCTCGTCGTCTGGATTGGATTGGGTTGGGTTTTTCTTTTCAATACCCCCCGAAAAATTTGTGTAAATTGGCAAATTACGCATAAATAGCAGCAACAAAAGGCTAAAAAAGCTGTAGCCTCTTTGGGGAATTGAACTTTGGCCGCATGTCAGTTTCAGGTTGGCTGTAAAATGTATTTCTAGATCGCCTTTGAATTCCCAAACCTGTTTCTGCTTCGATTGATTGCTGGCTCGGGCTGGAGGTTGGAGGTCACACACAAGATCAACGTCCCGACCCGTCCATCTACCATCCATGACACAAATAATTAATAAATCTTTTTTGGGCAGAACAAGATTGGGAATATCTATCTGATGGAGTTGAGTCATTATTCAGATAATCATTGTTTTTGGGAGAATTGGGGAGAATATCAAATTTAGAGCATGCCAAGTATGGAGGTTAAATGAGTTCAGATGTTTGGGGGATAGAAGCTTTAAAGTGGATAAAATCTAGGGCTTAGATAGGTAGTTTATAAAGAAAATAAATATAATTAAATAATATTAAGAAATAAAAATATATAAGAAATAAAGGATTTTGTTTTTTAATAAAATAAAACAAAAGTTTATTTTTTAGTAATATAATAATATAATAATATATAATAAGCTTTAAGGCCTAGATCCCTTGTCGTAAAAATTGCATAAGATTTATTTTAATTCCTCTTTAGAATAACTTAATAATAGTAATTATTTATAAGTAATTATTAAGTATTTAGTAATATTTTGGCATGATTATAAAGAAGGTATAAAGGTACTTAATAAGGTATCTATAGCTTCTTATATACATTGTCATTTGTATGACATTTTATGATTGGATTTCTTTAGTTTTTTCTACTTTATAATTGAAAAATTAATGCAAAATTTAAACAAGAAATTAAAAAACACTTTTTGTTTATGTATGCAAGCCTTAATAATACTTAAGCATTTATTTGCAATTATTCAAAAATAATATTCTTCCCTCTTCCCGATCTTTTATCTCTTAAGACCTTAAACCTTCGGAGAATTTATCAATAAAATTATTTACACTAAAAAATCTTGCTCTCTCTAACTACTATGTTTCTTTATCCTATTTTAAAATCATTAGATAGATATATAAAAAAATATATATAAAAAAAATTCAAAAGGCACCACTTAAAATGTAAGAAATACTAGACCCGCGGATTGAAAGAACACCGCATCTAATTGGCAATTATTTTTGGGGAAATCCTCTGGATTTCTGACACAAAGTCACAACGTTTGCTCCCCCTTGTAGGGGGTTTATACATATATATTATGGATATAATATATATATATATATTCCCTTCGATTTTTCTGCAGAAAAGTCTCAAGTGGCGGAGACCAGAATCGAAATCAATACGTCGAGCCGTCGTCATGGATTTTTTTTCTTCGGCTTTCTGCTTCTTACATGTTACCTCACCTGGTACCCCACTGCCACCCCCCCCTCTTTGTGGCAAAAACAGAGAACAGAGTGAAAAGTGAAAAGGGTAGGGTGGGGGGGCTGAAAGGCAAAAAGGATATTGAAAAAGGCGCCGCTCGGGGAAACTTTTTTCATTTTTAGTTTGTCAAGTTGGCACAAAAGGGCGGCGACGCCAACTCCAAGTTTTCCTCTATAAAAAGCCAACAAAAAAGGGGGAGCTGTAGGAGGAAGCTTTGTCGAAAAAAAAGGGGGCATGGCCCGAGGAGGGGGGGCCTGGAGGGGAGAGGAGGAGCACAGGACAACTTAACATTTGCACGCTCAAAATGCCCAAAAAAAAAAAAAAACACAAAATAAAAGAATAAAATAAAAAAAAGATGAAGGAGAGCCAAGGATAAAGGGGCGGGGCCAAGTGCTAAAGTTCGTCCTAAACTCCAAAAGGCTAGGCCGCTCCCCTAGCCGCTCTCCACCTCCCCCTGTCACCCCGCTCTGACCCGACGCCTTTGTGCAGACAACTTCACTGCATTTTCCCTCACCCCCATCCCCCCCTTGCACTTTTCCGCCCCTTTTAAGCTGCAGTTTTCGTCCTTTTCCTCCATTTTTTCCCCCTTTTTGGTCTTCTTCTTTTTGGCCTTCTAACTCTTACACTTGTTTGGCAAAAATCCATTGCCTACTTTACAGCTGAAGATTCTTGGGGCATCCGGCGCCCGCCACCTAGCGGCTGGCCAGTGCGGCATATATAATCCACAAATAGGGGAATTTTTTTTTTTAAATTCATAGGTAGGGTTGTTTTTTATATTTTTGAGGTTTTAAAAAAAATATTTATTGAACATATAGACTTAATAAAATATATTATTAAAATTGAAATTATAGGAAGAAATCGGGAATATTTGTCATAAAGAAAATTAGAAAATTTAGGGAGAAAAATAAAATAAGAAAATTAGGAAAATGCCAAAAAAAAAACTATTAACAATTAATTTATTGTCCTAAAATATACTTTACCTAGGCTTTTATATTTTTATTACATTAATACTTATTTTAGTAACTGCTTTTAATAAAAAAAATGCTGAATAAAATACTAAGTATACTAAGATCTAAGAAATATCAAGAGGAATGGCTTGAAAATACTACTTATTTATACATATCTACTTATATTATAAAAATACCACTACTATTTTCATTATTTTCATATTTTTATTAATTTTTTGTGATATTTCCAACTAATTAAAAATATTTTTTAAAATACAAATTAAGGCCTAATATATTTTTTCGCCCATAAAACATCCTATTTTCAGACTTATTAGTCTAATACGTGATTTATAAAATATTTTCAAGCCCTTTCCAAAACACAAATAAAATAAAAACAATTTAAAAAAACTTAATTTATTTCTAAAAATCTAAAATAAAACCAAAACAAAATCTTAAATCACCACATATGGCCACAAATCTCTGCCTTTTGGGATGAAATCAAAGTCCTTAAAGCAGGCGCACCCACACTCCCTCTCTCCGCTCTTCCCATACGGATATATACGAAGGGCAATTTAAATTTCGATGCATCTCGTTATGAATTCACGAAATGCCATCGCCCATCGCCCGACGCGCCCCCAAAATGGGCGTGTCCCTGGGGCACATATAAAAATGATTATAAATTATGCAAGAGTGCGACAAAAATGGGCTGGCTAGCAAAAATAGAACAATTTTCCAAAAAAAAAAAAAAAAATAAAGAGGGTTTTTAGCCAAAAAGGATAAGGGTTAGGGTTAGGGGGGGGTGGAAATCAGGTGTGTGGGTGGGCAGGCAGGATAGGCAGGGCAATACAAAAGCAATTGTATAATTGCATTTTAATATGATGACTACTGCAGTTTGAATGCCCGCAGCATCAGCACTACTACGGCTGGGAGAGCAGAGCAGTAGCAGATGTGCCACAAAATCAGCAAAATTTCCAGCAAAGGCAAATTAATGAGCAAAAGGACGAAAATGAAACATAACGCATACTGCATTGGCTTTACAGCTATTATTTTTCTATTTTCTAGTTATACTATCCTATTCATTGAATATCTTTAAATCTTAAAATGAAATCCTTGCCTAAATAATCATATTTTCTTGCTTTAATAATTTTAAATGCTAATGGAAATTATAGCCCCTTTGGCTATGAACGTTGAATCATTCCTCTGGCATTTGGTTGCCCATTATATACTATTATTACAATTATTATTAATCCTCATTTCGAAATGCATTAAAAGGTTTGGCTAAGCATGATTTGAAATTTACAAAAATTAAATGGCCATTTACCAAGCAGAAAGATATTCTGTATCTATATATATATATATATACATATGAATATGAGTTGGATGAGAGGTGGGTGCTGAGTGGAGCAAAGGTTGGTAAATAAATGCTTCAGTGTTCAGTCTTCAGTCTTGTCTAAATTAATGCCTTCAATTAAAATGCTTAACACTCATTGGCTCACAACCCGATCAACTCACTTGGTTGGCCAAACTAATTCCACATACACAAAGAGAAAAAACGAGAACTTGAAGTTAGAACCTGGCCTTAGTAGAGTTCCTAATTAATATTTTATTTTAATTATTTTCTTTATGTGTAACCGCATTTGGCTGTCGACGACAGCTTGCGGCTATTGTAAGTAGCTGCTTAGGGCAGGGCTTTGGCTACCGAATGCATTCTCCAGATCGCAGGACCTCCTTCCTTAAAGTACAGAGAGTCCACAGACCTAGACTGGAATTCTTAGACTGTGGTTGATATTTTTAAAAAACAAATTAAAGCCAAAAATAGAAATATTTTCAAAGAAAACTTAACAAGTTCTTAATCTATTTTAAGAAATTAAAACTTTATATATTTCTTGAATTTATTTTCTTAACAATATCCTCTAGTATTTCTACCACTGTTCTTGGGAGAATTAATTCTGATAATTATAGTGCTGATGATTCATTGAAAATATGCCCAAGAAACCTCCTGGCCCAGCAAAAGCAATCGAGCTGACTGATGCGCTCAACTAATTTGAACAAAAGGAGTGTAGAGTGTAGAGCTTGGCCACCAAGGGGGAGGATGGACTTGAAGGATATAAACCACCAACTGACTGACGTCCGTCCGGGCAGATCCTGCCACAAAAGGACCAAGGACCAAGGACTAGGCAGACAAAAAGAGACAGACAGAGACGGGGACAGACAGCCGGGGAACGAATGTGGCAATAATTTCCAAGTAAACGGTGCGAGTTGAGAGAGAGAGAGCTTCGCTTAAATAAACATTCTGGAAACATGAAATGTTAAATGCAAATTAGTAAATGCACTCGGAATTCGCACATCTAATGGGTTTTGTTTGAGCTTTAACTTTTTGGTTTTTGGCCACTTGGTGGGATTCCTCAGAAAATTTCCATAGACAAAAGGGATATCCTTCTAGATGGCTTTAAAATGGATAGATAACGCTTTACTAGTTGGGCTTCAAATTAGTCACAAAATGGGGGTATGGAAATACAGGTATGGAAGGTAATGTGTAGGGGATTAATTAAAGAATTATTTTAAAGATTTCTCAATAAATGTCTATAATTTTTCAATCTTATGGAAATTAAAGACGGAAAAGTATTTTTAGAAGCATAGGAAGCTAGTTTTACTATTTTATCTTATAATACATTACATTTTATTCTTTTATAATATATTGCCTTATATTATTTTGTATAATTTGATGAAATAATCTAAAATTAATGGAAGAAAAGTATTTTTAGAAGAATTAAAAGCTAATTTTACTATTCTATCTCATATAAAATTATTTTATATTATATTTTCTTATATTATATTATGTTTGATTGTTTATATTGTATTATATTGTATTATCTTATCATAAATGAATTTTTTTTTTTAGCATTAATATTATTGTATGGACTAAAAACAAAAGTAAAAATAGTACTTTTTGCCTTAGAATCTAGCTATATGCTTTAATCCTTATTAAATTATCCTATATTATTATCCTTATCCTTAATCCTATATTAACTTTTACAATATTTTATTTTAATATATTAATCGGTAATACTAAGAGACATATCATTTAAGGATAGTGTAAGTATATTCTTTTATTAGAAGCTAATTTTGTTATTATATGCATTATCATACTTTCTTATCTTAGAATATATAATCTTCTATCTTATACTGTATAGCTTTTCTGTATAATTTTCCCTTTAAACATTTTTTTTGGATTTAAATAAACAAATAATAAAAATACTAACTAATTTTATTGGAGAATCTTAGAAGTAATTGTTTCTCTCTATCTCTCTTATATTATATTATAATATATTATTTTATATATCATATAAATTAATAGAAAATTGTATTTTGTTATCTTATATTACCCTTTACTGTCTATTATCTGTCTCCTTAGACATCTTACACATCATTATATATTATAAGCTATTATTATAGAATTAGCCACCCTTTTATACTTTCTATAGAACTATCCTCTTTAAGCCTCCTTTTGTGACGAAATCACCTCCTAAAGTATCTCCTATATTCCGTTTGTCAGCCCCGCTCATGTGCCTCAAAAAGTTGCAAATCGCTGGGAAAGATAAGTAGAAAGGATATAGAAAAAGGACCCACTCATTTGGCGTGCTTTCAGGCATCTGTGCACTCGACTCTCCATTCTTCACTCTCCAGTCTCCACTCTCTACTAGCCACTCTCCAAAGGGCCCAACAATACCAAACCCAGCTGCAATTTAATTACCTTCGCAGAGGCGTAGTAGTAGTGGTTCTACTAGGTATGGGAGGCTTTTGGCTTTTCAGCTATAGTTTTTAGCATATAGTTGCATATTGCCGGATTTCTTTCTACCCAGACCCCCTCGGCCCATCGCCCCCTCGCTCACCCCCGTTTCTCACTTTTCCGAGTGACTGGCTTTTCTTCTGTTGGTGCTGTTGCTGTTGCAACTATTGTGAAAATAATGGGAAAATCGCATAAAAATTTTACTACCATCGCACTACCAAACGGGTAGCACTACCCCTCCCCTCGGTAGCACCCCCTTGCCCTTAACACTTTCCTTTGGGGGGCTCTTGTTGCTCTGGAAACGTGAAAAACGTTCGCATTCTAACAAAAGATGCAACCGCTGGTAAGCTGCAACCGCACTGGACCGCCTCTCGTTGCCACTCATTGCACCCTCCAACCCCCCTCTGTTTCAGCCTCCTTCCTATGCCCCTGACCATGCCCCTACGCTTCGCTTAACTAATTAGAGCGTGTGAGAAAATGTGGAAAAATTACACTAAAAAAATTTGAGATTTCATCTAAAAATAATTTAAAAATTTAAATACAATTTTTTTAAATTAAAAATTTTAAATTAAAATAAACCTTCAAAAATAATTAAAAATTTTATTTATATTATAAAGTTAGTTTTTTTTTATTCATAATTTCACTTAAAAAAATACTCATATTTTCAGGTGTGTTGAAATTGAAAAAAAAAATAAAAATGTTTGAAACGGCGAATGCAGTTTCCTCCTCTTTGGCGGACAAACCTTTCCGATTTCCCCGACTTTCCCCTTGAATTTTCCGCCAGTTTCCTCCATTCGGCGGACTCATTCACTCGTGTCCAGTATCTGGCTCTCTCTCCCTCTCTCCTTCTCTTTCTATTGCTAGCCATCTCGTTCGCACCACTGATTTACCGTTGAAATTGTGTTTGAATTATGTATAATTAAATTTCAACATTATTCATGTTCCAAGGCAAAAAAATCAGCAGCTGTTTTGGCCAGAAAGGATTCGCCGACTTGCATCTGTTTACGAGTGCAGTAAACAAAAAGAAAGTAAAAAGAAAAAATTGCAATAAAAAAGGGAAGGAAGAATTGAAAAGAAAGTTGCCAAGGTGAATGAAATGAAGGGGGATTATTTTTAGCTTTATTTTAAGGTTATTTTTTAAAATGGGACTTGGAATAAGGGAATTGGAATCGGAGGAAATAGCCATAAGTCTGTATTACTTTATATCCTCATTACACAATATTTTATGATAATTTAATACAAAAAATTATTAGGATATTAGAATATTTGTATTTTGAGGCTTCTAGTTAAAACAATTAATAATTTTAATGACCGTTTTATAATAGTATGAATAATTTTTATATATGCATATACAAAATAATTTTTTCGTTTTTGCGATTTAAGAAATCGAACTCATAACCTAAAGGCGTTGGGAGACACATACCCTGACCTTATGAGCTTCTAAAATAACCTTATATTTCTTCCGTTTCTTTATTAAAATTTCAAAAAAATTTAATATACTATAAATCTATAATATAATATATACTATATAGTATTATATTAAATTATATTATATTATAGTACATTATATACTATAATATACTTAAATCTATAAAATTAATAGTATAATATACTTTATTTTAAACTTAAACTGATTTATAGTTATCTCTTTATTAAAGAATCTATAAAGATATTCACTATAAAGAGATGTATCTCTATCTATATATTATCTAAAGATAGAACCTCTATTAAGCTTTCTTTATAAACTATGCCTATGACATCATCAACAATATCTATCCATATCTATAATCTCTATATATAATCTCTTAATATACATCTTAATCTATTAAATTTCTACCTCATTTTCCCAAAAAAAATAAATATTAAATCTAGTAATTAAATTCTTAAAGTTAAGAAACTTTGTAAATATTATCTGCGGCTACCTTTGGCCGCGACAACCGTTCACTTTTCATTAATTAATTCATCGATTTCGCATTCAGTGATGAACGTTACAGCTTTTGGTTCTTTGGATTACGGTTCGGATTCGGATTCGGATGCGTGTTCGGATCGGATCGGATCGGATAGGTTCGTTCGGTTCGGAATACAGAAGTCATAAAAGTAAATATGTCTGGGCATATGTTAAAATATGTTTACTGTTTCAATTTCGTTGTTGGCATAAGAACATAAAGCAAATATCAATTACAGTTCTCTTTGTTTCGTCTTTCGCAGCCTGCCCTTTATTTTTGCCATGTTTTACGCCAATCATATTCTTTTTTTTTCTGGTATTTTTTTTTTGCTATTTTTCTTGCTGTTTTTGTTATTGCAAGTCCTTGCCCATTTGTTTCCCAGATCCTGGCAATATTGTTGTTTTTGCTTTCCTCACACACAGCCTGGAAGGCATTAAGGCCATTTATGGGCGTGGCTGAATTATAGGTCTGGTATATTGATTAAAAAAAAATCTAAAAGAAAAGAAATAGTTATAATAATTAATAATTATATTATTGAGAGAAATAAAAAATAATATAAATACTGGAGATGCTATAATTTCGTTGGTATATTAAGTATTATAAGTATTATAGGTACTATAAGTATTATTAAGATTATTAGTATTATTAATATTAAAAGTATTATTAGTATTATAAGTATTAAAAGTATTATGACTATAATTCGAACTTTTATTCCTATTATTATTTTCGTAGTATTATGAGTATTAGTCATACTTTAATTCCTATTAGTATTATTCCTAATATTATTAGTATTATTTTGAGTTTTCTTAGTTTTTAATTTAATTCTTAATTCTGTCTTAATTTTTATAGAGCATTTTGTAATCTATAATATAATATAATCGCCATAACTACCTTATTTGGGTTTTTCCTTTCCTGTTACGCCTGCCATTATTTGTTAAATTAATTAAAATTCAATAATAAAAATGTTGAATGCAAACTTTTGGATTAAAGCCACCACCCAGCCAAAAAAAAGAGCGAAAAAGAGTAGGCTGGGAATGCAAATTGTAAAAGTGGAAAATGGAAAATGTTTATTGGCATAAATAAATAATTGCTCACAAATGGTGCGCAATGGCAATTTGTTTACAAATATGATTAATAAACGTTTATTAAGCGCTGTCTAAGCGAAGTCAACTTATAATTGCATAAAAATATATAGAAATATTTCTGTAAAGTTTAAATATACATTTTATTAATATTAATATAAATATTTAAATATGGCAAGCTTTAAAATATTTGTGGTTTAGTATTTTTCTTGAAAATCCTTAGTTTAAAGCTTATAAAGGCTATTTTTTAAAAGCTTAAATATTTGTTTTTTAAGCCTTAGAATAGTTTATTTATTTTTAACAATAATTTTGCAAGCAAATCCCCGCTTCTATGTTAATTTTCTCAATATTTAAGACAAAAAAAATTGATTTTATTTAATTTTAGATATTTATTTTAAAGCCTCGGCCTTCTCTTTCAAAAGAATAAAAAAAAGGGGCCTGTCTATAGACCTAGGGCTGTGTGTGTTTCAAAAGTATGAGTTCCTGTTTTCGCTGCTTGTGTGCATTTGGCAAATAAACTGTAATTGTAAATAAACATAAATTTTAAAATTATTACCAATACGCTACGCTTTATTTGCAACTTATTTATATGCATTTTCATTTTTTTTTTTTTTTTTTTTTGTTTATTAATGTTTTTGTCAGCGCACAGAGAGAGAGAGAGAGATGGGAAGAGTGTGAGAGGGAGATGGAGACATAAATACAATCGGGAATAATGGATATCGACATGCGATATAAATATTATTCGCTTTCAATATTTTTTTATAAACACTGCAAAGAATTGGATACCTTTTTAATAAAAAAAATATTATAAATTATATAAGTTGGTATTTTATTAAATCTATAATTATTTTTGATAAATTATGTATATTTTTAATATTATTTTAACTTAAAACTAACTTTTTTTCTTTTATTTTTTAAAATTGTATTATTTGCTGTCAACATTGCCCACTGCCACGCCCAACTTTGCTGTCTGCCATTCTCAGTCTTTTGCTTTATTTTTTATCCATTTTTTTTTTATTCAGTTATTTTTTTTTTATTTATTTATTTATTGTATTTACGCTTTATTGTTGTTGTTGCTTTTGCCACTTTTGCGGATATCATAAATTGGTTCGGCGCGCGACATTTCCCATGTGGAAAATTGAAATGTGCTTTTTCTTTTTTTTTTTTTGCGTCTTGTATTTTTATCTGGCCTAGAAGCCATTGGGGGGACCACGCCCATTCCGGTCGGAAGTAGGCGGTTACGGTGACGGACGGACTCAAGATGGCAGCTCTGGGAAAATCCGCGAAAGTTCCCTCGAGAAAAGTCGCTTAAAAGATAGCCAGAAAGCCAGGAGGCGTTCGAGAAGAACTTGTTGATGCCTACAAAAGTATCTTAAAGATACAGTTTTTTTTTTGGAGGGGATTTAGGTTAAAAAAAATTTAATTTTAAACTTTAAAGGGTTTTCTTTTGAATTTTGCTTGGAGTTTTTAAGGTTTTTAGGGTTTTTAAGGTTTTTTAGAGCAGTTTTGAAAGGGAGGCTGGTATTTTAAATATTTTTCTGAGTTTTTTCAGTTCTTAGTGAAGTATATAGATTTTTTTAAGTTTAAAAGCTTTTATTTTTTCTACTTTTTATAGATAAAAGTCTTAATATTAAATAAAAATAACAGAAAAAAGAGACAAACAAACAAAAACTTCGTTATATTTGAAAGGAAACTATTGAAACCATCAAGAAAAATAATTAAATAAGGAAATACACATTTTTGAATGAATGATAGCCGGTACTTACATACATACATATGTATATATTTTATGTCTTTTTCTTATAATTATATTTATAAGCAAAAATATACTAATAATAAAATCTTCTAATAAAATTACGAGGTTAAATAGAAAAATACAAAATAATCAAACAAATAAATTTATTAAAAATGTTAATTTAATGATACCCGGTACATATTCTCTTCTCTTCTTAGAACTTTATTTTTTAATAATGACTACATTTACTCTTAAAAATCATAAAAAGATCTGGACAACAATTAGTATTCTTCTATAAATTATATATAGATCTCTAAACCTCTACAAAATAAAAACTCCTTTAAAAAAACCCCCCATAAAACAGAAACAATCAAAAAACCAGCTACCGAAAATTGTAAATTTAATTAAAGTTATGTAATTTTGTGGTTAGAACTCTTCTATGTTATTTCCTGATGTTTTTGTTTATGGGTTTTTCGGTTTTCTGTTTTCTATTTTTGGTTTGTTTATTATTTTTTTTCGGTGAGCGGACACCAAACAGCGGACAGTGTACTCTATCCTGTGAAGAGAACTTGTTGTTTTTTCCGGCCTAGTACCGCCTGATTTTGATATATGTGCTTATGGCCGACAACCATTTTGGTCCGTCCACTTCGTTTTCACTAAATTGACATAATGACCAAATAATTTTCCAGTTCGATGCGTCGTTATGGCCCAAAATCGAGTGGAATTGGCTTGACAGACCGACAGTGAGACAGCCAGACAGCCAGATACAACCAGACAGCCAGTCAGAGACAAAAATATCCTATTCCTATATATAGGTTGATTGAAAATTTTTCGATGCGGCGGCGGGGAGCCAGTTTGCCTGTTGGGGATTTTCAATTTTGCGCATATATTTGACAGGCATCGAGTGGCAGGACATTTAATGCAAATGTTCAATTTCAAATGCTGCAAAATTTATTGTGTGTGTCAACATTAATTTGTGAAATCTATGCAAGGCTTTTCGGTTTTCGGTTTGCTGTTTTCGGTATCGGTATCGATATCGCGACAATTAATCAAACGATGCAACAGTCCGCACATCGAAGGGATAATTTGGCACTTAAAAAGGATAACAGGGTCCAATGGCTCGGTTGGCCCCATGGCTAGTACACCGTCTTCAAAACCATTGAAGGGTGTCGCCTAATGTCCTTGTCAAGTGACGAGTCAACTTGGTAAGAGATTTTCTTCACAAAAAAAAAAAGGAAATAAATATAAAATAAAATCAGCAGGAAACCCTTTTTTTTTTAAAAGAAACCAAACCAAAGTCGTTTGGTTTTTTTGGTGGAAAAGTAAGGCGATTAATTGGAAGGGTATTTTTTTTTTAAGAGAGGTTGGAGGTTAGAAAGGGGCTAGTTTTAAGATTTATTTACAAATAATAATAAAGTTAGAAGATCTTAAAAAAAATATTAAATAAAATAGAAAGACCCCTTAGATATTTTAAACCTTTTTCCTTGATTTTTTTAAAGTAAACTTTAGACTTATCATGGGAACTAAAGCTTATCTTTAGAAGCTATCTCTAGATTTTCTTAAAATCTAAAAGTTTCTCTAAAGAGTATCTTAAAGTTCTCATCCCCATTTCGTCCTTAGTTTCCCCCTTTTTTTTACCGCCTTTTTTGTGAGCCTTTTTCAAAGCCCTCCTCCCCAGGACTAAGTCAGCCTTCCAGCCAGCCATCTAGCCATTGGGGACAGGACTGAGTAAAAGTTCCATTTATCAATTGATTGACTAGATAATTGCCAGCAAAGTGAAAGATAAGCAGAAGGACAGAAGACCGGAGACAGGACAGAGGACCGAAGACCAAGGAGATGGCCCACTGCCAGGACTAGTTACTAATGATCCTTGAGGCCTAATCAGTAAACTTTCTACTAAAATGGACTTTACTATTAGTTAAAAGCTAAAAAAAAAAGGGAGATTCAAAAAAAAAGGGAAAGGGGTAAAAATATGTGAGGGCTTAAAAAATGGCAAATGCCGGTCGTCTGACAAACGCAGGCCATAAAGCCATAAATGTCGGGCCATAAATTATGCCGCTAAGGGTTACCAAACATACACACACATACATATACTCAAAAAAAAATGGTAAAAAAAAGTGTTTGCCGTTGTTGGCCAATCGGTGACATGTGTGAAAATGCACTTTACTGTCACTTGAATGTTTGATGGCAGTGCCATTCGGGCCAATATGCAGAATCGACTCACAATTCGTAGGGCTTTAAGCCAGCAGACCAGAGCCACAGCCAGAGTTCGGGCACTTCATTGATTTGCGATATAGTTGAGGGGGAACTATAAAAAAAATATATAAATATATATATATATATATTAAAACTATATTTGATATTCGGGCTTTGAAAGAAATGGTAGTGGTATTCAGGGGAGGTAGTTAGGAGGTTTTTGTTTTGATGAAAATGAGGAAAGATTTAATTTTTTGGGAAACACTTTATTCATTAAACTTAATATATCCTTTTTAATATCGCTCCTTCTATCTCTCTCCTTGTATAACTTTACCTCCTTACTTTCTTTATCTTAGAAACCCTTACTTCCATTATCTTAACTTATAAAATTTTATATTTTAATAGTAATTGTAGTAAGAATTTCATTTATTTTTCAATTCTTGAAACAAAAGTCCTTTAATATTCATTATATTCTTTATTCTTTTTTATTCATTATTCCTAATTTCTTTATTCTTTATTCATTTGTTTTATTTATTTTAAAGCCAACAGGGCGTATGAGTATTTTCAAATATCAAGTACCCGCCATGGTGTCTTGAAATTCTTCAAAAAATCTAAGGCCTTCGAGAAAAGGTTCAAGCTTAGTATTTCTAAACAGTCAAGAGCCTCCAAAACAACTTAAATCTTCTTACAAATAGTTTCTTCTATTTTATTTATAACAAAAATCTTATATTTTATTTATTTTTTATTTTCTACAAAAAACAAGAAACTTAAACCCTCGAGGGTGTCTGGTGTTGTTGACTGACCGCCGCCGAAAATAATTGATTCACTTAGCATTCCCATCAAGTCTGCATTGTCCGGGCAACACCTTGGTCACTTTCACAGACCAGCCACCCACCTACCTCACCCCCTCTCTCCACTCCCTTGATGGCGAAAGGCTTTCTCCTTCTGCCCCTTTCTCGCTCTCTGCAGCATTTTTGGCACCCGTCTCGATCTGTCGCCGTGATAGAGTGCCGCGACACTGAGTAATCTATTTTGTGTGCGAGACTCGCACGCGCTTCCCACCTCCTCCCCACCACCCACAGAAGTGCCTCCCACCACCCCCCTTTACAATACAATGTGTGTGTGTGTGGAAGGCACACTCTTCTAACACACTAATAATGGCATATAAAGTCGCTCGCACACGTCGTCCTGCAAGTTTTTGGGATGTTGTTGCTGTACGTTGGATGCTGGCTTTGGTCGGGCTTTTTCTGATTTCTTTCTTTCTTTTCTTTATTTTTTTTTTATTTTTTTTTTTTTGGCATGACTCTCTTTTGTTTTTGGCGTTTTTACAACATGGCCAGCATAACAATGTCGCAGCAAACGAAAAATTGCAAGTGGACACATGAATTATGTGCAGCACTCGAGTTAAACAACCGCCGGGCGTGGCCCCTGTAGCCCCGATACCTATAGCCTTAACATCCCGCTCCGTGGCACCGCTCCTCATGGTCTGGTCTGGCCTGGTCTCCATGATAGGCAAACACAAAAAGTAAAGGCAACTCCACTTGGAGAATTTATATATTTCTGACTATATATCCATTATAAAGCGATTTAGGTTTGGATTAGGCATTATTAACTCTAAAAATAGGGTTTTTGATTTTTTAATTATTTTTCAATTATTTTAATTTAAAATATATTCAAGTTTGGGTAGATAAAAGGTTCTTGTGCTAGTTCGGTAGAACTACATACAAATATTTCATATATATTTTATTTTTTTAATAGTAAATTTTTAATAAAGGAGATAATATGATTTTTAACTTTAAACAAAAATATAATTTACTAATTTTCAAAGAAATACTATCCAAAGAACTTATAGCCCTATTACCCTATAAGCCTATATTACCCTATTAGCCCTAAAAAAATAGTTTTTTATTCTTTTTAAAAGATTGCTACATATTTTAAAGGTTTTAATATTATATTCTAATTTTATAATTTTATAAATTTTTTATATTATAAACCAAACATAGCAAGATTTGTGAATATAAATATTTATATAAGTAATATGTAGTACTATTCTCGAATAATATTCTACTTATAATAATATAATATATAATTATGCATAAAAAATGCAACAATTTGGTAGTGTTTTGATTATTAGAGGTAGAAGTAGTGTAAAGTAAAGTCATTACATCACGTATACTTTTATTTATTTTTAAAATAACATTTTTTTAACTTAATTTATAACTTAACTGTAAATCTGTTTCCCATTCTACTTCTAAAATGCAAAAAATATTGCTAGCTATAACTTTATTCAACTAATAACCCCTTAAAAGAAGTATCTATATTTTCTTGAAGTGTATTCACTAAATGCACGAGTACTCAGTGAGTTTCTTTGCCCCACTCCGCGATAGGATGGGTGCTGGTGCGGGTGGTGTATTTTTTTGTTTTTTTTTTATACACACATGTGCTCGGTTTTTGTTGGCTGCCCATTGGGGACGCGTTAGTGGTCCGTGGCTGGGTCCAGGATGTGGATATGGATGTGGATGCGGAATATATATGAGCGGGAGGAGAGATATAGAGGAGAGGAGAGGAGGACTTGCCGCATCCCGAAGACGACGGCAGAAGATGAAATGGCAGCGAGATGTGAAGTGGAGTACAATGTTGACTTCACCCGGTTTTGGCTTGTTTTGGAGGTCACAAACACACACACACACACATACAATACACCAAGGGGGGGCTGCCATTTGGGAGTTGGCTTTGCGGGTATTAAATTATACATCATTTTGCAACAAATGATGGTCGTTACGTCGCCCTATCCACCGGCATACCAGAAAAAAAAAACCCAAACCCGAAACCCAAAAATGTTCATCCAGCCAATCGTGGTGCGTATTTTGCCTTTTGTTTCCGGTTCCCATGTGACCCAGGCCTAGATCTTAGTCCTTAGACGGTAGTCCTTGAAAAAATTCAAAAAAAAAAAACCATGAGGAAGTGGGAAGAGAAAGGCATTAAGCATTTGAAAATAAAGCCAGAATAGCTGACAATCGAAACAATCAACTGATTTTGGTTTTTTGGAAGGAATTCATTTTCCTTCCTCTTTAAAAAAATTTAAAGAGGAAAAGGACATAGGTGGGATAGGTATAACCCTAAAGTTCCTTATCTCCATAGTCCTCTCTTTATGTCTACCCTTATTAACATCACTGCCTACTGGTTGGTCTCCAAACCCAATTACAGTTCAACACTTTCCCGGCTACATGTTTGTACATTTTCGCCATTAATGAACTCACTTCCAACACACAAAACAGAAATAAAAATGCAACTTTTAAGCTCATGAATCCCTAAAAACCCACACACACACACACACACACAATTTATCCAAACCAGTTAATAAAAATAAAAGAGGAATCTGTGACGGCGTGTGGCTGCCAGTTGATTTAATTATTTTTAGAGCGGTGTTGTGTGGAGGAGTGGTGGAGCTCTAAATGATTCAAGTTGCGAATACAGGAAGGCATATAATCGATCTTAATTACATTTGTATGCCCTGACTGCCATTGGGTTAGGTATATATATATATATATATATTGTAGTATGTGTGTGTGTGTGTATATATAACACTCATACATTTGCACGACTTCCGCTTCCGTCGAGCGATTAAGGCATTATGGCATCAGCAACAGCATCGGTATTGGCATCGGCATCTCCCCCGTATCGTCTTGGGGCGCATTTTATGGCTCTGAATTGAATTGCTTTGAATTGCAATCGCTTAAAATGGCACTCATTCACACATATACGCCATTACCCACACTCAGGTTCCGGGCTCAAGCTCCATGGCATGGCATACACACGTACATATGTATATGTATGGCTTTTCATCGGCACTTGGCTCACATTTTAATTATGGCTGAGCGAATTAATAACAATTTGTTGTGAAAATGGCAAAGCTGATTAATTTATGTTTGCCGTTGCTACGTTTTTATCATTTTGTTTCATTTCATTGTATTTTCTCTCTTGGCCTTTTCTCCTTTTCTCTTGTTTTTTCTTTGCTTTTTAACCTTTTTTATTTTTTTTTTGCTTTTTAAACATATGTAGCTATAAGCTTATTTAAATCTTTTATGAGATAGATCAGAAAAAGTAAACAAATACGCTTAAGACATAGATTTATTCAAGGGATAGGTTTTAGTCTCGGTCGCCGTAGTCATTACTATGTCACGGTCGCCATAAACACAAAAATTATCATCCACACAATTATTCTAACACTTTCCCCTAGAAACTAAATCATAATGGCATTTAAATTCTACAAAGTATGTGGTCTTTTCCTTGAGTATCTACGAAAGCAAATCCTTGAAGCATCCTTGCAAGTCCTTGCCATAAGCCAGCCATAGCCAGTACAAGCTGATGTGCATTATTTCGATTTTAATTCGCAGCATCCTCCATTCAAATATCGAATGATGTTGGACGGGGGGCTAAAGCGCTCCATTGCCTCCGTCTCCCTCCAGCTTCCTAGAATTTCCTCTGTTTTCCGGTTAGCCGTTTGCTCCTCCATTCATTCGTTTGCTGTAATCAATTGCATGCGGCTATTTTTGGTTGAAAGCAGCAGCAGCAGCAGCAGTAGCAGCAAACTCAAACTGGAACTCGAACGAGG
Source organism: Drosophila malerkotliana malerkotliana (assembly GCA_018153235.1). Taxonomy (NCBI): domain Eukaryota; kingdom Metazoa; phylum Arthropoda; class Insecta; order Diptera; family Drosophilidae; genus Drosophila; species Drosophila malerkotliana. Next base: position 4,840,724 of record JAECXV010000058.1, on the reverse strand, counting down.
CAGTAGGTGGTGGTGGTGGTGGTGTTGGTGGCACGGGTATGGCATTGTCGCGTCGTCAGGCAACAACGCATCACCACCCAGGCGACCATAGCCAAGCCACCCATCGTTCCATATTGCAATACCCACATTGCACCGCCAAGCGAGGTGGCCATAACTAGAGATGTTTGTTTTGTAAAATAAAGTAAAATATAAGCTCTTGTCACGGTCGCCATGTGGTTTTAAGAGAACTTTCTTTATACTTTGCATAATTTTTAGAAAAAGAAAGATAAGATAGATGACTTAAGATGTTTATATTACAAATCTTACAAATCTAAACTCCAACTTTAAAGATAAATATGATTAAAAATAAGTTAATAAAACCTCTTGTCACGGTCGCCATAATTTTCAGAACTAGACTCCATAATTATATCGATAATTGTGCCATCTCTAGCTTCACAAACTGGACCACTGGACCAGGACATGTGTGCCAAGAAACGGGTCGAAAAAAGGGCGAAGGGCTGTAGGTGTGTGGGAGGATGTGTGTGCGGCAATGGATGGATGGTGGGCGGGGTATTGGTTGTATGTGGATGGTTGTGTGTGTCGAAGGACCAACCGCTGTGCGAACCTTAAATGAAACATTCAACGCTGCAAATTGCAATAAGCCGGAACAAACCCGAAAGAACTCCGTTCGGAGGAAAATAAAAGGGGTTTCGAGCTCTTGCTGGGACTTAGGGGTGGTGGGGGGTGTGGGAGGAATACCAGGCAACATGCAATGCATACCACCTGATGGACAGGTGAGTGCTCGAATGAATGTTTGGCCACCGCCACTTGCCATTCAAAGCATTCAATAGCAAACTCCATTCCAAGGATTCTATTGTTTGGCGAAAGGGAATCAGTTGATTAAAAGCTGATACCAGATATGATCAGTTGAGCTTATAAAGGGATAACTAGTTCAATAAGGGGAGGTAGGGTTTCTAGATGTTCTTTAAAGGCTTTTTTTTAAATATTTTTATTGAATATTTCCTTAAAAGAAATTCCCTACAAGACCCAATCTTAAACCCAAAATATTCTTCTTTTTTTTTTTTTTGGAACAATTGATATAGTACTCTTGTCTTTTAGTTTATTTTTTTTTGGCTATCCTTGGTTGGCTCCTCCCACAAAAAAAAGTCCTTTCACAAACACACACTCATACACACTGAGAAAAAAAAAACACAAGCAGACAGACAATGGCAGACAGATGCAGGCAACGTAGCGGAAGTCATAAACAATTTTTATGTTTTCACATTTCAAGTGAAATTCATTTCGCGTTTTTCTTTTCTTTTCTTTCCTTTCTTTTTATTTTTCCTTTTTCTTTCTTTCTTTTTTTTTTTGTTATGGCTGCTGCGCTTTATGGATTTCAATTTCTTATTCTTGGCCGTGCATGCAACACCATATACTTATCCATCTGAACCATATATCCTTGTACAATACATATCATTTTATTTTTATATTTTTTTATTTTTTTATTTCGGGTCATTCCCGCACAAAAAAATTGAATTTAATTGCCCGAAAGTAAGGCAAATCGGCGTGTCACCTGGTCGGCCAATAAAAACCCAAAAACGGAGTTCCCTAAGCCACAAAATTTGCTCAAGTTGCAAAAAAAAAAAAAAGAGCTGTATATGTTGGGTGGCTTAAAATTAACAATTTACTTGCCTCACAAGTGGCTGGCACTTTTTTTCCCACACCCCCAGAAAGGGAGCTTTGCTACCAAATTGATGCCCTTAATGAGCTTAAATGGCTCATGAGACATATATATTCAGGATACACCCGCACTCGCGACCCCTTGGGCTGCCGGGCTCAAGCCAAAGTTGAGCTCAAAGTGCAAGGACCCTCCAATTTACCTGCCCGGGCCGGCATTACCCCCCCAACAGCCTTCGTGGGGTTTATTTTTTAGCCGTTGATTCAGCATTTTCTTCGTCTTGGGTTACTTTTGAATGAAAGGAGGTCGTATATTGGTTTCCTGATTATAACTACTTCGACCTACGAGTCTTTCAAGGAATCCCTCTTTGAAATCTTGAAGTCCATCCCATCCATTTCCCCAAATTCTGACGGGGTCTCCCTGGAAAATTTGACAAAAAATCGGAAAAAATATTTCCACCTCAGGTTTTGATGCAGGTTGTTGAAGAATCATTCTACAAATCGTTTAAGGGGTCACGCCACCCTGAAATTTTCAAAAAATCGATTTTTTTTTTACTTAATTTAAAAGACTATATTCTTACGCGTATTTTAAGACGTCCCCGAAGACAATATCTTGATAATTATGGAAGTTATGTTTATTTGAAGTCGGCACGGCAGGAGGGCACCTAAGACACTTCTTTTTCTTCTTTTGCGTTTTTCTCGAAACCACTTTTTTCAAGACGGTGGGCATGATAACTCAAAAACTGTTCAACCGATTGACTTGAAATTAGAAACACATCTTCTTACATGGATTTTCCACAGAGTGACGTAGGATTTTTTCGATCCAATGGATAGAAATTTTTTTATGCAATTTTTAGTACGACATTTTTTGCCCAAAACATTGAGTCAAGTTTTAAAGTGCTCTCATTTGCGTAATTTTTTTTTTTTTTTCTAAAACGGCTACGTCACTCTGTTCCAAATTTATCACTTTTTAAAAAAAAATTTTGTTTACTTTTTTCTGATGAAAATTGACACGTGAATCATGCCCACCATCAAGGAGCACTCCGGAAAAACCCATGATCGCCGATGTTCATATCTCCGCCATTTTGAATTGAAAACAATTTTTTTTTAGAATTTATAAAGCTCATTAGTTGTATTAAATAGAAATAAAAGTGGAAAAATCCTATCTCAACTAGTTTAGTCACAAGAAATTCCTGAAAAACCGTCCCGTTTCCACGAGGTCAGGGTGGCGTAACCCCTCAAAACAGTCCTCTCATGAATCGGACCAAGATTGGCCAAGATATAGCCTACGACCGGGGCCATATAGGCCATCCCATACATTCGCCGAAATTCTGAAGGGGACATCCCAGAAAATTTGACAAAAAATCTGAAAAATATTTCCACCTCAGGTTTTGATGCAGGTTGTTTCAGAATCGTTCTACTAATCGTTTAAGACAGTCCTCTCAAGAATCGGACTAGGATTGGCCAAGCTATAGCCTCCGGCCGGGGCCATATAGGCCATCCCATACATTCGCCGAAATTCTGAAGGGGACATCCCAGAAAATTTGACAAAAAATCTGAAAAATATTTCCACCTCAGGTTTTGATGCAAATCGGTGCAGAATCGTTCTACAAATCGTTTAAGACAGTCCTCTCAAGAATCGGACCAAGATTGGCCAAGATATAGCCACCGGCCGGGGCCATATAGGCCATCCCATACATTCGCCGAAATTCTGAAGGGGACATCCCAGAAAATTTGACAAAAAATCTGAAAAATATTTCCACCTCAGGTTTTGATGCAAATCGGTGCAGAATCGTTCTACAAATCGTTTAAGACAGTCCTCTCAAGAATCGGACTAGGATTGGCCAAGCTATAGCCTCCGGCCGGGGCCATATAGGCCATCCCATACATTCGCCGAAATTCTGAAGGGGACATCCCAGAAAATTTGACAAAAAATCTGAAAAATATTTCCACCTCAGGTTTTGATGCAAATCGGTGCAGAATCGTTCTACAAATCGTTTAAGACAGTCCTCTCAAGAATCGGACCAAGATTGGCCAAGATATAGCCACCGGCCGGGGCCATATAGGCCATCCCATACATTCGCCGAAATTCTGAAGGGGACATCCCAGAAAATTTGACAAAAAATCTGAAAAATATTTCCACCTCAGGTTTTGATGCAAATCGGTGCAGAATCGTTCTACAAATCGTTTAAGACAGTCCTCTCAAGAATCGGACCAAGATTGGCAAAGATATAGCCACCGGCCGGGGCCATATAGGCCATCCCATACATTCGCCGAAAATCTGAAGGGGACATCCCAGAAAATTTGACAAAAAATCTGAAAAATATTTCCACCTCAGGTTTTGATGCAGGTTGTTTCAGAATCGTTCTACTAATCATTTAAGACAATCCTCTCAAGAATCGGACCAAGATTGGCAAAGCTATAGCCTCCGGCCGGGGCCATATAGGCCATCCCATACATTCGCCGAAATTCTGAAGGGGACATCCCAGAAAATTTGACAAAAAATCTGAAAAATATTTCCACCTCAGGTTTTGATGCAAATCGGTGCAGAATCGTTCTACAAATCGTTTAAGACAGTCCTCTCAAGAATCGGACCAAGATTGGCAAAGATATAGCCTACGACCGGGGCCATATAGGCCATCCCATACATTCGCCGATATTCTGAAGGGGACATCCCAGAAAATTTGACAAAAAATCTGAAAAATATTTCCACCTCAGGTTTTGATGCAGGTTGTTTCAGAATCGTTCTACTAATCGTTTAAGACAGTCCTCTCATGAATCGGACCAAGATTGGCAAAGATATAGCCTCTGGCCGGGGCCATATAGGCCATCCCATACATTCGCCGAAATTCTGAAGGGGACATCCCAGAAAATTTGACAAAAAATCTGAAAAATATTTCCACCTCAGGTTTTGATGCAGGTTGTTGCAGAATCGTTCTACTAATCGTTTAAAACAGTCCTCTTAAGAATCGGACTAGGATTGGCCAAGATTTAGCCTCCGGCCGGGAACATATACATATATAGGCCATCCCATCCATATCCCGAAATTGTAAATGGATATTCGAATCACTTTTTGTTTAAGTATTTTGCTTCAAGATCAGAGAGACATCGGCACAGTTATCGGAAGGGATATGGCTTATAATTAGGCCTTATTGTAAATATTCAACGCCTTTTTTCTTTGACTTCCCAAGCGTTTTGGGATAATTTTCATTCAGGGGTGCCCAAAACTCCAATACCAGTGCAAAAAATCACCAATACAGTGAAGCGAGAATTTTTTTCTTTTCTTGCAAGTGAGAAGCAATTTCTTCTTCGAAGCAATCTCTTTCTTTTCTTGCGGTTAAAATTTTTCGGCAATCCAACAACAAAATGCATTCGGATTAGCGCGAATGAGGAGAATAGGGAGAACACAAAAAATTCGTATTGTACGATGACTTTGCATTTTTCATATAAAATAGCAACAACGAATTCCAACAAAAAAGGAGCAACGGAGAGCAATGGGGCGGGGCACTACTGATTTTAATTTTTTTAATATCCCGAATATTTCTACCATTTATTATCGCAGTTATAGTATAATACCACTACCATTCATGTTTCTTATTTACTATTTACTTTAAGGCTTTCCTTAGTTTTGGGAGGAACTCGCAACTAATTTCCCACTAAGGAGAACTAAAACAAATAATTAAAAAAATAAAAAAAAAAGAGAGAAAAGGTCCAAGAGTCCGAATCCAAGTCTTTTGTCAACCCGGCAAGGCAAGGGATCTCGTTGGAAATCCTGTGTAGGCAAATGAAAGTTGTTTGGCCATGATGTCTGCATTGCGTTCTGAAAATGGCCAAGAAGCAGTAGGGTTAAGGGGGCAGAGGCAGAGGTCAAAGGGGTTGACTGCTGCCCCTCTAGAAAGAGATGGGTAGTGCAACACGTTCTGTTGTACCTCATTAAGTATGTGTCATTGAGTGCAAAGCAGTGAGAGAAAAAGCAAGACATCCAATCCAAGGATATACATATATATCCTTCATTCGAGACCCATCAAGTACCAACCTTAAATAAAAACACAAACAAAAACTTTTAAACATTATAATTTTATTTTTTAAACTTGCAACATACAACAGCATCAGTGTTTGAAAATATATGGAACTGCTATAGCGCTCATTTAACTCGAATAGAATGTCCTAAATGTAGATACGGATAACTTGGTCAGTATTAATGTAGGCCTTGCAGATGGGGCAAGTGGGTACTCCAGTGTGCAGGGCCATCATCAGGCACTGATCGCAGAAAACGTGGCCGCAGGCGGTGCTCACCGGTGTATTGGGCACCATCAGGCATATCGGGCACTTATAGTGCGCGTACAGCGAACCAGTGGAACCAGTGGAACATGGCCGATTTTCCAAAACTCCAGTAGTATTAGTAGTAGTAGTAGAGTCCTCATCATCGTCCCCAGTCAAGTCGATGATGTCGCTGGGCACGATATTATCAGAGATTCTACGTCTATTCTCCATTTCGTTTGACGAGAAATGAAATAACTTCGAGAATAGATTTTTCAAATATGAAAACATTTTCCCAGTAGATTGAAAGGTAGCGCCAAGATCACAAAATATACGTCGCCAGGAAAACTCGACCAGGAAGTTTGAGGAAGAAAAATGGAAGCTTCTATTTTGTCAGACCGTCGTTGATGTTTGGTCAGTGCTGGAAAGGGTGAAAAAGGAGAGTGCTGGAAAAGGTCTTATTAAAAAAGTACGATAGGGATGGTAGGGTTACCAATTAGAATATATTATAATCGGTATTTGAATAAAATGTATCGAGTCTTCGAGAGGTACTCTTCACTCTTTTTTTTTTTTGGCAGTGCACTTGAGTGTCCTGCGCCAAGTGCGACAATTTAAAACATAATGCAAACTAAATGAAAATGCGGCAACCGGAGAGCGAAACACAAAAGAATTTTTAAATATCTTGCGCCCCCAAACGAACCGGAGACAACCGGAGTTCCTGATGACCAGGATTCAGGAGCCGGTAGCCGGGCAGCCGGGTAGCCAAGCAAAAAGGACTCTGGGATTCAGCATCCTGCATCCTGCTGAATCCAGGAGCTCTCTGCGGTCAAAGGGGGCAAAGCTAACTAAGCATGCCACGCCCCCCACACACACGTAAAGCCCTCGTTTTTTTTTTCCAACCACACTTTTCTGTCTTCACTTCTAGGGTCTCTGGTCATCTCTCTGGTGTTCTTTATATATTCCCAGGATTTTATCCTTTATTTTTTTTTTTTTATTTTTGTGTGGCATGCGAAACGGCAAACGGAAATGAACTCTTTAGTAAAGTGTTTACAAGCCAGGGGGGTAGTGGGTGGTGGTGGCTGAAGAAAATTAAAAAGAAAGCCAAGAAAAATCCGGTACATTCATGACATTAAATGAATGCACCCCCTAAAATAGTCAAGTCTGCACTCTCAGCTATAAGAATTAAATCCAAGAACACTTTGCAACACTAAAGTTATCGATAGTTATTGGTATTTTACATTGAAAGCTAATGTAAAGGTTATGTTGAGAATTCTTCAGGTAACATAATGTGGGCCAAGTGTTGGTAAAGTGTCTAAATAGCCCTTGCAACACGTGCTTTGGTAATCGATGTTGGGGTCATCGACTTGTGTATGTATTAGGGCTGCGTTTAATAAAATATTTTAAATTTTTAATTATTTTTTGATTTATATGACAAGGAGCGAGCAATCTTATTTATAATTCAACGAATCCTAATACGATCTTATTAAACAAATAAGATCTAAACCAATAAAAATTATTTTCTTTAATTTTTAAGCTTTAAAACTAAATATATTTGTTTAAAAAGCTTGAAAAATAAAATAGTTGGTTACTGCCCTATACAAGGCAGAGCCTAAGTTAGCATTAGTTTTATGTTATATGAAGCTTATGCTCTTATAATCTCCAAAGATCAGTTTTTAAAAGGCAAATATCTCTAACTATACCCTAATTTTGTAACTTTAAGCAATTTCTTTACCTTAAAAAAAATACAAAAATAACCTAAAAAGCTTTATTTAAATCTTGCCAACTTAAAGCATTTTTATTTTAAAACCCAACTAGTTTTAAGATTAATTTCAAATAAAAAAAGTCAATTGCCCTTAAGAGCCTTTGAAACATTTCCCAATTCCAACATTCCAATCATATTTCCAACAATCCAATCAGACCCTAAAAAATGCCAAAAAGCATCGGATAAAGTTTAGCCCATCGTCTTTCTGGTTACCTTGGTAACTCTGAATCTCTGATTTTTGTCCTGTCACGTCGAAGCTGAATATTCTTTCACTTTTCCGGCAGTCGTTCAACGAGTCACAACGAGTGAGCGAAAAAAAAATAAAAAAAAAAAAAAAATAAAAGTGAAAAGTGAAAACTAAAAGTGAAAAATAAAATATTTTAAAATGGACAATTCTTGGAATGAAAAAAAAGATTTGAAAAATCTTGGCGAGCAACCTGTCTCGAATCTTCGTGGTCTTCAAGAACAGTCGACTGAGGGTAAGTTTACCCAAAAAAAATAATATTTCTGGGGGTTATTTTTTTTTCGGTCTTTTTTTTCGTTTTTTTTTTTTTTTTTTTTTGTGAAAAAACATGTGCCCTTAAAATTTTATTTAGAAGAATCATATGGTGATGAAAATAAGATGCCAAATTCGAATGAGAATTCAGGACCACGTGCGGGAACATCCCGTTCGTTTGAGACTCCCCTTGCTGGCCAAGAAGAGGTCAGTGCTGGTGGCGGCTTTGAGGCGAATTCCCCGCCAGAGTCGGCGCCGCCGCCACAACAGGAGCAGGAGCAGGAACGTCCCCATAGCTCCACCAATGCCATGAATCGTCTCATGCAGCCCGAAGGTGAGTTTTTCGTTCTTAGGATTCTAGAGCTTTCGATTAGGTTAGGTTTTTTTTTTCTCTTGGTTCCGCTCCCAAAAACAAAATTGGCCTTTTCCTCCCTCGAACTAGGTGGCAATTATCATCAACGATTGGCTCTAATGCCCACTCTGCGTAGCGTTTTCCTGCCCGGCCTGGACTTGGCCACCCAACCATCTATCAATGATCTTTTCCACTACTTTATTCGGTACGGGGAACTGAAACGTGTCACGGTGCTCTCCAACACGGACGAGACAAGCTTTGCGATCGTAACCAGCATGCGCAGGGCTCTCGCCGCCAATCCCCGCCATTTTGGGGGCAGTTCGGACGACAGGTCGAGGAGCTGGCTGAACACGTGGAACGACAGGCCCATGCTTCGTCAAGGCAGAGTGACGAGGCATTTTTACAATCGCCATCAAGCTGGCAACGCTGCTGGTTTGATGAGAATGAGTGGCCATCCTTCTATGTCCATGGGTGGCAACATTCTTATCTCCCATGCTGGTTCTGGAATGCCAATGGTGGGCAATGGCATTCGCTCTGGTCGGGTTCTGCCTCTGGCCGTCATGCGGAGCAGTCCTTTGGCCACGGGTGGCAGCATTGGTGCTGTTACTGGTGTGCAAAGATGGAGACGCACCACGCATTCCAACATCGGTAGCAACTCTGCTCGCTCTATTGCTCTCATAATGAGCAATGCGACTGCTGATGCGACTTCGCCCATGGGTGAAAACTCTGCCAGTGTGGCGCTGAGTAGCAATACTGATGTGGTTCCTGTGCCCCCGAGTGGCGAAAATACAGCTACTTCTGCTGGTGAAAACTCTGATCCCGTACCTTTGCCCCCTCTGAGTGGCAACACTACTTCTGATGACAAACCATCAACCAGCACTGGTGTTGTAAGCTCCAGTGACGTGAATATCATTAATACCCGATCCATGACGAGATTGAAAGCTGCGGCTTCCCAGCCACCGGTTCGTCGATCCGAGCGTCTCTCGACGAAGATGCTCTCGGCAAAGCCACCATCCAAAGCCGCTCCCGCTCGGGCACCCAAACGCCCCCAACCAACGTCCAGCAAGCGGCCGGCCAAGCGTGCTCGGGTGGCCAAGAAACCGGAGGCCAAAAAACCGGAAACCAAGAAGCGCCGTCAGCGTAAGCCCACCAAGAAGGGTGCCGCTCAGAAGCCAAAACGTAAAGCCGTGGCAAGAAAGCAAGATAGGAAGGAGTCAAATAAACCCATTCCAGTGGAACGCTTGCCGCAATGGACCATCAATCCAGGCCGGAGCTCTCTGCCCGCGGCGGTAGAGAAGGAGGTCTGCGACGTGGGAAGCGGTGGCTCGAACAGGAGGCTGACCGCGCCACGCACCGTTCGTCAGGGCCTCAGCCAGGCGGCTAAGGATAACCAGTTTAGTCCACCAGAGTCCACTGCGAAGAAGACTCGGGCAAAAAATACTGTGGAAAAGAAGAAAGCAGCGGCCAAAGGTAGAAATAAGAAGACTAAAGCTTTGAGAAAGAAGATTGTTAAGAAGCAGGAGGCGGTTCGGCAGCGAACACGATCTAAGTCCAAGGCGCGGAAACGTCCAGTGAAAGGCCGTAAAGCTGCCCAGGTCGAATCCCATGAGAATCCCATGGCTGGCTCTTCCCAAGCTGGCGCCGTGCAAGGTGTGGGTTCTTCTTTAAAATCACTCCCCGGGAAGTCTGGGCATCGCGCTTCATCCTGTCGGATCGTAACTCGAGCCAAATCTGGTTCAAAACCTGGGCCTCAATCAACTTTTGAAAGTGTGGGTTCGCAGGGAGCAGCTCCCCAGGCCATCGCCAATCCTGCTGGAGCTTCAGGATCAACTCCGGCCTTGACCAACTCTGGGGAGACCCCTATTAAAACATCAACTATCGAAAATGTGGCTTCTCAAGCAGCTCCCCTGGCGGCGATCGCAAATCCCGAGAATATCATTCCTCCAGCAGCTCCCCTGGCCATTTCCTCCAAGCCTGATGCTTCAATTTCAAGCCTAAATAATGTGAGTTCCCAGGCAAGTCCCCAATTTCTATCAAATTCCACCATTCATATTCCACAATTAAGTTCAGTAATGGCGGCTGAATCTTCGGGATCAATTCCGGCCTTGTCCTTGTCCATTGGGGATATTATTCCATACATTTCTCAACCGCCTCCACCTCCGGAGTTGGACTCGCCAGCATCTCCACCTCCGGAGTTGGACTCGCCAGCATCTCCACCACCAGATCCTCGAGCTCTCCTGAATCCCTTGCCTCCAGTGGTTGTTGCCCCGGCGGGAAGCGCCTCGAATCAAGCCTTGCAAACGATCCCTTCCCGTGGCATGGTTCTTCACACGCCACTTGACACTCTTAGGGCATGGCAGAATAGCCTTGCAATGGGGAAGAGCTGTGGCGATCAAAGTCCTGATTCTCCTCCGAGCTCATCGTCGAGCCGTGCCTTGCAGACTGGCACTTTGACCGAACCGAGTCAGCCAAAAACCTACCCAGGTTTGGTAAACTACTCCTCCTCCTCTGGATCATCCCGATCCTCATCGCCCCCAAGCCCTTCTACGGCTAAGAAGCCATTTGCTGTAACCTCAGATGAGGAAATGAAGCGGCTGCCATGCTTCATTAATCCATGGCCTCATATGAAGGCCAAGCCGGCAGGTTTTTACCTAGAAACCTTGCCACCGGATTCTGCTCCAACCTCCTCTTCTCAAGCCAGCAAAAAATCCCCACCGAAGCGACTAGGGCAGCCTCCTGCAAAACCACTTGCAAAGCCCCCTGTAAGGCACACTGCAAAGCCCCCGACACAGCCCACAACGAAGCCCCTGGGCCGAGTCAACGATCCCCGTTTGGCCAGGGGTTCTCTTTCTAATCCCCCAAAGAATTCGATCTATAGTCCCAAACCTCCTCTGCCCCAGACTAATTCGACCAACACTCCAAAACCAAAGCCAGTGTCAGCAAGGGAAAGGGTATTCCAAATGCCCTATCCGAGGGCACCATTGGCCCGCATCATGCATATTGATCCACCAAATCGTTTCCAGCAGCCACCTCCAACATCTGCTCCAACAACGAGTCGAAAGCGCCAGCCTGCAAAGCCTAAACGTGACTTTAAGTTGAATTGTTATACCAATGAAAAAAAGGACTAAATCGATGAGGAGATTTTTATGTCAAGAGTCTACTTGGAATTAATGGAGAATCAAGCAAAGCCAGGAGGATACCTAGAGGCTAGTCTCTAGTCTCTAGTCACGAGTCTCTGGTCGCTCAGTTTATGATCGTGATAATTTCATATGTGATAGATCATAAAAACTCCAAATAAAAAATATCTATATTAAAAATGATTTGAAATTTGAATTTTTCTTGAATAAATTATAATATTAAAATTAACCAGTTTCATTCCATTTCATTTCAAATAAACACATTTTCTGTTATTTAATATAAGATTATTAAATGCAGAATTGTACAAGCCACAAAATACCTTTAGACTTACACCAAAATAATGCGAATTTAAATTTATTTTTAAAAAATCGAACTAGAAAGGCTTTTATAAAATGACAAAATTTTTTGTCGAGGGGCGAGAACGACAAGCCTACGTGGCTTCAGTGACGAACTTTACCTGGTGGGAGAGTTAAACATTTCGTTTTTATGTTAAACCTTAGTGTGATATTTTTTTTTTTTTTTTATTATTGGAGTATAAATATTTCGCATAAAAAAAATAAAAATAAAAAAAGACAAAAAAAAGGTAATAGTTAAAAAAAAAGAGTTCTCAGATCAGATCCAACACAGTACTCTTCACACCTCATCCACAAACTCTACCGCTCTAAAATATATCATAAATATGGTAAATACATTGATATAATGATATCAGAGGGCTTTCAAATATAAATCACAAATATCTCGCAAAAAAAACTAAATACATTAAGTGAAATATACCCATAACTATCACTAAAAGCTCTGTTTTCGAGTCTGTTTTCAAACATTTTTCGAAATTATTGTAATTCCTCGCTTGTTTATATTATATGTAAGCCTGTTAACGAGCTTTGTACGATAGTTTCGTTCAACTATTGCCATTTTGGCCGACTAGGTAGTTTTAGTTACGGTATGTATGGTATGTCAAAGATGTAGATCCTAAAATTTATTCCTTAAAGTCGACAAAACAGGCAGGTCTAATCTCCTTCACTCTAAATGCATTTCGATAACTGATTGAGTTCAAGATGATTGGAAATCGGTCTTTCCCCGACACTACTCTCAATTCTTTCAGATTCTGCAAAAAAATATCTGCAACTTGATTTAAAGTACGGACGAAAACTATTAGTTCCCATTGACGAAGCTTCCTTTGATACGATCCTTAAGATCTATACGACCCTTGAACAGTTTAATCAACTCGATGCCGTGAATGAAAATGATCATAGGATTTTAGGTGATCCTATAACTGGTTCCCCTTATTCTAAGAGATGCTATGACGATCCTCAATCCTATTGCCATATTCCTATAGTAAAAATAGAAAAGTATGGCAATATGCTTGAAAAACCAATTATAATTGATGATGATACGCCATTCGAGGAGACAATGGACACAGTCGAAGTTCAAGATGACGAAGACGAGGCTGATAATGAACAAACAAGCGAAGAATTTCAAGTATTGACTCCTTTGAATGAAGATATTCGCCCCGACCTCGGGCCGCAGGAAAATAATAATTAGTAGAACTATTATTAAAACTACAAATTGAAGATGTCTTTTTTTTTAAATTTAATGGAAATAATTTTTAAAGAAATCTTTGATCTTAAAATTAAGTTTTTAAAAGTACAATTGGGGGATATATTAAATATCTTAGAGTTTATTATGTAGTATATTAGAGTATATTTAGTATTATATTATAGGTTATGTATACCCGGTACTTAGAGTATATTCGGTACTTTTAGTATAGTTCGTACTTTTAGTATATTTATCACTTTTTTGTAGAAGGTAGTACTTAGTATATTCTAATATTATATTTAGTACTGTACCCGGTACTTAGTTCCTAGTAGTATTTAGTACTTTTATTATGTTTAGTACTTTACTATAGTATGTTAGTACTTAGTATATTATTACAATTAGTATATTTAGTACTTAGTTATAGAGTACTATAACCTAGAACTGTAAGAGTATTATTATAGAGTGCTATAACCTGCACGAGCAAATGTATGTAAAAGGAAAAAGGAATTATTTATGTATTATTATTAATTATTATTCAATTATAATAATTATTTATTATCTTACAGGCATTAAAATATAGTACATCTGTCCGTCTGTCTGCGTCCGTGTCCGCCTCTTTGTATAAACACATGTTTCTCAGACCCTATCAGAGATATAGCTACAAGATTTAATACATAAGGTCCTTTTAAGTTTCTCTAAAAAAACAAAAGTAGAATGATAGGGTCAACTGAATATCATCCCCAAATATATACTTCTTACTTATATATCCTTGTTTTAAACCCAAAATATAGACAATCATAGTCCTGTATTTCAGCTCCAGCTCTAAATTTTTGCTAAAGGCATACAAAAATATAAAAAACCAATAGTACGAGTATCTCAATTTTTATTATGAAAAATAGCTGGAATATAAACATTCCGATAGCCAGATACATATACAGATATATAGTATTGTTGGTTTTTACGAATATTCTTATCGCGAGTGGCTCCAGCGATGTAATGTGCGTTTCTCTTTTAATGTTTTTTGGGATATTTCGGTGACTGGAACTGTCAGGTTTTTGTTTCGGTTATGGGTATTTTTATTTGAAAACAAATCAATTTAGTTAATGGCCAGCTTGGAAGTGCAGTTTGATGGCGGGAGGGAGGTGGCAGTAGCACTTGGGATAGTAAATCAATGGCAGTGGGCGCTGCCGCCACCGTCGCCGCCGCCGAAAGCCAAACAAAAATGGCGTCGCATTCAAAATGGGGCCATCATTGCAATGGCATTTCTCTTTTATGCACTCGCTTATATATTTCTTTTCACATACATGTATATAAGAGATACACAAATATATATATATAGATATAGAAATGGATAAACTATACTCGCTGTATTTGAAGAGACAAATATTTGTTTATATATTTATTTTAAAATGTATTTATATTTTATTTTTCCATCATAATGAATTCAATTTTTGTCGTGCCAGTTCGAGTTGAAGTTTCACTTGATATTCCTGTTTCTGGTTCGAGTTTCCCAAAAGCCAAAAAGGACCTGAAAGGTAAAAAGGAAACAGGATCTGCAGAAAGGCAAAGGCAATACATATATATATTTTTTTTTGGAAGAGGGCTTTGAGGTGGCAGACATGCAGTTGCAGTCTAAGATGCTGCTTTGGGGTTTTTTTTTTCTAAAAATATTTATTTTGAATGGCTGGTGAAATGTTAAACTCAAAGAAGAAAGGTCAACAAATATAAGGTAATACTTGGATATCTAATAACCTCTTGATAAACTGTGTGAACTTGAACAGATTCTTGCTCTCATAATGGTAATTTATATACGAATATTAATATAATTTCATTCCACTTATTTAACGACATTTTCCCCGCTCCCTTCCGCCGCCAGGATCTGCTCCTCAAATTGTTTGCTAAGCGTTTTTGCCTTGGTGGCTCTTCGAGAGGGCCTAACGTGCCGCAACAATTCGAAATACACTGGAAAGAAAATATAAATTAAATTAAAAAATATATTAAAATATGAAGAAAGCTTCGCACTTTTTATATTTAATTTTTTTTAATGAAAAATATTCTAACAAATATCCTAGATTTTTTCATAATATTTTTCTTTTAGTGTAGCTAGCTTTCTCCTTATTTTTTTTCTCAACTTCCTGGTGTCGTTTCTCTAATGCAGTTCCCTCTACACACACGCCGGAGTTACTAAATTCTCAGCTGGATTTCAGACATATGCGCCCATACACAGAGGGGTTGACAGGGCATGGGTGTGCCAAAGGGGGGAGGGGGGGCTTTGAGACAAATCTAGACAAGGGCAAAAAAGAGGCGGCAAGCGAGCGAACAACTTAACCCTCCCGGGCTATAAAACTTAATATGTTTTGTATTTAAATTTATGAAAAAGCAAGCGGTAACAATGGAAGTGCAAGTCCTGCAAAAGGGGGGGTGAAGTGGGGATAGGAGGGGTGTGTTCTATAAAGACGTAGGAAAATATGAGCGAGAGGGAAAGTCGGGAGGAGGTTGTGGCGGTAGGAGGATTGGCAGCAGGAATAATGGCTGCTTAAGCCGCCAACATGCGCATAATTGTCGCCAGCGTCATGTAGCTTCCTGCCGGCCTCCGGACCGCGGCCTTCTTCACCTCCCCCTCCGTTTTGGGCCACTTTTTTCCAGGAACTGGCAGCCAGCCGGTTGCTTTGGTCAGCTTTTGGTTCAACAGTGGGCCACGATAATGGCTTTAATTTAACAAGGGTTTGTAGTTTTAATTTATTCTTTTTTTTAGAAAATAATTTAAAAAAATTTAAGAATAATGTAAATTAAAAAATACATCTATTTTCCATTCAATTTTTTAAAATTTTGGTAAAGTACAAACTTTATTTATATATTTAATATATTTTTTTAAACAATTTCTTCCTATTTTTAGTCAATAAATTTTTTAAAATATAAAAGTAAAAGAGTTTCTTAAAATAAAAGAAAAATAAGGCCTTATTTTAGGTCTTAATCTTAAAAAATACTCTTTAAATTAAAAAAAATTTATATTATTATTAAATATAATGAAAAAATCCTTTATTAAATTAATTAAAATAAATAATTTCCTTTTAAAATTCCAAAAAAAATCAAAGCCAAACTTCCCTTAAACTTTTTTTTTATAAAAGCAAAAAAAAAAAAAGCATCCAAATATTCTGTGCATTGGCCTTATTTAAATAGGGAATCATTTTAAATTGCATAACAATTATTTCCGCTCGCAGTTCCTGTCATCGCTGACCACCGTGGCTCAATTGCAAATTACGTTAAGGGCAACGGGGCGTATGCGTAATAATAATTACGCGACGCGTTGCTGCCACTGCCACTGCCGCCGTCTCTGCTGCTGCTGTTGAAGTAGTAATATTTATGGAAAGGCTTTAAATTGTCCTTGTAGCTTGTACTACATATATTTATATAAAATTTATAAAAAAAATAAAGGATTAAGGATGTTTTTGGAGGGAAGAAGGCTCTAACTAGTTTCCCACTAGTCTAACTAGTTTTTAAAGCAAAACCTTATAGTTTCTTTCAGTGTTTCTTTTTTTTTTGTGAAAATCCGTGAAAGCTTTGTGGGTTCTGTGTGTGTGGTGTTGTAATAAGAATGCGGTTTATCACCTGCCCGAAAGGCTAAAGGCCAAGGTACTACGAGCACCTGCTAATGCAAATTACACACAGGACTCAGGATTCAGGACTCTCTCTCTGTTTCTGTCTTTGGTGATGCCAATAAAAAATATGGCCTCAACAGGATTAATACATTATTTTCTCACACACTTACAAGCAGAGACTACATATTCTCGGTTGTTGTTTTTCGCTTTTATGATTATTGTAGTGGCATCGTTCTCGTCCTTGTTCCAGGATCCCCAAAAACAGGACCCCCGAAAAACCAGTACCCAGAACAGAAACGAAGAGCAGGCACTTATGCTTATTTTTTTGTATTTTTTTCTTTCAGCTCTTATGGAGCTCCTTTTCCGGGGGTATAGTCCATCCCACCCACTAGGCTACGCCTCTGCACTCTTCTGCCCGGTGCCTTTCAAGTGCACTTTGCTGTTTCATTTCAACTATATTTGTTCACCATATTTGTATACAAAAATTCCACATTTTTTTTTTTTTTTTTTTTTTTATTTGGTTGCGTTGCGCACTCTCTTGCCCGAGAATTCTTCTATTTTTCATAAAGGATACTCTCGCAGGACAGTGGCAGCAGCCGTAGCTGTGGCAGCAGCCAGTTGGCCCACCAGCTTTTCCACTTCACACACATACAGAGGCAGGATCAAGTGCTGGAAAAGTGCATATTAATTTGATGTTTTTGTCATCTGAAGGAGCTGCAGCTCGAGGGCAGTGTTATTGTGTCCAATGTTTGCCGAGAACACTCTTCTTTCTTTTTTTTTTTGTATCTCTTTCTCTGAAGAGGAGTATCAATTAGGTGGCCTTAGGGGTTTAGGGTGGAATGGAGGTAGAGTGTTCTTAAAGATAGTCCAAATACTAAAGATAGGTTTATATATGAAGGGGTATAAGGGTTTATGCAGGTTCTATATAGGTCTAGGAAGGTCTCTTTATGAGTCTATTCATGTATATGATTATCCATCCATACATGACATTTCTTCTTAAAATCCTAAACCTCTTTAAACTTTAATGAAAATTTCTTCAAATTTTTGTGGCTAATATTTCATAATTTATTTAAAATTTCTTTCAATTACTTTTAACCAAAAAGCTTCATTATTATTTTTTTTTAATGCCAGCTAATTGTTGGCTTATTTATTTTTAAAAAGAAATTAAAAAACCCCAGTGAATACACAGAAAAAAAATAATAAATGAAATAAAAACACAAAAGAAATCTAAAACTGACTGAAGCGACAAAAGAAATTAAATGAAAAAGTCCCCTCCAGCTGTCTCTATCTATCTATCTATCTCTCTTTTAGTGCATGCTATCTCTCTCTTTTGCACTTGCTTTCTCTGTCTTTTGGCTATTCATTCACTTGGCCTTTATAATAAAACAATAAACTGTAACAATAGCAATTAAAAATCGCTGAAAGCGGATGTCCTGATAAGGACCCTGAAACTGAGAAGAGGAGGATGGTCTGAGGATGGTAGGGGTATGAGGCATGGTCGTGGCCAGATCCTTGTTGGTTGTCCTTGGCGCTGTCCTGTGTCCCCATTGTTGTAATTATGCATTATGCTCCCGATTCCGTCTCGGACTCGGACTTTGCTTATTTTTTTTTCTCCTGAAACTCAAACTGGAATGGAATCCTTTTGGTCAGTATTCTTAGACCGACATTGATGGACATCCTGGAGAAGGACGAACTGTCAACTATTTTTTGGACAGGTTCTTAGAAACAGAAATGTCCTAGAAAAGATAATAACTTCTGAATGATGGAATGATGAACTGAATTCCAATGCGAATTTCTCGATTGATATAATTGTTTTGTAATTTCAATTTCGAGTATCAACAATATTAGTTAATTAATGGCTTACAATTTACAATTTTCGTCTCGGCTAATTAAGCAAACGATTTGTTAATGAACTGGACGATTATGGAAACTAATTCCCAGTCAGCTTAGGTCCTGAAGAAGCAGGCCAAGCCAGGCCTCAATTAAATACCGATATGAGTCTCTCAAGAGTCATTCAAGGGGGTCGTTCCACCCACTATCGCAACGCAACGCACCACCCAGTGGTGGTATCCACTATTGCACCACTGCAGAGTAACCACACTCCAAAAAGACCAGACCAAACCAGACCAGACCGAAAACACAATTTGCTACGATAAATCAAAATAGCAGGTCCCCAATTGGGAAAAGCATAAGGAGGAGGGTAGACGGAAACGCATATGCAAATAAGTTGACTGTGTGCGATAGAGATGGCTAATGGATAAATAGAGAGAGAGATGGGGCTAATGCAGTCAATAAAATCAAGGCAATCATGTTGCAACATATTGGTGTGTCTCCCTGGATGCAAGTGCTGTTACTTGCTGCCTATCCAAATATCGAGGCATTTTGTTTATAATAATGCCCAGAAGTGCGTTAAACAATTACATTAGAAGATTGTAGAGTGAAATGGAGATAGAAAGAGAGTGAGGGAGAGCGATCGCAGGGGAAAGAGATAGAATAGCAAGGTGGCTCGAAGGACCAAAGCGGTATAGCAATATGGCAATCTAATTGACAGTTATGAAGATTGTCAAACATACAATTATAACACTCGGACTATCAATGGTCAAACATTGATTTTCCATCTCATTCCAATGCTCTATCTCTCTCTCTCTCTCTCTCTCTCTTTCTCTTTAAATTATTCAAAGAGTCCAGTGGGTTGGAGTGGTTTCATCCAGAAACTAGGCCCACCCGCATATGCAATCAAGCGCTCAACCACTTGGAGAATGGAGGGTAAGGGAACTAAAATATGAAAGAGTCGGCTATATAATTGAATGTAAGAGACAGAGATAGAGAGTGAGAGAGAGAGAGAGAAGAAAAGGAGGTCTGCCTGTTGGCATTATTAACATGTTAATCCAAATGTAATGAGCGTAAGGATAACTCATTGTGATGCCTTGCCCATGGACAGATTGTGTATCTGAAGGATGCCATTCTCAAGGGCATACATATACACACTACCTACGTACCTATCTACCTGCTTCCGAATCGTATGAATACAAAATGTATTCGATTGATTCGTATGCTAATTTAATTGGGATCCCAGTCGAAATAATTATAAATAACTCAACATTTGCTCTGCGCATCTCTGGTTGATTTCATTAGCCTTTTGACTTGAGATTCAGAGGAGCTTAGATATTAATTATTGAAAAGGGGTTCACACATTCGTTTTGTCTTTAATCTTGATAAATAATTCATTTCTTCAAGGAAATCCCTTTTAAAGGTACATAGCTCTTGTTTTTAAATAGACTTGTTTTTAAATGTCTACAAACCTTAGGACTATATATGTATATATCTTTTGGCCTGCCAATCACTACATATATGTATATAGACAAGATGATATGGGCCACCCTCTGTCCGCCATTTGGCTGTTGTTCACACATCAAATTAGTTCAATTTGCGGCTCACCCAAGTCGCCTTTAATGCCTCCATGTCTCTGTCTACTCAACTGTTTGGCCATTGATTATTGGTCATATCGGTGGACAAACAAAGGGGGAGAACGGGGGTGGCTCCCCCCTCCTCCTCCCCCACCCCCCTTTTCGTTTCGTATCCCAACTAACCGAAAGCAATGCAAACATAATGAACTTGTCAGCACACCCACCATCCATCCATACATCCATCTACACACACAAAAACAACTTGAACAATTTTCATTTGATTTGATTTTGATTGCGTTTTATATTAATGCCAAAAACACACACACCCACACACTGACATACACACTACCCTCTATATCTTTTTTTGGATGATCGAATCCATTCTAGTTTTTCCATATATGTATACGTATGTAGTTTTTTCCTTTTTTTGTTCTACTGATTGGCAGCTTTCCCCCATAAATGTGGACAAAATACAAAAAAAAAAAAAGGGCGGCGAGTATAGAGAGAATATTTGGCAGGGCTTTTTGAATGCGGGGCGAAAAAGTTATGAAAACCTTGTCATGGCATCCATCAGCCGAAACAATAACGAGTTCTACACCGGGTTCCACAAACTCCCTCCAAACTAAAAATAAAAAATTTTATTTTTTTAAAACCCAAAACTGGCTTGATTGATTGCTTTGTAAAGATCAAGATACAGATACTCTAGGCAAAAATTAAAAATAAGTTTAAAAATTACAAATAAGAGTATCTTGTTTCAATGTAAGTACCACTTTTTTTTTGTGAAAAATTATCATTAAAGATCGGCAAACATTTTTGAAACATTTGGCGTCGAAAAGTGCGGGCATTGGAATGTGCATTTTCAGTCATATGTGTGTGTGTGTGTGTGTTAGATGTACATATACCACTAGCAAATACACACAACACACACATACTAACAAACATATAAACACTCACACTTAAACACTTGGCCATAATCGAAAAGCTGCCCGCATATGTCGAGATGTTTTGTCTTGTTTTGGATATTTACTCAGATTTCATGCAGCCAGAAATAACAATGGAACTGAGAGTGGGTGTGGGCTAGGAAGGAACTAGGAGGAGGAAAAGGAGTGGGGAGGTAGGGAAAGAGGAGCATAGGGGTATCACAAAAATAGAGAAAAATATTTCATATCGATTTTTATCGATATCTACGTTTGATTGTATATGATAAATCATTAAATCCTAAAAATATGGGTTACAGTATAGAACTCTAGGAAATTAAAACGAAAGAGAAGTGGGAGAGAAAAAAAATTCAGACACCGATAGAAATTGTAAGAAATATTTATCGATAAGTATCGAAATCCTTTTGTTATCCTATGTACCCCAATAAATCATTTAGTTTAAAAGAAACAGTAACAGAGGAAGATATTAGAAAATAGATTGAAAAATAGAGACAAAGAAACACTGAAAAATATGAGAAAAATAATTGGGAAAGTTTAAAATTGGAATAAAATAATAATCGATCATTTTCGATATTCCATTATCATTATATTTAATATATGTGATCTAAAATATCGTAAGGATTTAAATAAAAGTTCCAGTATGGAAGTATGAGAAAAAATAATGGAAAATAGAAACAGAAAAGTATAGAGAAAAAAGGAAAAATTATTTTGAAATCTGTGAAAATTAATATTGATCGATAAAAATCGACACCTTCATTCGATTATATTTTAAAGCAAATATATAGTTCTTAAAATATAGCTTACAGTAGGATCTATTATTAAAGATAGGAAAAGACTACAAAAAATAGGCAAAGAAGTATTCATCGAGAAAGAAATATTAATCGATAAATATCGATTTAAAAAAAAATTTTTTTTTATCAAACAAATCATTAATTTTAAATATAAGTTCGAGTACCTCTATTCTTTTGTGATCCCTTAAAAAAAAACATGAGCCAAGCTAGCCACAGGACAAAATTAGAAATCAAAGGGAAGCTGAAAAGAAAGCAGACAGGAGCGAGGAAGCAGAAAAAAAGCAAAACAACAAAAAAATAGTGACGATGATGGACATGTGTGGGTGACCAAGATGACAGGAGGTGTGCTTGAAACTGGAAGCTCGAAGCTTCGAAACTCGAAGGACGAAGAACGAAGGACGATGAACGTGGGACACTGGACATTGCACAAATGTCAGTGACCTGGAAGAAATATAAAATAAATCGAAAGCAGATTGCAAAAATCAAAGTCAACAGCAATCAACGCCATCAGCAACAAAAACCGACCCGAGGAGAGGCAACAACAACAACAATAACAACAACCAGCAGCAGCATCAGCATCAGCACCACAGGAAGCTCAAGACAACAAGCGGAAGTGAAAAAGAGAGAGGATGGTGGATGGATCAGATACATTTTCAGAAACAGAAACAGTAACAGATACAAATATACTGATACTTGTACAATGTATGTATGCATGTATTGCCATCATGATGATGATGATGACGCAGTTAAGCAGATAGAAAGATACAAAAGATAAATAGATACTTTGATAGATAGATGATGGACAGTTGACCAGAAACGTTGGCCTGGCCAAGGAGGAGAAAATGGTGCTGGGAAAACGGTGCCAAGGAAAATCGATTTTGTATTTTTGATAAATTCAGTGCAACAGCAGTCCAGTCCAGTCACTATTTGTGGCTAATATAATCCACAGCTATAAGTTAGTTTTGCGCGGACGCGGAGGTTGAGACTTTAATAAATAATGATGCTCCAAAAAAAAAAAGCAACTAAAATAGATGCATAGCCTTGAAGTTTGTTTACTTATGCATGCATTTTCACTGCTCTTTCCCTTTATACATATATGTATGTATATTCTATATATAAATGTATATATATTCTTGTCTAGCGTGCAGCTGTCTCTGTTTGGTACTTTTGGTAGACCATGTTTTCCTGATTAACTCAACTGGCATCTCATCAAGTGGGTCACATACTGGTACACACACACATGTAGGCCACAAGCTTACAGAACAGCTGCCAGACTGAAGCAAAAACAACAACTACAAGCAAGTAAAAAACAACAACAGCAAAATCGTACACCAACAACCTTAAAAGCAACAACACCAACAACTATAACAACAACTACATGACCAAACTACACCAAAAACTATACAAAACAACTACACCAACTATAACAACAAATACACCAACAACTATAACAACAACTAGATGAATAACTACACCAACAACTTCACCAACAAAATTATACCAAGCATACTATAACCTAATGCAACCAAATAGCTAATGCCAAAAGCAACAAAAAACTCAACAACAACCATAACAACAACTATAACAACAAACACCAACAAAAGCCACAAGCACAAATACAACAACAAGGAGTGAGAGAGCGAGAGTCGCATAGGTTAGCTTTGGGCTGCTGTTGGCATACTTAAAGTTCATAAAAAAGTCAAATTAATTCAAATTGCAATGCACACACATAAACCAACACACCCACACACACACAAACACCCATACAAAGATAGACAGACACACACACACGCATATAGTCACCAAAAAAGCAGACTATGTTGGGCGCCAACATGTGGGCGGTACTTAACGCAGTACTCAGTACTATGCTTTTTCTTTTTATTCTTGTTGTTGTTGTTGTTATTGTTGTTGTCGCTTAACTTATTTCATTAGCTCCTAAATGTATGCAATTTGACATTTTTTTAATTTAACTTTCTCTGTTGGCCGCACACTTATACATACATATACGAATGTATGCACCTGCATCCTTAACGCGTGGGTGTGTAGTGGCAAGGCCATAAGCAAAACTTGTTGGTTGCCCTTATGGCCGACAGAGATTATTAACATTTGTGGTAGATTAAGGATATGCAATAAAAAATAATAAAAAAAAAAGCGATAAAAACATAGATTTATAACACTTTGGGTTTCATAAATGGCAACTTTTTTTATTGGATCCTAAAAACAAATTTGATGAGGAATTTTGTAATAGAAAGTCTTGTGACGACGGGTGTGGAAATAGTTAACAAGATTATAGGTACTATAGGGATTTATATCTAATAAAAGGGTGCTATTTCTTATATATAACACCATATCTATTTTATTTTTAAATAACCCCTTTTCTAGCTATTATTCTTTAAGCTTATAACCCCTCTATTTCTACCCAAAAACACATCCCTTCCTTTTAATATTATATATATTCCCTTAATTTATTTGAATTTTATGACAAATTCCCACTTGAATAGGTTAGAGATAGGGTAGAGTATATCTCTCTCTCTTAGTAGTTTCTCTCGAGTGGCCCCAGTGCATTTCTAAGATTTTCACCCTTCAGCGAAATCCACTCTCGAGGTGCACGTGCTGCTGCTGCTGCTGCGTCGCACATAAGTATGCTATATAATTTTTTCATTTTTATAGTGCATCTGTCTCCCCCATCCAAAAAAAAAAAATAAACCAAGTTTTACGCTGACAATGCATGCATTGTTTTTTTTTTTTTTATCCAAAAGGGGGGGACAAGGAGATGGTTGGGTTGGAAGGACCACCACTTAAGTAACACCCTAGGGAAATGGAGAATGATGATGATTATGGGAGGAGATATATAAGAAGGATAGGCTGGCTTGGCTGGCTGGAAGGATCCGTCATTTTGATTTCAATTTGCACTTCAATTTGCATTTCCCCAAAGATTCTGCTCTCACTTTTATTTTATTATACCTTTTTCTCTGGGCTTCTTGATAGTTTTTCTTTTTATCTTTTTCTTTCGATTTATTTGCAATTGAAGTTGAAAACTACTGCACTTGATTGACATGCCACAATTGCTGCCGAAAATCCAAGACGACAGAGACCTTAAAGACTTTAAAATTAAAAAGACTCTCTGTCTTTTAATGTCTATTACTTTCTTGACATACAAGATATCTCATTTTATTTGTATTTTGTTTTTCTTTAAAAAAAAAATACAATGATTGCCGCAAAAAAACTTCGTTTACCTTTAGCAATCACACAGCCGGAAAAATTCCATGGTTGTAGACTTTGGTAGGCAGGCACATCGTTCTGGCCATCAAAGGCAGACATTCCTTCTTCTCGGCATGTCCATCAAGTTGCTGACCACCCCAACCGCCCACCTGCCATCTGTCTTCCACCTGTGGAGACTGTCAGCAGTGGTAAACCAAACAAAAACAAAGAAAGAAAAAAAAAAAAAGAAAAAAAAAAAAAACCTTAGTGACAGAAACACGCACACACTGGGATAGTTTCTCTGGTTTCAGGAATTGCCATAAACTAGTCAGTTAATCTGGTCATCTTACTCCGTCATCTGCCGACCAACCGCCCTCGTAGTTCTCCCTCTCTCTCGCTCACTTGTCTGCCATCTCTTTCCCTGGCTCCCTCGGTGGCCATTTAATCTCCATGTGTTTGCAACTACTCTATTAGCCGCATTTTAATTCAGTTACTTAAGTTTAGTGTGAACACAACAATTTCATACTTGACGTCACCAGCCCAATGTGATAAGAGTGACAGAGATGGCTAATATGGGTGGGTGGTGGAGAAAGAGGTGGTGGGTGTATATAGGATGGTGGTACAAGAGCACTCTACAGAATCCCTGGGTTTTTGGAATCATAGTGATAGCACTGTTTTTAAGAAAGTACATCTTGCTTTTGGAAAAAGCATGCTTTTTTAAAAACTAAATTTTGTTGTTTATTTGCTTTTATTTTTGTTATTAATTATTTGATTTTAATTATATTTTATGTAATGAATTTTAGGATTTTATATTATTTCTTAAATTAAATAACAAAATCATGCTTTTTTGGAGAGAATATTTATCAGAATCTACAGAGTTTTTTAAGTAGTACACTTTTTAAAAAGCATGCTTTCGAAATAAAAAGAAAATTTTCTTAAATGGTTTTCTTGTTTAATTTAAGAATTTAACGCAATATTTATTATCTATTTTATGGCTTCCTATGCCTATTTATTCCAAAATCTACAGAATTATAGATTATTTTTTAAAAAGCATGCTTTTTTCAAAACAGAATGTTTTTTAATTTGTTTTCTTTTACAATTAACAAAGTTTAGAAACTTAAAGCCCATTTAATCCTTAACTGTTTCAAAAAGCATATAAATCTGAATTTATATAGTATGTTATAAATAATAATTAAAAAAAGCATGCTTTTTAGAAAAAAATGTCTTTAAATTAGTTTCTATTCCATTTCATGTAAATAGGAAGCTTAGGTAATATTGGTAGCCGATTTTATTTAAAATAATAATATATAAAATAAAAGGAGGAATAATCCAAATTAGAATCTAAAGAAAAAACTTAATAGTGCTTTTTAAAAGACAAATTAAGACCCTTAAATTTAAATAAAAGCTCCCTAGTCTCTTTAAAATTCCATATAGCCCTCTTTTTGTTACAAAGTCAAGCATTAAAATGGCCAAAAGCCCAACTCAATTGGCCAAGCTGGTCGACTGCAGTGTGTTAAAATCTTCTAGAGCAATTTTGAAAATGATTTTATTGCGCCTCTTCGTCTCAGCCCTTCTATATGGTAGTATGTGGGCTGTCTCTGTCGTTCTGTCAGATGTCAGACTTTTGCCGCATTGACCTCACATTGTTGCAGAGTAAGCCTGAGCCACTGAGGCTACTCAGACCCCACATAGTCCCCTTAGAGTCCAGCCCTTTAGTTACCACCACCACCACCACTACCTTGCATCAGAATGCATCAGAATTGAGGAGAACAAGTAGCACCTTCTGTACCTCCCTACTAGTAGTGTGGTCAAAGGTAAAAAGTTTTGTCAAATTAAAAATGTTTACGGCTGCTACTTTCCTACTTTGGCCAAGTAGTTTTTCCGCAAAATCCGGACGAGCAGAAAGCAGAAAACTCCAAACTCCAGCTTGGATTGCAGCTTGCTCGGGCGGCAAAAAACATCTTAAATTAGATACATTTTATTGCAACACATGAGAGATAACCCCAACAAAAAAAAAAAAAAAAAGACACAAAAATAAAGTCTGAAAGTTGTGAGTGATATTTATTGCATGACACTTGATGCAGCAGCTTACCCTTAACACCCTCACCCCACTGTCTCCCCCATCTCTTACCCCTTAACCCCTTAAGAACTTGAATCCTTTTCCGGTCTCTTTATTCCCCCATGTTTCCTTCTCTCGTGTGGATGACATGTCAACAAGCATTTAATTTGATTTTAAATCTTTTGCTTTTGCTTTTGCTTGTGAGAAAGAAGACTTTGCTTGAGATTTTCTAGCCAACCGACTCAGTAGAAAGATATACCACACACACACTCTATACATACATATATATACATATATATACATATATATGTATGTATAGTAAGAGAGATAACTTTAATCACCAAGTTAAATTTGAGATAATAGAATGGTCATGGATTTTCAGTTGAGTTAATAAACTCAGCTTTGCTGCTGAGAATGTTTATCCCTGACTTTTCACTTCCCCCCAAGGATACTTTTTGGTGAAAGAGACAACACAATTTTTTTTTTATTTTTTGGGTAAGATGAACTTTAGTTTCTGGTGTCCTTATGATGTTCTCTGACTTGTCAGATAGTTTGAATTTCAATAAACAACAATAAGAAACTATTAAAGTAAGTTGGAAACTATTTTATATATTTGTTGGGAGTATTTATTAATTTTTTGTATAGTTTTGTTAAAAAAAGAGGCTTGCTTGTTCTTATCATCTTAGCTTTCAATTAGGGAAGATAAAGACATCACGGGGGACCCTATAGGGAAAAACCTCATTTTCAAGGGATCCCATCAGGAAAAATGGACAAAAAATCTAAAAAATATTTTGTCCCAGGATTTTGATGCAGAATGATAGCTAATCGTTCTACAAGTCGTTTAAAATATACCGCTTGGAAATCGGATCGATATCGGTAGAGTTATAGCCTTGGCTTAATTTCACTTTTTTTTTCTTCTAGAAGCGCCCTTCTCCACGCTTCTCATAATGTTTAGCTAATAAACCTTAAAATACATTCTCAATGCTGTCTTTGCTTTTTTTTCTAATCGCACATTACTTCTATGTAGCTTTAGTTGGTGGTTTTCTTTAACAAAATAGACTAGAGAAACCCATCAGAGAAAAAAAATAAAGAAAAGAACAAACCATATAGTGTAACCAAGGGAAGAAAACAGGAAAGGAAACTTTCTGTCGCCATTGTTGGGGCAGGAAAAGTTTTGCAATCGCCAGTGCCCCATAAACTTTATGCATATGCACTGGGCCACTGAGGGCGAGCGGGCGGTCGGGCGGTACTATGAAAAGGAGGCGTGGCTACAACAATGGTAAGTGAAGGGAATACCGCATAATATGCGAACTGGGCCTGTCATAAATGAAAGTTATGCCGACTCTGTGGCCAAAAAGCAAATGAACGCTTTGAGAATTGTGCGAACAAGGAAGCGATTCCACCTCCTTTTCTGTTCCGAAATGACTTTCTGGGTGATGGTGCCTCCGAGGTGCTAAGGTGCTGTGGTGGTTCAGTGGGTTATGTGGTGGCTCAGTGGTTATGCCATATGTGTGTTGAGTGTCGTCTCTAATTATTAATCCTTACAACACACACACAGAGCACACACAGACTGTAAAAGACGAAAAGCCAAATGAATATTGAAGGACGTTGTGGCAACCGCAACAAAATTTATTTTAAGCTAATTTTCTTATTTTACACTTAATTTTCCAAGCCCAAGCACAGCCCAACTGAAACTGCCTTGCAAACTCAAGGGTTTCCCTCGCTTTCCGAAAACCACTCGACAAAAACCCAGAACCAACCCAGTACCCAGTACCACCACACTTTTCAGCAGTTTTGTAAGTCCCGGAAAGTCAACGAGGACTTTGCCATTTAGACTAATAATAAAAACTTAATACGGTAATCCACTTATGCCAACAGCAAAGGCAAAAGCAACAGCAACACCAAAGCCACAAGAAACCGCAAGCCGCTCGCCAAAAATGCACAGTGGTTCTATATAGTTTTGGGGGAATAAAATTAGTAGTATTTAAAAAAAATATATAGACTATAAAATACAAGTTTGAAAAATTGAATTAAAAGAAGAACTATTTTAGTTATTTATCCATTACATTCAAAGTACTATGAAGTTTTGGGAAGAAAAATTAGTAATATTTATGAAAAAAATAAGCTCTTGAATCAAAATTTAATAAAAAAAAAAAAAAACTTCTTTAGTTAGTAGTCCTTTGCTTTTGAGAATATCCAACTTTAAACTTGAAATATTTCATTTATTTTCTATAATTAATTTTCTAAATTTAATTTACTAAATATTTATTTATTTATTTATTTATAAAGGACTAACAGATAATAATATAATAATTATGGGCTAGCAATAATGTTGAGCAATGGAAACTTGGGCCTTCAGCTCGAATTGTACATAATACTTTTAGGATTTCTTATAAAAATTCATCAAAAATTCTTATTAATTTACTAAATAATTTCCCTCAATTTTAATGATTTATTAATGATAATTTTTTAATGATGATTATTTATATTTTTAATATTTTTTTTGGCCAAAATCTAGGTACCAGTGTGCTTTTGGTAAAATTTGTAGCTCCTTAAACTTGCCTGCTTCTCAAGTGCGTGTGTATATGTATATATTTTTATTAATGCATATGTGTGTGTGTGTTTGTGTATTAGTATAGTGTCTGTGTGTGTTTGAATGTGGCGCAATTTTTCTTATTTTATTTTTTTTTTTTTTAAGGAAACCAAAGTTTTGCGGCGCGCACATTTTTCGTGTTGCCAACTTAACACTTTTGCTTAGCCCTCTCTAACACACACACACATACACACGCACATCATAATTTATACTTGACTGTGTGTGTGTGTGTGTGTGGGTGTGGGTGTGTGTGTGTGTCAGTCTGTTTGGCCAAAGTCAACAAGCGGCAAAGGCAAACACTTGGTGGCCAAAACGAAAAGCAGCCGAAAAAAAAGAAAAACTATAAAGTATTTGGAAGCCTGCTGAGTACGTTGACTTTGGCTCAACAGCAATTCAATTTGGCATGAACTAACTATGCGTGTGAATGCCAGAGAGAGATGGACATAGAGAGAGAGAGAGATGGCTAGAGAACGAGTGCGTAACGGTAAATTTATGGCCAAGACTTGAGACGACACAAAAAAAAAGAAACTATAAAGAGGTCCTTGGTCCAACACAAAAAAAATTATTTCGCTGCCAAAAAAAAATCTAAAAAAAGGGGGTTTGTTTTGCTTTTTCCGAAAAAAAGAGGAAGCTAGTAAGTATATGTGGTTGTGGGTGGAGTAGTGTTGGAGAATGCTGAGATAGATAGACTGCCTAAGCTGGCTCTTCACTTAATTGCAATATTCCATGGCACACACAAGGCTCAAAACTGCACGCCGAGATAAGCGCATTAACTGGGCGAGTTTTTCCCACCACCCCTCTTCCCATTTTCATCTACATTATGTGTTTTGTTTTTTTGTTGTTATTGTTGTGCTTTTTAGTTTAGCGTGGAAAGTGGGTTTTTGGCTGGAAAATTGTTGTGGTTGTGGTGTTGTTCTTCCTAAACCGAAGCTATAATTGTTTAAACCAATGAATATAAAATTAAGCGAGGAAAGAATGTTGACTAATTAAATACTATATATTTTTTGGAGAAAAAGAAATTAGGGTTTTTTTATGAAAAATTAGAGATGTAGAATTGTGAAACTTGAAGACTTGGTCAAAGGGGGGTCTTGGGGTGGAAAATGATGGGTTCTTTCTAACAAAAGCTATAATTGTTGAAATAGTTAAATATTTTGGCACAAAAAATAAATATTCTTTTGAAAAAGATAAATTTAAAGAATTTTGAACCTTAAAGAAGATCCTCTTTATCAAGAAATAACTTTTAATACAATTTTTTTATTATTTGTTGGGTTTGGTTCTAAACCAAAGCTTTCATTATTTAATTATTAATTAATTAATTAATAATAATTAATTAATTGTTTTTTGAGAAAAAATTACTTATTTTGGAAAATAAAAGTTCGAACTTCATAACTTATTCTAGAAACTAAGTCAATAGCTTCAACTACTTCTTATAGTTAATACAAAGTTTGGGAGAAAAAAAAAGAATTTTTCAAAAAAAAAATATAAAAAACATGAGGAGTTTCGAACCTCAAGACTGTTTAAACTTTAAACTTTAAAGAGATTTACTGAAGAGAGAGCATAGAGAGCCAGCTAGAGAGTCAAGAGAACCAAGATAATTTTAATAATTAAATAAAACTTAAAAAAAGAACTAACTTTTAAAAAAGCTATTCAATTGGACAACTCTCCCCCATCAAGTTAATGAATTTAATGAAAAGTAACACTCCATCTACACTTTTACATCTACATCTACATTTTCATTGCTGGGGATTCTGGGTTCTGGGGAAAAAGTGCATAAAAGTTTTCCTGGAAAACTGAAAAGTACAGTTATCCCCTTTTGAATTGAAAACAGAAGTTGTAAGGCAACTGTAAATGCTGTAACTACCAACTGATTTGAAATGGCCAAAAGGGGGAGAAATGGAGTTGGTGGAGGTGCTCTATATCTATCTATCTTTGAAGTGTAAAAAGGGAAAATCTGCTGCTTAAAAATTGATTTGCAATCGAAACAGAAACAGAAAGCGAATGCTGAATGGTGAATGGTGAGGAACTCATTACCAATGAAGACGAGACCAGACCAGACGAGACGAGACGAGAAAACCTTGGCCAACAGGGAAAGAACCTGCAACTGATAGATGGAGTCAAAACCATGGGGGTCTATTCAATAGAGTGTGTACAGGGGGGGGGGTGTACACGTTGGGTGTGGTGTGGTGTGCAACTTGATGTGTTAATTTTCTTTGCTGGCACGTTCCTGTCATTGCCACTAGCCCATGTGCATTTTTTTTTCCTTTGCCTATTACCCATTCCCTTCCATTTTTCCATTTGCCTAGAATTTGTTACACTGTTAAAAAATTTTAAGGTCTCTTAGAGTTAATTTTGGTCCTTCGAGACATCGCTCAACTTACTTTTTCAGATTTTAAAGTCTACTTTTAGGCTCTGATAAATAAAATAAAGATTTAAAAATCTATAGAAAATATTTCTTGCAAATTACAGAATATTTCCCCATTCCCTTGGCTCATTTGTATGCCTGAATGCGTCTCCTTTTTGGCCTCCTTTAGCCCTCCTCTTGGCCAATGGCCTGTTTGCTTTTCATTTGCTTTCCAACCCGCCCCCATCCCCAAGCCCCCCATCATCCAAAAGGAGGGGGGGGGGGTGCTGGGCATTCTCAAGCAAAAGTCAACGACGCATTGGTTTTGAATGCAAATGTCCAGACGATGGCAAAAGGCAAGATGGGAAGCAATTTGCATGGCTTCTCTTCCTTTTCTTTTCTTTTCCTTTAGTTTTCTTGTTGTTTTTGTTGTTGTTATTGTGGGCAGCGAGGACGATAAGGATAAGTCTGGCGGGTATAAGTCGAAGGTGCTTGGCCAAGTCCAATGGAGAGACACCTTTCGCCGCCTATCGTCTTTCAATTAGTTTAATTAAATTGCAATTTTCTTATCTTGCCATGCAGCCAACCTGGTCAACTAAGCCCTGTTTATCCTTTCTCCCTGGGAGAACCCTTTGTAATGTCCTACCACTATGTCCTGCTTGCCGCTCCACCTCCACACCAACAAAAGCCACTTCCGTTGTTGTTTTCTCGCGACTTATTCTTTTCCTGTCGCCAGAGTTTCTCTTAATTCCTGTTGCATTTTTTTTCCTTTTCCAAAAGTTTTTCTTTTGTTAAAGATTTTCTTAAAAATTTAATTTTTACTATAAAATATGATATATATTCTTAAAAATAACAATTATATTTCAAAAGGACTTGTCCTCTAAAGGCTATTTGTAAAAGCCATATGTATTTTATTAGCATTTTAGCAAAGCCCCCGGAGGCAAGACTTGAGTTGAGTTGCCAAAGAGCCTTATATTTGTTCAATAAAATAAATCCTCTTTGGCTTACTTTTATTACCAAAAAAAAAGGCGTACTCCACTTCAGTAAATAAATGTATATATTTCCATAGTCTTTTGGGAAGAGTAAAAGGTGTCTAAATATTTTTCATTTTATATTTTAGAGGATATTTTTTAGAATATTTTAGAGAGGTCTATACTTTGCTTTTCTTTCATTTTTTCGTCATTTTTTTGTTATCTTTTTTTTATTATTTTGTTATTTCAAGAGTGAAAGATGTCTAAATATTTTCATATCATATTTTAAGGTATATGCTTTCGTCACTGATACGAACAGTATCATACTAATAAATACTAGAAAGGTTTTATTTTACTTTACTTAAGATTCTCTCTATTAATTTTGGTTTTTTTTGTATAAATGTATACATTTTCCATCTCTTCAAGGAGTAATGGTGTCAAAATATTATTTATTTCATATTTTGTAGGATATGCTTTCGTCACTGATACTATTATATTCTAGAAGGACTATACTTTACTCTACTTTTATTTAAATTTATACTCCTGATCTATTGAATCTCTTGAATTTATACGTGATTTACACTTGAATACTAATAGTATCATACTATTACGTACTATAGGGGTTTTATTCTATTTAACTTTAGAATTTCTCTATTTATTTTGATTTTTTTGTATAAATATATACATTTCCCATTTCTTGAAAGAGAAAAAGGCGTTTACATTTTTTTCAATTTATATTTTTAGTTGGATATGCTTTCGTAACTGATACTATTTTATACTAGAAAGGCCATACTTTACTTTACCTTTATTTTTTTCTGTATTTATTTTGGTTTTTTTTATAAATGTATAAAGTTTCTGCCTCTTGCCATAAATTAGAGGATATGCTTTCATCACTGTATCTGATACTACTGATTATAGTATACTCCTGGTAGTAGTATGTTATCATACTATTATATACTAGAAAGTCCATACTTTACTTACGATTTTTCTCCCTTTATTTTTTGTTGAAAGTAAAGCCTCTAGATCTTCTCTTTTAATTCCCCAAAAAAAAATGCAAGTCTTTATTATGGATTTTTGGCATTTCTCCCATCTATTTAGCGTAATTTCCCTCAAACCCTTTGGGTATTTAAGCCTTTTCGGATCCGCCACGCGCCGATGGGCTGCTCATTTGGAGAGGCGCCAAAGTTATTTTACAAGAACCACCCACCTCAGGGACCTTCTTTTATATCTTATATATATATATATATATATATATATATATATATATGTTTATTAAACTAAACAAAAAAAAAAGAAAGTGGAATAAAAAAAAACTGTCTAAAAGTGCGACCAAATGACCTTTTTAATTCGTGGCCATGCACTTTTCTCGGCTTTCTCTTTGCTTTGTTTCTGAACAGAGTCTGTCCATCTCTTTCACCTTCAACACATCCATCTCTTTCGCACACACACACACACATACCATCACACCACTGGCCATCTCTCGTGTCTCTGGTCTTCTGGGTGTGAAATGAAATTTGCAGCTTTTGGCGCAGAAAGAAAGTTGCAAAGATTTTTTAAGCGTGTCGCGTGTTTTTCTTTTTCTTCTTTTTTTTTTTTGTGAAATATTTTGTTTGTTTTTTTATTTCACCTGTGTCTGTGTGTGTGTGTGTTGGTTGTGTAAATGTGTTAATGCGCTTGCCGCGCTGCATTACGTGATACTTGCCCCATGTCCTTAGTTGCAAAAAAAAAAATAGAATAAAAAGGATATATATTAAAAGAAGGCATAGTGGTTATAATATTATTTTTTTTAAATATATGTTAAATTAGAAAATTTTAAAAAATATAATATTCAAGTCCTTAAATAGTCCTTAACCTTAAATAGTATATAATTAAAGCTTTTAAAAATGTTCTCGAAATTTTTGTTATAAAACACCTTACCCTCTTTGGTTAATTTTTATTTTATTTGCCAATTAAATGTTTAAATTTTATTACACATATTTTTAAAAAAATATTTAACATTATTTTAAAGTCTTAATTTCTTGTTTATACATTTTTCCATTAAAATCGTACATCTTAAAATTATTTCCTTAACAAACCACTGTTCCAAAAAAAAAAAACGAAAAAAAAATTGTCGCAAAAAATTTGTGCGCTCGTCCTGTCTGCAAATGAAGTCTGCCCGCGATGTGTGTGAGCTTGTGTGTGTGTGTGTGTGTCTCTGTTAAAATCAGCTTAAGCATTAGTGCTGGTCCAGCATACTGCAGCCACATGACCCCCCTGCATAGCTCCCCTTTTTTTCGGGCTCACCTCCGCCCATGTGGCTAAGGTCAAATCCATTTGACTCTCTGAGCAAATTGCAGCGCCATACTTCAGGCAGGCGACATCGTTACACCTCACCGACCATCACACACCCAAGTACTAAGCACTGAAAAAAACAATTTTTTTCAATAATTTTTATAGAAATTTTTACCAAAAAAATTAATAAATAAATCAAAAGAAACTCTAAAGTAGCCTTTTAAAAAATTAAAAATTTTTTATTTTTTTCTAATTTATTTTCTGTATTTTTCTTTCAGTGCATGGACACACACACACATATAGGAAAGCGTGGCGTTGCCAACCAAATTAGTGCAAAGGAAACGAAGATGTAGAAGAAGCAGAAGACGGTGGATGGCAGGCGCGCAGGGAAAACGGAAAACGGAAAATGTGGAAAACTGCCAACGCTGCATTTAACAATTTTAATGGATTTTTTCCCGTTGTCGAGGAAATTGAATCTTTAAACTTGACCCGCAGCTGAAGATTTAACACACACACATCCAAACAAACACACACACACACACATAATTATTGCGCCCGTAATGGCCAAGTCCTGGGGGCGTGGCAAAGGGTCCTTTAAAAAATATACATATCCCTCCATAGCAAATACCAGGTGGAAAAATTGTTCATCCATCTCCGGGATCCATCTCTGGGAAAATGGAAATGCTGGAAAATAAAAGCTGGAGATAATTTCAAGCGGCTGGCAAATAAAAGGATCTTCAAAAAATTAAGGTAGGTCTATATTTTGCTTTAAAGGATTTTTTTAAACCTTAATGATAAATTATAAATAAATGTTTATAAGTTGGTAAAGAAATTTAATTTCTTATATTTAAAAATGGTGCTTATAAGTGTTTTTTTTATAAATTCTTTAGTTCTTTTGATGAATATATTAGAAAATTTCTTACATAAAATACTGATAAAGGACTTTAGTTACTTAATAGATAATAGATAAAAGATAATAGATAAATTAGATAAAAGTAATAGTAAGTAGTAATAGTAATAGTAAGTAATAATAGTAATACAGATAGTAATAGATAAATTAGTTTAGATAATAGTTTAGATACATTAAAAACAAAGTAAGTTTTTAATAAGGATTTTAATTGAATTAAACTTACATTTAATTTAATACAATTTTGTATACAAAAGAAGAAAAAGGATAAATGTTAACTAAGCTAACTTAAATGTAAATACCCAGTACTTGTAGATTACAACTTGTAGATGTAGAGTAGAAGAGTATCTGGTATCATACAGTCTACCTATGTATAATATGTATAGTCTTTCTTATATGGTTTGAATATGATGTAACTATTTTCAAACTTTGAG
Source organism: Drosophila malerkotliana malerkotliana (assembly GCA_018153235.1). Taxonomy (NCBI): domain Eukaryota; kingdom Metazoa; phylum Arthropoda; class Insecta; order Diptera; family Drosophilidae; genus Drosophila; species Drosophila malerkotliana. The sequence goes on along the minus strand of JAECXV010000058.1, from coordinate 4,804,012 downwards.
AACCAGACAAACAGAAAATAACTAAACATTTTTATAATATAATATGGTAGAAGATAGATAGATAGATAAAAATATAGGTAGATAGATAGATAGATAAATAGATATGATAGAAGATTATTATTTAAAACTTAATGGAACTTAATTATTCAAAGAAAATAGGTATTTCATTTTAGGAATAATAGAGGAGAGATAACAGATACATAGGTATATAGGCGATAGGTTTTTTTTTAAAACTTTACTTTACCTAACACCTTAGCCAGATCTCTCCCCTAAAATTCCCCCATTACCTACAGACTGTCATATTTTCTCGCAGTGCATTTATCTCTTTCGTCACGTCTTTTTATTGTCAACGACAAATAAAAATTCCAGCTTGATGTTTTTTTTTATTTTTTTTTGCTACTTCTACGCTCGTACCTTTAGCCAAAAATGTTACTCAGAGCCATGTCCTATGGTGGGGCTAAGAAGAGCTAGAGGGATGGATAGGGAAGCACTAATAAACAAATAAGTGGGCGTGGCAGACGCTCAATTAAGGCTATTAACGTTACTACGGAAATTCTAGAAGGGCGACATGAGGAGGAGGAGGAGGAGGAGGAGGGAGGGGGTGGGAAAGCAAAACATTGGCAGCCATTTGGTTTTATGACTCTCTCTATAAAAATTCCTTAGTTGAAATTTATTTGCACCATTAGATGGCGCATTAAGGCGTTTCCACCAGCCACGCCCACACTGCCCTTTTTCGCCTAGGTTCTTGGAACCCTCCCCCTACCCCTCCCCCGCCCCCCTCCTTCTGGTCCTTTCATGATGATTATGCGTTGCTCTTATGTTTTTATCGGCATTTCTTTTATTTTGGAAGAGAGAGAGAGGAGAGGAGGCTTTCTTTTTTATTTTTTTTTTTTATTTTACTTGGCCGTTTAAGCAAATTCAATAAGTCAACTTCGAAGGGGGAGGAGGGGTGCAAAGGGAGATGGCCGCCTTTTTCTCTCTTTGAGCCAATTTTGGTTTATTTATGAGCGATACAAGGGAATAAATTAGACAAAAATTGGCAGAGGGACAAGAGCAACAAGAGGCATTCAAAGCTTATCGACGACGACCTTCCCAAATACACCAAACAATAAGCCCCCCAAAAAAAAAAATGTATATATGTATATAAGAAAATAAGGCAACACCCAGGAGTGCGTTTCAAGGCGGGGCGGTACTCTTATTCCCGCTTAACCCATTTAAACGGGGGTCATTCGTCAAATTGGCCATAAAAACGCTTAAGCCAAACAAAGAACAAGTAAATGAAGAGCACCAAACAAACAAACAAAAGAAAAATAAATAAAAACCAAAACCAAAAAAAAGGAAGACAACAACAACAACAAAAAACGAGAAAAAGGAATATAAAGTATTGCTTAACAAAGTTTTCTTGACTTTTCTGACGGGCTTTTTTCTTCTACTTTGATGGTAGAATGGGTATTCTTTGGGAAAAGATTAGAATTATAAAAGGGTTAATGGTAAAATATTTAATGTTAGGAAAATATAAATTAAATATTACCTATTTTTAAGATCTTGATTAAATTTTTAAAACTACTTTTTTGGTTTTTAGAATATTTTCTGTTATGACTTTTCTACCATGGTTGAAAAAGAGAATTCAAGTTTAATATACTACCTTACTTTTTATGCTTAAAGAAATTATAAAGTACATCATTAAAGCTAATTTTAATTATTTTAAATAAACGTATATAGTACAGTAGTAGTGTTTTTCTATTATTCCTGCTTTTAGTTGAATTACGATAAATAAAGTTAGAAATTAATAATATAATATTTTATTATAATATATTTACTTATTCTGGATATGAATAAGACTATTATTTAAGATGTATATATATATACTTTTTTTTAACTACAAATAAGCTACAAGCATAGATACTTTAATAAACAAAAGAAGTAGGGCTAAGTATTCAAATTATTCTAAAAACCTATCAAACATATTCAAACCTATAAAAAAAAAAAACAAAAGAATCATTTGGTAAAAATTAGATCTAATTTTAAGCACATTTGTCTTCAAATCTTACAACAAACACCCAATAATTCATGAAATCAAAATCCATAAATTTCAAACAAGTCTCGCCTTAAATATGAACCACTTACTACTCATATTTATTTCCAATTCTAAACATACAAACATATGTACATACTTTTCTCAACAAAACCACAAAGAAATGCCTGGTTGGGAAATTCGAATCGTGTCAAGTATTGGGAAAATATTTAGAGAAAGGCAAAAATGCACTACGCACTAACAACTGCAACGGCTGCAACTGCTGTTTCTGTTTCTGTTTCTGCTGATTTTGCTGTAATGGATTAAAAATGGTTAAGCCAAGTGGCAAATTACTAAGTAAAGATGCCCCTAATGGATGTGTCCTGGCCAAAAAGGAGTTGGCCAAGGCAACACAACTGCTGGAGGGCACATCAACACACGCACTCCTACAATGCGGTTGCCATTAGGTAGAGTCCTGCAGATGGATCAGCAGATATATGTATATATATAACATATATATGGCTCTGGATCTGGACCTGAATCTGGTGTCTAAAGACAGAAACATGCTTGCATTTAGCCCCTCACGCCCACAAAATGCGGTGCAGGTTGTTTTTTTTCTACAGATACCCCTTAAGGGTTAAAGGGGTATATGAGGGTTAATGGATTTTCGTTTTAGAATTATTATGAATTTTTTTTAAATATTTTTAAAGAAGATATTACTTTATTTAGAACTAAGAATTTTTTAGAACCTCTGCTTATTATTTAAAAATTTCGAAATATTTTAGATTTTCTACACAGTTCTTATACAAATTATTAGCTTTTTCTATATACGATTTTTTTATTTAACAGTCTTATACAAAATGTATATATTTTATGGTTAACTTTTTAAAACAATTCCCCCTTAAAAAATTACTATAAATTTTTAAATACTAAGTACACTTTCCTTCGTAAAACCATCCTTAAAAAATATGTTACCATTATATTTTTTTTTTTTTTTGCGCGACAAACACACACAGAATGTGTTGGATTTCGTGTCTGGGAAGAGAAAGGGAGTAGGGGGAGGGCAAGAGAGTTGGAGGGTTAAAGGACGAAGGGATGTCTGGAATGTCTGCTTGTTCCTGCCACAAAAAAACACTCAAAGGCTGAAAAGCTTTTCGCTCACAAGTGGCAACCGGAAGTGTTGTGCGGCTCAAGAGCCTACTCAGCACGCACACACTCGCACACACACACACACAAACATAAACACACAACACACATACATATAAGAAGAAGTAACAGAAGGATCTGATCCTGGACATGGCAGACATGTTGAAAGGTGGAAATTGAGGCGATTTAGTTTCTTTTTTTTTTTTACCCAAATAGGCTTTATTGCAAGTTTAATGCACTTTATCCTATCCAACCGTCTAATTCGTAAAATTTTAAACAAAACCGGGGATTTGTCAAAGTCAGCATGATTGTTTTGGAATAAAAAAAATACTTCTTTAAAAAAATAAAGAAAAAGCTAAAGATTAAGATAGATCAGGAAGTAGACTTGAGATACTTAAAATATGAGGAGCTTAGAAAAAGTTCAAGAGATTAGAAAGAAAAAGGATAAAAAATTTAAAAACTTAATCAAATATATTATGAAAAATACAATTTTGAAAAAGCTTTTTTTTAAATTTTTTTAATCAAAATTAGGCCAAACATATATTTTAAAAAGCCTTTCCCAACAAATAAACTCATCATAAAAGTTTAGTGATGCCAAATGCTTATTTAAAAAAAATAGGAGACAGTTTCTTACGCATTTAAGTTAATTTTTTGAATTAAAAACAATGATTTAAGTATCCCCATTAACTCCCCCTTAGCCCATGGCCTCTATAAGACTTAAACAGACCCACCATTTCCCACCCACCATATGCTAATTTAATTTATTAGACCAAAATTTCCTACTTCGATCCTAAATCCTTAAAACCTTGGATTTCTCTTAATTAAGGCAGGGAATACCGTCTAAGCAAAAAC